>OU830595.1:87594337-89994337 GCA_917563855.2 Limnephilus lunatus | reverse complement strand
ACATGTATTGTAAGCTCAAACACATACATAGGTTTCTACAGTACAATTCAATTACAAGAAATGCAAATTACACAAACCTAGCTAAAGTGTTTAACTCTCTCTGAATTTCTCTCAAAACGAAACTCTCCGAGTCGTGATTTCCACGGGGGCCCTACATTTCACTGAATTACGGACAACATTTAAAGAGGAAATCAAGATACAGCTTACATGTAGGTAGGCAGGAACCTCGTCTCATGTGGCAGCTTCATCAGGCACTTTCATAGTCTAAATAGACCGAACTATGGTGCGGCAAAAGGCCAATTACACACAAAGGTACTTCAATAATACATCGCGGCCCCAAATGAATTGGGTCCGCCGGCTACGAGTAAGCCGCTAGCGTGCGTTCTTAAAGGCGCTCAGATTGCTTCTGTCGGGCGAGCGCAGCGGGCAGCGGAGTCGCCGGGCAAGCGGGGCGGTCAGGAGAGGCAGACAGGATATGGGGGGAAGAGGGGGCGGCCAGCTGTGGCTAGCTGCTCGCGTTCTCGAAACTATTCGCTTCAAGGGCGTATCGTAACACTTCCCCCCGCGCTCGGAAAAAAAGCGACGTGGCAATGGAGCTGTAGGATAAAAAATCCTCTTAAACTTCCATTGGGGTTCTGAGAGATTCGTTGCTTGAGAGATGCCTAGCTAGAACATGCAATTTATGTTATAGTTTAGGTCACAATGTTTGTAGGGAATGGGTGAGGGGTACATACAATGTTTGGAAAAGAACAGTTTTGGTGAAAGTACATGGTGTGAAACAACATACAAGATTATGCAATTGAAAGATGACAATACATGGTTATGCAATTGAAAAATATAACAATACATGGTTATGCAATTGAAAAATAACAATACATGGTTGTACAATCGAAGAACAAAAAAAACAACAAGAACAAAAATGCCTGTGTGATTCTAAGGTTTCATTGGTCTGGGAGCTAAGTTTGCGAAGCGTGGATTTGTTTAGTTTCGGAGAATTTCGAAGAGGAGGACGTGGTTTCACAGGTTCTAAGGATTACATTATCACTGTAATCAGACCCCTTTGAGATAACACTCAGAAGTACACTTGGGCCTTAGAAAACACTTGGTTTTGTCGAAGACGTCGAAGTTCATGAAGTGGAGACTGTGGTTGCTGTGCCGCGACTATGGTTACAGAGGTCATTGAAGAGGAGAATCCAGTGTCTGTAGACATGCCAGTACGAATCTTAAAGTGTTATTAAGGTAAACACGGATCGTATATAATGGTTATTGAAGCATAATGTAGCTCAACATAACTTGTATTGGTACGCATTCAGCGAATACTGGAGGTCAAGGTAATGATGGTTTACACATGACGATATATGCGTCACTGCATGACAGCGCAAGAGACGACATGGTTGGCATTGATAGCAAGAGTAAGAACAAACCTAGGAGCTAGCGTGCCCAAAAGGTGGTTCAGAGTGTCATAATGTATAGTGGGACAACTCAACTTGCTGTGGCACGACAAAACAACATACATATGGGTGGTATGGTCTGTGCTTTCAGGAACAAATGCGTAGAAAAATGGCAGCAGGAGGGACCTAGTAACCACAGCGCGTGCTGTCAGGAAGTGGAGCTCAGCTTGGCTGTTGGTGATGACATCCGCCTGGGCTTCTTTTTAATCCGGGAGAAATTATTATTAGAGCAAAATTCTTGAAGTTTACCTGCCTAGGGACCAATGAAGAAAAGGTTTGGAGAGAAACAAAATGTGTCCAGATTATGAAATAAACGAAGTTTTAATCACCGACCCAGAGAGTGACGAAGAGAGAGTTTTCTAACTACATTGTGATTACATGAACATTTTCCTTTACCAGGATGACTTGGCGTTTGCCGAGTGACAATATGTCTTGGTTAAAAAACAACCGGCCTTCCATGGCCTATGTTAACATAAAGGTGGTAACATTTTTTGTAGAATTTCAAAAAACAAGACAAAAAAGTCGTGAATGAGTCACGGTAAAAGCAGAGAAACCAATTCATGAATAAAGGTTGTCAAAAGGAGACAGACGGTACGCCAAGTGCATATCGTACATATCCAACATTCATGAATGTGTTTCGTAAAATTGAGACAAGAGAACAAAAGGTGAGACATATGCAGAGAGTGAGGGAGAAAGCCTGCTGATAATTGGTTAATTTACCGATTCGCACTCCCAGTGAGGGCGAATTATGGTCAACAACAGATTTTCTTCTTCATGACATATACCTGGGAACATGATGGTGAGGAGAAAGGAAAGGAAAAGGAAAGGAGTTGAGTGACGAAACTTGCTAGAGACTGGACTAATTTCCACTTCAAACTCCATGTGAGAATGAAACATGATCAACCAGCAGATTTCCTGACTCTTTACAATTGTTAAAAGGATGAGGAGAAATTTGAATACACATTAACAAAGAGACTAATCTTTTGCGTGTATTGGGCAAAAAATTAGGGGTCATTTTAAAAACTCCTGCGTGATTGTGAGAAAAGACAGACCCTTGCTCCAATTTCACAAACCTGGGGGTTTTCTTATCCGTTCCCCAGACAACGAGTTGGGTGGTTTTGTGCTCAATCGATTAACTCCCACAGCACTATGCCCCATAGTTAGCAGTGAAGCTACAAACTAGTCCTTTTGGGATAGTAGATATTCCTGGGCTTCTTTCCTTTTTTGCAAAGAAGTAAAAAAAACAGGAGGTCCACGGGCATTGGCGTTGAATGACAACAAAGGGTTGTGGACTACATTTCGTAGATCGCACACAAAAGGTTTGATATTATTTCGTTCGCACGACTCATGGTAAGTGTTTTAACGTCTCCACGTATAGTGTACAAAAACATGTAAGTACATACAAGATAAAACTCAATTATAGACAGAAGTCAAGAGTTTATACAATGCCTCTTAAAGAAGATGGCAAGGCCGATATTATGTCGTTCGCACGAATCACGGTAAGTATTGTTATTACGTCTCCACGTTTCGTGTACAAAGGTTGTACACAATTATACATACAAGCGGTACTCATGACAAATTAATGACACACGACCAAAATACAAAAGCGGTACTCATGACAAATGAATGACACACGACCAAAATACAAAAGCGGTACTCATGACAAATTAATGACACACGACCAAATAGACTAGGAGACGAGGTAGGTAAACCCTACGTCATCGAGTACACGGATGAAACTACTTTGTAGTGATAATGGACACTTAGAAAACCTTAAAAAAGCTGGGCTGCCGGTGCGCCTCTTGGCAGGAGCCGCGCTGCCATGGAAATAGTCAGCGTTTTTTTTCGAAAAAATTACGTCATCGAGTACACGAACGGGAATGGTGGCATATGATAAAGGTCGATTAGAAAATGAGAAAAAAGCAGGGCTGCCAACCGGCAGCCTGGCAAGTTCGCAGGCAGCCGGCGTCAAAGTGGGGTAAAAAATAGTAATTTTTACGTCATCGAGTACACGAATGAAACTAATGAATAACTATAGTCCAGATCATTCCGTTTAAGAATTTCTCGGTCTGCCGACCAGCAGCCTGGCAAATTTTTGTGTACGATTTTTTAAAGTTTTTTTTTTTTTTTTTTAATTTTTCGTTTATCTTTATTATTATTTTTATTTCATTATATTTTTAAAAACTTTGAATGCCATATTTTAAAAATATGAACGATAATGATAAAAAAAAATAATTTGAGAGTTCCGAGTGTACCCATCCGTCAGGTGAGCCGTTCGACGCCAAACCACTAACGAAACCTGCCGCGGTGCCCCTCACCGCTGTCGCGTGTCAATATTATTGTACAAATTTATAATATTAATAGTTCTTTTAAAATTGCCTAATAGTCCATAGTAGTTGGAAGTTCGAAAAACCAACGCACCATCGCTGTAAGAGCTGCGTTCGTCCGTAAAACGACGGAAATTTCTGAAACCCCGTTCGTTTCATATCGGTTTCGCTTGCCCTGCTGCACCGATTACACCGAATACAAGATCGAAACTAATGAAAAACTGTAGTCTAGATTATCTCATTCATGACTTCTTTGGTCTGCCACCAGGAGCCAGGCAGTTTTTTGTGTACGATTTTTTAAAGTTTTAATTTTTTTTTTTAATTCTTAAATAAATTTTTTCAATATCTTTATTATTATTTTTATTTCAATATGGTTTTAAAAACAAAGAATGCCCGATATTAAATAAAATAAGTGGTTATGATAAAAAAATAAATTTTGAGTGTTCCGAGTGTAATCGATGCAGCAGGGCAAGCGAAACCGATGTGAAACGCACTGGGTTTTGAAATTTTCGTCGTTTTTCAGACGAACACAGCTCTTACGGCGACGGTGTGATGGTTGTTCAAACTTCCAACCACTATGTTCTATTAGGTAATTTTGAAAAGACTATTATTATTATAATTTTGAATAATAATATGGGCATGCGATGGCGGTGAAAATCTCCGCGGCCAGTTTCCAGTAAGTTGTTTCGCGTCGAAAGGCGCTCCCGTCCGATGGGTACACTCGGAACACTCAAAATGTATTTTTTTTATCATTACCACTTCTTTTTTTTAAATCTGGCGTTCTAAGTTTTTAAAACCATGTTAAAATAAAAATAATAATAAAGATATTGAAAATAATAACAAAAAAAAAAAAAAATCGTACATAAAAAACTACCAGGCTGCTGTCTAGCAGACCAAAGAAATCATGAAGGAGATGATCTAGACTACAGTTTTTCGTTAGTTTTGATCTTATACTCGTGTAATCGATGTAGCAGGCCAAGCGAAACCGATATGAAACGGACGGGGCCCGGAAATTTCCGTCGTTTTCCGGACGAACGCAGCACTTACGGTGACGGTGCAGTGGTTATTTAAACTTCCAACCATTATGAACTATTAGGTAATCTTAAAAAGACTATAATTATTATGTGCTGCGTTCGTCTGGAAAACGACGGAAATTTCCGGGCCCTGTCCGTTTCATATCGGTTTCGCTTGCCATGCTACATCGATTACTCGAGTACAAGATCAAAACTAACGAAAAACTGTAGTCTAGATCATCCCATTCATGACTTCTTTGGTCTGCCAACAAGCAGCCTGGCAGTTTTTTGTGTACAATTTTTTGAAGTTATAATTTTTAAAAAATTATATTAAATAACTTTATTACTTTTTTATTTCAATATGGTTTTGAATACTTAGTACGCCAGATTTTAAATAAAATAAGTGGCAATGATAAAAAAAATAATTTTGAGTGTTTCGAGTGTACCCATCGGACGGGAGCGCCTTTCGACGCGAAACAACTTACTGGAAACTGGCCGCGGAGCTTTTCACCGCCATCGCATGCCCATATTATTATACAAATTTATAATAATAATAGTCTTTTTAAAATTACCTAATAGAACATAGTGGTTGGAAGTTTGAACAACCATCACACCGTCGCCGTAAGAGCTGTGTTCGTCTAAAAAACGACGAAAATTTCAAAACCCAGTGCGTTTCACATCGGTTTCGCTTGCCCTGCTGCATCGATTACACTCGGAACACTCAAAATTTATTTTTTTATCATAACCACTTATTTTATTTAATATCGGGCATTCTTAGTTTTTAAAACCATATTGAAATAAAAATAATAATAAAGATATTGAAAAAAAATATTTAAGAATTAAAAAAAAAATTAAAACTTTAAAAAATCGTACACAAAAAACTGCCTGGCTCCTGGTAGCAGACCAAAGAAATCATGAATGAGATAATCTAGACTACAGTTTTTCATAAGTTTCGATCTTGTATTCGATGTAATCGGTGCAGCAGGGCAAGCGAAACCGATATGAAACGAACGGGGTTTCAGAAATTTCCGTCGTTTTACGGACGAACGCAGCTCTTACAGCGATGGTGCGTTGGTTTTTCGAACTTCCAACTACTATGGACTATTAGGCAATTTTAAAAGAACTATTAATATTATAAATTTGTTCAATAATATTGACACGCGACAGCGGTGAGTCGCACCGCGGCAGGTTTCGTAAGTGGTTTGGCGTCGAACGGCTCACCTGACGGATGGGTACACTCGGAACTCTCAAATTATTTTTTTTTATCATTATCGTTCATATTTTTAAAATATGGCATTCAAAGTTTTTAAAAATATAATGAAATAAAAATAATAATAAAGATAAACGAAAAATTAAAAAAAAAAAAAAAAAACTTTAAAAAATCGTACACAAAAATTTGCCAGGCTGCTGGTCGGCAGACCAAGAAATTCTTAAACGGAATGATCTGGACTATAGTTATTCATTAGTTTCATTCGTGTACTCGATGACGTAAAAATTACTATTTTTTACCCCACTTTGACGCCGGCTGCCTGCGAACTTGCCAGGCTGCCGGTTGGCAGCCCTGCTTTTTTCTCATTTTCTAATCGACCTTTATCATATGCCACCATTCCCGTTCGTGTACTCGATGACGTAATTTTTTCGAAAAAAAACGCTGACTATTTCCATGGCAGCGCGGCTCCTGCCAAGAGGCGCACCGGCAGCCCAGCTTTTTTAAGGTTTTCTAAGTGTCCATTATCACTACAAAGTAGTTTCATCCGTGTACTCGATGACGTAGGGTTTACCTACCTCGTCTCCTAGTCTAAAAATAGATTGTACAGAAAGGGTGGTACTCATGACAAATGTGTCACACGACCAACTCAATAACATTTAGCTATGAGCAAAAGTGATTATGACGAACTTCTCGTATCGTGGCAGGTATTTTAAGGATCCCTCCTATAACGGTGGATGTTCTAAGGATCTCTCCTATAATGTAACAGGGTTACGTTTAAATAAAACACAATAAACGTTAACGATGCTTGATTTTAACACATTTTATAAAGATTCGTTAGATTAACTAACTCCGTAGCCCAAGAGCGTACGACAGAGAAGATAGACAATTTGATGCTACTTCATGTGTTACAAAATACAAGGGTGATGGCAGAGTATAATTCTACTTACACCAAGTATTTAAAACAAAGACAGACCTATAATGGTTTTACATACTGTCTGTTGTGGCAACCTGCAGTGAGGAAGACCAAAGAAAAGGGACCAATTACGGTTTTACATACCCTTTGTGCAGTTACAAACATACCAGGTTATGTGCAATTTGGGTTGCAAATACTTGGTTAAATGAACACCTAAAAGTTGTGAATTCCAAAATCAGGATGACCATAAGGTTTTATTAACCTGTCTCGTAGGGTTGAAACGTGTCATATAAGACATACGTAACGTACAAGCAAAAAACAAAATAACAAAAAGGCAGTGGCTTTGTTATAACAACCAAAGACCGGATGATTCGGTTTTACGTACTTTAGTTGAAACGAGCCAAATTGATTTATATACAGGGTTATAAAGACCAATCATTGGTTTTATAAATACAAGTTCCAAAATGGACGTGTCGATATCCAATTTGGGTACATGAGCATGAATTTGGGTAGGACGCCATCAATTTTTAATTTAAGAGGAAAAAATTGAAAAAAACTTATATACACGAGGGGCGACTATGTAAGTAATCACTGTTTGATTTTCATGCTAGAGATACCTCGGAAGGTTTTACAACTCATGATGAACAAGATGAAAGGAAAAATTGTAAAAAAATAGTTAACTGGTTCTGGGTCGGAATTTAACACTTTGGAATTTACAAAACCCGACTTCTAGAACGACACGCCAATGGGCAATTGTCAACTACTTTACATGAACAAAATAAACAGGTGAGAAAGTTCCTTTCCACACGACAAAAATGCAACAAAAAAAAATAGGAGAAAAATTACAAAATTACATGACAAGACAGGGTATGACGTGGCATGAACATTGCGTAGTGTACGTGTTGAGACAATAAATGGGCTCGCGACTTCCCAAACATTGAAACTCGAAAAGTGTCTCCGTTCCAAAGTGATCAGTTTTAGAACAGGTGAAAAAAATAAAAGAAAAAAAAATTGTCGTGAGGGCAAGAAAAAACAGTGCAAAAACAACATTTGAAAGTAACTTCAAGGAGAGTACGCATTAATTTACAAAATAATTTACAACTTGTTTCATTTACGAAACGATGGGCATGTGATTGACACAATACACGCCTGACGTAGTAAGACTCTGTAAGCTTACGAAAAAATGTGATACAAACTGGATCATTTTACGTTTGCTGAGATAGTGGGGGCAGTTTTACTTGACTCCTCACTTCCAGACTTTACAATGTCCTTAATGTGGTAATTACCAATGTGCTTTCCAGATGAGTCAGACAAGGAGTACACTAGGTCTGATATTTTCCTTAGGACTTTGGCCTTCACGAAACGTGGTGCCAGCTTAGCAGAGAAATACATGGCTCCTTGGGAAAGTGTGTTGTTCTTTCTCCAAACTATGTCTCCTGTATTGAAGGTGACATGTTTTCTACGTAAGTTATATCTGTCCGCCCTCTTTTGTGAGCCAGGAGCAAAGCATCAGTGACTTCACTGTAAATGGCCGACAGTTCTTCCAAGCGATGGGCATAATCTGCGGTAGGGTTGCTTGTGGTGGCAGATGACGTAGGAAAGTTTGTGTCCCTATGTAGAGAACCATGGACGACTTGTTCCATACCGTGTTTTAAAAAGAAAGGTGTGTAACCAGTGGCCAGATTAACAGTGTTGTTCATAGCGGCCTGAATTTTATCTAGGTTTTTACACCAAGTGCGTTGGTCTTTATCAACTAGAATAGCTAGAGCTGTGTTGATTGTTTGGTTGTAACGTTCGACAGTGTTATTTTGGGGAGTGTACAAGGTGTTATAATAAATGTCCTTGATTCCGTATTTGGCAAGAAATTCCTTGAATTCCTGGGCAATAAACTGTTTTCCGTTATCAACAATTACGGTTCTGGGTGTTCCGTAAGGTATAAAAATGTGTTTTTCCAGAAGTTTGATGATGGCGGACGCATTGGCTCTTTTTAAAGGGAAGATCCAACAGAATTTGGTGAAAACATCCACTACACTAAGTATGTGCATGTGTCCGGCATAACTTCGAGGAAAAGGTCCGACGAGGTCCATTGACAATGATTGTAGGGGTCTGTCGGCGCGTTTGGGGTTACCCATTAGGCCGGCAGGTGCTGCCGTGCTATGTTTATAAGCTTTACAAGTTTCACATTTAGAGATGTAATTGCGAATTTGTTTGAAAAGACCAGGCCAGTAATACTTCAAGGAAATCTTTTTATACGTCTTGAAAGTTCCTGGGTGTATAGAGTCGGGAGCACTATGATTGTCAATTATTATTTGTTCTCTTCCTTCGAGGGGAACGACAAGTTTCCAAGAGTAATCTTCGAGGATGGATAGTGGTGCCTTGCAATTACGGTATAGTTGTCCTTCTTTTATGACAAAATTAGGAAACTTTTGTTGATTATTTTTACAACCTTCGAAGATTTTCAAGTACCATTCATCTTTTGTAGATGGAGGGGGGGCAATTGTGTCAACATTTAATGAAGCCAATTCAATTCTTGAAAGAGCGTCAGGAACAATATTGTCCGCGCCTTTACGGTGTACAACATCAAAATTGAATTGAGACAAACGGGAGGCCCAACGAGCGAGTCTACCGGAGGGATTACTTAAAGAGATCAACCATTTCAAACTACTATGGTCTGTGACTACAGTAAATTTGCTACCGTCTATGTAACCGCGGAAATGGTGAACAGAATCCAATACAGCCAATAACTCCTTTTCGGTAATTCCGTAGTTTTTCTCGTGTTTATTTAGTGTACGGGAAAAATACGCTACAGGGTGTTCGCCATCTGGGAATTCTTGAGTTAGGACTCCACCGATTCCTACGTTGGAGGCATCCGTGTGGAGGGTAAAAGAGAGTGCAAAATCCGGGCAATTCAGAACGGGGGCTTTTTGAAGGGCATTTTTTAAAGTTGTAAACGCTTCTTCAGTTTCAGCAGACCATCGGAAGTTGCTGACACCTTTACGGGTGCCGGTAATTTTATTTAAGGGGGCTGCAATTGTGGAAAAGTCTTTGATGAATCTTCTGTAGTAACCTGCAAGTCCAAGGAAACCTTTGACTTCCTTCGCGTTTTTGGGTCGGGGAAAATTTGCCATGGCTTCCACCTTAGCGGGGTCTGTTCTTAGACCTTTTTCGTCGACAATGAATCCCAAATAACGTAAACGGGACTTACAGAATTCAGACTTCTTCAAGTTGATGGTTAAACCAGCGAACTTGAGTTGTTGAAAAACCTTTTCCAACATTAATAGGTGTTTTTCAAAGGTGTCGCTGACGATGATGAGGTCGTCAAGGTAACAAAACAGGCTGTTATCGACTTCAGGACCGAAGAGTTTGTCCATCAGTCTTTGTAATTCGGCGGGGCTGTTCTTTAGACCAAAGGGTAATCTTTTAAAATGGAACATTCCCCTACCAGGTACAACGAAAGCAGTTTTTTCACACGATTCTGCGTCCAAAGGTATTTGCCAAAAAGCTTTGCTTAGGTCAACAGAGGAGATGAACTTGGCGTTGCGCAGTTGGTCTAAGGTCGCGTGGACGTAAGGTAAGGGGTATGCGTCAGCTTCCGTACAAGAATTTAAACGTCTACTGTCGAGACAGAAACGTGCGGAGCCATCTTTTTTAGAAACCAAAAGAGTTGGGTTGGTCCATGCACTTCTGCTGGGAACCACCACACCCATTTTTAACATTTCATCAAGTTCTTTTTCCAAAAGTTTAAGCTTTTGGGGGGCTAAGTTGTAATAACGTTGCTTTATGGGTGGGCCATTGGTTTTAATGTGGTGTTCTACCAAATTTGTCAAACCCAATCCACATTTTTCGAAAGATATTGATTCGAATTTATTGACCATTTCCTTTAGTTGGAGAGCTTGGTCCGTGCTTAAATTTTCGTGAGGTATTATTGTGCGGATCTCACTAATTTGAGCAGCAGTGGAGGTTTCGCCAAGAGTATTAAATACTTGGGGAGCAACGTTAAAAGCCTTCCAGAAGTCAACGCCAAGGATGAAATTCTGGGATATAGAGGGCACTATTAGAAAATTGATTGTAATTATTTTATTGTTACAATTAATTGGCAGTGCAAGGGTACCGATGACCGGCTGGGAAACATTATCCGCAGTCGTCAGGTGTGTTGTTTGTGGCGAAATTTTAAAATCACTGTTAACAAAAGGCAGGTGAGCATTGTTGCCAAGACAGCTGACAGATGCACCGCTATCAAGTAATCCGGAAAAGGGGACATTGTTAACAGAGAAAAGAGCATAGGGTCTCCCATCTTTAGCTTGTTTGCAACAAACCGAGGAAACATTTAAGGTCTGGTTAAAATACTTAATGTGTGATAACCAATCAGTCCATTCTTTAGACCTTGGTTCAGAATGGGTACCTGAGAGGTTATTATTTAGTTTTTTGGCCTCTTCATGTAGAAATTTGGTGGGGGCTTGGAGAAGTCCACCTGAGGTCTGACATCGCTTGGGTTTTGTAACCTTTCTGCATTGTGCCTTGATCTCTTGAAAATGTTGCGCAGTTCGTCGCATGGAGGAGAGCGGTCCCTAGAGTGATGTCTCTTGGAGGTTCGGGGTTCCTTGGATTCCAGAAGTCTTGCTTGCTTGAAACAAGTAGCGGCCAGGTGGCCTACTTTTTTGCAAAAGGAGCACACTTTTTTGTTGTCGAATTCTGGCTTTAAACCAGACGAACGGCTTGGCACAACCACATTATTCGACACATTCTTTATGTTTTTCCTATCCTGGTACGATTCCAGGAGGAGGCAGACTTCGTTTAGCTGGGCCAGGGATGCAATTTTCTGTGAGGTGATGATGTTCTCGTATTTGCTTAAAAGGCCATCAGTTATGACTGGTAATAGTTCAGCTTCCGGAACAGGATGTGAAAGCTTGATGTTGATGGATTCAGCCCTTTCTATGAATGTAGCCACAGGTTCATCTACTAGTTGTTTAATAGATAGTAGAGATAGTTTGATCCGGTGCTGGGCCTCCTTTTTTCCAAAGCTAGAGATTAGGGCAGCTCTGAGTTTATTCCAATCTTTGCATTTAGTCTTTTGGATGCGGTGCCACGGAGTTAATTCTGGGGAGATGAGTTCTATAAAGTTTCTCCGTAGAATCTCGAATGGGATATTTTTGATTGTAGCCGTTTCTTCAATACGGTCAATGAAATCCAGCACATCGGAGGCGCCATTATATTTGACTTTCCAAGAGGATAAATCGTAAGTTTTATCTTGTGTCACGATGGGTGCGACGTCCTGTTTTATCATTACATGCGGCGTAGGTTCTTTGTCAAGATTATCCAAAACTTGCGTAGCCGAACATGAATTATTTTCGTTGGAGGGGGCGAGATTTATTCTCCTAATGTACTTTTTGTTGAATAAAAGTGCATATGCCTTCAATGTAGATTTAGATTTGCTTGATGGCGAGAGTCCTCTATCCCTTAAAGCAGCTTGTAAGTGGGCTTTGGATAAACTATGCACATTGGGAATGGTACCCAAGTTGGATGATGTAATAGTTTGCTTGTCCTCCATTGTGAGTTTCCTGGGTGGTGGGGAGAAGAAAAAAAATTGGCCAGGGGTTTCCTTTAGAAAGCGCAAAAATTAATTTTTGTGAGGCACTTTTCACTTGGTGATCACTGTTGGCACTTCCAAATGTGTTTTGTATACATGACACCAGAATTCTTGTCAAAGAGGGGCAGACGAGAAAAAATTTTGCGTGGAAAGACCTTAGTGGTAAAGGTTTTTGTATTTTACTGACCACTTTTGAGAAAACTGTGAAATTCACAAGTATTTATTTATTTTAGAAAAATTTTTCCAGGACTGACCTTTAGAAAACAGGTTTTTTATTTTCACAAAACACTTTGCACTGAGAAAGGCACTAAAGTTCCCAAAAGGCACATTTCTGGCAAATAAAGGACAAACTTCCGGATGAAAATGACTGAATATGGGGTTTATTGCATCCAACCATATTAAAATTATTTTATTTATTCATGGAATCAGTCATTGGTTTTATTATTATTCCACTTTTCACTTATGTAAGGAAAAAAAACACAATTCACTTTCACTTATGCTGAAAAAAAACAGTACCTATAATGTACAATGGGGAAAGAAAGTCATTATTTTGTCCATTTGGAGAAACATTAAATTGTACTAATTTGACAGACACAAGTGGGCCAATTGGTATATTGTGCAGAAATAATAAAAATACGTAAGTCCGAAATTTTCATTAAGGAATTCGCAAAATAACTGGGGTTCCAGAATCAAATTCATAATAATGATTTCCGTTGGTATCTCAGTTCAGTCATAAAAAACGGTTTGGATTTAAAACGCAGCCTAGCAACAGTCGGTTGGGGTATCGGCGGGAACAAGGCATTTGCGCGCAATCCGGACTATCGCTTGGAACAAAAGCCGTTGGATTTTGGGCGGGAATAACTGTTGCTAACGCGCCCGCCGCCTGGCGATGCGCGCGCAATCAGACTCGCGGCGCTTCGGGCACTCAAAATGGCCGTTGTTTCAACTTGCGATGCAATTTATAATTCCAATCAGATCCGTTATGGATCTAATTTACATATTGGTTTCTGTGGTTTTTTCACAGGATTTACTGTAGAATGAGAAGGCATAATTAATGTTTTGCAAAATAGTTGTTGTGCGGGAAGGATTTTGACAGAGGAAGGTCCCGCAAAGTGACCGGGATAGAGAAAAAAATTCCAGGCTTCACGTTGATGCGCCAATTGTTAGGGTACCCCGATGTCGGCTTCTAAACCAACATCAGCACACCAACACGTCCCTGGCTAGCTCTCAGCGGGACAAGGGTACTCTCTATTCAGGGGGTGGGCAGCTCAAGGCTAGGGAACTTCTCTCCATCCTTCGGTGACCCACGGGATCCTCACCGGCCAACAATCCTCCCGCCGTAGCAGAATAATAACAATGTTAAATCATTTAGACATGTATTGTAAGCTCAAACACATACATAGGTTTCTACAGTACAATTCAATTACAAGAAATGCAAATTACACAAACCTAGCTAAAGTGTTTAACTCTCTCTGAATTTCTCTCAAAACGAAACTCTCCGAGTCGTGATTTCCACGGGGGCCCTACATTTCACTGAATTACGGACAACATTTAAAGAGGAAATCAAGATACAGCTTACATGTAGGTAGGCAGGAACCTCGTCTCATGTGGCAGCTTCATCAGGCACTTTCATAGTCTAAATAGACCGAACTATGGTGCGGCAAAAGGCCAATTACACACAAAGGTACTTCAATAATACATCGCGGCCCCAAATGAATTGGGTCCGCCGGCTACGAGTAAGCCGCTAGCGTGCGTTCTTAAAGGCGCTCAGATTGCTTCTGTCGGGCGAGCGCAGCGGGCAGCGGAGTCGCCGGGCAAGCGGGGCGGT
This sequence comes from Limnephilus lunatus, assembly GCA_917563855.2. NCBI lineage: Eukaryota > Metazoa > Arthropoda > Insecta > Trichoptera > Limnephilidae > Limnephilus > Limnephilus lunatus. The sequence goes on along the minus strand of OU830595.1, from coordinate 89,980,008 downwards.
CAGGAGAGGCAGACAGGATATGGGGGGAAGAGGGGGCGGCCAGCTGTGGCTAGCTGCTCGCGTTCTCGAAACTATTCGCTTCAAGGGCGTATCGTAACAAAGCTATGAAAAAATGATTTTAAAATAGCCGGTAACCCTAACCTAACTTAGGCTATTTGACCAATTTTTTTTATATTTTTTTATCATCACTCTTAATGACCTTTCTGAGGTGCTTCTGAGTTGGTTTTATTCTGAGTTGTCTGGTCACCATATCTCGTATGTAACCGTGGTGTATTTTTCTTATCTTTTTTTTGTTACTACAATACTACTATTTTTTGTCGTATGCACTTTTTATCTAACTCTCATGCACTTTCCCACTTGCATTTTTCTTATTTATATTTTTTATACTTATATTTTTCTTATCTATGTAAATTCTGCATACATATTTCAATTTATTGTAATTCCTATTTAAAAGCCGTTAATCCTAGTTGATTAATAATAGACAATTATTATTAATTTTTAAAATACTATTTTTGTTGATGCTTTGTTGATAGTGTTTCCTCGAACGAACGCTTTTAAAAAACTAATAAAAATATTAATTTAAGAGTCGGTTAAAAGGAGGAAGACGGAAAATTTACAAAATTTATATTTATCATGATTATTGATGTTCGTAGACATCCACAACTCACTAAGCAGACAAAAGTAGCACTTATACCTGAAAAACAGGTTCAGAATTAATGCTAAAATATAAAGTTAATGAATCGAGGCAAAGTTTAGCAAAATTAAAAACTAAATATTATTTCTGCTTAGCATAAGTCAAAATTAATTAGTAGCTCGCAGCCAATCCGTGTCCCGAAACTCCAAACCAATAAATAACGGTGTCACATAAAATATTTAAATCATACAAATGAAATAATCTCTGTCGGTTTAAGAGGCGAGCTTCCAGTGGCGTTATGTCGGTTCTTATGACAAATGCACAACGGTTATTAGCCAAATGGCTGCTCCTCCCGCGGTATGCTCTCCGGAGATTTACAAGGAGGAGAGCGCCACGGGCTGTCAAGGCCTTGTATTATTAATGAGCCCAGAAATTATGTGAGGAATATTACAAGTATTTGATAGAAATGCGTGACCACACGGTCGGCTGGGGAACGCCAGGCGATCTGGGACAAATTTTCAGTAGACCAATAAGAATTTGTCGGTAAAAAAAATTTAATAGATGGCACTTAAAATTCCTAGTGGATTTTCTCGAATAGAAGTGGTAAGCTCTTAAATACTTAATAATAATGCTAGGATTGATTGTATAGAAGCTAGCGAAATTTCCACCTGCCAATCAAACTGCTCTAGAAAACTCAACGACATATGTATAAATATTTCAATTGAAAACCATATTTTAGAGGGTGACCGGCCAACTAAAAATCACGCAAACTTCAACAACTCCTTTGAAAAGTCATTCAAAATTATGAAAAAAATATATCTAAAAAAATTGGTTAAATAAGTTTCGTTAGATTAGGTTATGGGCTATATATCAAGTTTTTTTCATAACTTTTTATGACTCTTCAAAGGGATGTTGAAGTTGCATGATTCTGAGTTATCAAGAAACCATTTTAGAGTTAGCTCATACCTTCATACAATTTAACGATTTTTTATTTTTGCACTATTATTTTTTAATCTCTCATTTATAATCTCTGCGTAACAATCTTTCATTTTTGATAGTTTATCCGTCAAATATGAACCTGATTACAGTCCTCGAAAACGCAACGTAAATACCTATGCTAATTTTGGTTTATTAAAAAAAGTGAAGCCCTTTTGAGGTGATATTATACCAAAATGACAACATAAAAATTAGAATTATTAATTACGTTGGTAACTTTTAGTAATTAGACAATATTCCCTCGAAGAATTGCTAGTCTCTTATTTTGATTTAACGAGACACACATTAGAGCACTCGTTTGCAACTGTCACCTTCCACAGCTTACTAACTCCTCTAACAACAAAGCCACGCGCTCACCCGTGTGACGAACAAATGGGAAATATAATATTTAGTTATTAAGGGCCCGCCGCGGTCCCCGAGAGACCAACAGCAGAACTGAATCTTCTATTTTTAAGAAGAAATATTGTGTCTACACTCGAGACGCATAAATCGCACCAACAAATGATGGGCCTCATTACTTATGACACGCTCAGTATGAAGAAAGAGATGCTGCGCGAAGAGATTCTGTCCAAATATTTCCCGACAATACGCCACATACTTGCCGAACCCCCTGTACTAATCATCCCGCCTGACTTCCTTGCATCTTGCAAGAAGAACCAAATCACAAAAGCACATTCGTAATCATTCTGTAACATTGCTTAAAACAAGATCCTCAATCTGTATTCAGTTCATCCAATAATGATCTCTATCTGCTTTTGAAAGTCGATCGCTAAAGAATTTACATTGTACATTTTCCGTTGACAGTTTAATTATTATGCCCTTGCATTTTACAATCTTTTGTCTGTTTAGATTTAGACAATGCATACATATTTTCAAAGCAATAAAATTGAACAAAATATTAGCAACGTTAAAGTTTGATCAACCTTGAAAATATGCATGGTTAAATTTGACTAAAAATGAAGGTCACTAAAAATATGCTACCATGTTTTATTGCATTTTATATTTTAATTAAGCCGTTTTCTTATGTTTTGTTTCAGGCGTGCTTGAAATATCTGCATATTTGAGAGCAAATTATATATCTATAATAATTTCATGCGATTTCTAACATTAATACACAAATTGTCAGAATGTTTTTTGTCATTCATCAAAAATAATTGACAATAATAAACAAATCTAGTCGTAAATTAATCCAAGAAAGTGTGTGAAATAACAGTTTTTAATAAGCATGTTAAATATTTTGCATTAAGGTCAAAGCACAGCGGGAAATAACCCGTTAAATTGATAAACTATCGCTTTGAGAATATTATGAAATATATTTCGGTAGGGAAACTAGTTTTCTTAAAGCATACCTATGTATGTACTGCAATTAATAAATTAAAGAAATTAGTTTTAGAAGATTTCTCGTGTGCTATTAAAATATGTTTACGATTAATAACAATAACTGATTTAAATGTCAAGGTACCCAATTAAAATATATGTATTATAATTTTGTAGACAAGACACATTAAGATGTCAACGTTATTATTTATTGGTAATTATTAATTTAGCAACTTGCGTATTACATCAAATGTCACAAAGCTTGTAAATTTTGCGGGGAGTCACGATCCTTAGCAATGATGCAACGACTAAAGATAACGACGTGAATAGGGTTCGTACTATTTTCTTAGACCTTTTTAATAATTAAGTAATAGATAATTACCTGCTTCAGTTATTAGAAAAAAGTTCAACAGTTTTATGTAAGTACCCACCTACCGCCCGTGACAGTAATTGACATCTCTGATTGGAGTTTGGGAATCCCTTTTTACAGCTCTAAAAATACCAGCCATAACCTATTGTTCCGGAAAATTCTAAAATCAGAAAAATATTCGACTCGCTTACGTGACTGTAATTGAGAAAATCTTACAAAAACACTAGAATATTTCTTTTTGTGGATTAAAATACCTTGAAAACTCTCTTCAACTTTTTTTAATATGGTGTTTTGGTCCATTAAAAAGTCATAAAATGGAATTCCTCCACGAATTAAAGGTTTCAAAAGTATTGGAAATAAATAAAAGCACTAGAAGGTTGCTTGAACAAATTATTACAAGATAACTGACTAGTTTCAATTAACAATGCTGGTTGAGAAGTAGTAATTCCAGATACCTACTTTAGAATTATCTCTGGAGTTCATTATTATATAACAAAAATGAGTACCTACCAAACGAGTGAAACATGGTTGTGAAAAACAAAATTCTTAACATGTATACCTTTGGAGAAATATAACATAGGTATTATTTTGATTGAAGCTCGTAATAAAATATTCTGCAAAGACAAAATATAGATGCGCATTCCACATAATAAATGTAAGTAATTGATATTCACACTCATACAAAATATCCGTTCTAATAAGGCCACCAAGATATTCTTGGGCAATGGGAACTGGTGGAGAACTACAGGGGATCAGCAGGTGTGGAGGCGTATCCTAGAAGTAGTAGCCACCAGCTAGGACTCCGCAAGGTCCCCATGAAGATGAGTTTTTACTGTAAGAGAACCACTTTATTGTTAAGTTGTTTCGCCGTCATTTCGAAATCCGTGAAAATCAAAATATTATTGTTCTGCTCTGAGACCAGGATGTTCTGATTTGAGACATAGATTTTTTGTCGGGCTTCTCAAATTTAACACATAAATTTAGGAATACTAGAACACGTCACTTAAAAATGTGAGGAATTAACATTTCTCGATGAAAGCAATATTTTTTTACTTTTGATATAATATTATTTTATTTTTCACTCGTAAAACTTTCATTGTAAAATCTAACACATCCCCGTTAAAGTAGATAGTTGCTTTTTAAGAATGTCATAATTATCATAATAACAGATTTTGTCAACCAGTAGATTAGTCAGAGTTGAAATAACTCAACTGGATACTCGTTTTCTGTATAATATCGGGAAATCTTTATACTTTACTTAAACGATTAATTTTTCAACGGACAAAAAAAAAACAAGGTGGTATTCATTACAGATTAACGTAGACCTTGTAAAGCAAGCCTGTTTTCAAAACAACAATTATTAAGAACGTGATTTTTATATAAAATCTTTTAAAATTATAATTTAACTTTTTTTTAATATGCGTTGTTTAAGGACAACGAAACAAATCAAAACCCACATACGAATACGCTACCGTTTTTTTTAAATGTAGGCGCATACCTTTATGATTGATCTTTGCCTTATTAGCTGGCAACCCGTTGTTTCTCCCAACGTAGGAACATATCTATTATTTGTAAAGCGAAAGTGGTTAATTAGATTCGTTCATTTCTGCCATGAAATGGACTATGGATCAAGTCTTACTCCCGCTGCGATGTGTTGACAAGCAACGTGACTTGTTGATCATTAGGCACAATCAGATAATAATACATATCGAACAAAACACTTGTTTCCTATCATGCAATATTAAACTAATGCCTTCGTACTAGGTAGGTACTAGGATGTCACTTCAAGCGAGCCGCCCGATTTACTCTGTCAAAAAAATCAACCCTGTGAAATAACGCTTCTACAGTTTATCATTATAAACACTACAGTAAAGTTCCATTTTCCGAAGTCAGTGGTACTAACTAATGAAAAAAAGAAGGAACGTATGATATTTGAAGCAATCTAACCAAAAGCAGCTAACTGCGTATTATATATGAGAGGTATTTTAATTTAAATGTGTCATTATCAATATGTATATAAATTGATCTCAGGACCCAGAGCCTATGGTATTATTACTCTTCACAGCGAATGATGACCATTATCATATTTCTCATTTTAAACACTATTTCTCTCGGCAACTCTGACATACCTAAGTAAAGTAGGTGAGTTAAAAAATATTAAGTTCTAATTTGAGATATAATGTTTTCAACAGGTTGATTTTTAATACAACCTTTGATATATAATATCACCACAAAAAGTGCTTCCGTGTATCGAAATCAATGATCTTTATAAGAAACACATTTTTGACTTGGTAAATTTGTTTTTTTTTGTCACCTAGCCAGTTTTTTCGTCAATAGCATTGTGGTGGTCGAATGCTGTACAAAACATAATACATATTTGTACCTCGTGATGTATTATTTTCTTCCTATTGTTTGTGCCACATTTGTAATTCGTGTGTTATTTTTTCGAGTATTGTATTGCTTGGAATACATTAAAGACACATTGTGTTTCACGAGGAAGTGGAAAAATTATTATAGAAAATGTTTTGTGTTGAATGACATCAAATAATGAACACAAAACATTAATATCTGACACATCTAGAAATGTATACTGAATTTCCTTGAAAAGACTTGCCTTTAAGACATTTCCATTAACTAAAATGATTTTTATTTGAATTTAGTGAAAAAAAATTTACCACCTAAATTTTATTAAAGTGACAATGGTTGTTGAAAATAACACCTTTTCAATCGGTTCCGTTATGAATTTTCTTTTAAGTCTTCATGCGCCGATTGTTCTAGAGAACTTATTATTTGTGCTGCAAATGAAGATAAAAGTTTCATAACACATTCTTTATCGCCGTCTGCAAAGTGCACGTGCAATAAATCTCCCATGATGCATTTCCCTGAGACCTTCGCATCTCAGTGCCGTCATCTGCCCAAACTGACGAGACATTGTCTGAAAGCGGGACATGGCAACTTATCACTGTTTAGTACCAAAAATATTCACGATAATATTAAGCGATAATTGCTCGAATTGATCAGTGATGCGGGCTGTTTAATGATGCTTGCGATTTCGCAATTAAATAATGGCAGTGTCCCAATAAAAAGCTCAAAACATAATATAATTGAATCAATTCTGCTACAGTGAAAGTCAATTGCTTGAAGTATGTTTGTGGTGAATAGTTGTCGCTTCTGTTTAGATGGGGGTATGCTTTATTGATATACCGCTATCCATCGGCTAGAAATTAGTCATCGATTGAATTAAAACGATTTTGTATTATTGAGCTGCCTACTTAGTGAAATAATGCAATGTCACGAATATGCTTTAAGCAAAATGTTTATTCAGAGGGAAAAAACACCTACCTATTTATTAACCCTTTTTATATGTATTTTGTCTAGTGCTTATGATGTGATGAATTTTCATATTATTTCATCTTTTAAACCTTTCTTCATATGATACTGCGTATATATGTTAGTTCTAACTTCTAGAAACCAGTAAATTTGCAGTGATGACGAAGGGCTGAAGAAATGGGGGGGGGCGGTGTTTGATATAATGAAGGGAGGTTTGAGAGAAACTTAGCTATGCAGATCTAGTCACTAAACATGTTAAAAGTCATTTCAAATCCTTGTTTCCACATTTCAATTTCGAGTGGCTATCTCACTAGAATGATAGTCAGAATTCAGAATATCATCTACCCTAGAAATATGACATAACTACCTACATAAAATATTATGTTGAAATGCTACACGCGTCAAAATTATTTTTTTTTTAAATTCAATTTTAATTAAATGAAAACAAATAACTTTGTAAAAAGCGCTATATTATCAATATTATCAACGTGTTTCGAAAACCAAGTTTTCTTGGTCAGGATAAGATTAAGTTAAATATACTTAATGAAAAAAGAAAACTTGGTTTCCGAAACACATTAATAAAATTGATTGTATAGTGTTTTTTACAAAGTTATTGGTTTTCATTTAATTAAAAATGACACCACAAAGATTATTTGCAAAATTTGAGCAAGTTTAATTACTTGTCCACGCCTGGTGTCCAACCTGGGACTTTCTTTAGATTTTATTTATTTATACGCCACATAATTAAAACAAGAAAACGTTAGAATGCGGTGTATAATTTAGAATATCTGTATTATATAGGAAATAATAATAATTAATGTAGTTGTATTATAATATACGAAAAACTAGCTAGAGTAAAACGGTTAATATTACGAGTACAGTGAGAATTGGATGAAAAACAATGAAACAAAAATATTATAGTACTACTCATGTAGGTGATGGCAAAATAATAGTCTTTGTAGCAAGAGTTCATTAATTTCAACTTTGTATTTCAGTTATCATTTCCGCAGAACAATATTTATTACCAAAGATATGAAGTTTCTGCCTAGCTATTTAGTTAAGTTATTTTCTTAGTTACTACCATAATACGTTCTTAATAAAAATTATTCACGGTGCTCCAGATTTTATGTCCGGGTTAAATCTTTCCCAAATGAAAGACTAAACCCTTTCACACACTTTTCCACAAATGATTATCTAGTAAATTCACGCAATATAAGTGCACTATATAAGTATAATAAATACAAAACAATACAAGAACAATACGTCAATCCACCAGAAACATAATGGGAAAATATTTCACGGACTCCAGATATTTTCATATCAGAGGGTTCGGCTCTGATGAAATCCTAACTGGTCCGATAAATCCTACTGATCCCTCATTATAAAAATTTAAAAAATCTTTCGTAATCCTACATGTATTTAAAATTACTGCCTTTTGCATTTCTATATATAAATTCTTTGACAAATCTAATACGCCTAAATTTTGAATGAGAGAGCTAGGTATAATGCCAGTAGCCGAAATAACAAATGGTAATATTTGAATAGTCTTAGAATGCCAAATTCTTTTAATCTCATTTCCTTAATCTTTATATTTTCTTATTTTTTCAGAAATAGTTTTCTGAATATAACAAAAATTTGGAATAGCGACATCAATGATATAAGTTATTGTTTTATTTTGTCGTGTAAAACTATATCGGGTCTATTATGACTAATTGTTCTGTCTGTCAGAATGGTTTTATCATAATATATTTTTTTAAATTCATTACATTATTCTACATACATTATCATTACTATCACATCCACTACCATACAGCCTGCCAATGGTCAATAAAAATAAGTTGAGTTACTTAAGCATGTATATTTTGTATATTATCGGGATTTTTCCTGGCACATCGGCGCTGGCGGCTTCGATGAAAAAGTATAAAGAATCCGACAAATGTGTTTTCTTTCTTTCCCCGGCGTCATTACAATTCTTTATTGTAATATTTACTACGTCAGATTTTATATCCATGAACAGTATTATTGAAGGGGCGGGAACGCGCGGTGAGTAAATCAACAGCTTAATATCTCAAGGGGGAATATACACGAAGGAAAATGCCTCAAAATTCGCGTCTGATAACCAATAATCATAAATAAATGGGGTGGGGGACGGGTAGGTGAGTTATGATTTGAGGGAAAACAACGTGTCCGATTCGAAAAACTGGGAGTTTACGATGACGCAATACTATTTGAAATAAACAAAATATCAAATAACATTTTTTACTACTAGCAGTTATTAATCCACCACACCGAAATCTATTTTCTTCCAGAACAGATAAAATATTTTCAGTAATTTTGAGAGTCAAACAGATTTTTAAAAACACTATTGTTCAAAATGGAGTATATCTTGCACGATGAAAATATCTGGCCTGACCTAGAAAATCAAGACGGAAATAGCTGTGCAAATTTCATGACCCATGATCTACATATTTAGCTGATTTAATTTGCAGTGACGTAAGTTTCCATTATTCTTTACTAAAAATAAAAAAAATTAACCAGAGAAAAGATACATTCGAACTCAGGGATACTAGAAAACTGAGGTTCAGTGACAGTTGGTCCAATAGTTGACCCTCCAGCATACTTATATGCAACATGCAGTCGGTTTAACGAACATACGTCAGTGGTTAAGTGGGCATAGCGCTGGGATCCCACCCGGGCGTCGAATGTTCGATTCCTCGGCTGGCTAAGTCCTCCATCACAACACAAGCAACATTTTCGGCTTTCTGTGGTGGTAGTAAGAGATTTTCAAACATTGTTGGGTTATTCGTAACCCGGTGTGTTTTTCTTTCTTTAAAAAAAAAAATAAAAATTAATAATCTACTTACGTAAAATATACTCAAGTGTCCTCTAGGGAGTGTGCAGAGAAGTATCTAGAAGTGAAATTGATTTTGCAAATTTATTAAATGGTACTAACTAAATACTCCAGTATGTAGACCGAACGTACACGTCAAAAATCTAAATTTAAATATAACCTTATAATTAAATTAAATTAGAATAAAGTAAAATTTTAATTTAAATATAACCGTACTTGAACGTTTTGAAACAGCCTATGATTTTTCAAAATATTATATTATTTTGTAATATTAGTCAGGGGACCTGTGGTGCTCTGAGGTCCGAGTTCGAGTGCCCCGGACATATTAATGTCTTGGGGATCATTACAATCTGACGGATAGTAAATTTCACCATTACATGTTATGAGTTATGTAACACGTAGAATTCAAGGGGGACTGGAAGATTCGATGTTATCATACTGTGAATTAGTTTTTATTAAATCAATAATGGAACATGGAAAACTGAAGGCAATCAATAAAAAAATATATTCGCATTTTCGCATTTATAAAATCATACAGAAATTGTCAAATCGGATTAGGTTTTGATACATACCTTGTGTTTGATGCATGGAACGGTTATTTTTATTTAATTGCAAGGTTTTATGTAACACAAAAATCCCACAAGGGTTATGATATGATCACATTACTTATATGACTTAAGAATTAAACATAAAATTTGAACATTCATTTTCTTTTTATAGGATAAATGATATCTAAATGAAATTATAAACAAAATAAAATAAACTTGACATGAAATACATTTTCATAATATTTCAACACTAATTTTTCTGTATTTTCTACTCGTCAAGTACTAAAAGCTTGGAACTATAAAATCACAAAAAAAATAAAATGAATAAAAATACCAATAATTTTATCACACTTACCCTTGATAGACCCATTGCCATTCCCCTTTTTCAAGTCCGTTTGACACCTGAAACAGAAAAAAATGAGCTTTGAGACTCACGTAAGACGGTAATAACACAGTTATAATAATAAATGGAAAAAAATAATCATGACAACTGAAAAAACATAAAAAGATTTGTCGGTATGTTGAAATTATTTTACATATCAATAAGAATAATAAAATCAGCAAAAATAAAGTAATGGATTCGAAAACTAAGCAAAAAGAATCTGCTCAGAAAAGATAAAGCCGAAGCAGACCATCCATGCAAATTCCTTTCTCATATTATACAAAGTTTATCATCCGTGAGAGGATTCATATAATAACACAAGGAGTTTTGTCTCCGGCCACTGAGATAACCATCATCCGTCTCTCCCTTTCCTAACTCTGGATTCCATTCAAATTGGAAATACGCGAAGGAAATATCAAAAGAAAAATATCCCGAGAAAATTTTATGCGAAAATCCAATAAACAAATATTGGAAACGTAATAAATAAGATGATAAAAACTTTTTAACTGCAGAAGCAATATTTTTATTGCCTCGCTAAGTGAATTGTGTTAAATTGGCTTGAAATGTTTTCCACATTTTCTTTGTGACATGTCTTATTAGGATACTTGTAGATATAATGCTTACTTTGCACACTTTCAGCGATTCACATTTAATAAAATAATTTTCGCTTAAATTTTTCGTATTAAAATCAAGAAAATTGTAAAAAGGTTTTCGACGCTCGTCAAATACAATAAAAGCTCATTTGTTAAAGTAACCAAAATTATTAGTTATTTTAATTTTCTTCTGGCTTATTCCAAGAAGAAACCTTTTAATTTTAATATATAATATTTCGATTGATTACAAAAATAGCCATAAAAGGCAGTTGACAGTAAACCAAACAAGGTTTTGAATAAAATGGTACACCCTTCAGAACTAAAATGTTTAAAGTCATGCGCAATCATGACTCAATTAGGTAGTTAACCATAAAAAAATATGCTGTCGTAACATGATGATAATCTTAATAGATAGGGTTAAGTCACGAAGTATATTTCATATAACGGAGGGCGGGCAGCCCTTTAGCGACGTCGAACAAGGAAGTCAGCGCACAGAGCCACCCCCTGAAATCTTAGCCGGAAGCTTTATACTAATAATTTTACACCCCATTACACCGTTCATCTTGCATATTGCGGGGGTCGCTGGGAAGTCCCGACGAAGGGCGACGTAAAAAAAGGTGATGATTTTCCCAAAACCGAATTGAAATCCCAATTTTATGCCGTTCGATATGCCGCTACATATTTCCAGAGTTTATATCGGCGCGCTTAGGCCGGGAACTAACTCCAGGGGTCGTACGTTATTTTATATTCCCGGGCTCGGTGACGGGAGCATCAACTCCGAATCTCTTTGTTTATGTTACGTTTGCCCCGCGAATAAATCGCGGTGGAAAATGATAAAACAGAGAGCTCAGCCGAGAAAATTTTCATTTTCGCATATTGTGTACAAAATCGTAAAGTTTATTTGTGTGTTATTCAGATTTTACGCCCGCCTCGCGAATGACAAAAGGGGTATCTCTGCTTTGTGCTTATCTCAGAGTTTCGGATGTTTATCATGGAGCATTTGGGGAATTTATTTTTCCCAGCGAGGCATACAAAATTTTTATTTCTAAGCGAATTCGCGGCGGTACTCAATTCCTAATAATTATTTTTTTACTGCAAAACCTCACACAACTCTAAACCCACGTGTATATTCCGTTAAGATCAAACTTATATATAGACTTTTTATTATAATTCAGTGAAAATGCAACCAAATATATACTTACTACTATTGCTGTTTTCAACCTGGTAGCAACAATTTATTTTTAAACTTTTTCATTTTATATCTTCATGTAATTGGATGCTATTGTTCCTTATAAAAACATTGACTCTTTCCAATATTTGATCATATTGCCAGCATTTTGACGTTTTATAAAGTGAAATCTTCAACCCTTACGGTCACCCCCGCCGTGAATAAATAATGAAAGATCCGATATCAGATTCGTAGTACAAACATCAATATGCAATATTATTATTTGCTCGGGAAGGTGGCGCGGGGTAAATGTTGACACTAGGTGAATAAATATGATATCGGAAGTGAGCGGCGCATATGATATTACTTCTGAAGCTAATATATATCCGTAGAAAAGCTCGGGGGAGTGAGGGCTGCCTCTCTCCCCTTCACCACCAAACCAACAGGGATGCGGTGCTCATATTATTTTATAAGGGATGTTCAGATTTACTCACATAAAATCCAAATCTAGCCCCAATTTTTAGCAATAACAAAAGTTCAGTACTAATTTGGTTTTTCTCACATTTTCATAAAAAAATTTCAAATTATTTTTAATATGTTTTATATTTAATGGATCTATTGATATAGCACTATGAATTATACATGCATTTTTTCAAACAGTCATGTCCATCTTATTAAATCACGCTTTTTTTCAATTTCGAATAAATACAACACATTATTATAATAATAGGTATTGGCTGTATTTCACAAGACGACCGCCGTCAAAATAACTGTTTAATAACGATAAACTATTTTTTTACCACAAGTGATACAATAAAGAACGCAACCTTATCTTCTGTCATATAAATTGATATAAAAGTAATGAAAAAAGTGTCCAACTTGTTAAGAAATGAGAGAGAATTCTATGGATTTGAAATTTATGTGATTTGAACTACTAGCCTACTTATATCTACTTTTGCAATTTACGAACGGTTTACGAAGAAATTAATTTATTGCTTAAATTATTGCAAATTTGTGAGATTTGGTATTTCTGGTTTTAATGGGAAACACAAAAAACACGAGCTACCATAAATTGAGGTGGATATTTTAATGAAGAAAAAATCGCATTCTAAACTTTTGCCATAAAACCATATATGGATTTTAAAAAGTAGTAGTATGTCCTTTTTTTGGCCGCACGCAAGTTATGTGTGTGTGGAAAATTCTTTAAAAATTTAGGGTAGGCTAGGTTAGGATATATTAGGTTAGGTGATATCAGGTGAGATTAGGTTAGATTGGGTTACATTAGGTTAGATTAGCTTAAATTAGATTAGATTAGGTTGGATTAGGTTAGATTAGGTTGGATTAGGTTGTATTAGTTAAGATTAGATTTAAGTTAGGTTAGGTTTTCAATATTAAGGGTACACCTTAATATGACTTGTACTTAGTTATTCTGGGGAATATTTTGTTGTGGTTTCCGAAATCTAAAGTGAAATTTCCAGTGATATAGGTATGTTTCAATACTCTGAAATCAGTTTCGAAGCTTATGATAGATATGGATAACCCTGTCCGCATACATATTGTGTGCACACGCTGAGGGTCCTCAATCAAAGTCTTCCTCTATCGTCTATCGACTACCCCGACATATTATTGTCTCAACTGCAGCGGGGCCGTGAGCTGTGAGCTGTGAGCCGTGTGTGCCGTGTGCCGTGTGCCGTGTGTGGTGTGCCGTGTGCCGTGTGTCGCGGTGTGAAAGGTCGCAGCAATAACACTGGCGCAGGCAAATATTTACTGCATCCACCATCGGACAGCATATTGAATATTCCATCAGACGCGAGGTGGGAATAACGCTTTATTGGTGTGCCTGTCTTGAAAACAATGCGGAGAAATACACAGTTGTCTGTTCGAGGCTTTATTATTGAATACGCTGTCAGTGTGCCGCATATTTCATTTTATGTTCATTCATGAGGAGCAGGTCGGTGATGGCAAAAAATATGCTCTATTCTCTAATAAAATAAGCGATACAAAACAACACAAACAGTTTTCAATTCATTATCATTTGGGAAAAACCAGAGGTCAAATTCGAAACCGAAATTTAGTGAGTAATATTTTACAAAAAAAAATAAGGGATTATTAAAAAATATGTTTAAATCATTAGTTTATATTAAAAATAAGTTATCAACCCAAGATTTACAGTAACTACAGATTTCATAACTAATTCATACATTTCACGTAATGTAAAAAATATTTATTTTTTATTTTTTAATTATTATTTATTTCTTTTATATATTGAATAATTTTATTATTAAATTAATAAAAAAAGTTTATTTATAAACAAGTTCTGCTTATAATTATTACTAAGCGTGACAGCTGTTTCGCCTTCTGAGGGCATTATCAAACTGTCAATTATCAACTGTCATTTTCATCAACATCATTCTCATCAACTGGCATTATCAACTGTCAGTTTGATAATGCCCTCAGAAGTCTCAGAAGGCGAAACAGCTGTCACGCGTAATAATAATTACCAGCAGAGCTTGTTTATAAATAAACTGTTTTTATTAATTTAATAATAAAATGATTGAATATATAAAAGAAATTAAAATTAAAATGGAGTTCTACAAATTAAACTTGATAACAATAAATTAAAAATGAAATTTGTACATCGATTATTCGCCATTAGTATTTAACTCAGTCGGTTCAACTGCTAGCCGAGCTTTCTATCCACCAGCGTATGGAGTATAGACTATCTTAGGAACATTTTCTCAGCAACTCCCCAGTGAGAGACAATCACTGATTATCAAAACAATGCGATGCTTGACTAATCTTTCGTTATGTTTACTGACAAGATTTGAATATCCGGAATCGCTTGATCACTCCTAAAATTCCCTAATTTCCTGAACTGAGGTATCACAGTTGCCTACGCTGGTTCATTGGGAGCTTCCACTCGGAACTCTTCCGCTATACCTTAAAAACAAAAATATATGAAAAGCGGAGTATCATGTTTTCGAAAGAAAAACACGATTTCCCCACAACACATCACGGAAGCTGACGTTTGTAAAGTGCCTTATGGTCGCTATTCTCAGCTGGGGTGTAAAAATACTAAAAAGTTATGTTCCCGGAATATTGTCGGGCGTTATGGGATAGGAGGCATTAAAGCTCACTGCCTGCATGACCACCATTCCCTCAGGACACCTTACGCCGACCCGCTACTCATACACACTGGGAATATGTCGAAACTATTGGGCAAACCCATCGCACTAGATGTTATGGTTATTTGCTGTGGCTCTATGACGACTGTTCCAAGCTTTGTGCACTACTCGAATAGAACCTTATGCCAAATCTTTGAGCGTCTACGATTTGGCCTGTTTTTCAATAACATTTTCCGTATGGGTGCATGCGGCAATATGGAAACTTATGCGCGCGGTTTCACACTAATAATGGTTCGTGGTTAGTGTTGCCATCCTTCCCGATATATCGAGACTGTCACAGTTTTACGGCCGCCATGATCTAGGGGAAAAGCTCTTGACTCGCAATCCGAAGGTCGCGGGATCGAATCCCGGCGTGCGCAAATAAATTTTATATGATTAATTTGTTTTATTTCACAATTAACTCATTTTAAAATAATTTATAGTATATTTGCAGCACGTTCCAGAGTATACTCTTAGTATGAGATAAGGAAGATACCCTTAGTATCGCCCTGGTGTAAGACCACCATCCAGAAGTGAAACGTTGCTTGAAATTGCTTTAACTGTGTTTGGTGACCGAATCTGAATAGCCATGTATTTCCCGATCTTCCGCTTCTCCATCTCCTTTCCCTCTCCACTACCTTCAGCCTCACAACATACCATTCCCTCACTGATTCTAGATGGGAGCAGCTGGGACTCTCGTGAGGTATTCATATTAAAAAAATCTCGAACCCTCTCGGAACAGTGTATCAATGCTGTTTATTAATGAAGATTTCTATGGCTTTGCTGACCATAATACCAATGTTGCTGTACATCCTTAATTATCTAGCTATTTCCATTTTTATTTCTTTCACATATTCGCCCTTAACCGCACCTCCGTATTTCGATGTATTTGAGATTTATATTTCATCATGGTATCACTCCCCCCGCCCCGCCCCGTCCCAACAAGACCCTAGCAACTTATGGCAACCCTATTCGTGGACCATTTCCAAATTCCATGCGCAACTCCTCTTCAGAATAGACTATATTTGAACATATTATGACCTCAACTGTTTGAATTGTGGATACATCAGACAAGGCATGACAAACCTTCCATGAAATACCAAATATCAAATAATATTACAACTGTCTTTGAGAGTAGCAGCGTCTCAGCAACTCTCGATGGCTGAGACGATGGCTCGTTACGTCATCCCTCTCCCCACAGGCGGGCAGTTCCCCGGGGGGCCCTTTGCGGCCACGGCACTCGCCCCGTAGTCCGGGCCCCGCGTATCCGGGACTACGTGTCACACTCGTAAAAGTCATATAACCCCGTGCCAGCAAGTGGATCGCCATCACACAACACGTTGGGAATCATAAGGATATTCTAGATTTATGCTCAAGTGTCGAATCACTTTGATCCGTGCAAAAAATACCACTTCTGAATACGTCCTACCAAATACGTCATGCACGTGTATGATGACTGCCAATATTATTAAGCTATTGAGCTTTTTGGTGTCTTACCTAATCTAACCTAACCATATTTTGCTGCAAAATAATATTGAAATACTCGACTTCTAAAATTTTAACTGCAAACGGTTGTTTGGGTGTTTTGGACAATCAATGAAAAGAACTTTTAAGGCGATGATAAGGAAACATGGGGATCGAATACATTCAAATCATATAAGGAAGAAAGCACAAAAGACAATTTGTGAATCCATAAACAAGCTTTCGAGCACAATAATCGTAAAAACGCCAGTTTTGTTGACCGTGTACAAACGCTGGGCATTTGTTGCGACTACCTATTATTATGTACAGGTGTTGAAGTTGATCGTTATTTGGTGCACCTTCCATTCAAATACCCTTAGAACAATCTCGGTATATAAGATTCTATGGTCATTACATTTATTTATTTACGCGAATGGTATCCCGATTACGCGGGCAAACCTCTCTGGTTTTCTCCGATCATGACCAAGCGAATTATTCCGCCTCCAGTACTCGTCCCGACCGGCCACTATTGTCATTTTACCTCTCGTTTCGTACTCGAACGCGATAATTTGTAAATATTAATCTCAATAAATTTTAATCTCTCGAACATGAATAAGCGTTATTAATCATCATCAACCATAATTTCTGAACACCGGATCGCGGCCTGGAAGTACCGCGATTCTCAGGAGCCCGTCTACCTCCTTATAGTAAAGTATTGGTGCTGCCTCGCCTGATGTGGAGACGGAGCACCAGGTCAAACATTTTCCACCAACTCCTGAACCCTTCCTACAACACTTCCAACAATTCCATAAATATCCAATTAACGCCTATGCAGCTATCTTTTACAATACTAATAGGGGCACTGGTAACTGGTATAAATGTGTAGATTAAGAGGTAGCTACTAATATTATGTAAAAAATGGAATTAACTATTATTTAGGTTTATAACGCGGCATGTAAGTTACCCTTATAGAAGCCATAATAATATTTCAATATGAAAATACCTCAATGTTATATTTTAATTAAATTATTATATCATCTAAGGCTTCAAATATCATCAGATTACTCGTATTATTATACGTATTAAAACCGCGCCTTTGTAATAAGACCTGATGTGCCGCAACAAAGAACGCTCGAATCATATAAATAAAGCATACTTGTGACATTGTCAGGGCTTCCGCATTCCTCAGCTTTTCATGTATTTTTTATAGCGTTGTAAAATTACCACGGTTCGGTGACAGCAACTTTTCTTTAAATTGTGAATAATGTCCGGCCAGATATCTCATTCTCAGCGTGTCAACATAATGCACAAGGCGGGAAAATGAAATGGAAAAAAATATTTAAAAACCTGCTCCTTTGATATGCTAAAAATATATTTATCAAGAATCTCCAACCGCATGCTCCGATAATGTCATAAATGCATGGAAGAGTTATGGTGGCTTACACCGGAGAGGCTATTGTGGAAAACAAATTCGGAGCAGGGTTGGCGCAAAGCTCTTACAATTGTGGGTTGGAGGCATTAAAATTGGCTTAATCTTCGATATTGTCAGAGTGCTCTGCTAAGAATACTCCAAAAAGGCCTGCCAAAATCATTTTCAGTTAAATATTTGTTTAAAAAGTGTAGAAGAAAATTACTTAATTTTAAATAACATCAAACAGTATTTTATATAGGCTTACCCCATGAATGTAGATGGGTACTGGTGAACCACCAAGTCTACAACATGCAACTTCATCATTCCTTTGAAAATTCATTAAAAATAGTAAGTAGCTAATTTAGGTAGTGGTCTATTTTTTGTAAAAATTGTCATTTCCGTCAATGAATTTTCGAAGGGGTGTTGAAAGGTGTTTTCGACTTGGTTGAGGTGTCATGGAACCAATTGTGTTAGTACGTTTATCATATGTATACACCCACTACCACTAGCTACTCGGATTCATCCCAGAAATTAATTGAAAAGTATGAAACAAAAAACATGTCGAATTATTTTATTTTTTTATATGAATTCCTCGAAGTTCTATGGCTCATGATGGAAAATACGTTGTGAGCTGATAATAACTAGGTTATTGGCCTAGAAAGTTTAGTCAATAACAAAACTGTGCTAATTTCATGTCGTCGCAAAAATGTTTTTCAGGTTTCTGCTTGTCTTCTCTTGTTTCTGTTGTCATAATTTATTGTTACTCTGAAAATCTTCGCTTTATAAAAAAAAACAGTGCGACAGTTGATGAACGTCAATGTCGACGTTAGTTTAGGAAACTGGATAAGACAGAATAGTGGCTTAACAAAATATGGAAAAATTATAAGATAGTTTAGGTTAGGATAAATTAGTTTTCACCACTTTTCTTCAATGTTCTATTTTGTCATGAAACCTATAGGATAGATAGTTGAATGATTTTTTTTTTTCTCATGATTCAACACTTCTGGTCCATGAAACGCTGAACCAAAAAATGTAGTACCCCTGATTACCTCGATAAATCAAATCATCAAGTATTTTATATAAAATTTAAATTTATGAGGAAACATCACACGTGTTCTTCACGTCGCGCGTCGGTCTTCAAACAAACAGAAGCGATTTAACTCGCGTCTCCCTACAAATGTAAAGATTATGAGTAATAATAAAGTCAGGCGGCATGTTGATCTCTTAGAGTTGAATTATGATATCTGAATTCGAGCTTTGGCCCTTGGCCAGCAGACTCCCAGCAGTCCCAGCGGCTGGGAGAGACGCAGACGGGGGAGGCCGGGACATCGGCGCTAATAGTCCTACAATTATCCCATATGTTTTCAACTCGGATTTTGCAGAGCGGTAAATTAAATAATTGTCTGCCGCGCCGTGTACAGTGTACAATGCGGCGCAATTGACAATGGAAAGTGCAGCAATAAAAGTGCATATGAAACAAAGTTCGTTAGTGACTCTTAGACTAAGATGATAAATAAGCTCACTTTTAACCCTATGGTTTTATGAATGTTCCACTTATTTTTATCACTCTCCTTTGATAACCTCTTGGGTCTTTTCATATCATTTTATTATACAGTACCTACATCGATAGCACTAGAGGTTTTTTCACCCTTAATGGCACGTCTGAGACGGACTCATAAAAGTCGGTCTGTCTGCTTACGTATTATGATGAGATGTATGACCTGAGCAGTGCTGGAAAGAGGCAACACTGCGCTTAATATTTGCATTTGAAAGTTTACCATAGACACTTTCAAATATTTGTAAAAAGCGTTTTTACATGTTTGCGATGGATTTTTAAAAGTTTGTGATTTTTTTTAAATTCATGTGAAGCTCTAAAAAAAAAGTCAAGTGATATTATTTATAGATAATAAATAAATATGTTGTTTTTTTGTTTCAAATAGAGTAAAATTTTTACAGTTTACAAAAAAAAAACAATCTTTAAACGACAAAACAGTCGTAAAAAATTCTTCTAATTTTGAAATAAAAATATTTTTTTATGTGTCCGTTAAAAATTGCGAATCTCTTAGATAATTAATGTCAACGGGGTATATTTATAAATAAATTATAAATCTGAAAGGTCATACATGGTAACTCGAAAATCTCAAAATACCCGCGGGGTCACTGAACATTTGGTAAATGTGGAAAAATTGGCGTGTAGTAGGAATTTATTAACAGTTCATTCTATATTTCAAAACTCTGAAGCACATGATGGAAATCTTGTTGGAAGCTTGTGTTAACCCCTGAAAAAAAGCATTGTACATTTCATCACGCTAAAGCTCACCGTTCTTCTACTTAGTTTAGTGAGACATGTATTTAAATTTTCAGCTTTCGACACAATATCACATTAAAGCCGATAAGACTGCAATTCCATAAAATGTTGTTTTACAAATTATTTACGATTGTGTAAACTTTTTTTTCTTCTTTCAGGTAAGTTCGGCTCGACGACCCCGATGATCTCTTAAAAAACACAATACAAAGTAAGTGATTTCCAAACATCAGAGATTTCCATCGGATTCTGTCCAGGATTTCATAAACACGATCTTATATTCCGCAATTTGCCGCATTTCCCAGCGTCTTAAGCATCACAAAAGCCATAAATCAAGACGTTCGTTATAATATTCCAACAATCGATTGTACCCGCGTCGCCGATCGCCGCAGAACACATTTTCATTGAGAATTCAATAATGGTTTATTCATTTGAACACAAACGGTAGCGTGTTCGCCGTGCGTTTTGTTATTTTCCCAACAAAAGTGTTGTGACTGTTTACATTGCTAATGTCACGTGACAGCGGGGTACTACTGGCGGGGGAGGGGGCAGGGAGGGGGTAAACACAGACGGAACTCAGCGAGAAAACCATAATGACCCGTTTGTCGATGCCAAATCGATGTTCTGTTGGAAATCTCTTCGTGCCCATTATTGAACAGGCAACTTAGAATTTTCTTCTGTAGAGTAAGTCGTTTGAAAATTTCGTTCTGACCTATGTTGGTAGTATACGGATAATTTTGAAAATTTTGTATAAGTTAGTTTTTACAGGAAAATATGTATATAAGTACCTACTTATTACCTATCCTAAGCTTAAGTGCCACCAAAGTGAACAAACTTTCTTTACCTACCGATTTATGAAACGTGCTAGAAGTTTTTCATTAAGGGTAATGCACCACGTCGTATAAAATTCAGGATTAGGCCACTAACAATAGCACTCCTTGCGTATATGGCGATAAAGTTTAAATTCCCGTTTAACATCAGCTAACTGTTTTGATTTATTCACGACAAAAAAAAACATCCCCAAAAAGCGTGTTTTATTTAATTTTGCGAAGCTCAGGCACAAGTATTTAAATGTTTTACAACCATTTTCTAAATAATTTAATTTTACACATTATGCAATAAAACCGTAACCGAAAATGGGTTCGTTAGTAGGAGATTTCGAACTTTATACATATAGCAGTTTTGTGGGTCTGAAATTTTATTATTTTTTTCTGGTCTTATAAAAAGACTATTTAAAAAAATACTCGATTAAGGCGATCCAATAGTCCAGGAAAAAATCTAAATCGGAATTCACGCCCCTTTAAAGGAGGAGATTGAAAATACTTGAGAAAAAGCTTTTGGAAAGGCTGGAAAACGTATTTAAGTTTTTTTTTTTCAGATTGATTTCGTAAAAAGCATTTACTCTTTTTTTTACGCATTGTTTATTGTAATAAAACGGAAATTTCAAATTAATTTCACGAAATCAAGCGACTCGGAGCCACCCGTCTATTTCCCGCTCCGGCCGGGGTGTGACTGATACGAAATAGGTGTGGCGTGGTCAGCAGTTCTTCGGTGTACGGCATAGGATTCACTTTGAAAACCAATTTCGTCGACTAGCGGCCGTATTGTAAAATAACAACGCGAAAACGCATATTGTATCTTAATTTGGGAACTTCGGGCGTAAATATAATTTTTTTGCGATTATTTTAAAAGAAACTGAATTTGCCACATTATACAATAACACCATATCCAAAAAGGGATTTATAAATAGGAGAGTTTGGATTTGAAAGTGTTTTTTATAGACCTTATACTTTATTTTTTTATAGGTTTATTAAAAAGACCGCAATTTTTAAGGGCCAAGGCATTTTCTACATACAGTATTTAATTGAAGCATATATAATACTTCTAAGTGCTAAAATTTTCGAAACAAAAACATATGATTGTGTATGATTTTGCATTAATTTAGTATGGCTTTATCTAAAATATTTGTTCTACTTGCAGTACTTAATGAAAGCGTTTAAGATATTTTTAAGCGATCTAATTTTAAAATCAAAATCAAGTGATTTTGCATTGCTTGGTAGTGCACCAACTAATAAATAATACGAAAATGGTTCAGATAGAGAAAACATTAAAATCTTTTAAAAATAATTTAATTCTTTGTCTATGCTTTGATATCCAGGTGCCCTAGAAATCTCTAATGCATTTACCTCGCCTCAATAATTGCACTATTAATACGCAACCAAACGGCACGACCGGTTTCATATCAAATACTAATAAAGTCGTGAATAACGAGGACTGATGTGGAATGATAGGAATCCTTCCTTTGCTCATTAAATAGGTAATGAATCAATACCTTTCACATTGATTTAAGCTTAGATTGACAGTATTGAACTACCGTAATAACAGCAAAAAAACAAATGCATTTTTTATGGAAGGTAAAGGGTGGGAATAATAATAATATAATAATAACGTAATATTTGTATAGCGCAGTTTTGTGTCATTTCACTTCAAGTGCGCTTAACTATAATTAATTTAAAAATAATCCTCCAGTGTTCCTTACGAGATCATTACAAAATATTTATAAAATAATACCTATGAAATAAAGAATATACAGTATTTACAAAACAATGACAAGAGAACAAAGATTAACAAAACAGTGCTGTTATAGCACAGAGGAAAATAATAATATACAAAGACAGTGTTATTGTAGCACAGGACAAAACAAGAACTTTTAAACTAAAATATAATACACTAACTTCTTACAAAAAATTCAGATATTAAACATAAAAGTACAATTAGGAGGAAACCGAAACCAAACGATTACCGGATACTTGAGAACATGACTTATTACTTGTATTGAAAAGATGTTAGGATTCATGAATGGTACGATTTTTTAAATAATTTTGTTTTTAAAGCCCGTTTAAATTCTGCCAAATTCTGGATATTAGTAAGAGCTGAGGGAAGTTTATTCCAAATGAGAGGGCCAGTTACACGAAAAGAGCGATCATAGTAAACGGCTCGATTTGACCGAGAAAGTTCGATTAAACGATTAGTAACATCCAGATCTGCTGACCTTAGAGTAAGCTGTCTCTCGCTTAAGTTTTGTCGGACACATAGTTCCGATATATAGGCAGGCGCCATTCCTTGCAATGCTTTGAAGGTCATTAAGCAGATCTTGAACTCTATTCTTTCAGGACATCTAAGCCAATGAAGACGATCCCTTAGAAGCGGGGTTATATGACAGTACTTAGATTCACCAAAAATCATTCTCGCCGCAGCATTGAAGACGGACTGTATTCTATTTAATTGTGTTTTAGGTAGGCCAGCATATGCACTATTACAATAGTCCATACGTGAGACAACGAACGAATTTATGAATTTGGGAATAATTAATTAGTTGCCTCTTTGACTAATATCGCTCTCTCACCATATACAACAGCTCTTAGCCAGGACAGACATACTGATCTAGTGCATTAAAACTTATTATAACGACCACGCGCTTTAATCCAGTATACCTTAAACTCTTAAACATCATTCCAATAATTTAACAGTTATTTAGCATAAGGGAATCGCCTATTTCACGAGAAAACTTATCTTTGTGACAACCTGACCAAAACACGTTAGGTTAGATAAGAAAGCACTATTATTAAGTAAGAATATTTTGTATAATACATAAAACATTATTGTAAGCATCAGTGGAGAAGAATGCAACCTTTCAATACTTACATTGTCATTATTCAATGAAAATGTTTGAAGGCTAGAAAAAATGGTTTTTTAACAGCCAAATTACTGTAAAATAATACAATTAATAAGTAACTTTATTAATGTAAAATTTTATAAAAAGTGGGACAAACTCCAGTTTTACGATGATACCAGTTGATACTGTTATTTGCATACCAAATTGAGAAAAAACATGTAAAAAAAGATTACAATAAATGCCTTGTGGACGTATTTCGTGATCCATACATTTGGCCAAACGAACCTTAAATTGCAACAAAAAACTGTATTTCATCACGATTTTGAAATTCGAGCGGGGTTGAGATCGACATTGTCAGGCGAGTGTAAGTCAGACAGCTAAATGGAAAATTTGTTTCCATTCAAATTTGTGAGGAAAGCACTCCTAGTTTTCTTCTTCATTCTATGGAAAAAATATTTGGCATTTTTTTTATTTATTTATCTATAATAAAATATATTTACATTGGTTTTATTTGTATGCCTGTCTTACTAGGGTATACCTGTGTCGAGACAGGCGTACAGGTATATAAATGAATATTGTAGTTACAAGGATATTTAAGGCGATCTACTAGTACAGGAAAAAATCGAAATCGGAATTCACGCCCTTTAATGGGAGGAGTTTAAAAATACTTGAGAAAAAGCTTTTGGAAAGGTTGGAAAAGATATTTGAGTTTTTTTTTTACATGTTGATTTCGTAAAGGCCTGTAAAAAACATTAATTTCTTTTTTATGCATTGTTTATTATAAAACGGAATTTTTAAATTGATTTCACGAAAAGAAGCAGCGTGGACCCTAACACATTGTTTCTCCGCTCCGTCCGGAGGAGTAATGATGGAAGAATGGGGCGGCTGCCAGTAGTTCTTCGGTGGACGGTGTAAGGTTCACTTTGATATAACAAATTCCAACGCAAAAATGCATATTATATTTTATTTTGTGAGGTTCGGGCGTAAATTTCAATTTTTTTTGCGATAATTATATAAGAAACTGAATTTGCCACATTATGCAATAAAACCATATCCGAAAAAGTGTTTATAAGTAGGAGAGTTTGCACTTAAAAATGTTTTTTATAGACCTAATACTTTATTTTTTTTAAAGGTTAAAGGTTATTAAATGACTTATTAAAAAAATGACCGATACTTTTAAGGGCCAATGTATGTTCTACACGCAGTATTTAATTGAAGCATCGGTAATACTTGTAAGCGGTCAAATTTTCAAAACAAAAACATACGATTTTGTATGATTTTGCATTATTTAGTATGGCTTCATCTTAAGGTAAAATACATATAACTTTGAATAGAATTAAAACAGAAAAGTGATTGGAAGGGTGGTAAATCTTTAGAAGAGAGTTATTTTATAAATGTTGGAGATGAAGTAGAGAAGTAAATTCTGCCTAATCTATTTAAAGGTTAAATTTGACAGGATTCCATTATTTTCATTTATTTATATGGGTTAGGTTATATGTGAATAGTTATTTTGTCTATGTGAGATTTATTTTACAGGTGTTTGTAATAGTGTGGCGTCCAATACTATACCATAATCCAATAATCCATTTTTTATCCAAAAAAAAACACCCAGTTTGTCTGATCGTAGTTGGTAGTGTATTGTATAGTTTGCAAGCTATGTATTTAGAGTGTATTTGCCCGAAGCTAGTTTTGAAAAAAGGAGTTTGGAGAAGTTCGTTGTTTTTGGCTCGGGTATTGTATATTGTTTGTGTAGCTTTGTATAGTGTTTTGTTGTTTTTGTGTAAATTAATTAATATGGATCTTGAGTAGAGCTTTAAAAAGCTGAATTATAGCAGAAAAATACTTTATTAAAATAATATCTGTTAGTTAAGAAAGCTTGGGCCTATGGCCCAAGTACTCACGGGAACTAATTGTAAACCGTCTCCGCAAATGAAAAAAAAAATAAGGAAGCTTAGCAGTTGACGGCCGGCGTAGCGCAGCGGTAAGACGCTTGACTCGCGCACCGAAGGTCGCGGGATCGAATCCCGGCGTGGCAAATAAATTTTATTTGATTAATTTGTGTTATTCACAATTTATTCATTTAAAATAATAAATAGTATATTTGTGGCACGTTCCAGAGTGGAAGATACTCTCTGTATCGCCCTGGTGTAAGACCACCATTCAGCATTGAAACGTTGCTTGAAACGGCATTAGCTGTGTTTGGTGACCAGATCTGAATAGCCAGGTACTTCCCCACCTTCCTCTTCCCTATCTCCTTCCCCTCCCCACTACCCTCAGCCTCACAACATACCCCAATTGGGGATGCCATAGTCTCACTGGCTTCAGACGGGAGCAGTTGGGACTCTTGTGAGGTATTCATGTAAAAAAAAAAAAGGTAGGTATTATTTTTTTATTGCAAATATTTGAAGTTGGTATACGTAAAACGTAATACCCCTTAAAAAGTAACTACGCTCTATTTTTAATATGAAAGGTTTCAGAAAGTATTTATAGACGTTGGGTTATAAACATGCAATTCTAGTTTGTAGGTTTCCTTGGTTTGTAGGTTGTTTGGTTGGCAGTACTGATATCTTGGACATAAAGCCGCGGATAGATGAGCCGTACTCACAACCGATAAGCCGAGGGCGTCGCGATTCCGACGCTACGGAAGCTTTTTCTATACGAAATGGTTTTGTGTTTAAAATATGGTTTTCTTTTTAAATGGCACCATACTCACCGATCACTCACTGAACCTAACCAAACCGACTTTAGCACTACTGTAGTTAGGTTTTACACTATTATTATTAATGAGTTAAGAGATTGTGTGCCAAGACCGAGTTGTTTGGCGGTCCGTCCTCTCTGCCTACCCCTGCTGCGAAACGGCGTGATGGTTAGTTAGTTAGTTAGTTACCCTAAATATACAAATATGTATATAAAATAAAACAGTTGTGGTTTATTTATATAAAATGAGTCGGTTCATGTAATTTTACGTATCTACATATTTGTATGATATTTTTTATAACTGGATTGTTCTCAAGTAAGTAAGAACATCATCTGTAAAAAAACAGTAAAAATAAAATTTTAAAAATCAGAGTCGCACCAAAATGAGACCGATTACACTATCTGATTCTCTCGCAGGCTAAATCCTATAGATGAATGTGTTTGTCTCTTTTTAGTGTCGCTGTATTTCGTTTCATCGAGTTTCAAATCAATTAAAATCAGATCACTTTAAATCTAAATAATTTTTTTTTACAAAAAAATTCTTTTTTTTGGGTTAGTTTTGGAATACGATTCTTATCCAAAGTTTATTTGAGAGAGATTCCATTTAGGATATCTTTTATATCTATTGTATTAAACGGTGAATTCAAATATTAAGGGCATTACTAATAAACCTGTTTTAATTATTCCACAACTATATATATAATATGTGTAACATGTTAATTAGTAAGGGGGCTAAAAGATAGCATTTGGATTAACACGAATGATAAAATTATAATATAGTTTTAAAATTATATATAATTTTGGAAATATTTTCGGTAAAGTTAACTTTTTAGCAATTTTTTTTCAATGAGGCATTTATTTTTCTTTGGAAAATTAAATTTCACACATAAATTGAAGTAATAAGTCTATAATATAGGTAGGAGATATTAGGATAGGCAGCTAGTACGCCTCTAGAACAGTGTCGGATGTGAAGGTCAGGAGTTCAATAGTACTAGTATTAGTGGCAGCAGTTGTGGCTAATAAAAGTTCCAATCGTGGAATCATCTGCGGTCTTGTCACGAATGCCAGGACTGATATTAAAGTGGCAGTAGTAAATAGCAATAAGGTAGTTTGAAACTGAACTAAACTATCACACCATTTCTATACAGAGGTAGGGAAGAAAGTATTAAACATGCACACACTTCACCTCATTATTATGCACTTGGAAATTCTTTCTCGTAATTAGTAGATGTGTTCAACAGCACGAAATATAGTTAATAATAATTAGACATTGGATTATATGCATTTGCATATTTGCATATGCAAATGCATATAACTCTCTAATTACGGCGTTAAGGCATATTTAAGCCTTTTTTCCCAATCGTGCATATTTCGTTTCGTTTTCGTCAATTTGACAATCCTGAGGCCATCGCAATTCAGTCAAGCGCGAGCTAGCATTTGAAAACGCATCCACTAAACAGAATATTACCCTAATCTCAACACATTTCCACAAGTTACCAGATGCTTTAGTTAAATT
Organism: Limnephilus lunatus; assembly: GCA_917563855.2. Taxonomy (NCBI): domain Eukaryota; kingdom Metazoa; phylum Arthropoda; class Insecta; order Trichoptera; family Limnephilidae; genus Limnephilus; species Limnephilus lunatus. The sequence continues at coordinate 89,951,589 of OU830595.1, read as the reverse complement.
GGAAACAAAAAACCTTCCTCTATTTAAATCAATAGAAATACTGGAAACAATGATCGAACTTGCCAACGCCCTTCCATTCAATATCGGAAGAGATTCGTAAAAAGTTAGACGCTATTTTGCTTAAGAACCCGTGTCTTGAAGACATGAAGAACATTAATGCCTGCATCAACGGTATAGGTGATATCCTGCCTAAACAGGTATCTCCAGAAATGGCGCCAATTTTTAAATTTTGTGCAATGACGTCAATTTTCGGCGTACAAATGAATACTAGGTGACAAACGTCACAAATTAGGGTTCGAAAATTTGAAAAAACAGTTAATATTATATTGTCACAAAAACTATGCACAATTTTAAGAATACTTCGCTGTTATTGAACCGTCTTTAATTATAATATATACAAATAAAAATGATTTTTTGATTTTTCATTGTGCATATTTTGGCAATATCAAGAGTTTTTAGTGCATATTTGCATGCATATTTTGGCACTTTGTTAGTGCATGTAATCCGATGTCTAATAATAATCAATGTTAGCATAATACTATTATTCTGCGGGGATTCTACATATATAATTCAAATAGCATATTTTAGGCATGTAATAATGTAAATAAAGTGTTGCTTTATCTTAAAGAAACTTTTTTACGTACGCGGATTTGCGTAACTGTTTGCGGATTCTGACACTTATTTCTCTGCCCATCCTCTCTACAAGCCTCTCTATTTTGTAACAGGCTGTAACATAATTAGATTTAAATTAAACCCTAATCAAAGCTTTTGTTTTAAAGTAAATTAAAAGTTCTAAGTTATGCTTGCTCCTTATCTTCGATAAAGCTTGATTAATCTTTTGCAAATGTATAATACTGATAAAAAAAGTTAGGAGAAAAATTACAATGGTGTTAGTGGTACATAAGCTGCTAAATGAGTAGGTACATTTGCAATCCCAATGTTCAGGAACGGATTTCTCTTTATGTTTTTTTTTTTAATTTTTATTTTTCCAAGAGGCAGGACCAACCTACCGATGTGTATGCCTTTAAGGAGAATGACAATTAATCCACATTTCTTCTGATATAGAAATTTTGAATTCAACTACTAAGGCTCCGCTTTTTAACTCTTAAGGCTATTACCGCTTTGAAATAAAATCCAAATAAATGCAATATTTATGTTCCCATCTGAAAACTAAAAACTGTTTTTGAGAGATGGTGACATATGCTTTCAAATTTTATTATTCGAAATAAACGTATAATTTTTTAAATATTAAAATTTCGAATGCAAACATAAAAATGTCACACTTAACGTTTTTTTCTAACTTAAATTATTCACAACGAAAAAAAATTCAAAACATTTACATATTTTATTAGGCAAATTTATTATAACCGTTATCGTCTACTCGTTTTTTGTCGTTTCATGTAAAAGTAATTCCGAAAGTTTCGTAATTTTTCAAATTGGGATCGGAAAATTTGGTTTCATAATTATTATACAGGTACATTTTAATTATTTTGTTGTTAATTTTGGATTTAAATATATAAATTGTGGAATTTTTCTTTCTAACACCCACCGTTTAGATCATATTTCTAATCATGATATTAAGGGTGATGCAAAGATTTTTATGAGACCTACATGAGTTGTTGCAAAAAGCGATCAAATCAGCCTGAGGGGTTAAACTTGGGTTAAACCAAAGTGACTTTAAGACCGGAATAAATATTTTTTTTAACATAATGCTGCATCTCATTTGATATTTTTAATGTACCTATGTAATTACATGTATGCATACATTAAATAAATGTAAATTGTGAATATAATTTGATGTACTATTTTTTACAAAAACACAAAAATTCGTAGATCAAATAAAAAACCCCTCATTAAAAACAGTATTTATTAAGATATTTACAAAATATTCAAGCTTTCAAAGGGCGTTGTATAAATTTATAACGTTAATTCATTTTCTTCCTTTAGTTGCTCATTAAAAATTACACGCGCCGTTAAAAGGAGTATTACGACTTCATTATGATTATCTTTTATAAGTCCCCGCATTCATCGGAGGCGTCGACGTGTAAAATTGTTGATTGTTTATGAGCAAAAACATATTCCCATATCATATCAAGTTATTGTTACAAGCTAATTCCTCCTTTACCACCTACCCGGTCACGCTCCGTAACGGGCGGGTTAACCGATACCCGTATGTAATTAATTTTACACCTTACACTAATTTAAACAATTACAACCCTTTATAATGAAATAATAACAATATTGTCATGATAAAACCGGTGTACGGTTTCTTAACTTTTTTTATTTTTATTTAATTAAATGAAGACAATATTAGCGAAACTTAATCAAAACTCTGGAAACAGAAAATCAGAAAAAGATATTTGCACCTCTGGGACTCGAACCCAGGTAATATTGTCTTTATTTATTTAAATATTACAATTTGAGGTTTTACTTATAAATTTAAATAGTTTTTTTTTTTAAATAATTTATTTCATTTTATTTAGATCCAGTTCAGGTATTTGTGGTCTTAAAAGAACATTATTTATAATTTTCATTGTTAGTCTTTAGGGTGTTACGCCGTGTTGCGCTAACTCCTTCTTTATTCGACGTTTCTTATTAATGTGTAATTCATGATGAATGCTTATTACGTAGGTACATATCTTGAACAGTTTTATTTAAATATGTTTACTATATGAACTATTTTTATTTTCACTTGGAACCAAGCTATTTTTTTTACATTCTCCACAGGCCTTGAAGAAAATAATTTCCCTTAGGTCCTATATCATATTTGGAGATGCTGTGTGAAGGGGCTTTTTGGATATCATTCAGGACAATCGTAAATCCACAGTTTTGCCATTGAAGTAAAATCATGTATTGGTGACTTAGCAGGGGTGGATGATGGTTAATGCGATGATGTTTGATTAGATCTTCTGTGTGAGACTTAACTTCCTCTCCAGTCAGACTCTCTCGCTCCATCGCCTTGCAAAGCATTGGGTGAATTCACATCCGTCCGTCCATTCACGTCCGTCACTCCTGGACACATTGATCCCCAGATTCCTAACCACCCATCTTACCTTTTATCCTTCTCAGAACTTCCTCTCTTTCCTTTCCCAAAAAATACACTCCACACAGCATCCTCAAAGACGACACATGCCCAAATGGATTTTTTTGTCTCAAGGCCTCCTGTGAGGAGGATATATTGTGAAAAAAGTATTATATACCTGTATAATTGTACTAATTTACGTATGTGCTCATTTCCTCAATTGATTTAAAAATTATATTAATTAGCAACTGTGACACGATGATGACAGGCGCACGAAATATTCCCCCTAACAAACATAACGCCTTTTCATGTATTTTAATTCCTGTGCCTTGTAAAATAAATATTTAACTGCCGCCATTAATTATTTGGGAATAGTGTGACGAGATTAATTACGCATTAAATGTCAGAACTTATAACATTTGGACACGTCATTTGGGGCTAGTAATAATTAATACGCTTAATATTGTGTAGTTTGACTTAAAGCTGGTTTTAAGGGCGCATTAAGCCCTCAAATATCATTGTTTTAACACAGTAAATCAGTAAGTATTCTGCGATACGGTACAATGATTCCTAAACTTTAATATTTTACTTTCAATTAGGTAATGCGTTTTCGTTGTGCGTTTATTTTCTTCTTGGGCTAATTTGTTTTATTTTGGAAACAACTCATACAGGTCTCATAGAAATCTATGTATCTCCCATACCATACGTTATTAAATCCCACATTGACTGTTTATTATTTCAACTTGATTTTGATTCATTTAACGATTGGTGCAAAATTAACTACATGGAACTTAAATGTTGATAAATGTAAAATTTTGTCCTTTTATAGAACCAAAAAACCTATTCAATTTAATTATAAACTAAATAGTATTTGTCTATCTACTGTCACATCTATCAAGGATCTTAGGGTCACTCTGGAGTGCAAACTTTCTTTCCGTGATTACATTAATAACATCGTAAATAAATCAATTAAATTACTCGGCTTCATTCATAGAATTACATCCGACTTCAAACATATAAAAACACTTACAACTCTTTACTGTTCGCTGGTTCACCCTCGCCTTGAATATGCTAGTGTAATTTGGTCTCCTTTCTATGCTGTCCTCATTTGACACATCGAATCCGTACAGGTTTAGGACTTGTAAGAGGCGAGTACTCGTATGATGAAATTGAACAAACTTGAAACATTTCTTCTTTAAAAAATCGTAGAAAGGACTCTGATCTAATATGCATTTTCAAAATTATCAATAGTATTACTGACACACCTGCTTTGTTACAACTCATCCAGTATTTTAAAATTATATGTTGATTTTGGATTATAAAATTTGAAACCGTATTTCATCACCTCTCACAAATAGATTTTAGCTTTCGCTGTTTCAATTTTAATTGCGTTCGTAATGTTCCATTAATCTTGATTTTATTGCAAAGCAGAAATTACAAATTTCATCCGTTACAAATTTTATTTACTCGTACATTCTTGCTGTTTAAAATATCTGAAGTCTTATCAATGGAGTCATTAGCTTAAAATGCTAGTTAGCTCAATGCATTTAAATAATAAAACTACTTCAACCATATATTTGAATATTTTCAACATTTTCCATTTTCGTTTCCGGGATTTTATTACATTTCCAGGTGAACGAACGCCAATTTGCCTCGAATATTTCGTAGGTTGTTTCCCAAGACAATAAATTTAAAGAAAAAGCTCATGCTAATAGAGTTCTCGTAAAAGATGCTTATGCAAACAATGTCACGATTTATATCTTAATTATAAAGATTGTTCATGTTATCAGATGAATCAACGTTCATATAACTTGTAATGTTAATCATTATCATTTTAATGTCTACTGGCACATGTTTTCATTTTAAAATAACTACCAATGATATAAACAAACCCGCAATTCGTAAATAGCGCTTAAATTTTTAACCTATCGCAATTAATTAGGTCGGAATGATTAGTGAGTTTCATTTCTAACCAACAATTAAATAATTTTATCTATCGTTGAACTCTGCAATTAGAAATCCCAAAAACGATAAAAATAACACAGGGGTAATGGAAGTTCCGAGATAAATTACAATTTCCTTTCTTTGACTTGAAATTTATGGACTTATTTGCATGAGGATTTTCACCTCGGCCTATTCTGTGTTGTCAAATATTAGTCATTTATTAGGCACGCACTTGTGATGAGGCCCAACTGATAGTAGGAATTATATTGTTCACGGCGGGAGGCCTTGGCTTTCCTCGTAGCCCAGGATATGTTTCAATTGAACAAAACTATACCTTATCACTGTCATACTTAAATATTTTACGTGTCCGCGCAATGAAGATATGCAAAGAGGTCTGTCGCTTTGTTGTAAATAAATAAATTGATAACATTACGTATAATTACATTTTTAATAGAGCTGTTATTTGAGTTCTGAAATAAGCCGTTGAATGAAACGAGTTTTTGATAATTCCTTCAAGATTATAATATTGGCATACGAGGTTAACAAACTGCTTTGTTATTTTTCAATGTCTGAGTTTTTATCACTTCTAGTCAGTCATTTCCTTGAATAATGGTCGTAAAATAGGCTAAAACTCGTGTGTATAGAGGTAAATACCGTCCATTAGTATAAAGATAATATTATGTAGGTTGACTATAAAACTGAAAACTTATTTCCGTTACCCCATAAACATAATTGTGAAAAATGGGTTTGAGTCCAGATTAATACGAAGCTAAATTAGAAATGCTAGAAATGATCAATGAAAAGATAAATGAAGTAATTTATTTGATTCACTCGTTCTCTATGAATAGATGACTCCGCTATCACGGCTCGCCCGCTGGCCATGGCTTTTACCGTAAATTGTTGCCTATTTGGTATATTTCCACCCTGATATGAACTTTTACGATTCCGATTACAAAATGACAGTTATGCCCCCTTTCCTCGCAAGCGAAAAGCTCCTCCGCGCGGGCTGATTTAGTACGGGAGGAATATCAAAATTAACTGGCAAGTGGGTTAAATTTGTAGCTTTTATGTGTTTCACGCCATGTCAAGTAACGCCGTTTCGTTACGTATCAGGAGGCACCTGCTTTACATATTTTTGTACATACACAAATAAAGTTTACCTGACTTGAATTATGTAGGTATTCTGAATATTACACGCTCGCCCGCTCTATGCCTGTTGGCTGTTCTACACAGCGAAAGCTCGCCGTTCTTGTTATCTACTAAATGCATTATTCTATCCATCACCGAGGAGGTACTTCTAGGTACACTTGATACAATGCAAAAACCACCCAACAAAGCCTTCCTAAGATATGCCCCGCGTTAAATTATTGTTAAGTCAGAAATTTATATCGGTTATAATTTGTTATCTTAAATTGGCGTTTTTCATTAAGTAACGCGCATACCTACTTGTTTTCTTTTTGTTTGATTTTTTATAGATTAAAATTCGTAACAGAGAATGATTTGTTGATTCTCAAGGATTAACCATGAATCAAACAACTGATTGAAGTAAAAAAACGTGAAATTGGAAATACATAGATAATAAATATGTACTTACAAATTACAAGCATTAAGTTACACTCATTTCCTGGATTTGTTCATTGATTATCTATTTTTCGTCAACATCTATTATTAATTCGTTAAAATTTGAACATTGATGAAAACGAACAATGTAAGCTGGTATTATTATGTGGTGTAGCCAGGTCCGTGCAAATGGCGTCAGCACAAGAATATTAATTACACGGTGCTATCAGCGCGTACATCTCCGGCGCAATCCTATTTACATAATCCGCCGTGTGGGAGGCTACAGGCAACCTGCAGCGGACAAAGCGGACTAATTTGGAATTAAAATGGTAACATTTTATATGTATATAATATCAAAAGAATGGCGGCAAAGAGGTGCGGGCCTCGCCACTTGTGTTCCATATTTGAAAATTTGTTAGCGCTTTCCGCCGTGCGAGGCGGGAAACACGACCAGCCCGCACACACCCATACTTGATAGCCATAAAAAGAAATAAAATAGGTACCTACGTACATGTTCATTGTTTAGATTTAGGGTTATAATTTAAATTATATTATTTGTAAGCACATGGGAAAGCTAAGAGATATGTGAAACATAGCTTTTGGGGTGGTTAACGTGCCTACCTTCTCGTTAATAGATTAGGACAAATTAAAATGAAATCTTTGCTTAGGGGGTTGTGTATTATGACAAATAAACATGCATATCTAGTTCCCAACCAGTTACAATTTATATATACAATCATATTATGTCCGTATATACTTAATGGGGGTGTCCACCTGGGTGACGACACTTTGTTTGACACATGTGTAATTAAACGTTCTTATTAGTAATGCCTTACATCATGAGCTGCACGAAAGTTAGTGACTATCTGGTTGGTAGTTTATAGCTCCCCAAAACACAAGTATTAGCATCTTATCTTTCCGTGCATAAGTTTATTTATGCAATTTTTCTTTGCCTGTAGTGATTGACCGATAAATGGCATCATCACCTGAGGACCGAATTTCGGTATGTAAAAGCATATATGTTAATGAAGTTTTTTCCAACCACTAAATGGCCAAATTACTTCATATGCCGACGACACGGTTCTAATAATTAGCGAAAAAACTTGGAAAAACGTAACACTTAAAGTCACCGAAGACATAAATATTCTTAAAAATTTCTTCGGCGTAAATTTACTATCACTAAATAGTGTTAAAACATTAAATTTGTTGTTCCATTTGCAATACCCAAAAACGATACCCCTAAAAACTTAGAAATCATTATTCATGATAATTCCAAAACACGTAATAAAAATTATTGTATCCCAAACTGCACAATATTAAAAACAACAAACACAATCAAATATTTAGGAGTAATTATCGATAAAAATATGAAATGGATGGAACAAATTTATCAAGTTGTAAATAAAATTAAAAAATTGATTTATATATTTTTAAGAATAAGAATTTTTTATCTGTAATTTTTTATTTATTTAATATATTACGCGTTGGTTCAATCAACTTTACAATATGCTATCATTAGCTGGGGATCCGCATACAAAACTAATATTTCCCCAACTGAAGTTGTACAGAGACTAATAATTAAAATCATACTAAACAAACCTTCTTACTACCCAACGGATCGACTATTTAAAGAATTCCAAGTACCTTCATTTAAAGATCTGTACAATAAAAATGCATTGATTCAAATTATAAAAGAAAAAAACAAGTATCAATTTATAACTGAAAACCATACCAGACATAAATATATTTTTCCATGACCAAAATTAAACTATTCATTTGCACAAAATTATTATACTTACCAAGGAAGACTTTTTTTCAATCAACTACCGGAAGAAATTAGAAACATTAACGATAAAATCCGATTAATAATAAAAAAGTATTTTAAAGAAAATCTTAAATTAACAAAAATTTTAACAAATCAAAAAACGACTTCAAAAAATGCACTAAAAATTTTTTGAAGTCGTTTTTTGATTTGTTAAAATTTTTGTTAAATCTTAAATTAACAAAAATTTTAACAAATCAAAAAACGACTTCAAAAAATGCACTAAAAAGTAAAAAAATAATTTCGTACGATTGTTATTTTTGGAATTGGTGTCAGCCAAGGTAACTACATACATAGGTAGTTATAGGTGAGATGTGGAGATCTTGGCTGACACCGACTCCAAAAATAACAATCGTACGAAATTATTTGTTTACTTTTTAGTGCATTTTTTGAAGTCGTTTTATGTTGTGGTAAAATTTTGGTTTATTTTTTGATTTTTGCTGACGAGCGGGCGTAAAGAAGTTTTACTTCAAAAAAAGAATCATCGAAATCTGTTGGCGTAATATCGAGTTATTCGTCCATTTGTAGCGCCATATTTATTGCAAATTTAAGACATATATGGTTTTCTCACGGATCCCATTGTCAGATCTGGACTACACTATTAGATCTAATAAAAATAGAATCATCAATATCGGTTCACCCAATCAAAAGTTGTGAGGTAACAAACATAAAAAAATAAAAAAATTGTCTTCGAAGTCGTTTAAAAAACAAGTTTACGCCTAATTTAAAATTGAGAACTTAATTATAACTCAATTTCCAAGTGATCCACCATTCAAAAAAATTAAATTTTGTTTTGTTTTTAATAACTAATAACAATATTTATAGATACATTATTCATATACCGAGTAAATTTGTTTGTTAATACAGACTTTAATTACATAACACCAAACTTACAACTTATTCTTTTTTTACCTTCACATCTAATTTACCTACTTACAATATAGCATTAAAAAATGTACACTACTCATCCAGACACAAGCTAATGCTTCCATAGAAGAGTGGTATTAAAATATTTGAACATATTTACTTAAATAATTATATCATATAAATTTACATTGTATACCTTTATATTAATAAATAAATAAATTCTAAAAACATTAAATGACAATTTATCTACTCACATAACAAAAAATATGAATTTTTGCCAAATAATCAAATTTAACATAAATATACCATTAGATATGCATACGTTTGCACAAAACATAAAAACTCCGGTAAAAGGCACAAGGTTTGGACGAAAACACCATAATTAACAAACAATAAAAGCTTTTAACAATCTTACGCTCAATGCAAAAAATAAAGGAAACAGAAAACATGTCAATACAATTTTTTTTTTTTTTGATTAAGGAACCAAAAAGCCATTTCATATCCATAATAAAAGTACATTTCAAAACAATCCTACAATGTACCTTTATATAAATAATTTACAATATATATGGCAATACCTCATGAATAGTGTTATCTACTATGAACAATAGACCTCGCGTCCAAAAAAGGAAATCCAAGCCAAAAGTTCTTCTGAAAACATGACATTCGTAAGCAGATTCTAAAATGCATATATTTTAACATATTTTTTAAAATTTCAAATATGAAATTACACATTTTTTCCAAAAAGAATCGTCACTGCTTCAATGACAATTATTTTTTCAAAACTTTCTGTAAGCATTTAGGATCTGTAATATTGAAAAAAAAAATCAATTAAGAAAGTCCAAATAAATATGACGATTTAACAATTGAAAAATAATCTATACAGAACCATTAAAATGCCCAAATAGACCATTTTGAAACGGAAAAGAATCGTATAATCAAATTTACATACAGACCAAATTCAAAACCGTTGAGTTAAAACAGGACTTAAAACCTATTATTGTATTTAAAAAATAGGGCTCGGCACGGGTAAAGTAAAACAAATTTTCCTGTAGACAAAAAGCTAAACGGTCGATTAAAAACAGGAATTCGCTAATATAATTATATGAGTATATTATATTGCCCACCGACCAAATATAATCTGTCCTGAGATATTACCTAATTTTCATTACCGCCTTAATTATCTTATTTTAATTATTATTTTTTTAATTGATAAACTAACGTTTAAACAAGATTTTTATGCATAGCACAAAGGGTAGATAACAAATATTTTAATCAATCAGCCTGAAACACTCATCTACATTGAAAAAATCTTCCGAGAAAAGATACTGCTTTTCTCGGAAGATTTTTTCTATGTAGATGAGTGTTTCAGGCTGATAATTATAGATTATAATATTTGTTATCTATATTATTTTAACCTATTTTATTAAATATAATTTTTTTTAAATTTGTAAAATGGGGGCCTCGGCCACGCTATCTTTCAAAATATTATTTGAATTTGAATATATTAAGTGTTGAATTTAATTAAAAAATTAATAATAAAAATATTCAAACTGGCAGTGCCCCGACAAACCTAAGTATACAATAAAAATAAACATTAGAAATCCAAAGCAATACATTTTGCATTCCGCTGTGCCTTACAAGTTCGCATGCATTTTTCTTCCATAAACCGAGTGAGAACGGTATAAATTGAAGCCTCATAAAACCGTTGTAAAAGCGAGGAGAAAAAAACTTTACCCAGCGGCTGTGAGGGGGTTAGGCCTACGGTTCTTTAAATGATTTAATGACCGGCAATATCTCAACTGCCTTATTCTGCTCACTGATATAATTCGCTAGATTTATGTCTCTACCTACTAGTCCCGGTACCAGGATAATTATCTATGCATTCCGACTGCGGACTATAATCGTCCTCGACTATTCTCCACATTGTCTTTATTTTGTCGCTGGATGCTCGTGATAAGTGTGTAGGCGAAGAAATGTCCGATGCCACTTTTATTATCGGAGAGATAATACTTAATTGAATCAGACAAGTCAAGATGATTGTTGTGAGAATATCTCTTGCAACAATTGAAGCTTACGTAGCACCTACCTAATAGTTATGTTAAATATCATTTACAAAAACGTACGGAAAAATACTATTGTTAGTGGTTAGATTGGGTTGTTACATATTACATTTACGAAAAGTGGCGTAAGTTTTATATAGGTAAATTTTATTAGAATCTTTAAAACTCAAACTAGCAACCTCGACCGTAGTCAGAGTCAAAAGGTAACGAATTAAATAATTTTTGTTTAACTTTATGAGTAAAACCTCAAATTGTAATATTTAATTAATGATGACAATATTAGCAAAAATCAATCCAAAATCTGGATATAGATAAATCAGACAAAGATATTGGCATCTCAGGGATACGAACCCAGGACCTTCGGCTTTCCGGGCCACAGCTCTACCAACTGAGCTAATTGTCTCTATCCGATTCGGTCATTTTTAACTGTATCTTCTTCGTCCCAGAGGTGTCAACATCTTTTTTCTGATTTTTCTATTTCAAAACAGAAATTAAGTAAAAAAACGCACTTCGTGAACACACACGTAGAACTTTTCGTTATTTGTTTTTGGGGTGTTAATACGATATTTATTTACGAAAATACTTTTGGTCATGAAAATCTAAAAACGTATCACACACGTAGAAGTTTATTTCATACTGGTCATCAAGTCACAATAAGTCGGAAAACGTCTTATAAAATGAGTTTCCAGTGCGCCATCGTTCGTGCTATCATTCCGCCCCACATTATAGTTGATGGTCCCAGGCTATCCTTGCTATCCATTATCTTTGGCTTCACGACATAGTCCATGGCATATTCCATGGTCTATCTATGTCCAGTATATGGCGAGGGTGTGCCCGTCACAATCGAATAACAATGCATTATTTGTCCAAGACTTGACTTACATTAATGGTTCGCCGGACCTGCGTTCCTAAACCTACAGTATAATGACACAACGATTATCAACTTATTTATACGACAGCACTTATCATAAGAACGCATTTTTATGAGGTCCTCCGGAAACTTTATGGAATTGATTTAATTTATTCCTTTCTTTGGGCTTCACAATATTTATCTACCGGTAATCAATAACGAAAGGAATTCAGGTGGGTTTAGATTAGGTCAAATTATACCTAAAAAAAACGTTAATAAACAAATGATTTTTAAATTCTTAAGAGATATGTTGTTATAGAAGTTTTTTATGGATATAAAAAAAAGTGGTTTCTTGGTTTTAATCAGTAGATACTTAGCGCCCTTGAGGTGATTTTTCACAAAAACGGCTTGATACAAGTCACCCAAATATTATTGTTATTTAATTAAAAACAAATCACTTTGTTTAAACCACTTTTTTAATTAACAATATCGACATGTTTCAATAACAATGTTATCTTCTTCAGGAAATATTAATTTAAAGAAAAATAAATGACAAACAAGTATAGACAAATTAGAATAAAATACAACATAGATGAAATATCAAAAAGTAGAGGTGATTAATTGCTTAAAAATCATGAAAAATAGTTTAAAAAAAATTAAATAGGTATGAAAATTATTTAAAGAAAAATAAAATTGCATTTATTATTGTTATTATTAGCCGTGCTTAGTGTCTTTGTTTGTGAATAATTATTATGTTCATCGGCTTCCGATGGTGATTTCTGTAAACAATATTTTTACAAAATTAGTTGTGATAGTAAAAATCATTACTGTAAAATAAAATATTCACCTGTCCGAATATTTATAAATGAAAACTTATTTGGGAGATAGTACAATTCACAGAAAAGTAAATTTGAAGAAGACATGCCCGCTCAAAAAGAAGAAGATGGAGAGATATGTAAATACGAATGTTAGAAAGAGCGCGCTAACATTAAGGCGCCGCATCCGGGCTCAAAAAGAAGAAGATGGAGAGATATGAAATTACGAATGTTAGAAAGGCGCGCTAACATTTAAAGCGACAAAATTGATGCGAAAATTGTGAAATTGCATAAAACACGACTCGTTTAAAATAGAACAAAAATCTCGCGGTGGTTGTCTTAAACAATGTGAATTTTTTCAAATAAAATATAACTTCTAAAATAACTGATTGAAACGTGGTTATTATCTCCATTATTTCAAGAATAACATATATTTTTTTAAGAGCTTTAAAACTTTACGTGTTTATGGGAGACATGTGAGAAATCGGTAGAAATTCGGGTAGCGGCAGCTAAAAAACGATAATACTTAAGCGAAAATTGTGAAAATGTCTAATAAAACACCACTCGTTTAAAATAGAGTAAAAATCTCGTGGGGATTGTCTAAAATAGCATTTAAACAAACACTGTGAATTTTTTCATACATAGATATTATAACTTATAAATAAACTGAAAAACACGTGTTTATAATAATTTTCCGAGCGGAATTTACCTGTTGATTTTAATTTCAAGAATAAAATATATTAGAGATCTAAAACTTACAGTATTTTAGGAAAATATGTTATAAATCGGTAGAAAAGCGAGAAGTCGGGCCTTGCTATAAATTGATTTAGAGAATCCAATTTATTTATTTAATAATTTAATTAATCACTGGAAGTGGCATTTTAAAGATATTATTAACTGGTTTTATGGATATAAGATTAATCAATTATAATAATGTGTAAATTTAAAAATAAATGCTGTTGAACAGCTCTTTAATTCTTCGGCATGTTCGTTGAGGTTAGTACTTGATATATTGGTATCTTGAAGATTTTAAGTTATTCACCCACATTTCGGTACCACAATAAATTTCAAAGCGCAGTCGAAAATAAAACAAAGGATGCAGAAATATCCCTTTATTGTTAACTCCATATATATAAATTATAATTTACACCTGCAAACGTAATAATTATCGCTTGGAGTTGAACGGAACATCCGTTGTGTTTCACCAAGGAACTTAGCGTATTAATCTGGTTAAAAATAAATTATTAACACTATGAGCCTGAATTCATTAATTGATTGTGTTGGACTGTTTTGAATTTGTAAGAAATGTTTATTTCGCAACAATGTTCCAAATGGGACTAATTTACATGAATTGATATTCTAAATAATAACATAATCGATGGTAATTAAAAGTGTTAGTCGTTGGTGGCTCAAGTGAGTTAAGCTTTTTATTGAAAATATGACAATTTTTAGATTGTAATTTGTAATTTAAACGATTCGGGATACGATTCGAGTTGATTATATGCATTATTGGTGATTTAAAAAAAATCATAAACAGACATATTATTATCATACAATATGGTATTATTGGCTGGAAAGAAACATAATTTTATGATATGATAATAAATCTACTTAACATAATTCAAAGATTTATAATTAATGAATCTTAGAAAACCATCAATATTTTCTACTGAAACTCTTTTTACAATACTCAATGTTCCAAAATGTATAAAAATATTCAATTTGTAAGCACCATTTGGAATCATAGTTCCTACAAATTATACAATTTTTTCGAGGAAAACAGTTAATTCTTACATTTCCACATATCAGCAAGAAATCAGATTAACATTGTAATCCCAAAATTGAAAACTGAGCATATTCAAATTACCTACCTACGTATTTAAAGAAACAACTTACTTCAACAACCTTCAATATCAGCCTATTGAAAAATTACCTTAAATTACTACGACAGAATTTAAACAATTCATCAATCTTCAAGGTTAATATTTAAGTTTTGTGATAGTCCTATTCAAGTTCTGTAACTATCCAGTTGATAACTGTGAAACAACCGGTCCATTATGAAATATTCACAGAACTTCAATTGAACTTTCACAGAATTTAAATTTTATTTTTGAATTTTGATGAGCCATTAAAATTCTGTGAACAACCGGCGATATTCACGTTTGTTCATTATTCTTATTATTTTTAAAGTATCTTGTTTTTCAATTTTCGACAAATTTTTCTTTTTTCTTATTTATTTTCTTGTTATTGGTATTAGATACATTATTTTATTAGCTTTATGATTTTATCATTTGCGCTTAAATTCTCTCATTAAGAGCCTTATCTCTTTATGATTTTAAAGCTATTATGATTGTTTAACTTTATAAAATGCTGAGAACATGTAATATTTTTTGTGTTTTTATTGTAAAAAAAACATATTCACATAATTTTTTTTCAACTCTGTGTTATTTCAATATGTACACCTATCTAATATAAATTACCTAACAGATTTCAACATTTTGTTTGGAACTACTCTGCCAGTAAAGCCATCTACATAGATGCAATTTTTTTTATTATTTATTGAGTTAGTTTATACTACATGAATATAAACTAATAAGCATAATGTACATTTCATTTGATAAATTTAAATATTTTTACAGTAAGCATAACATTTCTTTTTAAATACATTCATTCTTCATACTTTCAGGCATTTCATCATACATCTTTAGTCTTCTATACATTAGGCAGTTCTGTGATTTTGATTACTTCATTTGTGGCCATCGAACTCTTTTTATATTTCTTTTATCGTAATTATGTATGTTTATATTTCTTGTTTCGTAATTATGTACGTCTCTATTAAAAACAAATTCATCCTTAAAGTATTTTGGCATTTGGTTTTTAATAATTTCGTGCACAAAAATTAACACATTAAATAGTAGTCTTTTTTTATTGGAATCCAATTTAGCTCCTCTCTCATTTGATTAATCCTTGCGTATTTGCCTTTTCCCAGTATACATCTCATAGCTCTGTTCTGTATAACTTCTAGTTTGTTTAAATTTCCTTCATTGGCCAAATATAACATTGTAAAGCAGTAATCCAAATGTGGAGCAATAATAGTTTTATAAATGAGCTCCGTAATGTTTCTATTTAATGTCTTAGTCTTCTAAGAAAATTTACCTTTTTGATACCTTTTTTAGCATATATTCAAAGTTTGCTGTGAAAGTCAGCTTTGAATCGAGTATTACACCCGGGTATTTGATTTCATTTACTTTTCCAATTTTTTCACCATTAATTGTCAAATTTAATTTTGGGGTATCTAAATGAAAGGAATGATGGATTTGTTTTATTTATATTCGAACAAAACTACTGATAATGACCACATAATAAAAAAGAAGATTTGAATACATTACATATTTGCATCTTCATTTATTTCCACCAATTTGAATATGGGTGTTGTTTTTTCCGCTTCGCATACGTTACGGGTCCCCGCGGGGGGCAGGTGGGGCCGAATTAGCCGGGGCCCGGGTCCCACCGGGCAACGCCGGGTCCTGCCGGCTGCCCGAGCTTGGTGCGCGCGCATGTCGCCTCCGGAAGCTTGTTAATGATCACTTTAAGGATGCGCTTTGAGGAATCGCCATCGACTATAAATTCTTTTGTTCAAAGCTACAGAGTCGAAAGGTTAATTTGGGAGGTAATAAAAAGTTTTTCTATTGAGAAAAAAACATTGGGAAAAAGAATAAAAAATATTTTTCTATATCTGCCCTTCACGCAAGGCAAAGCGGATATTATAAAGTCTAATATTACATCCACTTATTTGTGATACCTAACAACCAATTACATGTGTAGTATGTACCAGCGCAGACCCGTGAAAAATCACAGCATATTGAAATTGTAGGATTGGTAATTGCATGTTAGCTAAAAAACGCAGACCCTGAATTTTACTAGTCAAGATTGACCCTAAGAAATTTAAAGAAGAGAAATAAAGTTCTATTTTTATCCTTCACAATATTTTTTTTCTCCTTACTTACTAAATATACGAATATTTTGGTCTTTCAATTTATGATTACGATTAATTCCAACAGAAATTTTAACTACATATTTCACAAAATTATGCACCTAATTTATGTTGTTAATCTGTTATCATTTTTCAAATATACACTCCACTTCCATCGAAAATTAAATAAATGCTTTTAATGGAAAAGTAGTAAATTATAAGATACAACTTAACACACTGAAAAACAAGAATTATTATATATACAAAAGATTTATTTGCATTTTAAACACGGAATTAAAATAATTTTCTGTTAAAAAAATATTATGTTTATAAGAAGGAAGATAGTTTATAACTGTTTAGTCAAAAATATCATCCTGCTAGTCGACAGTTCTAAACTGTTCACAACTTTCGAGACTACCTTTGGACCCATTTTGAACATTCGATGTGTATCTCTTTAGATTTGATTACTAATATTGTTTTGAATATTTGTCGATTAAAATACTTATTGCAAACGAACTTGTTAGGCTTATATATTTTAGGCACATTCTTTTAATAGTAAATCGTACAATGATTAAAAACAAAGCCTTATAACCACATAAGTCAGCGCATTTATATTTATTCAGCAATAAACATTTTTTAAAACCGATTTCAACACGGAGGTAAATTACGAACCAGAAAAGCTTGGGTTTAATCAGGTTAAAAATACTATGGCTTAAGCATTTTACTAGTTAAATTATTTGTGTGCAATTTAGCACAAAATAAACCCATAGTATGTAGATAGCTTTACAACCTTTTCTACCAATTGCCATTACGAAAAAAACTTAACTCTTATCCCTTATTAACGACTTTTGGGCATTGGGTAGTTCCACGTCCAGCCGGCATATCCATCATCTTCCGTGACCCCGGGTGACGCACTGTGTCAGGTGTGTGGAACAGCCCGCATCCACCTTACCGGTAAAAACATAGGTACATTACCACCGTTTGTTTCGATATGTTTTATATGCACAATTGATCGCTATCGGATTAAGAGCAGTAATCCTTTAGAAACGGTACTCCGATGAATAGCTAAATTGGCTGCAGCTGTAAAACTGTGTTGTGTTTCTGGCGCATAATGGGAGTTAGCATTGCTAGCATGATTTTATCTACAATCAGAAAGTTTAATGAATTACCCGATGAAAAATATTTCAAATTGTAAGTAATGATTGAAAAACAGAGATGTTCAAGATTCAGCCCATTAAACAATTTTCATCAGGTGTTATAGATTTCAGTGATGTACGTCTATAACTTTCGGAAGGACAATTGAACGCACCACCTATCGAGTTTCGAAGAAATGTCGACATCAAAAGGTTATCACTGATTTTGAGGCATTGAAATCACGATTTATTTATATTATGTTTTAATGTGAATACCGCACAAAAGTCCCAACTACGCGGAGCAAGTCAAACTATGACATCCCAAATTGAATTTTATAATGAGGCTAAAAGGAGTGGTTATGGGAACGAGTTGGGGAGGGTCCTGGGTTCGTGTCCCAGAGGTGCCAATATATTTTTCTATTTTTTTTTGTCTCCAGATTTCCAATTGAGTTTAACTTATATTGTCTTCATTTAATTTTAAATGAATTGTTGAATTTGTAATTTAATTTGCCAAAATCACGTTCCTAAATTTGAGTGGCTATCGCTCGAGTGGAACTTTCCCACCTAAAATCAAATGTATGAGTCACTGCGCTACGGTACATGACTTATTGATGATTTAAATAATATATACCTCTTGAAGAAAATGCCGATTTTATTCCCAAACAAATGTCTGACAGGTGAGGATAAATTTCAGTAGAAAACAATTTTACCAATTAATAAAACAATTGTTGCAAAATATATAGGTGGACAAGCGTTATATTATTCTATATCTCAGAATGGAACGTAGATAGCTTTAAAAAAACTTGAAATAATCCAGAATAGAGCAAAGAGACAAAATATAGTGTATTAAATTTAAAAAAAAACCGAACGGGAAATTCTTTAGGAATTATAAAAAATGAAAGCTAAACAAAGAATTTTCTATAACGTTTTAATTTTTATCCACAAAGTTTTTAAAAATTTACTACACATATACTATACAAGACGGAAAGAAAACATCAGAAGCAAAGAAATCAACGATACAAAAACACAGAATTGTTTACTGCATAAAGGAATCCAAATATATAGCCTAGTTCCCAGTGATAGTAAAAATGTACCTAGTTTAAGAAAATTGTAAAAATTATACGTGAAATAAGTATAAGAGAGTGTAAGTTAAAATTCAAAAATTCATGTTTGTTTATATTAGACCGTACGAAGTAAAAAAAAAGTTAAAAAAATAAAAATATATTGTAATATTATATACAATCGTACAATAACGAAAAGGTGTGACGAATTAAAAGTAAAACTGAACAAAATTCAATCGAACGTAGATATCACGGGTATCACAAGCAGATATAGGTATATTGTGATAATATGCGCAAAAAACTGATAGATTCAATAAGTTTATCAGATTAAAATCTATCAAACTTTTTTCAACTTGTTTTTCATAACACCTAATAATAAATATGTTTTCATTGTCGTTTTTACCGACGTCACTTTATTCAACCTTGATTTAACATTTAATTTTCTCACAACAAGTAATCGATACAGTGGCACAATTAAAATAATGCCTACCGATAAAAATATGGTCATAACAGACAGTCCCCTGGCAATTATTTATGTGCTCATTAATTTCTAACATTGGTGCGTCATAACTTTATAGTGCCGCGTTTTGATTCAAAGACAATATATTATTATGACAGTGTAAAGTATTCCTAAAGATAAATCATAGTGTTATCCGCTTTGGTACTCAATAATGGATAAATAATTCCCTAGATTGACCTCAACGATAACGAAAATGATATTACCGCCAGCCTTGGTGAAGTATTAGCTGAATTCTACACCACCCGTCATGTCCTTGAAAAATATTGATGTTGATAAGACGATTTTGACCTAATAAATGTAAGTTTTTCAAAATATTATATTATGATAGATAAGGTGATTTTAGTTCATCGTTAGTGATGACTGGAACTTTTCTCCTGGAAGGGATACGGCGGGAAGCGACTACCGGGAAGTAAGAAGCAGAAAATGTGTGAAGAAAACGGGAAGCAAGAAGCAGCTGGAAACGTGAAGTGAGAAGCAGTGGTAAGCTGGAAGCAGGTAAAAGAAGCAGGAAGTAAGAAGCAGCGGGAAACAAAAAAAAACAAGAAGCAATATGCGGACAGCAGAAAAAAGGAAGCAAGAAGCAGCTGGAAATAAGAGGGAAGGAGCAGAGGAAAACTGTAAGCTTGTTTTTTTTTTACATGAGCCCCACATAGGAGGCCCTGAGGAAAATAATCTCCCTCAAGGCCTATGTCATCTTTGAGGATGCTGTGTGGAGGTTTTTTTTTAAGGAAATGAAGGAGAGGATAGTTTTGCGGAGGAAGAGGGTTTAAGGGGTTGATAAGAATCTGGGGTTCAGTGTGTCCTGGTCATCCGCCTCCAAGACCTAGACAAACCTCTCCCCATGAACCCGGGCACCTCTGCTAAATCACCAAACGTAGCGAACCACTTGGGGTGACCTATGACAGAGGTGTTGGTTATCCAATAAAGATACCCGGGGCGGCGGTACCCATTTCCGCCTCCCAAATTGTAGCGAAATCATAAAATAACGGAAAGCTCGAAACGATAAGCAAGTGGAAACGGGAAGCAACAACCAAAAAAAAATACTATGCGAGGGAAGTTGAAGGAGAGAGGTTGGAAGCGGGAAACTGGAAGCAGGAAGAGGGAAGAGGGAAGAAGTGGAAAGCAAAAAGAATCAAGATACCAAAACCATAGCTTAATCAATCCCAGCAAACAACTCGGTCTTGGCACACACTCTTTGCCTCACTCACATTCATGCATCGTCTCATACATTCTCTTCTATTATTCTGACTTTTGACATGGCCCACTTCACTTTTCACTTCACTTGATTCACTTGATCGTGCCATGTCTTCCTCGGACGTCTATGACTTCTTCTACCATTCTAATATTGGTATATTTAGTTTCCATGATACCGGTCGATTAAACTCCATCCTTCTTCACATCTTCAGGGCACGTGTTCCAATTTCTAATAAATGAGTGCACTTTTTTTTTTCTTTTAAATTAAATTAAATTTCTAGTAAATGAACGCACCGGAACAGAAGTGCTTCTGGCTAGAATAGTATAATATTATCGTATCGTATATATCCAGCAACTAACAGAAATTCATAAATTTTTAAATAGGTGAAATAACAACATACCGCTTGAAAAATAGTGTTTTCCGCAATATTTATAGAGTAATAGTAAAGGATTTTTTTTTTAAATTCATTTTTTTAACACGGAGAAATGCAAAAAGTGCAGTGTAAAAATTAAGAACGTAATCATCAAAAATGTACCAGGCCGTGCAGTTTATAATGTGTCTAAAGATATTCCAGTATAAATTAGTCTACTAAATAACTTTTACAGATTTAAAAAGAAAGTATGTAAGCAAAATACATTAATTTATGCGCATATTAGATTGCCCATTAGAGCACACGGTGATGTGATCTAACTCAAGATTAATAAATTAAACAAATCTGTTACTGTACATTAAAGAACGCATTGAGAATTTAAAACAGACTTCGTGTGGTCAAAAATACCATCGGGATCGTTGTAAGAACTTTCTCAAGGAGGTTATATCTAGTTTATTCTTTATCGATGTTTTGTTTTAACTTATTCAGTGAAACTATGAAGAAATACAGTAATTTAATAAAGCCTGATCTTTATATATGAATAATGTCCATATTTTAAATCCATATCATCGGCCTTGTCAACATAATGGCTACACGACTAAGACACGACTCCTTATTTCGATCGAACATGTAACGAGGTTATATCGGTGATACATAATGGCCCGCATTTTATTTATAATTAATGAGACATCTATTTATGTTTTAAACAACTTTTTTTCACCCGAACTTTTATTTTATTTTCCCCAATAATAATATTTTGAAAAACTGTATCCGAAAAGTAGACGCATAATCAAATCACGATAATTTTATTAAACAGAACTCCTTTATCTACAGATACACAAATTATTGAATTATACTACATTACGCAATCCAATTCCAATTTGGGAGGCGGGTGATAAACAACACCTCTGCCATAGGTCACCCCAAGTGGTTATCTACGTTTGGTGACTTAGCAGGGGTGCCCGGGTTCATAGGGTGAGGTTTGTCCGGGTCTTGGCGACGAATGCATCTTCCCACCAGTTGCCTGGCAGGGCGGATCAGGAGAGAATGGTTGAGGCAGTCCCTTTGACTTCTGTACCGCAGTGGGAGGGATGGATTCATACGTCTGTCACTCCTGGATACACTGACACCCAGATTCCTACCTCCCCTAATACCCTTTTCCTTCCCAGAACCTCCTCTTCTTCCTTTCCTAAAAAGACCCTCCCCACAGCATCCGCAAAGATGACATAGGCCCTGAGGGGAATTATTTTCCTCAGGGCCTTCTGTGTCGAGATAATCTAAAAAAAAAACATTTGCAGTCAAACTAGATCGCTCAATTTACCTTCTCACCTACTACGGTCCTTCAGCAATTTATCATAATTCTGGGTTAAAAACATTTTTTGTACTTTATTTTGAAAAAGTTATGTTGGGTGGAGAAAATCCTAAAATCAACCTAATTTCTATGATAACGAACTAAAAATAATTTGGAGCGATGTTGTTTTTCATAGCTCTTTCAATCCAAGTTTAAAAAAATTATAAAATATCAGTTTTAATCAAACAACCAAAAAAAAATTTTAATACTAATGTTGAAATTAGTACGCTAAAATAATAATTGACAACATAATATGTACCTACCTACTGTAAATTCTTGGAAGTAATTTCGGATTGGAATGGTAAGTATAGTGAAAATTTTATAAACTCTACAAAGAACACGGCTAAGAATTAGTAAACATAAAGACTTATGATTCATGATCACAAGCATGCCTTCGTTAAGTTTTCATTAATTTAGACATGGCAGCATTTCCGCCAAACTGGCAAAAAACATACAAATAAAACCGTAAGAACAATAAATTGGCTTCAAACAAATTAATCTATCAGTTTGTGCTAGTTACATAAGTAAATAGTCGTTGAAATAATAATTGATATCGGCTAATTGGACTTGCTGTTCCATTAAGCGGATTGCTGTCTTGCTTCGCAAGTCTCAGTTGTGTCGGGCAATTCAAACCCCTCGGGTGATAGTTTTATTGCCATCTCGGATAAAATATCGCTTATTAGATGTGTCAGTCTTACGTTAAAACTGGTCGGTCGTGAAATTTCTTCTTTTTTTAAAATTTTGCGATTTAATTTGAAGAAACCAGTTAAGTAGGTAAAAAAGTATATCTAGATTGTTTAGTACACCTCTGCAGATAAAAGATATTTCAACAAGAATTACTGCACTCAAAAAGCACCAAGAAAAATAAAATGTTGCTGGAGATGCAAATTTCTAAAAAAATTGGATGAGGGGTATGGAAAAATAGGAAATGGACGTGGAACAGAACAACAGGAACTTGCAAATGAGAGTTTAGAAGCAAAGTTCCACCGCCACGAATTTCTCGAATTTTCAAGCATCATGATCGTTTGTCTATCCAAACGAAGATGTTGGTTATTTATATGGCTTCAGCACTATGTCCATACTCTCAAAATAATCCTTAAATCTCTGGTGAATGAACAGCTTTGTATAATTGTTTTTATATTTTCATACCGGCTAGGTATTTCCGTCAAGATTCACGTATTATCGGTCAGAGTTACGCAAGATTTTCGTATATTGCCCATTCTTGTCGAAGTATTTCCCTGTCTTGATGATGAGTTCGTTCGAATATCGATATAACGATATAACGACAATATTGCCGGCCAAATCTATTTCTTTCATGCTGTTACATGTATTATATATGCGTATGTGTTTGCCACCTACCCTACACCTATTTTGGTAGAGTTACTGAAGTAAATCGTTTTTGTTTTTGTAACATGTTGTTAATTTGTCCTATATATTACAGCAATCTTAATGCGATACGACAATATTGATAGCCAATGCCTTACAATGCAAGACCATTGATGGTCAAGTCAATAATTATTCGGCAATAGGCAGAAAGAGGCAATCTGTCCTGCTTATTTACCAGCACCTTTACGAAACGCCATACATCAAAATTCTGATATTCTAGGAAATTACTTTACCGAATTTTTTAACAGATCTAAATAATCTGGTGGAAACTTCTCCACATTCTACATACATCTCCTTCCCATTTCCCCTTTTCTTATTTTCCAAAGTCGCACCTACATTTGGACTCGTGTTGTTCACGTAAAAAAGCATTAAACGTTATAGACTTTTCTCACACACGAACAAAATATATTTTCTCTGTTCAGCAATCTAGCAATACGAGTGTGAAGAAGTAAACGAATTTGTATGAATGAGAAACGTTCAGTGATGATCGTCCAAATATGAGAACGCCCTCGCCACGGCGATGTGTGAGAAGGTTCTTGGGAAGGTATAAAAGCAGTACGTTCCGTTGTTTCGGGTGGTGCTTCCACGTACCTCAGGTGAATTTCACACATTTTATGGGCGTACTCGATGCGAGTACACCGCTTGGTTTATACGACGCATAGTTTGTTTCGAACGTGAGTTATAAACGCCGCCTCCGGAGCACTGGGAAACTTTTTATTGTTATGAACGTACCTACATCGCAACTTCAAATATAAGAGGAAAATTTTATTGCGCTCACCTTCCTCGCTGCTAAGGAAAGATTCCCTCTGAGTTAATGACTAAGACAGCAAGGCGAAATACAAACCGAGACCCTTCCGATGTACTTTAACATAAAGCTTGCTTCAAGATTACATTTAGAGGGAAGCAAGTTTTCAGGCGTTTTCAAGAAAACATCTAATGTAATGTTTCTATATATAGAATATAGAGTAATGTTTTTTGCTATCTTACATAAATAAAAATAATGTCAATCAAACTTGTTCTATGTTGTTGTATCAATGTTTACTGGTTTTATTTACTACCCGAAATCATCTAAAATGTGAAAAGAGACAAAAAATAAATATATCTTGTCTGTTTTTGAGAGAATTAAATATTATGTAAATTATTATATTACTTATCTTGTCTGAAATTTGTAGATACAAAAATCAATGCAAATTTCATTACCCTTGAACTCATCAAACCAGCAAAAGGTTGCCAACATCTGCCTTAAAGTTACTAAATAGTGAAAACAATATATTTTTTAAATATAGTTATTTCATAAAATTAAAATAAAAGCTTATACGCAATTTTTCAAACATTAAATTAATTGTTTTCATAAAAAACAATCACTTTTTGGTGTGATAAAATATTATTAAATGAAGTGTAAATAAATTTTAAAAATAAAGATTTAAAAAAACATGTTTTTTTTAAACCTTTAATTTTTAAAATTTATTTATGTAAGTTAAAATTTTTATCCTGATGAAGCTTAAGTAAAGCGAAAGCAGTTAGTGTATAAATTTAAGTTAATTATAAAAGTTAAAAATAAAAATTATTTTAAAGTAAATAAGTAAAAAAATAAATTATTTAATTAAAAAAATTACCGGCACAACAAATTTTTTGAAAAAGCTATATTTGTGTGATCTAATTGGGTCCAAGAATTATTTCAGAGAGAATTTGAAGGAAAACATTCCCGGATTTTTTTCACCTACCAAAATGTGTATTGCCAGTAAAATGTTAATTTAATCAGGAAATCAGAATGTCCGAAACTAAAAAAATAAATTTTAAATTCCTGCTCACACATTAAAGCGGGTAACTAATAACTGATGTTATCGTTACCTTCCGCACAAACCATATTATAATTAGCTTTAAATTATGAATCACCACATTTAAAACACCCCGGCCGACACTTAATTTTCCCTAAGAGTAGACGGCGATATGGCTGAAACAAATTGCATCCTTTGTGCAGGCACGTTCACTGTTCGGTCCTGGCGCGTATAAACCCGTCTCCCGCGGAGTAAAAGGTTCCTAAGAGCCAACCGGCCAACACTCACACCTAACACTTACCTCACACCCATCACCCCACACACCCCACATGGGCTCCTAGTAATGGTATCTTTAAGATATAGTTTCAGATTGAAATGCGTCATTTGGTTTACAGTTATTTGAAAGTCTTGCAAATGTTGTAATTCAGTTTTACTAAACTAATTCCTATGGCCTGGGCATATTATAAGATAGACGTAGAAGTGTTTTGTAAGACTTACGTTTATTTTTAAAACTTGCAAGAAAATTTTAAGTTCAGTTTTTCGAATCTAATTCCTTGTGATGGTCAATGATGCGGTTTCATGCCAGCTTAGAATGAAACCAACTCAAAACCAGCTCAAAAAGGTCATTAAAAGCTATGAAAAAATAATTTTAAAATAGCCGGTAACCCTAACCTAACTTAACCTATTTAACCATTTTTTTTTGTTTTTCATCATTCTTAATGACCTTTCTGAGGTGGATCTGACTTGATTTCATTCTGAGTTGGCCGGTCACCCAATGATGCATAATATTATAAGGTAAACGCAGGTTTTTCATAAGGTTTACGAATATTTAAAAATCATGGAAGAAATAGTTTTTTTTTAATTATCGCAACATTGGTGATTTGTTTGAAACTCTTTAAAATTTTGAGAAAAGTGGGTAGAATAAATCATGCAATCTTTGAATACGTTTTGTATCTGTATGTGATGGGTGTAGAATTTTTAAATCAACAGCTCATATTTTGTCCCTTATACTCATATTTTGTCCATATTTTAATTAATAATGAACTTAATGAATTTTAATAATGAAAGCCAACTATATATTGAGTATAAAAGTTGTCAATGAATATGAGATTTTTGATTTTCATTCACAACAACAATTTTTAAAAGTAATGTACTTTCCACTTTTTTTGGTTGTCGGATAATTCGTAGAAGTGCAACGTACTAATCGAACTACACAAGTTCCCACTCAGTTACTTGAAAGCTTCTTACTTGGTTTCCATCTAACATAAATTCACCAACATTGCACTCCTCCAGCCTCCAGCCGTTGATGAAAATAAATTATAATTTACCCTTCCCATTTCACCAGACGATATAAAATATCACGGAGAACGACGCGTCTCAGTTACCCGGTGTTATTTATGATACAGTTTCATTTCATCAACTAGCTTTAGATCAATTTTGATTATCTTCACAAGAGTACCAGACATTTTTCTTCACTGACCACAAAAATAATAAAAAAATTCCAACGTATTTTTATGTACGCAATCCAATTTTTTTCATTAATAGATATCCAGCAGATTTTATATTTTAATCAATTGTACGGTGGTTGAATATTAACAAAACCTGAATAAATATGAAATGTTTTATGCCCAAATAAAAATTCAAAATTACAGAAAGTCGTTGACTGTAATATTAGGATTGGAGCATGTCAAGTTGTTCTTGGAAGCACCAGC
Organism: Limnephilus lunatus; assembly: GCA_917563855.2. Taxonomy (NCBI): domain Eukaryota; kingdom Metazoa; phylum Arthropoda; class Insecta; order Trichoptera; family Limnephilidae; genus Limnephilus; species Limnephilus lunatus. The sequence goes on along the minus strand of OU830595.1, from coordinate 89,924,167 downwards.
ATATGGTAATCAATATTGAAATAACTGGTCTAATTAGGATATACAATTTAAAATTTGAAATTTTTTCAAAAGTCTGAAGCCCCGAGATTTTTTTAATAAAAATTGGATAATGTCAAAAAATATTCCTTTTCTAAATTCTGACTTTCGATAGTTTTTTATTGCATTTATCGGCATTACAATATTTAGAGTAGGTACCTATACGGGGTATCAACGAATTGAGTAGCAACACTCAAGTTATTTATTTTTACAAGCAGGCGCGCTAGCATTGTCATCGTCGCTTCTCGTACTAATAATCGCGAAGTCCAAAGCGTTCACCGAAATATTCCAGACAAACTGCTCATTGTACTTGGAATACATTAATATAGAATTATGTCCCCGGAGTGCAGAACTGCAGACAATAACGCTCCCAATGTCATTCCGATTATTACCTTACTTCCTCGCGTTCCTTTTGCTCCGGATCCGTGCGCGCCGGAGGACCCCGCCTCATTAGCTCAAGCTGGAACCGAAATAAGATAACACATTGAACAACAATCAGGAGCACAGCATTATGCAGTTATATATTTTCCTAATCGCGATCTGTGTGACGTTTCGTGCAAACGGGGCCAGTGAGTCTGGACGCGAGACGCGCTGTCCGCTTGAGCATTTCCAGTCACACGGGATATGATGTCATCTGACTCCAGTTATGATCTCCTGGTACGTTGAAAATAGATCCAAAACTCATAGAAAAAATATATTTTCAAAATCAATTGTTTTAAATATCCTTTACGTAAGGGAAAATGAACCCTTCATTATGTTTTCAAAATTCTAATTCTAATTTAGTACAGACAAAGACAATCACATTCAAAATACTATAACACTGGTAAACTCCCCCACACCCTTTCAATGGTCTGTTTTTCACTCCAGCTTTTAATGATTACCTATTTCAATTTTTTTCTCCATTCAGAATTTGTATTTTTTTTCCTTATGAGGGAAGGGTTTACCCTATACATGACTGAATATATAAAGGTAAAATATTTGAAATGGAGTATTTGTTTCTTTATTAAAAAATTGCGTTTTTGACCTAAGGTGAAGCAATTTTGAGCTTCCTTCAAGAAATAGAAAAAAATATATTTCTTGCCCCCCCTTGTTTAATGGTTCGAGCACCTTCAAACCCTTAGGTAGGTATATTCGGCCAGCATCAGATATGGGTGGCATAATTAAACCTTCTGTCGTGCCATCACGGATTTTTCCAGGCTAACCAATAAATTTAGCGATAGCGGAACGATCCCGGGATATTTAATTAAAAATAACATGTGTCATTGGATGAAGCAAGGATGAAACTGCCAAATTTAAGGCAGACATGGAACTTTTCGAACAAAAGACTTCGATAGTAGCATCTAAAATGAAACTTAACCTATGTTGTCGATGTACGTTCAAATTTATCATTTATGACAATAACATGCGTTACGCGTATTATTCCAAACCTCAATAGCACTTATTAAAATTTATTATTATTGGAATATACGCCTTGTGAAGACCACCAATTGAAAACCAACTAAGTTTGAGTCTTTTTAAACATATAGAACAGCAAAAACCTTCTTCTTCTCAATTTTTATAAGAAAAACTTTCTTTTTATACTTTTTTTGAAGGTTATTCCCATCAGTGAAATATATCATATCAGAATAAGTTAACAATAATAATCTAAACGAAAATATGAAAGAGAACAAGACACAGAAAAACAGAAAAAGACAATGGTCGCAACTGGGACAGTTGCGACAACAGTATTTTTCTTCAACAACAACAGTCCCAGTTGCGACCGTTGTCTTTTTCTGTTTTTCTGGGTCTTGTTCTCTTTCATATTTTCTTTTAGATTATTATTGTTAACTTATTCTAATACTTCTTCTTCTCCCTTAAAATTGTTATCAGCCTGACGACGCGACGTTCTCTAATGACTGCAAACAGTTCCACTGACTCCGGGCACAGCTGGAAATCAATAAAAATCTACAATCTTGTAGAAAAATTGTACATATGAAAATAACCATGATATTGTAGTCTTTGTCGGTTGAAAAAAGCAAAGAAGAAATACGAAGTTATCTACTAATATTTTGTTTATGGATTTTTTTAGCAAAGATATTGAAGATTCTAATCAATAATAAGAGAGTTATTACGTGTTATTTTCTTACATAATTATTGGCAGTTTATCGACTGCAGCAACGTAAAAACATTTCATCTCTATATTTTCATTTTAATTGCCCCAGTCGCTCTAATTATGAACCGTTATCTTCATATCGCACGCGGTTGCCTCACGCTCCCGAGAAATTGCCATCAGCCAAAAGGACGAAGAAAAACAAACGACTCTCGTCCCATATCCTTATTCGCTGATCCTCGCATGACCTCCAGCAACAAAGCCAACGAGATCTGGATTCCTGGTTTAAAAATCCCATTTGGAATACTCGGTTGCTCGTGGCGTGCAAATAATTAACGCTCATCTGCATACTCCGTACTGTAGTTTAGCTGTAGGTACGATGTACTGGGTACCTTCTCAAGGGACCTCATTTGTTTGTGTAATAGACAATGAAGCCTCGTGATGCTCTCGTTTACAGAAAACTGTTAAATTTTATAAGCCATTGCGTAATTTTTTTTTCCGAATCGAGCTAGATTTTAATTTAATCTGTTATATATGGATAAAGTTTGCAGAATTCAATAGACGATGAAAGACTATTATTTTTACATCTTACCTACATTAGGTAGGTACTCCTAGTTTTATCAACTTCATAACATTCCACAACATGGAAGTACTAAAGCATAGCTTAAGCCAATACCTCATAATCTCAGACATCTAAGTTAATGTTGTATTGGTAGGAGCACCGGTCTGCCGATGTTGACATACTAAGTTTAATGCCAGCAGAATAATTTTTTTACATTTTATAATTACCTACTACATTCCTTCTCTGTTTTTCCGAAACTCTCATTTTACGTAATATCCTTTCCAGGATTTAAAGTTCGAGAAAGATCACAATTTCTGATCGAACCATGAGATGAATTTAGCGTGCTCTCTTCCAAATCCATATACCTCATTCATGTTATTAGCATAGAGATATATATACTATATCAATGGTTATTAGAAGTTAAAACGACATCCTGTTCACACGACGTGCCATGTCGTGGTACTAGTCACTTTAAACAATGAAGTAGTGGTGATCGATTATTTTCCAGAGTTTCTGGCGTTATTGAGAGGGAAGGCGAATTAAAAATATTAATTTTATTTACCTAAATGGTTAAATTTTATATTTATAAAATAATTATTAATTAAAGTTTTTTTTATATGATTACCTCACAAGAGTCCCAGCTGCTCCCATCAGGAGCCAGTGAAACTAAGGCAACCCCAATGGGTATATTGTGAGGCTGGAGGTAGTGGGGAGGGGAAGGAGATGGGGGAGAGGAATGTGGGGAAGTACCTGGCCAGACCAAACACATCTAATGCCATTTCAAGCAACGTTTCTGGCAGTGTAAATATATTAGTTTTAATGAATTAATTTGTAAAGTAACACAAATTAATCAAATAAAATGTATTTACCCACGCCGGGATTCGATCCCGTGACCTTCGGATTGTCAAGAACCTTACCCCTCTACTACCGAGGCCTTCAAAATTCCTTATGACATAATAGAATCGAAATTGAATTATTCTAAGATAATTAATGAGCTTCGTATCATGATTTGTCATATTTGTGGGATCAAGAAAATCCCGTTTATATATCATAAAAGCAAATGAAAATCTTAGAAATTTGTCGATTTCCGAATTTGCACGCTCACGATCAGTGGCCCGAATCTTATTAATAGAGGGCATTTTGAAAATTAACAAGAATCGAACCGGATGACGCGATCTCCCCCCAAATCAATTTATTTGCTTATTTCAAATGCAAATGTCTAAATTTTCGCATTAATTGTCAATGGTTATCGTTGCGGTAAGTTTTGAGAATAAAAAATGAATGTCGTTTTGTAGCTGTTCCGCCCGCTATGGTAGAACGGACGCAATCAAAACTGGCATTGTCTTAGATCCCGATTCGACCCGCTTTTCTTATATCATACTTTTTTCCAACGATTGTTCTCACATCGGTTGATTTTGATTAATATTCAAAAAGGGGATTTTTGTTTTGTTAAGCTCTTAATTAAAACAGCGTTTCATGTACCGACAGATAGCTAGGTAGGTACTAAATGTCTAATTTCAAGGTTCATACTCTTGGAAGTGCACATACATACCTATGTACCTACGTAGTCTTGAAATTTATGAAGAATATTAGTTATCTATCTATTCTTTAAAAACATTGCAGAGAAAAGTAAAAGAATTAAAATTCCTTTTTAAGTAACAACATTTACAATAATTATTGCATATAACTATATACTCGTATAATAAAATAATATTTATATATGTATCGTAATATATATAGAATGAAAACTCATCTTTTGAAAGAGCTGCAGGAATATTTTAATAAGTATAATATTGAGTAGTGACGAAGTGAGTGAATTCCAAAAGTTCAAAAATGTCAAATTTCATTTTCATTTTGCGCTGATTGCTTGCTTTTGTTCTTAAATATATAATGCTGCCCCTCTTTCTTACACACTAAATGTCAACAGTCGAAAATGGGACAAACGGTGAACGTCCGTCTGCACCCCTCCACAGGAAAAATACAATAGTTATAATAAATCTTCCTCACATGCATGAAGAAATGAAACGCATTTCCCGTAAGTAAGTGGAATATTAAGAAAATCACAAAAATTATAAATCTGTACACAACGCCATCTCTGATACTGACAAAAACAAAACGCGGACAGTTTCGCATCGATAATTACTTCATTGTATAATTTTTAACTTAAAAAAACTGAGTTAACACAACGGTTATAGATTCTGAGGCGCTACGAAGTTCTCCGGGTCAGCTAGTTTAAAAATAAAAATAAGGCTTTCCTCTTATTTTGAAAGCTCACTAAATTTTTAAATCCACACAATAAAAAAAACCAGCGTTGAATAATAGTTAAATCTAAAGAATATAAAAAGGAATTGTTTTACAGGGTTTTTTTGTGAGGTGTTATGCCGTGTTGCGCTACCTCCTTCTTTAGCCAACGTTTCAGATAGCGTTAAAGTGTCTATCATCAGGGCTCATTTCAGTGACATCATCAGAGCAGATGTGTGAGACACATTTGTCCTGATGATGGACGCTGTAACGCTGTCAAAAAGGGTTGCAAAAGGAGGTAGTGCTACACGGCATAATACCCCAAAAATAAATCATCTAAGTTACTCGGTCCTGATATTCTTGTTGCAATTAAAATAATTTTAAATTGAGTGGTTTTCATAAGAGTATGGAAATTAATTTGACTTACTAAATCAGGGCTGTCATATGCTTACATTTTTTTAAATATCGATCATTTAAGAAAGTAAATTAGTCTTACTGATTGCCTACTACGTTTATAGTAATCAGGGGCGTAGCTACCGCCGTAACAGCCGTATCAATGATACGGGGCCCCCGGGCTACAGTGGCCCCTAACGTGTGTAAGCAAAAATTAGTAAAATTTTATCCACAATATCACTTAATTTCGTGCTTCCCAGTAAAAACTGTCATACGTGCCTATAGAGTTTTCACAGAAATGACAAAAGTCAATAAAAGCAATCTCTTTTTTTCCCGGGTTAAGCGTGCGCCCAAAAGTTGGCAAAATCCTACACATCGGTTATTGGGGGATTCCCCGTTTATAATGACAAACCACGGAGAGTAATATTTTTGTACAATGAATGACAAACCACGGAGAGCAATATTTACGCGTTTTATATCATTCCAGTTCAAACGTTATTTATTACATTTGTAATACAATACAATCTTATTCTTCTGATTATTTATTGGTAAATTAATTATTATTTTTAATTGATAAACTAACGTTTAAACAAGATTTTTATGCATAGCACACAGGGTAGATAACAAATATTATAATCAATAATTATCAGCCTGATAATTATTGATTATAATATTTGTTATCTACCCTTTGTGCTATGCATAAAAATCTTGTTTAAACGTCAGTTTATCAATAAAAAAAAAATTATAATTAATATTTGACAAGTTAAAGTATTTCAGCAAAAATGCAGACATAATTAGTCTCGACGCCACCTAGCGGGAGATTTAGTATTAAAAATACCTCTCTCACAAAAATAAAGTTGGTTGTTTTCAGTTGGAAAAATGTAATAATTAGTAATTGTCGAATGAAACACTACTATATATTGAATTATTTGGCGGGTATTAGATAAGCCGCCATAGCTCAGTGGTCAGAGCTGCTGACCGGCAATCAGATGGTCACGGGTTCAATTCCCGTTGGCGGCAAGTATCTTTTCTCGGAAGATTTTTTCAATGTAGATGAGTGTTTCAGGCTGATAATTAGTGATTATAATTTTTGTTATTGGTAAATTAGTATGATTTGTGAAAAGAATGAGTGAAATGAAAAGAGATTATCCCAGTGGAGTTATGAATAGAAGAAAAGGTAAACAGAAAAGGGAGGAGGTTATAAAAAAAATGCCCAAAATTTCTTACTTTTTTTAGAAATCAGCTTCTGTGAGTGATTTAAATTGCAATGGTAAGTACTACATATTTATCTACCAGTAGCGAAGGATGAATTTTGTTTTTTGAAAGAACAATGGCAACCTTCAATACATGAAAATACCTTATCACGTATTGTACCGAGCAATAATAAGAAAATTATGTTTTGATATTCTTCATTAGTAGTTGAGTATTACTCTCAAAGTCATTTTTCTCATAATGCTGGGAGAATACATAATTCAACACTTTAAGATTTTTAGGTTATATCGCCTACAAAAAATATTAATTCCAAATTTTTGACCAAATACTTGTAACCTTACGTATCGTACGTTATTTAACGTATATTTTTTTAATTTATCTAAACATTAGTTTTAGTGCTCTAGTTTCGAATAATTAAAAAAAAAAATTACTATATTAATTTTTTTCAATTATATTTTTAGATTCTTCTGAAGCTCATTCTCCATTAGATTTCCACCTTGAAATAGAAGCAACCCAAATCGATGATTCTAAGAAGTCTGAAGAATTTCATAAAATAATTTCGTCAGATAGAGGAAATTTTGGTGACAGTCCAACTGAATGCGAACTAAAAATAATTTTTAAATTGGGTCCATTTTAACCACAAGGACCATTTCCAAATAATTCAGAAACAAAGCGATATTCTTCGGCCTATCATTATTCATATTCAAATAAGGTTGGCAAAAAAATTCCAAGACCGTGGCTAAGTTATTCTAATGTTTTAAACAAGCCGTATTGACACTTCTGTTGGTTATTAGCAGATCGTCAAAGCAAATCGTACTCCTCTGCATGGGTAAATGGTGTTTCCGTTAGGATCAATTTTACGCAATGTATATTTGACCATGAAATCTGAAATCGTCTTCAGCTATAGATGATTTAATAAATCAATTTGCCAAAAAAAAGGCAAGAAAAGTGTACATTTAATGTGAATTGTTTGGCTAGCTCAATTTCTATGTGGAAGTGATGACTTATTTTATAATAAGCATTGTTGTTCCTTTTGTGAGAAATCTTTTGCCTTCATTTGGGCCCCAAACTAATTTTGATACGGGGCCCCTCCAAGGCACGCTACGCCACTGATAGTAATATAACTTGCGTACTTTAAAAAACACAGCGATTATTATACTGTAATACCTCTTCCACATTGTAGGTATAATTAGTAGGCCATTGGCTGGAATTAAATGGGATTAAGTCAATAAACCCGATTATTAATGAGAAAATTCTCGAATAAACTTAGGCGGGTTATTCATTATTCCAGTATATGAATAAGTAAATTATGGAAAGTTCCTATTAGGGATTATAATTTATAATATATACGTGTTATAAGTATTCATCGAATCCACTATGGAGATAATAATAATTTAAATCTGAATTTTTACAAATTTAAATATTCGTGTACCTCAACGTTGAATATTTTACTTGAATATTTACAAGTCCTCAAACATTACAATAAATTTCGCATTTCTAGTGTGTGTCGCCTCATAATAATATTGAATTGGAATATTTTTATAGCATAACATTCCATTTACACGTTGTGGTTTTCATTAACATATTGAAAACAATAATTTTTCTGAACCGGTTCGATGTCCATTCAAAAAAGCTACGGCATAAGGAAAAAAACACAGTTATGGCGCAATAATTTCATAATAATTAAATTGAAGACGACAATATACCCTAAAATATATTCAGAATCTTAACGACGTAAGTAAAGAAGCCGTGTACACAAATTGCGACTCGCGACCCGTGTATCGGACGGACCTACTGTCGAATTTGACCTATCAAAGAAAAGAAGAAGACAAATAATGTGGGAATCTTAACGACGTAAGTAATATCCGCCCGCGGCACGGCGTATTGGACGAACGTAGGTCGAATTCACCCTAGCAGGCCTGGAGATTCGACCTTTCCGCCGTGTTCATTTTAATTAATTATGAAGAACGTGTTACAAATATTTAAAATGTGTCTCCATGTGTCACTCCCGAAGTTATTTATTCATGATCCGGAAAAATAAAATCTGGTGCTTACCGCTAACTTTATAGTTATAAAGTTTTAAAATCGTTGAACGCAAAATATATTAACGGTAAGGTATTGTTTTTATTAATCTTAAGTACAAAAAACTTACATCCCCTGTGCTGTGTTGGAATAAAAAAGTTGTTGTAGTTACGAATTCGCCGGAAATTATTATAACGTGAGTTTTGGGCAAACAAAAATTATTAAGGTTATGTACCGCCTTAACGATTTCTGAACTAATGTAATCACAATTAATAATCAAATCACATAAATAAATAAAAATGACTACTTACTTTTCAATCGCGGGGAATTTGCGATTGACAAAATTCAGTGTTCGGTTTAATAAATCTTAATGGGTAAATATTTACATAAATTACTCAACAACAAAAATATGAAATCTATCTACATCAATAATAACTTATCAACAACCAATTAATTTTCTGATTCCACGTGTAACAAAAAATCATTTAAATTGACGATATTGTTTTTGAGTTCAATGAAATTTTGTTAACAAATTAAGTACAAATCTCATTCATAACAAAGCAATTTTTTTTACGTTAACTCCATACAGGAGGCCCTGAGGAAAATAATTTCCCTCAGGGCCTATGTCATCTTTGAAGATGCTATGTGGAGGGTCTTTTTGAGGAGAGGAAGGAGTGAACATGGGTCTTGAATAGAATCATGTCGTAGGAAGGAGGAAGCCGGAAAATCGTTTCACAGCCGAGCTGCTGAACTCAAGCACGAACTATAAATCAGGTCAAGAAATTTGTCCAACTTTTTTTCTGTTTCTGATTTTCTAGGTCAAAGCAACTATATAACTCTTAACGTCTGTTTTATGAGCTTTGGAGCTTTCAATTGCCAAATTGAACACAAAAAGAGAAAAAAACGTATTGCTGTTTTTCTCCAATTTTCAACTTCTAATAAAATTATTTTCCTTCTATAATGGGCTCGTGCGAAGCCAGTTGTATTATCTGTTAGTAACTAATAATTCACTAACACGTTATCTACTTAATAATATATAATGTAACCTGAAAACATCTGTTAATTTAGTATGCATTTTTTCGTTTAACCCTCCGCCATATTGTGGAACTACGAATATCAGTCGAATTAATGATTTGAACAGCACAAAACATCGATTTCATTTTAATTTATTTTCTTCATTTGTCATTTTGTTGCATTTCAATAAAATTTGATTGTCATTGCAGCTGACAATCTATCTGCGTATAGCGGTATAGTCTTCGCCGGCAAAGGGCAGAACTAGGAAATTTAAATATTGAAATTTTTTAAAACGTAAAACTGTCTACCAATTCGTACTCACACTTTAGCTATTGGAGCCTTCGATATTTAAGGCTTGCTTCCGAAGGAATAGAAAATCCAAATTAGGTATTTACTTCATTGTTCTTTTTTTATTTTTTTTTTATTTTATTACATTAGTTACATTTATACAGCAAAATTACATAATAATATTTCAAATAACTGTAGATTTTAAAATGCGTACAAGTGTTGTACATCATTAGTTCCTAGCTAGGCAGATTGCCTGTTCTAAGGAACCAAATGCTGGTGAAAAATGCCAAAAATGTATTCTGTAAGAAGAAAAAAAAAAGAAAATGTTGTTGTTTTTTTTTTTAGATTAAATATATATACTAAGTTTAAATAAACTATACAAAGTTTTTACTGATTGTGCCATTAATAGTTAACCATGTATAATTTTAAGTTTTAAGTGACATTATTTAATAATTTTTCAGACTCAATCCTACCTAAGTCAATCAACCATTTAGTTATTATTGTACCGATGCATGCCATTTTGCATGTTTTAATATTTAATTCTGTATTTGTCTTTTGAAACTTTGCCGTTTGTCACTTCATAGCCACTTTCGTGGAAAAATTCATCAAGGAAGATTTTGAACACATCCATTTTCATTGATTTGATTGGTGGCGTGATAGTTGCATAATAAGTAATATGCAACTAATCGCCCTTGAGGTGATTTTTCCCAAATATGGCGCGCTACAAATCATCTAATTATTATATTTTTTTATTTACTTATTTAAACGTCCGTATGGCTTTTAAATAGAATGCAGTACATGTTTTTTTTAAGTACAGAGAAAATAATGAGTTTACAAAATACAGGTAACATAATATATGTTAAAAACAAAATATAGGTTTCATAAAATATAAGCGTTAACAAAATATAGGTAACATAAGATATGAGAAACACAATATAGTTTATAAAATATGGGAGTTGACATAAAGTAGGTACCTAATGTTTAAAATTGTTGTTCACGTATTATTATAAGATATTTATTATAATTTTTGTACTTTTAATAAGGGTACCTACGTACATCGAAGTATTTTAAAAATGTTAGGATTGGACATGCCGTTTGCGCGAAATATCACCTCAAAGACGTTTTAAAAATGATATACGTTTTAATAGTGATAAAAAAATCTTAATTGATTGAAAAGGGGTGAAACTTTACAGGCTATCTTCGCGGCGTAATGTTCTGCGATTACGACTCTGGGTTTGGAGGTATCAGGTTCGACTAACTTCTAATTAATTTGGATTTCCAGTTTTGGCTCTGTTGAAATTTGATGAACCATACAAGTTTTTTTGGTAATAAGGTAAGACGCTTGACTCGCACACCGAAGGTCGCGGGATCGAATCCCGGAGTGGCAAATAAATTTTATTTGATTAATTTGTGTTATTTCACATTTAATTCATTTAAAATTATATATAGTATATTTGCGGCACGTTCCAGAGTGGAAGATACCCTCCGTATCGCCCTGATATAAGACCACCATTCATAATTGAAACGTTGCGTGGAATGGCATTAGCCGTGTTTGGTACCAGATCTGAATAGCCAGGTTCTTCCCCACCTTCCTCTTCCCTATCTCCTACCCCTCCCCACTACCCTCAGCCTCACAACATACCCCAATTGGGGATGCCATAGTCTCACTGGCTTCAGACGGGCGCAATTGGGACTCTTGTGCGGTATTTATATAAAAAAAAATCCCACTCCCCCCCCCCCCATTAACTATTAGCAACATTTCAAAACTCTAAAAGGCCACAAAACTTTTGTCTTCGGGCTAGTGAGATTTTTAATGTCAATTTTTCGGGGGTTTATTATAAATGTTTAATGAAAAACTCTAGTCCAGTCCTGGGTATTGTGTACAGTGGCAGCAGTCCCGCTGGCTAGAAGAATACCCTTGTTCCTGCCTCACCACGGATCGATAGAGACCCCGATTTTATTACTGTGACTGTACCTAACAGACACCATTTATTTTTTAGTATATCCACGTTTCATTCATTTACCCGTTTGCCTAACGGAAATCATGAAAAAAACAGAAAAAAACCTAATTTATATCTAAAATAAATAAACAAAGATCAATATTGGTGGAAAAAACTAATGCGATAGAATAGCGTTGCGATGGTCGGAAGCTATTATTTATCACGATGAGTTAGTTGTTTAGTTAACAATTTGCAAAAAAAACTAAATGACGCGTCAGATTTTAATGCTGAGGAATAAAATTAAAAGGAAAATACTCTGGTAATAGAAACAAACATCCCTGATGAAGTATAATCACATCTTCGTTTTGACGCTAGATGTACGCGACATTTTTTCACTTACACGTGTTCGCAAGACAACTCTTGTGACGTCCGCGTACGGAGCATGGCCTATCGCAAACCGGCTGCTGTGATGTCCGTGATGTTCGCGTACAACGGCTTTAATTAATTTATTCAGCGATTGAGTGTTGATATTTTGATCATAATTATTAATTATACCGATCAGCATTCAACAATGACAGAGCAAAAATACTCCACGTTTTTATAGTTTGTTTGCAGAATTTCACAGCCAAAGTTAACAAACCTCTCCTAACCTAACCCAACGTCACACTGCTTGCATCCTTTGGCTCAAATAAACAGAATATTCGTAAGGCATCACCATATTAATTTAGCATGAGTATCTAATAATAAAACACATTTCTTTCCATATTTTGCAAATGGGTGAACGAAACCTCGTAAAATAGAGTGTTTTAATTTTAAACGACAATTTTGTTTAAAAATGATTAGTATTGCATACATTTACCTAATCTATTTGCATGTATTTACTTAAAAATGCTGTATTAAATATAATTATATTTTAATTCATAGATTTGTTACTTCCCAAAGCACGGGTTTTGTATTGATACCAGAAGCACGATTTTATAAAATGTGTAAATACGAGTATGTTGATAGTTTTAAATTCCATCTCATGTTATTGACTTTAAACGTGTTTTTACGTATCCATGACACGTATTATAACAAGTCATTTTCAATTAATTCTTGTCTTAATCACCTTTATTTATCACTTAACTGATAAACACCTACATGGACCAAATTGAATTCTGACGGAAAAAATAATTTAAACAACTAATTTCTGATAAGCTGGTCCGTTATTATTAATATATTTAGTCTCTAATATGGACATTCCGATAAAATAAAAGCTTTCTATAATAATATTACGTAAGTAATAGTGCAAAAATGGAAGATATTTATATTTTATAATTTAAAAACATTTTTTTTATATCATTGATGAAGATGATATCTACTAATAAATCTAATCGAAAATGTGATAAATAACAAGATATAGAAAAATAAAAAAGGTAACGGTCACAAATGGGACGAGAACCCAGGATCTCTCTTCTTACCGGGATAAGCGCCTTAAGCAACTCGGTCATTGCGACCTTTTATTTTTAAGTAATTTTTGTCTGTCTTTTGTCTAATCTCATATTTCAATTTCAGTACCTACATAATATCTGTGGTGTTTTGGAAAAGGGAGATGAGTCAGTAAAATTGCGATATGGAGTTAAGTATGCCAGAGGAATCCTAATTTTTTTCTTTACACGGAAAAGAGAGATGAGTCCGCTCAAAAAATTGGTTTCCGAGATATTAGCCGTTGACATACAGAGATGAGTCATATTTTAAATAAATTAACACGCACTTGGAGATAATTCAAGTTGTCTCTGTTTACCGATACAAATATTTTTAAATATTGACACGGAAAACAGAGTTAACTTTAATTATCGCTATTTTCCGTGTTGGTTATGGTTCATTCTGGGCTTAATGATTACACGACGCCGCGGCATAACGCCGTGGCCTGCCAAGTTTGACAGTGGATATTTCCCAGTTCGCTTGGGGATTTGTATAATTCTTTGATAGTGTTATCATTATCTATTTTATTATATATTTATCCTCGGTTCCGTGTGTTTTGGGGAGATTAAGATGTTAAGTAAGCGAACGAGATCAATAATAGCGCTTTCGAATGTTTCTAATGCAAATTCATCGTATGGTAGGATCTTTTATATTATTTATTCATCGTGTATTGTGGTATTATGTTTGTATTTGATTCATCTCGCAAAATAATTGACTAATTTATGAAATCCTGTTAAATTTCAGATGTCACACACGGACATTTATATGTTTCTACCGCTTTAAGTAGCTTAAATGGTGACTAAATCAGTGACATAAATAATATGCAAGATTTGTAATATTGTATGTATATGGATGTGATAAGCTATAAACTCTCCAGTTCCAGTGATTCCAGCTACGATGGACACCAATGCACTCCTTGAAAATGGTGAACCAACTACCGAAACTGAAAACACGCACCCTGGAAACCGAGGAAAATCGTTGTATTTTTAAGGAATGGGATTAAAGGAAAACGAAATTGAGATATCCAATACAAAACTAAAACTTAGAAATTTGTCAAGAGTCGAGAAACGCAACGCTTAAGTGCCGTAAAAATGTAAGGATTAAGTGTCTTTTGAATCTCAAAATATACTATTTAATGAATACTGGGCACTAAGGACCTTCGACAAAAGAATAACTTTTATCTCATCCCTCATCACCGATGAGCCTAAGAAAACTTTTCGGATTAGAAATATACTACCGAAGAAGAGGATAATTAATCACAAATATTATAAACGAGTTAAGGTTGCCATTATCGAAATGTGCAAAAGTTCTTTTAAAAAGGCTTTTTGTGAAACAAACAAATTCATATATACCTACTGTTTTTAAAAAGAGATGCACTTCTGTTTCTGGGCTCCCGGTTTCTGACAATACCGGGAATCAGTGTGCCTTCTACTAAGATATCTGATAACTAATTAAAAATCTTATAAGAGAGTATGCTGTATACGAGTCACATTACTCTAGAAGGGATAATACCTACCTCTAAGAAGTATTTGCCAAGTGGACTCAATTTATCCAAAATGTATTCTATGATTAAGAAAAAAGTAGAGGATCCAATTTCTAGATCAATATTCTCGAATGTGTTTCATACATTGGGCTTATTATTTAAAAAAACCATCTCTGGATACATGAGGTACATGTAAATCAATTCAGATAAAACTTGTACAAGAACCTGATTTAACAGTACTGAAGGTCAAATACGAAGCCCAAAAGCAGGAAGCAGATTATGCATATTCTACCAATGCAAAAACTAAAGAAGAATCATCAGAAAACAGAAGGAACTATTGCTTTGATTTGCAGCAGTGCCTCCCAACTCCCCTGCCACGTTCAAACATTGCCTTTTATAAACGTTCCTTGTGGACGTTTAATTTAACAATTTAAGACTGCTTATCAAATGAAACAATGTGTTACATGTGGCATAAATGAAGGCGGTCGAGGGGCTAATCAAGTAGCGTCATGTTTGTATGATTTCATTCTTGCGATTTCACCACAAACAAATGAAATAACAATTTAATCAGATTTCGGTGGTGGACAAAATAAAAACAGCCATGTTTTTGCAATGTTTTAATGTGCTTTTCAAGCAAGATCAAACATAATCATACCTCACAAATTTTTAGTTCCCGGCCACACTCACATGGAATGTGATTCCATTCATGCTATAATTGAGAAGAAAACAAAAAGCAACTGACATGAATATTCATTTACCAAGAGATTGGTACAATCTTGTAAGCACTGCTGGAAAAAACTGTACATTTTAAAAGGACTTTGAGTATTAAAGACCCATTTAAAACTATTTATTTAAATGGAAGGGCAATGCAACCACCATGTTAAGCCCTGGAAAATGCTGCAATGGTCTTATTCCAATAAGCAAGGAAAAGATAAAGGACATACTGAATGTTTTTCATTTAATGGATAAAAAATACCAGATGCTAGCAACATTCCGAATGTTGATCCAGACTGATTTGAAGATGCCGGTGAATGAGTCCCCCAAATGGTACCAATTCGAAATCTGTTGTAACTTACTAATTAACTAACCATCCAGAGGTAGGCAGAGAGGACGGACCGCCAAACAACTCGGTCTTGGCACACAGTCTTTGCCTCACTCACATTTATACATCGTCTCTTAAATAACTTCTATTATTGGATGAGTATTATATGTCATTATAACGGGATCCCTTTTTTTTAACTTTATAATATCATTGTTAATTTAAATGTTAAAAATGTCGCTTTTTAACTAAATAAAATTATTCCAATAAATATTTCGGTGTCAATGATTATAAGTGCATCCTTTTCAAATAAATAAATGATTTTTTCTTCATTAAGTTGAAAAATAACAGAAAAAATTAGTAACATTACAGAGATAACTCTTGATTTATTCACAATTAGGTCCAAACGTGACACGGAAAAGAGGGATGAGTCACGTAAAATTGTTAAAAATAGGTTTTTTCCAAAATTTCAAATACTATTCTGTAGAATGAATATTTTCATTAATTATTGCATAAAAACATATTCTTAATTACGATTCTCAGATCTGGCAAAAAATCGAGAATACAAAAATGGCTCCCCTGTAAAATTGACTATTATTGACTCATCTCCCTTTTCCAAAACACCACAGATATATTATTAAATATTATCTTCGACAATTTTTTCCCATATTTTTGCTGTTACTTTTTTAAATGATAACATTGTTCAATGAAGTGGTTAGTAACCTAGATAGTGTCTCGGATAAACATATCCGATTTTATTTATATTATCTATTATTATTGAATTGATGGGAATGACCTTCAAAGGTAAAAAGAGAGTTATTCTAAAAAAAAATTAATATATATATATATATATATATATATATATATATATACTAGTAGATACATAATGTCGTAGCTTATTTTTTTCATGTCATCATAAAGTAGGTTTCGATAATGCTTAATGCTTAACTCCCACCTGAGACATAATTTAACAATAAATAATTGGCAATGGCTTTAATAAATTTGATATTACATTTAACTTTTCCAATTTTACCATAATAGTGGTCATATCAAAACTAATATTGTCATATATCCACGGCCCATGTCGGAATCAGAAGTAACATACCTTCGATCATAAATATTTATTAATGGAGGTACCTACTTGCCGTTGTAGGAATATGACCAAAGAATCCACACACCTTAGATTTCGTATGAATGTTAATACACCTACCAACCTACTCAGTTTATTAAATACGTTATTTATGGATCTTCTTAATTTTAGAAAATTATTATTCAACAAAACTAATAACAACCATTTCACGTGCTACATAATTACTGACCACTGATTTCAAAACTCGTTGATTTTACACGTGGAGATTCAAAGTTAATGACTTAAATTTTAATAAGAAACACATAATGGCGTGAGACCTATCTTCGTCTAAAACTTTGTCTGTAAATATGTGATTTTGGTTTATTAAAAAAACAATTATTGACCTACTTTTAAAAAATCAGTACACCTCCACATATTTGCAAAATATATTTTACTCGCCACTGCTTCATAAAAACTTCAAAAATCTTTTTTAACCTTCTAACAAACGAGGACACATCACAAGGATAATAGTTTTGTGAGAAAAACATATCAATTAAGTAACCCAATAAATTACATAATATGACATAGATTACCAAACTGCAAGTGTTAATTATCCCAAGAATGCACATGTTACAAATTATCTAAGCAATATACCCTTTGACCAAGTATAAATATCTTGTTCAAAGAATACTCCACAACGAAAAATCATTACAGGCAAATGAAATTGGTTTCCAGAAAGTGAAAGTATGAATATAAAAATTCCCTAGTTGTAATTGGAGTGTTTTTCTACAAATGCAGCCATTCACGTAGGTTTAGTGATTATAAAGTGAACTACAAATAGTTAGAGAATTGATGTCCCGTCTATGTCATTCGAAACCTGCGATCTCTGTAGACATGTGTTCTCTCGGAAACATCTACACATATTTAATTACGATCCGATAATGATTGCAAATTACCTGTGCAGAACAAACATATAGTCGGTAGGTTGTGAGGGGGGAGAGGCACGACTGTAATAAAGCACAAACGAGATCTTATTGGTTTATAAACGAGTCCATAGACACTGACTCGCTTCGGCCTTAATGCGAAAGTTAATAAAGAGAGCTTTTAATGACTCACGAATAAAATAAAATTAACTGTTTACGGCAATGCTCGTTAAGGAGCCCTGGATAATACCTTTTCCATAGTCTGCATTGTTCGTCATGTAGGAACGAATATTATATGCATATTTAATCTGATGTTGTTGATGTATTTTACACACGAGATAAACAATTTGAATTTTCAATTTATTTAAATAACTTTTGAGATTTATACACATCATTGACAATACATAATATATTTATAATTCTTTTTGTAACTTTATAGAATTAAATTTTATATTCATATCTATTTAAATTAAATTCTCAGCAAAAATATCATTTTTATAATGTAAATTAGTATAATCATTGGAGAAAAAGTCAGTATAAAAAATCTAGACGAAATGAAACGGAACAAGTTTAAAAAATAAAATATAATGATCTCAGCTGGGGATCGAACCCAGAACTCCCGTCTTATCAGGCCAACACTCTAATTTCGTTATCAATTTCATATCTGAATTTAAGCATTACCAGTATTGTCCTTTACCAATTCCCATTATTACATTATTTGGTACATGTAGTAAATAAAGTATAGCAGAAACGGTAAAATGAACATAACACGATTATTTCATTATTTTGGCAGCACGTAAAAAATGTTTAAACTAATTAAAATTTCAATCTCGATGTGTTTCAGGATTGTAAAGATAAATAATTGTATTCATTGTATTTGTAAATTTATAATATATTTATTAATAATATAGTAGAATAGGAGTAACCTTAAAGTAAATTTAGTACACTACTATTTCTGATAAAGTATAGGCAATTACATTTTTTTTTAAATAGCTCCACACAAGAAGGCCAGAAGAAAATTTCTCTCAGGGCCCATGTCATCTTTAGGGATGCTGTGTGGAGGGTCTTTTAAGGAAATGAAGGAGGGGAAGTTTTGGGAAGGAAAAGGGTATTAAGGTGGGTAGGAATCTGGGGGTCTCTGTGTCCAGGAATGACGAATCTTTCCATTCCACCGAAGTTAAAAGCGATGTTCTGAGGAGTCCTGTGCAATCTAGGTACAAGCCAGTTTCTGAATGATTCTGAACTAATATTATTGAAAGAATCTTAAGAATACTCAGAATCGCCGGTGCCGGTTTTATTATTTTTATGTCTTAGTTTCTTATTCACATGAAATAAAAAGTAGTTTAACAAGTATCGACTAAGTCTAAAAACTCTTTCATTAGGTGATTTGTATTAGCGATGGAAAATTGTTTGGTAATAAATTATCATCACTTGCCGAAAAAGAATATTTTCTTCTTAAGAATCTTATAACGTACCTACATTTAAAACAAGGCTCCAAAGGGCATAAAAAGCAGCGCACAATAGTTTAATTTACTTCTAAAATATGAACGAACACGTAATTTCATGTATAATTAATTCAATTAATTGAATTCAATAATTAATTTGAATCGAATTCATTAAAAAAAGTGGAGACTGACCTCCACCAATAAGCTATATAATCTTCAAAACATTACCTGCATCGAGGAATCACAGTATTCTAACCTTCTTCTTTGATGATTGTGAGAAATCCAGATTCTGTGTAACACGTGCCTTGACCGGAACAAGTTGTAGGTGTCTACTAAACTTAAGGAAAATCAAGTTTGGTAAGATATCACGTCAACGGTAAGTTGCTGTGTGAATGCCTAGTGACTTTTATGTGATATTCATTGACTTTTGAGTGACTGTACTGATGTTAGTTTTTATTAATTTTTGAAGTAAAACTTCTTTACGCACGCTCGACACTTGGGGGGTAAAATGATGAATATGTTACGAAAAAGAACCATATGCGAACGCGAAGTAAAACTTCTTTACGAATATGAAACGTTACGAAAAAATATGTAACGCTAATCTATATGAAACGCTATAATGAATGTGTAACGCTAATCTATATGAAACGCTATAGTGAAAGAGAAACGCTAATCGATATAATTTAAGTTAAGTTAAGTTGAGTTGAGTTAAGTTAAGTTAACTTACGTTAAGTTAAGTTGAGTTGAATTGAGTTGAGTTGAGTTGAGTCGAGTCGAGTCGAGTCGAGTCGAGTCGAGTCGAGTCGAGTTGAGTTGAGTTGAGTTGAGTTGAGTTGAGTTGAGTTGAGTTGATGGGAATGTTGAGGGGAGGGGGATATTTTTATTCCTGTTATTGTTAGATTGTTAATGGACGGCATAAGTTTGAGAAGTTTAACATCAGTCGTGTGGTCTAAAGCACACTCGTTTTTTTTTCATTAGTTTCCTTACGATATTTTGTACATGATGTAAGTATAAAGAATAATATAAATAATAATTCAAAGTTCCTCCTTATCAGAGTTTGATGTTAAGGGATGGCCTGTAGTTTTTTTTTAAATATTTTTGTATTTAGTTTCTATGTTTAGATGTCTATACCTTGTCTTTATAGTGTGTGCAAATGATTATCACTCCGCCATGTTTTTACTATATTTTTAAATATTTTAATTTCCGTTATTTTTTTGTTTGTTTTGTAGAGCGTTTTAAAGTTTCATAGCATGGAATTTAATATTTCTGTGTACAAAATATCTATTCAAACTGGGAGTAACCATTATATTTTGGCTTATTTTCCTGGTTGAGTGTTTACATTCGGAAGTGGAGTATTTAGATATAATATGTTTCTTTTTTGTTTAAATAAATCCTTTTTTTAATTTAGTTTTTGTATACTGAAAACTTGAAAGTTTTAAATATTTCTTTTTTCGGAATTCCAGCCGGAACTTTCAATTTTTTTTTGATACTAGTAGTTTGTTTGTATGTATTGCCTTTAGTATGGCGTATAACCATACCATATATGTATGCGTTTCCCTGTTAATATGTACATATATGTGTTTGAGTTACCGTAGGTACGTGTGTGTATGTATGTTTGTATTGACTTTGGTATATTTGTATCTGTGTCCATAGTGACTTGTGCCTATTAGTTGCACTAACCTGTCTCTTGAGACACATTAGAGTGACATGAAATGCTGTCTCGTCTGTTACATAAATGCGTTTTTATACATGATTGCTAATCATATTTAACCGTTAAATGACAGGTGGAAGATTGTGTTGAGATTAAACTGAAAATTAATATTAATAATACCTCAACTTATTAAGTCCGAGTTGATTTTTGTCTGTCACAATAAAATCTTGCGCAACAAACATCGATAAAACAGTAAATATTACGTCCACGAAATCATAGGTCAACCCACTATTATCCGCTCGTAATGAAGGTAATTTTTTCAATATAACATGATCCACTGAAATTAAATTTTATTTTGAAACATCTAAATAGTTGCGTTCAAATTGTAAAATATAATTGATGATTCGTTCCACAGTTTTAACACTTTTCTTCTTATTGGTTACGTTAAGGTATAGATAATAGTTAAAATGGAGATGTTTCTCAAAATCAAATGTAATAAAAAGTGGAAATAATTGCCTTATCTTGGTTATTTAAATACACACAAAATATTTGAAAATATAACGCGGGCAAAGCTGGGTATGAAACAAGTCAAATTATGTACAACTAAGGAAAGTGTATATACCGATGATGATATGTAGGTACTTTATGATGTGTATAAAAATGAATATGAGTAAAGTTTGGTTAATGGGGAAAATATGGCTTTATTGTTAACCATAGATACTTACGCACCTCTTTTTCGATTGATAAATGTTTCCGGTTATTGTCGTTTGAAGTATTTCTCTTTGATTTTTAATATTGATAGTTCACAATTTATGAAATAGGCACGATACGCTATTATGATTACGTAATGGACGTAGTATAGTATTTCCCCAATAGAATCACAATAGTTGATGGTCTCCGGGAGATTATTAATTTTACATAATGTAATATTCAAAAACCTTCATTTTATGGTATTTTATTGCAATACATTATCATAAATACAACATATTTTCATAAAATTTACAAGCGTGGGCTGATGAATAAAATTTGTAAAACCGATTAATTTTTTAATATTAAAAAACATTTAAAAAATTATTTGCATACAGGGAAAACAATGCGACTTTTATGTTGTCATTTTCAAAAATTAAACGATTAAAAATTAGCATTCGACAAGCGCTATATATCCATAATATTTTTCACGTCTTTTACGAAGACTTTAGTTAATGTGTTAGAAATCACATCTCTACCTAATTACTTAAAATTAAAACCAGAAGCGACGTAGAGCATCTCATTCTTTAGTCGATCACATTCTGCAGCATGGCGCCTGACTCGGGAGTAGTTTCCGCGAAAGATACACCGAGCCTTCGTGCGGAGAGTTCCACTCAAACCTCGGAGGCTCACTGCATTATTTTCCAGCTCAGAAATCTCGTATTATTGCTGGTGAACATCGTGCTCGTGCCCATATCTCCCTCGTGCTCGCCGGTGCCCGCCAGTGCCCAATCGGCCGATCACTGCGCGACACCAGCGCGACCAAACTGTAATTAATTGAAACAACCTGCGACTCGTCTCGGCTAATACTAATGTCCGATACTCGGGTAAAAGGTAAAAGATGCTAAAGGCATGCGCCGTCTTTTGAGCGCATTTGTTCTGTTTATTTATTAGACGTTCTGCGGCGACAAGTGCGATTACAGGTGCGCTACCGTGCTGTTAACATTTAAAGCCTGCGCTGTACTAAGTTTCTAACAGATTGATAATGATTTGTATTTACCAGTCTCAAATACTTAAGACATTTACTAGTGAGACAGTAACGTTCTTACATATTCGCAAGGGTCAAAAAATATGTTAATTGCCGTCAGAAAGGCCGAAAATAAAATTAAATGAATTTGTATTACAATAATATTAACTAGTAGTTTTACGTATTTTTAATAATGTTTTGTCACGTTTTATTACAAACAAGGAATTGTACAATTTGTCGATAGAAACATCACTATATCAACCACAATTCTTTTGACAGATTTTCTCCATGCACCATTTTCAGGTACTGTAAAAATATTAATAAGAAATTCCAAATAAATTTCACATTTGAAAAAATAATCTTTGGTGAACCATTAAAAAAACCACTATCTTGAAATGTAAACGGAACGTATAAACTATTTTATAGACAGGCGAAATGAAAAACTTAAAATTTGGTTGGGAGCAGTTCTAACTCTTGTACGGTACTCACAAAATTCATAGATAATTCATAATTCACAAAAGTCATAGACAATCGCATAGATCATCGGTGAAAGAAACACAAATATAATCGTAATCCTTGTTACGCTTTGATATATGTACCCAAGACTCTGAAAACATAACCCCAAAAATTCATCGGTTAGTTTGTGTGTAATGATCTAATCCTTTTGTTACTTCTATTAAAAAAACATATTAGAAGTGTCTATCGCAATAAAAATATTATCCGTACAAAATTACAAAAACATTTATTACCCACGTGGCCTCTTATCTACTCCTAGCAACACATTCCATATATTTCACGTAAGCCAAAAATTTCTAATAACTGATATCAATAAATATCTTCATAGCGGTTATGAAAGATGTACACATTCCCAAATAATATTGAACGCCGGCCACAGATCAATAAACAAGTTCCACTAAGCCTACAACTAACTATCTAATTTATTCAAATATTTATGATTTATATTGCATAAAGCAACTTTACATTTTATTTAAATATTTCAAGTTATTAGTTCGTTCTTCCGGATACGATCAGGTTTGGTACAGTTATTGCTTAAAAACTGTATTTTTTATAGACATAAAATTATCCTTTCATTTCAAAATGTTTTATGTATTCAATATTTTTATGACACACTTGACATTCAAATAAAGGAGAAGGTCGGCGTAGACACAATATTATGATTTAGCTTTTATGGGCCTAACAAGGTCATAAAATATACGGTTAGTTATGTTAATTGGTATTGTTATCTGAATTTTATTACAGTATCTATATTTTTAATATTAGTTTTAAAGGTTTCATTAAGTTGAAAAGTTCGTGTTTATCATTATTTTAGGAATATCTCAAAAATAAACAGAATGATAGGTACGTAAATTAAATCTTTTGTCCGTATGCTGCGTTTTTTATTTATTATTTCAACATCCTTTTAAAACATAATACGGCATGTCTGTATGACAATTGAGGTAGGTACTATTTGCAAAATATATTATCAACAAAATTCAATAAATAATTTATGAATGTATGATGTACAACTGTAAAATGTAAGACATCAACAAAAAATTCAATGAAAATTATTCAAGCCGTATTTTTAATTGATAAATATTTTTCAAGTTGAAATTAGACATATTTTTTTGTAAATAAGTGAAAAAAATACTCTTACTTATATTAGCAAAACTATTTTTCATTGCGAACAACTTTTCCATGGAAACGTTTGGATTTTTTGGTTGTTGTGTTCTTGCCACAAAAAATGCGATTTCTTCTTGTTTTCGACTGTAAAAACCTTCTAATATATTTTTTTTAAATAATCATTAACGGAATACAGGCTTTCATAACGCAATATTAATTCAGGTATGAACGTATCGATCAAGTAATGCTACTGTCTACTAGTTATTTGATTGACATCGTGTTTCATACTTCAAACTGAATGCTAATCAGTTAGAAAGTGGAAAATCAGTTTTTTCTACGTTTAAGTCCAAATAAATACATGAAACTGACTTCTTGCCTTACAAAAGCATCCATAATCGTGTTATTAAATGCTGATTTTTTTCTACTAAAACTTGTTTGATTTTGCCACATAAATCATACAGTTGGCGCAATAAAATATTTATATTTCCCCACGAAGCCGTTTGAATAAAAAGTGGTTTGTTACGCCTAATCAACGACTGCACAATTTTATAAAACAGCTTTTAGTTTTGAAAACTGTGCTAAAACTCGATTTTGGTCGTAAAATTTAATACTAAATACAATATTTTACATCCGTGATCAAAAGCCAGTCAATCAGACTTCAATTCATGTTATGAATTATTTTCTTTAGTTTGTAATTCCGACTATTTTCTTCATTCAATCGAAAAGGTAAATAAAAAAAATCAAAAAACTAGTTCGATCCGAGATGCAAAACATCAAACAAACTTGGCATATTTTAGCAGATGACCAATCTTCCAAGTAACACATGAGAAGAAGACGCCTACCTAGAATATATTTGAATATTACAGAGATTAAAGTCCAACACGTGGCTTGGAAAACTGGAAATACTCGTAAGGCTGCCGAAGAGCCCGTTGCTTCACGTGTTAGATATTACTAGAGTTATGAGTATCCAGACAGAATGCTGATTGGAAAAACCAAAGTTTCATCATCCAAAAGTGTTATTGACAATGACTAGCGTAACGTTGCCAAATCAGGATTCGAAAGCTGTTTTTGAATATTTTGAAAACGGTTTAATTTATTGTTTTTTTTCGTCCATTAACCAAAAAATTTATTAGTACAACTTTTCATGATTTGTTTTTAAATTTGCATTTTATCAAAGGAATCAAACCCGTGGAGTTGGCCTCTTCAAACATGGTAGATTTTTACACCTACTTCACATAAATATTATCATTTGAATCCACTTCAAAAATTGATTTTCGTACCGAAAAATTATGATGGTAACTAACTAACTAACTAACCATCACGCCGTTTCCGCCCAGGGGTAGGCAGAAAGGACGGACCGCCAAACAATCGGTCCTGGCACACACTCTTTGCCTCACTCAAATTCATACATTCTATTCTATTATTCTGACTTTTGACATGGCCCGATCAAGTATCTGATTCACCTGATCGTGCCATGTCTTCCTCGGACGTCCCCGACTTCTTCTACCATTCACATTTGCGTCGTACATTCTTCTTCTACTACTTTCATTCGCTCTACATGCCCAAACCATCTGAGGGTCCCTTTCTTAATCTGACTCATTATGCTTACATCAGCCTTACATTCTTTGCGGATATCCACATTTCTCACACGATCATACATTTTTTTACCACTATTAAAATTATGATGTAAAATATATATTTTCAAGCCAATAACAAATAGTGCCTATAGTGTGTATAGAGAAAAGTTATTTTTTATTAATATTGTGTGCCTAGGTATCTACCAAAAGTTACCACTATCTAGGGATATTTTTTTTGATGAACCTAAAAAAAATGACTTATCAGCTTCCACTGTGGTTGAAAATCTATTGTTATTGAAAATATAAATTGGGCATTTTTATAAAATTTTGTTTGGGCAATGTGCACCTTGTGGCTTCAAAAACAATCAAATGTTAGCAAAACTGTAAAATATACTATTATGCAGTTATTAGCACAATACACGTTATATTATAGTTTCTTGGGCATCATTCAGAAGGAATCTCAAAGTTCTTCCACTTGGAATTCAAACATCTGAAGGCTACATGTTTTTATCTTCTTTCAACAAAAGAATAAACAATTTTGATAGTGATATACTCATATTTAATGCGAGTAGGTATTTCATTGAAAATATATTTGCATGAAAATTAAATAACGAGATGTTTTCATAACGGTGCGAGATTTTGAATAAACTACCATATTCATTAGGTCAAGTAAATGCCCGACCAGAAGTGTTTTATCTTCCCCCTCCGACGGATTAACCAATAAGCGGTCACATCATATTTAATTGAGAAGCGAATTATGATATTTCTGTTTATAAATGAAGAAATTAACGCTGAAATGGGGAAAGTAGTGCTTTATTGCAGGAAGGTCAACCAGCGACTATTGTATTTTATGTATAATTTGGCAATGTTTTATTCATCTTAAGCACGCGGAGCAACAACAAAAATGAAGTTTTACGACTCCGTTACTCTTCTCGTGGGAGGTGAAATGATGAAAATTTTAATACCCAATGATGCCAACTAAAAAATTAATATCTAAACGCAATTCGCATGCGATTTAAATACATTATCATTTTTAGTTTGTTTACCGACTATTCAAATTATTACTGGTTCGGTATTTATAATCATGGTAACGACTAGAGATGCCAAAAATAGTGATTTTTGCCGAATACCGAATATCGAATATTCGGCTAGGCTCTCGGCCGAATACCGAATATTCGGCGATACTTAGGACGTTTCGCGGGTGACGGGTTCCGATCTGCATCATTGAAGTGCATGCAGAAAATACGAGGTAGGCGTATTTGTATCATTTGCGAGTAGGTCGTGTCACAACACGCATTATTTGTTGATTGTTACATCAAATTGTGTTACTTATAGTGTGTATATCATCAATATCACTGTTTGTATCAATATTTAATGAAAAAATCACCAATTTGGGAATATTATGAATTTTGTAGTGAAGACAATAAACTGGCAGTATGTTTTTCTTTCATTATTTGGTATTCGGTATTCGGCCGAATGGTTCGCAATATTCACCCGAATACCGGATACTAAAGAAAGTAGCCGAATAGGCCGAATACCGAATAGTAGCCGAATATTTGTGGCCGTTACAACATAAATAATTCACTCATTGAAATATTATTAATTTAAAAGTACTTTGAATGTGATGATATATATATACGTGTCCATTAAATTTGTTATATTGTGATTAGGCAAATTAACTGTATTGCCCCAAATAAATATTTTGGGTACTATGTATGTAGTTTAGGGTTCTTTCATCGTATTTATTGGTATGTTTCGGAACCACCTCCTTCATTTTGAGTTAATCTTGTTTTATGTTTATGGTAAACCCTTTCCCTACACAAGGAATCAGACAAAATATCACGTTGACTTACAATATTATGCAATAATAAATTCATCTAACGAGTAAACATGCAGAGACTTCGGTATTTTTATTTATTTATTTATCTTTATTCCATAATATTTCATTTGTTACAAATTTTTGGTGTTATTTTTTGGCTACCACACTAGGCTAATGCCCGTGTTGTAGCCAAAAAACGAAAAACTAATGTTACTTACGTGTGCATTGGTATATTTATGGATTAATAATTTTGTAATGATTTTTTTTAAATTAACTCCACACAGGAGGCCCTGAGGAAAATAATTTCCCTCAAGGCCTGTGTCATCTTTTAAGTTGCTGTGTAGAGGGTCTTTTTGAGGAAAGGAAGAAGTGAACATGGGTCTTGAAGAAACTAATATTGTAGGAACGAGGAAAAACAGAGGCCAGCAAATCGTTCCACAGCCGAGATGCTGAACTCAAAAACAAGTCGTACAAGCAACCCTTTCTCGTGTGACAAATGTCAATCGTGTTGGGTGCGCTTTTGACGTGTTTCCTAGCTATGCACCGGTGCCGAGGGGGTCAATGGCGCTAGTTCCTAGAAGCATCTTCCATTGAAATACTGGTAGAACAAGGACAGCATACCCACCCGATGTCTGTGCTCTAAAGATCGCAATGCGTTTGTTAAGATGGGAGAATCAATCAAACGGTTTTCGGAAACCGCCCGTTTTTCAGGTATTTTGTCAAATTCTACCATGGGGCGCACTTTCGATTTGTACAGAGTTAGCAGTTGTGTTCTCTTAAAGTACGTGCGGGCCTTGTACAGTACCTACGCCAAGTTTTTGAGAGGCTAACTTAACCAGGTATAGGTCTCGCAAGTTAAGTTGACTTCATCACAGTACTCACACAGATGCAAAACTTTCATACAGCGTGTTTCGTTTTAGGCTTTAAAAAAAAACAATTAATGATTATTTCACAATTGAGAATTCGAAGTCAAAGAGTTTTAAAGTCGGTCATATAAAACTTATTTTGTTTTACAACATCTTTATTGAAATACTGAAGATTATCAATTTTTTTTTTAAACTAAGTAAATGTGATTATTTTCAGGATTGAATTCAAATGGGTAGATGTTAATAAAAAAAACCAATGGTATTGCTAATAATTCTTAGCCATTTATTTAAGAATACTGTAAATAACAAACTTCCATTGGTAATGACCCTAATTCACGATAATTACGGCAATCGAAAGTTATAGGTACCTAATTGTTTTTCGGTGTACTGTGAACGTATGTCTCATCAGAATACACAATTGGACGTCCGTCATTCCTGTATTCTTCTAATTTAGTGAGATATGTGGTACTTTTAAGTCGGATATAATTTTTTTCAATAAGCAACTTTCAATTTGTTTCCGTATTTCTCCATCGAAAACACAAATTGTGAACAAGTTTCCTTAACGTAGTTATACACCCTGCGTAGTCGATGTCTCCTTTCAGAACTCTATGAATCTTTTTCATCGTTGGCAAAGACTAAATGAAAATCATAGACACATCTTCTAATAACTTCCTTATCGAAATCATCTTCATCTTATTTATACTCCCTGCCTTCCTCTCCCCCATTTCCTTCCCCACTCCACTTTAAAAAAAATGATATTTGAAACGCATATTTATTTTGATATTTGGTGAAAGAAATACTTATGTAATACAAACAAATATTAATGATTATTCATTTAAAAACTAGTTGACTGACCGAAGTCTTAACACTAGGAAACCTATTATTATTCTGATAATAACTTGACTGGTTTTATTTGGCAAGTAAATTTATCACAATTCCACACATGATTTCTAATTTCCAAACATGGTTTCATGTCACACATATTATCACGTCGCCTATACTCTCTTATAATTATTGTTAATGTACCTGTATAATTACATATTATAGATTAATTAATAATAATGTACTAAATTTTAATCTCGGTAATTAAAAGGACGGTTAAAGGGTATTAACATATTAACATTTACAAAGCACAAGGTTTGGGTTTGGAATAAATAAGTTATGTTATAGGTTATATCATCGACTTTAGTTCTTGAAGAAAAAACTACATTCCGTTCTGCTTTTCGCAACAAACTCAAATTGTATAACTCGTATAGAGGCACCAGCACGCATAAGGTCGGTTATAGAATGCATATAAATATTATTTTATTTTGTCACGTTTTACGGAAATATGACAGTAATTACCACGAGAACCTTGATTCCGAGTGGGCCTGTTCTTAAATTATTACATTTGAAAGCAGCATTTATTCAAATTAACAATAACACACTATATTGTGTGACATCTTTTAAGATCCAACAGAATTAAATTCTCATTTTTCATTTCTGAATAGATCTTTTTGTCCAGCCGATTGGCTTTTGAAATAATTTAACGATTTCAATTCAAAAAAATTCATTACGAAACAAAAATTTCATAAAAGCTTTTAGATTATTTTAATTAAACCACGCACATATTATTAATTAATTTATTATGGAATGAAAGTATTAAGTTATTACAGATGTATACAGGTACTTGCAGATAGATATTGTTGAATTAATTCTAGGAATTAATTTTGAGGGAGAGGTTGATTCAGACGGTAGCCGATGATTTCACCTCTTTCTCACACTCGATAGGTTCTGTCTCCGACTTTGTTTTTGTTGCACATCAACGACCTTTTGGCATGTGCACCAATTCATTGCTACGTGGATGACAGTACAGTCCATGATAGCTTTTTGTTTGACAAGCCCATAAAGGGCTCACAAACTCCAACGGCTCCAAGTGCTTTGAAGCAAAGAATGGACGGTTACCTAGAGAGTGTTTTCTCTTGGGGTAAAAATAATATCGTTGAATGCAATGTTTCAAAAACTCAATCATGTCTGAATACTTCAACGGAAGCAATCAAAGTAACTCTAAGTGACCAGCTCAGATATGGGGGCTCCATCGAAGCCAGAGTAAAGTTGGCCTCTCAAAAACTGGGCGTATTATACAGGGCCCGCAAATACTTTAATAGTAAACAACTGCAAACCCTGCACAAATGACAAGTGCGCCCCACGGGTGAATTTGGCAGCCACCTCCGGTCTGGAGCTCCAAAATACCTGAAAAATACCCTTGACTCTGTGCAAAAACGGGCGGTCCGTTTGATAGATTCTCCCGTCTTAACAGACGGATTGCAATCTTTATAGCACAGGCGTCAGATAGGAATGCTGTCCTTGCTTTACCGGTATTACAATGGAAGATGCTCCGAGGAACTAGCGTCATTGATCCCCTCGGCACCGGTGCATAGTCAGAAATGCCAAACGCGTGCCCAACATATGTACACGGTTGACATTTGTCACATGAGAACGGGTCGCTTCTTCGACTCATTCTTGTGTTCAACATCTCGTTTGTGGAACCATATACCGGCCTCTGTATTTTCTCCTTCCTACAACATGGGTCTCTCCTCACAAAGACCCTCCACACACCGTCTCTGATGACATAGGCCCTGAGGGAAATTATTTTCCTCAGGGCCTTCTGTGTGGAGTTAATGTAAAAAAAAAATCTGCTCTCCCACTCAGCATCCACATTTCCAAGATTACAATATTCATAAAAGAAAAATCTAATCGTTTACATTTGTCAATTTATTAATATAAAATGCTAAGCTTGATATCTTTATTCGTTCCGGTTTTTATAAACCACAATTCCTCGAAAATATTTCTTCAAAGAAGTACCCACTAAAAGCAATATCAGGTGTATAAACAGACAATAAATCAAAATAAATAGGTGGCCTTTGCATATTTATTGTATTCCGGAATAAATACTACTTTTAACATTGACTCGTTTCGCTCGCACATTTTTTGTGTGGAGCATAAACAAAAGAAAACCACATTTAAACCTTTGATAAGAGTAAGTTAGCTGTTCGAATGAGAGACTAGACTAGACTAATCGCGAGGGGAAAGTTCGCGCAAATATTATTATAAATACCTAATTGATTTAAATAAATTAGCATGAAGTTCAAGCATGGCGCTTCAACTCGTAAAACTGGTTTTGACTAAAAAAGAAACGCACATGGCTTTAGTGGGCCATTTCGTCATAGAGAATTCTTTCATCTTCAATATTTGCATTATGTAAACACATTTGAATTTATAAACGTGACATTTAAATATTATCGCAATTAATATTGAGTTTATGGGGACCTGATTTATCAAAATGAAAAAACACGTGTGTGTATCATTAATATTATAATATTCAATATAAATAATCACCACGTGTCGTCAATAAATATTCTTTAACGAAAAATTATTTAATAACAAAATAGAGATAATATTGGAAGATTTGCGTCATTTTTGCTAATTAATTGTTATCATACGCCACGTGTACCTCTATTGACCAATAGAAACAGTGGTCAACATAATCCATCTAAATTCCTTCCCATACATCAGATACTTATGGCTATAAAAGAGATAATATTAATTATAAAACATTTATTGATTCAAACGGATGTTGTTTTTTAAAATATATTTTACAGGAGTGGATCAGTAAAAACTAACATCGTGCAATTCGCAATATAAAATATGTTCCCAACAAAAAAATACTATTTACGTTGATCATTAGATATATGCTGAAAAACTAAAGACAACAAGGAAAATTACTCATTCTCAGTTGAATGAATAACATCGCTTAGTTTATGGTTAACTAAGTTAATTAAGTTTTAACATTTTCCTCTCAGGCGATGCTTTAAGATTTATCAGCATAATGTTTAATGTTATTTCTTGCTTCGCCTTGAGGCGCAAACTATTCTTCATTCTAATTTATTTCAAAGAGCTTCTGTATTAGTGGAATGGAGAAAACTTCACTCCGATATGGATTCGGTGGAGCACCCAGATCATACGAAATACTTTATCGGTGTGTGCTGTATGTTATCGAGAAATCCCATATATCAGTTCAGACACGATATAAATAACGGACATATTTTGATGGTCGAGGGCGGTAAACGCCACACACCGCCCAAGCTACCCCTTGCCAAGGGAGGGCGGCGGACAGATATGAGGCGATATGGGGGATATTTCACCCGCCTTAATAGCCGCCCCGCCCTGCCGCGACCCTGTATAGATTCTAGATTCAAGCATCTAACCAATTTGGTCATCGATTTTATCCGTTTATTCCATAGAATGTCTTATTTATGACGACAGAAGTACGAGATTTATGAAACCGTCGATTTATGTCGATGATAATAGGAAGCGATTTCAATTTTCGCAGACGCGCGGTGAATGACAATTGCCCACATCAATGAAATGCGCATCGATTAAACATCATAAATACCGCACTTTTCATTCATTTTTCTATCAACAAAGTCAAAGATTTATGTTTTTTTAATACAAACAGCTAACTTATCAAAACAAGGAATCTCTAATCTAGCGTCGTACACAATCAATAAAAGTATTATTACGAAGACAATCGACAATCGCATAAACGTGTTATATCTTTTTTTTGCATAAAGTCATTGAAGTAGATAGGTACGTTATGTACTACATGCTAGTTAAACAGATTCCCTCATTTTCTTTTAAAGAGGTTGAAAATTTCATTGGAACCTCTAATTCGTTCACCAAGTCGATGAACCCGTTACAATACACCAATATGGCTATAAAACGATAACATGTTCAATATTTGAATGCCACCATTATAATTTATGTGAATCGCCGAACACCCATGCCCCGAATCTGGATGGTGAGAATAGAAAATCCGTTTGATTGAGATCTGGAGAACTGATCTCGTTAATTCAGCATCCAACGAGTAAAAAACATCCTAACACACGCTGCCTTACGTTTTACGTAGTAGTGGGACGCAATCCCGTTACATTTTTGCTTAGTTGTCCCATATTGTTTGATTCCTCTGAGTTACCTGACTGTCGTGAGGCATGTTTTATGAAGCTGCTTCCGAACTAGAATAAAGGTAGGTAGGAACATACGTACCATGTTTCTCGGAAAGGTATTCATGAACCTTGTCTGCAATACAATATTATATTAATAAAGATAAACTTGTATTTCCTAATGGAGTTTTATTATGCTCGTTATCGGTGCCTTTGAAGACATTAACTTAAACCAATTTTTTGCTCATTAAATATGAATAATCATTTACGAGTATACGGCTAATTCGGAGATCTTTGTGAAATTAATAATAATCATCTACCTTGAAGATTCTACAATTTATTTCCACTAATGTGTTTCACGACATATTAAATACTAACCTATTTCATACGATATTTCGTCTTGCCGGAGATCGCTAATAAGATATGATTTTAAATCTGTGGTGTCTGTCGATTAAAAAAAAACGTCAGAGGAAAATGTTTTAATGGTTTTTAAGAGATAAATATTACGCCAAACATCTATCACATTTGAAGAACAAAATGTAATTGATTGCTAAAAGTAGGTATCTACAATAACAATATAGTGGAAATCATAGAGGGCGGGAATAAAAAAAAGTGTTCCTATCACTTTACAGGGTCAGCAGATTAAATCCAAAAATATTTTTTCATCTGTAAATGGTGTTTTAGCGGAAGTTAATTGAATTTTTGATCTATGATTTTTCTTATAATTCGTATTTTGGCAAGGTTAAATATTTTCGCCTTGGTTTAATTGGGTACCGAATCGAGATATAAAATCAATGAAATGTCCTTGTAATATTCTAATGATTGTATGTATTTCAAACAGCCATTTTGGTAAATATATTTTAATTATTAATAAGTGGTGTTTTTTTTACTCACTCGCGTCACTTAATTGATTTGATGTCTTGAATATTTATTATTTACATTATAATTTGCCAATCTATAAGCTACAAGTTATTATACAATTATTAAGTAATTTACTACAAGTATTATATTTATGCTTTATGGCACCAAAAATTATTTGGCGTTAAAATACACAAATAAATGCGAAAACCATATCAAAATAAGTAGTAATTTTTAATTATTATCTGATAATTTGTACTATCAACGGTTTATATGCCTAGTTAATAAGCATGTAGTAAAAGCACTTCTTTGGTCCAGAAAATAACCGGAATCAAACGTGTTGTTATTTAGTTTCCCGTAACAGTATCTTAAAATACAAATATAAACTTAAAAATAATTATTAGTACCACCTTAAAAAAAAAATCTTCTTATTTTAACTAAACTATACCACATTCCCCATAAAATGAAGGCATGTATTTCAAATTTTTTAATCGTAACCTTGTTACATAACCTAAATTACGTAATGAAACTTAAATTTATAATGATCGATTACCAATGTAAAATGATTTAATGTTATTTAGAATACTACGAAATTCAGATAATTTTCTAAAAGATACATTTATTATTGGTTTCTGGTGAGCCGGTTACAATTTGTGCGTGGCATTCAACAAACATGGTTTTCCTGTCTCCATATGTGGTAAACAGCTTTTGCTTTTAATAATAATTATAAATAATCCTTCAAGATTGCTTATTGATTTATGTGTTTGATAAAAATAGCAGTTTTGATTGATATTTTTAACATTTTAGAAACATACGAAGTAGGCAATGGACAGCTTGGATTACAACTGTAATTATAACTTGTTTGAAAGGTAAACGTAAACTAAAACGTTATGTAGATGAAAACAGAATTATCATCATGCCAATGCATCTGTACTTCATAGAGTTAACCAAATAATAAAGCAGTTTTCTTAATCTCCGTAGACAGACAAGATTTTTTATTTCATGATCGATTTTAACATTTAAAAATTTGCATTTTGATTGTGTCTTTGTGAAATCTCACGGTGCGAATAAATATGATTGTTTTAATGATTACCTCTAGGTCTCATGATAAATTCATTTGATTAACCTTCTTGCTTTTATAATATATGCTCTATTCTGTAGGCTTGCATTCCTTTTAATTTAATATTTAATTAATAATATCAAAACACTACCTTATACCCATAAGATTGCGTTTAAAAAATTGTGATTTATGTCAAGTCATTAAGAATTCAGTAAATATTAATATAAAATATTATAGCGCGGCTCCTTTTTAACACGCATTTCCACATTAATCAAAAGACATAGCAATGCAGTTGATATTTCCATGTTGCTTTGCAGTATGGGACGTAAATGGGCAGTTGGTAGTATGTTTCTGTTCTGATCGATATCTCAGGAATGTGTAGAAATCTTTTTCCCATCAAATATGACTGGTTCTTTAATATTATTAGATACATATTTCTTAATATTATCTCAAGAATAATCGTATTTTAACATAACGTATTGTGGTCAATGGTATTTTATTTATAAGATATTAGTTTTAGTTGTAATTTAGATAAGTTTGCAATAAGATAATTTAATAATTCAATAAATACGTAAGTCACGTAAATATAGTACATGCAGAAGTTTATCAGAAATATATATTTTTTTAATTCTTTAAATTAAAGGTAAACACTTATTTAGCTGTATTATGTTGAAAAAAGTTCAAAAGTGTTTAAGAAAATCGGAAAGAGTAGGTTGGAAGATACATTATATTAATATCTTTATAACCGGTCAAGTTATAAGTAACCTCTTTACAATAATTTTTTTCAGGACTTTTCGTCATATTTGTGGATGCTGTGAGGATGGTCTTTTAAGGGAAAGGAAGGAGAGGAAGTTCTGGGAGGGAAAACATATGAGAGGTGAGTAGGAATCTAGGAGTCAATGTGTCCAGGAGTGACGGATGTATGAATCCATCCCTCCATCTGCGGTGTAAGACGATGGGTCGATAGAGACCTGCTGGAGAGGTTAAAGGGTCTCCCTAAACCTGCCCCTCCTGATCCGGCCCGCCAGGCCTTGCTGGGCAGGCGCATCCACCGCCTAAACTTGAACACACCTAATCCGGTGAACCCGGGAGCCCCTGCTATGTCACCAAACGTATCGAACTATTTGGGGTGACCCATGGCAGAGGTTTTGGTTATCCAATAAATGGTTCCCAGGGCGGCGGCACCCTTGCCCGCCTCCCAAATTATTATGGACATTTTTATGTTTCATTCGTACCTATGACATACTTAAAATAATTATGTTTTTTCATTTAATTGTCATTTTATCAATTTGTCAAAATCTTCCACAAATATTATCACTATTACCAATATCACCACCAACAGAACAGTAGGTAAGCAAATGTCGTAATTTATTGTAAAGTTTCCCGGGTTTAAAAATGGGGTCATAAACTTTAGAATTACTTATTAAAAATTAAGAAAAAACACGAAATCGGCAAAAAAATAAATGCTTTCAAAGCACGGTTTTCAATATTTCATAAGGATGAAGATTTTTTTATAAGATTTATTGTTGTTATTCAAATATAATTGAGCTGCTAAATTTATTTGCATAAAAATATAATTATGCGTGAATGTGTTGGTTTAACAAGTTTTTAATTTTTTTTCTATATTTATGTGACAGGTAAAATTATTTATTAGTAGAAATCATGCATACGATTAGCAATCAAAGATTGCTATTTAAAAGATTACCTGGCCTTACGCTATCTGCCCGCAGACTCCTATAACTTAC
This sequence comes from Limnephilus lunatus, assembly GCA_917563855.2. NCBI lineage: Eukaryota > Metazoa > Arthropoda > Insecta > Trichoptera > Limnephilidae > Limnephilus > Limnephilus lunatus. The sequence goes on along the minus strand of OU830595.1, from coordinate 89,887,055 downwards.
GAATCAGAACTCTGACGGAATTTTAATTCCTTTCAATACCTTCTTAGGTTTCATATTAAAATATCATTCACAACGCCACGCTCGTTCTTAGACTTATTACCGTAAAACTGCCTAGAAAAATTAAATACGACACATGCAGGGGCGGAATCAGATTTAAGCATATATATGTATATATATTATGTATATATATATATGAATGTAATAGTATTTGTAGGTAAATTTAAGGTGTTGTTCTCGTGGAAGGTACCTACCAACGAATATTTTTTTAAGTCTAGAAAGATTGTATATATGAATTAGGTAAATTTAAGGTGTTGTTCTCATGGGAGGTACCTACCAACGAATATTTTTTTAAGTCTAGAAAGATACTGGACTGCGGTGATAGAAAATAATTATTATTATTTCGTTAAATTACTTAAACGGTATATAAGATAATAATTGAAATAAGGTGTTGAAATATTTTTTTTGGTTATTTCGTCCGGAAATTTTTGATAAAACAAAGTTTTTTTTCAGTGACAGGCGAGATTCCCATCACGAACTATGAATTTTTCGAATATGTAATGTACTGACAACAATAAGGCAATATACGTATTATTTCTTCCGCGAATTATTATTGATAAAAAAGAAAAAATATTTAGATTAAAGCGCGAAACCGGGTAGTATGTCTTGTATTGGTCAAATCAATGTTTTTAAAATATCAGAATTATTTATTGTGACATACCTACCAAACATGTAAGCTTGTTTCTCGATTATCAACGATGATGCCATGCTCGAGCGATTGCAACCCTAATTTATGTAGGCGATTTAAAAAAAATATTGATAATTTTTTTTTTTTATAAAACCTAAATTCTTCTTTGCATTAAACCGTAGTAAGCAGTTTATATCTTTTAACATTAATATTTGGAGGTATTATATTAATTAAACGGAATGCTTAAATCGAAAACCGAACACACCGCATTCTTCATCGCCGAATGTTTATTAAAAATATGTTCAAACCTTGTAGCGCTGAAATCGTTTTAATAAAGTACTATAAAGATGATTAGAATATTCCCCACTGTTTCATATTTTTCTGTTAATTATATTTTTGTGTGTGGAGTGTCCGACTTAGCATAACGTGATTCCGAAAAGTAATATATTCAGAGAGGACGTTTCCAAATTCATTACTGGTCAAGTCACTTGAGAAACCACCGCGGAGTTCGAAAAACATAATTCGTGCGACAGCTTCGAAAGGCGGCCGTACGACAAAACCAATAACTTACTTTAGCTTAATCATAAATAATACTTTCTGAAATTAAAATATTAATTAATGAACATGCAAGATAATAATGTACTATGATTTTGAAATTCATATGCAATTATAATGTGTACAGAACTGGCATTTGAAACTTGTACAATCTGGTTAAAAAATACAATACGGCCGTTTTTTTTCCGAAACATATATTATACATTTACATCAGAGATTGTTTTATATTATCCTCCACGCTAGGAGTGCACCTGTATTGTGGATGACATTTTTCAAGGTTAATTTGATTAAGTGTAATCGAAAGCTTAATAAAAATATAAAAACCATTTAAATAAAAAGTATGTAAACAAAATATATCGAAATTTATCAATGGTAAAGTGATTCTTTAGAAGATTTTATGATGTGTAATAAGTACTATTACATTAAAAAAACTATAAAGGAATTTAAAAAAAAATAACACAATAAAATATGTACCGTTTTCAAAAGTAAATTTATTATTTTCAGTGGAAGACTTTAAAAAAGAGTTTATTTTTTTATTTTTAATATAATGGTAAATTAACAATTTAAACGCAGATACAATTAAATTGATTCAACATTTTGATAATAAAAATATTGAAGCAATGTCTACTCTAAAAAAATATCAATGTTTTCAATAGTAAATAGATTAATCACATTGGAATTAAATACAATTTAATTTTTTTAAATATAAAATCTATTTGAAGAATTTCAACGCAGGAAATTTAAACAATAAGTATGGAAACATAATTTATGGTTTTGGAGGATTGTAGCCAGTTAGCAGCCATAAACATATAATTAACATTTTTGTATTGCTAGTCAAGATGTTAAACACGTACTTAACGTAATAATACTCATACATTATGATTTATGATGCTAGACAATGGTTCCAACCATGGAGTAAGGGAATAATATGCCATCACTAAACATAGCCAAAGCCACTTTAAGCAAGATTCCATACTGAATGTAATGAAAGGCGATACTGAGAATATCTTCACATCTGGATAGATTAGTAGTAGGTACAACATTTCCCATGAAGTAAAATATCACAAAAATTATGTTTTATAAATTATTCAAGTTATTGCTTATTATATATGTGAACCCATATTATTGGCCCGCGCCGGGAATTGAACCAGCTACCTGTGACACCATAGCTTTCCTCTATGCGATGAATGTTGTCGTGAATTAGAATGTCTTTATAAACAGCGTTAGCAATCCATACAACAGGTAGACAGGACTACGCTCTTGACATGCTTTATACTCTTGACGCGCAGTTTAATATCTTTTCATACCACCGAAAAAATATATTGAAACTATACTAAAATAGAAAAACTATTCACTCTTTACGTGGAATGTTTTTTTCTTCTTCATATTTTATTCAGTGAGAAGAGTTTCAGCGTGATATTTTGAAGTTGACAACACGCGACTGGCCCGCCTGCACCGCGCGCTGGGTGCATCACATCGCGGTGGTTTATTTAGGTGCCACTCGCGCTATTGACTCTGAATATCAAATACACGTCATGATATATCTCATCTTCTCACTGTCCCGTTATTTGGTGCTAACTCGGGATGTAAGCCATAATTCCCTCAAGCGACGAAAGACTTAAGACTGCAGACTACACGGGAAACACCGTTCGCGGATTTTATATCGTACGAGACATAAAAAAATAAGGAGCTGCGCACTTTTTCATTGAGTGAAAATAGAGCTAATTGAAAAGTTATAAGATGCACTTGTCAACGCGTACCAAAAAATTAATGTCCACCCGTCTGCACGGCATTTTTCTCATCATTTGTTTGAAATACGCGCTTTTCAAGCAGCACGAAAAATGCACGAGTTTAATTTTGGGTGTTTGGTTTATCAAATTAAGTTTTACAGCTTTGCTTCAACAGCTTTATGAAATGCAAGATGAAATTATGTTGTTTCTCGCGAGGCATTTATAATATTTTCTTTATTTCTAATTCTGATGATTAACAGACTGCGAATATAGTCGATGACACTAACACGCGCATCCTCGAGACTTTCTCATATTTATTTTGTTCAGCTTCTCAATAAACAACCAATTATGTGTTATGATACGGTGATTAACAGACCAACAAATCTTTTAGGTGAGCCAGAATGGTTCTTTTATGTGAATTTAGAAATGATGTAAGATCTACAGCGTATTTTAAAAGATATATTTTATCCCATGATCACGAATCATCGCCGTTTGACGTCCTTTCTAAGATCAAAATTTCATATTAAATTCTTTCGTCACACACTTACTGCAGTAATCTAAAGCATATTTAAACGTCCAAAGAAACGCACGTTAAACCTATCGTCGCGGGGTTTGTTAGTATAGATAATATTTGTATAAATTTATTGAATGGTTTCATACGAATAAAATAAATCCAACAAAACGAGAATCCTGTTGGAATTAAAAATAAAGTTCTGTAACACTAGCGTCAATGGCGCTTTACTGGTAGGTAAGTGCGTATGACACATATTTATATTTATTTCCTGTTGCACGAAGCCATTACAGATTGCAGCTGGTGGTCCACAGCTCCGGAGGAAGGATGCATCTGCCATCGCCCCGTCTCCATGTCCCAGGCCAAGTTATTATAATAAGATGTAGAATGTGCGGAGATCCTTAAGCAGAAAGACCCGATATTTCAATGAAGCTGAGCTCTTTATCTTACTTACGTCAAAGAAATTAGACGTTCCTGGTAAATGCGGACTGCTTTATTTAATGTAAGATAGCGTGTCTCAATCGGGTTTACAACTTACTATAAGGTTTACATTGATGTGACAATTAAGACAACTAAATAAAGTTACTTTTGCTTGTACTATTATTAATCTAAATAACAGTTATTATAATATGATCCTCATTTAAAAGTCATTCAGAAATCCGTTGAGTGCTTTAATGGAAATGATTTTTTTTGTTTGTTTTATATCTTCATAGCAAAACATTTTCAAAGAATATAAGTAAGTTAAAGTATTTTTTTTACGTTAATTCCACATAGGAGCTTGAAGAGAAATCCCCTCAGGGTATATGTCATCTTTGGGGATGCTGTGTAGAAGATTATTTAGGAAAGAAAGGATCGGAAATTCTGGGAAGGAAAGGGGTATGAGGGATGGGTAGGGATATGGGGTTCAGAGTGTTCAGGAGGGACGGACGTATTAATCTATCCCCCCAATGTGGTACAAGGCGATGTTCTAAGAGAGTCATGCTGAAGAGGTCAAAAGATCTTCCTCGAGCAGTCTCTCCCGATCCGGCCTGCCACGCAGTTGGTGGGCAGATACACAAGCCTCCAAGAACCAGACAAACCTCACCCCATGATCACGGAAATCCTTGCTAGGTCACCAAACGTAGCGAACGACTTCGAATGGCCTATGGCAAAAGTGTTGGTTATGCAGATGGTACACAAATTGAGATATGGAGGTAATCAACCTTTTTATCGTATTTTATTGGTTTCTTCTATTTAAAAACACTTTAATGCGTAATTTTACATTTGCAGTTTCTGCAGTTTTCGCTAATAAACAAGGCCAGTATTTTGAAACCGAGGCCAACTTAATAATTAAAAATATTATTTTCTAAAATAGGCATGGGTCACGAGGATCTCCATTTCCAATTAATAATAAAAAAGTAGCGAAAAGGAATTATCATAAAATTAAGTACCTATTACATTAATTTGTAATTACCAAGGTAATCAATTAATTTACCAAGGTTTATTATACATAAAACAACAAAAACTTATTTATCATGATTTTTTTTTACAGTGAATACCGCATAAAAATCATAATGATTTGAATAATATGCCATAAATTGATTGAATTTAAAAATATTTAAATATGAACGAGACCATAAAATCATAGTAAAAAGTTTCCTTGTCTTTAAAATATTTTGTAACCCAATTTATATTTAATATTTTCAATGAGTAGAATAAGTTTAATGAATATTCAGTATTTATGGCTTCTAGGACATCGTCACTGTCATAAAAGATACAGTGACATGTTTAATGTATTCAAATTCGATAATGCTCAGGTAATAGTCAAATTGGTAATGTAATAGTCACTTGTTCGCTGATTAGCGATTAGGTTAACAGTTTATTGGCGTGTTTGCCGTTAAACAGAGAATTTTAGTGTCATTTTACGAGCAAGACGGAAAAATACATCTCAATTCGCCTCCGACCGCGAGCTGCGCGCAGCGGGCCCTGCCTAGCCAAGAGTAGTCGCTAGTCGAATCAATCGTAAAAAATAATCAATCGATGAAATTGATCCAATATTTGGCCCTCTATTACGCTGATATCATTATTTCGCAAAAATATGAAGAAATTTTTTTTCTTTATTAAAATCTATCCATTATCGTTTAATTTTTCACAGTTCTTCGGAACATGTCTCATTTAAACACACTTAATATTAATAACAGAAAAATATGCACGAGACGATGCATGAATGTGAACGAAGCAAGGATTGTCCGCCGAGATGGAGTTATGTGGCGGTTAATCTTCTCTGCCTACCTCTGCGGGGAAACCACGTGATGGACAGTTAGTTTTTTTTCTATGTTTACCTAACAACAACAGGGCCATGCATGCACGGACACTTGCATGGTGGTCGAAAGATTCTCAACAACTGTGATACACGATGCACCGAATAAAGAAAACTTTAAACAAAAAAATAGGTTTCGATCCCAAATTGAACGGACGAATCAATAAAAGAAACAAATTAAAATATTTTAAAGTTCAAAGAGGGTATTTCACAATTCTGTCCATAGCTTCTACACAGGATAATGTTTATTTATTTATTTATGTATTTATTTGCTTTGTTTTACAATTTTTTTTGAAGAAAAATATATCCTTACTGGGTACCCCGTTCTAAGGTCACATTGTGCAGGTTTTTGTGTTTTAATTTTTTTTTTTATTCACAATAAGACATAAATTGTAATAAATTTTATAAAATAATTAGTTACATAATACAATATAAGTAAATACCTATGTTTAAATATTACAAAAGGAAAATTATAAGGATGTACCCAAAAAAAGCACAATGCAAGCATTAATCTTTGTTAGGTTGAAAAATTGTTTCATATTCTTCTTTCCCATGTCCATAATCCATTTCTTAATGCTTCTTTTGAAGTCGGTTATTTTTTTAATGGTTTTTTTTGCAAGAGGAATGTAAATTAGTAAATTAATAAATAAACAAAAATGTAGGAAACTCATTTAACTTATCCAATATATGGCTATTATTTTATAAATAAATAAATCGTTTACCGTTAATCTAAAATATACGTTATTTTATGGATAAGCTATCAAGGGGATGGTGAAATACTCCCTTAATCTGTAGAATTAATTAGATACTTTCTGACCCAACCTAACAACTGACAAACTTTTTTTGAAGTTTACAGTTTTCATCGATTAATCCAAAATTATAAATATTAAGGGATTTTCCAATACGAACATCTTTATATACACTGTTCAGTGCGTAAACCGACTAGTGCTTAAATTCAGTACTAATCTCAGCTGGTACCATCCCAGGAAGAACAATATTCCGTGTCGTCATACTACCATCCCGTAGAGCCGGTTTACACCAACGAGCAACAGAACAGAGCACATTGGACACTGTGGACAGTAGGTTTATACTGCTACTGTGGATACCAGCGGCCACAGCCTTGACATTAGTGACACCGCCGGCAACGGAAGTGCAACGCTTTAATCAATTATCCCCGCAAGCCTTTTTGCCGCAGTCACAACCAGCCACCAACAATCACCAACGGCAACAGCCAACAACCGACAACCAGCGACTAGCAAAGAGCAATCCGTGCGCGAACTGTGGGGTCATGTAAATAAACGTTTAGAGCACATTGATTTGGAAGAACTATTACGGTTATTATTTGAGGTGAAAACAATTGTAAAAAAAGGTCATGGCAAAAACAGAAAGAAACTCAGAAAACATTACTGAATACTGAAATGTACGTGGACCTAATTGTTTTTGAGGAATGCGTGAAAATTTTATACTTGTAATTGTCTAATTTCATTTAATTTTTTTGACTCTCTACTTTGGTTTAAATGTAATAAGCCTAACTTGAACACACACAAATTGTCCACAAAACCAGATAAACCAGTGAAACCTTTTCAGACCTTCTCTTGATATCGAAAAAGATTGAAATTCTAAGTAAACACTTTATACAAATGAAATTTTTCTTGCGCTGCTCTGATTCACACTGCTACAGCATTGTATTAAATTCACAAATGTCTGAGTAAGATTCCCCATTTTTCTATCTTTTCCTTCCATAGCGGTATTTCTGTGAGGATTTTTGACTTGGTAGGTACTCGCCATTCAACAATTGTACTCATCACAGCGTTGCAATTAATTCCAGTATTAACGGTTGTCTTTTTTAAACGGGGAAATGTAAATAACTGAATAGTATAATAATTTAAATAACATCTTCATTATTGTGTCTTCTTGGCATAATCTTAGCACAAACAGTTACGATCTTTTGTTTTATTTAGGTTTGGGTACAAATTTCTGTATCTGTAATAATTGGATGTTGCGGATCTCGATGGTATAGGAAACAGCTGCTTTTTACACATAAATTTCAATTAAACACATCCCACCCATCGCGCATCGTGCTGAATCTCGGAGAATTATTTTTGAACTAGATCATTTGCTAAAAAAAGATTGTTTTCTCTGAAAAACAATTCGTGATTAGTGGACTAATTGCTCTTGAGAACTCTTTTATTAATTAATGCTAAGCAAAGGTGAATTTCCACTCTTAATCAAGCTGTTTATCAAAAAGGTAAACCGTCACAGAAGAGTTTATAAAAAACATGTTGTGTTTGTCAATTTTAAAATTAAATTAGTCAAAGCAAACAAACTCCAAACAAGTAAAGATTTCACAAATTCAATAGTTTTTCTTTTCAGAACACCCCACACGTGTAACAATGTAAAGTTTTCCAATATAAATCACCGGATGTTTATGAACGCTATACGGCCATTAGTGCCTGGCATCAATGGATATAGTGGAACCGTTCGGCACTTATGAATGTTCCAGTTTCCGTAATAAAGTCATTTAAATTGGTACATTAGGGGACACTGGTCAATGTGCCACCCTACCACCCCCTCTAGTATTGTCCAGCTGCGTCTTGCGAGCGGAGGGAGGAAGAGAGTAGTTACGCAATGAAATCTAATACAAAATAAACAATTTGTGAAAATAACTGCACTTCCAGAACTTTAAAAACTGACGGCAGTAAAATGACAATTGAAGCTTTCTTACATTTTTTATTTATTTAACGAGTCTGAGAATAATGGATTAGACATTAGACCCAAACAAAAACAGCGGCTCTAAAAACCCTCGGTTGATTCTAGAGCTGTATAGATTTGTTTCATACTAATGTAAAATATGCATTCTTCGTTAAAGAGTAAGATCAAATAAATTACAAAAAACTACTGTTCAGAGATGAGTTGTTCAGATATGTGCAGAGTGAAAGAATCCAGAAGATATCAACTTCCAATAAGAAGGCAGTATTAAAAACCTTATTTAATAATACAAAAAATCAACGACTATCAACAAATTTTAGCAAATATGGTTGGCATACCAAGAGCGGTTAATCATAGTGTTGTGTATATAGAATCCTTAAATTTTTACGTCCTACACGAATTCCAGTTAGGGCATTGAATATATCGGTTGTATCCGTTATGTAGTTCCGCCATTAATGTCCGGAGCGTGCGGGGGAGGGGCAGTAGCAAAATGGGCTCTCCAAACGGGATGTTTCCCTTTCATCCCTTATAATGTCTTTGTGCTAGAAAATTTTTGTTAATATAATACACAAAGGTCAAATCAATATTGGGAGCGCGTGGTCATTCAAACGGAGTGTAATAAATTATCAATGTCAATGAGTGAACGATTCAATGAAACATTATAGGAATATAAAATAAATTGCGTTAAAGAGCGTGCCTAAATCTAAAGGCCGTTTGAGACTTATAATAATTAACTAATAAATTGGATATATTTAAAAATAGTTAGGTACTATATATGCGTTGGAAATATAGTTTTAAATAAATACTAGTATTTATGTTAAGAAATTATGAAATTTTTAGTGCTTTATTAAAGCCATAAATACACTGGGAATTTATATCAAATATGTAAATCCTAATTATACAATTGTAAATGTTCTCCATAATGACTTGGAAAGAATCTCCTACTTGTGATATCACTAAAGAAACCACTCATCCACTCTGAAAGCAAGTATTAATATTCTTCAAAATGACTTTGAAAAAAAAACACATCTTTGCGATTCTTTCAAAGACATATAGAAACCATCGCTTCGTTCAGAAAACAAATTTTAATGTTCTCAATAGTTGTCTCGACAGAGGCTCATTCCTGTGATATCTTGAAAGAAACCATTCCCTTGTTAAAAATATTATGAACTAAATATACAATTTGGCTGTCCTAAAACGGGTATCCTTCCCAGTTGGACAGACAAAGTATCATTTTGTAATGTATTTAATATATATATGTATATAAATAAATAAATAAATAAAATAAAATGAAGGCATGATACAGGTTGTGCTGTTTAAAAAAATTGTATTGCGATAGTTTGGATATGGTAGAATATTTTAATGTTAACCATTTTTGAGAACAAAACCTGCTGACGTCTGCTTGTGGTCCAGAGAAGCTTTAAAGGAGTCAGAATCAATCTATTTGAGGATATCCATCAAGTAATTGCTTCTAGATATTTATTGGATTGTTTCTTTGGATAAATAATCATCAACGTAGTAATGGGATAGATGGTCAAATTATTCTATTATTTTAGTTTTTGTTAAGAGGATGAAGAGTAGTGGGCCCAGAACGGACTCTTGTGGTACTCCAGATGAAATAGTTTGATTGGTTTTGCACTACTTTCATGGCTTATAAACGTCTGATAAGAAAATCGTGGACAAACGTGTCGAAAGCGGCACTCATGTCCAAGACTGAAAGGAGTGCTAGCTTATCCGATTGGATATTCTTACACAGGAAATAACAATTGTTGTTGTTCTTCTCCGTTCTGCATACGAAAATATAATTGCAAAAACGCATCAAAAGTCAAACAACACTTCACGGGCTTACACTGCATACCTTCATAATATTATCTAATAATACCTACCCATATATTTTAAGAACTAGTAGGTATTTCTGAGATCTTTGGCGTTCAAAAAACAATGTTTTTTATTTTCGCTTATTTTAAATAAAAAACAAAATTTCCTCTGAAATTATAAGATTTTTAAGTATATACTTAAATAGGTTCCTACCTACTTAAATAACACAACAATTTCACATTGAAAAAATCTTTTCTTAACCATTAAAACCGCCACCACCCTGACCCGAAACCGAAACGTAATAAACAAATTTGTAGATAAATGAAATGCCAATTGGTCAAGTTAAAGCAAATCATCGTCCATTAAATTTAAAACACCAGAAAATTTTGTCAACTTCCTAATCTACAAATAAACTTTAGAGCATGAGTCTGAGAGCTTTAAACTGAGTGTCTGCAAACATTTCTAAAAACACTACAGTTTTTGTAAAAGATTAAGTTTCAGATCCGGTTTAAGGTGCTAACTAGAGGACCTCCGGGAGTGGTTTCATTGGGATCGATCTGTTGAAAGAAGAAAGACCACCATTCAGATCTAGATTATTTAATCGCCACTGATTTATCAATGCAACTGATAAATTAAACGCTGCCTTATACTATGTTTACTAATAGATATCCTGCAACCTGCAATTCAATAACGTGTTGATCTATGCTTTAATGATTTGATGTTTTTTAATACTATTTTTTTAAATTATTTGAGTATACCTAACTACTTAATCTATAGAATAGGCACTAAATTTTATTTGGTGAATTTCCGATTGTTGGAAAAATAATTCTTCTTACATTTTGTAAAAATGTTATTCAGCAGTTTCCTAATGTAGATGTGGGTATCAAAACAACTGCATTTCAATTTTTACTTATCTTTGTTTTTTTTAAGTTCAATGGGAACTCTTACTGCAATATATTTAACTCATTTAGTTTAAATGACGTTGTCAGCTGAAAATAATCGTGATACCTATCCTAATAATCAAGGCATAAAATACAGGCAAATTTCGTGATGCGCTGTTCGAGAGATTTTGCTGCCAGAAACAAACAGTTTTCCATGATATGCACACATGCTTATATAGCGCGAACAAAATGACCTTCAGTAGCGCGCCAGGTGGAATATGGAAGTGACATTCTTCATCTATACGTAAGCGCAAGTTTGAGGTCGTTAAATTAATTCAGTGTATTTTGAGAGGCGAAAGTATGGAGATGTGTTTTAGTGTTATGTCAACGCAAGGTAAACAGCGTGCTGTTATCGAATTTTTAAATGCTAATAAAATGACTCCCACTGAGATTCATTGTCTTTTAAGGGTTGCTTTATGGTGACGATGCTATCGATGGTTGTGAATCCACAGAATGTATCATATCATATCACAATTGATACATTCACAGAATGTATCAATAACACTTTGAAAAGAAAAACAGTTTTAAACTATCTGTTTCAAGTAATCTTCGGTAAAAACATTGTTTTAAATTCCATCATCAATCATGTTTTACTCTTGTGATTTTTGTATTTCTTTTATCTACTAGAGATATGTTGTAACGTCTTATGTTGCCGTTCCTTTTATTGTGTTAATAATAAATCGGACATCATCTGTTGATAAAAGGACGGGGTTAACACGTCACTTACGGGTGTTATTCCCGTCCACGTCGGCGAGTCCAAGCCATGAACCCAAACCGCCCGTCAAAAGATGATATCAATGTTTAATGACGCACTCAGCCACGGTCCGGGACATGACAGCCCCTCAGACGTGAGCTGCAGCCCACAGCACGTAACACCGACACAAACACACCTGGCGTAACACAGTAACACACAACCTAGTCCGTGTACACATAGACAGTAACACACCTAGCACGCGTGTACACAGACTGTAACACACCTAGACCATGTACACGTGTATACACGGCCAGGAGTTTGTTCCTTATCAACCCTCGTCTTCATCATGGGAGGACAACGATATGAATTATTCTGTCTCCCCTCGGAAGCGTGTAAAATATTCTTGAAAGATTTCAAAGTATGGACTATGTATCTTTTATTGGGTTCGTAAAGATTTTATATTGTTTATTAAGTTTGTTATGATTTGAGATTTTCAGGGTCAAAAATATTATGAAGTGTTGCGTTACCTCCTTCTTTATCCAATTTTTTGGACATGATAGTTGCTTTCATACACATCTGCCTTGATGATAGACACTGTAATGCTGTCCGAAATGTTTACTAAATAAGGAGATAGTGCAATTTGGCAAAATACTCCAAAACAAATCACTATAATTTATTTTGTTGATTTAGATTTTTCACACGGAATTTAAAAACCATAACATGGAGAGTATGTAGGTAAATAAAATTTGCACATAGCAGTTATTTATTTATTTATTTATTTATTAAAAGTATACAATACAGAATATAGTATATTATATAAAGCATTGTACTCCCAAGAGTTAATAAACTCATTGCGGGAATGATACGCATTACATGAAACATATAGCTGTATGTATTAAATGGACATATCATAGGACATACACAACATTATTATTTCAGATAGTCATTCATAAAATGAAGTTTGAGCATTTTAGTTTGGGTCTTTTTACATTGACTTGCACATTTGATCTCGTTGGGTAGTTGATTATATTTTGTGTAAGCTATGTATTCTAGGGATCTTAGTCCATATTTTGTTGATTTGATTTTTGGTATATGAAGTTTGTTGTGATTTCTTGTGTTGTGTTGGTGTACGTCGCAATTGTAATTGAGTGTAGTGTTTGAATGTTGTTAGCTTTAAATGGAAGACAGGTCCTTCTGAATAGTGATCATCTTTCAAAATCTGAAAATGGATTTACATGCGTTTAATGACCAGGTTTACCTTGCCTGGTTATCCAGAATCATCCTTTTCCCGTCCGCTAGTTCCTGTACTATTCCACTTCGGACAGATCGGAAATTTGTGCGGTGTCACAAAAAAGTACCTATAACAATTAAGAAGATAACCTCTCTAATTACCGCTATTCAGAATAAATTATTCTTATCCATGCCTGAAATGACACTAAACTTAGTTACCGAAATACCTATGTAATACATTATTCGGAAAATTAAACTACAAAAGTAACCAATCATTATAACAATATATATGTGAGATAAACTGCTATTGCATTGCTTTTTGACCAGAGAACATTTCCCCGAAAACTCCCAATGAAACTGTTAAGTTATTCTTATGTCCCTGCCTTTGTAGAGCCATCGCTTGATCGACATGTCATCGGTGGCTGTGCTTTCAGGGTTTATTTTTAACTTAACTTCGGGTTAACCCGGTACAGTCTTGTTGTAACTAAGGCTGTATTGCCTACCTATGTATGTACATAAAAAAGGTTTATAATATCCGTAACGAATTGAAAGTACGATGATAGAGTATAATAAACATGAAAGCAATTTCCAAGATTCCAAGAACGACGCATCAAAAGCGCACAAAACGATCGTCACGAAATCTGTTGACAAATTTCGGCATCTGATTTTTTTATAACGTTCATTTATTTGGCTTGCGCCACAAGCTATCTATCAATTTAGTATTTCTACAATAGTTGTTGATACGGACAACAGTTATCATCTGATTTAAATGTAATCACTTTGCCAACCGACCGCAAATGCCGTGAAAAAACGGACGGAAAATTTATATATTTAACAGAAGCAATGGTATGCAATTCAAATCATAATTTGATATGCATTGATAAATTTCTTATATACATTCAAGTTTTACGAGATATTTTTCTCATTAATTCTTTGGGGTGATTTTTCAAGAAAGCGGCACTTTATGAATCAGCCAATTATTATTATAATCATAGAATATTATAATAATTATACCTACGAAGTATCAATAATTTTACAAAGTGCAGTTCACACGCAAAAACTAAAGTAGACAAAGAGGAGACCGATAATATTCTCTCGCAGGCTAAATCCTGTAGATATATGTGTTTGTCTCTGTTTAGTGTCACTTTTTCGCTTCATCAAGTTTCAAATCACAACGGTACTAAAGAAGTTTTCACTTCAAAAATAAAAAAAAGCGCTTGGTAGCTGAAATTCACTCGTAAAATCCATACTAAATTTAGTTAAAACATTACATAGTAATCTAACCTCTTTTGGACAGCGCTCTTGATGCGATTTTTCGCGAAAATAGCGCTATTATATAATTTGTCCAAATTTATTATTATTTAAGTACCTACCTTTTTTTCGGTTTCGCGGTATGGGGGAAAAATAAAAAGTCACGTTATGTATGACGATAAGCATAACTATTTGAGGAATGACAATAGTAGAAAATGCACGGTAAATTAGTAAATACTACATATGTATTTTGATGATTTTTAAAGCATTTGTATGGTAAAACTGCTATTTTCGAGTTAACCACTGGAGCTCTTTTAGCCACAATATGGCACTTTTTAAAATTCCTCGGACTGCTTAGCTGCCAATTTTGGCCATTTTTCCCTTATTTGTAAGTAATTAAGTAGAAGTTAACGATTTCATAATATTTTTTTTATAAATCCTACGAATCTCTGATAATCGACAAAAGATAGGTGAATTTATTGGCTATATAGAACTATAATCAGTTTTTTGTCTCCATATTAAAATTCGAAGGTATGATTTTTTTTATTTTGGGCAGAAATTGTTCAAAATGATCACCAAAAAAAACTCGAGCAATTGGAGAAAAGGTTTTAAATTCCGCTGTCGCTCCAGTGGTTAAACGAATGAAATGATCTGTAAAGATTGCAAGACAGTAAGCGTAATGAACAAGATTAGCAAAATGAATAAGTTTCTTATGAAAACGGACGTGCATTTGTTCCTCTTATGTGGTTTGGATATTATTGTGCAGAATGAATTGTTGAAAAATGAGTTTCAGTAGCATATTACGCACGAGGGAAACATATGGTATTATTATTTGAATAGAATTTTCGAGTCAAGGCATGTCAAGATTTGGAATATCGAAAGTGTATGTACGAGTCGATGTAGAATGTGAATGAAGCGAGCTTATGTGCCGAGCTTTTTTTGTCAGCTTTTTTATTATAATAATCAATTAGGTACCATCGAATTAATATTTTCCCGAAATGTTGTATTTCCAGAAAAGGGAAATCGCTTCAGCAATAGAATAAATAACGTATATGAGATTCTGTAGATACGGATATTTTAAATTTTCTCAAATATAAAATGTATGAATGTATATGTAAACAAAAGCAATAAGCAAATAAGTAAAAAAAATCTGGTTACATTTATTTTTTGGTTTAATTACATCTTCTTTTATATGCATTTTTTACATTGGTTCCACACAGGAGGCTCTAGGAAAATAAGTGCCTAGTCATCTTTGGGGATTCTGTGTGGAGAGTCTTTTTAGGAAATTTAGGATAGGAAGTTCTAGGAAGGAAAAGATTATTAGGGGTGGGTAGGAATCTGGGGTTCAGTGTGTCTAGGAGCGACGGACCTATGAATCCATCCCTCCCACTGTGGTGCAAGGGGATGATGACAGAGTTCGGCTGGAGAAGTCAAAGGGACTCCCTCAACCATTCTCTCGCGATCTGACCTGCCTTGCATCCGCCGCCAAGACCCAGACAAAGCTCACCCCATGATCCCGGGCACCCCTGCTAAGTCACCAAACGTAGCGAACCATTTGGGCTGAAGTTGGTCTAGAGACGAATGCATTTACCCACCTACTGCGTGGCAGGCCGTATCGGTGGGAGACTGTTTGAGAAACCTAGATCTCTCCAGCCGCACTCTCTCGACCCATCATCTGCACCGCAGTGGGAGGGATGGTTTTGTTCGTCCGTCACTCCTGGATACATAGATTGCTACCCAATCGCATACCTTTTTTCTGCCCAGAACTTCCTCTTTCCTTTCCCTAAAAAGACCCTCCACACAGCATCCCCAAAGATGACAAAAGCCCTACGGGAATCTTTTTTCTCAAGGCCTCCTACGTGGAGCCAATTTAAAAAAATTAAATAACAATAAAACAGTTTAAGAGAATATTTGCCGTCTTTAAATTTGTTCACAAAATTTCAATGAATTTTTACTACATGTAACTTCCACCCAGATTTTCAGTATTATTACTTTGTGTTATGGAATATGTTGTTATCTCGTGTCTAGGATGTTTAGGGAAGTGACGAATAAGGATGTTATTTTAAATATCTGAAGTGGCAACGCGCTGACGATGGGTATGCGTGTATAATGTATATATTGACTGGTCCAGAGTCAGAGAGAAGACGCAGACGCGAATAGGGGCAGAATTTGTCGCCGGGGTGCGGAGTGCGGCGCAGGGTGAAGGTGTGATTGCTACCGGGGCGCAGAGGGCGGAAGGGGGTGGTAGGGGCGGGGGTGGCAGGGTAAGTTATCGGGGGTGAGCAAAGCGAGCGTGACCCTTTACCGTTTTGGCTGCTGCGGAAACAATGTTTACATCTTAATTTCAAACAAGGACGTAGAAGAGTAATAATTGATAATTTATTAGCATTATGTATAAAAAGTAGATTGGCAAAAATATAGCATTTTTGAGTCTATTACGACTAAGTTTTGAGCAGACTTTTTTAGAACTCTTTTTTAACATAGAACAAAAAATCTAAAATACATACCTTCATATTTCAAATGCGTTGACCTGTAAAACCGAACTGAACAAACTTATTTAAACCAAAACTCAACGATAGAAGGTTTTGGATCCTCAGTAGAAAGTATTTCTACTTTGCAAATATGATCTTTATGGCTCGGCTTCCCGTATTTCTACCGATTTATTACATACTAGCTTACTACTATTACTAGCCCCCCCCCCCCCCCCCCCCCAGTTTTCGCATTCATAATATAAGTATAGCTGTTGGCTTAGCTCAAAATGTAGATTTTTTTTTTTTTTTTTTTATTTTTTTTTTTATTTAGGAGAAAATACAGATACAGATGTCAATTAACAAGAATATACAAAACAATAACTAGAGAACTCACCTGCACCCAAACTATTTCTCACGAATTAACATTAACAGCAGATAAAAAATAAAAAAATATACAAATATTTTTACTTATAAATATGGAAAAGACGTATGTAAATATGAGAAAATTATTTTACAAATAGAGAGATGAAAAAAGTGCGCAATAACCCTATAAAAGTTTACAAATTATCTTTGGAAAAATTTTGATGGTAAGTCCAAAAACATATATATTGATAAAAAATAATATTATACAGAAATTAAAAAAAAAAAAGAAAAGATTAGTACCTATTATATATTTGAACACTAAATATTCATATAGGAATACTCATATTTGAATTTTTGCTTTCAAAGAAATCTCCATAGTAACCTAAAAAAATAACAATATGACAGCCCACGTCAAACATGTACATAGCAACACGCTTTTCCAATAAACGTATAATAAATAATTTCATAACGCCACAGCTTATTCATATTCACTGCGCTAGGAACTAAAAATCTTTGGAATTTTCTTAAAAAATTAAACAATGAAAGTACAGACTACCCCCCCCCCCACAATGCATTATGATGGAAAAATAGCCAATAGCACCTTTGATATTGTTAATTTGTTTGCGGATCATTTCCAAAGTGTATACGAAGGTGAAATATCAGATAACAACGTACCATCATACAAATATCAAAACACAATACATCCACAGAAATACACCATTACACAGGAATCATGCTTAGATAAAATCATTTCACTTGACCCTAACAAATCTGCAGGCCCAGATAACATTCCACCAATATTTTTCAAACAATGCGCATCTGCAATATCAGGTCCACTCACCACATTATTGAACCACTTACTTTCTTCGGGACATTTTCCAACCCTTTGGAAATCTAGTTATATTACCCCGATTCCCAAAAAAGGTAACGACACAGACATTAAAAACTACCGTCCTATATGTATACAATCAGCGCTCCCGAAAATCTTTGAATCCCTTGTTCTTGATTTAATTTATCCATCAATATTAAAAGTATTTGATAAAAACAAACACGGATTTGTTTCCGGTAGGTCAACTGCTACCAACCTGTTACTTTACCATAACTATATTACAGAATCTTTTACAAAAAAAAAACAAGTTGACAGTATCTACACAGACTTCTCAAAAGCTTTCGACAAAGTATCACATAAATTATTACTTAGTAAATTGCATGCCTTAGGACTGAGAGGCAAGTTGTTGGATTGGTTCTCAAATTATTTGTCTAACAGAATCTTATTTGTTAAAATTAAACATTATTTATCTAATTTATTATATGCAACTAGTGGTCTACCGCAAGGGAGTCATCTCGGCCCCATCCTTTTCTTAATATTCATAATTGATATCATAAGCTGTTTCAACGATGTAGAAGTTCTGATTTTTGCCGATGACATCAAATTATACAAAGAAATATCCAATATTGGTGACTGCCTAATCCTACAGTCAAACATCGACAAATTACAAAATTGGTGTGTCACAAATAACTTGTTCCTCAATATCGATAAATGTAAGACACTAACGTTTTGTCGAACAAAGACCCCGCTATCTTTCAAATACACAATAGATAACAAAATCTTAGAAAAAGTCAATGAAATTAGAGATCTTGAAGTTGTGTTTGACACGCAATTAAATTTTATAAATCACATACAACAAATAACCAACAAAGGCATGAAAACACTAGGATTTATAATTAGAACAATCAAAGACTTTAACTCGTTGGAAGTCATAAAAATCGTATATTTGTCACTCGTACGCAGCTTGTTGGAATACAATTCCATAGTTTGGTCCCCGTATTATCAAATTCATATAAAAAAATATCAAAAGAGTGCAGCACAAATTTTTAAGATTTATTAACTTCAAGTTACACATACATATTCAACACATTAACTACACATCCTTACTACTTAAATTGCATTCCCTAGAAAACAGAAGAAAAATAAATGACCTAACTTTTTTGTTCAAAATTTTTTATTCTGAATTAGATTGTTGCGAACTCCTGAATCTCATCGATTTCAGGGTACCCAATCGAGCAACAAGGCAAAACGTATTATTCTGCAATAATAATTCTGGGACGAACTACCACATACATGCACCTGTTTCTCGACTTCACACATTAGGAAACAAATTCACCTCTAATATCGATGTATTTAACACAAGTTTACCATTATTTAAGAAATATCTGAACGATACTTTTATGAAGAATATTTTGATATTGAAGAAGCATCACATAGGGGCTAATGCATTTATTCGTATATTTCTAAAACTTGTTACTGTTTTATTTTTATGTATCTTGCATTGTCATGTATTTACAACTTACAACTTAGAAACTTTCTCTATTATTGTAATGTATTATCTTTCCTTAATTTATCCGCTTACTCTTTATGACTTGTACTAGTTATTTTTTATAGTTTATCTTTTGTTTTTAAAAACCTGTCTCTGTATTATAAACATGTAATGTAAAAGCCCACCAGGGCGTTGAAAATCAATAAATAAATAAATAACGCCAGAGCTTACCAATATATATAGCCTATATTACTCGCAAATAATGTAGCTTTCGATTAATGAAAGAATTTTTATATTCCATTCGGCATTTATTGCGTGAAAGAGTAACAAACAACCATACAAACATTCGCATTTATAATATTAGTAAGATAAGATTTTCCTTAAACACGTTAAGTTTTAAAGCTCTTAAAAAAATATTTGTTATTCTTGAAGATAATATCTATACAATCCCCACGCCGCGCCGCGCCGCGTCGAAACGACAATTATACGAGATCCCCTCGATAGAAAAAAATCGCAAAGTATGCTCCGAAAAATATTAAAAACACATTTTTCCAGTTTTTTTTAGAGTTCTATGTATGCAAAAATGCACAGTGTTTCTTTAAATGCAATCTTAAACATTTTACACGAGATTTTTGCTCTATTTTAAACGAGTCGTGTTTTATACATTTTTACAATTTTCGCCTAAATATTATCGTCTTTAATTATTATTTTTAATTGATAAACTAACGTTTAAACATCAATTAAAAATAATAATTAATATTTGACAAGTTAAAGTATTTCAGCAAAAAATGCAGACATAATTAGTCTCGACGCCACCTAGCGGGAGATTTAGTATTAAAAATACCTCTCTCACAAAAATAAAGTTGGTTGTTTTCAGTTGGAAAAATGTAATAATAAGTAATTGTCGAATGAAACACTAGTATATATTGAATTATTTGGCGGGTATTAGATAAGCCGGCATAGCTCAGTGGTCAGAGCTGCTGACCGGCAATCAGATGGTCACGGGTTCAATTCCCGTTGGCGGCCAGTATCTTTTCTCGGAAGATTTTTTCAAAGTAGATGAGTGTTTCAGGCTGATAATTATTAATTATAATATTTGTTATCGTCTTTAATATTAGCGCGCTCCCTCTAACAATTGTATTTTATATCTCTCCTTCTTTTTGAGCGGTACCACCGGGCGTTAAGATATAAAAAACTTATTTTTTTAATATGCCAGATTTAAAAACATACCTATAGCTTATTTGCTTCATAAAATTTATAATTTCGGTAGGTAGGTGGATATGTTGATAGGTTTTTAAATTTTAATATCCTAAATTATTTTTTTATATATTAGAGAAAATAACAATAATACTCGAAAAATGTTTTGACGATCTCTGCATAATTGTTTGCAAAAGGTGAAAAAAGAGTTGGGGATATCTAGGTAAGACACGATCAAGTCAATCAAACACTAAAGTTGAATTCAATAATAGAAAAAAATATTAATTTAAGCATCTTGGTATAAATATATAGGAAATTTTCTTCAATATGATTGTCAGTAGGAATATGATGCGTAAATACGTCCATAGAACTTGAAGTTGTCACCTACGCCTCTGATTGTTGTGTTAAATGTCATAACTTAACCCCGAGACCCTCCCTTGCAGTGTCCTTGGTCTAAAATTAACCCTGAGTATGCACAGCCGCCAGAACCAACAGCTGAATGTAAATAGAGATCCATAGAAAAACAATAGACAATTCCGAAAACATCACACATAAGTTTTAAAAAAATTTCAAACATTTACTTTATGTTGATTTTGCTGAATATAGAAATAATGTGAACCTTTTTGCGAATGTTCTTACTTTGCTAACAATTTCTTGCGTTTGGAAGTAATATTGTTATGAAGTCAGGATTGTGGCGTTAACGCTTCGCACGCGCCACAATCGATACAAGGGGTGATTTCCGTTTGCAGGGTAGCATCATTATACTATGAGAATATTCTGAGAACGTTTCAGATAAAAATAAAAGAGCATTTTTTCCATTCTCTTTTGTCGTACATTATTTCAAAAACGTTTTTCTTCATACCAAAAAAAAATTAGTTAAAACCTTGCTGTTACAATGAAAGGGTTGTTTGTATATTAAATATGTTTATCATAAGTTGAGTAAAAAAGATTCAGTAAGGTCGAACGAACTATGAAAAAATCGGGACAATGTGGACACATATGTTTTACGAGATTGTTTTCTGTGTTGTATACGTAATTTTGATGTTAGGATGTTATGATTTTTTTTAGATTCTGAGAACAAACAGTCTTCATTAAATACCATGAAGTAACCTTTTTCTCTTCTCGCTCTTTTTTAATAAACAAATTGGAAAATGTGTTACAAACAATACGTTATTTTAGCACAGTTGAATCTATAAATATTGACTCAACTCTGGCATTAATCTTATTATAAATGTAAAACCAACAGTGACGAGGGTAGCAAAGGTAAAATCGTGCAATGTCCAGTGTTTTAAATATAATGTCCTCCACGTGCAAAGCCGTATCTTCCTCAAGCATAAACTTTCTAATAAAGTGTGTCTATCGGAAGTGACCTGCCAGGTATGTATGTTTCTGTATCTATTTGTAATTAATAAAATTATATATAGCATAAGAATTCTTAAAAAATTGTAAAGCGCCCTTGTGGTTAACAAAAACAGCCCTCCACAAATTATCCAATTATAATTATATTCCAAACTTAATAAGTAAATAACAGTGATGACTTTACAAGTTGTAAAAAGTTATGTTGACATAATATAATATCCACATAAAAAAGTTGCGTTGACATATAATATTAATATTCATACAAAAAGTTGCGTTGATGTATAACATACACCTGAAAAGTCGCGTTGACATACAACTTACACATGAAAAAATGCGTTGACGTAGACCATACACTGGCATGAAAAGTCACGTGGACATACCGTACACATGCATGAAAAGTCGCGATGACATAAAACACACACCAGAAAAGTCGAGTTGACACATAACATACACATGAAAAATTGGGTTGAAATATGAAATTTATACCATATATCATATACATGCAAGAAAAGTCACGTTAACATATAACATACACTTGAAAAGTCGCGTTGACATATAACATACACATGAAAAGTCGCGTTGACGCATAATTTACGTATGAAAAAGCTGCATTGATATATTTGAAAAAGCTACACATATTTGAAAAAGTTTTATATCACAACACCAAAATTCACAATTCGAGAGTTTTGTTGTCATAGAAAACAGATTTCAGCTTTATACTAGATTCATTTAACAATGATAAGAAAAACTCAAGCAAGCTAATGAAAGAGCGTCGTAACGGCTGACTTTCATAAAGCTACAGTTCGTCGACATAAATTAGAAAATTCACTAACTAAAATGTCTAAATACACGCGCGCATAATTGTGATTTAGCTGTCATCCGAGACCATGTCGCCCATAGCACAATGATAGCACACGAGCGAGCTTTCAAGAGGGGAGCCGAAAATGGGATTTTTGACACCTAAAATTTTGCGTTTCCTAGATTTGTTTGTTCAAGGGAGGTTAAATTTAGACTTACTTATTTAAAAATTTGACTCGATTTGAGATTTTTTCGTGGAATGAGTCACGCGGGAAATAATGCACAGGAAGCTGTAAATCATTGTTGTAATATTTAGGGTACCTATGATCCTGAGAATACAGTTTTATCCTCTCTTTTTAGTATATGCTCGTTTGCGAGTCAGAGGGAGAGATTGCAATGGAACTATCAACTGTATGCCTTTTCTCACTATCTACCCCTGTTTTGTGTGTTATTGTTTCCTTTTTGTCCATAAATGCAGACTGTTTGACGTTTATTTACTCCAAAGTTCAGGGGGTGTAATAATAATTCTCTAAAAATAATTTTTAATTGTTTACACAAAGAAGAAGTCAGCCATTTTTTGCCGTAACGTGCTTGCTTTATATTTATTTTTATAACGAAGTGTTTTTTTTATATTTTCAACCCGTGTAATCACGAGAGACCAAATTTGTTCCAGCTCACATAGGTCTCAAATAAATCTCAGTCCCTTACTGTCGTGGTAAGAAATATGATTAGAAATGGGAAACTCGACGCTTTATATTCAAATCTAGAATTTAACGTAGAATAAAGAAATGAAAAAATTAAATGTGCACCTCTGCGAAACCAAAGATTCCGATGGCAATATAAGAAAATGTATAAAATTTCGAGAACTTTTTATTAATTATTTTTTTTATCAAACAACAAGAACGTGAGGTGATAATAATGTTCATAAAACATTATCTTTATAAAATGTGTGTGTGTTTTTCATTTTTTCATAATCAATATTTTAGATAGAAAAAGCATAAGGTAGACATCTTTAAAACTTTTTTGTTTGTATTAAAATTTTTATTATTTCAGAAATTATATAATGTGTATTAATCAATAACATTTGAAAACATATTTTATCTCGTTTCAAATACAGACAGAATATGCCAGAAACCGGATGAGAATCTTTCATAGTATTATTTCGTTTTTTTTCTTTGTTTTTACGTATAGTTGAGATAATAATTAACTTATTGACTCTCTTAAGAATGAAAGTTTCCACAGAAGAATGAACGATCTGCCAGACAACTGCTAGTAAATAAGCACACTATCTAGATTTTTGTCAATAAATTTGGAAAAGAAGGAAATCTCTCTGTATTATGTAAAACATGATTTATCATTATAAAATATAACCACCGAACACGATTTACAACTGACAATATTATTTATGTGTGTTTAAAACGTCGGTCGATTATAAATCCAAAATTTTAGGCCTATCAATTTATTCAGTCTTTCGCAACAATCATGCTGACGATATTAAAAAAAAACTAATATTATTAGTACGGTCTCACAACCGAGAGCTCCGTTTTTCCTCTCTGATACATTTGTCGTTTATCTTAAATCGGGATTAAAGCGTAGTTATCACCGATATGCATTTTATAAAAGCACCTAACCAAAGACATAATATAATCTTTGATCTAACTAAACATTCTATACTAGTACCTATAGAATTAAGAAGTATGAATTCGAAAAGCTTGCTTTATTGGAAGAGAGGAAATCATTACATAGTATAAAATGAAGTCGCTCAAAATGTTTGTGCGCTTAGATCTTTTAAACTACGTAACGAATTTTCATGCGGTTTTCACCAATCGATAGAGTGATTCAAGAGGAAGGTTTATATTTATAATACATGCTTATTATTATTCAATTCAGGCAGCGGGCATCGGCAGCTGGCAAGCGGGTGGTGTGGATTTTATAAAGGTTGGGTAATGGCGTTGTGTCTCGTTAGCCACAGCAACGTGTGGCCGGGTCTGCTAGTATGTTAATAAAATCCATTTCCGAAATGTTGGTGCTTTGTTATTTATAAATCGAACTTCATAACGCATATGTTTTTAATAATATTGATAATGCAAATTTGTGTAAACTAAATGTTTAAAAAATGTTAGATTATGCGTAATTCGGTTTTTTTAATATGTATACCTCACAAAAGTCCCAGCTGATCCCGTCTAGAGCCAGTGAGACTATGGTATCCTCAATTGGGATATTTTGTGTGGCTGAAGGTAATGGGGAGTGGGAAGGAGATGGAAAAGAGGTAGGTAGGGAAGTACCTGGCTATTCAGATCTTGATACCAAACACGGCTAATGCGATTTCGGACAACGTTTCAATTCTGAATGGTGGTCTTACACCAGGGCGATACTGAAAGCATCTTCCACTCTGGAACGTGCCGCAAATATACTGTACATTTTTTTAATGAATTAATTGTGAAATAACACAAATTTATTAAAATAAAATGTATAGGCTCACGCCGGGATTCAATCCCGCGACCTTCGGATTGCAAGTCAAGACCCTTACCCCTAGACAGCGCCGGTGTCGATGTTTTAGCTATGCATTACGAGATTCTTTCTTCAGCTGCTGAGAACTCCGTTGTAACTTCTATTTCTGTTGCCCATTATATATTTATATTTATAAAACTTAAATGAACATAATAATGTTGCATAAAGAAATATTATAGATTATTTTTTGAAACAGGATACCAAGCAACCTTAGGATCATTCCATTTGACCCCAGTTTGCAGTGCACGGTGTTCTGTGTAGTACTGGGTAGATACAGGGTGTATATATTGTATGTTAGGTGATTAGCATTAGCAGGGTGAGGCGCCCTGTAGGCAGCGGCTTACTGGTCACCCGATACCCGGCGCGTGTGCGCGCCCCGCTCGCACTCATTAGCCCCGGCTGTCATAATCCCTAATGAGGGATGAACAGGGTGGCTGGAAAGTGGATACATGTTGAAAACTTTAACACTTTATTTGTCTTTATTTCATGAGTACGTTGACAGTCTTCTTCTTTTCTGAAGTCGCTTCTCGTTCGTAATTGGTAATGTTACCAAAATAATATGTAGTTTTTAAATTATGTAGTTTTTAAGTACATACAACAATATGTCTAAAAGAGAAAGATCATGCAAATCAATCTTTTTGTCGATAAAACCTCTTTAAAACCAACAAGTCACAGTTTCTCTCGAGCTAAATTCAAACTTCCGTAACCCGGCTAAAAATAGTCATAGAGCCGCCTTCTTATGCCTACAATACACGACATCTTTTTTCAGTCCGATTCCAATTGGAGACCAAATTCAACACTTTTCGCTTTACGCGATCGCTATTTTCATATCTACGATTTCAGTTGGCATCACAACAAACAGCATGGTTCATGTGTTGTTTGCAATGATGACAATTGAAATCGTAGATATGAAAATAGAGATGAAAATAGCGAGTGTCCATCATCAGGGCAGATGTGTGATACATCGCACAGCGCCCTTGAGGTGATTTTTTACAAAAACGGCGCTCTATAAATTATTCAATTATTACTTCTATTATTATATAGCATCACACATCTGCCCTAATGATGGAAGCTGTTCGAAACGGCTAAAGAAGGATATATCGCAATAAGACATATTACCACAAAAATAAATCACGATAAAACTTTTGGTTGTGAAAAACTAATATATAAAAGGTGTGTCAATATTCAATATCATTCGAAAATTCGCGGCAAATAACATACATACGTTTTTTTTTAAATATTATAGGTAAATATTAAATAAATAAATAAAGCTTTATGAAAAATAACCAATTTAGATTTAATTGCCTTAGAAGTTATTTGAATTGTCAATACATGAACCATTTTATTGGCTTCATAATAAATTATTTATACCGCAGCGTGGATACCTTCATATGTACTTAATTTGGATGATGTATCAATAACTTATCTTTTCTATATACTTACCATCTCCAATAAAAAATACTATTCTTTGTTAATAAACAAAAATTTTAACAAAACAAAAAAACGACTTCAAAAAATGCACTAAAAAGTAAAAAAATAATTTCGTACGATTGTTATTTTTGGAGTCGGTGTCAGCCAAGGTAACTACATACATAGGTATTTATAGGTGAGATGTGGAGATTTTGGCTGAAACCGACTTCAAAAATAACAATCGTAGGAAATTATTTTTTTTACTTTTTAGTGCATTTTTTGAAGTCGTTATGTGTTTTGTTAAAATTTTTGTTTATTTTTTGATTTTTAATGACGAGCGTGCGTAAAGAAGTTTTACTTCAAAAAAAGAATCATCGAAATCTGTTGGCGTAATATTGAGTTATTCGTCCATTTGTCGCGCACATACTTATTTCAAATTTAAGACATATATGGTTTTCTCATGGATCCCATGGTCAGAATTGAACCAAATTAAAATGGAACCACACGGAAAGCATCAGCTTTCTAATAAAAAAAATCATCAATATCGGTTCACCCAATCGAAAGATCTGAGGAAACAAACAAAAAAAAAATACCGTCGAATTTATTACCTCCTCCTATTCGAAGTCGTTTAAAAAAAAAATTACATCACTTAGGTAAAAGTGTGAGCACTAAGTATGTTTAAATTATCTACTAAGAAACAGATATATTGTGATAACATTCCGAATTTAATGGGTACAATCAGATACATAAGTCCCACTGGCCAAGGGCAATGTTATTTAATTTACATCGAATTGAGTTCTAAAATATTAATATGCAGATCCACGCCGATCTGCACTATTAAGGCATGATTATTATCGACTCTTCGATAGATTATAATCGAACTCGTAAGTCTTGGGAACGCAGACTTTAACTGGCGGTCAGTTGTTGGCATGTCCGCCTGTCGTTAAAAATATAATTTAATATTAGCTGCGATGAACGACGGACGTGGTAGGTATCGTTTGATTTACTACGGCTAAGTTAACGATCGGCTTTGTTATAGGTACAACACCGCTGCTGCGGGCCTGATCTCCTGTGATAAAGCTAGAAAAACAATATAGAACAGATGGATACCTAAAAAACCATGTCTTTCTTATCTTACTAATATTATAAATGCGAAAGTTTGTATGGATGGTTGGTTGGATGGTCCTTACTCTTTCACGCAATAAATATCGAAGGAATTTAAAAATTCTTTCACTAATCGAAAGCTACATTATTTGCGAGTAACAACGGCTTTATATATTGGTAAGCTCTGACGTTATGAATGAGCTGTGGCGTTATGAAATTATGTATTATACGTTTTCTGTCCCTAACAAAATCGAGTTATTGCAAACGTCAAACAAATTGCTACCTTGGAAACAATTATTTTTAAAATTTTAGCCTTAAAAAGAGTGCTTTGTTGTGATTAAAAAGAGAACATTTTTGTCGTCGTAGTTAATATCTACATATCTCTAAAAATGTTTATTCTCCAAACAAAAAGCATAACGTTGCTATAAAGCATAGCGTTTGAAGTGGACTGTCATTTTCTTATTTTTTTAGGTTACTCTGGATTCAAATATGAATAAAATACTAATAAAGGGAGTAGGTACTTAAAATAAATTTCTATTTCTATGGTTTAAATATTTTCTAAAATGGAATATTTATTTGCGAAATGTGATTCTCAAATTTTGAAATTTTCTATTAAACAATAATTATTTTCTATTAGACAAAATAGCAAGAATAATAACAATTATGCCAATAATTATGCCAGTAATTTCCCACTAATACTATGCGAGCAAAGCCGTGGGTAAAAGCTAGTATATAATAAGGTAGACTCTTTCGAAAGTATCTCCTAAAAAAAATGGAAACCTTTAAATAAAATTTTTGAAGTGAAAACTTCGACAAGACGAAAAAGCGACACTAAAAAGAGACAAACACATACATTTATCGGATTTAGCCAGCAAGAGAATGATAATCAGTCTCCTTTTTGTGCGGTGCTTCTTAGCCTCCCCACTCTTGCCCACTTTGGTTTTCTGAAGGTTTTTTAATATTTTTTTTTTTTTAAAAGAAAGACAGACATTCCCGGGTTACGAATAACCCGACAAAATTTGAAAATCTCCTATTACCGCCACAGTAAGCCGAAAATGTTGCTTGGGTCGTGATGGAGGACTTAGACAGCCGAGGAATCGAACACGGAACGCCTGGGTGGGACCCAAACGCGATGCCCACTCAACCACTGACCGGTCAGGTTTCGTTTCTACCTTTTTTGTGTGAATTCTACACCCGTCTGGAGTGTTTACGTCATCCCCAATTATGGTATGTTGTGAGGTTGAAGATAGCGGCGAGGGATAGGAGATGGAGAAGAGGGAAGTGGGGAAGTAGGTGGTTATTGTTATTTAATAATAATAATAATAATACTAATAATTGGACAATTTGTAGAGCGCCGTTTTTGTGAAAAATCACCTCAAGGGCGCTTTACAATTCATTATGAATTCCTAGGTTCTAATTAATTTTATTATTTACAGAAAGATACAAAAACATTCTTACCTGCAGGTCACTTCCGAAAAACACACTTTATTAGAAAGTTTATGCTTGGGAAAGGTACGACTTTGCACGTGGAGGGCAATATATTCAAAACACTGGACATTGCATGACTTTACCTTTGCTACCCTCATCACTGTTGGTTTTACATTTATATTTATAAGAAGATTAATGCCAAAGTTGAGTTAATATTTATTTGAAAGACTGGAGAATTGTAAGAATTTGCTTTATTTTTACAAAATTAGTTATTTACTATGTCGCGAGCCGTGAAGCTGAAGTTGAAAGTTTTTTTTTTTTTTACTTATGGTTACGACTGTCTGAAAAGATGAGTTTTTAGTTTAGCTCTAAATTCCGCTGAATCTGTGATCATTCTTAACTCGTGTGGCAGTCCATTCCAGGCTTTAGGTCCTGACAAAGCACGTTCACCGAATTTAGTATCTGGTGTGCGCTTTGGTTCCTTCAACCTTCCGATAGCTGATGTTGCTGCTGACCTGAGGGTTGGTTGTCGCGAATTGGAATTTTCTGGAATACACATTTCCGATAAGTAATCCGGAGCCATTCTGCTAAGGGATTTTAATACCATCCAGCAGAGCTTGAACTGAATTCTTTCAGGACACTTGAGCCAGTGAAGATTTTTGAGATGCTCAGAAATATGGGAATATTTAGATACGCCGGTGATGAGTCTTGCCGCAGCGTTGAACACAGATTGTAATTTGTTGATTTGATATTTCGGGAGACTAGCATATATTCCGTTGCAATAATCTAGACGTGAAACAACATACGAATTGACTAGTCATTTAGTCGCCTCTGTTGTCAAGTTTCTCCGTACTGCTTTAATTTGCCTTAATTGAAAGAATCCCGTGCTTACAGTTCTGTTCCTTTGAGTTTTAAGGGAGAAATCAGCGTCCAGATTGACACCTAGTAGTTTTATGCATGTTTTTGGAGTGATGTCACTTCCTGAAATGGTTATTGGGGAGTTATCAATATTATGCTGACGTCGGCTTGTGGCTGTCCAGAGAGACTCAGTCTTTGCAGATACTGCTAAAGCCATTTCAATCAACATTTCAATTCTGAATGGTGGTCTTACACCAGGGGCAATACTGAGAGTATTTCCACTCTGAAACGTGCCGCGAAAAATATACTGAACGTTATTTTAAATGAGAAAATTGTGAAATAACGCGAATAAATAAAATTTACTTGCGCATGGTGGTTTCGAACCTGCGACCTCCGGATTACTAGTCGAGAGCTTAACCCCGCGTCACGGAGGCCGTGATGAGTTAATAATAGTTATGAAAAAAAATTAAAATAGTCCGAAACCTAACCTAAGCCTATTCAACCTTCTTTTTTAACGCATTTTAATGACTTTTCAAAAAAAGTGTTGAAGTTGGTTTATTCTTAGTTGTCCGGTCGCTGATATATTTACGTGAATGAATAACTAAAAACCTAACGGTGCGGCGGTGTGATGGTTTGTTATTTAGTTTGGTACCTAAATACTGAATAGATAAGCGTTTTAAAGTAAGCATCGAAGTTATAGGTAGGTACAGCAATTTAGAGCTCTATATGCTAGATAATAGATATATTATTAGTAGATAGTTCTGTTAACAGTAGACCTCGTATTCCAAATTCCCAATCCAAACTAAAATTTCCAAACTAAAGTTTCGCAATCCAAACAAAAGTGAAATTATAAAATTGGTTAATAGGTACTCAGGTACGTACCTATGCCTACCAACTTAATTTACCGTGTGTTTTATGTAACCTTTGTTTATTGAACTAAAGTATTATTATGACGGCCGGCGTGGCGCAGCGGTAAGACGCTTGACTCGCGCACCGAAGGTCGCGGGATCGAATCCCGGGGTGGCAAATAAATTTTATTTGATTAATTTGTGTTATTTCACAATTTATTCATTTAAAATAACAAATAGTATATTTGCGGCACGTTCCAGAGTGGAAGATATTCTTTGTATCGCCCTGGTGTAAGACCACCATTCAGAATTGAAACATTGCTTGAAACGGCATTAGCCGTGTTTGGTGACCAGATCTGAATAGCAAGGTACTTCCCCACCTTTTTCTTCCCTATCTCCTTCCCCTCCCCACTATACCCTCAGCCTCACAACATACCCCAATTGGGGATGCCATAGTCTCACTGGCTTCAGACGGGAGCAGTTGGGACTCTTGTGAGGTATACATGTAAAAAAAAAAAAAAAATACAATTTGTCTCAAACGTCACGACTTCAATGACAATTCTTTTTTCAAACTTTTTTCATAGCCAACATCTTGAAACGGAAAAGAAACGTATAGAAGTATAGACGAAATACAAAACAATCGAGATAAAACAGGACTTCGCCACGCTCAGTCAATTACGTCAGTCAATTTCGCTCAGTCATATTTGATACTTTGAAATTGAAATATGTAGATTAAAAAAACTTGATTATTCAACAGATTCATTTTTAAGTCCATTTGTTTGGCATATTTTGAGCTACAAGATTTGCTCGACTAACCTCAAAGTTCAAATGACATTCATCTTTCCTTCATTCAAAATTGAAGCGTTCGAACTGAGCGAAATGCAATACATTTGATTGGTCACACCTCAAGAGCGATGCCGAAGCCAGAAATATTCTATTAGAATTCAGAGTTGACGAGTTCCGGGGGTCAACTGGGAAGATGGGGAGGGTCAGGTCCCCATTACCTTAAATGTTGAACTGCATTAGAGCGCATTAGTTGCAGGCTGTAAACGCTAACCCCATCAAATGCGTGCAAAACTGATTAGTTTCAGATACACCGGAGATTTGCAGACTGAAATTTGCATTAGTTTGATGGTGTTTTTTTTTACGTCCGAGGAAACATCCAAGATCTTTTTATTCCGTAGGTACTTTCGCAGGTGCGCTGCTAATCGTGTAGGTGTTTATAATTGTTAATTGATAATTCAATTTAATTTGATTTGTTTTTCCGGGTTTCATTCATTAACAAAGATGTGATTATCGTTTCACGGCCGTATCTAATTTTGTACAATCGCTTGAAAGAGTTAGTCAATATTATCAAATACCTGATCATGATTTTTCCAAATAATTTCAATATTTTTTTTCTGATTGCATTGGATATTAATTTTTTTTAAATAATGCTGTAAATCAACTTGTTTTTACTCATAAAAAACACTTTGAAGGTGAGTTCAGAAGTAATGATATTTAAGCAGATTTTTGTCTGGAAATGAAAACGTTCAGTAAGAATGTCAATATTTTCTGCGTTTACGGAGTATAAATAAAAAAAAAATGTATAAATTTACATTTCTACGAAGCATCGCGTCCATTGGTCAAATGCATTGTACCTATATATAGTTTTGTATCAGTGATCGAAGAACCGGCTGGTTGCAATATTATAGCCATAAGTTGTTATAAGGTTAATCTAGTCTGTAGTTAGATATAAGATTGTAGAAATAAATTATATTTTTTTACAGCGACCTTAAGGTGATTTTTCAAAAAAACGGCGCTATATAAATCAAACATCAAAACACCAAAGAGTGTCAGTTTTAGTCACTTTGGTACCACGATATAAAAGATTATAAAATTTGCAAATGAAAAATAAAAAATAAAATGTAATATTGCTAAGTACTAAAAATTCACTCATAATAATTAGTCTCTTTTAAATGTTACAATGGTAATACAATAGAAGATGCATTAATTATAATGCTCGTTGGTAAAGGGAGGATACTTTTAATTAAACTGTTGAGAAAAGTTTAATTTAATCACATTTGAGATATCTAAAACCAAACCCTCCTTTGACTGCAAAAGATTGTTAAAAATTATCCTCTTTAATTTTGAAATTTGAATGGAAACTGACTTTTCGTATCCTTACCAGCTACATTATTTTATACCAAATATATCTTAAAATAAGTTTCTCGCGTCAATATACAAAACGTATCTTTTTGGCGTTGTATTTTGAACGAAAAACTTCAAACATAGAACGCATTTATAAGTCTTCGACCAAGTTCAATTCGCAGAAGTCTTGTGGGCTTTCCGGGCGAACGCGCCAGTTTAGGGTTAAGCCTTTCGGATCCCGGCGCGGGCCGCGGGCCTCGGGTAGGGACATTATCGTTAAGGGATTTAACGATCATTTTGCGAGTCTCGTTACATTATCCAGTGCGATTATTGCCCGTGTACGATACATGTCGATGGCTCTGACATAAAAAGGCCCAGATAAGCGAATAAACGCCCATTCCCCGCGTTCTTTTTGCCCTCCGACGCGTGATCTAGGGCCTTACGACCGTGTTCGTTGCTTGTTGATACTTGCAAGGAAACAGATTTCAAATGAAGGCGACTCAACTCTCTGAGCTCGTATCGTATCGATTGATGGAGTGAAGGTCATTAAAGTCGATTGAGTCGATAAAAAATAAGAACATCGATCGAAACTTCTTAGAATGTTCATATGATCCACGGCATTCCTACATCGTTATTTTACTTACACTATAACCTTAGATGGACACATCATATCAAACAAATCACAAATAAACCCCTCAAAACAACACACATTTTCCCAAACATTAGAAACATATATAATATAAAACAAATGAAAACAATATATTTTGCACATTGTCAGTCAATAATAGGATATGGAATAATTATCTGGGGAGGAGCAACGAACTCAGCATTAGATCACTTAAAAATCGCGCAGAAAACGATCTTAAAGGTAATACTTAAGAAACATAGACTAACTGATACAGACCAAATATTCAACAGTTGTGACGTACTAGATATACGCAAATTATATGTTAAAACACTGCTAAACTACATTTTTGACCAGAAAAAACAAATTTAAACAATCTCAAAATATCACTAACAGACCAGTTGGACAATCGTACAAAAATAACATAAAAACTCCGACGGTAATTACAAGCTTTGGACAAAGGCTTTATAAATATCATGCTATAAAAGCATTCAACAGTCTTACCCTTGAAAATAAAATGTAAGAAAACTAAAATAAATGCGTAAGTACTCAAAATTTCAAAATGGATTAAAGAACAAAAAAGACAATATTACCAAAATTTCATAACAAAATAAGAATAAAGCACATACAGCGCCCTTAATAATATTTGGACGATTTATATAGCGCCGTTTTTGTGAAAAATCACCTCAAGGGCGCTGTACAAACTTACCATACATGCCTAAAATCTAGAAAGACTTGAGGTGATTTTTTACAAAAACGGCGCTAAACAAGTCATCCAAATATTATTATTATTATTAACTACACGTAACACTCAAAACCAATATAAAACATACATCACTCACAAACACACAACACATAATATATTCCGATTTTAATTTTATTTAAGTAATAAAATAATTCATTTTACCTATAATTTTACCTTAATTATAAATTTTTATTTATTTTGTTTTATAAAATGGAGGCCTCAGCACAGGTGAGCTAGCCAGTGAGGCCGACATTGCTGAATTATATTTGAAATGTAAGATATTATATCAAATAAATAAATTAACTATTATTGGAAATAATAAGTACTTACACAACTACCCAGATAATAAGTAAATATCTGAAAAGAAGAAACAAACAAACATACCTAATTTGAAAATCTCCTGCTCAGTAAGGGCCGTTGCTCATAGAGAAACCGAAAACTGGTTGGCAACTCAATTTAACTCATTTCATAGCGCAACTTTCAGTGATTTCAGTGATTATATCAGCTTGTCTAACAAAAATATAATTTATTCATAATGTATCAATTATCAACCTTAATATTATATAATAATAATTCAACCTCCTGAACAAAATCAACCAACAGTCAAGTTGTCGGATATGCGGATGACATCAACATTATCGGAAGATCAATCTCAGCCATTAAGGAGGTCTTCGACCCTTTAGAAACAGATGCACGAGAAGTAGGAATGCGGGTTAATGTTGATAAAACGAAAATGATGGTACAGAGCAGGAACCCTTCACACAGAAGAAGAAGTAGTGCACAATTTAAAGACAACTACTCATACGAAGTAGTCGATCAATTCACCTACCTGGGCTCCAGTCTAACAGAGAACAATGAGGACCCAACAGAAATCAGAAGGAGAATCACAGCAGCCAACAAAACATACTTTTCTTTGCTGCCAGTGTTTAAGTCACGTAGTGTCCACAGAAAAACCAAATAACCATATATAAGACCATTGTTAGAACGGTATTGGCATATGGATGCGAGGCGCTGACACTGACGGTAAAGATGGCCGAAATGCTGGATACTTTTGAAAGAAAAGTGCTGAGAAGAATATGCGGACCCGTGAAAGAGGGCGAACAGTGGCGCATCCGGCACAATACAGAATTGTATGACATAAAGGGCCCCTAGCATATCAGCACATATGAGACTCCTCAGGCTGAGATGGGCTGGGCATGTACAGAGAATGCCGGATACACGCGTCCCAAAAAGAAATTTGTCTGGACACCCAGGTGGAAAGAGAAAAGTGGGAAGACCCAGACTGAGGTGGGAAGACGAGGTAAGAGGGGATGTAGCACAGCTTCTCCAGGTACCAAACTGGAAGTCAGCCGCTGAGGACAGGAGGAGTTGGAGGCGACTGTTGCTAGAGGCCAAGGCTCGATATGGGCTGTAGCGCCATCGAAGAAGAAGAAGAACAAAATCGATATTTTCCTGCTCGGACATATCGCAAATTACTCGAAAACTTTACAGATCGTGAGGCACAACCACGGCAACCTGTTAACCTGGCAACTGAAACGCGCCGGCACCGGCAGCAGCGACTAACACTGCGAGTTGCAGCGTCGCCCTTGACAACTGGTCTTTAAGAGGACAAAATACCCTAAAATATATTCAGAATCTTAACGACGTAAGTAAAGCAGCCGTGTATACGAATTGCGACTCGCGGCCCGTGTATTGGACGGACCTACTGTCGAATTTGCCATATCAAAGAAAAGAAGAAGAAGAAAAATAATGTGGGAATCTTAACGACATAAGTGAAGAAAAAGTGTAAACAAATATACGCCCGAGGCACGGCGTATTAGACAAACGTACGGTCAAATTCACCTAGCAGGACTGGAGATTCGACCTTTCCGCTGCGTTCATTTTGATTCATTCTGAAGAACGTGTGACAAATATTTAAGATGTTTCTAAATGTTTCCCTACCGAAGTTATTAATTCTTCTGATTCATCAGAAAAATAAGATCTGATGCTTACCGCTAACAGTATAGTTGAAAAAACGGGTTATAAAGTTTTAATTTCGTTGTACGTAAAGTATATTAATGGTAAGGTATTGTTTTTATTAATGTTAAATATAAAGAACTTACATCCCCGGGAGTCTGTTTGAATAAAAAGTTAGTAAAGTTACGAATTCGCCAGAAATGTTCGTAATCTTCCTTTTCACGCGACTTGTTTAACCCCTCAGGCTAATTTGTTCGCTTTTAGGAATAGCACAAATAGGTCTCATTGTGTCATTGAAATTATTGTGTCTATGATCATGGGTTTTCGTTTAACAATTCTAGATCCATGTAATGCTGAGCGAGTGTCTCGGAGACAGAACTGAACTCCGTATTGTTATGTCCCATTTCCCCACATTAGTGGGGGGTATGACCTTGTCTCCTCTACGTGAGTCCTGCCTCTCGGACCGCCCGCGCCACCCCTGAGGAAGATGATCATGGCGAGAAATATGATCTAATCGATGTTAGAAAGAGATTAAACCGCATTTTATATCCAAATCAAAAAATTTACTACAAAATAATTTAATGTACAACTGTATGAGACAAAACGCCCACCGGATTTTGAAAAAAAATTAAACTTTGTAAATTGTTTATTAATTATTTTCACACACGTAACGACAAAAAATTACGGTCACTACAATGTTTAAGTAAAAACGTCTAATAAAATGTGTGTGTGCTTTTCTTTTTTTTTGTTTTATTATCAGTTATTTTAGTTAGAAAATAACCTAAAGTGAGCCATTTTTTTTTAAATTTTCATGTTTGCATTATTTTTTAAATTTTAAATTAAACATTTATTTCTTATAATAAAATTTGAAAGCGTATTTCACCGACTTTCATAAATATTCCAGTTATTTGAATTTTATTGCAATGCGGAATTAGTCTGAAGATCTGACAAAATACGCTCGAGGCCTGAGGTGTTCAAAACGAAAAAGACAGAAGATACTATAACGATGACGTCATATGCTGGGACTAGTAAAGTAAAATGATCTACACATTTGACTATGAGTTAAAAATCACCATACAGAAATAGTTTAATAGAATCCAAAGAAAATCAGTTAAAAAAAATTGTTTTATAATATAAAGTATTGAGCCAAAAGAGAAGAATCATTTTCAACGTAACTACGAACATTTTCACAGTCGCTGAATTAATCCACCTAATTCTGCCGGAACCTTTGTCCATGTATGTGTCTACGTGCGTAACCTACAACTTTAATAAAGTTACTTTTAAACGGACATTTTGCCCATGCATAACCTCAATTTCGCTCAAATTTGGTTTACTCTACCTTAAATTCCGGTTACATTTAATTTGTAATATGTGAGTAGCATCCCTCGCACTGTATGGGTGCTCAAAAATTCCACCGAACAACAGTTAAAAGGCCCCAACTAGATATACGCGTGCTTTAAAGGGTAGTACGACAATACTTCGTAGTTTTTACTGAGGGTCGTGAACTTTACGTTGAATTTGGATGTTTCTAGTTTGAGTGCTCTATGGCATATACCTATCGCGCAAGTGAGCGCGAGGAAAGAGCCTTATTTACGGATGCATATGCCCCATGTAACATTTACCGTCTATGCAACATTACCTCTGGGCTTATTTTTTGTCTTCATAACGTACATAAATATAAATACGTTTACCGCTGGCGTAATAGGCACGGCTGTGACGAAGAACAGCACTTTGTGTTAGGGGTGGTTTATGAACGCGCGTGATGAATAATTAAAATGCTTTTCTGACATAAGCTATACGAAATAAATCAAGCGGAAAGAAAATTAGGGAAAGTAATTGTATGTTTTCACATTGATTTTCAATGACTATTAACTATCAGAAAGATCTAAATTTCAATTTAATAAATGGTTTTGCCACAAAAAATATACAAAAATTATTATTTTTATTTTGTCCAGAACTGAATAGCTAGGTATTTCCCAACATTAATCTTCACAGTCTGTCTCACAACATTCCCCAATCTGTCACAATTCCACTGGCTTCTTGACAGAAGCTAGCGGTAAATTAATTATCTTTTTTTCTTTTCCCCAGAAAGCAAATGATTATTTGAAATTGTTATGACTATGTAAGGATTAAAGAAATAATGAAAATATAGTGTCGATTAGATTTAAGTTTGATTTTCAGTTAATAAATACATTAAAGGAAAAATCAAACAGTAAAGTACTTACTATAATAATAGTAATATGTTGGTACAAGTTTCAGGGTTTACCTTCGAACCCGGCAATGTGGTGTGACTTATTTATCGCTGCGCTTCCCTCAATCCGGCGATTACCAGCATGGGGGGTTCACGTGTGTAAATTAGGATTGCATCTATCTGCAGGGATCGCCATGGCCGGCAGTTTATACTATCATAAAGATTGCAAACACGAGATAGTTCTGTCTGGCTACCCCCGGCCCTCTCAACCTTCCTCCCTGCCTCACACCACCTCCTCCTCTCGGTCTTACGTCTTCTTCCTAGCACTCTCTTTAATATTACGGATGATCTTCCAGGTGGAAACAAACAACTTGAATTAATCTCGTCTGTGAAGATTAATGTTGGGAAATACCTAGCTATTCAATTCTGGACAAAATAAAAATAATAATTTTTGTATATTTTTGTGGCAAAACCATTTATTAAATTGAAATTTAGATCTTTCTGATAGTTAATAGTCATTGAAAATCAATGTGAAAACATACAATTACTTTCCCTAATTTTCTTTCCGCTTGATTTATTTCGTATAGCTTATGTCAGAAAAGCATTTTAATTATTCATCACGCGCGTTCATAAACCACCCCTAACACAAAGTGCTGTTCTTCGTCACAGCCGTGCCTATTACGCCATTATTATATTATTATTTATTGATCTAGATTGAAAGATCAGAAAGGTTTATTTTATATACAACTGGGGTGGTCTCAGGATAAAATGTCAAATCAATGCGTGCAGTTTAAATTTTTTGAGGAAATCTAAGAAAATGCAATCATAAGGTAACGAAATGTATTTCATCCATTTTTGTCAATTGTGGGTAAAGGCATTAGTGAGGAGATAATCTTTTCTACCCGATGAGCTGGCTGCCATTGCCACTGTAGGATATTTTTTTGTTTTTTTTTCACCTACACAGGTATATTTTATATCAAAATACTTGCAGCGCAATTTTGTAGACTTGTATATTGAATTTTGCTTATAGCAATCTTTTATTTAAGCCCACTCAGTATTATAAAATGTAAATTAATTTTTCCGTGGGTATAAG
Organism: Limnephilus lunatus; assembly: GCA_917563855.2. Classification (NCBI taxonomy): domain Eukaryota; kingdom Metazoa; phylum Arthropoda; class Insecta; order Trichoptera; family Limnephilidae; genus Limnephilus; species Limnephilus lunatus. The sequence goes on along the minus strand of OU830595.1, from coordinate 89,847,227 downwards.
TTGATTACCAATATTGGCTTAAACTACAACGAGAGATACTTACTATATGTAATCTCGAATGAATTCCATTTGTCATAAACGTTCCCAGGGCAAAGAACAAAACAAAAACATATTTACATAACGCTAATTTTCGTAACCAAAAATATCATAATTATTTACCTATAGGTACGATTACTTGGCCGACAAGGTCATATTTATGTATAGCCTTCAAAAACCCAAGGTTAGGTTCTGGATCACTCGTCGTCCGATATGAAATACTAATATTGTTTAATGGTAGATAATACATAAACATTTTTTTTTACATTTGGTTACCAAGCGCACTAGATTAATACTTTAGCCTTCGTTTTGCTATTTGTTGTTATTTTAAAGGTTCTAAAGTATATTATTATTTCCTACACTAGCTCCTACTCCTTGAGAACATTTTGGATAGCCTTGCACCATCAGGGCCAATGTGACATTCAAATTAATAATAATATTGAATCGTTTGAAGAGCGACGTTTTTGTGATAAAAAGCCTCTAGGGCGATGTACAATTTATTATGAGTTCTTAGGCTCGAACTAATTTTATTATTAACAAACAGATACATAAAACATACTTACCTGGTAGGTCACTTCCGATAAACACACTTTTATTAGAAATTTTAATTTGGAGAAGATAGGTCTTTGCACAAAGAGGACACTGTATTAAAAACACTTTTTTTTAAATTTGCTACATTATTGATTGATAATACATTTATGGCAAAAGTAGAGTTTTTTGGAGTGCAGAGAGAGACTGAGGTTTCTAATTTATAACTCTTTAGGACCGGAGAATTTTTGAGAAAGATTGACTTAAGAAGGGAAATGAAATGTAACTTGGCTGATGGTAGTGATCATTGATAATCTTTATGCACATCGAAATAAGCTGTTTTTCAGACCTGGAAATGTAAATGAAGGAAGCTTGTATCGATCAGAACTATAGTTTTTTTGCTTGTTTGTTGGTGTATCAAAAACAGACAACGAAATACTTCATCACGTTATTTTTCCCATTTTCTTTAAGTCTATTTATTTATTACATTTATTTTAAAGTTGGGTGATTCCTTATACTGTAATCAATATGGTCAATTCTCGTTCTTTAGCACGCTTTTTTCTAACGAAATGATTTCTTTCCACGGTTATTCAAATAATTTTCTTTCAATAATTAACTTCACGAATCACAGCTCATAAAATCGCCATCAAAATTTCAAGTCACAAATAATTTAAAGAGGCAATTTTTTGTCGGTTTTTTTTTTGTTCATGTTCAACGGAATGGACAAATATAAAATTAAAATAATAAAATGTTGGTTTTAAAATCAACAACAATTTCATGGTAAAAGAATCGAGCTTTAAGATGGGAAGTTTACGCTTGATAAATCCAGCACAATAGATTAGACGAAACCGAATAATGTAAACTGCGGTATCGCGACCTTACAATATTAGAATCCTCTCTCAATCTTATAAATATAAAATCTATATAACTGTTACGGCTACAGCATCTAACTAGAAATTGAACCCTGTCGTTATTGAAATGATTCGACAATATTTAACTAGTTTTCAATTACCTACTTCTATGGATAAATTATTCAAAATTTGAAGGTATTATCTGGTTACTGAATAGGATCAGTGCTCGGCATCATGCGGAACGATATTTCTATTATAACTGTGAAATCCATTCGTTTTATGTTCCTTTAAGTGAAAATAATAACATTCTATTTCATAACGAGAAGCGTTGAAATGAAAACGATTATTATACGGCCATGATGTTTTGAAAATTATAATAACTTACTAATGTACCATGGTCAACGAAGATCACAGAGGGGTGCCAAGAATCTCAGGAAAGAGAGGATGATCTTTAAAGAAACATAATAACATACATGACACATGCTACGAAGCAACAAATAGTACATGTCCAAAATTGTTATGAAAGGAAGTGTGAAGAGCCGAAATGCATATTTTCTTGATTTCAAGTTAAAATGTGCTTAGGGTATGAAAGACTATCAGAAAGAATTGATAACATACGTGATCCGTGGTCGAGGGGTACGATTTTCAACAGTGGGTGCCGAAATGTTACATAACATGCAAGACTATAAAATATAATATATATTTGCACTTCGTTACAACCAGGAAGCTGGAAGATAGGTTCTCTCAATATTGCAAAGATATGAGACATATCCACTTGAATCAAAAGATGACTTCAGATAAAACATTGGGATACCTACTAGATCAAAACAACCACATACTTCCTTACTTATTTCTCCTCTCCATTGACTACAAGTTAACTTTTCTGGTAATAAAATTATTTAGCGTTCGTTTAATTTATCTAGATTCTCGATATCTAGATGGATAAAATTTGCAAAGTTACGTACACCTATCAATAGTTTTATTTAGGTTACGCTATAAAGAAAATCGTAGGTTTACCTAAAATAAAATAAAATAAAAACTGAAAATCAAATGTTTCATTCAAATAAGAACTGCGCGTCGCGGTTGGTTGAACAGAAGAATTGTTTAGAACTTGGATATGCAGGTACTTTTGCTGTAGGTACAACAATGGTTTAAAATAAAAATTTCTCACCAACTTGGCTGCTAAATTGAACAACATATTATTCAGAAGTACCTACCTATGTATAATACAGCCATCTTCTTGCATGTACCTGCTCAACTGGAAATCTCTTAATTTAAGCATAGTAAAATTTCACAATTAAAATATGCGTAATTGAATTTTTGAAGTAAAACTTCTTTACGCACGCTTGACTTGGGGAGTAAGTTGTTGAATGCGTGACGAGAACGTTACGAAAAGTGTGATCGGGCGAGGCGAACGGAAGTTGAGAGGGAGATATAAGTTAGTGAAGATAGAAAGAGAGAGAGTAACGTTTCGTGTATTACTGTAGGGGCAAGAGAGAGAGGTGCGAGCACACATTTTCTTTCTCTCTTTCTCTCATAGCCAGTTACGTTTCGTATATATAATACACAGTGCAGGCCTATTGTCTTTATCACACTGTAGGAGCAAGAGAGAGCAGTGCGCGCGCACATTTTCTTTCTCTCTTATTTTATAAGTTAATGAAGTTTTACTTCAGTCGTGTGGTCTAAAGCACACTCTAAGGAACAGCTTTCTTTTTATAACTTTTGAAGGTTTTTCCCGTAAAAAAAAGTTGTTCTTTTAAAAAATTAAATATTAATTTAAGCTTTTATAAAAAAGTCAAATATATCTATGTTCCGTATAAATATAATCGGATATATATTTTTTTAGATTAGGTTAGGCTATTTAGGTTACAAGCCAGTTCTTAGAACGATTGTTTCCAATGAAAAAGGTAGTTCAATGGAAAAATTTGTCGAAGATAATAATTAATAATGCTAAATCTAAAATTTGAAAATATGACATTGACAATTATGACGGTTTGATGGAAGGCGGTAATAGCTGAATTGGTAAAAGCGCACGTCCCAGTTAGGCGAGAGGTTCTGGGTTCGAGCCCCAGTTGTGACCATTATTTTTTTTATAAAAATAAAACACAAACACTTTGTATTTAACCACGAATTTATTATTGCATATATCTTACATAAAAATAGTATAGGTATAAAACTAGATAACTTAGAAGCTTTAGAAATTAGGAAATCTTTAAATACAAATATGTCAGAATACTTACTTAATAATCAAATTAACTTATCAAATCAAAAAAATACACCCTATAGTCCTATTTTTAACTTATTTCCCGCAATCCATCCTAACCCATGATATTATTTATGTGTTGTAGCGTGATTCATTATTAATATTATCATATATCGAAATATTGTCCTTTAGTTAATGTAAAATACAACAAACTTTTTAATATCTCATAGATTACAGTTAACTGTTGTTTGTTCATTTACTTGTGATTATGATGTGTATTGATGTTTCCCTCCCAGTAATTGATTATTGTATTGTTGTCTCCCTCCCACTGCTTGATTATCCACTTTACCTATGTCAAATACTTTGTCTCCCTCTAATTTTGTTCTTTCTCCCTCTGTCACTCTTATAAATTAGCCATAACTCTGTCTTAGCATTTAGTTATTATTTATATCCTGAAGAAGCTTGGTCGAAGTGAAACCGGTCGATATATGCAATAATAAATTCGTGGTTAAATACAAAGTGTTTGTGTTTTATTTTTATAATATAATGTCTAACCACAAAGTAATTGCTTCCTATGAAAAAAAAAAAAAAACATTATCTTTTTCTTTTTTTCTGTGTCTTGTTCTCTTTCATATTTTAAGTACTTCGTTATTCTGCATAATTATGAATTAATTTTCTTAAAATGACGAAATGGTAAATATCGACACAACAGTGGTCGAATCAAATAATCAATATCCCCAACAGATTTTATTAATCCACTTGCTTTGTATTAATCTCAGCATGCGTCAGTCGCGCTGTCTCCGGTCGACGTTCTGGTAGCATTTAAAAACAGCATCTTACAAATAGATCTGCTGTGCCGATAATATGTCGGCTGCCAATACTGTTCGACACTTGCACTTAATTTATAAACGTATATGAACGCATAAACATATGGACACGCAAATATATTAAAATATATGAGCGAATAAACGTATTATTTGATCGCGTCTCTCTGCGTCTTGTCTATTTATTGCCAATTGAACTCACTTTAATTACCCTGCGATGAAACTACTTGATGCTACACGCATCTCATTATAGGATGAATATTCGTGATGTATTTTAATCAAATTAATTCTGAACTGAGGGGAGCTTTTGAAATAATTATTAAACCGTTAGTACTGAAGAAATACGTGTCAACCCATGCCGTACTTTTTTTTTAATATTCTAAAAACCGGGAATTTTCGGAATTTTATGATAATTACTTTTTCAATGAAATGATGTAGCTGATAATTTTTGAAAAAGATGAAATTAAAAAAGAACATCATTTCGGCAATTAAGGCTCCGCATCCGACCTCAAAAAGAAGAAGATGGAGAGATATATTGACCGGTCAGCGTTTGAGTGGGCATGGCGTTTGAGTCCCACCCGGGCATCGCATGTTCGATTCCTCGAAGTCCTCCATCACAACACAAGCAACATTTTCGGCTTTCTGTGGTGATAGTAGGAGATTTTCAAACATTGTTGGGTTCTTCGTAACCCAGGAATGTTTGTATTTCTTTTTTTAAATATTAAATTAATATAATAATATTTAAGATGAAATTACGAATGTTAGAGGAGCGCGCTAATATTTGAAGCGATAAAATCGATGCGAAAATGTTTAATAAAATACGACTCGTTAAGAATAAAGCAAAAATCTCGTGATACGTATCTTAAATATCATTTAAAGAAACATTGTGAATTTTTCACAACTATAACTTGTAAAATAACTGAAACAAACAATTTTATAATAATTTTCGGAGCACTTTTTGCGATTTTTTTCTATCGAGGGAATTTTATATAATTTGCGTTTCGGCGTGGAACGCGTCTAGATATTATCTTAAATAATAACATATATATTTTTAAGAGCTTAAAAACTTCAAATGTTTAAGGGAGATATGTAAGAAATCGGTAGAAATTCGGGTTGCGGAGGCTTAAATACAAACATAATTTTTTTGTCAAATATCATTGTTAATATACTTTTTGAACATATAATATTGAACGCCCTTTAAAAACGTAATACCTTCATGTCATATAATAACAGGCTAAAAATAGGACTACATTAAGCATTACAAAAATAGTAGTAGAAACTTTAAATCATAAAACACCCATCAGATACCTTCTGAACTATTTTTTTTTGCTGTGACGATGTACGGAGAGGTTTTAAATAATATTCAAAAGATGTATTAATATCTACCGATATAATATACAGACGAATATGTTGAGAAGATTTATATACTTAGAAGATATAGGAAGTTCATTTAATTTGCACGAAATGTACTTATCAAATCGATCAGGTGTGTGGGTACCTACTTAGTTATAACTAAGTAGATACGATAGTACTCTCTAGCCCAGTTTCGGCTCGTGACTTTTGGGTGGACTTAAGCGCTATCATTAAAAAATGGCACTGTCAATGTAGTACATAGTAACCGATTTTTTTTTTTTTTTTTATATTCGGTTTTTTTGTATGAAGATTATCAGGAATTCCGGTGCAGTGCACTGGCAAACTGAAATTTCCTGAAAATCTTCATACAAAAACCGATTTAAAAAAAATATATACCTATATATTTTTTCGGCTACAACAACATTGAAAATGCCATTTTTTAAATATTCGCTCTCTAGCAAACCCTAAAGTCAGGAGCCGCCTCTGCCCTCTGCGCACCTACCTACATACGTATATAAATTTCACGTCTTCATATATTCATTGGTATTTATTCAGTGTAAATATTTATCCAAAATATTTCATTCTTCATGCCAAACTCACTACTGGCAACACTCGAAATCATAATCAATATTGTGCTTACCTAGACAGACCAACTCTCAATGCCAATAATACGGTACGATTCACAAACACAATGAAACCAATCGCCTAAATTTTATTAATAATCGCGCTTATCTAAACACTACGGAATATCTCCAAGTGATTTGATACAGTCCCAGAACTTTAAAAGTTGGTGGCTAGGAGTTAAATATTTTAAATACTATACCATTTTTATAAAATACATAATACATTTACCTACATATGTAGCATGTAGCTATATGTTGTCAATAATTATAACCAGAATTATCAGTTACAGTTTCAATTTTCAAAGTGATTTAACTTCAGACATTGTTGTATGATGATTGAATTATATCGACCAGACAAACCTCATTACCGTTAAAATTCATGGAAAATTACACAAATCAACGTTTTTCTTTTGTTCTTTTAAAAATTAAATAAAAAATCTTATGTAGATAGATACAATTACAGCTTAAGAGAAACAGTCATTTTTCATTATTACACTTGTACCGATGAAATTACGCACCATTGACACCTTCAAATAATAGCCACGATAAGCCAGACTTCAGTTTTAATACCGACTCATCTGTAAGACATTCTAGGCAAAGGCAAAGCACCAGCTTCTAGAATTCATGCGTGAGTGAGGGATGTGTGTATTTGTGACTTGGATTTTATTGCTGTGGGATGCAGCACGACGATGGTTATAATCCGTAAAAGACTATAATTTTTTAATACATCTATTTGTTTTTCAATTTTGTTTTTGTGATTGATTTAATGTATGAATGAAGTGGAAATTGGCCCACTTGCTGACATTCGGTCGAGCTGAAACTCAGGCAGATAGACTCGTTGTTGATGATAATGTATTCTGTCGACTTTCGCACACACTCATTTCTTTGAAATTCGATGACATTACGGCACTTAATATAAGAAATAAATGTTGGTCTTATCAACTCGGGATTTGGCCCGATTGGCAGCGCACTTGATTCCAAATCACTGTGTAGGAAGGTTCAATCATCAGTAAAATCAAAAACAATTTTCAAATAGATGTATTTCACGGGTTGATTTTTTCCTTTTAAAATCATCGAACTTAACTGAGAACTCATGATCCATGAGGTATTTTACGAAAATGATACAAAGTGTTATGTTCATTTTGTGTATTGAAATCAATTCAATACATTTATTCAGACCATATTGAATGAATTCCTACCTTACTTGGAAATATAGTTAAAACGTTTTTTAAGATATTTAAGATCTAGACAGGTCTTATAAAGTCTCCAAATTGGATTACAGTAAGTTGGTATGGTTGTAACAGTTTGGAATTGCAATGCAAATAAGCACCCAGTACCTAACCAAGTTGTCTACAAATTGAATATTATTCAAATCGACTTTATTGCAAATGAAAACAAAATAGAATACTAGTTTCATTTTTGGAAAACAGACTATAAGTACAAGAATTTTTCCAAAACCAGTTCCAAATAGAAAGCCGGAGGGTCTGGTCGTCTTTTCCAAGGAGAAAGGCATACTTCGATGGATCCATCATTTCCGTGAGCTAATTCCTTCTTCGTCAGCTTAGGATTTTATTAATTACCATCGATTGTCGATTTTTAATTAGTTGTTCAATAATGAACTGACGCCCTTAGAATAATATTAACTTTCACATCGTGATTTAAATTTAATTATATATAATATCATTTATTTTATTTACAAAACGCTACGAGCTATCAGTTTATTTATAATTTATAACTATTTAGTTTCTCTCGTAGGCTAAACGCGACCCTGAGTATTTAAATTTTATTTTTTTATTGGTGCCCTTTTTTACTCATTTAAAGTACGCTCTAGCGTGTTTAAATCGCACTTTATGGAACGCGCGTTTTTTAAAGTTACCATGGCAACATCAACAAATCAACAAAATGTGAAGTCTAAATGTCAACTTTTAACTATAAATCTGACAGGAATATTTGACATCACAGTTTTTACTAGTTATTGTGTGTTGTAAAATGATTTTAAATCAACCCCTTTATTTATCCTCAACAGACATTGCAATTTCGAATGTATGGCCCACATAGTCGATGCTTTGTACTGTTCCGACATTTTCTGAAGGTAAGCAAGCACAACTCGTTCATCTACATCTACTACGTTTTGCTCCTCCATCCATGTTATGAACCTTTCATATTCTTTTTTATAAACGTCTTTGGATTTTTCAGGTATTAACCGCGATTCTGCTTTGGTATTTAAATTATCAATGTTAGGAACTCATTTTACAACACACAATAACTAGTAAAAACTGTGATGTCAACTATTAATCTTATGTGACAGATTGAAAATTAATGTTTGTGTTTTTCATTTCCATGACAACAAGATATTGTGATGTCACATCACGAATTCATTAATAGTTCTTATTTCCAAATTTTTAATAATAATATCAATATTTATGTTTTCAAAGTGTACCAATAAAAAAAAATAGCGTAAAATATTCGTGGATAACTGGTCTTTAAAACACTTGCTTTATTTCGAGCACTCGGCTACGCTGTCGTGCTCGAAAAATCGCGAGTGTTTTAAAGACCTGTTTATCCACTTATATTTTAATATACTATTTTATATGTAATAGAGTCTCATTTTCTGGATTTTAAATAATAATTATATTTGTTTTGGCTGAATTCTTTTATTTCTATATTATACCTTGATTGATGCATAAAGATTTACTTTTAGCAACGTGTATACATTGGCATAAGCATTACATTAGCAGGCATTATATTTACATTACAATGGTTTCCACCGTGGTTGGATATTTCTTATTATTAATTATTGATAATGATTACATGGTGATTCGCCGAAAGTATTTTTCATCTAATAAGTAGGTAGGTTCGATTATAGATGCCACGCGCCAAATCCCCATCGCTCAATGAAAGCACCTTAAAATAGATAACTAAATCGCAAACGGAAATAAATTGTACATAATGGTACTATGTGCGCTTATACTCTTAGCATAATACTGAGAAAAATAATAAAACTATATTATTTAACAGATCGACAGCAGTTTTGTCGTCATTGATTTGTGATTGAAAATCGGCGCGCCGCGATTAATAGCTACCGGTGGCGACGCACAAAGGAATCCGCAAATGAATTGAGATGACTGCTTCTTCCTAACCGCTCTCCTGCCAGACATTCCTCAAACACACGGAGCCGAGAGTGGCCGCGGTCTCTGGCCGCCGGCCGGTCCAAATAGACCGACCGTCTCGTCGATGCCGGGATACGTGGAAAATAATATTCGATAAACATAACTACTTCTAATTATTTAACAATAAATTTTTAGATTTGGTCGAGGGGTAAGGCCCTTGACTCGCAATCCGAAGGTCGCGGGATCGAATCCCGGCGTGCGCATGTAAATTTTATTTGAATAATACGTGTTATTTCACAATTGATTCATTAAAAAATATATATATTTTATTCTCAGTACATTCCCAGAGTGGAAGATTTATTTTTTATTATTTTTTATTGTAACATAAAATATGAGTTACATATGTACATACATATTTTACCAAATATTATAATAAAGGTCGTTATTAGCGATACTCTCAGTATCGCTTGTAAGACCATCATTCAGGATTGAAATGGCTTTAGCCATGTTTGGTGACCAGATATGTATAGCCAGGTACTTCCCCGCCTTCCTCTTCTCATTTCCTTCCCCTCCCCACTACCTCAAGCATCATAAAAAATGTATTCACATAAAAAAAAACCTACGTAACTTTCTAAAATACAAAAAACACGAATTCTTATAATTTTCAGTATATTCATATAATTTCATTTATGCCACCGTTCTTACAATAGCTGACAGTGTAATGGTCAGCATATTTTCGTTTCAAGCAGTTGACCAGAGTTCGATTCTCGACCCTGGATTTTTGAAAAATATATATTATTTTTATAAAAATAAAAATAAATTTATTTTTCGACGATGATACGACGTGATTTTTCACAGGTAATATTAAGAGCATTAATTTATCGTCCCTCCCGCCTATAAAAACTATACCTATTTAAAAAAATCATAATACTGACTTCGTTTATCATTCCATGGATAAGTAATGCTAAGCCATTTGTAAATTTGTACATTTTTAAGTAACTTTCAGTAGTTAATCGGAAAAAACTATTCGTGTAAAATAAAACTAATTACGAAAAACTATAGTAGATACCTAATTAATGTTAGATGACTGTTTCTGCCAAAACATCCTCAAAATACTCATCTGAGAGTCGACGGGTTATAAATTTTATTGTATTTTTTCAGAAAAGGTATCGCAAGAAACAATGTTAGTCGAATTTACTAGAAAGTTGCGAATTTCTTTTTTTTAACTTTTAGCTCCTATTTATAGGCAAATAACATAACGTACTTAGATACTACAAAAACTAACAGTTCGCTTATGCATTATACATAAAACTGATTTCTGATTTTGTAAATATCTGAGTGAGGAATTGTAAATAGTAAATAAAAACTTAATAAAATATGTATTTTAAATATTATTGGATTGGTAAAACATTAATAATTTTAACAATGTTGAAAAATGCAACTATGGTTTTATAATTTGATTCGAACCCCATTTTGATTTTTTTTCTGATTTACGCAAATAATGTTGTCTCTTTTGACATACAAATAGTCCAGTTTTAAGAAAAGCATAATTATTTACGTTATATGTTACAACTATTACTATAAAAACCACGCCGCGGAAGATTATAATTACATAAAAAATAACTCTTGATTTGTTATCCAGTTAGATATGTCATTGAATTCAACTACACTCAGCTTGAAAATTCACAAAATTTTACTAAGAAAAAATAAGCTTTTATGAAAGCATTTATCACTATCATAAAAAAGATGTAAAGGTCATATATTAATTTCAAAGTGAAATAGTAGTCACGCCATACGGGTTTAAAGCTAAGCATATTTAAGATATAATATGATCGAAAACCTGATAACTGCATCTCCATAGTAATTTCTTACCCCTCTAATACTATCAAATCCCATCACTTTATCTGTGTACAGCAGTGCAGAGCACCCTCGATGGTCAAACAATTTGATTCCGGGTCATTGCTCCCTTTGTCGGGATCTCGGTAAAACGCATAGGTATTTATTATTATCTACGGTATTTATTATAATTCATTAATGATTAACTTTTTCATAACTTCGTTTAGTGATAAAATTACCTCAAGAGCGCTTTACATTTTCTTAATGCTGGTACATTGAATTTTACATCATTCGTACGAGAGGACTTAACCAGTCTGTTTGACGCATGTGATTCGATTTTTGACATTTGCGTGTAAAATTAGTTACGGAAGTGTTTAAAATTAATTATAGGTAAGTAAATTGAATAATATACCTGATTATAAAATGAATTAAAATATCATTTTTATGCTGTTTGGTTATTTTTTTATGTCATCTCTAAACTTCAATACAAAAGCTTACGATCTATATAGGAAAGTGATTCAAGTTTTGACATTTGCGTTTAAAATTAGTTACGGAAGTGCTTAAATAATTAATTATAGATAAGTAAATGGAATTAGTTTTTAATAAAAATATTATTTTGATGTTGTTTTCTTATTTTTTTATTCAGCACTAAAGCCTAGCTATTACGTGGGAAAGTTAGTTTATTCAGATCACGGACGTACAAATATATTGTATGTCTATGATTCAGATGTATTTTTTTATCACATTCGAAATAAAGTATCAATTTCTAGAATGATTTGATGCTCTTAAAAATTGCGGTAGTAATGCCTAGATATCAAACAGTCAATAAATTGTATAAAATTAGATGACGCAAATTCTTTCCATAATCCTAACACTCCAATGAATTATTTAAAAAAATAATTAGATACCAAGTCGTGATGTTGCCAGGTTTATTTTTACGATTTTGGTGATCTTCCAAAAGAAAAGTCTTTTGAATATATTTTTTTTCCAAAACACGTTTTTATGATAAAAAGGATTAAAAAGTAAAATTGTCAAAATCTGATATAAAATTTAAAAATCGTTTCCTCGATTTTCTTTAAAATCTCGACTTTATTCGTTCAAAAAACATTTTTTGTCCATCAGATTTAGTAAGTGAGGGTATTGCACTTAATGATGACGTCTTATCAGCTGTCAGTATGTTGGTATTTGCCGCGTGCCAAGTGTGTCAGTAGTGGTCCCCAGTCGCTACTTCACCTCTTCAACGCTCTGCTCTCCCGATACTTTTCTGCGCTACATGCTTGACGGATTCTGTCGGTATAACTCTCTCTACTGGTGATCGCTTCGATATGACTGAATGAAAAATATCTACTTATAAATTGTCTATCGCATGTAGGTACTTAATTTATGAAAGTAAGTCATATTAATATTATGATTTTTGCTGGGTTAATTTTTTATGGTGGGTTAAAATAGCGCTCTTGTTGGAAGGATTATATCCGCTATACGCCACTGCAGGAAGGTGAACATATCGCTGTGTTCCCATTTCTTTCTAAATGCTAGACGAGCTTAAAAATGTTCGGTGACTATACTGAATAATGCTTTGATCAGATCTATCGATGAGTCATTGATTGATTGCATTTGTGATAAGATAATAATAGGTACTATTGATTCAGTTCGGTGAACCTGCTCTAAAATTATAATTGGATTTTAAAGAATTATTGCACCTGCACACAGTATTATTTTTAAGCAGTTACAGTTTTTTTTATCGAAAATAATGATTATCTGTAAATATAAAACATTGAATGGTCTAAAAATAATCATTTTGATCATATTTCAATGTATCTTTCCAATGTTGACGCACTATTCGTATTAGTAAGTAGCTATAAAGAAAAAATAATGATAGAATCGGGATCCATGCGTTTCCACCAACTTCTACCGAGGAAATGACCAGCTCTCCTAGCGTTATATTTTTAACACCTATCAATCTGTTGGTATTATTAATCAAAAATGTGTACCTGCTGTGCTACGTGACTTGCGTGGCTTTTCTGTCACCACATTTTATCTTGCAATGATATTACAATAGTTGCAAAAAATCTGTAGAAAGTTAGAATATGAAAGCCAATATAAAATTTAATATGAAAGCCAAAATATCAGCATTGATTTGTTACTAATATCAAAAATAATCCATTACTTCCCTCAAATTTCGTTCTGTTGATGTGGGTATAAAGTTAGAAAACAGAGACGATTTAAAATGTCGCTTGCCTATGCCAAGTCATTATTAGGTATATTCAAAAATTTTGACATCGAACAATATGTTTTCAAATCACGTGACGCGTTCATAGATCGACAACTGCCCATTGCATAAAATTACTACTAATTTTCATATTCTTGCAATAAGACCAAATTATTGAAAACAGCGAGCATCTACCAGGAAGCCTTTGTCTCCGCCATTCTCCCTCGACACTTGTGTTGTGTGTTATGCATGTAAACGGCTTCCCCACGACCACCGTTTGTCAAGATCACGGCCCAACGATGGAGCAAGCCATGGCTCTAAATTGTCCATCACACCACCGTGTTTCTAGCCATCAATCTTTTCTACATATCCCGACTCCCAGCTCTTTCCACGTTCTTCCACTTCCTCCCCGCTCGATGTCCCAACGGCTAAATATTACGCTTTCAAACTAATATAAAATCAGTCGTGAAAACGTGAGGCGACCATAAGCGTTATGCTGGCGGTAAATTCTCGCAAACCAATGGTTGCCTGGGAGAAACCTCCACTCTATAGGCTATGCAGGACCGCAGGGGAAGAAAAAGGTAATGAAAGCATTAGACGAGAGTATGCTAATGAACTTTGTTACTAATACGGCCAATACACTAAATTTTTCACAGCATTGCTTGACAAAAGGTTTGTTAATGGAACTCTAGCTTTATTCAAAAATATATAGTTGACCGCAACATTTAAGTTTCAGTTGTAAAATAGATTCAATTTAATATATAAATTCTACGTTTACGAACTACTGAAAAAAAAAACCGATTTTCTGTTTGCAGACGAACGGTCCATTTCGACGGTTTTTGAATGGATTAAAAACTTTTATATGTTTTCTAGTTAGATTCTGCTTGAAAGAAGAAAAAAGACGTGTCGTTTTAAAGCACCGAAAGAACTTTTCAATCAAAAATGAATAAAATGTAGTGCGTTTGCACTGCTGAAATCTTTGAAAGGAACACCTGTACAAATCAACCGCAGAGAGCAAACCCTGCGCCGGCTCTCACAGGGATGATAAGAGAAAACGCTAATATGGGAATTAGCGCTACCAGCGCCAGCGCTTATACAGCGCCTATACATCGTATATATATACAGCACGGTCCAGCGCGGACAATAGAAGAAGCTGTACACAGGGTATTGTTCGGATGGCGACAGTTCGGAATAATATCCACTTTCAATACAAAACGGACAAAGACACGAGTAGATAGTGGTACCTCTCTACCTGCTTTTCTGCCTGCACTGGATGTTGCGACATTTAGATTATGCATATAGATTTCTGCGCATAATGTTTCAATTCGATAAACACAACATTGTCAGGATATCTCTATTGCATTGTTTGACCAAATTGTGAAAAGTTATCTGGCTAATTGGACAATATTGGTATTGGTATTGAAACACGTACTACAAACTAACCAACTACAATCGAAGCCAATTTGAAAATTATTCGGTCTCCCATAATGTTCATTTTCTCATCACCCACTTCGACGATTGTTTAGTATTAAAATGTTTAGCGGGTTAATTCTTTGGATATTCTAAGATTTCTGAGAGATGGATGAAATATTGTAAAGTCAAATTTTCTAAGCTCTATATATAATTTGAAACTTTGAAATAAGGATAATAATATGAGGTGTTTAAACAATAATGGTTTCTCGGAGGTTGCCAATCATTTCTTAGAGACGAGTCACACTTTTGATATTATCTAATAGTGGAATTGAGTTACTACATTGTAATTTTAATGGTTTTCATTTGAACAAATTGGAAATCTTGGTAATTATAAAGAGCGTAAATACGAATTAAAATATTAATAAAAATATTTTAAAATCACCCATTATTAAACTTGTTCCCTTTGTAAATTACCTATACCCTTATACCCCCTCCCCCTTCCTTCTCACACCTTTCCATTGACACCGTTAAGGTTATGCCTATTATTTGTAATTAGTAAACCCTGAGGAAGTGAGCATTGCTCACAAAATGTTTACGCCATGTTCTTCAAAAACTACTTATATATATTTTTTTAATTTTTCACTTTTACAACTTTTGGTATAAATTCTAACTCGATAACTCAAATATTATATTGTTTAAAATATTCTCACAAAATGTGTACGCCATGTTCTTCAAAAACTACTTATATATTTTTTTTAATTTTTCACTTTTATAACTTTTGGTATAAATTCTAACTCGATAACTCAAATATTATATTGTTTAAAATATTTCTTTACGCCATATTCATCAAAAACTAGTTGTATATACTTTTTTTTAATTTTTCACTTTTATAGCTTTTGGTATAAATTCTAACTCGATAACTTTTGTAAAACTTATTTATAATCTATGTAAAAGCCCCTATCAGCGTATAACAATAATAAATAAATAAATAAAATATATCGTTTTTTTTAAAACAATAAATATGGTTAACGCTTAATAATCTATTCGTTTTGAATCTATGATATTGTGTGGTATTTTAGTGGCTACGTATTCTTATCATACCCTGATTCATTGCTTAGCGACCAATGTTTTATTCACATTTGATTTTATTTGAAATGTTATTTATAGATTTTAATTGTGAAAACAATACCATTTAGTATAATGTTTTCTGTTTTATTTCAGGAGGTGAGTCTGGAACCCGTACACAACACCCACGCGATAGTAGGAGCCTTGCCGCAGCAGGTATTTAACGAATTGTGAATCCAATCATTGGAAAGCATAAAAACCAAATTGAAATCTCTGAATACTTTTTTCCGCGCAAAGGATTTTAATGGATAAGAAGGATATTAAATGGTATTACTTTAATGACGCGACGGAAATAAGTGTGTAAAATGGTTTCAACATATTGATGCGTCACATTGCAATTAGGTACATTAAGTAGGTACCGGCGTCATTTGCAAATCTGTACCACCATCTCGTGATGCGCTTCTATAAATGTTTTTTTTATTTTTTTATTTTAAAGTTTTTACATTTAGTAAATACAAAATACATTTTTTTAACATTTTCCTAAAGCAACGATTTTATGGTAGAAAAGCGTACATTTTATGTGTATTTTTAAGAAATATGTACTAGTAATTTTTAACATTGTGTTCGAAAATGTACCTATGTAATAAAAAAGTTTGCTCCAGTAAAAATCTGATTAGGTGCCTGGGTATATTATAATAATATTAAGTACGTACCAAGGTATCTAGCACGGTCGATGGATAAAGCAATTATCAGTAATATTATCGATAAATTGTCATGATTAGAAACAATATATAGTTTACGTCCAATAAATTAAGAGAATTTAATCGTTGCGAACTGTTGGTTCTTCATTGGCGACCTGCGGTCACGCTCGAGAATGATGACAAGTTACCAACATTATCGATAAAACTTTTATCGATCGACCGTGCTAGATACCCTGGCAATACTAACGTACCAACGCCTTACCAAAGTGCGAATAATTTAATTATTTTCTTAATCTCCCAGTTTTCTGGAGGTTTTCAAAGAATTTTAATTTTCGAAAGACAATTTCTTGAATTCAAAACCTAAAATTCCGGTTATAAAATTAATTTATGAGTATAATTTTAAATACTTATCAACAAATAAGGTGCTTAACTTTCCTATTGTTGTTATCGTTAAAATATTTTAGATACTCTTGTAGATGACAACAATTATTTTAAGTTGAAGCTTTTCAAAATGTTGCATTAAAACCATTTGATCGAATTTAACATTTTAATATACGGCGAATAAAAGGGATCCAAAGTTTAATCCGGCCGAATTAAAAGATAAAACACAGACATTTGCCAAAGCCCATAGGTACAGGTATCATTTCATTCTACCTACCCTACCCTCCAAATATAATGGGCAGGCCATTGATATTTATTTTAGTGTCGAGATAAAATTAGGTAGCATTGTTCCATGGGCAGGACGCCACATGAGAGAGGAGATTCGGAATAAGAGGGAAAGGAATAAAGGAAAAGAGGAATGATACTGCCAGTAGGTGCCTACCTACGCTACTTCTTATCAATGATAAGACATTGGGTACCTCCCCTAGTAGAAAAATAAATATTTTGCACTAGATACAGATTTCTAAAAACCATTACACATTTTAAATTTTCAAATGATTTCGGGTAGGTAACCATTTTGCACATCTCTGCTCCCTACCAATGAAGTTTTTATTAAATATTGATAATAATAAAGTATAAAAATTAAACAAGGGTGGTGTAATTCCAAGCGAATCATTTAGGACGAACATTAAATTAATCAACACATATTACACAATTCGTCATCGTTGTTGAATAAATTCAATAAATACAGGTTGTCGGAATAAAGTGCAATAACTTCGAGAGATGATTCTACATAATGGTAGAAGTACAAAAATTTGAATAACTTTTACTAAATTCTATTTTTTGTATAGAATTTTTTTCAATATAAGTTTTTAGATTTTCACGGCCAAAAGCATTTTCGTTGTTAGTTTTTGGGGTGTTATGATGATGGACACTGCAACGCTGTCCGAAACGTCGGCTATAGAAGGAGGTAGCGCAACACGGCATAACACCCCAAAAACTAACAACAAATTTTTTTTTCCATGTTCAAATATATTTTTTACCTGAAAACTACCTTAAAATGTTGGAAGTTCGCTAAAATTATTTTTACTTTCTTACTTTTAGGGAGGTACTATCATAAAGAATCACCTCACGAAGTTAGTACACTTTATCCCCAGACACTTTGTATAATGATGATAATGTGCTTTTCTACAAGATTTGATTAAATTCCATCACAAGTTTGAAGACATCCATAGTGGAATTATCGTCAAGTACTTCTAGAAATTTAGGAATGGTCACATCATAACTGCAACGTCTATAACTAATATAATAGTGTGGTACCTGAATTGTGGTTCGCAATCGATATTCTTATACACAAATGAACTAATGCCAGTGCGTGTAGCGTGTCCTTTTACTAGGTTATTTAGGGACCTCAAACGATTTCCAATAAGACAATGCAAATTTTAGGTTTTTTTAATACGTGAGTCAATGAAACTGCTTGACTGCTCTCTTGTAAGATCGCAGCTAGTCTCCTATTCAGGCTTGCAACTTACACCGCTTTGGAGAAAGTACAATAAAAGTTTCTTAGATATGTTCAATACAAATTGAGACAAATTGATATCTGCTGTAATACATTAAACATTATTTTTTTTAAATTTAGAACTACGACTACTTTCTACCAGAGAACTATTAATGATATTCTTATACTTTTTAAGTTATTGAATAACCTCAAAAACTGCCCTTACCTTTAAAGTTTTTTTTAAATATCCGTGTTCCTGTTAAATCTACTCGACTCCACTTTCTTTTCCACTGTGACAAGCATAGAACTACTTAAATATCATACACCGACTGCTAGTGATTTCAATGAACTGCTATAATATTATCTTTTCGATATTTTCAAAACCTCTATGTCCTGCATCAAAGCAAAAACACTTCTTAGTTATTAAATAATCAGTGAATACAACTGATAAGTTTATGTATTACGAGTATGTTTGTGAAATAAAAATAAATCCTAACATAACTTAGCATTTCTGAAACAAAGAAAGCAAATCATCACAATCATTTTGATACCCTCGATTTAAGCGATTCAGTCACTGTATATGCCCCGTATAGATACTTGGTAAGGTAGTATAGTTTTGAGCAAGCCAGCTTTAATTGGTACACCAGCGGGGCACAAGGCGCAGGCCCAGGGCTCGGGGCCCGCGTTGGCCAGGGCCCGCGGCCGGCAGGTGGGGAACTTGTGCATAATTCCATTATATCATAAGATTCTATTTGCATTTTATCGCGGCCACCATATAAATTGCAGACGTATAAAATGCAAAGATACGATCTTTTGTTCCTTCGCATAATTTCAATAGGAAGGCCTGTAGCTCCGGGCTGCTCTGGTACAAGTTTCAGTAACTAACTAAAGATAAATTATTGCATTCTGATTAAAATAAAAACGTTGCAGCAGATAATTTCGTTGCGATTAGTGACTCTGGTTGCACAAGTAATTAGCTAGATGGGTACCTACTTAACTACGGTATCTGCTCCGCGTAAGTTTAATTTCGTAATTTTTGCGATACTTATTGTTTTTTTTACATTAACTCCATTCAAGAGTTAATGTAAAAAAACAATAAGTATTTTACATTAACTCCAGTCATCTTTGGGGATGCTATACAGAGAGTTTTTATAATGTGAGAAGGTTCTGGGAAGGAAAAGGATATGACGGGGAGGGTTTGAATCTGAGGGTCAGTGTGTCCAGGAGTAACGTATGATGGAGAGGTCAAATGGATCTCCCTCATCCGACCACTCCGTTTCAGCTGGTGGGCAGTGGCATCCATCCACAAGACTTGGAAAAACCAACCCCATGAACCCGGGCACCCCTGCTAAATCACTAAACGTAGCGAATCATCTGGGGTGACCTATGGCATAGGCGTTGGTTATCCAATGAATGGTTCCCTGGGCGGTTTTACCCATATCCGCCTCCCAAATTAAAGTTTAGTATTTCGCTGAGGAATAATTTTTCAAATGACAGAGAACGATATCGAAATCAAGTTATTTTGTTTTTAAAATAGATATATTAATTTCAGTTCAGGCACTCCTGCGCAAAAGCTCGTACTATTTTGGTAATATACACAATTTTATTTAACTTTTTTATGATACCTCGATTACCTACCACTAGGTTTATGTTACCCTGTTCCCTGGTTGTAGATGGTAGGACTTATTCTTAGCTCTTTATTTGTAAATTTCTACAACATATTACTTTATTATGGCAGCATTTAACTATTACCTACTTGCGTACTTTTTATTTTTCGTCAGATATATCTTATAAACCGCTTTTATTTATTTATTTACTCTTTTACACGCCCGTGGAGCTTTTTCATTGGGCATAAAATATTAACATTTTTTTACTCACGATTGGAAGTAATAAACAATAGGTTGCAAAAATAGTTTGTTACATTATAGTGGCTTACAATTGGATAAAACTTAAAAGAAAAAGAAAATAATAAAAATAAACTTAAAGTTGTTGTAAAAATTGTTTTTATGTGTTTTAAAAATGTTGTTATCATTTGTATATTTGTTTGCTAAACTATGTAAGCGAGGAATGGGCGAGCTTGCTACATAATTTATTTGTGAATGGTGACATTGAAATATGTCCTTATAGGTAACTAGAGAGTCGAGTAGGTACTCTAAAATTGACTAAACTCACATGTAAACAGTCGAACTCAGTAACTGACTTTGGGAGGTTAACGTAAAAAGATGAGTTTTGTGTTTCGTTTCGTCGTTTATTTGCATATTAAGTATACCTAATGGTATTAGTACCTGCCTATAATATAAATTTTTTGACTATTGATTGATAATTTTGAGTCTTAAGTACCTAACGTCGATTTTTTGGAAGTGTAGTGGCTACGTCACAGGCACCCCCACCTCAACATTGTCGCAATACATTTTACCGCTGGGACTAACCAGCCAGTCATTAAACGCACTAGCTCTGAAGTAGACGTGTTATTCTTTTAACTCCCAATGTGTTTCCTCCCACACACACAACCAACATAGAGGTACCTACTGTACACCTCCAAAGTGGTGACCCCGACGTGATCTACAAGTGTGTGTGTGGGAACAATAGAGTGATAAGAAAGTGCAATATTATCTCGTGAACATTAAACAACAGTGCGTCAGAGACATCTAAAACAATGACTTTCAGCCCAAGTAGTGTGTCCAGGGCTGCCCCCGAACCCGAGTTGAATGTGGTTTCTATAAATACCAAAATTCCGGAGTTTTGGAATGAACAGCCACGACTGTGGTTTCATCAGCTAGAGGCAATTTTGACTCCACAAAAAATTAGTGAGGATAATCGTTATCTAATTCTCGTCGCGAAATTAGGAAAAAACGAACTGCGACAAATCAGTGACATATTAAACAATCCCCCGGCAGAAAACAAATACCTGGCGGTGAAGACCAGACTCCTTCAGGTCTATGAAGAGTCAGAGGCCCAGCAACTCCAACAACTCCTTGGAGAGCTGGAACTAGGTGACCAGAAGCCTTCGCAACTCCTGCGAAGAATGAAAGAGTTGGCGATAAATAAACTTTCGGACGAGACGCTCAGGATTCTTTGGCTGGGACGCCTTCCGCAGACGGTTCGTGCCGTTCTGACGGTCAGCGAGGTGAAAGACATGGAAAAACTATCGCAATTAGCTGACAAAATACTGGACACTACAAGAACTTTTGAGGTAGCTGAGGTTAGAGAGCAAACATCTTCAGCCATCGAGACGTTGACTCGGACCGTTGAAAAGTTACAATTGGAAATAGCGAGCTTACGCAGAGAACCACGAGGCCGCGAGCGACAACGTTCGACTTCCAGGGGCCGCCGGACAATTTTTCTAAATCGTTTCCGTGCACCACAGCCTGGGGATTCCAACTACCTGTGCTGGTACCATTATAAATTTGGCGTTAAGGCTCAGAAGTGTCAAGATCAATGTACTTACAAGGCAAAAAACGAACATTGACGCCCGCGATCGAGATAGTTGGCGTTGATAATACATCTCGATTATGTGTTACCGACCGCAAAAGTGGTATCAGATACTTAATTGATACAGGCGCCGATATTTCCGTCCTTTCTTCTCGAAAATTTCACTCATCAATGCCTACCGATTACAAACTATATGCAGCAAATGGAACCCAAATAAATACGTATGGTGAAAAATCTCTCGTTCTCGATCTAGGACTACGCAGACCTTTCCGGTGGACGTTCATCGTTGCTGATGTCAAACAATCTATCATCGGAGCAGATTTTTTACGGGCGAAGCAACTACTCGTAGATCTTCATGGAAGGAAATTGGTAGACAAGGTGACAACCCTAACCACCAATACATCCATTACAAAGGATTCAAATGAAAATATTTACGCAGTAGACATAACAAACCCATATCACAAGTTATTATTGAAGTATCCCGAGTTAACAAGACCGGAATCTTTGAAAAATGCACCGAAACATGATATTTGTCATCATATTGTGACTACAGGCCCACCCATTCACGTTAAGGTACGTCCACTAA
Organism: Limnephilus lunatus; assembly: GCA_917563855.2. NCBI lineage: Eukaryota > Metazoa > Arthropoda > Insecta > Trichoptera > Limnephilidae > Limnephilus > Limnephilus lunatus. The sequence goes on along the minus strand of OU830595.1, from coordinate 89,824,578 downwards.
ATCCTATCAAGTACAAAGCAGCCAAACAAGAATTCGAACACATGCTCGAGCTTGGAATCTGTCAACAATCCAACAGTCCGTGGGCGAATCCCTTACACATTGTAGATAAGGCAGACGGCGCAATTCGACCGTGTGGTGATTATCGCTTATTGAATGCCAAGACAGTCCCGGACCGATACCCGATTCCTCGCATATTAGATTTCACTTACGCATTGCACAAGCGACAAATATTTACAAAATTGGACCTATGCAGGGCATATCATCAAATTCCAATTGCAACCGAAGACATTCCTAAAACAGCAATTTTAACTCCTTTCGGTTTATACGAGTTCACTAAAATGAATTTTGGTCTCCGCAATGCGGGTCAGACTTTTCAAAGGTTCATAGACATGATATTTCGTGGACTGGACTTCGTTTTTGCTTATTTGGATGACATACTAATAGCGTCAGAAAACGAAGAACAACATTTACAACACCTTCAACAGGTATTATCCCGTTTGGACGAATTTGGTTTAACAATTAACGCAAGCAAATGTGAATTCGGAAAAAAGGAGATTAATTTCCTTGGTTACTGCGTCACAAGTGATGGAGTTACCCCTAATGAAGAAAAAGTTAAGGCTATTGTCAATTTCCCTCAACCCAGCACTATCGAAGAACTACGTCGATTCCTGGGAATGGTGAACTTCTACCGTAGTTCTATCCCTAAAGCTGCACAAATGCAAGGCCCGCTCAACGCATTCTTGCACAACTCCAAAAAGAAAGACAAAACACGAATTGAATGGACAGCATCTGCAAATGAGGCATTCCAACAGTGCAAAGATAGTCTAAAAAGCACTGCTACACTATTTCACCCTGCTCTCGACGCAGGTTTAGCCCTAATGACGGACGCTTCTGAGACATGTGTCGGAGCTGTATTACAACAACTAGTCAAAAACAGCTGGCAACCACTGGGTTTTTTCTCGAAGAAATTGAGTGAAACCCAACAGAAATACAGCACCTATGATCGCGAGCTGTTGGCCATTTACATGGCAATCAAACACTTTCGCAGCATGACGGAAGGAAGAGAGCTGACGATATATACAGATCATAAACCTCTTACTTTTGCTCTTACAAAGAAAATTTCAACATCCGACACACCTCGAAGAATCAGGCAACTAGATTTCATTTCACAGTTTTGTTCTCAAATTAAATATGTTCCAGGTGGTGACAACCCTGTCGCAGATGCCCTTTCACGAATTCAAGAAATCACCTTACCTAGCTTGTTTGACAGCAAAGAACTAGCAGACGAGCAAAGTAAAGATAAAGAATTACAACAGCTAAAAAAGCAGAGTAATGTTCAATTTAAACTGATTACTTTGCCAAATTCAAATTGTCCAATAACTTGCGAAGTTTCAACAGCACGTGTAAGGCCATATCTACCAATGAAATTCCGCGAAAAAGCAATGGCCTCCGTTCATAACATGAGTCATGCGGGCATCAAAGCAACTCGACGTTTGATTACGCAGCGTTATTTCTGGTCTTTAATGAACAAAGATATAGCAGTGTGGGTAAAAAAATGCTTACTTTGTCAAAAAGCAAAAGTCAGTAGGCATACCATATCACCGCTTGGAGAATTCCATGATGTATCTCGATTCGAACATTTGCATATCGACATCATCGGACCGCTTCCAATTTCACAAGAAAACCGATATTGTGTAACGATGGTAGACAGAGAAACATCATGGCCAGAAACGATTCCAGTTAAAAACATTTACGCCGAAACGATAGCTGACGTTCTGATTGTTCATTGGATTTCAAGATTTGGTTGTCCGACCTTTATCACGACTGATCAGGGCCGGCAGTTTGAGTCTGACTTATTTAATCAACTGGTGAAGAGACTCGGCATCGAAAAGATTCATACTACCGCTTATAACCCAAAAGCCAACGGGAAAGTAGAACGCTATCATCGTACTCTCAAAGCTGCTATCATGGCAAAATGTGAAGGTAACGCACATTGGGTACAGGAATTACCAATCATACTATTGGGCCTCCGATCAGCCGTCAAGGATGATAAAGGCTACAGCCCAGCGCAAATGGTGTATGGTACATCTTTAGCGATTCCTGGAGATATTTTCGTGCCTTCTAGGCCGAAAATAAATGACACAGAATTCAACAAAAGACTGATGGACCATTTCCGAAACGTATCATGGCCAGAGGGAAGAGTCGCTACAGACCAAAGACACATTTTTATTCACCCTGATTTAACAACTTGCTCCCATGTTTTCCTCAGAAACGAAGTAAAGAAAGCTCTCACTCCACCGTACAAGGGTCCGTATGAGGTTTTCGAAAGAAAGGAAAAGTATTTTAGCTTAATAATAAATTCAAAAAAGGTAAACGTGTCTATCGATAGACTTAAACCGGCAATATATCAACCTATTAATGTTTCCGAAAAAAATAAACCAGCTGACCAAACATTATTCAGGGCAACTACTGAGTCAGCTGTAGACAGGGCAGGACGATCAACCGAAGTGGAAAGTGAACCGGTACTCTTAACCCCGTCAGCAAAATACGCTACACGTGCCGGACGAACCATCAAAAAACCAGTACGCTTCTCTTGAAAAGGTTCATTTCTAATTTCAACGATCACAAGATAGCATCATGGGTGCACAGTCAACGAAAGAAGAAGTTATCATCGCCCAGGCCGGTGGAGGGTCCTTCAGCCAGACAACACATCACATATCATTGGTCTCATTGGTATTAGTGTGCACCATCATCTTTATCGCCTTTGCCTTTATGGGGTGGAAGTTTTGCCGCAACAGGATAACGACCAGCATCATGGACAGGATGACAGGCCGAGTTGGAGCAGGGGACATTCCTGCTAACTTTCCCCGTCAACATCCCGTACATTTATAGTTTAAAAGGCGAATGCGCTCAGTGTAAAAAAGTGTATAATTAAAATTTTTCGTGCTATTTTGTGATGAATATTTTGAATTATTTTTTCCTTTTTTGTGTGTGTAATCATTCTTATGTTTTATAATGACACTTTATTTATTGCTTGTGGTTTTATGGCATATGATTTATCTTCGACAATTTTAATGCACCATTACAAATATTTTGTACAATGTATCTTTTACGATATTTAAATGTATTATGTATTTTTCGCAAATTTTGAATACTTTTTGTTTGTTTTACAATCCTTGACAATGTTGTTTTAATTCTATTTTGTTCGTGTAATATGTGACCATCTCACTTGGAGGGGAGGCATGTAGTGGCTACGTCACAGGCACCCCCACCTCAACATTGTCGCAATACATTTTACCGCTGGGACTAACCAGCCAGTCATTAAACGCACTAGCTCTGAAGTAGACGTGTTATTCTTTTAACTCCCAATGTGTTTCCTCCCACACACACAACCAACATAGAGGTACCTACTGTACACCTCCAAAGAAGCCAGAAATCTTCGGAAATTTCTTTGTGTATATCCAACATTTTGATTGAAAACAAGCAGATTTCATTTGTAAGTCGTAGGTCAAGTATTTAAGCCTATATTTTTTTGATTAATTTGTATACATTTTTTTTTTGAATGACGTGTTCCAAAATAAAGTTTGTTTTAAATTAATAACAGGATCATTAAAAATAAAAAAAATTATACTAAATCATTTTCGAAAGATTATATTTGTAAATTTGTCAGAATGATATGGATTCCTTTCACCCTCCCATTCACACCTTGTGCACTGTGCAGTGTGCAGTATGTACACAAAGCAACAGCCATGCAGATGAGCCTGAGTCAGTCTGGTCGGCCCACACAAGCGTGCGCGACCTTACAATATAATATCAGATGCAGTCAGGCCACGGCATAATGTGGGTAAGATGCCCGCTACCCGCTTACCACTACCCGCTACCCGCTATCCTCTACAATACCTACAGCCAGCGTCTGCATCGTCCACAGATACAGTCGCCGTACACCGTATCAATCTGTCTCACCTGGAAGGCGGGGCCTCGAACGCCCGGCCAATGGGGCGCCGGCCCGCGATACATATTCATATCCATATTTATAGCGTCATCATCACTCATAACCCTTCCGAGATCCCCGCCTATGGGAGAGCGCGCCCGCCGATCTCAAACACTTCATCATAACAGAACGCATCTGACTGGGCATTAATAATAGAAATATGAAAGAGCATCATGTCTGACTCACTAAATATGAATATCTGAGAGATACATAAAGAAAGTATGAAATATAGATAGCCGTGTTTGTATAGTTGAAGTCGAGCATTCAGAGAGCGGGCGGCAGATGTGTATCTCCTCTCTGATCTTAATTAGGGATACACACTCCTACACGCATTCCTCGCGGACAGTCCCATAAATATTAAAGTTTCGTGGAATTCATTTTTCGCGTCATTTTTTCTTCATTTTATTTAAATATTAACCTCGCGACGTCCACCGGACGGCAAAGCGGGTCAGGTCTATTTCAAATTGAAATATTTATCTGCCAAAGTTTGTCTGAAAATTCCACCATCGCGAGAGCCCTGTCTGATTTATCCGCCTCAATTTAGTCTCACAACAAAATATTAAAACTTTCATAAAAAAAAACATCAATTCTCTTGCGTTTCATGAAAATAAAGTAGCTTAACTATCAACATTCAATGTTTTGGATTTAATTTTTTGTTGTGTTTACAAAATATAACAGTATTTCTAACGGAACGAACTGCTGTATAAACTGAATTAAAAGTATCAAAAATAAACATTTCTTTATCTGTAATCACCCCATTTCTTGGTACAATACAAACATCGCCCTTGTTAGCCGATGTAACTTTTAATAATGAGGGACATTATGACCTATCCGACTACACGGCGTATGAAAGAGAATTTGTCAGTTTCATGCGAGGGCTGCTCCAGATATTTAAATACATTATTTCACCTTTTGTCAAAGCGTGCAGATGTTTTCTAGAGCGAGGATTCATTTTTTATTCGTCGTTACGGAACTTTTTTATGTGACTGCTTTACAAATTGGCTCTCAAATGATGTCGGGAAATTTAATTTATTTTAGGATCAGCAAAATTTTAGATCACGGTGATATCTAGTCTTAAAATGTCTACTTTACTTGGGTAATAATCTGTCCTTTCTAAGTGTATCGTCTCTGATGACTTCGAGCAGCTGAAATGTAAGATTTTAGCGGTCGTTCATCACCTCTCATATCCACATTGCATTCATATCGAAATTCGAATAATTAGATCTTGTTTAGTTTTAACAAAAACGAGGCTCGTGGATTTTTTCACTTTCAATCTATTTCGATCTTTTTTTTCCTACAAGCCCTCCCATTATTGCCAAGTTAAAAAAAACTAGATGCTTAACTTTCACAATTAATTTGCTTAGCCTTTTTAAACTCCAATGAAAAATTATACTTCTTCATATACTTTGCTTAGTCCAATCAGAAAATAATCTTCTGTTAGTAAAATAATCAAATGCGCTTTATTTATTTTTAATAGATCGTTGAACAACAAATGGATGCACTTTAATATCACAATAATTTATAAGACACGTTGATTGACCGCGTATTAAAATCTGGCCGATGACATGAAAAGGCGAACTGCGATGAACTTACATATTTGTTGGCGTAGATCCAACTCTCTAAGTGGCTGAAATCTGAGAATAATGCGTTGAAATGAGAAGAAAACGTGCCACGTCGGCGCGGCGCCCGCTCCCTACTACGAAATTTGAAATCACATTTTTTTAAACGATGCGGATATTTAGCACAGAACGGTTCCCTGAACCCGTCAAGTTCAAGGAAACACATCCCTAATTCAATGTCACGCGTTGGTCTGCGAATATTCGCCGAAGCATTAGTTGGGTAAAATCGCTGTCATAAGGAATTAGGAGCACCACCTACCTACCCAAATCTAGTGATGTGAGTGTGAACGGCTGGGTTATTGACGTTATTGCTTGCCAAGTCTGGTTTTTGAACGGTTGATACAACTAGCGTGCTGTTTTTCGTCATTTATAAAAAAAACATCATTTATATATATGAAGTATTTAACCCAACCCATTTTAACCCACGTAAATTTAACTTTCGCACCTAAAGTTAGATTATTTATTTTTAAATCAGTGATGACTTTGCGCTTTAATCATGGCTGCAAAGTTTTCCCCTAGCTGTAAAAAGATAATCATTTTATCCACTGAAGACAGCACATCGATAAGATATAAATATTCCAACTAACCCAGTAAGTCAAACTTTTGCAACTCTAAAAAGTTCATATATTTTAGAATCAATAGTGACTTTATTCATGAATCGTGACTTCAAGTCCAACTCTAGTGAAGAAAGGAATTTGAATTTGAGTTGAGTATTTACTACAGTTAGCATATCATTTATTCATAAAACATCATGGATATGAAGTACTTTCTTGTATTAAACTCAACTCAATTAATTAACTCGAATTTTTGCATCTAGTATATTTTAACACCGCACGATGGTTCAATATTGAGTTTAAGTCCATCTCTAGTGGTGAAAAGAAGTTGATTTGATTTGAGTAATAAGTATGTTCTTTCCACTCTTCGAATATTTCTACCACCCCTTCAAAGCCATTTGTTCTCTTCGCTTGTAATTTCAGTGAATGCAGTAAGTTGTTATTGACTTGTCAAACTAATTCAAACACCATGGAGTGTTGCAGTAATCAAGGCGTCTGGATTGTTTTCGTCTTTACAAACTTACAAACTTTCTAGCACAATGACGAACTAATGAATATTAATAATGTAGACTGTATTTTGTATTAAAACATAGCTATTTAAAAAAAAGGAATGAATTAGAATAAAGCTGGGCATTTGATAATACTTATCTCGTGTACTAGCTTAGAATCTTACCCGAGCAGCGAGCAGGGAAGCAAATAAGGAATTGGTTTGTTAGATAGGTACCTAAACTGCATGTACATATTTGATATTCTGATTTGATATAAGATAGCTTCGTTACTCAGAAACCGTATTCATCATGCGCGTAGCGAATAGCGGGTAGTGAGCAGTAGTGATTGGATCGGAAGACCTGTATTCAGGAAGAGGCCGGGCTTCTGGCGGGAGCGGAGCCCGCTGCCCGGGGCCTGTAGCCTGCGCCCTTCGCCAAACACCACGAGGGCCCGAGCTCCGCGGATGCCAGCATTTTGCATTTCCGCCGTGGATGCAAAAAATAAATTTATTATATGTTTGAAGCGGACGTCTGCGTTCGGTCCGCAGTATGCACAGTGCACACGCGCTCCCCTTGACGGCCAAACAATTTGAACATGGAACATCGGCCATTGTTTCGGGCCGCTCAAAGATGGCGACAGCCCACCGGCACCCCCTGCCCCTCCCCACCCAGACACTTGAAACATATTATTTTTTGCGGAAAAAAAAGGTACGCCTCGACGTAATATGGCGAAAGCGAATAAAATGGACGGACACGAAAATTGCAGGCGCCGAAATTTATTATTTCGTCGACCTTTTTTCGCGAACAAGTCCCTGAATACCGCACGGCCCTTCGTGGCGTGTGAAGCGGGAACCTCTCACGTGGAAAGGTCACACGATAGTCTCCATCTGTTAGTCCATAGGAACTGGACCGAGCACCGAGCGTGATGCTGTATGCTGCATGTTTGCTGTGTGTTGTGAACTGTCCGCTGGCTAGGCCATTCAACAGGTTGATCGCTTAACATTACTTTATCCCCTTCCTAATTACTATTAAACGTTACGAAGAAGCACGGACTCTACGGAGTCACTTTCCTGCTCGTAGCTCTAATTAAAATCCGCTAACGTGATAAGAAAATACACATCTTTGAACAGAAGGGATATAAATCTAAACGACACTCACATAAGTACACCACATCAAAACATCTAGAAAAAATTGGAAACTGACTATTGAATACTTTAACATTTCTAACTTAGATAAAGTTATTTTAATAGTTATCCATAATTAAACGAATATTCATCATATACACAACATTAACAGATGCACTTTTCTATTTAGAAACATTCATTTAGTTATTTTGTTGTGCTTCATTTCTATGCTGAATGGATATTTACATCGATCACTTCATTTTATACAATGTTCTGGATTATGTTGTAGATGGCCATAATGAACTACGAAATATGATTTTACTATAATTTTTGTGTGTAATAATTGAAATTCAACTTTTTAATGACAAAACTTACACGATGATATGAATTCAGTTACCGAAAGTTTTCACAATAATTTTAACATAATAATATGTTTAGGCAAACATCGATACCCAAAAAAATTCCCAAAATTGATTCCGATCAATAAGATTCATATATGTGAATGTTATGGTCCCATCCTGGGTCCAGAAGTTCAGAAGTTTTCCACATTATAACGTCAGATCATCCCGGCCAAGCTTATGGGACACGGTGCCTCATTAGTCGCCAGTGAGGCCGATTGTTTCAAGAGAGATTTAGGTGAGGTTTTGAATACCGAGAATTTTTTCTTTGAATCCTTTCTTTTCGCCTTATTTTATAAATATATTGATAGGTGCATTGGTAAACGGGGACGCTAATTAAAGCAATCTGTAACGTTGCAACCTCCGCTGGGAGCTGATATCTAGCTTTGCACCTAGTTTTATGTATCTCCACGCAAACTGTTTACTTCGATGTGAGATTTGTAAGTTTATGTACGTACCTATCAACTTAACAAAGGTATATTATAATCTTATATATTATATTAAATTGTTTGAGTTTACGTGCCTTAAAAACTATTATTTTTACTGTATGATGGTGGGAATATCGACATATTTTGTCTCAGTGATAAGAGATTCAAAATGGAAATAGTATTGATTCTTGAAAGAATCTTTCCTCATTGGCACAATATTTTTCACTACCTACCTGGATTTTTTTTCTGCGTATATTTGTGTCTCGTTTTTTGCAAATATTTCATGTAATCTCTTTTATATATTCAATTTTTGGCTATAAAGTTTTAATGTACAAAAAATTATTAAAAATCTCGTTTTGTTGCAAATATTACAGTTTATCTCTTACGTATATAAAAAAAATTGTTAAAAATGTGTAATTTATCTACAAGAAATTTTTTAAAAAATTATTGTATATTATAATTTTATTATTAAAATATTAATAACAAAAGTAATGTTTGGATGATTTCTACAGCTCCATTTTCGTAAGAAAATCAACTTAAAGGCGCATAATTAATGTATCTACACCTAATAAATTAACTTAATTATTGACATTCGTCAAATCCACCCGGAAATGTCTTGATTAAACCTCGCATTTTACGTATCTTTTTGTATCCTTGAAGATTAGATAATGTGTCTAAGTAATACTATTACACACTTAATTATGAGAAGAAAAAACATAACAAATACCTGGCTTTGCTTTGAAACCGTCAATTTGTTTTAACTCCGGTATTTGCAAGACTCAAGTAAAGATAATCAATCATGATGTTTATTAATTTCACTTGACGCGAGGTGAAAAAGTTTTCCTTCGCGGAGTGACAGCCCGCTCTATGTTTCTCAAAAATAACAAAATAACAACCAATCGAAGGTCAAAAGCGGGGAGAACATCTATTCATCAAATATCATTACGGAAGCCGTTCTGACGCTGCAGTTAACTCGGAGATATATTGTTTTAAATGTAAAGCCGCATTTCTAACCATTCGTCAAAATAACCGTGAAATTGTTTGGAAAAGAAACTCCATGCGACGAATACATAATTTGTCTTCGGTCAATAAGCGGGGGATGCGGCGTCCTGTCAGAACAATTACAACTTTCAAATTGCTTTTCAAATTATAATTTGAGTCTAACGAACGCCGATTCTGTGAAGTTTCACCTCGGTCTTTGCACTCACTTTGCTTTTGTGATTTGAAACTTTAACTAATTATTTAGATGGACGTTAAAAATTGAGTTAACTTACATAAAATTATCTCCCTGGAACTTTTACGATGCATCCAATTTTCATCAACAAAGCTCCTCATTCATAGTTTTTAATTCTACCTAAATCGTTACGAGACTCGACAGCTGTTCGCAGAAATATAATATAAATGAAGAAATTAGATCACGCACTTAAACGTGATTTTAATTTCAAGACTTTAGACACAATAATAACATTATTCAACAAATAAACTATTATTGTTGGTTGATTTTAACGTATTGTCAAATGATTGATAGAGACCTTGTTTATACAGACTGAAGCACAAACAAACATAATAATATCTATAGGTGTGAGCTTGCAGTAAGTCCAATGTTATAAATGCCAGCATTTGATATTTTGCTCCGATCGTATTATCGAATTTAATCTCTGTGATAACGTATGTGATTCTGGGTAGACTGTGTACATATTTTTAAATTTATGTGCGTCTGTTTTAATTCTATCGAGAGTTAATACATTATCGCTGTAAGCTTTTTAATGTGAGCAAATTCAAATGCAAATGAATCATTCATCACTCGGCGACAGAATAAAAAATATATTAGACGGTCGGAGGGCGATTTGAAATATTTCCCAGTGATGCGGACAACGCTAGATGCGCCATAAATTCATTGTCACCTGAAGATACTCCACTCTCCGCTCGAAGGCGGCTCCTCTCCTCTTTGTTGGCTGCATTGTTTCTCCGAACTTCTTTTTTTCAAATTCTGCATAAAAATCTGCATCCATACGCTTAAAATGTAACCAAGCTAACCGCACGCATTCCTAAACAAAAATAATGTTCAAAGATATCTGCCACGTTTGATTTGTTTTAAGTCTCGAGATCCAAGAGTGTACATTTTTTGTCGTAGATACCTGCATGTTTTGCTAAACACACGAATAAAATAGTATGAAATCACAGAGCAACAGCTGAAAATTTCGGGCAGTTAAGAAGTCAATCACCCTCGCTCCGAGTGGCGGAGAGTAAATAATAATCATAGGAATTCATAATACTTTAACGACCCCCGCTCTCAATGGCAATGCAGCGTGTGGCATTTAGCATCCCTTGCTAATAGATCGCGAGGAATAATGTTATGAAGGGAGGAAGAGTATTTCTGTCCCGGGCAGCCCCCCATCGCTCTCTCGGAAATTATAATTTTAAATATTATACTCTGAATGTTACATTTCTGACGTGGGCTGTAAAAGTAAATTATTGACAGGCAATAAATCAACCCGAATACTAAGCGAGTGGAAGAGTTGCCAGCCAAATTGTTCTTTTCTACTACTATTGATCAATATACGGAGCCATAACTCATGCTCGTACTTCAAAACTCTTCTTTCTTCTTGTCTCATTATGTCAGTTCTCTGGACAATCAAACTATAAACATTTGTTTCCAAATTATATGAATACACAATGCTCGATGATTACGACTTTACAATTCAGAGGCGCGTTGCTTTTTGTTCCTTTCAAGGGTATTCAGTTATGATTTATCTTTTCCTTTAGGTTCTCTTGCAAGATTTTTTACGAAGTGCAAGCCTTTCTACTTTTAATACAGTTTCTAATATTTACCAGCTCATTCGAAATTGTTCCATACATGCTAAAATATGGGATTAAACGTATGTGATATTTACAGTAAAGCACATACCTTATTAGCGAAAAGGGTAGTTTTTTGTACCAAAAACTAAACAATATGTATTATCTAAGTACTTGTACATCTCCACGCTTGCATTAAAACAGACAATACTAAAAACAACTAGAAAAAAGTCTCTTGGATACGCGAAAGGTCGCTTAATGAATGAACCCAGCTGCGCTCAGACAAAAAACTCCGCATCCCGATATCTTCATTCCGACGAAATTAGACACGTAAATCTTGTCTTTGTTTCCCGCTTACGAACGAATAATGACTACCTACCTCAACGTTTATTTTAGTACGTCTCCCCTCCCCGAGCCCCGACATAACGAATCCCCCTCGACTCTTCTTTCTCTTCCACCGGAGCATTTCTTACGTGGACTGTGGAATCGAAAGCAACTTACTTTTTCTATGAAAACGACAGAAATTTAGATTTTTCTTAAAATAGTCAACCGGCACGTGCGAGAATACAGTTATCCAGCTTCGAGCTTCACGGGTGTTTTGGTCCAGGGGTTCACGGTTAATTTGCGTTAATTTAAAAGCCCTTGTGAGAGCAGTGGGCTTGTTGGAAGCGGCGGGATCCTGTGATGATGCTGCGGCCGTCTGTCTGTCTGATTAGGAGGGATCACTAATGAGATACCTAACGGGAAAGCGCGGATAGAGACCGTCACACAAATTAGCACCACTCGCGCGCTAATGTTTGAATCAATAGGCTATTAGCTATTAAGGTGTTGAGACTTAATTCAATCAGGGCGGAAGCGGTGTTTGCGTAACACAGGTGTTGTTTTGGCGATAAACGTAATTTTATATATTCATTAACATAACTACCTCGGACATACACCTTTCCGAGCTAAATATTTACAGGTACCTACCAACTAATTGTCGGTTAAAAAACATGTGTTCAAATAAATAATAAATACATGTGATGTAACGCATTCACACACTTATCCATTACGAGAATTACCTATATCTAATATCTATTCTCAAACCTTAATGCGTATTAAAATATTGCTGACAAATAATTTTAAAATAAATAAATTCCAAATTTTATTTTATTATAGGATAGTTTTTCGAAGTACAAAGACAGATCTATTTGATAATGCCTTCGGAAGGGGAGCGAAGCTAATAATAATTACACAGTGGAACTTGTTTAGAAACAAAAAAAAATACACTAAAATAGTAGATAATATTGTTGAATGCATATTTAAAATTAAAATTTTAAATTAACATGGAGTTCTACAATTAAGCTTAATAAATTAGAATAAAGACTTTTTTTAAATTATTTCCGCCCAGGAGACTCTGAAGAAAAGGATTTCCTTCGGGGCCTAAGCCATCTTTGGGAATGCCTGAGGGTCTTTTTAGGGAAAGAAAGGGGAAGAAGTTCTGGGAAGGAAAAGGTATGAGGGGTGGGTTAGAATCTGGGCGTCAGTATGTCCAGAAGTGACGGACGTAAGAAATCCATTCCTTCCACTGCGGTGCAAGGCTATGGGTCGATAGAGTCTGTCTGGACAGGTCAAAAGGTTTCCCTCAACCAGAGGCGGCTCTAGGGCTCCAGGTATGGGAGGTCATTTGAAAAGAAATTGTGAAATTACCTTTTTTTGATATTATGAAAAATGCCGACATATTATTATCTATATCAATTTGAAGATAGGTAGGGTCATGAATCCGCAACTCAAATTACATGGGTATTATTTATAAATTGCAAAATCACTAAATAATTCATGTACTTGCTGGCACATCATTTTAAAGAGGGCACTTTTCAATATAGTTATGCACACCGATAGTATGTACCTAAGTATCAAAAATTTAAAAACAAAATTAGGTAGGTAGATTAGAAAAAATAGAAACCGATAATATCAAAAATTTAAAAACAAAAATTGACTTTGAAACACACATCCGCAGTCCCCTTTTACCCCTAAAATGCCCAAAGATATTGGGTGAGAAAAGACATTTATCAATTTAATTTAAATTTAGACTTGCGTTTCAATTTGCCAATTATTTTTTTTTGCATTTTTGAGCTACCTTACAAAAAGAGATTTATTATTAAATTATGTTAGATATTTTGTATCTATCTAATACACCACTACACAAGCAAAGGTCCCTTTCAAATGATTTACCTGTAACTAGATAATTAAATGTACCTATAGAATCTGCTGTCACTTAGGTTAGGAACCTAAAAAACGAACATTGTTTTAAAAGCTGTTTTCTATGTCCGTTGAAAAGTGATCATAATATAATAATTAATAATCTTTGAAAAGATCTACTTCTCCATGTGCCGCCAAACTGAATTTGAAACTTAGCCGATAACAACGTAAATAATTATTATTCAAAATCTGTGCAAATACAATGGACGAGGCATGGGTGCAAAATGCAAACCGACCTATGTTGTATCGCCATCTCTTTCAACAACGCATAAGAGACGTAATGCTGTCTCCCTTCCACGACATTCGGTCATGTCCAAAACGTCGCTAGGGTTTCTATGGTACCTATACGCGGGAATTTTTACTCCAGGATAAAAACATAGTGCCATCGCGTTTATTGTATGGCGCGCATAGAGACAGAAGATATCCTATAGCGGGGGCAAGTCAAAAATTGACCCAGGGATCTAAATTTTGTGAGAATTGGAGCTTCCATTTGACACGATAGATGTCACTGCTCGTCACCCGGCGAGTCGTCGCCGCTAACTGCTATTATTTTGCGGTTCACTTCAAATTTCAAGTAAAGAATTCAATGCGTTGAGCCGTTTATTCCGTAAAAAAATATTATTATTATGTCTTATAATTTTGGGGGGTCAAACACCCATTGTCCTAAGGGGAGAGCCGCCACTGCCCTCAACCAGTCTTTCCAGATCCGGCCCGCCACGCAGTAAGTGGACTAACTCATCCACCACCAAGACCTAGACAAACCTCATCCCTTGAACCCGGGCACCCCTGCTAAATCACCAAACGTGAACGAACCTATTACGAACTTATTATTAAATTATGATATTACTAAAAATATAATTAAAATATAATTAAAATATAACGAATTTATTATTAAATTATGTTAGATATTTTGTATCTATCTAATACACCACTACACAAGCAAAGGTCCCTTTCAAATGATTTACCTGTAACTAGATAATTAAATGTACCTATAGAATCTGCTGTCACTTAGGTTAGGAACCTAAAAAACGAACATTGTTTTAAAAGCTGTTTTCTATGTCCGTTGAAAAGTGATCATAATATAATAATTAATAATCTTTGAAAAGATCTACTTCTCCATGTGCCGCCAAACTGAATTTGAAACTTAGCCGATAACAACGTAAATAATTATTATTCAAAATCTGTGCAAATACAATGGACGAGGCATGGGTGCAAAATGCAAACCGACCTATGTTGTATCGCCATCTCTTTCAACAACGCATAAGAGACGTAATGCTGTCTCCCTTCCACGACATTCGGTCATGTCCAAAACGTCGCTAGGGTTTCTATGGTACCTATACGCGGGAATTTTTACTCCAGGATAAAAACATAGTGCCATCGCGTTTATTGTATGGCGCGCATAGAGACAGAAGATATCCTATAGCGGGGGCAAGTCAAAAATTGACCCAGGGATCTAAATTTTGTGAGAATTGGAGCTTCCATTTGACACGATAGATGTCACTGCTCGTCACCCGGCGAGTCGTCGCCGCTAACTGCTATTATTTTGCGGTTCACTTCAAATTTCAAGTAAAGAATTCAATGCGTTGAGCCGTTTATTCCGTAAAAAAATATTATTATTATGTCTTATAATTTTGGGGGGTCAAACACCCATTGTCCTAAGGGGAGAGCCGCCACTGCCCTCAACCAGTCTTTCCAGATCCGGCCCGCCACGCAGTAAGTGGACTAACTCATCCACCACCAAGACCTAGACAAACCTCATCCCTTGAACCCGGGCACCCCTGCTAAATCACCAAACGTGAACGAACCGCACTTGAAGTGACATGGCAGAGGAGTTGGTTATAAATATCACATGTTACTTAAAAACATTTTTACATACCTAATCTTCCCATTAATTAAAGCCGCGAGATAGAATTAATGTAACTTTTGATGACTTCCATATTACCTATTGTCATTAAATGTCAAACAATACTCAAAACCACGAGAAGTGAACTAATCACGCGGTTAATCAAAGCGGGATGTGTATTCAAAGCCTTCACGGGATGAACAATCTCGTTCGATATTTAATTAAGGCCAGGTTCATCAACATTACCGGCCGCCGTAACCAGCCCAACACAAACGACACAGAGAGATACAACACATATAACATTAACTTGTGTACTGTACACAGTACCACCGTATGCAGATACCCTGCCTAACTATACCTGTATAATACAGGCGTTCTGTCAGATAATCACCCGGTGCAGTCAATGGGTGGCTGGTTATACACACACGTATATGTACATGTATTGTACACGCACACCGAAGCAAACATAATAATTTTAAATCACGTATAACCCCCCTCCTCATGACTCAAACCGCCCCCTCCGGTACGCCAATGGTATCGAGACATGAACACGTAAAGGGTTGGACCAATCTAACGTAAACCATGTCATACGCCGCGATACAGATATAAAGGGATATAACCCAAACAAACAGGTTTCAGGTAGGTATATTATTTGAATATGGCCGGACTCACATATTCATAAAGCATCCACCCCTCTCTCCCCCCGCCACCCCGATGACCAGTGACGTGTGTACAATTTTTCATTCGAGGTTGCGAACTCGATGCCTGCATATAAAATCTTATAAAAGTACTTACCGGAACTGTTTGTATGAGAGTAACGAACACCATCCCTATTGAAACCTAGAAAATATTATAAAATTATAGGATACCTAAATATCGTTATATTAAGTTTAAAATAGGTAAGACTGATAAAAAAAAATAAGCAAATATTATGGAGAAGGGAGCATATAAAAACTTCAAACATATGTTTTGTTGTTGTTTTAGTTTCAACACTAATGAGTAAAAAACCTCATTTTATTGTATTAAATCATTGAAAACAATATTAGCGACCCTCAATCAAAAATTTGAAACAGAAAAATGTTAAAAAATTACAGTCGCATCTAGGAATTGAACCCAGGACATCTTGCAACTTGCAACTTGCAATCATCAACAAAGATAGCAGCTAACAAAAATGTGCGTTAAGAAAATAAGGATGATGTAGTTCTTGGTCGAATTATGATTCAGTTAAATATGACACAAGGGGATATGATCGAATTAGCTCAGTAGTTGGAGCAGAGCCCCGGTAGAACTCCGGTCGATGAGAATCTGGGTTTAATTCCTAGATGCGACCCTTTTTTCTGGTTTTTGCTGTTTCAAATTTTCGTTTGAGAGTCGCTAATGTTGTCTTCTATGATTGTCTTTTTTCCCAGATTCAGAACAAACGGAAATATTTATTCCTTTCATCATTTCTAATTGAAACTTTGTAATTCGAAACGTAAAAAATAATAACAACAAACTAAAATAAAACTATTCTAACAGACAGAATAATTAGTCATAATAGACTCGATATAGTTTTACATGACAAAATTAAAGAAATAACTTATATCATTGATGTCGCTATTCCAAATTCTTGTAATATTCAGAAAACTATTTCTGAAAAAATAAGAAAATATACAGATTTAGGAAATGAGATAAAAAGAATTTGGCATTCTCAGACTATAAAAATATTACCATTTGTTATTTCGGCTACTGGCATTATACCTAGGTCTCTCATTAAAAATTTAGGCGTATTAGATTTGTCAAAGAATTTATATATAAAAATGCAAAAGGCAGTCATTTTAAATACATGTAGGATTACGAAAGATTTTTTAAATATTTATATTGAGGGATCAGTAGGATTTATCGGACCAGTTAGGATTTCATCAGAGCCGAACCCTCTGATATGAAAATATCTGGAGTCGGTAAAATATTTTCGCATTATGTTTCTGGTGGATTGACGTATTGTTCTTGTATTATTTTGTATTTATTATACTTATATAGTGCACTTACATTGCGTGAATTTACTAGATAATCATTTGTGGAAAATAGTGTGGAAGGGTTTAGTCTTTCATTTGGGAAAGATTTAACCCGGACATAAAATCTGGAGCACCGTAAATAATAATATTTGTTTGATAGGCACCTTCACGATAGAGATAATGTAAGAGGACACTTACCTAAGTAAGTGGTAACCATTAAATTTTCAATTTGGCGCCTTAAGACCTCAGATCAATTAGTTGCGTAATTTTTTTTTAGTTTGATCAGGCAATTGTTACAGGTAAAGTATTATTATTGCTAATTCAAAAACATTATCACTCCAATTTGCTCCCTTTCCCCCACCGCCACTGCAACATACTCCATCCCTTTCAGAATGCTTTATGACCAAGTCGGCGTCCAACGTCCAACCGGCCGCACTCCATATTACCCGCATAAAAGCTAGGGACGAGGAGTGTTTCGGCTGAAACGGCGCTTCAAAAGTCATGTCGCCCAGGAAATTACTTAGCTTTGCTTTCAGCGTAAACTACGACACGCAAGCTCGCCGCACCGCGCACCGCACTACCTTGCGCCACACCGCTCATATTGCATGGGAAGTGCCCACTGTTTATTTTTAACGAAGGCCATATTTTTGCACTTATATCTGATGTCATATTATGTGCTCCTGATACCTAATAGAGAAAATTGTAATTTTTTTTTATTAATTTGATTTATTTTTATTTAGGGCGATTAACCAGCGGCCGAGAATTCAAATTTCGACGAAAGACAGTCTTGCGATTGTACCCCTGCAACTGTACAGGGTGGTTCCGATGAGGCAGTTTAATTATTATCCATACTAGCATTTTTAAATAATAACTCCACATTGATTTTATCTCAATCAAACCTCTATTCAAAAATGCTCAAACGTGTGATGATAAAGCTGTTAAAATTATGTACTCTTTGTAATTATTTTTTGATCATAAGTATTTATAATTTTTCAATAAGGTCTAAACAAAATAAGAATGTAAAAAAACTGATATTTGTTAGTTTGTAAGACCGTAAATAAATAGACAAACTGAAGTATTTTTTGAAGGATCTCTTTTTTTAAGATTTTATTGGAACAAAAATTTAAATTCTGAAAAGAAGCTTTCCTAGATAATTTATTGATTTATTTTACTGCATAATTATAGATATACTTTGAAATGTGTATTGTATAGTACAATTTTTTTTTTGAAAATTTAAAAAATCTGCCATTGACCTACGGTATAACCTTATTATACTAAAAAATAATATTTTTCTCAAAATTTAAAACATACCTACCTTTACTAGACAAAATAACAATCTTTCGAAATCAATTTAAGTAAGTATACTTTTTTGTGGAAAAAAGTCAATACGTAAAGAATTTTATTTAAAAATGACAAATTTCCGGTTGTGTCTGGTTATTATTGTTATGTGTTGCGTATAGCTAATAATTATTGAATTAAGCGGAAAATCTGAGAGATGTTAGCGAAATTCGGTTTTTGCGAAGTGATTTTGTTAATCTAAACACACCATTTTTTTAAAAACACAGTTGAATGTTGAAAATTCGTACATTCATTGATTTACCCATGCACACCATCCGAGGACCTAATGATTAGATAGATACAGAGTTACGGCAAGAACTTGCCAACTTTGTAATTAACAAGTTCTTCACCTGATTGTATCAATTAGTTTTCATATAAATATGCATTCAACATGTTCATTTAATTGATATAAGCATTTTCTTGCCATGTTTATGATCTGGCGTAGTATTCATTGGAAATAGCGTAAGCGAATTTGTTTTGTTTTGTATGTTATTTAAATTGGATGACTTATTGGAAAAACTGTTTACTGATTTACCATAAAGACTTTATTAATCACCACTTTGACGTACGACATCTTCGATATAGACCACAGATAATAACTCGATTATTACTAGTGATGTACAATACACGACATTAGTGATGTACCAAGTTTATAGAGCATTGTCACTTTATTTTTACAAAAATGAAGTTCTTTAAAAACTACTTCTGGTCTTAGGGTCTCCTTACTAGAAAACAGAAAAAAACGGGTGTACTTTAGACCACATGACTGAAGTAAAACATCAATAAATATACGAAACGAAACTGGCTTTGAGAGAAAGAGAGAAAGAAAATGTGTGTTCGCACCTTTCTCTCTTGCTCCTACAGTAATATACGAATTGTAACTCTCTCTCTTTCTATCTTCATTAACTTATATCTCCCTCTCAACGTCCGTTTGCCTCTCCCGATCACACTTTTCGTAACGCTCTCGTCACGCATTCACCAGCTTACTCTCCAAGTTAAGCGTGCGTAAAACAGTTTTACTTCAAAAAATTGAAATCTCTGGCAATGCCCAGAAATGCTGTATAATATATAATACCTATTATATGAAAAGAAAAGTATCAAATTATTTTATCTCTAGTTTAAATGGTCTTACATATTTTTACAAGAGCCTTAACCGTGAAATAAATCTTCTTCAAATGAATTTATTACATCGCATCCTATTATTGTTAGTGGTGACTTTGACCGTACGAGAGTTTACAACGTTTGTCGGAAGGTGTTACAATAAACATTTCATTCATTCACAAAAAAGTCTCCGATAATATTGTATATAAATTTTATGAACTCCTACGCAGTCATATAATACGGACTCACCTAACAGGTATAAAGGTAACTATCAACTGTGATAAAAATCTTACTGAGAGTTGAGAAACGAAACATTTTGTCAAATTATTCAGAGAAATTTCTCGATGGATTTTCAATTCAACACTTTATTTTAATAGCTTATAATTAGATGCTCATGAAACACTAGTTTCATGTTATTTATATTTTTAAAGGTGCATTATAATTTCACTTTTCACTAAAAAGGCTAATGAAAGGCTTCCATGAAAGAAAAGAAAAGAAAAATTCTTGAATTATTACGAAGTTTTCTGTGATTTGTGTTCTTGTTCAATTCAAAATTTGCTTATTGTGAAAAAAACTGCAAAAAAAAAGACAAACATTTCCGGGTTACGAATAATCTGACAATATTTGAAAATCTCCTACTACCACCACAGTAAGCGGAAAATGTTGGCTGTGTTGTGATGGAGGACTTAGCCAGTCGAGGAGTCGAACATGCGACGCCTAGGTGGGACCCAAACGCGACGCCAACTCAGCCATTGACCGGTCAAATCTTATCTTTAAACTGTATAGATTTTTTATTTTTTTTTACATAAGCTCCACACAGGAGGCCCTGAGGAAAATAATTTCTCTCAGGGCCTATGTCATCTTTGGGGGTGCTGTGTGGAGGGTTTTTTTAAGGAAAGGAGGGAGAGGAGAATTATGGGAAGGAAAAGGGGGTATAGGGGGTGGGTAAGAATCTGGGGTTCGGTGTGTCCAGGTCATCCGCCTTCAAGACCTAGACAAACCTCACCCTATGAACCCGGGCACCCCTGCTAAATCACCAAACGTAGCGAACCACTTGGGGTTACCTATGGCAGAGGTTTTGGTTATCCAATAAAGGTTCCCGGGGCGGTGATATCCATTCGCGCCTCCCAAATTGAAATAATTTCCCAATAGATATTTAAAACGAGTGAGTGAATGTGTTAGTGGCCTGTTTCTCGTATCTCAGACTGTATGTATGTGCATGTATGCGTATGTCTATATGTATGTATACAAGTATATGTTTAAATATTTATTTATTGCTTCTTCACAATTTTAATACATTTTTAGCATGTAATTATTAACCCCTCTACTGTTCGCCTTTATCGGGGTTAAATACCTATGTACATATATGTATATATTAATACGTATGTGTTTATATGTGTATGTATCTATGTACGCACCTATATACACGTACAAATGTGTATCTTGTCATGTCTTTTTCTCCTCTCTATTTTCAATTATAATATTTCCAATTTTCAGCATGTTTGTTTACTAAATCCATATGTTTACACTAGAATTCATACAAAGTAACAGGCAGCCGCCTAATATGTATCTGCTCTATGCAAATGTAATAATTGTATATATTTTGTTTCATAAATTAATTAAAAAAACTTTATGACCCTGTATACAGCAAATACTTACGTTGACCAAGAAACTGTACCGTGATAAATGCATAAATTTCATAACGCCACAGCACACATTTCGACAGTTTTTCCCCTTCAGAAAAAAATTAACAATTTCTGCTTTTTGCAAAGATTTAATTTTATAAGTACCTACCACTTAGATTAAAACAGTTAATCAGTGAATCATAATTGAGAAGAATGTAATATATTAAAAGTTCGTACATTCTGGTAATAATATTAGGAACCAATTAACTTTAAGATTTAAAGTGATATAATCTGCCACCCACTTGGCAATCCCACGAAAGATTTAAAATTTATTGTATCATTTAAATATAAAAATACGAAAAAAAAAACAACTTTGTCCGTGAAATAAAGTGGGTAAAAATATCTAACCGAAGAATTTGTATTTGTTTGATTTTAATAAAAAGGTAGTTTTAGTTTAGAGTATTTTACGGTGTAACACATTATACAATAACGACGCCATTTATTAAATTCAACTAAAGCCGACGGGTTTTTTATGTTCCCGACCCTTCTCGTGGAAGTCCAAGTCCCCTTAAAATTCAATTATGTTCCATATTTCATTTAAAAATACCGAGTTAATTAAATGATTCTCCGGTAACACCGAAACCATGAATGAATCCATGAAACGTCGAGAAACTTGTTATGTTTGAACGACTCGTGATGACATTCGTTTTATTTGTCGTAGGTTTCAGGTATAAGGTAACAACTGTTTTATTTCAAGTTGTAGATATTTTTGTTTATTAAAACAATAATTATTTTTTATGTGAAAACTTCTTTGGCACGGTTTTGATTTGAAATTCGATAAAACGGAAGTAAGCGACACTAAAAATAGACAAACACATACATGAACAAGATTTAGCCTGCGAGATAATGAGATACCAATAAAAAAAAATTCACCGGTACTAGGTTCCAATATTATACGATAAATCCACGGTCCCACGCAAGTCTTATTTAGTCTAGTGGTATAAAGCGCCTGACGAACCTTAGCGGCCAGACATTCAACGGACCAAGGATCAAATCTTACGAAATCAAAAAAAAAACGTTTAAATTTTTGTAAAATCAATAAACAAAATAAAACGTCGTCTAGAGACTCCGAAAAAGAAACACAGATACTAATAAGATGACCAAATGTATAGGAATAGGTGCACTGGTATTCGACCACAAAAATAAGGAAAAAATCATCCTTCACATTTAAAAAAAAGTGCTTCGTAGTCTCCCCACTTGTCTACTTTAGTTTTCTCAAGGTAGATACCATTCTACCACGTATGAATTGCACCCTCTGATTTTTATATTTTTTTGTCAATCGGAATTGTAAGGAATCGACATAATAACAATTATTATATAATTTGGTAAAACATGAAATGAAAGGATGGTTGGTAATGTAGGTATTTGTAAAAACCGATAAATTATGAGGAAGTCCTTTTAGAGTATTGAGGGATTTTTCATAAAAGCAGCGCTGTATAAATCATCCAATAATAGGATAGTGAGGTCTGATAAAATATCATGAAAACGAAAAATATGTGAATTTACCTTGGAATTATCAAAAAGATTAGTATTGCAATGCAAAATTATTTGGATTTTTATGCGTGTTTCTACATCATGATAAAACATTCGCAATTTAATGAAAGTTTATCAGGAAATCCTGATCATTCGCACTATAACATTTATTACCGGCACATACTGCCAATTTATTCGTAAAGCCTGCAATCCCGTTTTTAACCGGAATTACCAGTCATCTGAAGAGATATCTTAATAAATTGAGAATAATTTTTACTCCGTGTTAGATGACTCACATGATTC
This sequence comes from Limnephilus lunatus, assembly GCA_917563855.2. Taxonomy (NCBI): domain Eukaryota; kingdom Metazoa; phylum Arthropoda; class Insecta; order Trichoptera; family Limnephilidae; genus Limnephilus; species Limnephilus lunatus. Next base: position 89,801,202 of record OU830595.1, on the reverse strand, counting down.
AAAATTTCCGTAAAGTTGTAACGGAGTTGTAACATATAATACTATGTATCTAGTGCAATAAGTGATATATCACCCAAAGTATGCACACGAAGAATTTAACACGTATATTTATTTTATAAAAATAAAACCCTTATTTTGTATAAACCACGAGTTTAAATTAATTTATTTGCCTACCGGTTTCGCTTTGCTCAAACATTAAGGGTTCAAATTAATACTAGAAAACAAAGCAAAGAGAAATACTAGAAAGCAAATTAATTAAAACTCGTGGTTTTACACAAAATAAGGGTTTTAATTTATTAAATATGTCAAACCACAAAGTGAATGCTTCCTAAAATAGTATATATATTTATGTATTTACAATATTAATCCAAATTTGTAAAAGTGAGGTTATGTCTGATTTAGTTTGTTTGTAGAATTTCCCCGCCCCTGCCGCCTTATCTGGGGCCGTGATCTCGCCCAAAATAATTTCGATCCGAAGCCTCAAATGCGAGGCCTGTCGGGCTTTTGTTTTAACAAAAAACCACCGCCGTTCCCGCGCCTATAAATATCAATATTCGGCATTCATAAATCTCAACACCTGCCCCGACACGGACCGGAGTGGTCAATATCTTACACGTATGAAAAACTCTAACGTGCAGTCACAAGAACCACCTCCGCCTTATTCTCAGTGCCCATCCCTCTTCTTTATGTGGTAAGAACACGAAGACCAGGTAACTCAGATGTGTGGATCGTTCTTTAATTTAAACTCCTCGGAATCTAACATGTAGGAAAGATTTTAAAGTAGAATCACGAAATGATATCCTTCTCTCCACAATTCACAATATCTTAAGATTGTTCTGAAACGTACTAATAATGCAGAGATTGTCGGTTAATGAATGAGTAGTTATCGAGCTGAGGTAATAATTCTGTTTTGTAATTACCTGCTTATTAAAGACGTAAATAAAAAGTAATAATTAATCACACCTCAATAACGCCAACTGGCATGATTGAAGTTCTCACATTTTATAAATAAACACAGATGATTGGCATCAAAATGATTGCATACTTATTTTCTTTAGAGAATCATTATTTGTATTTAAGATTTTAGCACTAGCCAACGTAACATAATTTATAACAGTAATTCTGTGAACAGTAGACCTTGTAATCAAAAAAATAGTTTGTTTCATATTTTCTCTTAATAAAAAAATCAAACCATATTTTTTTTGCGATCATAATATTTGTAAGTAGGTACTTAATAGCTTTGTGCCTATTTATAAACGAAATGTAACTTTTTTTTTATTTTCAAATAAGGAATTATATTATTCGTAAAAAGAAACGACATTATCTTAATGACAATTATTTTTTCAAATTTTCTTGGGGCAGGTAGGTACCATAATATTGAATAAGTGTGCAATTCACATGCAGTAGAAGTGAAATCTTCAGAAAACTAAAGTAGACAAGGATGGGGAGGCTACAAAACACCGTTCAGAGAGGAGAGCGGTTGATTACGAAGCACCTCACAAAGAGGAGACCGATTATACTATCTCACTCTTTCGCAGGTTAAATCCTATAGATGTATGTGTTTGTCTCTTTTTAATGTCACTATTTTTCATTTCATCAAGTTTCAAATCACAACGGTGCTAAAGAAGTAGAACTTCAAAACTTCCATGTCCAATTAATTGAAAATATATAATGTTTAAATTCAAATTTAATTTAATTTAAATTCCCACCATTTTGAAACGGAAACGGAACGAACAAACCAATTTATGAACAAGGGAAATGCAAAATAACTAAAGTTCAGTCAATAATATTAAACAAATTATCATGACAAGAAAGAAATTACTTGCAAAAAATTATTTCTCCTCTTGTTCCAGCACTGTCCTCTAAGCTGAGATGATGTATGGATGGTGTAGTTCTTGAATAAGTAGTGTTTCACACGGTGATGCTTGTTTAAGGAATACCAAAAAAGGTGTATCACAGCACGAGTAGGTGTACACGTGTAATCGTCATATTCTAACCAGATAAATTAATAGCGTTTTTGTACATTTATTTATACCCTAAAACCTGTGGAAGAGAAAATGTTAAATGTAGTATCTTATCCATTTGTATGATGCTGTGAACAACAGAAAAGTGATTTGGCTGTCTCGTAATTTACATTTAATTGCTAAAAAACTAATTTTACTTCAACCCGTAAGTTAACAGGCATATCTAAATAAATAGCTAAAATAAAAACTAGTAAAAAAAAACTTTAATAACTAAATAAATAACACCTTCCTTTCATACACATAAGTGTAGCTTTTTATAACTGTGATATAAAATATAGATACAAAAATAATGAAAACGATTTTTTTTCACATATTATAGGTAGGTACATGGCGATCGGCCAACTCAGAATGAAACCAACTCAGAAGCATCTAAGAAAGGTCATTAAGCGTGATGATAAAAGAAATTGGTTAAATAGGATAAGTTAGGATAGGATTACCGGCTATTTTAAAATTATTTTTTCATATCTTTTAATGACATTTCTGAGGTGTTTCTGATGAGTTGGCATGGAACCATTATACATGTTATTATTAATCTGATATCAATTAATTTATTAATTGTTATCAAGTTTAATTTGTAGAACTCCATTTTAATTTTTATTTATTTTATATATTCAATAATTTTATTATTAAATTAATAAAAACAGTTTATTTTTAAACAAGTTCTGCTGGTAATTATTATTACGCGTGACAGCTGTTTCGCCTTCTGAGGGCATTATCAAACGGGCAGTTTGATAATGCCCTCAGAAGGCGAAACAGCTGTCACGCGTAATAATAATTACCAGCAGAACTTGTTTAAAAATAAACTGTTTTTATTAATTTAATAATAAAATTATTGAATATATAAAATAAATAAAAATTGATATCAATTATTTTCTACAAACATATTTTTTTAAATTAAAAAATAAGTGTGTAAATAATTTATTTTTTTAATACTACAATTTCCGGTATTGTTTCTTAAATTGCCCCATTTGTCACTTATTTAGAAAAATAAATAACTGTTCTTCATTACTTACATGAACAAAATATATCTCCACGGGTTCCATGACATCTCAGAAGCATGCAATTTTAACACTCATTTTAAAAGTCAATAAAAGTTAAGAACAAAAAAAAATTAAAATAGCCCATGACCTAACCTAACGTTACCCATTTAACCAATTTTTTCATCACTTTTTGACTTTTTTAATCAAAGTTTCAGATAACTGAAAACCGAAAACTGTTAAGAAACTGGTGAACCTACATACATCACAAAGTCAATTTTGAATGATCACTTTTTTATCTGAGTATTCGTTTTCGAGTAAATTTAGTCCAAATGTAATTTTTTAGACCATATTTTTTTCTAGTGGTTAATACCTGTTGTTAAATGCGTCAGAAGGTACACCTGGTTCCAAAAGTATCTTAACCCTTAAGTTGCTGAAAACCATTTAAAAGATTTTCACAAATCTAAATGCACAGATCGAAAAAAAGGGTTCTTTGTGTCGTAGATTCACCAGCTTCCAGCTTGTACAACGAGTTCCCAGACACCGCATATAATAATTAAATTTGTCACTTATCTTGAAAATTAATCGACAAACCGTAAGATAAAATATAATCTCTTTATCGATTTATGTCATCAAAGATGCTAATATATGATGTCTTGGGAATCTTTTATAGTGTCTTCTGGGAAACTTTATGTTGCACGAAGAATGTGTACGTTGCCAATCTTTTATTTTTCAAAATGATTTCAGAAGTCCAAGTCGTCCAAAATAGAGCCCTGCGAAATATATTCAGTTTACCTTGGGATACACACGTCAAAGACATTTACAGAAACACCCAAATACTTCCTTTTAACACCATTCCCACTTTTGAAATAACAAAAACTATATTACAAGTAATTCAACACTCGGCACATTCCAACACTACACTCAATTACAATTGCGACGTACACCAACACAACACAAGAAATCACAACAAACTTCATATACCAAAAATCAAATCAACAAAATATGGACTAAGATCCCTAGAATACATAGCTTACACAAAATATAATCAACTACCCAACGAGATCAAATGTGCAAGTCAATGTAAAAAGACCCAAACTAAAATGCTCAAACTTCATTTTATGAATGACTATCTGAAATAATAATGTTGTGTATGTCCTATGATATGTCCATTTAATACATACAGCTATATGTTTCATGTAATGCGTATCATTCCCGCAATGAGTTTATTAACTCTTGGGAGTACAATGCTTTATATAATATACTATATTCTGTATTGTATACTTTTAATAAATAAAATAAAAAATAAAATTTTCTTTTCTGGTTTTGGTAACAAATCGCCAATACGTTTTTTTACATTAAAAAAATAATAAACGAACCCGAGTAAAAAACGTACATGTTCCAGATTAACGTCATTGATTATTAACCATTCATTATTATGGAAGTATAAATATTTTATGAAGAAACAAATACTTACCCAGCCATTGGAAAAAATCTTTATTTATATCAATCAGGATGCTAAAGATTTCTAGGGAAATTTCAAAGCAATCGTGAATGTTTGGGCATGAATAAAGAAAGGTGTTTGTAAATATAACATTATGATGCTAATGTGAAAGGTGGGACTAGTCGGGGACACCCGGGAAAGACATGGCACGATCTAGTGAAGCAAATTCTTGATTCGGACCACATCAAGAGTTACAATAATAGAAGGGTATGTATAAGACGATGTATGAATGTGAATGAGGCAAGGAGTGTGTGCCAAGATCGAGTTGTTGGGCGGTCCACCCTCCCTGTCACCTCTGCGTTATTTAGTTAGTCATTAGTTATTATAATCGCCATATTATATTCCCATTGGGAATATATGGCGAGCGATATGCTGAAAAACGCCAAGCCAAATGATCTTTTAGAGCTGTTGGCGCTATAAAACAAATTTTATGGGATAAAGAAGAATAATTTAATTTTTTTGCCTAATAATAAGTGGCGCTGGAAATTTTCGTTTGGCCACCGAAAGCCGGATACTAGATGTTATGAATACACTTTTTTTACAATTATACCTCGCAGGAGCATACTATGTCATCTTGGGGATGCTATCTATGAGAGTATTTTTAGGGAAAGGAAGAATAAGAAGTTCTGGAAAGGAAAAAAGTACAAAGGAGGGGTAGGAATCTGGGGGTCAATGCGTGGGTCCGGCTGGAGAGGTCTAAGTTAGGTCGTCGCCAACCAATCACTCCCGATCCGGCCCGCCACGCAATAGTAGAAAAACCTCACCCCATGAACCCAGGCACCCCTGCTAAAAGTAGCGAACCACTTGTGACCTATGTAAGGAGTGTCATTATCCAATAAATATCTTGCCTCCCAAATTGACACTATCTACCTGAAAATTTTGTATATTTTAAAAAATCTTTACATGTCCATCAATTCTTTTCTTTTCCAAATTTGATAACACGTCGCAAGTCAATTTGTTGCATGTTTGAAAAGCATAAGCTCGATTCACACGAAGCGGGCGTGTGTAGTGTGCACTGAATACCAACAGGGGGTATTATCATGCACGCATGTGTGTACAGATATAAGTGATCAGCACATTTTATAGACGTGTACACAGTGTACAATCATAGCCGGACTTTGGAAAAGCCCGACGCATTTCTGAGCGTGCTTGATGGGTTTTTTATATCATTCTGCTACTGGTTTCTGGACTTCTAACCACGCACAACATAAATAATAATTTGTAGTCTGTTGAAAAATCAGTTTTGACGTTCGGTGTATGGTAAGAATCTGTTCGCATAAATTCTTATCGCCTTGGTAGGTTTATATCTCCGCTGAACGTTTATCAAACAGTCAATAAATCTTATTTTAAATGCAAGTTTGAAGATTTCCCAGTAAGAAAACGACCGTTGTAAAGAATTGGTTGAGTTTAAAGCGTTTGTACCTCGCATTTAAATCAGACTACGCAAAGCAATAATTATTTATGCTAGCTTTCCCAATACTTCTCTATTTATTAGGCAATCATTTGTTTAAGCTTGCTGGCAAAAAAACAATGGACAATAACGGATAAATAAATACATTGACTATGGTTTTGCAAGCACATTTCTTGTTTAAACACGCATTTACTACTTCCAATTCGCTAGCTTTGCCAACTAACTATAACTCTGACTTTTTATGACCGAGAGAGAATAAAAATGCACAGGAGCACATGATATAAGGTAGGTATGTGGAACTGTGGAAGTTCCCCAGTGTTTGTTCTAAATACGATATCTGATTGATGCTCCCTTCTGGCGAACACAAAAAGCCGTATACATCCCGGCTAATTGGAAGACACGGTATAATTTCAGAAAAAGCCACAATCGCGATGAAAATGTAAAACCCGCAACTCAAATAACTCTGGGAAGAACCGCGCAGCAACATTCCTCCTGCGGGATGAAAAGTGTCGGTAATCTGATGGCTTACGGTTTAAATAATGAACAATTATTTTGTGGGAGTTGTTTCAGTGATAAAAAGCAGATTCTATAGATAAACAAACAATTACATGAATTATAAGTGAGTTACGACTTGCGCCCGAACCTGATTCATGTAGATATCGAATTATTTGCCTTGGTAGCTGTTCATTTACCCCAAGCTAAGACCTCCACATAGCGCAACCAACAATTTCATGTTTTGTAGGTATAATGGTAGATAGTAAACAAGGATAGATGAATAAGGCAATCAAATATTGTCATGGTTTTCGTATCCCGGGAATTGGTTCACATTACTAAAAGTGAGTAACCAATTTTTTAAAATTCAGAAATTAGTAAGTTTTAAAAAACACATTTTAACATTGTGTAAGAAAATTGCCTTAATTAATGACATCACGCAAACCAGTTTCGGCATAAGTATGATTTAGTCGAGAGAGAGTTAGTTTAATGTTAAAAAAATAATAATTTATCGATACATACAACCTTTTATTTAAATAATACTAGGTAGGTATATTTCTTATGTTGTGACTAGAATGTCACCACAAATGGCTTCAAAGAAATCTCACCCATCCCCGAAACCACAATCCTATTCATCATTGTAGTCCTGTGGATGTGTTCATCATAGCCCAGGCAGTGAGTCGTGCCTATTGTGTGACGGTTCCCGCCTATAAATAACAATGTTCCCAACTTCAGGAGCACATCCGTCTATTGAAGAAGTTTACCCCCGCCCCGTCCTGCCGCCCTGGCACTGCCGTGGCCGCCCACCAAACCTCCCACTTTGATTTACGCTTAAAAATTACTAATTTATGTTTCCTCGGAATGGGAAAATGAAGATTTTATATTACGGTCGAGATATTTTAGCCTCTTTTGGGTTGACAATCAAATAAATCATTTAGTTACCTTCCCATTAATTTCCTGCTGCCCACCTTGGATCTAGTGCAACAACAACTAATTTTGTCAAATAATAGTGTTTTGAATATTAGCGAGCATGTACCGATAGTTAAATGCTGAACAGCGGACTATTCTATCGTGCTTATTTTTTGGGTTATTATGACATGCTACGCTTCCTCTTCTTCAGCACTGCAGCGTCCATCATCAGGGGATATATCTTAAAACGAAATGGGATGAAAAGGAGAAAAAATCTACTAGTAGAAGTAGGCTGATTTAAATTCCCTCGTTTCTGTTCAATTTTACCCAAAGGGCACTTAAACGACTTTTAATTATGTACACATTACCTGCCCCTTCACGGTAGCAAAAAAAATGTGATCAGGCTACCAATTATTCTGAAAGTCAAGAAAAACACTAACAATAAAGGTAGGTAGGTGGTAATATTAACAGTGCTTATTTTGTGAAAACTAATAAAATATATTTTGCCGTTCTCAGTGGGTTAAATTTGGCTTTTATTTAGGACGTTGTTGTAGAAAGATTCAGATTTCAAACCGAAAAAATAAGGCTCACTAGTTTTGTAACATGCTTAGTGAGACATGATGTACACAGCCTTCAATAATAATCAACTAATTCATTACTAATTTTCTAATTGGTTTATCTTATAATTTACTTATATGTTATGTTGAAATAATGAAAATTACTACTGTTATTATTATTAGATTATTCCCCTACACCTCTCCAAAATCACTTTCAAAATTTAGATTAATGGCAGCCGCAATTATTTCCGCATATCAGTTCAAGAAATTAGCTAAGATAAAAGAATTCATACACTCGTGTTTGCGATACGAGATATATATTATAATACAATAACTCGTGTATAAGATAATAGAATATTTTTAATGCTTGCTCTCTGAGAAATTAGATGATAGAAAGAAATTCGTGCACTCAAGTTCGAGACAAAATGTGAGGAAATAGAATTCAAGGACCCATATTTGAGACATGTGATAATATAATGGAAATCATACATTCATATCTGAGACACAAGATAACATAATGGAAATCGTACACTCATACTGAAACATAAGATAATATAATGCAAATCGTACACTCATACTGAAACATAAGATAATATAATGGAAATCGTACACTCATACTGAAACATAAGATAATATAATGGAAATCGTACACTCATACTGAAACATAAGATAATATAATGGAAATCGTACACTCATACTGAAACATAAGATAATATAATGGAAATCGTACACTCATACTGAAACATAAGATAATATAATGGAAATCGTACACTCATACTGAAACATAAGATAATATAATGGAAATCGTACACTCATACTGAAACATAAGATAATATAATGGAAATCGTACACTCATACTGAAACATAAGATAATATAATGGAAATCGTACATTCATATCTGAGACATAAGATGATGTAATGGAAATCGTACACTTATATCTGAGACATAAGATAATGTATTGGAAATCGTACACTCTAGTGCGAGACAAAAGATGAAATAGAATTCATGAATTTTCTAGTTAGAATACAGCGTCCTTGAGAGGTATGGTGGAATGAAGAAGCCTCAAATCAGGCTACCGATCAGCTCCGTCGAATCCCCTCAGGATCGCCAACACCTCCCCGGCCATAAAAACATCGATTAAAAATAAATTGGCATACAAACTGGAATAAACGTACAACAAGATCGGTTGTCACGCAGTTTATTGCGAGGGACACGCTCCCTTTCGGACGGCGTTTCATTAAGATCTTATATTAATTGCATTCCGCATGCAAAAGAAAGAATACTGCTGTCCACCTGTGTTCTGGCTTATCGAGACACAACTAGAATACCAGCACGCCGAGTCGCAGTCGCCAGGACCGAGGGATGTCCCCCCCTGTACTATAACAAGACAAGATTATTATATGACAAAATCCCAAGAGATACCCTTTGTCTTTACGATATAAAGTGTGTTCCAAAAATGGCAATCAAGCAAGCCTTATGAAGTATGCTCGCATATTTTAAACATCGAAAAAAATGCATGATCGGAAGGTAGCTTAACAAAAAATATTCCACGTACTCCTCACGGGATATGCGGTAATAATAATTGCATGTGAGTACGTAATAATTTTTAATCTTATTGAAGTCGAGGAACCGCTTTGACGTGTATTGAAGCAACCAAAACTCTCGAACAGCTTTGTGGTTATGAAAATGTTTAGAATTTTTAGGTAAATTGGACTTTTTTTATTAATAACATCACACAGGAGGCCCTGAGGAAAACGTTTTCCCTTAGGGCCTACGTCATCTAGAAAATAGGGAATAGTCAACATGTCCAGGAGTGACGGACGTAAGAATCCATCCCTCCCACTGCGGTAAAAGGCGATGGATCAAGAAAGTCCGACTGGAGAGGTAAAATGTCTCCATCAACCAGTCTCTCCCGTTTTGGCCCGCCACGCAGTACGTTAGTAAACGCATGTGAAGCCTAGACAAACCTCACCCCATGAACCCGGGCACGGAATTTTAGTGACTAAGCCTTCTGCTATGTCAGGGGTTATCCAATATATGGTTATCCAATAAATGGTTCCCGTGGCGGCGGTATCTATTCATATCCGCCTCCCAAATTGTGAAGTGATGTAACAAATTTTTGATGATCGATAGAATATGGAACTTTTTTAAAACGTTTATTAATACCTACATTTCTTAGGTATTTCTCAGTCATTCATACATTAATAAAATTGACACATTTTAGGGGAGACAATATTAAAAAGGACGAAAATTACAGTTAATTAATTACCTACTAGATAATCTTATTAAAAAAATACCATGAATGGTTTTTTTTATTGAAGAAGTTTTAAAGGGTGTTTAGATATACACTTATATTTATAACAACATTTAGGCAGTACCTAAGCCATCAAGTTTACACAAGTGATCTAAAATTGTAGTAAAATTATGTAAACCTGAAAAATTCACGGAGTCCACATTTGTCGGGTCGCATGCCCGAGTGCCGTATTGACATTCCGCGCCAGAAATCTGTCAGTCACCTTGCTCCGCACTGCAGCCGAGTAGCCGAGCAGCGGTGCAGCGATGCACTCCGCTGCAGCGATCCTCAGATATGGTTCACCGTCACCAATGCACTGAGAACGTGAAGGAACTGCACCGAAGTCTGTACTGTGTTCCCACTACGTACGTGCAAATCATCCAGAGGCTGTTAAACCAGCCGAACGAGTTTTACTCAAATTCTACCACAATGCAGTTGGTAGGTAATGTAGGTTTTCAACTCGTTTTGTTTGCATTTTGCTAATCTTCAATTCGAGATCAATATCTTTGTACTTTAAACATTCTAAAAAATGTATTTTTATTGTTTTACTACCGCTGCTTTTGAACTAGACTACATATATTTAATTTCCTCTTCCCCATCTCCTTTCATCCCCAATAGGGTATGTCATAGTCCCACCGACTATGTTTAGAATTTCTTTCCTGGTAGTTTCATGCTTTATTGAAACAAAATCCAACAAATTTTAAATACTAAAATTTTATATATTATACTTTTCACTAAAGGCATAATAAGAATCTAATTATTAGTTATTAGTCGATACAAGAATGCTGAGACTATGGTGCACTTTTTTTTATCAATGTATGTATATTTTTTTCCATTTTTGTCATCAAATTCCAATGCACCTTTTCCTATACATTTGGTCATTTTATTATTATTTGTGTTTTTTCTTCGGAGTCACTAGATGTCACTTTCCTTTGTGTTTTCTTTGCCTGTTTATTTTAGAGTTGTTTGAAGATTGGGTATCGATTTTACAATTTTTTTTTTTTGCATTTCGTAGGATTCAACCCTTGGTCCGCTGAATGTCTGGCCGCTAAGGTTCATCAGGCGCTCTATACCACTTAACCAAAGGAGACTTGCATTGGGCCTTGGATTTATCTCATTATATTGAAAGCGAGTACCCGTGAAATAAATAAATATTTTATTGCTATCTCATTCTCTCGCAAGCTAAATCCTATTGATGTATCTATGTGTTTGTCTCTTTTAAGTGTCGCTAAAGAAATGTTCACTTCAACAAGTATAGGTAGGTAGATAGGTATTGTAGTTAAAAAGATACAATAAATCCGTTACTTGGTAAATTCACGATCGTCCTTTCATCCGAGCAGATCCTGCCGCAAATCTCACGCTTTGCATGACAGCGAGGGGAGGATCCTCGACGCGTTAAATTTGTTTCAACACGATCATATTTTGCATACGAGAGACAAGTTGGTCGGAGTGCCCGTCCCTCGTTCATCGTCCATCGCGAGGCGGGCTAGTAGTCAGTCAGGCGGGTAGTTATTCACTAGTAACTAGGAAAACACTATACGTAAGGAAACACAGTGCCTTCGCGCAACATACTGCGAACCTCGGACATGTTGACTTTACTGCTTCTCCTCACAAATACACAGGACTATGCGAGTGGAAATTGTAAGTTGAGGAATTACGAGGTGGCGAGGAGTATAACCTACGAATAAACAAATCATACATGTACCAACAGTCTACGGCGCTAGTTATAATCAACATTGCTTGTTACTTACAGGCAACTATATACACAAACGTGCGTGTTTAATATGTATCCACCTTGCGTACCTACACTCCATTACGAATACATATTATATGTAGTAAACATATAATTATATGTATGCCACGTTTAAAAGGTAATCACTGAACACAAATGTTTATCGTATTAAATTGGTCATAAAACTCCAATCTGGGGTTTTAGTACTATTTTTTGGTGATGTACACACATGTAGATGCCAATGAGACTATGGCAGCATTGAGGATTTTCGTGATGCAAATCTATAATGTGTAGGATGGTTGGAAGAACCTGCCTAATTAGATTTGGTCAAAAAATCACCATTGCGATACCTGAATGTATTTTTTATTGCAATCATTAAACGCTGGGTACATAATGAGGTATTTATGAATACTTTATTAAGCGCGTCTCGCATCCAAGGAACCTGCGATTCATAGCTAACCGATCACTGAAACAAACGTACCTATTATTGTGAAAGAATCTAATCCCTTGGTATCAATGAATATTTGCACTACGATGGGAGCTAAACCCAGAACTTCAAGAGTTCATTTTAAATGCGTAATCTGTTTTAAAATAGATTAATTAACTAAAATGTACTTATTTCTATTTTCGGGGAATGCATGCGTGGTGTGAAATATTCCTTTTTTTATATGAATACCGCCTGTGCCCAACTATCTAGAGACTACGCCATCCCAAATTGGGGTAAGTTGTGAGGCTGAAGATAGTGGGGAGGGGAAGTATATGGGGGAGAGGAAGGGTAAGTACCTGGCTGTTCAGATCTGGTCACCAAACACGGCTAAAGCAATTTCAAGCAATGTTTCAACTCTAAATGGTGGTCTTACACCAGGGCAATACTGAGAGTACCTTAATTAATTGTGAAAAAACACAAATTAATCAAATAAAATATATTTGACCACGTCGGGATTCGATCCCGCTACCTACAGATTGCGAGTCAATGGCCTTATCCATCCATTTTAAGGAGGCCATTACTTCATGAAAGCTACCCGTTAAAGTAAATCAAATGTCGATATACCTACCTGAAATTGTTCTAACTTTGGGGTAATTCCATGTTTTTTTTAATGCTTAAAAAAATTACGATGATTGTAGCATTTTTATTTTATTTTTATGCTGACGATTAAATTTTCTACAGCGAGTTAAAGTTTCCCATTTTTTAATTACCGCTATAACGATATTTTGGGGCGCGACGTCACAAACCCATTTGCCAAATACAGGCCGTTTTGATTTTGTCAGTTTTAGAGCGTTTTTAAAATCAATAATATTGAATGAAGACATAAAAAACAAACATTTTTATTTGAACGATAAAAATCAGAAAAATGATCAATATATATATAATATATACCCCATTGAATCAATCAATATTTTGTGACTTCCTCCAGAGCTTTTCTAGTCGCAAAGCTCGATTTATAAGCGTTTTCTGAGAGTTAATCGAGTCAGAGCTGCAACAATAAACTGACTATGTAATTATTGTTAAATCAACCAGTTTAGCCATAAACATGAGTGAACACATTGGACCGAGTGTAAAACACGTTCCTCCAATCGACCAGGCCAAATGAATGGGGTATTAAGTTTAAAATATAAGGCAACATGTTCATTGAGTAGTTAACCTGAAAGGTTAGTGACCGAATCTTGGAGCGAATTGAGGCATGGTTTTTGTTGTTTATTTCATGATTAGGTATTGTTTAATGTGTATCTCTTCTCTGAAATTCAATATTATCATTGAATTTTTTATACGTTTATTAGGCACTTTTCGTTAAACAAACAGTCATACAACGAAGGCATCAGTTACTATAATCATTTGATCTTTGATCATTCGGATCGAATGCATAAAATTTCAAGTATGCGATTAACTACTAATGTATTGCTGTTTTTATGTTGCTCAACTTTTTCATGATATTTAAAAAATATATAAATATTTTCCTATTCCACATCACAATGTTGTTTACGTTGTTGGTACTCTAATGCGTTTATGATTATTTAATTTGTAGTTGTAACTCATCTGCGGAACTAATCTCCTGCTGACAAGCTACTTTCAGTAGCTTAGCGGGTAAGAAATTCCGATTGTATGCAATTTTTTATACAAAAATTAAAAATTAAAATTAAAAAAGTACAAATGATGGTGTTGGAAACCCATTCATTATGTACCTATCTATTTGCAGACTATGTCTTATGCTCATTCGCGCAAGTCCATGATAGGCAAAGGCAGTATTTAAGGGAAGAGGCGGGGGTTTACGGGGTTCAATTCTATTAACTATGTGGAACCAGCGAAAACATTATTTTTTACCAATAGATCAAGGTTCGTTTATTAATATTGTTAACGTTTGTTTCAAAAATGCGTTTAACAAAGTTAGCTCATCGAGGGGGTAGAGCGATGATTGGCTGAAAATTCGTGACGTAGCTTGAAGTCCATGCTCCACTGGGAGATTTGACTGCAATACGCAATTGGCAGTGTTTACTTCAAGCCACGTCAAGCTTTCAAAATTTCTAAAGCAGCTTGACGATTTGTTTTTTCGAAAAAGGCCCGTATGAGTTAACTTTATTTAAACGCATTTTCTACGAATCTTACCAATAGATAATAATTCTGTATTTGAAATATATTTTCTTTTGTTTAACTTATTGACAGACTAAATCTGATTTATTAATGATTTTTAAAGTTAACTATCGGTGTTCATTCGATTGGAAAATTTCTGATAGTTTCTATTTTTTTTGGTAGGCAAATATTTTATGATATCTTTCAGCTTCACAAATCCTACAATTATAACATCCCACGCTTTTTCACGGATCTGCGCTAGTTAATCATGAGTATTCTGTCAGAGATACCAACCCACAGCTCGAAGTTCAGTCATCAGAGATTTGTTCGAGATTCGAGGAAATCGGCAACAGGATCGTAAAGGCTGCAATCATTTCCAAATGGTTATCGCCGCTTTGTGGACATTGGGCATAAAAAGTATGCCTCGTACAATCTGTTGTAGGTACCTACATATTATTGTCATATATAATTAATTCGCACTTAGGTATATCGCGTTAATATATAGCGTTAGTTAATATTTACTTATCTAGAACCCAAATGTGTATATTTTTAAAATATCGGATAGTTAATCGAGCGGTCCAAAGCAACGGGTTCCCACTTAGGAGTCGTGAGATCAATCCTCTGCTAGCCAAGTCCTCAAATCAACATTTTCCATTAATAATTATTATGGTCTGAACTAAAGCAAATATTGTTAGGTTATCCATTACTTAGCACAGTCGATCGATAAGGATTTGATAGGTTAACTTACGGTAACTTCTCATCGTTTCCTAGCATGACTACAGATCGCCAACGAATATGTTACAGTTAGCAATGACCAAGTGTTCTTATATATTTGACGTCAACTGTTGTTTGTACGATAACGATCTGCAGTTGTTAGGGAAAGATGAGAAGTTACCGAAAGTTATCCTATCAATCCTTATCGATCGACCATGCTAGGGGGTTTGGGAGTGTTTATCTTCTTTAAAAAATAAATAATAATTTTGATTTGATTAAACGTATATCCAGATCGCTTAGCGCATAGGTTTATTTATATTATACATTTAAATATACTACACGCCCCAATTATTTTGAAACACACAATAAAAAATTACAAACTGAATATATTTTGGAAATGAAATATAAAAATGATAATGAATGTTTAAGTATATCTTTTCTGAAATTAAATATTATCATCATATTTTGTATGCATTTATTGAGCACTTTTCGTTGATCATACATATTCATACAACGAAGGCATCAGTTACTATGATCGTTTGATCATTCGGATCGAACAAATGATGATGTTTGAGACCTATTCATTATGTATATTTTCCAGACTAGGTATTATGCTCATTCGCGGCAAGTCTGTAGGCAAAGGCCGTACCTATATAAGAAAGGGCGGGTAAAGGGGGTTCAACCCTGGCTTAGTTAGGTATATTTATATTATTTATTTAATCTGAAAATATACTACACGCCCCAATTATTTTGAAACACACAATGAAAATAACAAACTGAATATATTTTGGAAATGAAATATAAAAATGATAATGAATTTATAAAGTATATCTCTTCTGAAATTCTATATTATCATCGTATTTTCTAGACATTTATTGAGCACTTATCGTTGAGCATACATAGTTATACAACGAAGGAATCAGTTAGTATAATTGTTTGATCATTCGGATCTAACAAATGATGATGGTTGAAACCTATTCATTATGTAAATAATCTATTTCCAGACTAGTTGTTATGCTCATTAGCGGCAAGTCTGTAAGCAAAGGCCGTATATAAGGGGGGGCAGGTAAAGGAGGTTCAACCCTGGCTTAGTTAGGTATATTTATATTATTTATTAATCTGAAAATATACTACAAGCTCCAATTATTTTGAAACACACAATTAAAAATAACCAACTGAATATATTTTGGAAATGAAATAATAAATAAAATTATCGTTGTTTTTAAATCCACGATTTTTATAAGCCTTCCCTAATGCGGCGGTTTAAATTCTAAATAACAATCATGAATTTCGGTGTCGTCCTTTGGCTGAGGGAAATATTGAAATCATTAACACCCGCCATGAATTATCGGGGTCTCTGCAGTAATGTAGGAGTAGAGGAGGTAGTACACGAATGACCTTTTTTAGTTCAGGACGGACCCCAACATGTCATTTTATCTCGCTCCAATCTGTACGCACGCGAGTATGGGTATCTTTTATTATAATATAATCCACGACCATTATACAAAGGTGTTGTAAGCGGGGATGGGCAACCTTTGAAAGAAAAATTAATCATATTTTATAAATACTTCAACAACTGGGTAAACCGATTGTTACTACCGGCTTTCACGGAGTTTTAATGACATGATTACAAAAACTTTTTTTATTGAAGAAAAGAAACATATGAATTATAAAACACATTAAAAAGTGTGAAAAAAAAAATTGCAAACTATCCCATAACCTAATCTAACGTAACCTATTTAACAATTTTTTTACTTATTTTTTTCTTGACTTTTAATGACTTTCCAAAGAGGTGTTGTGTTGGTTTCATTCTGAGTTGCCCGGTCACTGAAATTTTATTTAAAATAGATACATATATCAAAACTCCATAAGTCATGAAGGAAATTCATAACGTCAGAGCTCACCGTTCATGAGTTTTCAAAAGTATGTACCTACCTACGCCTTACGCCATTACGCCTGTCTCGACACAGGTATATCCTAGTGATACAGGCATTTGAAAACTCAATGTAAATATACTTTATATAGATAAATACATATATAAAACCTACTAGATTTTCACCTGCAAAACTCAAATGTCTTCAAATGGTTCCTGAATTTTTACAACAGGTAATAGCTTACTTCAATAGGTAAAAATTTGAGAAAAATGTTCAAGTCTTCTATCACAACACAAGCAACATTTCCGCTAAATGTGATGGAAGTAGAAGATTTTTTAATATTGTCAGTTTATTATGTATGTCTTTTAAAAATAAAAATAAAATGATTGTGTTTTCCATAACAGTAATGCAGTAATCAGTGAAGTAGATTTTTGCTAAATTTTTGGTATTATTGTGTGATAATATGTGATTATATTGTGATTTGTGTGTGATATTGCGATTTTTTTTAGCGAGCATATACTGATAACGAAGCATAACAACCTGAACACAAATACAGGAATGCGCTTTTTTATTATTATATTTCGGAGAATTGATTCGGTTGCCGACCGCTGCAAAACGCCACGAAAAGGGTTGGGGATCGGAGGAGTTCCAAAAATTTAAATTTATTTTTATGATGGCGTCCATCTGACAGTACACGCTTTTTTATTGGCTTGGAGCAGATCAGTACCGCGCTGGCAGTGGTATGGGTGCGCCCAGCGAGAAGGGAATACGCCGTAGTGTAATGAGGGAACAAACCGGTCGCTTTGTCAGACCTGAACACACACATTTACATTTATTTATATTATTACTCGGGGATCATTCAAAAAATCGAACCGTCCATTATTTATGCATATAATAGACGCATTAGATAAGGTTTTGTTTATAACTATGAAGATAAAATCCTTTTTGAGGTGAATGCATTTTAATTCCTTTTTGGTAAGGGTAATAACGGCCTACATTCGGGTTCAAATCCTTCGCTTTTGAACTGGTTCGTTTTATTTTATTCGACTAATAAATTTTCATTAAATTCGAAATCGACACCTTTCAAATTACGAATAAATAAGCAGGAATATTTTTTGTCATCCTGAATAAATTATACATCCAACGTCAATAAAATTTTAATCTAAATATTTTTTGGATATTTTTTTCATACGTAAATAAAATAATCTTATCTTATGAACAAGTATATGTCAATGAACTAACAATCCTAGGAATATAACATTATGTTATGTAGATCAAATTAATAATGAAGTTCATTGGTCAAATCATTGAATATATATTGTTTCGAATAGGTAATCGATGAATGCAATTTTTAGCCATAAGTTGTTGAAGTAGTTTGTAGTAAAATTATAGAAATATTATTATAAGATTGTACAGCGCCCTTGAGGTGAATTTTCAAAAAACGGCGCTATACAAGTCATCCAAATATTTTTATTATTTATTATTAAAGCTTTTGTAAGCATCACACCAGGTTAAATAAAAAATAACTTAAAGTATCGTTCAATTAACTTAAAAGTAGGTAGGAACTTGCAACGAAAGGTAGGAAAGGTAGTGAACGTAATTAACATAATTATTTTTTTGTTTTTTTATTAAGGGCTTTGATTATCTAAAGGTTTAAAGATTTTTTATGTAAAATATATTTTCTGAAAAGTACAATCAAATATTTTTAATAGAATTTTCGTTGTTTAATTGAACTGTAAGTGAATTTACATTATTCTCATACCTCTAAAATTATACAGATTTCTCATTGAGAGCAAGTCGTGCAAGTAAAAAATTAATGCCTACCTACCCTTTCTGCTTTTAAATCTCATCTAGGTACGTACATTAATAATGCTTTGAGAAATTTATGCATAAAAAAACAACCCCTATTATTTTGTTAAATATTTTGACAGAAAAGCAAGCCGCCATACCAACACAATTTTACCAAAAAAATTCCATCTCTTTTTGGTATAATTCGTAAACAACGCGTTAGAAAGGGATAAGGATTGTTTAACTACTTAGGTACATTGAAAGTTATGTCTGATTCGGTTTTGGTCGTTTGTGACGTCAGATTCCGGGGTAGTTAATCCCTTGGAGTTAGGCCATTTTGCACCTGAGAGTCCGGATGATTTAAGCCTGCTCTTACGCATGCCCGACATAACACGTACAATATGCCATTGCTAAATATTTTAGTCGGCTTGCGTCCGAAACTTTTTGCAGTTTTGATTTTTGGTGCCGCACTATTATTCTCGTGCGACAATGTTCGTTTGTCGGAGAATACACAAAATATATAATAATCGGTAAATATTAGCAGGCACGCAAGCAATTAAATAGATCGAAACAATTTTAAAAGAATTAAATACCATATAGTGTATTAGGAAAGAAGCGTAAATTCATCGTTTTAAATAATTAATTTAAAAACTTATTTGCTTTAATAATTTTAGTATTGCCTTTTTTTACACTATCCCATAAATACTTTTAATTTGTATTTTAACACACACTTTTATTGAAAAGTGCTCTTCGTTTTTAAAATTACTTCCAAACTGTCATAATAAGTTATAAAATATACCCAAAAATAGTTAACACCGATAATCATAACTTATTTTTGTACACTTACCAGATAAAGGACATGGGAAAAATTTCACCATCCCCCTGATAGCTTATCTGTACGATAACGAATATTAATAAATAATCAAATAAATACTCGCAACAGGTAAAAAAAACTTGGCTAACTTATCCTATACATAGCCACTATTCATAGGTTCAATTACCGATTAGTAAACTCAGATTTTTTAAATAAATTAACCGTGTTTAATTAATCGAAAATGTATGTTATCGAATGAAAAATCTATCAGGAGGATGGTGAAATACAAAAAAATTGTTATTGGTACAATAAGTTACAAATTAAATGTTTTTGAGAAAATCTAAAAATATTAACTAAATTAATAATTGAATTCAAAATAGATATCTCTACTTGCAAAAAATAATTTCATGTTACTCGTGTACCAACTAAAAAATGAACCCTGTTGAAAAACATGGGTACTTACTTGCGTCCAAATGATTGCTAGATGTTTTGTCATTCCTCTTACGAGCGAACAAAGGGTTTTTTTTCAAAACGTGTACCGAAATTATGAAAATAAATGACATATTTCACTATTGTGGTTTGCAAAATCTTTTTCGAATCGATCTCTCTATTATGATAATTTTTATTGTGAGCCATCCCCCTTCATAAAGATATATATATTTTATTTAACGGGTATATAATTTCCTGTTACACTAATCTCTATATTATTCTTTATGGTGCAGAACTTTTATTTCATTACAAATCATTGTACGGTTAGAAATGAAAATAAATAGATAGTGAATATATATTTAAGGGGGAAATAAACACGATTTTAAATAACACACAATGAAAGTATTTACTAATATTATACAATCTTCTGCATCATGCAAACCTTTGTGAATAAAATGCAGAAAAAATGATTTCGCTTTGATAGAAGTACCTACCAATTTAATAGTAGATATATGAATATATTTTTTTAACATTAGCTCCATGCAGGAGGCCCTGCGGTAAAAAAGGATTCCCCCATGGCCTATGTCATATTTGGGGATGTTGTATGAAGGTTCTTTTTAAGGAAAAGAAGAAGTGTAAGTTCTGGGAAGGAAAAAGGTACGAGGGATGGGTAGAAATCCGGGGATCCAGAAGCGACAGACGTTTGAATCCACTGCGGTGCAAGGCGATGGGTCGAGAGAGTTCAGCTAGAGAGGTTTAGGTTAGATCTCCTTCAACCAGTCTTTGCCGATTCACACATTAGTGGGTAAACGCATTAGCCGCCGAGACCTAGACAAAACTCACCCCATGAACCCGGGCAAACGCAGCGAAGCACTTGTGTTGGTTATCCAATGAATGCTTCCAAGGGCGGCAGTACCCATGTCCGCCTCCCAAATTGAAATTATCACTCCGGATGGCATTATTTTTCATAACAAGTTGGTAATACTTATGAAAGGTCTGCACATATGTAGGTACTTACCTACTATAATTCATAAGTTATGAGATTATTTTAATAAAATAAAATTTCCAATACTAAACATCAGGGTTTTTGGCGTCGAAGTTTAGTTGTCAATATTTACAAAATCTCTTATTTAATAGTGCAAACATACCTCGCAAGCTGTAACTGATATTAGTTACAAAAGAAGCATTCATGTTTTAAATGTTTCTGATTTGATTTTTCAAATAAATTTCCAAGGAAATTTTAAGTCCCAAAACGACAATATGAAATCCAATCGTTCCGCATTCTCCGATAGGTTCAATTGGGGACATCTCTAATAATTCTTGTATTTGAGGACAAACAGATTCGTCGCTTGCCTACGTCGCTTCGCATCAATCAGTCCTCGTGACCAGCATCCGTGAAATCTGTGCGACATCCAGAAACATGTCCCTCGTAATACAATACAGCTACATTATTGTCGAGTCGCGTATCTTTATGCAGAAAAAATAGATAATCTCACTACCAGCATTATTATTATTATTAATAGGCCGATTCTGCATTGGAGGGTAGAGCTGTGTAAATATGGCCATTGTGCAGGGTATGTCGCGAATTGTTCGGTGAAATTGCCCGGGGGTCAATTATATTATTATAAAGCAGTAACGGAAAAATAATATTGCTTAATATGGACGTGTTTATTTACTGGTTGGAAATAGGTGATTTTTTGTGTCGGTCTTAAACTCTACAGCTTATTTAGATTTAGGGTAGAAATTTATTAAAAATTATTCTGCTTCTTAAGTTACCTCTAAGGTGCAGTTTTCTGCGAATTATTAACTAAGAACGCTGTACAAATCTAGAAAATAAAATATAGTTTAGCGAAACGAAATAAAAACATACAAATGAATTCTATTTATAGAAGAAAACAAAGTTGACCAATATGATTCTCTTAACTGTAAGGATTATCTTTTTTTATGTGAATACACCTAAACGCAAGCCAAATACTAAATTTGGAGATTGCACTTTCGGAGTGTCTGGACCTAAGGCTTGGAATAAACTCCCCCGGAACATAGATGCATACAATCCCAACAGAATTTAGGTCCAAATTAAAAACCTACCTTTTTGGGCTCTCATACCCTTAAATAAAAATACCTATCGGAGAGTATCATAAAATTTTGCTTTTGTTTTCAAAATATGCTCATTACAGAACATATTATATATTATAGTTCCCAATTATGTCCTCTGCGTGCGAACTGTGTCTTAATTTCTCTAAATAAACATTAACAGTGCTAATCTCTAGTGACCCTCCAGGTAAGTATGGTCTTGTATACCTATATTTTCTGCCTGCAAAGTGCATTTTTACAGCAGCATCCCGTTCATTGGTCAAATGGACCGATGAGCCGGTGGATGCAATTTTTAGCCATAAGTTGTTGTAGTGGTTTGTCTAGTTAATAGTTAGAAATAAGATTGTATAAACATTTTATAAATTTGTACAGCGCCTTTGAGGGGATTTTTCATAAAAACGGCGCTATATAAGTCATCCAAATTAATTATTATTATTATTATTAAGAGTCCCAGCTGCTCCCGTCTGGTGCATTCAGTTCAATTGTTGTCAGTCAGCAACGTAATTTCCATCAGGAGCTATAGTGCTTTTAATTAACAATATAGCCACTCGTAATAATACAAGATGCCATAATATTGTTGTTGAAATTTGTGTAAATCTAAGTATGTAGTTAGTTCCTAAATGTAATGATAAATAAAAACTTAGGTAACTATTATCGTTTCAATTGTCAGACCTTTCAAACCATCGTAAAAACAAATGTTTATATTTGTTGGACAAAATGTCGAGAATGAAATAACGATCGAGATAAAGATGATCTAATTTACTTTGCATTTATTTTCCAACCCTCTGAAAACTATCGACCAAATGAGCACGCCTTTACTCATTGGCTCTTAGAATTCTTGTAAAATTTGCCTTCATTAGTCCGTTTAATTGATTCTTATCCGAGATTAAGTAGGCAGTTACCTCCTGCCCGCAGTCACGTCGATTCCAATCCTTCCGAGAAATTGTAACCACCTAATCAATTAGACAGATATTCTCGAGATCGATATTATCATTTCGCAAATATCCAAATAAACGGACACTTGGTATCTTTTTGAAATATTGGCATACAGAGCTCCGGGCCAAAAAGGCCCCTTTCTCTTTCATCATGAATTTATATTTACGGTTATTGAAAATAGGGCACTTGGTATAGATACCGACTAAAATATTATTTTTGTACTGTGGCAAACTCTGGAACTCTAGACTCTGGAAACGGACAACCTGTGTTTGACCTGATTCTCCTATCTCAATTGACGGATTGTAGCCTTTAGAAACAGGACATAATGTCAGGTAGGAATGCCGTGTATGTTCTGCTGGTATTTCATTGAAAGGTGTAATTGACGAAACATCATCAAATATACCAAGGATAAATAACTCGGGGCTTCCACTGTTGGTTTTTTAAATGTAACTACAGCATAAGAGCCCCAACAGCTCGAAACTGGTGTGATTATAGCATCTCCTACTAGCTAACCCTGTACAAATCGCAAGTGCACCCCACGGTTGAATTTGGTAGCCACCTCTGGTCTGGAGCTCCAAAATACCTAAAAAAAACCTCGACTCGGTGCAGAAACGGGCGGTCCTCTGAGGAACTAGCGTCATTGATCCCCTCGGCACCGGTGCATAGTCGGGAAACACGCCAAACACACGCCCAACATTTGTACACGGTTGACATTAGTCACATGAGAACGGGTCGTTTCTAAGACTCGTTCTTGAGTTCAATAGCTCGGCTGTGGAAAGATTTGCCAGCCTCGGTGTTTCCTCCCTCCAACATGGGTCTCTTCAAGACCCATGTTCACTCCTTACTTTCCTCAAAAAGACCCTCCACACAGCATCTCAGATGACATAGGCCCTGGGGGAAATTATTTTCCTCAAGGCCTCCTGTGTGGAGTTAATGAAAAAAAACTCCTATTTCGAGGATGTTCTGAGGCTAAAAGAAGTGGGGAAGGAAAGGAGTCGAACCGAGGAAGTTTGGGATTGTGCGGTGTTAGCATAATAAAAAGTTTCTAGTAAAGGAAATAATAATTAGAATAGGCAAGTTATTCAAAGCTTTATGGAATTGCTGCATCCTTATTGCGTTATTGACAAATAATTAAATAATATGAACCTACATATCGGTTTTTTGAAGCCACCGTTCATTCAGCATTTCGGTTGATAAAGGGCGTCCCGTGTAACGCGATATGTTTGTCATATGCTCGTATTATTTCATAATGGATTCTCAACAAATAGCACACATAATTGCTTGAATGACATAAGCAAGGAGCCGACCACAATGCGACTCTACTGAAGCGAGTTATTAAATATGTTTGAACAAGAAATGTACACCACTCAAAACTCTAAACCCCCGCCCTTATCATATTGTCAGACATTTTTATTAAGGTATTTCAACCTATTTTTGAGGACATTTCAGACAATACTAAAACTTTTCTACAGTGTATTCAGAAAATATGTGTAGTTTCCACCTTCGCTAGTGTTGGGTTGTCTAAGTTGGTATCTCGAAAGGATAAAAGAGTAGGTATTACAGATATTACAGAACTTAAAGGTAAAAGTATAATCTGTCATCTAATTTTTCGAAAATGATATTGTAGGTACTCGAATGATGCAACATACTAACTTTTTCGTCGAAAACCTACCTATCATAATTTTTCACGTGTTTACTAGCGCAGTTTATTCGATAAAATAAAATAAAAGATAAAAATTTGTTTTGGGAAGGTAATGATCCTGAGGCACAAAAAAAATCAAAAAAATTCCACTTCACAAAACCTCCCATTTTTTTCACATCTTTCATTGTGCGCTAGTCCATATTCTGAAAACTTTTTTTTATGTCGTTTTAAATATACATAGCATCGAAATTTTATGTAAGACATTTAATCAAATGCT
The DNA here is from genome assembly GCA_917563855.2 of Limnephilus lunatus. Classification (NCBI taxonomy): domain Eukaryota; kingdom Metazoa; phylum Arthropoda; class Insecta; order Trichoptera; family Limnephilidae; genus Limnephilus; species Limnephilus lunatus. The sequence goes on along the minus strand of OU830595.1, from coordinate 89,776,168 downwards.
AAAGATTAAAAAAATGTCTGAGCAGCTATCAAAGACACGTGAATTATATGTAAAAAAATCATTAAAACTTATAACCAAGCTACAAATATTCATTTTCATTTTCACCTAATGAGTTCTGAATAAGTAGGTATGTCAAAGAAGTCTTGAAGGTTATATTTAAAAAAGTACGTTCGTACGCTTGGTAGGTATGTAGGTAAGTAGTCTAATCATTTTAAAAAGATTTTTTTCTTGTCTAGAGATCTATATCGTTGCACTACTGCGGGGTAAGACGGGACTGCAGCCAGTTGTTTTAAATTATTTCAAATCTCTATTAGTATGCGCAAATATATTCAAACATGCGCTCTTTTATGTATATATATCCAAAGATATTTAAATATAAGAGATGTGCTGTCCGCAGTTTTTACTGGGAGTGTACTGTGTTTCCTGGAGTCGCCGATATTGTTAACCAATCAATACCTTAAAAAAATCAACTAAATGAACGAATTCTTTCCATATTCAAACTATGCTCATTAGGTAGTTGTCCGCCGACAATCGGGCGGCCATCATAGCATATCGCTTGTATTTCAATATCTTTCTATACATCTTATTAAGAAAGTACCTAGATACCAATCGCATGTTTCAAAATGGCAAAAGTTTAAAACATTATATTAAAACAGTATTTGATATAAAATCTATTTCTAAATACCCTGTTCTGCGACAAAAATGGTTGGATAGACAGAATTAGCGGACATGAGAACTCAAATGATGTAAGGAGATATTTCTAAACTCCAGCGGTTTGGATGACAAAAGCAAACATAATATAGAACGGCAAATACTCAATGATTTTCCCGACATGAAAAGGGCAATAGCAATATAAAGGTCAATAATAGTCTTACATCATACTTATTGCAAACAAACCCCAGAGCAACGGATGCAATTTCAAAGACATATTCCTGCAAAGGACAAACAAACACTTGTTGTTTTTGCCTCAGCTTTATATGGAATTTGGAATCTAGACACAAAATGTTATATGTCATCGTTTTTCTATAAAAGTGTCTTGATTTTATTTTTATGGTGATATTATTGCAAAAAACCCATCTAGACATTACAAATTGATTATTATAACACCTAAAGTGACTAATGATCACTTTATAGACATTCTGCATTAAAATCTTTTATTCGTGACACTTCGCAATCAATAGATTTGTATTAATCTGCAGTTAGGTAATATAACTTGTGACTAATTATACGATATTAAGCAAATGGTAATAGTCATATTTCGTCATTAAAGAGGATCCAAAAACTTCGTTTTATTCACTACTAACTGAAGTACCCGGCGTTGCCCAATCTATATTCCACTTTAAGATGTGGTAGAGTGGGATGGGGGTGGTTTTCCGAAATCTCCAGGTTACTGTCTGCAGACATTGACCTTCCTCTTGTTTTGAAGGCCAAGTGTGCAAAATTTTGTCAATCACAGAATAAAGCTGTATGTACATTTGTATAAAATTCAAACCCACGTGCCCGCCCGGTTTACGCCACATGGCCGCCCTACAAAGATACTTTCTATCATATGAATAAATAAATAATATCATTAATTATCAATTTATCCAGAAAGGAATCAAAGAAGCCTTCTTCAAAGAGTGTGTAGACAGCGGCAGATAATAATTTTTTTGATCTTTGAAATGTAATCCGTTTACTTAAGCCACTAAAAACTTTCGAGCAGTAAGCTCTGGCGTCAAGAAATTTACGCATTTTTTCTGCAGGTAACTAATTTATAGGTAAATATATTTCTTTTAAGCTCGCACTGCCATTTCTATAATGAACTTATGAGCTTTTTTTATCCGTTTATTTGTTTGAGAACAGAACTATATTCACTTGCCTACTAAGTTCGGAGATCGTGCTTTCGGAGTATCTGGGCCTAAGGCTTGGAATAGACTCCCTCCGGAAGTAAGATGCATAAAAAGCCCAACAGAGTTGGAATTAATCCAATCTAAAAACCTACCTTTTCGGGCTCTTATACCCTTAATTTAATTTAAATATACCTATCTATACACCTATCTGAGAGTATCATACTTGTATTGCCTATGATATGTCTTAATCACACTTTTCTTACTGAATTAAAATTACTCGAATTCTTACACATCAATCTGTCCCTAGGAAGCTCAAATCCTTGTACTACTACACCGCCCACCATTAAATGTTGCTTTTACTTTCTAAAATACACTCATTAAAGAATATATTACATATTAATATTAAAATATTTTCAGGATTAAAAAACATGTGTTCACAATTATGTCCTCTGCGTGCGAACTCTATCTAAATTTCTTTAAATATACAATAAACATTGTTAATTTCAAGTGACCTCCCAGGTAAGTATGGTACTGTATTCATTCATTTTTAGGCAGCATCGCGATCATTGGTCAAAATATTGTACATTTATTTTCGTATCGGTGATCAATAAACCAGTTTATGCAATTTTTAGCCATAAGTTGTTTTTAATTGTTTGTCTAGCTTGTAGTCTTTCTAGATTTTAGGCATGTATGGTAAGTTTGTACAGCGCCCTTGAGGTGATTTTTCACAAAAACGGCGCTATATAAATCGTCCAAATATTATTATTATTATTATTGACGACATACTATTTGTTCCATATTTTTTAACTATTCAATAAGTAAAATACCTATAGCAAACAGGATTATAAACCGATATACGTCATTTATGCACGCATTGCCTTTAGTCAAAAGCAAAAACTTTTCAAAATAAATAATTTTATACTTTTACAGTTCACTTTGCAGCAGAGATCTTTCTTGTTTTCCCGCCGTGCGACATCAATAGTTTTGGAAACAAATTTTAGTTTTTTTGTTTGGATTCGGCGGAGCGTGAACATTAGAAAAGGTTGTCATTTGATTTTTTTCAAAACATTGCATTCGGGCAATACCGATCCTGTATAAAATGTTGTACAAGTGGTTAAGTGGATAGCTAAGTACCGATTTCCAGTATTTGTTCTGAAGATTTTGGTGATTTCTGTGTATTTTGTAGATTGGAGTATTAAATCATATATTGTATCAAATAATAATATTTTGTATGCATGTACGCATATTTCACTATTACGTTTTCCTAAGCAGGGATAAAAACTGCCCATTTTTCTATTAATCACAATCTGGGAGGGAACCTTTTATTGGATAACCAGAACCTCTGCTATAGGTCATCCCAAGTGGTTCGCTACGTTTTGTGACTTAGAAGGGGAGCCCAGGTTCATGGGGTGAGGTTTGTCCAGGTCATGAAGGCGGATGCGTCTGCCCACCTGCTGGCGGGCCGTCTCAAAAGAGACTGGTTGAGTGAGGCCTTTTGACCTTTCCAGCCGGACTCTTTCAACCCCTTGCACCGCAGTTGGATGGATGGATTCATTTACTTATATTTCCTGTCCTTAGTGTGTCCTTAGAACGGGGTACCCCAGTAAGGACACATTTTTCTCTCAAAAACTTTAAAACAAAAATAAATATGTCTGTCACTCCTGAACACAATGACCGCCAGATTCATACCCATCTTTTTCCTCCCTAGAACTTCCTATCCTCCCCTTCCTTAAAAAGACCCCTCCACACAGCATCCCCTAAGATGACATAGGCCCTGAGGGAAGTTAATTTTCTCAAGACCTCCTGCGTGAAGCAAATGTATTTTTTTATTTTTTTATTTAGTTGATTAGGTAAATCGTATACATGTGTGCGTAGTAAAAATCCTTTCAATCCAAGCTAATTCCAACAAAAGAAAAACTCTACAATTGAGTGATAGTGTGTCTACAAAGGTACCAAATCGATCCAAATATTTTTTGCTCACAATAAGGATAATTAAACCTTTGAACCGTGGTAATTACAGAGGTAACACTCGCTCAAAAGGATGAGGGTGGATAGGAAATACTTTCGTACTTCAAAAATTAAAACCCATTGTCCGGCACAATCCCTTTATTAACCTAAAATGGAACAATCATCGCCATCAATCCGTAACGGTCATCATTGGCACATTCCCTTCATCGGTCGGTAAGCCATTCTGTTATGAGTTGCCCATAAATCCTACGAACGGACTATACAAGCGGCAGGCAGCTGTGTGTCACGTGCTCAGTACATGTTCAGCATCGTATGATTATTGCTGTCCCTCTCAGGCTGGCAGAAGACATTACCATATATGGCCACACGGCGCGAAATCCAGCCAATGGCAGAAGACATTACCTTATAGGGCACGCGTTCGAGTCTTCCGTCTCGCTCATCACGGGCAGAGAGTTCCAGCCACCGATCGCCGAAGCAACAGAAATATTTCAGACAACGGCGCGAGCGGTCGTACGCACTACTACGTACTGTCGGGCAGTATGCCACCCTTCGACGCGGCTAATTAAGCCTTCACCTACGATTCAAGTATGGCGCTATCACCACAGCCGCCTGTATAATCCTACTGCCGCCTACCATAGCAGCCCTGGCCGCGCACGGTTTTTAATCCGCCTACGTGCCGACGAGCCGAGTAATTCACAACGGCCGCCTACTTAATACCATGGCCGCCCAGACGCGCACGGCTTTTAATCCGCCTACATTGCCGATAGCCGCTTAATTCCCCGTTATCGCCCACCGGTTCGGTAAGCTGTCCGAATCCGCCCACCATGACGCCGAGAAGCCGCCCACGCACCCCGAGCCGCCCCGTTCCTGCACACAGTCTATGAGCTTTGCTCTAGACCTCTCCACTTCGTAGGAAGCTGCCTGCATCCGAACGACGCCACGTGAGATTTTAAACCCTCTTATAGTATTTCCGAGCCTAAATTCAGTAGTATTTCTAGTGCCTCTCTCTCTCTTATGCTAGGCCTTAAACAGCTTACCTGGTTGCCTGTACTGTTCACCCTTGCATTATTGAATACATTTGAATTGTGCCCAAACCTTGTTTCATTGGAGTCAACCATCGACAGCCTCGGAGGAGCCCTACGACCCTGAGCTGAGCCTTCCAAGCCGAGGCATATTGCCCCCGGGGGGCCTGCTTAACACTTGTTCCCCCCCCGGGAGGGACATATTTCTGGAGACCAGAAGTATAACACTGGACCCTACGTGGCTTCAGTATCACCCTGGCCCCAGGAAGTATGACACTGGCGCGCCAACTGGGCCGAAGTCTTGTCGATTGTTGTCTCCCTAGAAACATAATTATGTAATCTTAGCTATAAATATTTTATATTTGTGCTCCCATCAACAACGGTAGCTCTGTGTGAATTATTCCAAACGTCGCGAGTCCGTCGGCTAGTGCTATTCGAGTGTTAGGTATTTTAAACATCGCTTACTACCGTAGCATTCTCAAGCTATTACGTTTCTATCGCGGCAGTCAGAGTTGTTCGTCATTCGCGCGGAATTTTTTTTAATTGAGTAATGAATCTCGTTATTTTAAAAATCTCCACCTGGGTGCTGTGTTAGTTGTATTATTTCTTCCTTGAAGAGCAGTGGTTGTTTCCAATAAAAGGTAGTAACTACTGTCGGATTGTGCTCGTCCACATCCGTTTCCCTGTAATAGGAGGATATAATGTCGACTGCCAGCAACTGCTCTCGTCTTCTATAATCGTCCGAAATTTTTTTTTTTTGCTTTGTTCATTATAATAACGCAAAATCATGGAGGCCACCATACCAATAATAGATAGAATATTAAATTTCGAGAAAGCAAACGCGTCGGTAATAAGAAAAATGTTGATGGATAGAGGCGTAGTCCCCAAAAGAGCTTTTTTAACTTTACGGAAACAATGTGTTGAGTTTAACGAATCCCGGAAGTTGAATTATAAAATAAACGTTAAACGAAAAGTTCAATAAATAATGAGTACAAGTTATAAAGTTAATTTTCGTTTCTCTCAATAGGAAGTTTAAAACACAAAATGGAAAACGACGTTACATAACGTTGTAAAAGAGAAATTTTAAAGTAACAAAAATAAAAGAGAAATTTTAAAGCAACGTATTATTAATTTTCAAAACAGAATAAGTTAATATGGAGAGCTTCCCTTGTAATATTAGTTAAAGCCACAATTGTTGTTTTTCTTCATAGAAGTTTTAATTTATTGTTAATACATTAGAATAAATTAGAATTGTAATTTTGATTGTTGATTGATCTAGGAACAGAGTAGCTAACTGGAATTGGATTAATGAACAGTTCAGGACAAATGTAGATTAATAACATAAATTGTAGAAAAAAAAGGAATAAACAAAATTCAGTCAAAAGTTTTTTAAGAAACAAAAGTTTAGGTACAGATCGGTTAAAAATAGTAAAGTTCTTAGAAGTTTAATGTTGTTTCGTTTGAAAATCATGAGTGTCATGAACCCACGGTTAGAGATCGTACATCATTGAATTAATATTCCATATTACACAAATTAGAAAACACAATGTTGTTAAAATAATAAACGTTCGGGAAAGGGAACAAACTTGTATATAAAAATGTATATAAACAAGGCAACGTGTATATCAATGTATATAATTGGCTAAGTGTTTTTTGTTAGTTTAAGTTCTTAAAATCTATCTGAATTGCTCTCGTACTAAAGTGGTAGAAAATTAAATAAATTAGTGAAAAACAGTAGAACATCATTAAAAGAATAAATTCCAAACTACAAGGTATATGTTACTAGATACTTGTTTTTTTTTTCGAATGATTATCTAAGGAAGGTTTAATAATAAAATTTTGTATATGCTATAGGTATTTACCATAGAGACAGTATTGGAACATGTTTTGTTTTTAATCGGGACTATCCCACTCTAAATAGTAGTATGCGGATAATAAAATAAACTATCGTTGGGAAAGACACTTCAGAGGAAACAAGTGAATAGCATCATATGTTCAAATTATCGATTAAAAATAAAAAATAACGAAGAAATTTTAAAGGTAAATCCTTGTCAAATTTAACAGAATGAACTCGCGAACAAATAACATTTAAATGTTTAGCTTCAATTAAGTTTTTTTTCATAAGAATGTAGGAATGATTTCGGCAACAAATTTACATGAATAAATAACAGTATAATGGAATGCAGGATAGAAAAGATAAAATAAGTTTTTTTTTTTTGAAAACATCTGTGGAAAATTAGTAAAACATAAAATTAAAAAGTAAACCACTACAGTTAAATCGAGATTGTCATTTAGTAACAAAATAAATAGTGAATAGAATCCAATTATTAATGTCTTACTTGTATTAAAGAAAAGGGTTATAAAATTATAAGAAATTGTCTTCTTCATTTTTTCTCGTATTCATAAATATGTCAACGTGATCGTTGTAAGGAAATTATATCATATTAGATATTGAGTTAATAAACTCAAGAAATGTACTACGGATACATAGGTACCCGCGTATACAATTCTGGTTTCGAACCGCTATAGGAATGCCTTCCTCAGAATTCGGGCAAAAGGTGGGATTGTTAAGATGTGAAATCTTGAACAAAAAAAAAAAGGAATTTGTGATATAGGAAAGAATTGGAATTAGAGAATTAACCCCTCAAGTAAGCTTTAGGTAATTGTAAATTCGTATAGTTTTGACATAGCTATGTTAGAAAAATGTCATGGCGCCTTATAGTTAAATACAATGGAATTTTTTTTAAACATGATGATAGAAAAGTAAACAAAAGTTAAAAAAGTTATGAACAGAAAAGTTGAGTTTAATCTGAGACTTATAGTGAAAAGTTATTAGTAAAAAAAGTTATCATCGGATAATATTGTTAAATTAAGAAGTAAATAAATAATATTCATGGAATTTTTTTTAAAAAAAGGAATTTTCAAATAGTCAGTCAAACAAGTAAAAGTTTTAAATTTTGGAAGATAGTAAGAAGCAACGTCGTTAGCAATTCAATTATGATTCGAATTTATTTTATTTTTTTAAATATGTATATAAATTGTTAGCTTATAACATGTAATGTTAAAATATAAACACACGAATTGAATACTTAGGTATTTGAGCGACTTAGTCAATGTGTATAACGCATCGTATAGCGGTGTTATAAAACCTGTGTTATTAAAATTTGGAAACGATTCTTGTTAAATATAGAGTAACCTTTTAAAGAGAAATTTTATAGAAATCGTAATAACATAAATTTTAAAATAATTAATGTAGTTCTGTTTTTTTGGATATTGTGTTATTTTTATGTGTTTATTTTGCCGAAGCACAGGCATTTGAGGAAGGAAATTTCTCATTTGTGTTGGTGAACTAAGGCAAGGTTACGGTTCTCTGAACGTAACGGTGTGGCCACACGGAGATAGACGTTTGCAAACGTATCTCTTGAAAACACGAGAGGATTATAGTATAGCCTGATAATTATACGACGCTATAGGAGAGATCCTTATAATATGCCAAACGCTATAGGAGGTATCCTTATAATATGACCGACGCCATAGGAGGCGTATCCTGAGAATTACACGGAGAGGAAAACAGAAAAACAGAACAGAGTATGGAAATTAGTCCATCAGTAGGAAAAGAAATTGGTTACAAATTATAATAACACAGTAAATTTAAACACGAGGTGCATGTATTGTATTGTCCTCTACATAAGGTTGTAAAATGCGAATATGTATCAGTTTCATTGATTACATGACTTAGTCAGCATTATTGTCCATCATTGGATGACCTTAATAAAAAATTGTAAATTTAAACACGAGGTGCATGTATTGTATTGTCCTCTACATAAGGGTTGTAAAATGCGAATATGTATCAGTTTCATTGATTACATGACTTAGTCAGCATTATTGTCCATCATTGGATGACCTTAATAAAAAATTGTAAATTTATTCACGAGGTACATGTATTGTATTGTCTTTTATATATAACCCAAGGACGTCATGAACCCTAGTTGTTAGTACGAGGTTATAACGCATATAACTTAACCTTTGTTATTAGAGAAGTATACAATTCCTTTCTTAATGGATCGTCATCACAAGTGTTGACAATCCGGGACGCCGGTATGTCTGCACGTGAAGACTTGTGTTATTATTGTTATTATTATAAAAAAAGAGGTAACTCACCTTACACTAGTGAAATTACTGATGCGATATTTAGTTCATTTATTGTAATGACTATTATTGGTAGTAATAATTTATTACTTTTCCATCCTAGTGCGTAGCCACTTAGGTTGTTTTTTTTTAAAAAAAAAAAAAATGTTTTTTAAATTTATATATGAATATGGTTACATAAGTATATAAATTCGTCTAAGAAACACGACACGTTACACTGATTGAGGGCGTAGTTCAAGGAACCCTAAATTAGGCTAGGTTTTTCATTAGAAAAAACTGCGTTAGGTATTCAGTATCCTGCCCGGGACCGAAGTAGAGACCTAATTTCTATTTTCGTGGAACAATTTGCATTCTAAAAAGTACTTAATTTTAGATGCAATGAAAGAATATGCAAGCATATTCTTTTCTTTTCGTTGGCAAGAGACGGCATAAGAAAATTCTTGTACAAGTGGTAGGTATAAAGGCACCTAGTTCTCATACTGGGATAGGTCATTGAGTAGTAAGAAACTTAGGAACCTTATGGTTGTAAATAACCTTGTGTATATATTAATATAAGGTCATGTATAAATGGAAATATCATTTCAATTATAATTTTTTTTTATTTTTTGTCCTTTTTTTTTTTTCGGGTTTTTCAATCTCTTTCATTGTCGAATTATTCTCACATGTAGGTTAAATCGTTATGGTATTGGACATCTCACACGTTGCGAAATAGGAGAAATTGGGGCGGTAAAACGTTCACAATCGGGTAGTTACCCACTCCTTAACGGGGTATGTCTCAATTCTAGCGTATGTTGGAGTGAATTCACGATGAAAAGGCAATGTAATAATAATATTACCACATTTTTGTTATCAGAATAGGCCCAATAGACAACACTATTCGGTTCACATAGGTTGTGGTGGTATCGAATTTTAACCTTCTTCCGCGATCATATAACAACGGTTACTCGTTGTGTGGTATTATAGAGCTGTTACAAGTCCGATAGGATGGAACTTGGGTATCGACCTAACGTGTCATTCGGCTGTTAGCTATAATCCAAAGCGTGATAGGATGGCTAAACTCCTTAGAATTAGAGCAGAAGGATTGTTGGAAACGCGAATTTCCGAACAATGGAAGTATATATGATTCCGGTGTTAGGAAGAAATTCGTTACTCAATTAAAAAAAAAAAAATTTTCCTCTTCTAATAAAATTGTCGGTAGTATTAAATTTTCGTATTTTTTTGGTAAAAATACGTGGCGTTGTTGTTATTTATTTTAATTTTTTTTTTTTTTCTCCTTCTTCTCTCCTTACGTAGTCAAACCCTGAGAGTTTAAGTTGAGTTGAAACAAACTCGAATTGAAAGTTATTTAACAAAATTATACACACACACATAGAGTTTTTGGTGGGTAAACAAATGTATATTCAAGTGTTTTAATTATGATAAATGTAATTAATTAAATTACTATATAAATATTTTGTAAACACGTAATTGATTACTTCGGTATCAATATGGTAAGCCAGCGTGTAAAGTCCTTGCCATATCAGGACGCAATTGTACGGTGTTTTGTAACTTGCTATATCACTGTATTCAAATAAAGAGTAGTACTTCTCGTAGTAAGAAGATTTAAGAGTATGCACCCAGTTGAGTAAATTAGCTCGGTAATGTCATAAAGTTATGTCATTCGGGTCGTATTGTTCTTATTAGAGAATAATGTAATTGCACTTATGGTCATTATGGTTCGTCTGGTTATTTTGGTGGGAACACCTAGAGGGTGTCCTATGTGGTTTCGTCGAACGCAAGTTCACCGTGAGGATTCCAAGGGATCTATCCGGTTGTCTATGTCGTTGCGGCAAGGGTATATTTCTAGTATACCAAGTACAGCGCTGTACGGGTCACCGAGGGTGAGTCGAGAAAACATGAGAGGATTCATATTATGCCTGAAAATTAATATTCATGATAGGTTTTGTAGCATTACCTTACAATTATATGCGAACATGAGAGGATGGTCGTTTATGCCTGATAATTAAATGCAAACCAGACAAACCATGACAAGCTGAGAGTGCGGGAAACTAACATTTGGGTTAGAATTGAATTGTGAAAATAGCATAGTGTATAAAAACAAAGTTGTATAATTTAAAAAATTCCATTGTAAGACGCGAATATGAGTGATTTCGATCATTTCATGACATTGGTCAGCGTACAATATTCCATAACAGGAATAAAGTGTATAAAAACAAAGTTGTATAATTTTAAGAATTCTATTGTAAGACGCGAATATGAGTTGGTTTCGATCATTTCATGACATTGGTCAGCGTACAATATTCCATAACAGGAATAAAGTGTATAAAAACAAAGTTGTATAATTTTAAGAATTCTATTGTAAGACGCGAATATGAGTTGGTTTCGATCATTTCATGACATTGGTCAGCGTACAATATTCCATAACAGGAATAAAGTGTATAAAAACAAAGTTGTATAATTTTAAGAATTCTATTGTAAGACGCGAATATGAGTTGGTTTCGATCATTTCATGACATTGGTCAGCGTACAATATTCCATAACAGGAATAGGGTTGGAAATTTTTTGTCTAATTTTAAGATTTTTACATGGTAGTAATCCTTCTCGGAAGGGTCATGTTTTCTTTATTTCTTCATGCACCTTCGTTAGCGTGTCTTGTATCGCACTAGGTACGTCACATTTTTTTGATTTCTTGAGAGAGTTGGCAACCTTTGTTCAGTTTTTTGCTAGTTTTTTTTAGCTTGGCTCACAGGTAGTTAAAATTTTGTTGGCTCTTAGGTAGGGAGTGTTTAAATCCTGGTGAAGAGGTAGCTCTGTACCTCACATTGTGGCAACCATCGCATCACATGCTGTATGGAAGGTCGTGGTCCCCTGAATCAGCCTCGCTGCCTTTTCCCTTCATTTTTCAGGGGAGGAGGGTAGTGTTATGAGTTGCCCATAAATCCTACGAACGGACTATACAAGCGGCAGGCAGCTGTGTGTCACGTGCTCAGTACATGTTCAGCATCGTATGATTATTGCTGTCCCTCTCAGGCTGGCAGAAGACATTACCATATATGGCCACACGGCGCGAAATCCAGCCAATGGCAGAAGACATTACCTTATAGGGCACGCGTTCGAGTCTTCCGTCTCGCTCATCACGGGCAGAGAGTTCCAGCCACCGATCGCCGAAGCAACAGAAATATTTCAGACAACGGCGCGAGCGGTCGTACGCACTACTACGTACTGTCGGGCAGTATGCCACCCTTCGACGCGGCTAATTAAGCCTTCACCTACGATTCAAGTATGGCGCTATCACCACAGCCGCCTGTATAATCCTACTGCCGCCTACCATAGCAGCCCTGGCCGCGCACGGTTTTTAATCCGCCTACGTGCCGACGAGCCGAGTAATTCACAACGGCCGCCTACTTAATACCATGGCCGCCCAGACGCGCACGGCTTTTAATCCGCCTACATTGCCGATAGCCGCTTAATTCCCCGTTATCGCCCACCGGTTCGGTAAGCTGTCCGAATCCGCCCACCATGACGCCGAGAAGCCGCCCACGCACCCCGAGCCGCCCCGTTCCTGCACACAGTCTATGAGCTTTGCTCTAGACCTCTCCACTTCGTAGGAAGCTGCCTGCATCCGAACGACGCCACGTGAGATTTTAAACCCTCTTATAGTATTTCCGAGCCTAAATTCAGTAGTATTTCTAGTGCCTCTCTCTCTCTTATGCTAGGCCTTAAACAGCTTACCTGGTTGCCTGTACTGTTCACCCTTGCATTATTGAATACATTTGAATTGTGCCCAAACCTTGTTTCATTGGAGTCAACCATCGACAGCCTCGGAGGAGCCCTACGACCCTGAGCTGAGCCTTCCAAGCCGAGGCATATTGCCCCCGGGGGGCCTGCTTAACACTTGTTCCCCCCCCGGGAGGGACATATTTCTGGAGACCAGAAGTATAACACTGGACCCTACGTGGCTTCAGTATCACCCTGGCCCCAGGAAGTATGACAATTCACTTCATCAGTTGTTTAGTTGTTCGGATAAATCCCTTTAACATCTTTATTCCGGACATTACCGGACAGTCCTCCCACGTCCTTATAAAAACGATTCCCCTCGTTCGTCCAGTATTCGCATCTGCCCGTCAAACTTGATTCATCTACACCCACATAGGGTCCAGCATTGGATTATAAATCATATCGCTGGGATGATTTATTTCACTTTGACACATTGTGAAAAATCTTTATTACAAACACAAAATTATCTAATATGAGCTTGAGAAAAATGACTGGGTCCCAATAGCCTAGTTAGACATGGCGCTACGTCCTGGTAAGACAAGAGATCCTAGGTTCGATTCCCAGTTACAGCCGTTAAATTTTTTTATGGACTTGTTTTGCGTCATGTTTCGTTCTGATTTATTAGATTAAGAAAGGGACCCTCAGATGGTTTGGGCATGAAGAGCGTAGAAAGTAGTGTAATAAGAATATAGGTGATGGATGCAATTTTTAGCCATAAGTTGTTGTAGTGGTTTGTCTAGTTTATAGTTAGAAGTAAGATTGCATAAACGTATTATAAATTTGTACGGCGCCCTTGAGGTGATTTCTCACAAAAACGGCGCTATACAAGTCATCCGAATATTATTATTATAGGACGTAAATGTGAATGGTAGAAGAAGTCGGGCACGCCCGAGGAAAACATGACACGATCAAGTGAATCAGATACTTGAGGCGGGCCATGTCAAGAGTCAGAATAATAGAAGAGTATGTATGAGATGTTGTTTAAATGTGAATGAAGCAAAAGTGTGTGCCAAGACAGAGTTGTTTGGCGGTCCGTCCTCTCTGCCTACCCCTGCGAGGAAACGGCGTGATGGTTAGTTAGTTAGTTAGTTATCTTCTTCAACAAAATTATTTTTTCCACAATCTACATACCAATACATAAATTATAAGTTTTCTGACTACTTACACACTGTAAGTATTTTATTTATTTATTTATTGAATACCTCACAAAAGTCTAAACTGCTCCCATCTGGAGCCAGTGCGACTACGGCATTCCCAATTGGGATATATTGTGAGGCTGAATGTTGGTCTTACACCAGGGCGATACTAATATAATAATATAGATAACTTACACTCTGATATTATTTTAAAATCAGCTAACCCATGTCAAAATTGGAGACCGTTTTACAGCATTCCGTGCAAAACACAAGTACGAGGAATTTGTTTAGCATTTGGAAGAATTTTATTGGAAGAATTTCAAGTATTTGAAGAATTAATGCTCCTAATTCTAGAAGAGACAATTCATTACAAATACATTGGCAGTGACCTTGACCTGTATTTAAAATCAGTAGGTATTTATTTTTGCAATTATTTTAATACGGCACCTTCTTTATTTGACAACTATCTATTCATTTTTGAAAAATGCTTATTGGATTGAATGAACCTGGCAAATCGCCACAAATACCATTTCAATTCAAAATTTCTGAATACAAGTTTGTCTGTTTTTACTCTGGATTTAATAACATAATACAATTTGACAAATATTCGAGATGTAAAGGTTTCAGTTTTACGAACTAGCAGAACTTTTTACTGTAATTTATCTTTATGAGTATCAAAAAGTTCTTGTTTACAATCTTTGAAATCTTCAGGCCTTCCCGTTTTTTGATTTCTTAAATTCTTTTTTATCGTTGTGGTCAATCATTTACTAGGTACATAACGAACGAGATAGTATAATCGGTCTCCTCTTTGGGCGGTGCTTCGTAGTCTATCGATCTCCTTTTTGTGCGGTGCTTCGTAGCCTCCCCACTCTTGTCTACTTTAGTTTTCTAAAGGTTTCACTTCTACCGCGTGTAAATTGCACACTCTGTTTTTTTAAATACAATAGGGGAGACTGGGGATGGTTGAAACACTTTTACTTTAACTAGGCGTAGTAATATTTCTTATGTATTTATGGAAAAGATGTTTATACCAGATGTTCTATGATCTATCTAGTTATCAAATTAAATTTATTGTATGGCCACAACTCGTACAGGTAAGCTACAATGACCACTTAAAGACGATGGGGAAAACTGTTTCAATTATCCCCATAGTGTGGACGATTGAAACAGTATGTGGGGATAATTGAAACACTCTAAATATCTATGGAATAATTGGAATAATTTTAATCATTGTTCAACATTTTCATTATTAAAACAGTACTCAATGAGATCATGAATAGTGATTAAACATATCACAAGTATTTAAAAAATTATAAACATAAATGTCTTGAAATGAAACAACTTTAAATATATTTTTTATTATTTATGTTTACGTGCTCTTAGTTATACTTATTATGAGTATTTTGCATAATCAACATACTTTTACTGCGATATTATCCTGGAGCAGAATAGAACGGTGTTAAAAATAAGTTTTTTGCTTTCATACAAAAGTGCTTGTTTCAATCATAACAATGTACAATTTACCTCTGAATTAAGAGCATTTTTTCTATGTAAAATTCAACAATTAAGAAGACGAAAAAATAAAAATTTATTGAATTTATGGTTTGGGATGTGACATCATTATACAAAATATCGCAATATTTTAGTTTTTTTTTTAAATAATCTGTTAAGTGGCATTAAAATCTATTAAACAAGTAAATATTATCTATTAAAAGAAAAGAAAAATCTTGATGTGCAATTCACATGCGGTAGAAGTGAAATATACAGAAAACCAAAGTAGGCAAAAGTGGAGACTACGAAGCACTTTTTTTATCAAGGTGAAGGGTGATTTTTTTTCATATTTTTGTCCTCGGATTCCAGTGCACCTTTTCCTATACATTGGTCATCTTGTTTGTGGTTTCTTCTTCGGAGTCTCTAGGTGTAGTTTTTTTTTGCCTGTTCATTTTGGAATGGTTTGAAGACTAAATATTGATTTTACAAAATAATATTCTTTTTTGATTTCGTAGGATTCGACCGCGATGAATGATTATCAAGTTATAAAAGAACTTTGCGATCTAAGGACGAAATGGTGAATTTTTGAAAAAGAATAATAAATTTGGTAAAATCTTCTTCTTGCATCCAGACAGATTTGTTCGTGGTACCGATACTGCCAATACGTAGAAATGTGAACATCGGCGGAATTGAGTTGCCAATCGCATTTGCCGCTACAGACAGTTATGAAAGTTCCTCGTTCGGCCAACGTTACTGCATTTACTTGCCGAGTTCCTCTCCTGGCTATAAACCGATTAGGTTTTTGAACAGTTGTAACACCGGTCTCATCTACGTTATAGACGTCCTTTGGTTCAAATTTAAAACTATCCATAACGTTCGCTAAATTGTTGAAAAATTCATCAACATTATGTCAATTAAAACTTGTTGCTTGTGCCATACCTACTCGTGGCTTGGGCACATCTTATAGATAATAAATTCTGGATGGCGCGCAAAAATCCTCGGAGCCATTCTATTCCGGCCATCCCATTTGTGTACCATGAATCTGGCCCTGTGTGGTCAAATCAAAAGCCAATTGTCTTAAATCTTTTGAAGATAGCCCAAAATAGGTAAAATAAATGTTAGCTGTTTTTTTAGCATAGTTTGCAACCTCGGTTTCTTGAGAAGAGGAACACACTTTCTTCATAACATAATTTTTTTCTCTGTTGTTTTGTACTTACATAATTGATAAAACAATGTATACTATTAACGTTGATTTTTTTTTAGTTATAAATGTAAGAAAATCAATAAATATATGTTATTACGAAATTGTCACGTGAGGGTGTGTAACGTCGAATGTGGTCGAATGAGATCGACTTCATCAACCAAGATCACAGAAGTTCACCATTCAAGATCACAGAAGTACATTAGACTTAATGATTTGAATTTGAATAATACTTAATGATTTAAATTTCTGACCTTTTTCATTATAACTTTTAAATTTTCTCTCAGTGTGGACGATTGAAACTTGGTTATGATTGAAACGTTGCAATCATCCCCACACGAGTTGTTTCAAACATCCCCACGCTGCATTTTCTGCTTCAAAGTCAAAAACATGCCTTTTAAATAGACATTAACGTCACGCAAATGCATTATAAATACTCTTAAATAGATAAAGAAGAGAATGTAATGAAACATTTCGTCAAGCTGCGAGAGTAAAATGAGTTATAAGATTAGCAATAATGTCTTAAATATTTACGTTTTAGTGCGAAATTCAATAATGTCCCCTATGCACGATTGAGTCACTCGCCGGCTACTGCGCTTTTGTAGAAACGTCCCAACAGACCTGACGGAGTTTCGAGTATTGTATCACACTCTTAGGTATTATAGTTTTCGAGTAAATTGAGATGTTTCAATCATAACGTGTTTCAATCGTCCCCAGTCTACCCTATTACCAACCCGTTATTTTTCTTTTACGTCTCATATTTTGGAGTACGGAAAAAAAGGTTTCTTAAAAAATCCTACAAAATTGCTTTTAATCATTACCTTTCTAACTTACCACAATGTCTCAGTCTCCACGGTTTGTGATTTATGATAACATGACAACTAAATTTCGTGAAAAGTTAGCAGGACATTAATATTTGCAAAAAGGATTCTTTCAACCAACAGCTTCCTAAAGAATATCTCAATAATTTTTGCACCACTTTCTCCATCCAAATATGTGCAACACACAACACAAAAGACGATCTTATTTTGTACAAGAACAGTTGTTTAGAAATCAGCGGGATGATAAATTATCTCGAGAAACATAGGGTTGGTTGGTTAGACCTTCAAAGAACGGGGTTGGCGACAGTAATAACACAACAAAGGGTCGAGGTCAAATAGCGTCATTAGCCGCTGAAGGTCCAAGGGTTTTGAGTATTCATTCGACACGGTCTCTGAACAAAACTCTATTATATTACGCTAAATATGATTCCCGCTTACAGGTTTACGGCACGTTCGTAAAATCCTATTATTATTTTTGACGAAATCGCCCATTTTCCTACTTTGTATGGAATCCCCTCTTTGTTTCGGCCACTCGGCCTACGGTATAGGTAAACGGAGCACAATATAACTCGACGCAGGTTCCCAACATATTCCCTTTTTTGACAAACTTGTAGCTAGTCAGATAAAATGTGTGCTTGTAGTTGGCTGGATACGAGATCGACGGATTACAAGTTAGCAGCGTGTTTGGTCTAAAATGTTAACATTGACAAGCCGCGCCAGTGAGCTTTTCCTACACAACAAGGCTTTGAAGTTTCTACGTTAAAATGTTGTTACTTAAAAATAATAATAACATTAGGATGATTTGTATGGCGTCGTTTTTATGAAAAATCACCTCAAGAGCGCTGTACAAATTTATGATATATTTCTACAATGATCTATGTATCTTACCACTGTACGAACTAGTATAACAATTCGTGGCTAATAGTTTGCATCCACTGGTTCATCAATCACTAATACAAAATTATACGTACAATGTATTCGCTAATAAACGTGATGCTGCGTTAAAATATAGAAAATCTACATGACCACACCTACCTTGAGATTTATACTGTTTATTGTTTTTTAGAGAAATTTAGATTCAGTTTGCACGGTGAGAACATAATTGGAAACACGCGTTATTGAAAATGCTATTATTTAATCCTGGTATATATTTTATTAATAATATATAATCAATAATGTTAATCCAATAATAAAGTGTTATCTTCGTACGTTGATACTATGACAACTATCGCTTATATAATTCTTTTAGTGATATTTTTCATTCCTTGTCTTCTCTACATATATGACCTCCTCCGCGTCAGAGCGCAAGCCTTTTGGCTTTGGAGCAAGAAATCGGAAATTCGAAACCCGAAATTGCTAAATAAAATTTTAGCTGTTATAAATATTACCTACATAATTTATATGGTAAGGTATATCTTAAATAATATTTAAGCTTACATTCTTACATTACAAGAGGGAATGCTTTCAATAATGTCCTGGTGAGAGACCGCATTGAGAATTTTTAAAAGCTGTTGGATATCAGAATACGGAAATCTTACTTAGGTGGCTGGAAAAAAAATAACTACAAATGTATTAAAATAACCATTATTCTGTGCATTTTCTAGTTCATAACAAAAAATTAAACCTCTCATTAGGTATATCTAACTAGGGAGAAAAATAGTGCCTTAAAAATGAACTAAATTCGATCTATTATGATATGATTTGAGATTTCCATAGCAAAAATAACTATAGTGATGTATTTTTGGCATATTCTTATAGTAATGCGTTTTCTCCTTCTTTAACCAACGTTTGGACATGTTACAGTGTCCATCATCAGGGTAGATGTTGCAGATGCAGCGTCCGAAACGTTGGTTAAAGATAGAGAAACCGCAAGATGGCTTAGTACCCCAAAAATAAATCAAGATAATAAATTTAATATATCATTATGTTTAATTATTATTCGTGTATTAAATATTGAGAAAGTGTTGGCGAAAATGAAGTTCGAACGTGTGTCCAGTGTCCAGTGTCCAGTTAGCCGGCACTCGCACAATAAAATGGCAATAATTAAGTTGGAAATACATTATAAAGTTATGGTATAGGGTTAGGTGAACGAGGGGGGTAGGAATGAGTTATGACCTGACTGCGGGGGTGGTAACCAGTGACGCACCAATATTATCTTTAAACTTGCCATATTCAAGAAAATAACTGTTTGCGCTGAAGCTTCATAAAATTATTATATTACACGTAATATGTTGTCTTATTTTATAAGAACGGGCTATTTCACATCAGAATTTGAATAATTCATCAAAATTAACATTCAAGTAGGTACTGTGAAAGTTTTATTCAAGTTCTGATATTATTCCATCACACGCCGGTTGTTTTACAGTAGGTAAGAATAATGAATGAGATTGTGTGTGTAGAGTGGATTTGATATGTGCGAAGATTGACTGACGAAGGACCTTGATTTTTGTGTTACTGTTTACTGCTTGGAAATGAGAAGAACATATGCTGCATAGAAAGGAAAGGACTCACCGAACAGGATAAAGAACTTGTATGCTGGCAATTTTGTCTGCTTTCTCCCCATCCAATAGGCACAGAAACAGCAATAGGCGTGCGTTTCGTTTACACGGCGGAATTATGTCAATGTCGATTCACAGGTAGCGGGAGCACAATGGCTATAGTATATGTTGCGGCGCGGGCTGTTAATTGCAGACTGGAGATAATATTTTTAGGTGCGGATTTTGGAACAAGGTAGGACAGGATTTGCAACAATATTAATACCAATCCCAAGCAGTAACAGTATGTATGCGTGCTATGTAGGTATGTGTATGTGTAGGTGTGTGTATGTGTAGGTATGTGTATTGGCGTAACCAAATAATAAAAAAAACTGGAAGAGGACTTTCAAATAACTTTGAATAAGTTTGAAATTTGCTGAATTCTTCAAATTCTGTGAAACAACTCGTCCAAAATAATATTTTCAGCCCATCTCACAAGAAAAGCATAAAAAACTCCATATTTCGTTTCAGATTAGATGATTAATATAAGATAAACCATTAGATTAGAAATTTAAAATAGAAGAAATTGTTTTTTTAAAGCTAATTTTAACTGAAAGTTTGTGCTCACAAAACAATAGATATATAAGAAATACCTACGAAATACAATTCACCGAACGAAAAATATTTCAAATATACTTATGTAGGTATAACGAAGATTTATGTCAGTGTCTACTAATGACTAATGTATGTAGGTGCCTACTACCTACTCTAAATAAGGCCAATATCTTTCATATCTCAACATTCAGAAAAAACTCCGTCTAATATTTATAATGAAAATCTATTTTTATATATGTATAGGTATATTTCCAGGTATCTACTTACCGAAAATTTTCGTTTCCCAAAATTTGAAAATACAGTTCTTTTACTGATAGATTACCTAATATTCAGGGAAAAGGTGGATTTTTACTTTGCTTGCTTATAATTCTTTTGTAAAAACTTTAGAACCGCAAAATCACCACGAGCCGTCCTTTCGGTCAGTCCTGTGCCCAGGCAGTGGCAGTAGCCAGGAGTGTGGGGCGCTTAAGTGCTTTACCGAATAATGATGGTTTTATGACGCGCCGGCAGATGCTCCTCGCCACCCGCCCCCGCCCCCGCCCCTGCCACCTCCACCCTCACCCAACGGGAAAAAACATATATTTCATTTTATTTAGTGCTTCACAAAATTACCTGAATTCTGTCCGGTGACAATTGATTTGTGGCGTGCGTGCTAGTATAGAAATTACTCTTTCAAAACTAAGTCAAATGCAATTCTACGAATTTTTGTGACATAAAATAAAGGCTGCAAGCAGATTTCGCTTTTTTATTTGGTAAAAATATATATTTTACATCTTTTGACCTGATATGAAATTTGTTTCAATGGATACTTTCAATAGTTCTGTATAATATGATTACCCGAAGATTCTTCCAGTGCAGCAATAATCTTTAAAAACATACGTGTGAAACCTAATCAACTCAATGGAACAACTATATTTCCAACTACACAATTATTTAACTCCTTTAGGCTTCTTACTCTAAATAAAAATTTAAAAAAGAACTCACTATTACAAACACACAAAGATCAATTCAGTACTATAACAAAAATCACAAAAATAAGTAACCGATCAAGATCACGTGGCAACTTAGAAATTCCAAAATATAAAACAAGTGCTTCTCAACTTCAATATACTTATCAAGGCATAAAATTTATTAATGCTCTCCCATATAAAATCAAATCTGAAGAAAATTATAAAGCCTTTAAATCACAAATCAAACTACTACTAGATCAACCCAACACTAATTATAAGTTTTAATTACATAGAACGAATTTCTACGTTTATTTTTTATGATATTGTACCTAATAATAATATTGTACCTAATAATAACGAATTAATTTACCCAGAAATTTAGGAGGTAGAGGTATAGTCAAAATAACATCTTTAAAACATAATCAGGTAGAAATGCTAAGAAATTTTTTCCATAGGAAAGCTGATAGTTCAGAAATGCACAAAATAATTTGCAAGGCAGATAGAAATATTTCACCAATAAATTTATACGACGAGAATGCCAGCATTCTTATAAATACCAACCAGGAATTATTAGATTCCTGGTCAAATAAAATTCTTCACGCAAAACACTTCAATTATCTCAACCAAACATATGTTGACAAATTTTCGTCAAACAAATGGTTGAGTATTGGAGAGTTGAGCGCAGAAATAGAAGGCTTTATGCTTGCCATACAAGATAGAGTCATTAATACTAAAAATTATAGGAAGCATATCATCAAAGATGCAAATCAAATTGATGATTTATGTAGAAAATGTTTGGCTTTTCCGGAAACTATAGAACATATTATATCGGGATGTTCTTTATTAGCGGCGTCCGAGTATACATTTAGGCACAATCAAGTTTTAAAAATAATTCACCAAAGTTTGGTAATTAAACATAACTTGATTGACTGCCGTAATGTACCATATTATGAATATGAACCAAATTCATTTTTAGAAAATGAATTTTATAAAATTTATTATGATAAAACTATTCTGACAGACAGAACAATTAGTCATAATAGACCCGATATAGTTTTACATGACAAAATTAAGAAAATAACTTATATCATTGATGTCGCTATTCCAAATTCTTGTAATATTCAGAAAACTGTTTCTGAAAAAATAAGAAAATATACAGATTTAGGAAATGAAATTAAAAGAATTTGGCATTCTCAGACTATAAAAATATTACCATTTGTTATTTCGGCTACTGGCATTATACCTAGCTCTCTCATTCAAAATTTAGGCGTATTAGATTTGTCAAAAAATTTGTACATAAAAATGCAAAAGTCGGTCATTTTAAATACATGTAGGATTACGAAAGATTTTTTAAATATTTATATTGAGGGATCAGTAGGATTTATCGGAACAGTTAGGATTTCATCAGAGCCGAACCCTCTGATATGAAAATATCTGGAGTCCGTGAAATATTTTGTTTCTGGTGGATTGACGTATTGTTCTTGTATTGTTTTATTCTTATATAGTGCACTTACATTGCGTTAATTTACTAGATATTCATTTGTGGAAAAGTGTGTGGAAGGGTTTAGTCTTTCATTTGGGAAAGATTCAACCCGGACATAAAATCTGGAGCACCGTAATAAAAATAATTGATCAAGTGTTAATTATAATATTATGTACTTGTTTAAAATTAATTACATTTTATTTTTAATTATAATATTATGTACTTGTTTAAAATTAATTACTTACTTTCAATGTACTTGTTTAAAATTAATTACTTACTTTCATCATTCATTTTACAAAAAAAAAATTATAAATATATCTTTCTTTAATAAATATATCCTCTTAAAATATTTTAACAGCATTTTAAACTATAATCAAGGATTATTGTCGCAACATATTATTATGTAGGTACCTGGTCTTACAATATTATCAGCTATTTCCATTACAACTGAATCATATGTATGTACTTACCACCTACCAACTTCCTACCTATTAATTGAAATGTAATAATATTTTTATTATACTAGTACAGAGTTACTAAAATGTAGTTCTACAAATTAAACTTGATAACAATAGATAATTATTATTAATTTCTTTTTAGAAGGTAGTAGTTAATTATAATAATAATATTTGGATAATTTGTATAACGCAATTTTTGTGAAAAATTACCTCAAGGGCGCTGTACAAACATATAATATATTACTACATTCTTACTTCCAAATACCAAATATTACTATTATAACAACTTATGGCTAAAAATTTCATTCAAGGGTTCTTCGATCACTGATACGAAACTAAATGTACCTACAATGGTTTGACAAATGATCGCGATGCTGCGTAAAAATGTTCTTATATATTTTTTATACTCTGTACAGGCAGAAAATATACAGGACCATGCTTACCGGGGATAATAGATAATAGTTATAATCTTCTTAAGAGTAATTTAATTAAATTAGATTTTTTAATTAGGTAATATTTGTTTATGCATTAGTTTATTGTAACTATTAATTGTAATTATCATTTCTTTTTAATAATAATTAAGAATTTTTTTTTAATTAATTATTATATATTACCTATTTATTTTAATTAATCATTTCTTTTTAATGATAATTATTATTTATAATTTCTTTTCGGTGTGTATCAATAAATAAGTTGGCTGAAACGAAATTATTCTGCTCGATCAGAGACAAAAATATTGTGTATTAAATGAAAAACTTAATATTAGCATCCTTGTACATCTGCTCGGTAGATACAGCGACAATATAAAAAAAATCAATACATTTAGTAAGTTCGGTTTCAAAAGTTATGCAATATTTTTTCATAATCCTCGAAAAGCCACAAAGGACGCAGAAGGATTTCAGGCTCGTGTCCTTCAAGGTGGTCAGACGTTGAATTATTGTAAAACGTGAGGATTGAATGGAGACCCTCGTATTGTTGAAATGGCTAAGTATTGCGTGGTTGGGACATGTGCTAGTTATGACCGTTGACTATTGTCATGTCCTGTTAATATTATTTATGACTAAATCCTTCCGATTGTTAACTGTTGCGTCACAGTTTCCTGTATCTGCGAAGATTATTGAAATTATTTCCTTTATGAAATATCTTGAAGATTATACCGTATTCAAAAACGTTCCGAAAATATTTTATAATTGAAACAATAATCTGAGTTTAAGTAGGAACGGTATTAAATTAGGTGTACAGCACATTTTTGAAATAATATTAAAAATAATCTTAGGGTGAAGCAATGAAACATGTTTCATCTTCAATTACACTCAGGACGGTTTGTTTCACAGATCAACAATTCATCTAATTCACGTGTTGGGATGGTTCTATTCAAGTTTTGTTATTATTATAATTATATTATTAAATAATAGTTAATACATATCAACAAATAAGTCCTGTAGGCCATTTGAATTGGCTTATCAACAGGTGCATATAGTTTAGTTATATATACATTTTAAAAGTTATAATTTTCATCTTATATCTTCAGATTCAACATTTTTATACATTTTTTCATATATATCAATAGATATAATTTTTTTTTCCCGAACAATAACAGAACTTGAATATTAACTTAGAAATTTGATGAATTGTTCAAATTCTGCAAAACAACCTGTCCATAGATTTAACTAGGTAACTTCCTTGGAATTTTATATTGTAATCCTTTCCTATCCACAACACATATCGCCCCACATAATTATCCAATATCGTAGGTGCCAGAGTTCCACTGGCTCGGGCAGTAGAAACCTTTGTTTAGTCACAACGAAAAACTTGCAGGTGCCTACTTACACAAAATGTTGATAGTAAGTAATTAATGAGTAAGATGGCAGTAAGATACAATAAATATTTACTGTAAATCAAATAATTCGACATTTTGTATATTTGCGGAGATCGCATTGTACAAAGTCTTCGGGGATACTAACTTCGAGAGCCGAGTCTAAATTTTGATTGAAGTAAAAAAAAAATTTCGAAGACTATGTAAAACTAAAAAATAATTTTGATAATTCAACTTTTTTGTTTGTATTTAATTCAAAGTTAAAGACATTCTTCACCCCTAAGAACCAGGGCACAGCTGCTAAGTCAGCAAAAGTAGATTGACCTATGGCAAAGATATTTGTTATCTAATAATTAGTTCCCGGGCGGCGGTACCCAAACCCGCCTCCTAAATTGCATAATTTCTGTTATTATTTTCCATTTGAAGTGATGTTAAAAAAGGTTTGTTAATAAATTAACCAAATATTTATTCATAATTTAGATAAAAGTTAAACCCATTTGGAATGTTTTATTTTCACATATTTTCTAAAATAATCTTTTTAACTAGGTTCGTAACTCGATATATTACAAAATGAAAGTCTATTTTCCATGTACTAAAGTCATTAAAATTAATACACCATCAACCGACGCCCACCTAATCGAACATTAGATACGAATAATGTGAGCTATTAAGGTATTTAAACATAACCGACGTAGGCCATAATAACAGGCTTTATATAAAACGAAGCTAAGCTATTCATTTCTATATCCAGTGGAAGCAGTTTCCTTTACAGCAGAGATGGACAGCCTGACAGTACCTATATCGGATTGATGGATGTATAACGTGGCTGGTCTGATGATAATATGCAAATCATATTACTGAAACACGTCAACTGTGTGGTATACTTGCCTATGCTGCTTCATCTTTTTATGGGCCAACTGATTGCTGAATGTTTTATCGGTCATTATAATGAAATATTACACACGAAAAAGCCTATTATCAGATTAAGTGCATTCTAATATTTTGATTTTGGACATGGACGAGTCTGGTGCATGTTCGGATAATAAATTGGAATAGTCGGACACGAATGTCGGTCACTCTCAGATTTGTGGATGTATGATCTATAGCACCGTTGAACTGAATGGACGTTTTTATATTTACCCTGACGATTCACGGTAACATTCAAAAGGCAATAAACATGCGCTTCGTATCACAATATTGCTGCAGCTCTTTAAAAAAAGATGAGATACACAATGTACGTAGGTCTGTTTCCTCCATATTCATCTCCCTCCCACGTACAAAGAAAATGAAACACATTTACCGTTCTTTGGAGGAAACAGTCGTTCGTATTTTGTTTGTCTCGCCATTATTTAATGTGTAAGAAAGAGCTGAAGCATTATAGCGATTAGAAACGTATGGGTATTTATTGCCTTTTTGCCGTTACGGTACTGTTACCGTGAATCGTCACGGCAATTATAAAAGCGTTCAAATGATAATAAATACACACTGGAAATAATGACTCCCATGTAGATTTGAATGGAAAACAATGTCGCCACTGACTTAATAACTTTTGGTTCTAGCCCATTTAGCACGTCTATCTTATAACTTGCCTGACATCGTATATCGCTGTCACATTTTGTTTTATTCCAGGATATGGATATTTTTTACAAAAGCAAAACGTACAGACTTAGAATATTTTCTTCTTATACAGTTAGTAAAAGAAAATTTTAAAATCGGTTCAGTTTTAAGAATATAAATTAAGAATAAAAAAGCCACGATTTTGATGATTTTGTTTAGAAATTATCAGCCTGAGGTGCAGTTTTCCCTTTCACTCACGATTCGGGGGAGTAAGAGCGATAGTGGAGGGTGTCTCATCTGGCTAGTGAATTTGAATGTCAGTATTTTGAATGAATTTTAAAAGGTATTTTAAGGATCTGGACTTTCGAATAACGAAACACGCCAACGTCGAATTTGCTTGTGTTCTTCTTTATTCTATTGTAACTCGTAATTTTTTTTAAACGGTGCATGTAATAGAAAGATAAGTTACAAATTACAAAAGATCTCTCAGTGACCATCGTATTATAATCCTATCGTTTTGTGTAAAGGTTGTACGGTTAGGCAGCCCCAGTATAATAAAAACTTTAATTATTCACTCAGACATCAGACACGCCTTATAAATTGATGTTGATAGCAATAAATCGATATTTTTGTATCCATAACCAAGTGTTGCATAAATTATTGATATTTAGTTTAAAAATCTCCTGACAAAATAATCTTTCGATATTAATAACCTGGTTGCTGCAATGTACCTAAACGGGTTTCAAAAATAATTAATAACAATATCCATGATCTAAAATTCATTTCAATAACAGCAACCTGTCGTTCGCGAAGCAATAAATCTTAATTAATGAGCTTACAGATAAAGCTATCTTATCGATTCATTCCTACCTCGTGACAGACAGAATTTTTGAACGCAGACAGACACAAATACCCACCTACATTTTGCATTTTGTACATTAACTAAATGTTTGCAAATTTTCTGCGACTGTACAGGCGCCTGAAGGAAAAATTGCGGCTATTACGACCGCGATATCTCGCCTGGTTGACGCGGAAAACGTGTCGCCATAAATAAAATCAGGGCTTTTTCTCCCCTGGTGCCTGGTGCCTGGGGCCTAGGGCGGTGGGGTGGCGAGGCCCCAAGACATTTATCTACGTTACCTACTTTGCGGGCAGCTAATTGATAAGCGAGATAACGTTTGTAATCTAATAAGATTAGATCATTGGAAAGAGCATTAGTAGCTACGTACTGTTTTCTTTTCTTTTGCATAGTGTAAGTAGGCAAGGAAACTTCTTGCGTGGGCTTATTTTGCTGTAAATTGAACCTTTATAATGTTAACTTGTGTTTTCAATATTCAGTTATTTAGATAGAAATGTTTGACGGATACAGTGGAATACTTCTTATTTAATTAACGAATAGACGTATATTCAGCTAACGAATTGTGCTGAAACAATTCGTGTTGTAATAATATAGAGTGCATGATTGTTTCAAGCATATATCAGCAAAGGCGGTGTACGAATAGATCCACAATAAATAATCATATTTTCATCGCACTGGAGTCCAATATTCGTTCATAAAATGGTGAAAAGTGACATTTTTAAAGGTACTAATATGATTTTGTTTATTTTTGACCGCACCGGGTGGTAAAGTGATTTTGAAATAAAATCTAGAATAGACCTTAAATTGACGATTAAAAATATTAATGTGATTTTTATATCTTAATTAACATTCATAACTAATAATATATTAATATAGTTACTGCAATTTGCATTAACACAAAATATTTATGATTATGTTTAGCCACGTTTTTAACGACCAATAAAATTATTCTTCAATAAAATTACACACACATATTAAGAATATGGCGGTCAGCCTAAATTTATCAAGTTCATGGACACCGTGTTTATTTATGACATTATTTATGAAGCTCTTAAAAATTGGTAGACATGGCTGATATTAAAATGATAATAATAATAATTGTATGAGTTGGCGTCTGATCAGATCCGTTTTGCAGAATTCCTGATTGTGTGGGTATATTTATTTCATTATAAATACACCATTACCGTCGTTATACATAGATAATTTGACTTTATTGATTATAATAGTCGCAAAGTATAAGTATCTGTCAAAACGCAACTAAATTGTTAATTAGTCGTGTAACCAATAACGGCATATTTTAACGATTCTAATATGAGATAATTGTCAAAAATATTGGTTGTTGATTAGCGTAACATACGTTAAAGGCAAACGAATTTTAGAGATTTTTTAATCATTAAAAAATGAATAAATAATTTTAATCTAGAATTATTTCATAACCTTATGAGGATCGTTTCCGCGGCCCTTTTCGCACAAATCTTAATTTTAGATTTGAGATTAAAAAAAACTTAACCAAACTGGTAATCGAAAGGTACCTATACCAAATATCTACCTACGGATATGAGCTACTTTGTTTATTTTTGCTTTAAATTATAAGATGTAGTCCAATAAAAATAATGTTTCATTATTTGCAACTTAGTCAATTATTTCTTTGTATCTAAATGAAAAATAATAAAAAAATTATTTTACTATGTTTATTATAAAAACGTGAAAACACATAAAATGAAAAATATTAAAAAAAAAAGAAATCATTTTGATGGGTTGTAAATTTAAATAACAAATAACCTATTTACATCGAACAAAAATTTGTCACTTATATATTAAAATTATGACCCAAAAACACATTTCCTACGATGTTTAATTTTTTTTTATTTTATTTGCGGCGATATCTTAGCAAATTACGATGGGAAATAGAAAAAAAAACTTTTATCAATTTTTTTGTGTAATTAATATTTTGCGATAAGCAAATGACGCGACTAAGTATTTTTTAAATTACAGCGATTGATGCAATGAGTAAGTGATTGATTCCAAATATCAAGATTATTTCAAATATACGCTTTCAACATATCGACCACCACGATCACCTGCTATCTTCTTCCATCAGCTAGCCATAATAATAGTCATTTTTATTATATTTCCAGGTGTTTATGACGTCACAATTCAGTAACTTGGAAACTTACATGGATGGCTGCATCAAGCA
This sequence comes from Limnephilus lunatus, assembly GCA_917563855.2. Lineage (NCBI taxonomy): Eukaryota > Metazoa > Arthropoda > Insecta > Trichoptera > Limnephilidae > Limnephilus > Limnephilus lunatus. Next base: position 89,746,365 of record OU830595.1, on the reverse strand, counting down.
AAACGAATTCATAAAGGTTCCATAACATAAAACAAAATTTAAATATTATAATCACAATTGATTCTATTTTAAAATCAATGTTTAAAAGAAATATTTATCATACTAGACATACAAAGATATGCAGTGAAGTGCAGAAGGTATTCAAAACGTGTTACGCTTCCTCATAAAGGTCATCTAATGTCGCATTGTAGTTAAGCAAATCACAAAGTCATAAACCCAATGTATTCTGATGTCCTACCTTACTTGCTCCGGCATAATATGAGATAAAACAAAGCTGAGACACCCAACCCATCTTGTAAATTTTAATCAATTTGTGGGAACAAAGATACTGCGGATACTTCAAGTGGTATTTTGCGTCAAGCTCAATCAGCCCGATTTAAAGAGAATTAGAAATGTTGATAGATTTTTAGCGATGTCGCAACAGTTTTGGATTATAATAATATGAATCTTATTAAAGCTGATTGAATAACAAATCGTAACAAAAAAAATATTAGAAATCTTTAAAACGAATCAGACGATCTGTTTGCGTATCCACTAAATAAACTCTCGTACGTTGAGCTCCGGTATCATTAAATTTGCACAGCCACAGTCTGTCTAAATTTTAGAGTTCGAGACAACCATTAACAGATAACAAAGTCATTAAAAAAAATTAGGCTTATAAAAAAATAGGTGAGGCCATTTTTTTATTATTATATGAAAAACACACTTTGTAAAACACCACTTTATTTGAATTAGTATAATTATTTAACAGCCAATCATGTTTCGCTTAGCTCAAGCTTCATCGGGGCTATAATATTAACTAACTAATAGCCCTGATGAAGCTTGAGCTAAGCGAAACCTGGTTGGCTGTTAAATAAGTATTAATTCAAATAAAGCGGTGTTCTGCAAAGTCTGTTTTTTCATATAATATATAATGTCACACCACAAAGTATTTGCTTCCTTCGATAACATTTTTTTATTGTTCAGTAACTCTTCATTGACCGAAAATAATTAATTAACGAAATTCATTGATTCCGAAGTCTACCTACCTGTTTGTAAAAAAACCACAAAATTAAAATGCTGATTTGTCGCTCTGCGCAACTAAAGAAGCTCCTGTGTTTATTACACTGGACTCCATTTTTATACGGTTTCGAAACAACACGGTGCTTGGATGGGTACACCAGCCCCAAGGAAAGTAGTGACGAAGACGAAGGAGGTCCAAAGACTGCATTTCAATTCATGAAGGCCTGAAACTAGCTAAAAAAACTTGCAAATCTTTTAATAACAAATGATCACAACGTAGAAAGAGCTCCAAAATTTTAACGTGATTTTTATCGCTTGTATGGCTTTTTACCAAGAGTCATACAAAGAACTCACTAAATAATAGCTATCGATGACAGAATTCAGTGAACCCGAAATTGAAAAGAAATATTCCACAGACTTAGGATATCTCGATTGATGAAAGCGATGTTGTACCAAATGTGCGTAAACGGGTTGGTATTTTTTATTTTATGTGAATAGCGCACAAGAGTCCCGCCTGGAGCCAGTGAGATTATGGCACCCCCAATTGGGGTATATTGTGAGGCTGAAGGAAATGGGGAGGCGAAGGAGACGGGGAAGAAGAGGGTGGGGAAGTATCTGGCTATTCAGATCTAGTCATCAAACACTGCTAAAGCCATTTCAAGAAATGTTCCATTCTAAATGGTGGTCTTCCACCACGGCGATATTGAGAGTAGGTATATTTCACTCTGGAAACGTGCAGCAAATATGCCTTATATTACTAATTTGTGAAATAACTCGAATTAAATAAAATTTACTTGCGCTCGCCGGAATTTATCGTGATACTTTTGTTTACGGTTTTTTCAAAGATTATTTTCAATGAAATTCAGATAGACTAAACGAAAATCAATTTTATTTTTTTAGTGTCAATCAATCGAGGAAACAAATCCAATTTAAATTTTTTTTATTTTAGTATTTGTACTTTAACGGCATTTTGTGAATTCTATTCACCGTGTAAAAAGGGAGTCCAATGCATACAGTTTTCGCCTTGTATACGGTTAATATTGAACAAGGAAAATAAATAGATAGATAGGTAAGTATTAATTTAATTTATTTGATCCATGTAATAAATGACTTAATAGGAGATCATTTCCTTTACAAAACGCTCACAATTTTATGATTTCAACGTGATAATGTTCGTCCGTCATTAAATTTATATTTTACAAGGCAATCCGATCATAATACCATTAAAGTATTTTTCTTCACTGCATCCAAACGGAAATAAAAATCTGGTATTTAAATAAACTTCCAAACTAATTAAAATTAAGCGAATCAAATACGTGTTTTCTGTTTTCACTGTGCGGTTAGGTAGGTACCTTCCTAATTTTGAACAATTAATTATTTATTTATCAACTTTCAGTTCAGAAAAGGTTTAAGTGAAAAAATTATTAACTTATTACAAGTAATTTAGTTTTAAATTTACATGTATTCCTGTAGCAAGGGCGTGCAGTTAAAACCGGTTGTAAGTCTTGCCTGAAATTGCAAGGAAAAAATGCTGTTTTATTTATCAGCATTTATGGAAAAAAGAAACATTTCTCCAAAATACGTTTATCCTCCTTATGTTTTCATGAAACTCCTGCATTCATATTTACATATAATAAAAACATAAAATACACATAGTTTAATTAATTGTTTAACTAATTATTCAAAATGAAATTATTAATTAAAAATACTAATATCTGTTGCGACTCCGTCTCTCCATCTATAGCTCCGATTCTATAATCTTTAAAACTTTGAATTTAAATGTTATATATTATGCGAAATTGTAAATATTCTTGAAAATTCAGATAAGCGAAAGTACCTACCTGTTATATAATTTTTTTTAAAAAGAAAATCGTTTTAATTACCATTTTCAAAATTGGAACTGACTGCTGAGAAAGATTTGTCTCCTACATCAAAATTTCTCATTTTTTCCAAGTGTACCAAATTTATTAGATCATGTTGTGAGGATCGATCTTAAATATTGAAAATATCAAATAGGTGGTATCGAAGATAAAAGCCATCCAAATGTTAGTATTTGCGGCAGGTGGAATGCTTGTGACATCACTGTATAAACAAAAAGCATTGCCATTCAAATTATGAATTCTACTGAATCGTGTCTCTTGTGACGTCACGAGACACCTTTTCACTTTGTCAGCTCATAAATTCTAATTTTTTGAGATATCGAAAAACCTGGTTTTACTCTCTTTAAATAAATAATACATTTTTTATCAAAATCATATAATACCTGTATGAGTAGACGACCTCACACATGTAGATAAGTGTAATGAGTATAAGATTAAGAAAGGGACGCTCAGATGGTTTGGGCGTGTAGAGTGTAGAGCGAATGAACGAGAAAAGCAGTTTAAGGAGAGTATATGATACAAATGTGAATGGTAGAAAAAATCGGGGACGCCCGAGGAAGATATAGCACGAACAAGTGAATCAGATACTTGAGTCGGGCCATGTCAAGAGTCAGAATAATAGAAGAGCATGTATGCATATTCTTTAGAATAGGTTTTTAAGTACCTACACTAAAGCTTATGTCGATAGATAGATATGCATATTATTTAGAATAGGTATTTAATTGCACTAAACCTTTGCCAAATGAGGTGAATTTTTTCCCAATCTTTGTTTTTTAGTGTCGTAGATTTGCTCACTTATATATATTTTTTCAAATGTATTGCTTAGTCATTTTTATTGTGAATTGTATGTATTATTTTTCTGTATCTTGTTCTTTTTTATATTTTATTATAGATTTTTTAGTATTATCTTCTTCTTCAATGATATATTACATTGATTGGTATTCAAAAGTTATTATAACGAGAGTTATTCTCATAAAAATGGATTTTTCATTTAGACTTGGGTGTCCCTTATAAATAAAATCAGATATATTTATCCGAGACACTATCTAGGTAACAAACCATTTCTTCGAAAATTGTGATCATTTAAAAAGGTAGCGGTCAAATATGGGAAAAAATAGTCATTGTTGATTCTTAATTTGACCTATGAGATTGACAAAAATGACTTAAAAATAAGAGGTCTCAATGGCCACGTAAGACGAGAGATCCTCGGTTCGAGTCCCAGTTGCAACCGTTACCTTTTTATTGTTTTGTGTCTTGTTTTTTTTTTCATTGTTCGTTTAGATTTATTAGTAGATATTATATTCTTCTTCAATGATATATTACATTGATGAAAATATCCTTCAAACGTTATTAAAACGAGAATTGTTCTAATAAAAATTGTATTACTATTCCACATCATTATCATCAAATTAGCTAAATAAATTGAGGCAATCCTTATATTTTGAACATTTTCACTATACCTACCAGAAACCGGCACATGTTCGGTTTATTACCGCCACCAATAATAACCTTATCTTTTACGCGAAGTGTTAGGATTCTCACACTATAGGTACACCCGGTTAACAACACACAACACCTCCCTCGCAGGACTTAATAAATAACCCTGTTTGATTATTAATTTCAATCTGTACGTATATAATTATTTATTAGTGATGCGATGTAGATAGCTCGTGATAAGTAAACGTACCGGGCGGAGAAAGGCTGCGCCAGTGCAAAGATTTACTGCCATGCTGCGAGTAGTACCTAAGAGTATTATATTAGAATCTACCTGAACTGGTGTCTTTGTTTTTTGTTGGGTTGAATATGCAATTCCTTTGCGAGCGTTTAACATTTCTACGAAGAATCATTTCTCAGGCGGAGAATCTAATGTATGTATAGAGTGTATTAATGCCACTGTACCAGCTATTAAGTTAATGTTATGCATGAAATATTCTAATGCCTTCCTACGTGTCTTGTCGCTTGTGTGTCATTTCTTATGTTGGGTACCCAGAGGATTCATGGTAATAAAGAAAATTGAAAAGCAGAGAAAGTTTGTGTAATATTTAGTTTTTTGTTTACTGAAAGAAGCGAAGTCCTATTTTAATTCGACCGTTTTGCATTTTTCTGTGTGTAAAATTGTTCATACGTTGCGTTTCTGTTACAAGACGGTGCCTGTTATAATGATTCAGTAGAAATTGTTTTTGAAAAGTGAAATCGTCGTTTTTATTTTAAATTTCTTTTTGGCATTGTTTTATCTACATCTAGCATAAATAAAGTTTGAAAAAAAATTGTCAATGGGATGATGAAGTTTCCTTGGACAAATTGTATAGGTAATTCTATAATTAGGTACATTACAATTGGGCATGTAGATCGAATGAACGAGGAAAGGCGTGTAAGAAGAATACATGATACAAACGTGAATGGCTGAAGAAGTCGGGGACGCCCGAGGAATACATGACACGACCAAGTGAATTCGATACTTGAGTCGGGCCATGTCAAGTCAGAATAACAGAAGAGATTTTATGGGACGATATATGAATGTGAACGAGGCAAGGAGAGTGTGCCAAGAACGAGTTGTTTGGCGGTCCGTCCTCTCTGCCTACCCCTGCGGGGAAACAGCGTGATGGTTAGTTAGTTAGTCTCAACAGGGTATATCCTAGTGAAACAGGCATCGAAAAACCCCATGTAAACATACATACTTTACATGGATAAATAAATTTAAAAAAATGAAAACTTAGTTAATTGTATAATTCTTAATGTGTCATAAAATATATGTAATTAAATGAGGCAATATTAGCGAAACTCAATCGAAAATCTAGAAACAGAAAAATCATAAAAAGATATGGGCACATCTGGGACTCGAACCCAGGAGCGCGATTCTGGTTCTATTTAACGACAGTAATCCTTTCCTTACCTTCAACTTAACGATTTTTTTGCAAATTGCGATTCACGTTCTCCCAGTGACAGCTAAATCCTCTCCTTTGAACTTCGCGAAGGAAAGGATCTAAAGGAGACCGTGTGGGCTGTCATTAGCGAGGTAGTGACTGACATTAAAGTATGACATTGTCGATATTTGCGTGTTTTAACAAAATAAAACTTAATATTATCGTAAGTTTTGAATGTAAACATGATTAGTGAACTATTCTTCACATAAGAATGCTATTAAATGTACCGAATTACCGTAATTGCGATGTTTTAACGAGTCAGAACTCGGGCCTATTTTTCGGAAGGTCAAAATGTTTCTGCTTCGCATTAAATTCCAAATTAATGAAATATTTGTGAACTTATCCGAAAACTAAACACTTTGTTCGAAAGGTGATGAAATACGCTTTCAAAGTTTATTATTAGAAGTAACCATGTAATTTTCTAAATAAAAAAATCTTGAATGCAACATGAAAATGTTTCACCTTACGTTTTTTCCTACTAAAATTACTGGCTATGAAAAAAAAAATAAAAACACACATATTTGATTAGACGAATGTATTATAAAGGTTATCACCACCTCATTTTTTTCTCGTTTCATGTAAAATAATTTTTTAAAAATTCACAAAGTTTCTTGTTTTTTTTTTCAAATTGCCACCAGCAACTTTGGTTTCATATAGGTGTACATTTGAACTATTTTGTGGTTAACTTTTAGATTTAAATAAAAAGTGAAGTATTTTCTCTTTCCATATTCTTCCTTTCGTATTTCTAACCATGATGGTAAGGGAGACAACGGTGAGGGAGACCTGTGTGAGTTGTTCCGAAAACCAAATAAATTAGCCTGAGGGGTTTTAAAGTACATAACTTGCAAAATGTTTGATTAGAGTGATAATAATAGTGATAATAACAATAAACTACATGTTTAAAGTATGTGTGATATATCTGACTGAAGGAGATAGGAAAACATGGTTCATAGGTAAAAATAAAATATGGCATGAAGGGAAACATTATTTTATTAAAAATACTCAAATTGCAAAACACATAAGGGTAATAAATCAAATAATTACTTATAACTTTATTTTGTTTAAGGTTTACCTACATAAACTTGGGCCTTTCTTATGTTTACTAGTAACTTTGTCCTTCCCGGAACTTCAACCCGTTGTGAAAATACAAAAAAAAAGTGGAAACCTTAACTTTATTACTATAATACATTATTATAATATTCTTATTAATAAATTCTCTAATTAAAACCCAAAAAGATGTCTTGAAAATTATATTGAAAGGCCTTAAAAAAACTAGCACTGAAGAAATTTTCAATATCTTAACGTCGCGTCGTGTCGATTAAACAATTCTGCTGTGAAACAATACTACTTTTAAACCCCACTTTCATTTAACAATCAACAGCAACATTATAACTCAAAACTAAAAAAAAGCTGGATTCAAAACATACAATTCAATTTAATTTATTAATTTTAAAAATATTACAAAATTACAATTTCAAAGCGTTTTTAAAAAAGAAAATATCTACAGATTTTAAGATAAACAAATTTAGACTAACAGCAACAAAGTTTGTCGTTTGAATTGTGCTTCATTGATGTTAAACATATCGATATTAAAACAGCTCTCCCGACTGGCATAACCATTGGCAAGATAGTTCTGCACGCGGGGATATAAAACAGTCTATGCTGTCGGTGACAGAGAAAACCATCGGGAACATAGAAACTAATGCTCTCCATGATAGCCGAGTTTTTGAACCGTACACGAATCAGTCTGAAGAAATGTGTTATAATGAGCACATATCTTCTGACCTGTAGATGGTTAATACCGAGCATGCCCAAGAGAAAGTCAGTAGGGTAGAGCCAATGGTAGTAGCCATACTCCCTCAGGTAGACAAATCTCAGAAATTTCTTCTGAACCTTCTCCAACATGAGGGAATACTTGACTTGGTGTGGGTTCTAAACCACCGACCCACTCTCAAGTGTACTCCTTCCTATACAAATACTCGACCTCGCTAAAAAAATACCACATCATATATTTATAGTTCTTTCAGTAACTTCATATTATTTATATAATTAAATATTAAAATGCAAATGAAATCCCCAAAACAGGAGATCCCAGTGAGGATATCATCGCCTCAGTCACCAGCATTTCTTCACTACTCTAGAGCAGTCATCAGCGACAGTAGGTACTATACAGCGACCACGCCACTTCCATCAGTTTCGGAAGAAATCTCTGAAAAAGAAATAAAAGTATCAAATTGTATCATATGAAATTTAACTAACTAACTAACCATCAAGCCTTTTCGCCACAGGGGTAGGCAGAGAGGAAGGACCGCCAAACAACTCGGTCTTGGCACACACTCCTTGCCTCGTTTACATTCATAGATGCTCTTCCATTATTCTGACTCTTGACATGGCCCAACTCAAGTATCTGATTCACTTGGTCGTGCCATGTCATTCTTGGGCGTCTTCGACTTCTACTACCATTCACAGGTGACATACGCTTTAATATGCAGCATTTAAGGTTAAACGAAACCTATGCTATAATCTACGCATTCACAGATAGTGCCAATTTATTTATTTTTGGTAAAAACACTTTTTTTGCAAGTTATGCTTTAAAATATTAAGGTAAATTAATTGTTTGAGCTTGTATGTATTCCGTATGAATATGAATAGTTTATTCTATAAACAAACTCAAATCTTTCCATAAAGGCTAACAAATACAATATTGGATTGAGTCACCTATACAAAATTGGACTTGTAAGCCTTTCTCGGAAAATAGTTTATGGAAAAAACTATGCATTCATATTCATATTGAATACGAGCGAGCGCAAACAATTCATTTATCTTAATATTTTAAAGCATAACTTGCAATAAGTGTTTTAACCTAAAACAATCAAATTGGCGCCATCTGTAAATGCGTAGATTATAACGTAGGTTCCGTTAAACCTTCATCAAAAACAATTCAACACACATGATCAATATCAGTTGACACAATATACCATAAAACATATTAAATACATACTTCATCAATGGGAAAGGTCTTTCAGCACATTTGAGCCTTTCGACCGCCTCTCTTCATGAAAGGTTTATCCTAGTTGACGTCCAGATAATTATCCTCGTGCTGCCAGTTTGCGGGACGTCAACATCAATCATCAGCTGCAGCGAATCCTACTGACACCGCATTAGTGTCTGTAAAAGAAATAAACATCAAATTATATCATTCAGCATTATGTTTAAAATAACACATATTACTTGTTGCTAACAAATAAATTTCTGTATCTCAAAATCAGGTAATTTGACAGTGCATATTCTGTCTGCTGAAGGTGACATACGCTGTTCTGCATTCCAAAAACAGTTCATCACATTTTATCAATATTAGTTGTGTACATATGAAACACAATATAGCACCATACAAATATAAAAATACATACATCATTGGGAACGTCTTCCTGCATATTTGATTCCTTCAACCGCCTTTGTTCTCCATTTCGTGATACACATTCCATAAACAGTTTGATGATCAAAACGCTGAAAAATAATTTTACGCCAATTAACGTCACATTATACCTACATATATTTTTCTTATGTTTCTTAAAACAACAATACAGTAAAAAGAATATTATTCTGTAAAATATTAAATGAACTGTCTCGATTTTTACATGAAAAACGTAACCTCAAATCACAGACATAATCTTGTTGATAATTCGGTTCGAGCCAAATATGAGTATATTTATATGCTTTTAGATACATATATTATAGCATTTACTTACCTCATTATTGCTTTGTACAGCAAAATATCGTTTAAATAACCGAACCGACATGATTGTATTGAAATAGTGACATCCATTGGCCATCTTGGCTCGGCGACATCTGTCACTTTTAGAAGTAGTGAATGAATAAAAAGGTCATTACCATCAAGAGTGAGGTAGGTACCTTTTACAAAACGAAAATCTTCGATAAACGGCTTTTTACGTTATTTTAAAATAAAATGAGATGTGCATAAAATGCAATACGACATAAAGTAATTGTTTTAAAAAGTTTTGATCAAGAACCTTGCGTTTCTTGATTGTTTTTAATTTATTAGTGTTTTCAAAGAATCTCTTAACAGTCTTAACGACCTTTGTTTAGATTTTTTTACTAGGTCTCTCGCCTTACCCGCTCCTGTAAGGACAATGGAAGAAACAGAATCGCTCTGTTGAAAATGGATGTAAGGAGACGACTAATTCGGATCCTTACAAGCGCCATCATTGTTAGTGAGCGATAGCAGTAGAGTTAACGCAAAAAGTACCAGAATCGCGCTCCAGGACCTTCGGCTTTCCGGTTTCCAGATTTTCGATTAAGTTTCGCTAAAATTGTCTTAATTTAATTAAATGTTTTAATTTTCGATTTTACTCATACGGTTAAAAAAATATAATATATGGTTTATATTTAAGTACATAGATACTTATTTTAGTAGGTACCTAGCAAATCTTATGTTTTCAAAGAAAATTTTGGTTATAAATGATTTATTAAGAAAGAGAAAATCAGAAACATTTTTTTTGCCTATTCACGGATAAACTCAGGTTCATTTAATAGAGAACCCCAAAATATCGTTTTATTCTTATTTATACCTATTCATATTATACACATATCTCACATCGTTTTAATTGCATGACGTGGGTGTATCATCGATACTTAACCATTTAATGTTTGTTAAAAGAGACGAGACGACTTTTATATATTATGATCAGTATCTACATAAGAAATATGCGAAATAATGTAGTTTTAAATTTAAAGTATGGTTTTCAAAATAGTTTCGAAGTGTAGAAAATGATTGTACTAAAGACGACCAGTCTCAAATAAAGTATCCACCATCAGTCACTGGAACTCAATACCTACATACACTAATATTACCCTTATTTGGTAACAATGACTGGTAGATATTATTGATTTTAAGTCTATAAATAAAATTCTTCGTACCTCGTGTGGGTACTTTTTTATAACCAAACCCACCCACGGGTCTTGGAATAATTGTATGTTTACATCTGTAACTACAAGGGCTGGTTTTTTGGTGGTTACCTCAATAATAATTTAACTGCGCTTGGTGCCTGTTTGGAAAAACAGAAGCACACGCGCCTTTTTTATCTGGCACTATAGAGAGACTACTGCGCCGATGGCTTAATTTATATTGTATGTATATAAATAAAACTAAAAATGTGAATAGTGTTTATAATAGTGTTATAAACATAACAACAAATTGATATAGTTAAATAATATTGCTTAGGTATCTGCATGAATATATGCTTTTTATGGTAATCAATGTTCTTGTAATTAAATATGTCAACAGAGCAAGTTTCATTCCCCACGCGATGTAATCTCTGAGAACAAGAATACATAAAATTAATGCGAGAAGCAACAACATTAAACAGAGCATGGAGTCTATTCGGTACTCGATAAATAATTATACTCACCTGGTCAGGGATGTCGGCAGAATTCTCTGACGGACAATGTCATATGATTTGCAATAAAATAAAAACTTAACTAAAGTCTGATTCTATCAGCGTAAGGAACATAGTAGATATTTACCAACCGTATGCGTATCTAAAACGAAATTTTAAGAGCAATTTTTTTTTAAACATCGGCGCACAGTTCAACGCACGAGGTGTCATCAGTTAGTCATTTAATTTACTGCCCAGAAACCATATGTCGGGCGTAACTCGACACCACGCCTGCCTCATCCCGGGGCGACCTCCGACTCTTGCGATCATCCACACCCGTCACAATCGGCCGTCATCAGTCACCGGGCCGCGTCTGCAATCACGGCGCGGCGGCGCTGACTGCCGGCTGCCGAACCGTATCATCTCGCGGTAATGACGACTAACAACCGGGGATGGCTTCGGATAATTGGCGTTATCGCTGATCGGCTGGCCGTACGAACCCTGAGACAATAGCGGACGTATCATGATTGGTACCATTTCCTCATATTACTTGCCACCACAGTCTAAATACATCCATACATGGATCTACAAATATGGTTCTACCGCAGAGAACTCCGTTGTTACCTCTATTTCATGAAGTAAACATGCATGCAGTTAACATGCAAATGAGCAAAAGTAAAATGATAAACCTTACCTTTGTTCATGCAGCTGAATACATAGATTCTCCCCAATTTATAAGGAATCACCTACGATTCGTAAATCATTACAAAACCTGGTGAAATTTGCACAGCTTATTTATTATCTCTGGATCTTTGAGATCAACGCCACTACGCAACATGAGCAGCTATGGAGCTTTAAAATATGCATAATGAAAAATGAGACATGATTATAAAACTAATAATGTTTGCTTATTTCAGCTGAACAGATATAATATAAAAAAATATAAAAGCTTACATTTAAATAAAATATACGACACACTTGTGAGCATTTTTCTTATTCTCTAGGGTTGGAAACATCTGAAAGAACCTTACCTAAGTAGGAAATTAAAGTTTAAGTGCATTTACTTACCTACCGGCATACTTGAATAAGTGTTATTTAAGTCTAATAGGTACATGGCTATGAATAATTATTAATTATATCGCCACCCCGGGAACCTTGTATATATTTGATAATCGACCCCCTGCCATAGACCACCCCAAGTGGTTCGCTACGTTTTGTGACTTAACAAGGGTGTCCGGGTTCATCGGGTGAGATTTGTCCGGGTCTCGTCTTCGGGTGCGTGGTAGGACGGATCGGGAGAAACTTGTTGAGGGAGACCTTTTAATCTCTCCAGTAGGACTCTCTCGGGACTCGGGACAGAACCTTACACCGCAGTGGGAGGGTTGGATTCATTCGTCCTTTACTCCTGCATGGATTTCTTACCACCCATCATCCTTCCTTTTATAAAAATACCCTCCACACGGCATCCCTGAAGATCCCTGAGGGAAATTATTTTCCTCAGTATCGCCTGTCTGGAGCTAACGTAAAAAAATAAGTGCGTGATTATCCTGTAACAAATAGGCATGTGTTCGTTATACTCGTATTACCCGCGAGCTGCAAAATGTTTAAATAATTTACGGCCTTATAATTAGACATTTAATGCCGTCTGTCTAAGACATATTATTAATAACCAGCCATATGGAACCCGCGGTTTATTTTTATTATTTCGCGATACCTGCAAATCCCAGAGAAGCGATAAAGAGCGTGAAATATTATTATTTCAACGTACATTAAAATAACGAATTCCCTCTTTGAGACTTTGATACGTTCCTCTGGGGCATAATTCTCAAAGCTAAAAACGTCATTTCTTCCTCTCGCTGGCGTTTATGCCTCTGGTTGATAAAACTGCAGAGGATGCAGAATTTCATTGAAAATGACTACCAATCACTTATCCATCTACGTAGCATTTATCAAAGCATCACGCCATTTCCCCGGGGAAAGGGAAGGTAGAGAGGATATACCGTCATGTCCGCAACAAAACACATTTTTGTTTGATTCACATTCATACATCGCCACACACTGGTTATACTCATATGTTATTCAATCTCTTAACATGATCCGATGTACCAACCCATTCATGTATTGTATGGTTACTTTGAGGACTTTTTTAAATATATATATTTTTTATATTATTATTTATTTTACATTTACACAATATAACATAATATAGCTTACATATTTTATACACTCTCCTAATAAAGCAAATGCATGTGTTTAGGAGAGGACAACTTAAGAATTACTAAAAAAAATCATTATCACAAACTTAAGAATTTAATTTATGAAAAGATTTTGACCTAACATATCTTTTAAGGATTATAAGGGTAATTAAACAAGAAATGTATATGGGATGTACATAAAACATTAGGAATAACAAAAAGTCAAAAATATATCTAAGAGAAAGTTTAAATTATATTATGATGGTACTACCAAAATAAGATTTAATTTATTTTTTTATGTTTGTCGTAATTTTTTTCTGTTCGCATATCAGCGGGTAATTGATTAAATAATTTTATTCCTTTATATAAATAGTGATTCTGTGTGGTTGTGGTTCGTACGGGTGGTACAGTTAGTCCACCAATAGAAGTATTCCTTATGCTAATATTTAACAGTGGGGTAATATTTTTACTAACGATATCTTTGTGTTGCTGAAGTAGTGCTATTTTTTCGTACATTATACGAGGTACCGTCGCAAAGCGGAAAAATTGGGGAAAGTAATGGACTTAACTTATTTCTGTCTTCTTCGCTTCACTTTCAATTTCGCTGGTTCGTCACCACCGAAGTTCATTACCACCGAAAACTCACGAGCTCACGATGGCTTTTATCGGTTTCGACACGGTCGAAAAAGGGGACTACGTAAATCACACCCACAGGTGTTGACAGGATATCTTTTAATTTCCAACTGAATACTATGACACATGATCGCTCTTAATCGGCGTAAGGCGGGTAGAAATTTAATTAGGAAAAGGTTCAAGGATCAATGCTAGGTACAACTAGTTACTAAACGAGAAATTTTATGAAAGCAAGCAGTGGCCCATCGATAGACCAATCTCAGAGTACCTTCCACTCACCAATCTTCAATATGAAAAGATACACAAACTACTGAATGTAATAGTGATGTAAAAATTTATGGAAAATGAACCAATTAGGTGTACACATGTATGTTGGTATATTTCGAAATTGTTAAAAATGATACTGAAATAGCAAAACTCTCAAACGACGATGTCTGGCGCCATGAAATTTGTATAGCTTTAGTTTCAACGTTTTTTTTTACATTAACTCCACACAGAAGATCCTGAGGAAAATAATTTCCTACAGGGCCTGTGTTTTCTTTGGGGATAATGTGTGGAGGGTCTTTTTAGGAAAGGAAGGAGGGGAAGTTCTGGGAAGGAAAACGGTATTAGGTATGGGTAGGTATCTGGGGGTCAGTGTGTCCAGGAGTGACGGACGTATGAATCCATCCGTCCCACTGCAATGCAAGGCGATGTTCCGAGACTCCTCCAACCATTATCTCCCGATTCGGCTTGCCAGGCAGCTGGTGGGCAGACGCATCCACCACAAAGATCCGGACAAACCTCAAACCATGAATTCGGGCATCCCTGCTAAGTCACCAAACGTAACAAACCACTTGGGGGAATTTGGGGTCAGGTGACGGTTATCCAATAAATGGCAGAGGGGATGGTTATCCAATAAATAGTTCCCGGGGCGACGGTACCCACACCCGCCTCCCAAATTGTAAAATAAGTTGATGTTAAAAACTTATTTATTTTCAGCATTGAAGTAAGCATCAATTTCAACACAGGTGTTTCACACCTAGTGAGATGGGCAATACGTCATTATTATAACCTAATGTAATATGAAAATAATTAAATAAAAAAATAAAAATAAAAATTTAATTGCGGATAAAAACACAGGTGTTTCACACCTAGTGAGATGGGCAATACGTCATTATTATAACCTAAAGTAATATGAAAATAATTAAATCAAAAAAAAATAAAAAAATTTAATTGCGGATAAAATAAGTGGACGCCATGCTGTTCGTTGCATATTTTTAATTCAAATATTTAATTAAAATAATATATTGTTTCTAAATGTCAATAATAAACAGTTTTAAAAGTTATTATCTCACAATTTTCCTAAGAAGATACATTAACACATTTTTATTTCTTTCATCATTATTTAATGTGCGAGTTTTTTCTCTCTTTGAAAATTCTTGTCGATAATATTGCCACAAGTCTAGTTCGCGGGTGTGAACCCCCCTACCCCTCTTTCCCCGGACCTCACATAAATCAACCCCGATTCCTTCATTTTTTATGAAGTACCGCCGGGGAAACTGGGGCGCGACGTGGCAAGGGGTTACTCACATCGCTCCAGATCGGAAGTAGGAAGTAAAAATTCACACAGCTTAAAAGGTAACCTCAAATATATTATGGATATACCTGTGCTTCGCGGGATGTAAAAATTAATGGGCTATGAAATTCAATAAAAATTGTGAATGATGAGGTAAAATTTAAATTAAAAAAACACATTTCTATATTATTGAGCAATGGCTTCTCACTGTGTTATAACCAAAAATATTGAAATATGAGAGATGTGCTATCCGCAGTTTTTCCTGGGTGGGACCGCTCTTCCGGGTGTCGCCGATATTGTTTACAAATTAACGAATAAACTAAATGAACGAATAAACTAAACAAACGTTAAACTAAATGAACGAATTCTTTACGTACTCAAACAATATTGTTAACCAATACTAATGTACACCTTCAAAAAATCAACGAAATAATCAAATTCTTTTCGTATGCAAACTACTCAGACTAGGTAGTAGTCCGCCGACAGTCGCGCGGACATCATAGCATATATCTTTTGTATTTCAATATGTTTGGTTATAACATTGTGCCAATCTATTGAAATGATATATGTATATTATGAAAAAATATTTTTTTGTGCATTATTTTCCAATTTCAAACCGAAACTTCAATAAATATGTTTACATTTATAATTTTTTTACAATGCCGAATTATGTACTTATTCGCTGATATATTTTTTTTTTTTTTTTGTAATTATTTTTTATTTTCATTCATATGTTTACATGTTGCTAAGTGATAATTTTACATCTTAGGTTTTTTACTACTTTTCCATTTAAAGCATTTGCTTGTGTATGGAAAAGGAGTGTACATAAATGTGGTTATTACTTAGTACTTAAATAATTCATTTACATAAATATATGTGTCTTGTAATAGTATATAATAGTATATTTTTAAAGAAAAGAAAGAATATTATGGAAAACTAAGGATATTTGTATACATTTAAATAAAAGAAATAATATTATGGAAAACTAAGGATATTTGTAAGGATAATTAAGTGGCATTAGTTTTTTTCTTTAGAATATTTTTAAAATGTCTCTTGACAGAGAGCAGTATTTGGGTTTTATCATTAATGCTTCTGATTTCTTCTGGTAGACGATTGAAAAAAGTTCTTCCCTGGTAAGTGTAATGATGTTGTGCAAAAGACGTATTTAGTTTTGGGCATATAAAAACATGTTTAAGTCGCGTTCTGTTTTCGTTTAGAAATTGGTATTTATCTTTTTCTTTGATAATTTGAATTAATGAATTTTTAATATATAAATCTTTAAATGTAGGTACTTGGAATTCATCAAATAGGCGTTCTGTTGGGTAGTCCAAGGATTTTTTTAATATAATTTTAATAATTGTTCTTTGTACAATTTCTATTGGAACAAGGTTACATTTATATGCGGATCCCCAACTAATGATAGCGTATTGTAAAGTGGATTGAACTAAGGCATAGTAGATTAAATATAGATTTTTTATCGACAAAAAATTTCTAATTCTTAAAAATATGTATATTAATTTTCTAATTTTGTTTACTACTTGACATATTTGTTCTTTCCATTTCAGATTTTTATCAATAATTACTCCTAGATATTTTATTTTATTTGTTGTTTTTAATATTGTACAGTTTGATTTGCAGTAGTTTTGGCTGTGAATTTTAGTATTTTCATGAATGACAATGTTAAATTTTTTGGGAGCATCGTTTAAATGTATTGCAAATGGAATTACAAATGTCTTTTCACTATTTAGTGATAGTAAATTAGTGTCAAAAAAATTCTTAAGCGTGTTAATGTCTTCTATGGCCTTTAATTCTACATTTTCCCAAGTCTTTCCACTTATTATTAATACTGTATCGTCGGCGTATGATGTAATTTGACCATGTAAAGGTTGAAAAAAAATATCGTTTACATATATAGTAAATAGGATTGGTCCAAGCACTGTACCTTGGGGGATTCCAAAGCTTGAAAACTCTTGATCGCTATTAACATGATTGATTTTTACCACTTGAGGGCGGTTTTTTAAGTAGTTGGTGATCCATTTAATCGCGTTGTCTTTTATGCCAATATTATTTAATTTTTTTAATAGCATCTCATGAGATATGCTATCGAATGCCTTTCTGAGGTCAATAAATATACCCGCACATTTTTTACCTTTATCTACTGTTTCGTAAATGTATGAAGTTACGTTAGCAATAGCATCTTGTGTGCTGAGTGATTTTATAAAACCAAACTGGTTTTTGTGTATTATTTTATTACTATCTAGGAAAATTACCAACTGTTTTTTTACTATTTTTTCAAAGATCTTTCCTATATTAGAAATAAGACAGATTGGGCGATAATTTGTTACTTGGTGTGGATCTCCAGATTTGTAAATAGGTGAGATTATTGTGTTTTTGTAGTTCATTGGAAATATTCCTTTTATTAAACTTAAGTTTATTAAATGAGTGATGGGTTTTATTAAGTAAGGTTTCATAGATTTTAACATATGTGCCGTAATAGAATCAAAACCGGGAGACGAACCTCCTTTCATATTTTCTATTATTTTTAAGATTTCACATTCTGTTGTTGTTTCGAATGTTGAAAGTATATTACGTTTCTGTAAATTTTTATTTTTATGTTTTTCCGGGTCAGAAGGCTTATGAATATTTTTCGCAAGATTTTTTCCAACATTTGCAAAGAAGGAATTAAAAATGTTTGCACATTGTTTAGGTTGCATATTGGCATCTATAATTTTTTTATCGTGTTCAATGTACTTAATGTTTTGTGTTTTTTTTGTATTGTCTATGGCCAAATTTACTGTTTTCCACATTTGTTTATGGTTATTTTCTGAAGATAATATTTTATTTTTAAAAAACTCTTCTTTACTTTTTTTAATATAAGATGTTAATTTATTTTTATATTTTTTATAGAAAATATATGCTTTTTCATCGTGGGGATTTTTTAAAGTTGTTTTGTAAAGTTTTTCTTTGTTCCTGATAGATATTATAAGTCCTTTGGTAATCCAAGGCTTTAAACATCTTAATTTGGATTTTATGTGTGTTTTTTCAGTTGTCGAATTTTTAATGTGTTGTGACAGGATATTTTCAAAGTAAGTCGAACATATTTCGGTATCATCACTGCTCAAAACATTGTTCCAATCCTCCTTTTTTAGTTTTTCAGAGAGAATAGTCATATCTATCATTGATTTTTTGGTTATTAAATTATGTTTTTTATGTTTAATATTATTATTATACAGAAGTAAGCATGAATGATGATCCGTTATGTTAGTTTTCCAAACAATAGATTTTAGTTTATGTAGATCTTTAATGTTTATGTTTGTCCAAATGTGGTCTAAACAAGATGGAGTATGTTCTTTTATTTCTCTAGTATTTTTATTTATGCAAGATATGAAATTTTGTTCAGTCATACAATTGATGTATTCATTTTTGTTATTATTTTCTATTTTTTCATTGATGTTCAAGTTAAAATCACCTACTACGAAGCAAAGTTTATTTTTTAATTTTAATAATATGTATTTGAGGTCATTAATAACCTACCTACATTATAAATACAAGTAGTTTTTTCCTTGATGCATTTGTAGTAATTTGTACATATAATTATAACAAAATATTAAAAAAATGTTTTTCAGCTTTGCACCCTCTGTTTCGGGGGCACTTAGTTATATTTTGTGTAAGTAGGTATACCGTATTTTCCCTAAACCGACAGTATTTTGTATTTTAGTATGCCGGGTTGCCGGGGAGCCGTGGAGTCATGGAACCTGTTGTAACATTTCAAACGACACTTATACATGTGCTTATGAGTTAATATACTATGTACTTCAAGGTTCAACATCAGAATCTTTTAAATAGAAAAAGGTGATAAGATTTTTTCTACGTTTGAAATAGACGAACTAAAAATATCGTGCCAATTATTAGACTGATTTTTAATTTTACAAATGTTTGTATTAAAAATAAATTCTTATGTCAGCGTGAAATGCATACTTTACGTTAGGTACTATTAATACTTGGATGATTTGTACAGCACCGTTTATGCGAAAAATCAGCAACAGTAGGAATATTTCAAATTTTTGCAAGTTGATATATTTTGGAGTTTTGGAGTGTACCTAATACTTTTTTGAAAAGCTAAAATCGCACCCATTAAAGTATAACTCAACAATTTTGGTACCACACAGTTGGGGATGGTAAAGTTATGATATTGTTATAGTAAAGTAATAAACGTTATTCGAGTTTTCTACTAAAATAGGCACAGTGTACAATATTACGTCCAAAATTGTGTGCTCTAGGTGATATTTTTTACGCTACGTTTATTAATTAATCTAATATAGTGGTAGATAAGTAGGTAATAAATTTTATTTGGCCTCTCCGTTACTTTACCATACGCTCTATAAATAAACTTATTAATAAATTTCCCAATCGCGCTCACCTGAGTTTAGAACAGGGGTTGGCAAGTAGTTTCCAATGCGGTCCGGATGCCTTGCGAAAATTAGTGGTCCAGGGAAAACAAAGAAGGCCTACACTGCACCACAGGTAATTAAATTGGAATGTGTCTTATAAAAACATATTTCATTGGTATATAAAACAGGGGTTCCCGATGTTTTGGTGACGTAATCCTTAAAGTCATTAATATGTTGGCGATCCAGCGAGATTTTTGTACTCAAATTTCTCGATACTACTCTATTCCCCGGAGCCGGTGAGACTATAGCATCTATTGGGATTTGTTATGAGAGTGAATGTAGTAGAATATAAATTGTTCAATCCTGAGAGAGCGCCGTAGGCGAATGTACAATGTACATCTAGATCGAAGTCTAATCAATAGTGCTGTTGATTTTTTAAATTGGGATTGAAAGTTTCTCAATCAGTATTTAGTTGCGCATTGTTTCAGTTGTTTTTTAAAAAGGAAAATAAATAGGCGATCAATTTTTAAATCTTCAAGAGAGTAACCCAGGCGAAAATTTTTCAATGAACAAGGTCGTCAATAAATGCTGGTGTTTTTGTTTTTGTTTTCCGGAACGTCAGTTTCTGAACAATATTTAGTAACGCAATGGTTAAATATTTATTAAAATGGTAACGGTGTGGGATATGAAATATTACTCGTGCATACCGAAAACATGTGTGAAAGCGCCGCAGATGAGAATTCTCAAGGAAATGAGTACAATTACTACGAGAATCAATTACTAGGTACTCTGAATTTTTATCATTAAAAAGATAATTTTCTAACAATATTTAGCTGTGATATCTTTTAGATAATTTTAAAATGAAACCTTAAAAACGCACAGAAATACATTAAAAATATCAAAAAAGATTACAAATTTTAAGATAATATTATTTTGGTGGTCCAGTTTTATACCCTGTGCGGTCTGGATTCTGACCACGGCCCGTCTGTTGTCGTCCGCTGGATGCTCGGAGTGCCATAAAGCCGAAGCTCTCACGCGACGAACTGAGTCGCGGCTAAACTTCGCCCGAGTCAGCCCGAGTATGCGACAATCTGCGCCCGAACTATTAGAAATTATTATAACTGCCCGTGTACCTAGCGCCCCCTGCCTCCCCTTTGATTTATACCGGCGGAAGTTCGCCCCAACCCGCCCCCACCCACTTCTAGCTTCTGCCGCTACTGCCGCCTTCGTATATTAGGTTATAGAACCGTAGAATATATTGGCGATGATGCAATATTATTGTTCATAAATACAGAAAAATAATTTTATAGGTGACATTATTATTTTGGCGACTTTCAGAAACATGTCAACATAAAGAGTTGGCGGATAGGTAGGTTTAATTCTACATTTTTTACTGCCGAGAAAAAAATAAGATAAATCATAAGATTCATTAGGAATAGTTGCCATATGATTGAACTGTCGGAAAAATGAGTAGGTATATAAAGTGTATCGGCCTCCTTGGTCGTGGTATAGAGAAGTAAGGCGCTCGACTAGCAATCCGAAGGTCGCGTACTCAATTTTTATTTGATTAATTTGTATTATTTCACTATTCATTAATTGAAAATAATACATTGTATATTTGAGGCAAGTTAGAGTAAAAAATACTGTCAATATCGCCCCGGTGTAAGACCATTCAGAATTCAAAGGTTTTTTGAAATGGCCTAAGCCGTTTTTGGTGACCAGATCTGAATAACCAGGTATCTTCCAAACTTCCTCTTCCCCATTTCATTCTCCTCCCCACTACCTCAATTTGGGAGGCCGTAGTCTCAATGACTCCAGACGGGAGCAGTTGGGACTCTCGTGCGGTATTTACGAAAAAATCAAATAATAAGTAAAGCCTGAAAACTGATCAACGAAGATCTGTTACTATCTAGAAGGCTTAGAATAAATTTTTAAAAATACTGTTTTATTTCACAACATTTTCATCATATTGAAGCCTTTCGAAGCTTTCAAATGCCCTTTTTTCTCTCAAAAGTCAGACGAGATACTACTTTGTATGTTCCGCTTTCGATTTTACAATAAGAAAACAGATTTCTAAAATTGTACGTTAAACTCGGACAATAACTTCTTGTACTAGATTGAGCTTGTCTTTCTTATTATATTCTTACGCTATGTCTCAGAATTGGTATAGTTAAGCCGGCCTTGAGCCAGGTTTAAGACCGGTTTATCTACAGGTACTTACACCATGGTAAAAAGGTCAAGGTATTCAAGATTCTGAACTTATGCCCCGCGTTTTAAGTAAGAGGGTAAGAAAACGGCTTCCCTCAGGCCATTTGGTCAAAAACCTCCCACAATTATAAGATGACAGTAAAACATAGTATGTTTTATTAAATATTAAGCAAATAAAAACAACTGGTATTATTCAAATGTATTTGAAATGTATCGCTGGATAGCAGGCAGCGGCAAGCAGTGACATCTAACGTCTTAAGGCGATCCACTAGTACAGGAAAAAATCGAAATCGGAATTCACGCCCTTTTATGGGAGGAGTTTAAAAATACTTGAGAAAAAGCTTTTGGAAAGGTTGGAAAAGATATTTGAGATTTTTTTTTACATGTTGATTTCGTAAAGGCCTGTAAAAAACATTAATTCCTTTTTTATGCATTGTTTATTGCAATAAAACGGAATTTTTAAATTGATTTCACGAAAATAAGCGGCGCGGAGCATAACACGACTGCTCTCCGCTCCGTTCGGAGGAGTAATGACGGAAGACAGGGGGGCGGCCGCCAGTCGTTCTTCGGTGGGCGGTATAAGGTTCACTTTGATATAACAAATTCATCGACTGCCGTATTGTCGCCGTGATGTCAAAAATACCAACGCGAAAATGCATATTATATTTTATTTTGTGAGGTTCGGGCGTAAATATCATTTTTTTTCGCGATAATAATATAAGAAACTGAATTTGCCACATTATGCAATAAAACCATATCCGAAAAAGTGTTTATAAGTAGGCGAGTTTTCAGTTAAAAAAAATTTTTATAGACCTAATACTTTATTTTTTTCTAAGCTTATTAAAAGACTTGTTAAAAAAAATGACCGATATTTTTAAGGGCCAAGGTATGTTCTACACGCAGTATTTAATTGAAGCATCTATAATACTTCTAAGCGGTCAAATTTTCAAAAGTAAAACATACGATTTTGTATGATTTTGCATTATTTAGTATGGCTTCATCTTAAATGAAAGATTTCTCTAACACGCACTATGATTGGCTGGGTCAAATTATGAAATGCCCCGATATCATGTCTTCGGTCTCTTTACGCACCATACAATAAACGAGATGACACTACGTCGCCTAGTAAAAAGTTTTCGGATTCTGAAGACAGTTTGGGTCATTGCCGTGAGTGAGAGAGAGAGCATGCTGAATATTATGCGTCTGAAAGAGATGGTTTGATAAACGTAGGTGGATTTTGCATATTTTACGCTTGTCGCATGAAATAATTTACTATATTAAATATAATTTGGCTGTCAAACTCGTGAGGTATCTACAAATGAATATTATCGTATTTAATTTGATATTGTATCATAATATCATTTGTTAAATGACCTACCATTTCTGGACCCCTATAGCCGCCTCTGGTATGAACATTAACTATTTACTATTTTCCTCTATAATTTGTACATCCCCGCTGCATAGCTCCCCCTCCCCAGCCGCTAAACCTCCGAGTTCCCAATTCACATGACGCCAAGGGCCAAATCTTGCCAACTTTCAGGAAGGGATTTCCTAAATCAGAGTAAATTTTCCAGCCATCGCGTGAGGCGGGACCGTTCGTGGCGCGGACGTTTATTTGTATTAACTAATTAGTGTGTGTGGCTTTATATCCGGTGGCGGTGGTTAGATAATGAAGGGCTGCGAATCGACTCGCTGAAATTATTTGGGGATAAAATAAAGATTTTCATTCTAACAATGGCTGAATTGATTACAATGTGAATAATGAATAAATAAAAATACTGCGTTAAAAAATAGGTTGGTACTGAAGTTATTGGTAAGGGAAGCACAACGGGTAGGTAAGTACTACATTATGTTTCATCTTGAATGTGGTACAAATATACCTGAAAAATACACACAACTTAACGATAATAGCAACCTCAGTTTGATCACCTTCATTGCGCTATCATAGCTTGCAAACTACACGATACACTACCAGCTACGATTAGACAAACCGAATCAATTACCAAATTCAAACAAGTTATAAAGAAATGGATTATAAGTATTGGTCGTCACACTATTGCAAAAATCTGTAAAATAAATTGCAAATATACTGAAATATCAATCTACATACGTCCTTACCCATATAAAACAAAATAAATAAATAAAATCCTAAATAATCTAACTCCATTAGTAGATTTGACAGGATTTACTACTGTACTGTATCTCTTCCTAAGATAACTCTCTTTATGTGATTTACCCACACTTTCAATCATCTTTATTTTTAATTGTACCTATTCAAATTTATATCTATCTAACCTTAAATATTCTTAGGATATTCTAAAATACTCTGATATATATATATATGTTTTAATTGTATTCAAATTAACATGTCTTAAACCTTAAATATTCTTATCAATCTGAAATACTCTTATATATGATATTCATTTATGTACCTCTACGCCTTTCTCAACACAGATATACCCTAGCGAGACAGGCATCGAATAATATAATGTAAACAACCCTTATATGGATCAATAAAAAAAATAAAAAATTACATTAAATTTATCAACTTTTGTTTTCTAGTCTGCACAAAAAGTCTCTAAAAAACTATCCATGGTTACTAGTGCGTTTCCATATATCTATTTTTCCTATCTATTATTCTTAAAAAAACACAACTTGTTGAAAAAGCGCTGCGTAAATTCATCTAAAATTATTTAAAAAAAAGAAGCTAACGTGATTCTCACCCATGATTCTCCCCCTTGCTATTTATTAGCTACTATCAATTCTATGCAGAAAGTAGGTACCTGACTTTACGACTACATAAATGTATGATGACCTAGCTAAAGTTATAAGTGTGTTATAGCTGGTGTGTGGTGTGTCTACTACATATTTACATGGCCCGTGCTAATATAGCCGCAGGGCCGGCTTTAGGATCTGTAGAATCCACGGACGTACAAAATATATGGACATGCCCTTACGTGTTAAAAAACGTGTTATTTCCCCCTCCCATTGGAACCATTTTTCGGAACCGGCTGGGCGTGTCCGGACCAATGTCGTGCTCTCGTCGTACATTTTACGCGCGGACGCTGTATGTCTATGAAACACATACTTAGACAATGAAGAAGACTTGGCGAATCACAAGTCTCTTTCCTCTCTTCGCCCCGCCATAGTTGGTTTTTACCCCTCATCTGTAAGTTCTCGTCTAGTTATTTGTATGTCTATGGTAGAATCAGAGGCTGAATCTGTGTAGAGTGCCCTGCATTCCGTAGCTATTTTCTAACTAAAAACCTAAAAAGGAACATTTAGTGTTTATTATAAAATTGTAGAAAATCTAACGTGCCATATTAGAAGTTGATGAAATGATGAAATAAAAATCAAAAGAAAAAATATATATATAACATTTAAGAAGAAGATAATTAATAATAAAATAAACTAATAATCTGAACGAAAATATGAAAGAGAAGAAGAAACAAAAAGATAGAAAAAGATAATCGCAACTGGGACTCGAACCCATAACCTCTCGTCTAATCGGGCCACCTTTTGCCACCTTCCATCAAACCATCATAATTGTCAATCTCATATTTTCCAATTTTAGAATTAATAATATTATCTTCGACTAATTTTTTCATACCATAGGCAACTACCTTTCATTTATATGCTCGGGAGATTCTACTCGTAGTAATGATATCTTTATCTCTGCTTGGGACAAAATAGGAAGACAATAAAACATTTATTATTAAATTTGTGTTGCGAGCCCAGAGGCTGCAGTCTTGGTATCCTGCGCTTAAATACGGCCCTGTAGAGCCGACCAACAAGACAATGATTTAGGGAACCTCCGGCGCTGGTATTATAGCAGGCCACTCACATTTGTGCAAGGTAAACACTGCTGGATATTTGAATGGCCTTATGGCGTCTGTAAACTAGCTCCCTGGAACTGCGCCTTAATCAGGGCTCATCAATCAATAAACTAAACCACAACACGAGGATGCTAAGGAATGAACTTATTGGCCTGACTGTGTGTTTATAAGTGCTGCTGACACATCATAATAGCACACAACCTAACCAACAAAATGAAACTCAAAATTTTAGGTAGCACGTGAAACTATGTCATTCCCAAGCAGGGGGGGGCGTAATGAGTTTTGAAAGAGATATGAGAAAGAAAAGGGTTGTTAAAATTGTTAACCTGACCAGTCAGATCTGGTCACTCGACATAGCTTAAGCCCATGTTAAGCAACCCAACGATTCGATTATGTGATTTTTAACAAAGGCGATTTTCTTCCATCCACCTACAAATATAGTTCCTACTTACATTGCCCATTTTTTGTGTTTCACGATCTGTGGAGCTTTGAAATATCTAATCTTTATATATTTTTCAATTATTCTTATAAGCAAAACTGTCAAGGAATTGTCAAATGTCTTGGTATCTCGGGCGAAACCTGGTGGGCCATTCCGATTCTACTTTAGAATAAGGAATTATCTTTAGGACCTTAAAATTGTTAAAGACTTTTTATTTAACTGCGATTCCAGTTCTCTCGGATGACAGAGGAATTGTCATTAACCCTAAAATAAACAATCTTTTCCTTAACTGCAATTCCAGTTGTTTCGGATGAAAACGTCTTTAATTTTAAGGTTAAGGGCAATTAAGATAAGAATCTTTAAGTAGAACCCTAGACGTGAAACTATTGAGAAAATATAAAACATTAAAAAATCACATTATTTCCCTGTTACACAAGAGGTATACCTACGGAAAAGCTACATAGTTTGCCCACGCATTAAAACATATATTCATGTTGGTGTCAGGATTGGTATAGGTATTGATGATTTCATTAAACAACCTTGAGAACTACTTATTACGTAATTTTCCTTAATTACGATATGTCGATAACTTAAACTCATTCCATTGTAGTGTCAATCAATAATAATTGATTAGCCATTTTCCTTATTCTACTAATTTAGCCTTCATTCGAGGCAGATGATCTACCATTTATATGCCATCATAGTACATAGGTATATAATTATAGTAAATAGGTAGATACAGATACCTACATGTGAAACATTTAAAACAATTATAAACATTGCTGATAATTTATTTTTTTGTAAAATGAAGCAAGATTGTTTTTTTTATTTAAATTAGATACAAAACAAATTCCAATGTTTTAAAATCATTACAAAATGGACCATTATTTTAGCACCCCTGAACTTAAACTATTCTGTGCGCTACGAAACATATAACCTGTCTCAGTGGCGACAGCTGTACGAAAGGCCACTTTGCCAAAAAAAAACTCCACTAAACCATTATAAAAATAGCTCCATTCAAATACCGCGTCTCTTTTTGTCAGAGGGCTTTAAAATCAACCCCCGCTCTACGTGGATTCTCCGCCCAGCCGAGCATATTCGCAATGTTATATTGTGTTCTGAAGCTTGAATTATATTATGGTTCTTAATGAATAATTTCCTCGGTAAACGGCCAAAATGTTAATGAATTTTTTGCAGTGACGCATACCTCGGATCTTAGTACCCACCTTCCAAATAAATGACCCAACTTAACAGTCTAACTTTATTCTTTGGCAATTTATAATATAGATAACAAAAACGGTACATTACCTTACATACTAAGTTTTAGGGTTTCTTTGTGGCCGTAAATAATTAAAACTATGCAATAGGTAAGTTACTAGATAGTTTGATATTGCTTTAGTAATAAATTGATTTTTGAAATGTTGCATGTGGGTTTCTTTTATTAATAGTGTGGCGCCATCTTTTTTGTAGGTGGTGTACCTGCATACATCTTATTTATTGTCTCACTGAAGACTAATGACTTGTTATAAAGGCTAGTGTTTTCGTATAAATAGAACAAACTACACAATGTTAGGTAGGTACCTATACCTATTTCGGTACCTACTAGATAAAATAGGGCATTACGACTCGATTACATCCATTCTTGGTCATGCTAGGGTGAGTTTTTTTGTAACACCTTGCGAAAGTCTTCTTAGTTGTACCTCCTGTGTAAAACTGGAGGATTTTTATTTATAGCCACCCGATTGGGTAATGTTATGAAAAGGGTTGGGAGGGATTTGATATTATCAATCATTATGTTTTTTTAAATTAATTGTTTTGTTAATTTACGACAAAATATTGGCATAAGGCGTTTTTTTTATTTTGGTAAATTAGTATTTTAGACGAAACAACTCGTATTTTATGTTTTTAAATTTTTAAAATAAATTGTATACAAACTCCGGAGGTATAGTGCCTATCTATTTGTTTTATTCAAGACAAAACCATAGTAGGTATTATTATTTTATTTTATAAGTTTTTTTTTATATTTATAATGCCAAATATTATTATTCATTTTTAAAAGGTTTATTTAACTAACTAACCATCACGCCGTTTCCCCGCAGGGGTAGGCAGAGAGGACGTACCGCCAAACAACTCGATCTTGGCACACACTCTTTGCCTCGTTCAAATTCATACATCTTAAACATCGAAAATTGTTTTTAAATTAATCGCTTTTTTTTAACCATCTCCGGAATCAGATATTCTTAAAAATATATAGATATCTAATGTGGACTAATTAGATAAAAAATATATATTAAAAACAAATCGCCGCTGCGTATGGGTTCTCAAATATAAATCAAAATATAAATACTAGTGAACTTCGACCGGTTAGTGGCTGAGTGGGCATTGCATTTGGGTCTCGCCCGGGCATCGCGTGTTGTATTCCTCGGCTGGCTAAGTTCTCCTCCAGGTATGTAGGTACTATCGTGAAAATTAAAGATACTTTTTTAAAAATATTATTATTTAAACGTAATTAAGTAGGTACATGTTTAATTATTCCAGTACTACTCTTACATGGATGCATTAGCTTGTGGCTAGAAATGGATGATGAACACACATTTATTATCGATGTTTTAGAAGTTGAAAGAAAAGTTTTTTTTCTTGTGTTAGGTACCTCACAATAAGTTGTTAAATAAAATTAAAAATAGTTCGATATATCATCATTCAATGGGGAATATCGCTAGTTTCTGTAAAACAATTTAACTAATATCAAGTGAAGAATTCTCTTATTACGTAGGTAATAAGAGAATTTTTAATTCATTTTTTCTGTTTTTTGTCATCAAATCTTGTTCTTAGAGTAATTCGTAAATTTACATAGAACATAAAACCTAGTAGACTAGTAGTTCTGTGAACAGTAGACCTCGCTTCCAAAAAAGTTAATTTCTAATATTCTCTTATTAATAATTAAGATTTCCTCTGATATCATAAAATTTCAAAGTCGGTAGGTATGTACATAAACTACTTACATATCTATCTACTTAATTATAAGCCTTATTTTTATAATTTTCAAATACTAAATTATACAATTTGTCCAAAGGAACGTCGCAATTCATTGACAATTCTTTTTTTCAAACATTCTTCAGGCCGGTAGGTATCTAAGTACTATAAAATTGAAAAATATAGGTAAGGAAGTCTAAATATTGCCAATTTCACATTAAAAAAGAAATAATCTTTGCTGAACAATTGAAAGAGCCACAATCTTGAAACTGAAAAGGAACGTGCACACAACTTTACAGACGGACGAACTGCAAAACGTTCGAGTTTAAATAGGACTTCGAAACGCTCAATCAACAATTATATACTATCCGTTAAAAAAAACTATTAAAAAACATAAGGTGTCATTTGTATTTTATAAATCATTGATAATACCTAAGTTTAAAAAGTTTTCTTTTTCATTCCAAACTTTTTTCAACGGGTTCCCAAACAATAATTTTACGAAAGTATAAAATTTATTTAGATAAACTCCTTTTTTGTATGCCGTTATACCTAAGTTGTTTGTAAAAGTTAGACAGGTAAATGTTGACCACAAATGAAGAAAACGTTTAGAAATGTTGGTATATTTGTACACGTTGCAGCTTTGTTGATAAAATTTGTATTCGTCTGGTTTCAGGGAAGCCCTTGACGGTGTTTCTAAAATAGGCATTTAGTTGAGGAATGGTGTAAGCCGCAGCAGCCACGGGCATTAAAGTAAAAATAGAGGAAATTTGTGTTCTTGTAACATTAAACCTTAAATACACATCAATAAATATGTCAAAACGGTCCGTGGCGTCTATTTGGTTGTTCGGTATTAGACATTAGGCGACGGGCGTTGAGCGTCGCGGCGCTGGAAAAATCTTGAAATAATAAATAATACATTGTTTCTTTTCTTAATACCTGGAAAACAGGGGAAAACAATTATATAATTGTTTGGTTGAAAGACATCATTACAAAGTTACAAACTCACCATTCAAAGCATTATGTCTTGTTGTGATATGAAAAAATTTATTGAAAAAAAATACATCGTGAACCTCAGTGAATAGGTACCTAGACTACCTAGAGGTTATGTCGGAAAACTAAAGTAATAGGTAATTTCATAGATTGAGTATTTTGTCTAATTTTCCTTTTTGGACGTTATAAAATAACTTGATATTTGGGTGACCGGACAACTCGAATGAAATCAACTCGGATCATCCTTTGAAAAGTCTTTAAAAGTGATGTAAGAAAATTATGAAAAAATCGTTAAATAGGTTATGTTAGGTTAGAATATGGGCTATTTAAAAAAAATAATTCCTTAATGACTTTTCGAAGAGGTGTTGAGTTGAGTCATGATTCTGAGTTGGCATGGAACCGATATTTGCCACCCTGAAAAGGAAGGACTGAAAATTGATTTTCATTGTAAGAAAGCTTTATTAGCAAGTTCATAGGTTAGGATTATATAAAAGTACCTGTATATATAAAAAAGTGAAAATTGCACAATAGTCTCAACTGCTCCCAACCGTCTGGAGCCAGTAAGACTATGGCATCCTCAATTTGGGTATTTTGAGAGGGGCTGATGGTAGTAAGAAGGGGAATGAGGTGAGAATGACGAAGGTGGCTATTCAGATCTATATCACTATACCTGGGATCTGATCAGTATACCTAGATCTGATCACTGAACCTGGCTATTTAGATCTGATAACTAATAATAATAATAATAATAATTGGACCATTTGTAGAGCGCCGTTTTTGTGAAAAATCACCTCAAGGGCGCTTTACAATTCATTATGAATTCCTAGGTTCTATTTAATTTTATTATTTACAGATAGATACAAAAAAACATACTTACCTGAAGGTCACTTCCGAAAAACACACTTTATTAGAAAGTTTATGCTTGGGAAAGATACGACTTTGCACGTGGAGGACATTACCTATATTTAAAACACTGGACATTGCATGACTTTACCTTTGCTACCCTCATCACTGTTGGTTTTACATTTATATTTATATTTATAAGAAGATTAATGCCAAAGTTGAGTTAATATTTATTTTAAAGACTGGAGAATTGTAAGAATTTGCTTTTTTTTTACAAAATTTGTTATTTACTATGTCGCGAGCCGTGAAGCTGAAGGTGAAAGGTTTTTTTTAAACTTATGGATACGACTGTCTGAAAAAGATGAGTTTTTAGTTTAGCTCTAAATTCCGCTGAAACTAAACACGGCTAAAGCCATTTCAAGCAATGTTTCAATTCTAAATGGTAATCTTACACCAGGGCGATGCTGGGAGTATCTTCCACTACCTTTTTATTGTATTATATTTTTTAGCATTCTAATAATAATTTTGGACCCCCGAGACTTCTCAATTTAGCAGAGAAGAGATGAATATCTCACTTTAAGTAGTACGGTGTGTAGGTGCCTATCTACATAGCTGCATAAAATATAAAATTAGTATGGAACTAGCTGTCCACAGACATTATGTTATAGTCCTCATGTTCCCTTGGGTCACGATTGGGAATAAGTCTAGAGGTAGTAAAAGTAAGAAATAGAAATTTAGTTTTGTTGGTAGGTACCTACCTGTGGTATGCTTTAAAAATAATAATAAATAGGTGCCTACTTGATTTAAAAAGAGAATGGGTGCTTGCCGTCATTGGTGAGCCAACACCGGGTAAGTATGTAACCACCTTCACCTCAGTAGCCAAATACTCCCTCCCACGACACATTTTAAACTATAAACCATTTATATTGTAATTAATGGTATTGGTCATAATAATATTAGGTATTCTGGCAACACTAAAAATCTCGTGCCGCGTCAGATGCGAAATTAACGATGGTGGACGTAAGAACAAGAGTGGATGACCGAAGTTATAAATTGATACCCGTGATAATTATTAGGCACCAAAATAAACAACTGTTTTTTTCGTACATGCATTGATTGGTAATAGAAGTAGGTACTTTATTTTGACAGTAGATGATTAATCATCCGTTCCTTTTCTTCAGGTTGCATGGCATGAAATACCCCTCTACTTGCTGGTATGTGAGTGCGTTTTCAGTCAGATATATTGCAAAAATTGAAGAATACGACGTTATTGATGTTGTTGCAAGTGCAAATGATTTTTTTTTAAATTTAAACTTTTTGTATGAAAATCTTTTAGTATGTGGATGCGGCGAATCGCCAAACTGAAAAAATCCTGAAAATAGTCAAACAAAATATTGAAAAAATAATATATATATTTCAGCTACAACAACATAAAAAATGTCGTATTTTTCTATCTTAGCACTCTACCTGACTGAAAACTCACGGACCGCCACTTATTTATATAGGTTTCTATGGTGGTAAGTAAATGGGTACCCACCGACCTACGTTTTAAAATTCAAAATCAATACTTTTTAATCTTAAAATAACTAAAAAATATAGTTATTTCCATGTAAAAAGATGGATTTAAAAGTACCTTGGTATTTGTTATATAGTAAATGTCCTAATAATTTGCATTTCAATCAGGCCAACTAAAACCCTTTTGGTATAGACAAACAGAAAAAAATACCACGTATCCATATTTAGATATAAGAATGTTCTTAGTAGGAAGATATTAATTAAAGTAGGTTCACGCCTACCTTCCTATTCAAAGAGCAGCTCCATGAAATCGTGACTCCGCAGTAACGACCTATGTTTATTGTAATTTGGAGAAATAAAAACTGAAATAACTGTTATGGTACAGTTGGATAACAGATCAGACGTAGAAATTTTTCACAAAATTTTAGTAATGGCTGTTTTTCGGATGTTTTATGAGAATATTTTCGAAAATAGAGCGCCCGAAATTTACGACCCTTAAAAAGAGGAGCATAAAAAATAATGGAATTCTCTTGAAATTGTTCGTAATTTGGTTTTTTACTGGTTTTAAATTGTTGCCATGATATTTTTGGTAGAGTAGTCGATACTCTCAGTATCGCCCTGTTGAGATACCGCCATTCAGAATCGAAAAGTTTCTTGAAATGGCTTTAGCAGTATTATCTAGTGACCAGATAAGAATAGCCAGTACTTTTAAAACTTCCTCTGTCTAATCTGTTTCCCCTCCCCATTCCTTCAGCCTTATATACATACTTTATTACATAGGTACCTTAAGTCAACCAAATATTAGTATTACCCTATATTTTCTATCGTCTTAATTTATTAATAAAACAATTGAAAATGTTATGCCTCTTGGGCAAAACCAATAAATGCTGTTGATTATTACCGTTCCGAAATTTAAAGAATATAATATCTACTTATATTATTTTTTATATTTCTTTTTAATGTTTTTCATACCATATACGTGTAATATAATATAAGTAATTATTTATAAAAATCTACTTCTGACTTCTGACAACATGTTCGTATTTAATTATGGAATTGTGATGGAGAATTTGAAAAAGTAAAATATTTTATCATCCGATAATTTAGCACCGGAAATCCGAACGATTGCTTTTAATTAAGAAATATCAAAACTTTTTTTCCATTTTGTTTAAAAAACCACTAAGGTTAAAACTTTTGATATTTTATAAAAAGCAAAACTTTAAAATGCAACCAAATTTTTTTAAATATTTCAAGCAACGTTTCATTTCTGAATGGTGGTCTTACTCCAGGGTAATACTGGGAATATCTTCCACTCTGGAACGTGCCGCAAAAGTACTATATATTATTTAAAGTGAAATCACACCAATTAATCCAATAAAAAATTTTTGTGCACGGGATTTGAACCCGTGACCTCCAGATTGCTATTTAAGAGCCTAACCCCTCGTCCACGGAGGCCGTCAATGTTGTTTTTGACTGGTAAAATAATGTATTTTGAATCCCCGGAGAGGGCTCGATTCCCAAATTCGGGGGGGTTGGGGTTTAACCCCGAAATCCCTCCCCCCCTGTGGGTACGCCACTGTATATGTATCTATAGTCCAATGGTTCCACATAGTTTGGAATCTTGTATGGTAGTTTTAAAAAAACATATAGTATGATTGTAGATTTAATTTTTTTCCAAAAATATATAAAATTATTTTAATTAATATTTAGTAATAGAATTGACTTTAGCGGTCAAATTCACCTTGAATGTCTAATTTAAATACTAGATGCTAAAGTTTTTATTTAGGTACATTTACGTACCGAGTAGGCACCTAAATGTATCTTCTTATACAGTCGTAAATAAATCTAACGTTAAATTAAGGGTTAAGGTAATCGTAGAATTTAATTTGTTTGAATCTCGCGGTCAAATTCGCAAGATTGCGCCGAAATGTTCCGAGGCCGTAACAAAGAGGGTCCTTAAGTGTTTGCCCTCAGTAAAGACCTCCTTAACAACTCCAAACTTGGGTTTTAGTTAAGTTTTGAGGCTGTTTGTAATGAAACCTTTCAATCCACCACCTCGGTCGTCGACCCACTTCTCTTTGTCCATTTACTATTTCAAATGTCTGGGAATAAAAAAAAAATATTTGTCTTAACAATATTTATAGCGTCGTAATTAACACAATTTTATTGTTTTTTTTGTGTCCGATGAAACTTCTGGGTTTAAAAAGATTATCGTAAACTCGTACACCTAAAAAAGTTTTCGATTTTATTTTTATGAATTCATATTTTTTTCAATTGGCTAATTAATTATTAATTAATTCGGTGGGTAGGTACAAACCTTCAAAGTTGAATGGATAATTTTTTTTTTTTTGACTTCATGAGTAAAATCTCAAATTATATCTAATATTTAATTAAATGAAGACAATATAAGCGAAACTCAATCGAAAATCTGGAGACAGAAAAATCAGAAAAAGATTCTATTATTATCTATAATTTGAGATTTTACTCATAAAGTTAAAAATAAAAATAAATATTTATCCTAGACTTGCAGAAAAGTCAATAGATGTCGCATATTAAAAATAAAATGGCAAAAAATTTATCCAGACACTATCTAGATAGCATTTAGTTCGAGTTGAATCTTGCAATCATATATAAAGATAGCAGCCAATAATATGTAGGTACGTTAAGAAAATGAAGATAATGTTGGTAGTTCTTAATCGAAATATGATACAGTTAAAAGTGACCGAATTGAATATAGACACCTTAGCTCAGTTGGTAGAGCATTTGCCGTAAGTGTAAGCAGATGGTCCTGGGTTCGAGTCCCAGAGATGCCAATATCTTTTCCTGATTTTTCTGTCTCCAGATTTTCGATTGAATTTCGCTAATATTGTCTTCATTTAATTTTTTTTTAAATTGTTGATTTTGATATTTTACGAAAATCACTGGATAGGTAGGTACGTAGGTAGATACACAATGAAACTGTAATATTTAATGGTGCATTCCGTGCATCCAATTTTCCAAAAGTACATTATTTAAAACTAATTAGTATCTAGATATTAAAAGATTTTTTTAAGTGGAAACTTCTTTAACACTGTTGTGATTTGAAACTCTATGAAACTAAAAATAGCGACACTAAAATTAGACAAACACATTTATCTATCTATATCTATAGAATTTAGCCGGCGAAAGAACGAGATAGTATAATCGGTCTCCTCTTTGTGCGGTGCTTCGTAGTCTCCCACTCTTGTCTACTTAAGTTTTCTGAAGGATTCGCTTCCATCGCCTGTGAATTGCACATTCCGATTTTTTTATTTCGTACCGTTTCAACAATCTGTCATCAACCCTTACTTCCTCAAATATGTACCAACGATATAAGTACCTACCTGCTAGTTACTAAATAAGTAGGTGCCTACATTGCCTACCTGCCTTCCGAACACAGATATCAGTCGACAATATTAATTTGATTTGTCACAGAGCCATAAATAATCAGCCTGTACCATAAAGCAATCACAGACGGAGAATTTATCACCAGCGATAAATCAGAAATTGAGACCGTCGCGCGTCTCTTGTCGCGCAGGCGAACGGCGCAGGGTGAATATAATGAAAGGGGCGACGCTTATTAATGCCGCGGTTATGAAAATGTAAAATGTAAATATGCCCCGCCCCGAATATGGAAAGGGGCGGGGGTTATGATTGGCGGGAATGGACAATGTTTGATTTATGATTGGTCGAGGCCACGCCCGCTGTCATAACCGCGCGGGCGGGGGGCCCGGCGGGTGCTACAGGGGGCGGGGGGCCGCAGGCAGGGGCGGGGGCGGGGGCGGCTGCGCGGGCCTCAGTCGCGGCGCGGAGAGCAGCGCGGCCGGCCGCCCAAGACACCTCCACTCCACACGAGCCTCACTGAGCCGCATAGAGCCGGGCCGACTGGACGTAAAAACCGCGCGCCGTCCCAACTCCAGTTGTCTTGTCAACTCATTCTCGTTGTCAGTGTTAGCAAATAAACAACACCACTCGCGTTATCAATACACCTGCACCACCACTATCATTTTAATCGTACGGGTTTCAAAGAATAATTATTCAAATTAATAATATATACAGTTTTTACATCGGCCAGTAAACGTCAGTTGGTTTTTATTACTTTTTACGTCCAGCATTTCTATTATTATTTTTATCTGCGTTTATTATTGTGATTCTCCGAAAAATACTAAAAAAAAGCATTTAACCAGAATGAATAAATGTTTTTAAAGTGCTTCGATTTAAACTGACATCGCTATAAAGTATAATCGCGTGGAGGTTCTCTAGTCATATTAAGATGAACAGTGTAATGTAGCGAACAGTGAGATTCCAATGTTGAAGTGTTTTGAACATTATTTGAATGTTATAAATAAAATTGAATTGTAGTTCAAAATGATACAATTCGGGACTATAAAGTATGGAATACAGTTTAGAGCCAGCAGCAAAGATAAACCAAAACATCCCCGGGGTAAGTCAATGCATTCTTTTTTAATTTGCTAGTGCAACTTTTGTGAAAATTTACTCAAGAAACTTGCAGTATTTTTTACAGGCACTGAGCAAAATAATTTCCCTCAGGGCCTATGTCATTTTTGAGGATTCTGTTGGAAAAAATATATATAGATGCAAGTGCATTTGAAGAAGAACCGTTCATTGAGTTTATGCGGAACTTGGAAAATGTATGTTTTTTTAAGTTATGAATTCAAGAAATTTTACACTTTTTCAAGGTGTTTAATTTTGCCGGCAGAAAAACATTTCATGCATTATCAAAGTAAAATTTCCTAGGAAAAGTGAAGTAATTAATTTTGTCGATATTATATCAAGTTAACAAAAAGGTAAATTGCAATATTCAATTCCACGAAAATAGATTTTATTATTGTACTTTGGCTGAATTGGTTAATTGATTAACCGTCAAGCTCTTTCTAATTTCAACGAAACCAAAAAACTGTTTACTTAATGGTTAGATGCGGTATTATGACTTCAATTACAAGAGACAGGATAACGAGCGCAAGTGATTTTTTTAAAAGTATTTAATTAAAGATCGTACTTACCTTTGAGAAAAGATTCATATTGTTAATTAATAAATTGTATTAATTTAATATTTGGTTTCAATTACTAGACCGTTTTTGTTCAATACAACCGCACGGTTTTACGGAAGGATGGTACATTTTAATTGCTTTTTTTCCAGTTCGATAATGTGTTTTTTTTGCTACAAAAAAATGCATATTTTAAGACGTTATTTTTTTATGGTATTTCCGCGTAAAATCGTAAAAAACAACTTATCCATGTATGCTATACGAAGTGTTATATTTTTACATTGCAACTGGTTTCTGCCACCCAGACACAGAAATTCAGGCACGAGGAAACGAAGTTTTTTTTGTTAGGATAAAGCAATTTTTTACAACCTAACACATAAAGCAGTGGAATATATTAGATTTTATTTTTTCTCGTGTTGGTTATTAGTGTTATTACATACTTAGTGTCGTAATAATGTATTTTCTTCCATGCTTGAACATTTGCATTTTAAACTCACTCTCAAATTTAAAGACTCGACAAATTTTACAATTTTAAAACTTTTATAGAATAACAACACCACCAAATACCAACACACTCACAACTTTTTAATCTGTTTAAAAATTACCATTTGTTGGAGAAATATAGGTATATTTTTTTAAATCCCACATGCAAAATTTCTAACGATACAAAAATTCTTCCTTGTGCATATTTTTTTTTTTTAATTATTCAATTCCCTCAGTAGAAAAATAATCATAAAGTTTTTAAAAAATTATGAAAAGCATATCTGATTCTGTTATTTAACGCTAGGTATTATGTATATACCTACCTACCTAGCGTTAATTACGTATGTTTTTCTTTAAATGCTATTTAACTCAGATATAGAGAGATTTTCGCTCATTTTTAAATAAGTCTTGTTTTATTAAATATGTTCACAAAAATTGCTTATTCTTAATTAATTATAATTTTTTTTATTTGCCCGCTCCATCTATCATTCGTATTTGTATAATACCTCCCTTTCAAACCATCTTCAGCAATCTTTTTCTTCTTT
Organism: Limnephilus lunatus; assembly: GCA_917563855.2. Taxonomy (NCBI): domain Eukaryota; kingdom Metazoa; phylum Arthropoda; class Insecta; order Trichoptera; family Limnephilidae; genus Limnephilus; species Limnephilus lunatus. The sequence goes on along the minus strand of OU830595.1, from coordinate 89,707,527 downwards.
TTGAATGCTCATAACGAAGCCACTGAAACATTTTGAATCCGCAAATATGTAATTAATTTTTCCTGGTGTTGCTATTACATTAAAACTACGAATTGACAATATGTTTTCTAATATATTACCTACCTCCCTTCAGTTAAAAGCTTAAATTTAAAAATGAATAGGTAAATACCTAATCCATAATAATCAAAGTTTCATAGAGATGATTGGTTTATTGCCCCTTGGGCGTAGTTAAAATAATTTTATTTTACTTTTTCGTCTGTGAATTTTCTTTACCCACTTCAATCACGTCCGAAATTCTACCAGTTTTTACTTTGAACCAAAAATAGATATGGGTATTTTTGAGCTGTGTCGCTTTTGCTACAAAAAAATTAATTGATAATAAAGAAAAAGGTACCTACTCAAAAGTAATTTTGTACCATCTGAATCTAGGGAATTGCTTAGGTACCTACCTACCAATTTTTAAGTTGATATCTGTGATAAAATTTATTAACAACATCTCTAAAAAAACTCGACGTGGGTACATTTCTATATCAACAGTTGCGTTTATTGGAAGTAGCAATATTTTTATTTTTTATTTTATTTATATTTGGGAAAGTTGACAGCAAATCATAAACTACACAATAATACAATTATAAAATGGTTAATTATGCCAATTATAAACTTTCCACAGATAATAATAGTAAATTAATGTGTGACATTATAAAGGTGTTTACTTAATTAGTTCATTTTTAGTTACATTATGTAAGGGGGGGGGAGGAGAAATATAGGATAAGGATTAAAAGGCGGAGGGAGAGGGGTAGATTGAACTTCCTAGTTTGAGTCATTTTGCTTAGTGAGATTTTGTTTTATGTCATGTAACGTCGAGTTAAAAATGTCAATGTTGTAATAATTTAAGTTGAATGAATGTGTGGATCTGTAGATAAATGAGTTATGTTTATATAAATATTTTAACCAACACCAGTTTTTTTTAATAAAAATCCGCACAAACTGCTTAAAATTTAATTATAACAGCGACGACTCGATGATCAAAAACACCTTACCGGATAAATTGCATTCATTTTTTGCGTGGCAGGTGGGTACCTAACTGTGAAGTATTTATTTGAAAATTGAATCATACCGATTAAAATAATATTGTTAGATATGTTACCTAGATAGTAGTTACCCTTCTCCTCCTGTTATTAAAACAAATAATATCTATGTAAACTGGTAGGTATCTACCTACCTAACTACAATATAATATGCAGACATCGTAAAATGGATTTTGCACAATTTACCTGTATCAAAATTCCATAATAAACTGTCATTATTAACTTTAATACTATAAAAGCCATTTACCTGCATGATCGAATAAAAGTATTCAATAACGTAAAATTTATCCTATACCTACCAACTAATTTTGAATAAACTTGGAAGATACCGACCGAACGTCGCGCGGCGATGAAAAAAAGATGCAGTTTCTAAATAAAAAAGACTATTTTATTAGTTATTTTTATTCGCTAGCCCCCATCACAGACACTTCATATTTTATTAATTAGCAATAAAACTGATTTTAGCAGCTCTCGGATCGCGACCGTAAACGTTATGACTGAGGTGGGCTTTATACTGCGAAAATAAAAATAAAATCGATTTCTACTTTTATCGATATAAATATGAATACATTTGCATTAATTATTGATCATATAATTGAGTCTGTGAAATGTATGCCCGTTAATGTTATTAACAATAAAGCAACCAAATAATCGTATTAAGCTAATTTTCAATCTTCCTGTTTGAAATATTGGTTCTGGTTCCTAACAATTACCTAGTAAAGAGTTATTATTTCTAGTAGTCTACTTTGGTAGTAGTTATATTCCCCGTCAAAAGAAAGGAACGATTGATAGTAGGTGAGTACATAACTAAGGACGGGTTGTTTAAAAAAAATTAACAATTCATTAAATATTTGACGTTAATTTTCACGTTCTGTGAAATTTCTATATATCATTATAGGCCAATTGCTTCATAAAACTGAAATAATCACAAAACTTGAATAAAACTTTCACAGAACGTGAAAATTAACTTAAAATATTGTTTCAAAAAATTTGAACAATTCATCAAATATTTGAAATTCATTTTCAAGTTCTGTGAAAGTTTTATGTTCTGTGATTATTTCAGTTTTACGAAGCAACTGGCCTTTAAAGATTTAATAACAGAACTTGAATAGATTGGTCTTTTTATTTAATAGTTATAGTTAGGTATGTACCTACCTACCGTCCTACCAATATATGGAAGTGTATTGCGAATTCAGATATCTAAATACGTAGGTAGGAGATAAACCGGTAGATATGCGTGTGCTATGTACAAAAAAAATTATCAATTATGTACCTACATTAGCAAAGAACAAGAGGAAATTTGTTAGTGCCTACCCACTTAATAGTAATTACTACCTAATTAGGTAGTTAACTACCAAGGAATTGCTTTTTTGCTGCCTTTTCACTAATATCAAACACATATTGTTAATTAAAGTAATAAGGTATATATATCTTTAGCTTTAACTAGTCAAAGAATAAAAGGTAATATTTTTATTTAATCAATGCTTTTGGATATAAGTTAATCGCTTTAGATCATGCGCGTAAGTAACAGCACATATTTAGTTTTCGGAAATAGGTATAATAAATTTCGAAATTTTCTTGCGAAAATAGTTCAATCAGTTTTTAAATATTTTTCGACGTAAACAATTAAAGTGAAAAATACTACTATAATATGAAATTTAAAAAAACATGATATTTATGAAATCGAATCGGCAACCTTTCGACTTAAGGCGATCCAATAGTATCTACAGGAAAAAAATCGAAATCGGAATTCACGCCCCTTTATGTCAGGAGTTTAAAAATACTTGAGAAAAAGCTTTTGGAAAAGTTGGAAAAGATATTTGAGAAATTTTTTTTCATGTTGATTTCGTAAAGGCCTGTAAAAAACATTAATTCCTTTTTTACGCATTGTTTATTGTAATAAAACGGAATTTTAAAATTGATTTCACGAAAACAAACGACGCGGAACCTAACACGTCTATTCTCCGCTCCGTCCGGAGGAGTAGTGACAGAAAATAGGGGTGGCTGCCAGTCGTTCTTCGGTGGACGGTATAAGGTTCACTTTGATATTCAAAATTCGTCGACTGGCGTGCGCCCTGATGTCAAAAATAACAACGCGAAAATGCATATTATATTTTATTTTGAGAGGTTCGGGCTTAAAAAGAAACTAAATTTGCCACATTAAACAATAAAACCATATCCGAAAAGAGGTTTATAAATAGGAGAGTTTGGACTTTAAAGTGCTTTTTTTAGACCTTATAATTTTTTTTTTCCTAGGCTTATTAAAAGACTTTTAAGGCTTTAAAAATGACCGATATTTTTAAGGGTAAGATATGTTCTACACGCAGTATTTAATTGATGCATCTATAATACTTCTAAGCGATCAAATTTTCAAAACAAAAACGTTTGATTTTGTATGATTTTGCATTATTTAGTATGGCTTCTCATCTTAAAATGAAATATGTGGACCAATATGCCCCGGATACCTACCATCAAGCCATCAAGCACAAACAAATATCAATTCATGCTAATTGTCAGCTTTTCGGAACATTGGTATAGGTATCGTAGAAATCGTTGTGTCTCCCTTACTTTCACAGTGAGAAATATGATTTAAACGGTCTTAGAAAGAGAAAACACCACGCTTTACATTCAAATCAAAAAAATAACCCCAAAGAAATAAAAATAATGTACATCTTTATGAAACCAAAGTTTCAGATCCCAATTTGAAAAAAAATTATTAAAATTTTGGAATTTTTAATTATTTATTTTCACATGGAACGACCAAAAAGTTAGGTGACGTTATCGTCACGACTATAAAGTCTATATATAGCAGGACGCGTGTCTGATAAAATATGTACGTGTTTTTATTTATTTTTTATTATCAATAATTTTAATAAGAAAGACCTAAGGTGAGCCATACCAAAAATTTACATGTTTATTTCGAATTTTAAACTTTGAAACGTATTTTATTACCTTTCTTAAACTGATTTTAATTTTCTGATACGTGTAGAAATATTCCATTTGCTTGGATTTTGTTGCAAAGCGGAAATATTTTGACCCTCTAACAAAATATGGCCGAGGCCTTAGGGTTAATAAATTATTTGGTATTACCTATGGCTTCTCACACATCAATTTAAAATATAAGTTGAGTACCTACATAGCTACTTAACATTTTATTTTACCGTGATCGAATGCATTATAGGTAGGTAGATAGATATTTACAAATATTTAAATTATTTATTATCTTAGCCATAAATTCGGTAAAAGTTTTCCTGTTTCCTCATCTATAAAACCAGTAGGTGATGTAGGACACAATAATTCTGATTTATTTTGAAGATTTCCTTGGGTACTTCTAAAAATATCCACGGCTTTTTGTCAACTATTGCATATTCAGTGTTTAGATTCCCGCCAATATCATAAACATGTTTTTATGGATTATTTAACGGGCTGTGAATGTTTCCTAAATTCATGATGCAGTTCAAATGGGCAAATTTAAAATGATAACGTCAAAATACCGGCCATAAAATCGGAGTGCATTGCTGCTTACTATCACACGAGTTAGAAAAACTGGTTTTATTTCGCATTATTTTAGATGGAACACGCGGTTTCGAAAACTTGTTTACAAAAAATAACAACATAAAAATTGTTTTGTGAATTAATTAGTAATAATTTTTAACAATTCAATGGTATTGGATAATTTTATTGATGAAAGCGAAACTTCCAAAAGCAATTTGGTAGATGTATTATTATTAAAATTTCATTTGAGCCTGCGTTGAAGTCGAAGCATTTGTTGCCGACGGGAACTAAATGAATTTTATATTGGGAAATAGCAACTAGCGCCATCTCTGTTTGGGTAGCAGAAACAAAACGCGAAAGCTCGATTTTATTACTGTTTACAATTTATTACGCGGCTAATCCAAAATTATAATAAACAATGATTCATACTTATAATTGTGTATTTACCAAAGGTTTACCGTTGATTTTAATATTTTAAATACAATGTTTTTATTTTTAAGCTCTTTTTAAAAACGAAACCTTTTGGTTTATAATTTCATTACCCAGGCACCTACTTCCTATGATTTATTTTTTTTATCTAAGTACCGGAGTTTATTTTATCGGTTTTTATTTAATTTACTAATCTTTTTTTATTCTTGGAAAATTATATAGGTCTTAGGATTTTTTTTTAATATTACAAACCTGCACCATTTAACCGATTAAACGAAAACTACAGAAGTATTATAGTGCGGCTTTTCAGAATTTAGTAATTAAATTAATCGACTGATTTTTAGACGAAACATTTTTATTTCCTCGTTTTACTTATTGTGTTGATGCAATAAAAATATGTTTTATTATCAGACAATAAATTACGAAATGAACTAATAATATTCAATTTAATACAAAAGTAAAAAATATTTAATCTTGATAAAATAGTGAACAATTACTTTTCCAATCGTAAAATAAGATATTGCTCAAATGTTAATTAATATTTTTGTTTCAGGGGAAAGCTCTGGATCCGGCTCAGAAGAAGAAAGCGTCAGGACCAGCGGAGACCTTCCTGCATATATGCAGCAACAGTTGGTCCGTCAGGAGTACGAGGAGTTGCCGGGCAGGGCGGAGGAGCCGCGCGCAGACAGCGTGCCCCCCGAGATGGAAGAGGAGAACATGCCCTCTGACCCAGAGGACATGGTGGTCTCGGGAGACGAAGGCATGGAGCCAGAACCCGGAGACGATGATGTCGAGGAAGAACTCGTCGAGGGAGGCAAGAGGCTCGAACAAGTCCGACGGCACCGGCAAGATGCTGAAAACAACAATAGCCTAGAGGACGGAGAGGGAGCCACCCCCACCCCCGTAGTGCCCTTTCCCTTCCCAGCCGCGAGCCACGTCACCCTGGAGGCCCTACAAAATACCAAAGTGGCAGTCGCTCAATTCGCTGCCACAACAATGGCCAATAATTCCGATAATGAAGCAGCTCTCCAGGAGTTGGCCGTCCTCCAAAGCACATTATTTACGCTGCAACATCAACAAGTGTTTCAACTACAACTAATTCAACAGTTACAAAACCAACTCTCTTTGACGAGGCCCAAGGATGACAGATCGGTCACGCCACCTTCTAGCGAAGCCGTCACCCCAGTGCCTGGACCGCGTCCACCGCCACCCAGATTACCCACCCCTTCGCCACCCAAGACTCAGATCCCGACCCGGGAACCGACCCCCGTCCGAATAGACACGCCGGTTTCATTTCCGACTTCTCAAGCCGTTCCTCCCTCACATCCTCAGCCTCCGTCGCTGAAACAGGAGCTGATCTCAATTCCAAAACCTCCGACACCATCTCCACCTAACGTAATATCCTCACACCCTCCTTACAGCTCGATCTGTTCTTCTCTGGCATCGACTATCATCACAAATAACGAACCTTTACCGTCTTTGATCGATACACCGAATACCCTGGAGATGCTTCAGAGGCGGGCGCAGGAAGTGTTAGACAACGCTTCTCAGGGATTGCTCGCGAATAATCTCGCCGATGAGCTTGCCTTCCGGAAGTCAGGAAAGATGTCGCCTTATGACGGAAAATCTGGTGGCAGAAACGAACCGTTCTTCAAACACAGATGCCGCTACTGTGGAAAGGTGTTCGGCAGCGATTCCGCGCTGCAGATCCACATCCGCTCCCACACAGGTGAACGCCCCTTTAAATGTAATGTGTGCGGCTCCCGCTTTACTACCAAGGGCAACCTCAAAGTGCACTTCCAGCGCCACACGGCCAAGTTCCCGCACGTTAAAATGAACCCTAACCCGATCCCGGAGCATTTAGATAAATACCATCCCCCATTACTGGCACAGCTGTCTCCGGGCCCCATGCCCGGCATGCCTCCTCACCCGATGCCCTTTCCACCAGGCGGGTCGCCTTTCCCGCCCGGTCTGCCGCTGTACCGCCCGCCGCCCCGCGACATCATGCCGCCGAGACCACTCTCCGACAAGCCATCACCTCTACACCCCCTGTTCGCCCTCCGAGATGAACAGCAAGACATTCCTGCCGACCTTAGTAAACCACCTCCGTCGAGTCCACTGGACGCACCCAGTGAGGACCGTTTCAAAATGGAACCGCAAGACGAAGAGCATATGAGAGATCGAAGTTTTGAAGAACACGATCGAGTTACACCTAAAAGAGAACCTGACAATGATCGAGAATCACCCGATGTTGACCGGGAGCCAGATAGATTTCCCTCCCCTTCGCCCTACGACGAGTGCAGTATGGACTCCAAATACAGCAGCGAGGACAACCTGCACCTTCAAGGGCGTGACAGTCCCGAGCCCGAGTCCCAGTCCCACGAGAAGCGCGACCCTGACCAGCCGGAAAACCTTTCAAGTAAGACATCGTCAATAGCGGGTTCCCTTTCGATACCTATGGGACGACGAATGCCCCCCTCTTTTCCATACCTCTATAATGCCTCCCCTCCTAGTAGTGCCTCCTCCGGAAGCTTATCCATGTTTCACGCCGCAGGCCTGCCCGGCTTGGTGATGGACGCCGACCCGACGAAGGATCCCATCGTGTATAATTCTCTCCTCCCCCGACCAGGAAGTAACGATAATTCTTGGGAAAGCTTAATCGAAGTAACCAAAGCATCTGAAACGAGCAAACTACAGCAATTAGTCGATAACATAGAAAATAAAATGACAGATCCGAATCAATGCGTTATTTGCCAAAGAATATTATCTTGTAAAAGCGCTTTGCAGATGCATTACAGAACTCACACGGGTGAGAGGCCATTTCGCTGCCGAATATGTGGAAGGGCTTTCACTACCAAAGGTAACTTAAAAACTCACATGGGGGTACACAGAATGAAGCCCCCCATGAGAGTCCTGCACCAGTGTCCAGTGTGTCACAAAAAGTTTAGCAACGCGCTGGTTCTGCAGCAGCATATTAGACTGCACACGGGAGAGCCCACAGACCTGACGCCCGAACAAATACAAGCCGCAGAGATCAAGGACTTGCCGGGTATGGGCGGCTTTCCCGGACCGGGGCATTTTTTCTCACAGGGTTTTCACATGCCCGGGAGGCCCCCCTCGGGGTTCTCCGACCTCCGAGACATGGGCCAAGATTTTAAAGACGAGTATATCAGTGATGACGGAACGATGGACCGAGATGATTTTGACGATGATTCGAGTCAAAGAGGGTCGGTCGAACAGAGGGAGCCAGAAACTCCTTCGTTCTCCGCATCACTGGCAGCACTCGAAAACCAAGTAAAAACTATAACGACAATGGCATCTCACCCGTCAGCATCTGATATGAGTTCTCCCGCAGAAAGCCTTCACCAGACCCGGCCGAGAACTTCCACCCCCGCTCCAGCCGGCGCTGAGAGGGACGGGTCCTCGGCCCCCTCACCGCAGCTGACGACCCCTTCGCCCCCGCCCCCGCCCCCGCCGTCCCAGGGGGCCATGGACTTGACCCCTCGGCCGCCGTTCGCCAACCTGTACAGTTTCCCTCCCCCGGATACAGGCGCTATGGGCGGGGGCGCGCTGTCGTCTCTGGCGAGCGCAATGCTGGGTGGAACCCCCTTCAGCCCCCTCGGCCTGGCGCTGGGCCCCGCAGGTAGGCGGATAGCGGAGCGCCTGCCCGACCCGACCGACCTCTTCGCGTTCGCGGGGTCCCAGCTGCTCGGGCCTCAGTACCTGACCTCAGTACCCGACGGGGTCGGTTGTGCGACATCATTCTCCGGGCAGGCCTCGAATCAGCTTCCCCTCCTCTTCCCGGTCCCAATCATCCTAAATAATACTCGTTCAATCGTTGTAAAAATTACCACGTCTAAAATCAATCGTAGTAATCTCTCGTTTATTAATTTTGATTCTTTTTTTATAAATCACAATCTCTCACTGGACAGTTTTCAAAATACGTGAATATAAAGTAGTTAACTGTAGAAGCATCTTAGTGTTTGTCATCAACAATCTATTTACTGAGCCCATGTTGCTGGCACGATTCCAAAACTCACGTCGATTCTTGATGTCGATATGATTCGATTAAATCTAAGACAAAATTAAATACCAATACGAATTCCGTCGGCGCCGCTCCGAGCTTACACGTTGCGTTATAGGTATGTTGTATGCAGACCGCCTCGATTATAATTTTCCAGACTAAAATCAAATTAATAGTCTATTCAATTGCGGGGAAAGTTTTAGATATTTACCTAATCATTTTGTTTGCGCGTATTTTAACGAATACCCGGTTCTTAGCTATTTAAAAATAAAATCATTTATTAGAATAACAACGAGCAAAATTAAACAGTTTCCGCGAATATAATTAAACAAGCAATTAACAGGAAACTCAGCAGGGCAATCATGCGAAAATTCTAATTTATCGAGTTCTACGTTGGCAACAATATTCGCGGTAATTTTTACAACGCAAAAAATATTTTTTTAAACCTTTAAATTTGGTTACATAAAACTTTGTTCAAATCAGAGTTAGCTTTACACATCTGAATCACTACTGCAATATTAATTACAATTCTTAACTTTCTTAAATTATTTATTGCTTAACTTTTACTGCAAATAGTTTTATTTTCTACTTAAATACTGCCTAACACTCCTAACAGTTTTTATGGAACTTTTATGGTTTTTATTCCACAATTTTAAAGCTAATTAACTACACATTATTTTAGATTGATAATAATAAATTTTAAAAAAAACACGACGTTAAACTAATATGATATCATAAAACTTAAATTTGAATAATCTATCTATAATTTTATTGGTTATTAATCGACGATCGATAATTTCACGAAATTCCACAAATAATACAGTTTTATGTCATTTTTATGCCCACTTAGAATCTAGTTTGATTTGGGTAATACTCTGAATGGAAACTGTTTAGAGTTTATTAATTGACTGCTTAACACAAATAATTTGTGTTACACAGATAAATATTAGCTTATGCGTTTTTCGTTAATAAGTATTTTAGAATTTATTTAAAATGCGTAGGTCGTTATTTAATTTGACAAGAAAAACTTAATATAATTACTACATAAACTTTCCTATAGCCATTTTATTTGAAAGCAATTGTTTTTTTTATAAATTTAAGATCATATTTTCTATGGAGGAATTTCTTTACACTAACAGTTTGATTTAGTTTCAATTATAACAAAAATTCTTTGTTTGTCATTAGTGCGTGGAAACACAACCTGCAACATCTGCTACAAAACCTTCGCTTGCCACTCCGCCCTTGAGATACACTACAGAAGTCACACCAAGGAACGACCCTTCAAATGCAACGTGTGCGATCGTGGCTTCTCTACCAAGGTAATAATCACACTAACTAATCAAAATATTGACAATAATTCTGAAGTTTTCTCGTCCGAAATATCACCTAAAAACTGTGGAAAATTCAAAATTAGTTGTCATTACCATCATTTTATGCATTTGTATAAATGCGAATTATTTATAATATTTTTTTTAGTTAATATTTCTATTTTTGAAACTGATAATTCGTGGTGGAAGTCCATTATAATAGATTATAATAAAACAAATAAAAAACTTTATTCCACTTAATTTTATTTGACCGTAACCGGTTTCAGCTCGTCAGAGCCATCTTCAGACTGGTACAAATAATTCTTAGCCTACGGTTTATGTACATAACATATGGGGGAGGGGGAGAGGGGTAGTCTACAAGGATGTTAATGAATTATTTTTGTCACTAAGTCGTTTTAGACTGTCGAATTTCTAAGTATTTTGGTAATTCCAGTGGGCTAATAAACGGTTACGGTCAAATAAAATTAAGTGGAATAAAGTTTTTTATTTGTTTTATTATAATCTATTTTTTTAGTTATTGTGATTTATTTTTGGTATATTATTCCGTGTTGCGCTTCTTCCTTGTTTATCCAATGTTTCGGACATCATTAAAGCAGATGTGCCATCATTTACCTCAACAGTGAAAAATACCTCAAAAATAAATCACGAAAATACTTTTGGTCATATGAAAATCTAAAATCATATCTATCTTTTTTTTTACTTGTTTCGTCTAACATTGTAAATTTTATACGCGAAAACAACTTGGTCAAAGTGTTCAAATGCGGAAAAAATTTTGTGTGCTTATTATCAATTTTCAAATATTTCACTAACTTTTTTAATGGAGTGTAGTGTAGATATAATTTATTGTAGGTTGTTTGTACACCCAGTAATAAGCTGTTTAGTTTAGTCTATTAAACTGATTCCAATGCTCTTGACTTTTCACATAGTAGTTGTACCCGTCAAACATACGAGTTTCGACGCAGAATCGCATTAAATTGCATTAAACCTTTGGTATGCGAAACCAAACTTTACCTCCCTAACTCCCTATATATTTTTTAATTTTGATGAAAATCGACATTTCTCACGACACTTACCCTACCTTACCTATCCTAAATCCAAAAAAATTGTAGACCCGAATTTATACAAAGCTCTAATAAAAAGTTATCAATTTGCACATCCAACATTGTTTGTTTGGAGAGTTGAAATATGTTCCTTTGTGTCTACCTACATAATACCTACACAGAAAATTTGCAACACGCAGAAGTTTTGTTCAAATGAGTTTTTATTATTGCTTATTCTGTTTATAGATTAAAAATATATTTTCAAATATTTATGTAGGCAGTAGATAAGAAAGGTAAACTATTTAGGTTGGGGTTTTTAAAACGGGTTGTTTTACAAAATTAGAAACAATTCATTAATTTCAAAGTTAAAATTCAAGTAGGTAGGAACCTACTGTGAAAAGTTTTATTTATGTTATACTTTTAACAAAGTACCACTCACAGACCTTGCATTTCAACTTTTAAATGTGATGATTTGTTTAAATTCTGTGAAACAACTCGTCCTAAATGTAATGATCAAATCAACGATCAGCACCGTTTTGAATTTTTGATATTTGAACGGCGCCCAATATACGCCGATTCTGTCCCAGCTAACTTTTGATCAGCTATCAAACATAACAATAATTAGTAGGTATTATAATTTTTTTTAAATGATCAAGAGCTGAAACGCGCCGAGAGTTGACGTTCAATAGGAACCGTTTAAAAGTTTAAAAAAAAATTATGAAAGTCGCTGATTGTCGATTTGAAGGTCATAAAAAATGTTATGTTTGAAAAAAGTCAAACTTAATTAATTTATTTTTGCCACCCCTGTATTATTAAATTCGATGATTGAGCGCCGGTGGTGGGGATAATCGGGAGTGCCGGCTGTTAATTATTGTGATACTCTAAAAATACGCTTCGTGTTGGGTTGTTTTGTGTGACTGGCTCGGGTCCAGCCATTCCGTCCTATTGTACCCGACGCGAATAGTATCGCCGTGGTGCTTTATTCCTAGCTGTCTGACTAATTAACCAAAACCAACTAACGTGTCTGCTCAAATCTCAGGCTATCCTGTTGCGGGAATGACAGGGCTGCCAAAACTATGACGCCTCCGTCACTAAATTATTACTTTTGCCGCTAAATGTCGAAGTCGAGGCGTAAGACTCTCGACTAGCAATCCCGGAGATCACGGGTCCAAATCCCTGCCTGCACAACACAAATTTATTTTACTGATTTGTGCTGTTTCACATTTAATTCATTTTAAAAGTTGTAGGTGTATATTTTATTTGCGGCACGTTCCGGAGTGCAAGACACTCTCAGTATCGCCTTGATGAAAGATCAACGTTCAGAATTGAAATGGCTTTATCCGTGTATGTTGACTAGATCTGAATACCCAGGTTCTTCCTCTCAGTGGTGAAGCTAGCATGGGTGGCACCCAGTGCGGATAACATGGTGTCACCTAAAGAATGGACGTGGTGTCACCTCAATAATTAGTAATCCTCAAACTAGATTTTGGGGAATCCCCGACCGTCCGAGCCATAGAGCTACGTACATGTAAATAACAGACAGTGTTCATGTGTAAAATATTTTTGTGGCAATATTCTACCATCGTAACTACCTTATTCACGGTCAGGTGTCACCCCCGCCGCCCCCCCTAGCTACGCCACTGCCTCCTCTTCCACATATCTTTTCCCTTACCTTTCCCCTCCCCACTACCTTCAGCCTCACAACATACCCCAATTGGGATGCCATAATCTCTCTATGGCTTACCTGTTTGGGAGCAGGTTGGAAGTCTAGTGCAATACTCACAACAACAACAAAAAATCTTAAAAAATAAAAATAAAATTATTTAATTAAATTTTACAGTCACTATCGTTATTGACACTTTAATATTTTGATCGAGTGTTGCGTTCAAATTACACCTTTTTTATATATCGATCGTCCAGTTGATTAGTCAGATATATTTAAAAAAACGAAATTTGAGTATGCAGTTATATGTAAAAGTGTACCCTCCATCTGGTACAATACTCACATTACTCATAAACACCACCAAATCAAATATATTGCAGAAAAACTTGTAGTGAATTAAAAGTGTTGATGTTTTCTGGGTCACTAGTAGGATATTTCAAAATGACATTCTAATGAACCGGACCGTTACATCTCCCGGTGTTATTTTATAGTATATTTAATATGTAAAACATAGACACGTGTAAATGATATTTGATTTACTGTGAGCATTCGTACATTGCTTTCCTCATTTGTAGATGTCTGACTGATCAACTAGACAATCGATATCCACATGCAAAAGCCGATCAAATGAAACATTAGATTAACAACTTTTTCATATAGACCACTGTATAGAAATTATCTTTTAAAATATCACATACATAATATCTATAAAATTCAACTTTTTGAAGCAAGTAAGCAAGATATCATCATAAGCAACTTTTCATTGCATTCGACATTCGGAATGATGTAGTATTCTATCAAATGCAACATTTGTGCAATTTAAAATTCAAACAAATCAGCCATGCTTGATTTATCAGTTTTTTGTTTGTTTTACAGTCTTGCATTGAAATAATTACTGCGCAGTGTTGACTGAAAAACTTGCTGAGTAAATAAGAGTACCTAACAAAACAATCTACAGTAAAAAATATTTAATGCTTAATGATTCTTAAATTAGTGTTAAATTTGATTAAAATTGGGCAAATGTTTGGTCGATTTAATGACGATGAACTAATTTTATCCAACTGTACAAATCCGTCGTGAAGACATGTTTTGCTCGTTTCGTTATTCGGAAGACCAAATAATAATATTTCTAATTAATTAAACATATTTTATTAATCTACCAGTGGCGTAGCTAGCATGGGTGGCACTTGGGGCGGATAACGTGGTCCCCCCCCCCCCCCCCCCCCCCTATTAAAGTTAACTTTGAGAAGAAAAAAACGCAAATTTCGACTTCATAAAAAATAAAAACATTTAACCTAGTCAAATTTTCTCCATAAATATAGACTAGTTTCGCCTATAAAAAGACCGTTAGACACAAAATTCTCCCGATTGTGGGCACTCCATAGAGCTACAGACCGTGCTCTTGGGTGGTGACACTCGGTCGGGTGTTACGCTACGCCACTGGTACCTACCTCTACTTACAGTATGTAAATAAAGTAATAAAATTATAATGTCTGCTAACGTTTTAGATGTAGGAATTTAGTTTACATAAAACATTGACCCACATGCAATATTATGTTAATTGATGATTGACTGCTTCGCTTAAACTTGATTCGCTTTCTGTGCAGTGACAAACGCTGTCATTCTAAATTCTAAATATTTGTTATATTTTCCTCGTTTCAGAGCAGTGGCGGCCGCTGCTTGTGCCAGGGGCGGAGCGTTGTCCCCGGTGCCCCCAGGCGCCCCCCCAAGCCGCAGTTCGCCACTGCTTTGAACCATTGGAGCCCCTTCTCATTCCCGGTAAGGGGCAGTCCGACCCGACCGCAAACATTACTTACCTCAGGCTTAGGTCTCTTCGGCGGGAGTACTGACCGAACCACTTCTGTTGCAGGGAAACATGAAACAGCACATGCTGACCCACAAGATCCGCGAGGCCGGCTGCCCCGAGCAGGACGAGCCCCCGGAGCCACCACCCAAGCGGGCGCCCCCAGACCCGGACCTACCCATGCCCAAGCGACCCTCCAGTGAGAACCTTACCTACCTTACTTAATGCTATAATACCTTAATCATCATCGAGCGCTTCATTAACCCTTCACCCGGCTAAACGCTTTCTCGGTGTATCCTCGGCTAATAACACTGGCTGCTGACTAAACCGCCTGTGTGTGCATTGCAGACGGGCCTCCCCTAGGAGTGCCGGCCCCAAACCCGGCCCCACCCCCGCCCCCGCCCCCTCACCAGCTGCACCCGTCGGGGCCCCCGCCGCTCTCCAATAAGCACCTGTGCGGAGTGTGCCGCAAGAACTTCTCCTCCAGCTCGGCGTTGCAGATCCATATGCGAACCCACACCGGCGACAAGCCCTTCCGGTGCTCCGTGTGCCAGAAGGCTTTCACCACCAAAGGGAACCTCAAGGTAAGTCCAGCCATCCACTCCACCCGAGTAGTAGCCAGGCAGCAGCAGCCGTTACCTGTTATTGTACCGTTGTGTGAGCTCTGTACTAATGCTTCGCCATTTCGCTTACTTACATTCTCCAGATTCCAATCAATAACAATCAAATCAATTCTTCAAGACAGAAACTTATTTTGTGGCGCTATTTTAATTCCAAATTAATATAATACTTAGTTTTTACCACTTTCATTGTTTATAAAAACCAACATGTTTCTTGAGCAACGCTCACTTATTCAGAGTTTACTTAAAACGAAGTTAGTTTTAAGTAAACCCTGAAGAAGTGAGCGTTGCTCATGACACATGTCGGTTTTTATAAGCAATAAAAGTGGTAAAAGCTATGTATTCTATTAATTTCGAATCAATTAAAGATTCCCACTCTCTCGGCAAGCGTACTAACCATGATGTGATTTCAGGTACATATGGGCACGCACATGTGGTCGAACGGGGCTTCCCGCCGCGGCCGCCGCATGTCCCTGGAGCTGCCCCCGCGCCCCCTGCCGCTCAGTCCCCAGGACTCGGACTTCCTACAGCGCCGACCAGACCTCTTCTACCCCTACCTACCGGCACCCTTCCTTAATGGCATGCAACAGAAGGTAAGATCTACAGATCACTATATGTAATATGCGAAACATGAATAATCACCGTGAAGTGTACATAACTTAATATTCCAGAAAATGAATTAAAACATGACAATTTACCTTGCAGCTGAACGAAATCTCCGTGATTCAACAGAATGCCGGTCAGAATGGTATGTCTTCTCCGGGTGCAAAGTTTCCCGGGCTGCTGGGCTTCAGCCCCTTCGGGCATCCCCCTCCCCCGCTGTCAGGGCCCACCTCCCCGCTCAGCGACAAGCCCCCCTCCTCAATGAGTTCTCCCCCGCCCGAGCGCGAAGAAGAGGAGCGCCGCAGGGAAGTGGAGGAGCGACGCCGAGAGATGGAGGACCGCAGGCAGGTGTGGGAGCTGCACTACGAGAGATCCCGGGCCCCAGAAGAGGGCGAGGCCGCCGGGCCCCTGCCCCTGTTGGGGCCCCCCTCTCGGGGCGAGGGCCTGGCCGCGTGACTGCCTGCACACCTGGCG
This sequence comes from Limnephilus lunatus, assembly GCA_917563855.2. Lineage (NCBI taxonomy): Eukaryota > Metazoa > Arthropoda > Insecta > Trichoptera > Limnephilidae > Limnephilus > Limnephilus lunatus. The sequence continues at coordinate 89,690,959 of OU830595.1, read as the reverse complement.
CCGTTCCCCACATATCGCAAGTTTGGTGAAGTGACATTTAGAAATGACTAATTAACAAGTACTTTGGTGATATTCCATATTGGGTAGATATTTCTGACAATGTCGGCGACCTTAGATTTTAAATAGAACTTTATGGCAAATTTTTGGAACTTAATGTCCTAGTTTTCGCCGCTATTTTCTAGAACATTAATGTTACTCATACCAAAAACAGATCTAAAATGAATATGTTATTATCACCTTGTTTAAGAATTACATCTCGGCTTGTCGAAGCGAGGTGTAACTGACCATTGGTGTTGTAAAAATAATTTTGAATCTCTTATATTTGCATTTACTAAACTATGAACTACAAGCATAGTATCGTATCATTATTTGGACACTATCAATAAGTGCAAAACTTGTGTAAAAGGTAAACATAAAATAGTAATAAATAGACTTTATAACCAACACATGCACCTCTCCATCTGTCCATCTGCTGCACATACTACTTGGTGCAGTGAGCGTGGTGCACTGTAACCGTAGTACACCTACTGTATACGTATACAGCGCTGGGCACTGCCACTGCAACACGCAGACTAGCTATTACAGACGTGGATGTAATGTTCCTATTTTAAAACTAGTCTGTAACATACATAAATAGGTACTTCATAAAAAGTACTACATATAAATATGGAATTGCCACATGGGGCTATAAATACATAAACATTAAATTAAATTATTAATTAAACTACATTTACGGTCTGTATTCAACGCAAATTGTCTTATTGAGAAATTGTAGAACTCGGCTTAAACCTTAAAATTGACAAGTCCTGTATTCATTTTGGTCAATATAAAAAAACATAATTTATATTATATAATATCAATACTAGATTTACCTAGCATGACCATAGTGTATTATTAATAGATAAAAACAGTTTTATAAATTCTAGGAGGTTCTAAATTAACTCACAATTTGTAGGTTTATTTTCCTCATAACGCGTCACACGAAGCCAATATTTAGAGAAGTATCGTCAGTGTTAGTTAGACGGGGTGAGAGGAACGGAGCCTTCAAACGAGTCGCAAGAACTAAGAGTTGTAGTCACGCACCAGTAGCGGCTTCCTCACCGTATTTAAACAGATATTGCATATTGCGGACGTTTGAAGATTCCGATTCCGAGAGTTCATCCGGAGTCCATCTGAGCATTTGGTCTATATGTAGTTGTTAAGTTAAGTTAAGTGCTATCGGGCCCGTGGCAATGATCTGTGAACCTGTGATACACAACTGAGCCAATCGAGGGCTGCTCCCTTCACTATTTATTCAGTTATTCTAAAAGGATTGGCAAATCTCTCATATCATGTACCATCTCTGTAGGTCAATCTTGAAACAATCATTCATAAAAAGTTTGAAAGTAATCAAAATAAGTTATTTATTTAAATGCATTTAGAAACCGATTAGAAGTGTTTCTTAATCCTTTTGGTGTGCTTAATCTCGATTACACTTAAAAAAGCATTTAATATTATATAAACTTATCAAAAATCCTAGTTGAAAATCGGCTAGCTCTCGTTCTATGAAGAGTATATTTTTATAAATTGCGTGTGCTATCATTTTTTAAAAAGAAAGTGAGATTGTTTTAAAGCATTTAATCTGAATTTGATTTATTGATGTCCTCACAAGTACATTCAACCGAAAGGGTTTTGAAGATAATTAAAAAGACACTTTAAAGTTCGTAGTTTTATTATTGAATTTATTCTGAGAAAATGCTTCAAAGTGGTGCAAACTGCAAAGCATCCCTGAAACATGTATTCTAAGATACTTTTCAGCAAAAGCATATTATTTAGATTGAAATATTTTCAACAGCAGACATTACGGTTTTTGTAAATATTTTAAATATGTTCAGCATTTGTCTATAAAGCGCAAAAGGATGAAACCTTTCCATAGTTTACTGTAAACTAATTAGTTAAAAATACATTCTCAATACATATTGCATTAAACATTTGGATGAGAAACCAGTGAAGATAATATCAAATATCACATCCCTTATATTTAATCAACATATAATATAAGTAATTATAAATGTTTATCATCTAAAAGTGACTGTAATAGATATCAGATGTAAATTATATGTTTTAAAGTGTTAATACGAATTATTTACATGTTGATAAAATCAAAAGAACTGTGAATTTTAGATTTGATACATTATTCTTAAGTTTGAGATTATACGATTACACTTTAGTTCACCTGTGTTTCCGGCTAAGACACTGAATATTTTACTTAAATTAAATTAAATTTGTTTTCTTTTATATAAAATTATTATTGTTACCTTTAAAGCGAGACTTTTATTACTTTGCATCAACACTCACGTGTATGTGTGGCATTATATTATTATTATCATATTTGTACATAAGTATTATTAGATATGTAATATTATAGACATATTTTAACTATTATTGTATTGTATTATCAGTGACTGCCTAAATGATATTGTAACCAGAATGAAAATATCAACAAAGAGGATGATGAATAAATAAATGTGTGCTTAATTTATATATTCTTTTATTGACCCCTATACTAGTCCCTGAGAGAGGTTGTGTGCGATGTACTCTAGTATCTTCTGTCAAGGAAGAAGACAATTGTTGATTGATGTGTGTTCGAGCTCTCTCTGGGACTACTTAAACTTTCTCAACAGGATTGATATTTTATTTCCCTACTGCCATCAATGTATACATTGATTCCTACATCATTTTAAATACCCTTAAAAAAATGCTTACCTCAAAGGACAAAAGATGAGAAAAGTCAACAATCTTCTAATTACTGATTTACAAACTTATCCCATAAGTATAGGCGGCAGAACGACAAAGTAAATTCAGAAGTCATACGCCTAAAGTTCCACGCGTTGAAATTTCCGTTTAAAAATCGGAAACAAAAAACTGGATGCCGGACATCCTGTTCAGGCTCCCATTTAAAAAAACTAAACGTAAAAAATCAGATGATCACACAGACGCTGCGTGCATGCTTCCTTGCGACTGGGAGGAGGGGGGCTGAGGGGTCAGGGTATAGTGGGGCTCACGCCAGAACGTGAAGGCAGCAAGTGTGAACTGCTTATATAAACAAACCTATGAGACAGTCGGGCGGACACCATAGCATATCTCTTGAATTTGAATATCTTTGGTTCCATATTATTTAAAAAAAAAATGACAACTTTCAATGATTTTTCAATGGAGTGTTCATTTTGTTGAATTGTACTGGAACCTCAAAGAAAGTCCAATTAGACATATTTTTGAATGAATTTTGTTGATCAATTTTTAGGGTAATAAGTCAAGTTGCGCTTCCTCTGTTGGCTTTTTGAGCCAACATTTCGGACAGCCTTACAGTGTCCAGGGCTATTATGCGATACCATTGAACAAAAAAAAATTATAATAATTTATGATATTGAAAAAAAAATCACATTCTATTACCATATTGGGCATTGCAATAATTGAAGAGTAAAATAAATATATTCAAAACCAAAAATGAAATTCAAAATAAATTTATTTAAGCACAATTACATTTTAACATTGATCAGTACTTATTTTGTAAAAGTAAAAAATAGTATTTAGAAGTTGATGACGCTGGCCAGTTTCTTGACCCTGTTGAGAAGGAGGTCCCCTTCGCGGATGGTGGCCTGGTATAGGGCCCCCCTGTCTGCAGCCCCCAGGGCGCTGGAGCCAGCGGAGCCGATGATTGCGCCCCCGCTTCCAGCTCCTGTAACGACACAGCCGTTCACGGCGTCAATGCGGCACTGGAGACGCCCAGCGGCTGTGAATCTGGAATTAAAAGGAGTATTTAGGCTTGGAACAAGTATTGTATCGCTGGGTTGTTATCCATAGTTGTTATAAACATTGCCCTAATAGCCAACCTCCAACAGGAGAGAACACAATATATTATATACTTAATCTATGAAACAAGTGTAGTATCACTGGGTTGTTTTCCATAGTTGCTACAACAATGCCCTAATAGCCAACCTCTAACAGGAGAGAACACAATATATTATATACTTAATCTATGAAACAAGTGTAGTATCACTGGGTTGTTTTCCATAGTTGCTACAACAATGCCCTAATAGCCAACCTCTAACAGGAGAGAACACAATATATTATATACTTAATCTATGAAACAAGTGTAGTATCACTGGGTTGTTTTCCATAGTTGCTACAACAATGCCCTAATAGCCAACCTCTAACAGGAGAGAACACAATATATTATATACTTAATCTATGAAACAAGTGTAGTATCACTGGGTTGTTTTCCATAGTTGCTACAACAATGCCCTAATAGCCAACCTCTAACAGGAGAGACCACAATATATTATCTACTTAATCTATGAAACAAGTGTAGTATCACTGGGTTGTTTTCCATAGTTGCTACAACATTGCCCTAATAGCCAACCTCCAATGGGAGAGAGCACAATATATTACTTAATCTATGAAACAAGTGCAGTACCGCTGAGATGTTATCCGTAGTTGTTACAAAATTGCCATAACAGCCAACATTCGACAGGAGAGCACAAAAAGAAAAATGTTTTGCCTTCCCAAATTGAAGAAGATAATTTTGAATGCACAAAGGTGTAAAATGTAGCAAGCTCAAAAATCTAGTTCCACTACTGTGGTTATTACATATTTATTTATTAAGTAAATTATTTATTTGTAAAATAAACAGCTTATGCCTTTAACAGGTTATGCAAAATTATGAACAGAATATCAATTTTACATTTTAACACAACCATTTTCATTGGTTAGAATGGCGTATCAGTATTCACGGAAGAACCTACACATAGTTCTACCATGAATACTAATTCAATGCACATAAAACGTAAGACGTAATAGTGATTCCTTTACGTCTTATCATAAAATGGCTAATTTCATGATACGTTGTGTCATGACCAATACAATAAACAGGAAAAGAAAGTAGGGCAATAGAAATAGTAGCAGGGTTGGTAAAATGTATCGTTTTATCACAAGCTGTGAATAATATGAAAATGTTCTTACTTTGGTCATACACAGTGATCAGAGACTAAGGACAGGTTGTTTCACAGAATTTGAACAATTCATCAAATTTCAAAGTTAAAATTCAAGTTCCGAGGAAATTCCATTCAACTTCTGTTATTATTTCATTATGGGCCGGTTGTTTCACAGTACTTGAATAATAACGGAACTTGAATAGGACTCTCACAAAACTTGAATATTAGCTTGGAAATTTGATGAATTGTTCAAATTCTGTGAAACAACATATCATAAATATGTTGGAACTAGTACAATGAGATCCATGTAAATTTTTGCTACTGGCACATTTTCTAGATTCCGCACGAATTAACCAGTGAAACAGTTTTCACTCACATGTGAGTGACATTTTTACAACCGTATTTTTAGTGGTGATATTTTTACTACGGCACTCGCTCGCATGTGAGCACTCTAATAACATCCAGGATGAAATTTTTGGAAAGGAAAAAGGTATGAGGGATGGCTAAGAATCTGAGGTTCATTGCATCCTGGAGTGACGAATGTATGAATCCATCCCTCCCATTGCGCTGCAAGGCGATGTTACAAGAGAGGTGGAGGTCAAAAGGTCTACCTCAACTAATCTTTCCCTATCCGGCCCACCCCGCAGTTGGTAGGCAGGCACAACTGTCGCAAATACTCGGACAAACCTCACCCCATGAACCCCGGCATCCCTGCTTAGCCACCAAATGTAGATCCAATAAATGCTTCCAGGGACGGCGGTACCCACTAGAGATGGGTAAGTTCTGCATTTTGCCGGAGGCCTCCGAGATGTGCTTCCTTTTAAAAGTACGCGAGTTCTAGGAGCAGGTCCCGGGTCCTAGTTCTTGGGTGTGGACTGGGTACTGGGTGCTGTTGCGGCTACCGAGACCCACAGGTTCGGCAGGAGATGGACCTCGGAGCCGGAACCCGCAAAAGAACTCGAACCCTCGAAGACCTGCTCCCGATTTGCAAGTGGCTCGGACTGCGAAAACGAGGATGCCGTTGGAGGTGTTCGGGTTCCGGCTCTGAGTTCCGGGTTTGGGTCTGAGTCATGGACCGGGTTCTCTGGGAGTAGTCGATTTGAAAAAGGAGTAGGATCCGCTTCCCGTTAAGAACCCGAGTTCAAGAGCTTACTCCAGTTGAACCCTCACATCGCTAGTACCCGCCTCCTAAATTGTATGTATTATATACTGAATAGCTGTACTGAAAAGAAAACTACCAAAAACCACCATATTTATAGGTGGGAGGAACACTGCGACAACTTTACATACCTTGAGATCTCATCCTCGATGTAATCGCGGGTGAGGCCAAATGTGGTTGCGATGTTGTTGAGGCTGAGACTGCGATAGGCGCGCAGCAGCTGTACGTACGCCTTGATCCTCATCTCGCGTACATAGTGGTGGTAATGTGGATAAAACACGGGGTCGGTGCAGATCTGAGTCTCCACCTGCAAATACAATCTCATATTTAAGTTACACAATATAATATTAAAATTAGTAGTTCTGTGAACAGACAACCTCACGTCCAAAAAAGGATGTTTTTAATTTTCTCTTATTTAACTTCTCAAGCGCAAACAATACCTATTATAAGAAAAAAATTGTATCCATCGAGCACCGGCGTATCCATATAGTAACCTGAAAACAATACGTTCTGTTTGTGGAGGATATTATTTTTTATTTTTTTTATTATTTTTTTTTTTCCTTTATTTTTTTCCAATTTTTACATTTGGCTTATACAATATTATAAAAAACGTAAGAATAATGGGAACCCACTAAGGCGCAGCCTGTGGGTGGGTACTCTAGTTAAATACATCATATTATTGTACCTAGAAAGAAACAATACAGTGGGCATATAAAGAATAATCATGATTACATTTTGTCTGAACATATTAGATTGTGGGGGCTCGGCATTTCAAAATTTAAGTAATAAAGAAAAAACCAAAATTACCTCTGTAGGTACTTAAATACCTACCTACTTAATTATAAACCATAAATATTTTATGCAACATTTATTTTTATATTACATATATGTATTATAATATTATAAACCATTATTAATTATAAACCACAAATATTTTACGTAACATTCTTTTACGTTATTAGGAATTATACAATTTGTACAAAGAAATGTTATCATCTTAATAACAATGTTTTTTCAAACTTTCTTCAGGCTGATAGAAACATAATGCGGCCAGTACACATTGGCCCAAGGTTTTGGACCAATACATGTACAAGACCAGGCGTTGGCCAACCAACAGATTACAGTAGAACCTAGTTAATTCAAACCCGATAATTCGAAAAAATGCGTAATTCGAAATTTTTGCCAAAAAAAAGTCCCCGGAAATTTTTTTTCATACAAAATGAGTTTTTAATTCGTAATACGAAATTTATTTTTGCCCGCACACGAAAATTGGTACGCGTTATTCGAAAAACATTGATTTTTGCAAAAAAATTCATATAATTTCTTAAATCCGAATCTGACAGAGAGCCTTGGCGGTAAAATGTCGATTTACGCGGTTAACATCGCCATAATTCGTATTATTATTTTATAAATCTGAATCGGTTTACAGTGAAATGATCGGCGGAAATCGGCCGCAAAATTTCGATTTATGAGGAAATTTACAGTATTTTTACAAATTTACTCCGGACATCTGAATTCGAAGGGCCAGAAGGGCAGAATTTACAGAGAAATTATCATTATTTTTACGAATTTACTTAAAACATCTGAATTATTATTTTTAATTAGTAAACTAATGTTCAAGACAAGATTTTTATGCATAGCACAAAGGGTAACAATTATTATAAGCAATAATTATTAGCCTGAAACACTCATCAACATTGAAAAAATCTCCCGAGAAAAGATAAATGCCGCCGACGGGACTTGAACCCGCGTCCTTCTGATATCCGGTCAACTGCTCTACCAAATGAGCTACGACGGCTTATCTCCCACCCGCCAAATAATTCAATATGTACTAGTCAAATGTAATAAGCAGTAATTGTTGAATGAAACACTAGTACATAGTCAAATGTAATAAGCAGTAATTGTTGAATGAAACACTAGTACATATTGAATTATTTGGCGGGTGGGAGATAAGCCGACGTAGCTCAGTTGGTAGAGCAGTTGACCGGATATCAGAAGGACACGGGTTCAAGTCCCGTCGGCGGCATTTATCTTTTCTCGGGAGATTTTTTCAATGTTGAGTGTTTCAGGCTAATAATTATTGCTTATAATAATTGTTAAAACATCTGAATTAGAATGGCCAGCTGCGACGGAAATCTGCTGCAAAATTTCGATTTACGCAGAAACATCGTAATTTTATGTATTTATTTCGAATAGGTATCTAAATTTAGAGGGCCGGTCGTGACGGGATTCGGCTGCGAAATTTCGATTTACGCGGAAATATATCATATTTTTACAAATTTACTTCGATTATCTAAATTTGAAGAGTCGGCGGCGGCGGTAAGCAGCTGCAAAAATTTGATTTAGAAAATATTGAATTTTTATGAATTTTCTTTGAATATAATCTTTCTGCGAAAATTCGATTCACCCTGATATAAGTCCTATTATTACAAATTCACTCCAAAGAACCTACCGGATTTGAATTTGCAACCCAGGAACTCAATTTTCGGCTATTTTTTTTTCATAAATTTCGAATTACGTGAGAATTTGTTAATTCGAAATTTTATTTTTTATGTCTTTAGTTATAGCCTTAGGTTTCTACTGTATTACAGATATTTGTCAATTGTCTGTTATGAGCCGTTTTCATAAGATCCATTAGATTTAACAATCGACATCACGACACTGGCTGTGCATACATCTATTCATATAAAGAAGAGTGTCTATGGCGGGAGGGACAAGATTTTTATACAAATCTAATTTTATTTCGAGACTGACAAAATTTTGAACACTTAATCTCAAAAACAAGAGGAAGGACACCTTCCATATTAGATTTCTAAAAACTGCATAAAGTCCGGACAACGTTTTAAATTAAAGTAAATTGAACCGTCAACTCCAATTTTTTTTTTTTTTTTTTTCATGAAATCCACACATGAGGCCCTGAGGAAAATGACCTCCCTCAGGGCCTATGTCATCTTTGGGGATGCTGTGTGGAGGGTCTCTTTAAGGAAAGGAAGGAGAGGAGAGTTCTGGGAAGGAAAGGGGTTTAAGGAATGGGTAGGAATCTGGGGTTCAGTTTGTCTTGGTCATCCACCTCTAAGACCTGGACAAACCTCACCCCATTAACCCGGGCACCCCTGCTAAATCACCAAACGTAGCGAACCACTTGGGGTGACCTATGGCAGAGGTGTTGGTTATCCAATAAAGGTTCCCGGGGCGGCGGTACCCATTCCCGCCTCCCAAATTGAAAATTCCAATGCATAGGAAAACCACCACACTATTGAGTGAGAATTTTGAGAGATGTTTCAAGTAATGCGCCTGAGAGAACTGAAACCTCAATAAGTCTAAGTCACAGTTAAAAAAAGACAAACCCAAGCCAAGCTCTTCATGAAGTCAGCGTATCTGCACTCATGCAGGGCCTCCACAAATTCCCTGAGCTCGGGAAACTGGCAGCGCAGCGCCTGTACTGTGGCCCCCTGCTTCTGCAGAGTGGTCTGCAACTCATGGCGTGCCAAGGCAATCATGCAGGCCAGCACGCAGTATTGCACAATGGTTCCTGTAATTCATAATGAGCCATTGTTATTTATGGATAAAGGTATCGTGTATGTCTTGTCTTCTGTGTTGTGAGTGTCCTATTTTATATTTTTAAAAAATTATTCATTTTTTTTTTTTTTTTTATTAGCAATTTTTTTTGGTACATTTAACAAGTAAATACATAATAACAAAAAATATATATATAAGTAACAAAAAAAATCCCACGAAGGCGAAGCCTGTGTGTGGGTATTATATTATGTGGATAACAGTGGTAGTTAAAATTAAATTTAAAATATATATATATATGTATAGAGATCAATCAACATGATTGATTTTACTGGAGTTTATTTATTTTTTTTTTTAATTTGGATATATACATATTTCAATAATAAAATATTTAAAAATGTATATCGCATATTTACACCCTTACAAAAATACATTTACATTTCCTTTTTTTTATTCTAAATATTCAGAACGACATGGAATATTTTAGCAATTTGGAAGCTGTTAGTTTTAATTACAGAAAAAAATTACTCAGTTCCAAATTATTTTTTATCCAGATTTTAACATTTTTTTTATATTCGTTCAAATTTTGACACATGTTGGTGGAGTGAGGTAGGGAATTGAACAATTTTGGGGCAACATAATTAATGTGTCTTTGGGCCAACCTGGTTTTGCAGTGAGGTTTCTAAACACTTTTCATTTTTCAGTATTAATCTCGATGTGTACAGCCCTTTACATTAACTTTTTCATGTCTATGCCACTTCATAGTGAAGTTATTATCAAATAAAGTTACAATTATATCCGTAAAAAACACAAGTGTTTCAAGGATAACCTCAATCCTCAATCTCTCTCTCAACTGTACGCCCATCTTGGCGTTGTAAACAAAAGAAGCCAAAAACCGCAGCGCAGCCTTACAACCTGACTGCAGACTTCCTGAGACCTCGCCAGGACGACGCTGCTTCAGTGTATACTTACTAGCACAGTCAGCCCCGCAACAATTCCTTTTCAAGAGAATTCTCAGGCGCTGGATTGAGTGTTGAGTACAAGTTTATATGATCTAAGGCAGTGGTAACATGACAAATCTCGGGATTCCAGGTTAGCCTGTATTGTCCAGTCTTAGACCTTTGCTATGCAGCAAGCTTTAAGACTCTAGAAAAGTATCAGATAAGCTAGAGATAAATAAACAAACCTTAGAAAACAACTCAAGGCTTGCATTTTGTGAGTGGATGTCATTATTTTGAGTTTTTCTGTCTGCTTTTTAACAGATACTTTATTTCTTATGTAACCTTTAAACTCCCTTGTGCCACGCGCAATAAAGGTAGTCCACTGCCCAAGCATTTTTTGTGAAATATTCGTACCATAATTACCAGTCGGTGTATTGAACGGTGCAAATCCGCGGTCCCATACGGCACCACTGGGCATCTAAAGGTTCCTGTCAACGCTTGTGCGCTGCGAGCAATAAAGGCAGTCCACTGCCCAAGCAATATCACCTGTCCCCAACCTTTTTATCATCACTGACCGGTCAACGTTTGATAATTTAACCGCGGCCCAGCGGGGGGGGGGGGAGGGGGGGTGGCTTAAAGAGTAGTTAGATTACGCAACAAAAAAGCACCGAAGATGCAATGCTTGATGCTGTTAACCACATCAAGCAAGCATCAAAAGAAGGCCTGCACACTTGTCTAATATCCTTGGATATTAAGGGAGCCTTCGACAATGCATGATGGCCCCATTTGCTATACAACTTGCCAAAAAAGACTGCCCTGCCAATATATATAAGGTTTTTAAAGACTACTTATCAGACAGAATGGTAGAAACAATATACGCTGGCGCCTCGGCTCGAAAACAATCAAATAAGGGCTGCATTCAAGGTTCGGCGTGTGGACCTGTTCTCTGGAACGTAGTCATAGATGAACTCTTAAATTTAAATTTCAACTCAAATGTATGAATTCAAGCGTTTGCTGATGACGTTCTGCTCTTGATTTCTCATAAAGAACTAGCTGCTCTAGAGCAAATAATAAAAGATACATTACAAGTAATAACGGATTGGGGAAATAAAGTATAACTCCAATTTTCTGAAGAAAAAACAAAAGTACTCTTCATCACAAAGAGAAAGTCGCCACCACCTGTGGTTATAATGAATGGCAAAGTTGTCCCAATTTCAAAAGATTGCAAAATACTGGGGGTCGTCATAGATGACAATCTAAACTGGAGCAAACATGTGGACATGGTATGTAAAAAAGCAGCAAATATTACCAAGAAACTTGCGTTTATGGCTAAACCCACATGGGGTCTCAGCTCAGAAATTTTAAGGATCATATACATAGGAGTAATTGAACCAATAATTACATATGCCGCCACCGTTTGAGCCTCTGCTGCAAAAAGAAAAAATATCCAAATTAAACTCAATAGAATACAAAGGGCAATCGGGATTAGAATTTGCAAAGCATATCGCACCACGTCACTAAAATCTGTACAGGCAATAGGTGGCCTGACTCCATTGGACCTCAAGCTTAAAGAACTTCAGTTAATCGGTGAGACCAAACGAAGTGGAACGTTACACCTACTACCAAGTGACTGGAAATACCAAGGAATAGTGAAGGTGGCTCTACTACCTCACCCGAGCAAACAAATTGGGGAAAACGTAAGTTTCCCCGAAACGCATAAAAGAGTATCCTTTGAAGAAAATGAAATAGACATCTACACAGACGGAAGTAAAGCTGAAGGAAAAGTTGGTGTGGCCTACACAGTTTTCAACACAAGCGGAGAGATAAAGGCAAAGAAATTACCTATGGCTGACTACTGCACAGTATTCCAAGCTGAACTTTTCGCTATAATGAAAGCACTAGAGTGGGTCAGTGAACAACAGCGACATTGGGACAAAATTAATGTACTAACAGATTCGCAGAGCGCTGCTCACGCACTGGAGTGTGGAACACCTACCAATCCGATGGTATTCGATATACAATGCTCTTCTCTACGTTTAAAAGATAGAGGATCTTTCTGCAAGTTTATGTGGATCCGAGGGCACAATGGACTACATGGCAATGAAAGAGCAGACCAGTTAGCAAAGGACGCAGCTCTGAAAGACAAGAACCGAAAACTCTACTCAGAATTTCCACTAAGCTATGCGAAGCTCAAAATAAAGGAAACAATTCATGAAGAATGGGATCAGAGATACAAAAACTCTGACACAGGAAAAGGAACCCGACTATTCTTCAGAAGTATAAGCGAAGCCAAAAATTTTAGAAAGAAGACAATCCCTCATTCGAGCTCACCCAAATTCTCACCGGTCACGGAGCAAATCTATCCTACCTCCACAGGTTCAAAATAAAGGACAGTCCAGCGTGCCCATGCGATAAGCAATCGGAACAAACAATACAGCACTTGCTATTAGATTGCCCAATGTTTTCTAAGGAAAGGTGGCACCTAACAAAAGAGAGCCAGAGGAGAAATATCAATATAAGCAATCTTCCGGATGTCATAGCAAATGGATATCTAAGAAAAATCTTTATCAACTACGCTAAAAATATAGTGACTAAAATAAGAGAGCAGAACAAATAACACAAAGGAACGTACAAAGTAAAATCACGCATAGTATTAGAATTCGCCAATAACATCTTAAATGCACCGAATGCATAAAATTAAAATAACGTACAAACTAAAAACACGCGCATTATGGACTCATCAATAAAATTAAATGTATCGTAACTATAAAACTAGAGTAAAAACTTACGTCAGTAATACAGAAGATCACTTCTCTCAATTTCAATAAAAATCACGTCAGCAAAATTAAATGCACCTTAACTACAAAATTAGAATCAAAACTTACCTAAGCAACTGAGAATACTTCCCTTCCCAAAAAATGGGCAACTTAAATGATGATATTCAAGCAACACTAAAATAAAGTAATTTCAATAGATGAAAATAAACCTTGATAAATAATAAGCAAGGTAGTTAGATCAAGCAGATGATTTTTCTCTGGTGTGCACCTCGAATTTGAAGCTTTTCTCGAAACTGGTTTTAATTTAAGAGTGAATCTGTATGCGGGAAGTCGTTTTAATCTACACCCAGAATACTGCAACTATTCAAGTTCTCGAAAGGAACATTAAATAGTCCACACGCCATCTCACACTTGAGAAAAAGGAGACTTTGAAAGCCCACAAATTTACAAAGTGGAGAAAAACCATTTTCATGTTCCGGCTGCAACTATTCATGTTCTCAAAAGGAAAATTTCAAATTCCACAAGCCGTCTCACAGTGAAGAAAAAACTTTGTCATGTTCCGACTGCGAATATTTGTGTTTTCGAAAGTGACAATTTAAAATCAAATTAAAATGCTGACTCACTGTGGAGTAAAACCTTTTTCTTGTTCCGAAATTTTACAAATAATGAAAAAAAATCAAAATTTCAAAAAACAAAAAATTTGTAAAAATGTATGAGCACATGCGATACTAACGTGCTAGCGGAATGAGTGATAACCAGAGACTGATGAACTGGCGCGGAATTCCAGGCTCATAAGTGAAGATGGGACTTCTCCTTGCTTTATGCGAAATGTCGCTGGTTATGCGAAAAGTCGCTCGTTAAGGGAGCACTTTATTTTCAACCATTTACCATTTGGGCTACGGCCCGGTTCCGGGCCGCGGCCCGGATTGGGGACCACTGCCGTATGGGACCGTTGGGCATTGAACAAATCTGCGTTCCCGTACGGGACCTCTGGGCGTCTAAAGGTTAATGAACCAATAGAACAACAATGCGACAGATTATAGTAGTTGTTGGATAATGGAGAGACGGATTACTGAGAGAGTACTGTATTTACAACTCGTTACATATTATGAGTCGAAATAGAAATGGAAAAACATTTATACATCTCGAATGCACAACTGCTATCTGTCAAATTGAGGGATCTTACACATTAATTAACTATTTCATTGGCAACTGCCATCGCAATTATCACTATTTTTATCTCGAGTTTCAACATCTAAATTTGTCACCACCAATTGCTGATTACCCATTCTACCAGTCTGAATTAATAAGGATATAAGTGCAGAGTTCACAGCATGTGGCTACACCGCTTACTATTTGAGGAATCAATGCGAAAATACAGTGAGCAAAGGTGTCAATGAAAAGGACCATATTTATTAAAAACACTAAAAATTATTTACCGAAATCAACAAGTTCATAAGACTCAAATGTGGAGACGCAGTCGATGAACAACTCAGCAGCGTGAGTGTAGTCCCTTACGGACAGGCAGTACAGAGCCTCGTACGCCTTCAGCTTGTTACGAGACCTCCAGTCGCCGCCGCGGTCCACCAGCTCATGTGCCTGGAAGCGATTAAAAAAAATTAATAAACATAACGACTGTTCAAAAACACTTGGAAGCTGGAAATGCAAAAGAGAAAAAATGGAAATGATCCCAAGGTACTTTCTTTTTAAAGTAAGGAAATCATTTCTAAAAACAAATTTAACATAAACATCTGAGGTAAAATGTGAAAGAACCGCTGCATGCCGCTACACTTTAAATAGGCATGCATTTTGAAAAGTAAACTACTTTTAAACTTAATTACCTCAAGATCTGTCGGTTTCAGTCGAGATAGACGGAAAAATATGCATTTAAATTTTTATTTCATAAAAACTTTTTTGTACGTAATTTTTCCTTTACGAAATGACATTTCATGATGTATTCTTTCCATTTTGAAGGGGTACCAATTTTTAAATATTAATAAAGGTTGCCATACCCGAAAAATTATTACCTCAAGAAAAACATCCCAGTTTTCTAGTAGTTTAGCGGCTACGCTAGGTTTGTGTAACATGGTTTGTGATACAAAAGAAAGTGCCCCTTTATAACGCCTACTCGCGTCAAGGCAAAAAAAACATCCCAGTTTTCAAGTAGTTTAGCGGCTACGCTAGGTTTGTGTAACATGGTTTGTGATTCAAAAGAAAGTGCCCCTTTATAACGCCGAAAATTTGTATGGTGAAACCTTTAGTACCTTCCTCGAATACGTGTGATTTTTTGCGATATGGCAATCTTTTTTAATATTTATCGATTGGTACCCTGGAAATCGGTCAGTATGCAAAATAATGTAATAAGAAATGTCAGCCGTAACGAGAAATTACGTACAATTTTTTTTTTTTAAATATAAATTGAAATGCATATTTTTCCACCGGTCCCGACTGAAACCGATGTTTTTTATGGTAACTAAGTTTAAAAGTAGTGTACTTTTCAAAATCTGTGCCTATTAAAAGTGCGGCGGCTTATTCACAAATTAATAAATCTGAAATTGATGGAGAATATTGAAACCGCTATGTCTGCAAATCCAACACTTTGGACCAATCAAGTGTCAGTCGTTAATCAAGGTCTGAAGGCTAAATTTGAAGTAAGTCAAAGAATCCACGTAGCATTCATCTCTTAGGTGATCTTTGGACAATAAATTTCACTAAAATCTTTCAATGATTATTATTATGTGGGGCAATCCGATGCTCAGTAATATACCCATTTGCAAGGTGCAGATTTATGTTCAAAGACTATTTACCTTATGGATAGCTTTTCCCATTTCTTTGACATTGCACCCGTGGAAGTATGCAATTCTGAAGAGGGCAAAGATTGCTTCGAGGCGCCTGTTGGTGGTGAGGGTCGTGTCTTCATGCTTACTCACAGCGAGGTCGGTGGCTTCCTTGTGATCTCCGATAGAGCAAAGGTATTCTAACCTAAGCAAAATAAAATACAAATATTAGTAATTCCCCCTGATTCATTTCACATTTGTTTCTTGGACACTGAAACTTATTTTGGTTAATAAATTCAAATTAAATGCATAACTTCAGAAAAAGTTTTGTGTTCTATGATTATGCAAAAAAAATAATGACTTGTAAAATTGTTGAGGTTATGTTGGTTAACCTATATACAAAAAATAAATATCAACAAATTGGCTGAAAAAATCGTAGAAAAGTTGCGTAACTAGTGCAAGATAGAACGAATATCTACGGAATTTATTAAAATATATACATAAACTAACCTATCTTGCCACACGGGAGTCTCGGAATCGTCTTCAACAAACTTCGATAAATGGCTCTCGTTTTCTTTGGCCATATCATCGAACATTTTTTGGTTGAATTCCCATCCTAAGTCATTACACACTTCTTTATAATAAGGTGCCATGTTATTGTCCTTAATTCCTTGCATCAAACGTTCTTGGAGTTCCTTGTCGTTCTTAAACTTAGGGAGACCAAGTTTAAATTTAACAGAAGCCAAGAGCATGAAATCAGGAGTCGTTCCTTCGGCAGAGAGTTCCATTTTGAAGCACTAATTGAAAAATACAAACTTTGATAAAGGTAAATCGAGCGTCCAAAAACTAAAACTATGAAATGACTCTTTTTGACAACTTGTCAATTTATTTTATTGTATATTTCAGGCAGGAACTTGCAAATCATCGTTAACAACTTCACACCAATTATGCGAACACTAGAATGCATACTAAGCAATTTCTAACGCAGCAAACTGTTGAACAGGTATGGTACCTACTGGTTGGATTAGAAAACACATGGTTTAGTTTGTTTTTAAATTATCAATAATAAATAAGCAACCCACAAGGATTAAAAAATTTAAAAAACGTGTTTTCTACTTGTATGTTATCATAAATTATTTATATTTTTTATATTGTAATGGAGAATTTAAATTAAAAATATAGTGAAACCACACAACAATTTTTTATTACATATATTCATAAGTTTGAAAAAACTCAGCAGCGCACTTTAAACAAAATAATAACGTATCCAACATAAAAGCATAATATCTTATTTAGTAAATTTATATTACTTTACGATACTACGTTATTACATCATTTATTACTGTACTACTTGTATGGCTTCTATAATCCAATTCAGCATTTAAACTCCGTTCCTTGAACCATTTCTTTCGCGTTGTTAGTTGGATTCAGTCGTTTGTGTAATATTTTCATCATGGTTCAAAGAAAGGCATTTATTGTTTACATTTGTTCACTAATTATTGTTGAACAAATTTCACTATGCAGAGTAAGTAATGTGCATCAGGATGTGGTGACACAGCGGAAGGTGTTCCGCAAGAGGGTTTTTGCTAAAAATATCTTGACTTTGTGATAATCTGTTTGTTCGCTTCAACAGGGGGATCAATTTAAAGTAACGGATCAAGTCTATTTTGATCTGTCCAAAGACCAAGAACCAATTGGAAGGATAGTTATTGGATTATTTGGGGAACTTGCCCCAAAAACTGTTGAAAATTTTAAACAAATTGCTACTGTTGGGATTAATGGATTGACATACTCAGGCACAAGAATTCATCGCATAATAAAACGCTTTATGATTCAAGGTAAACTGATTAAATTTGAAACGTGTAGTGTGGTAGATTGTGATTACAATAATATCTCAACGAATGTGGTTGGTAGTTTGCGAAGTTGCTAACAAACTAAATGTCGTATCAACATCTAACGGCTTTTGAAATTCATCCTTCAAAACGCCGGCGGTCTGGAAAATGTAACATAAATTGTTCGGTTTGATGGACCTTTTAAAAATAACTTAATTGCACCAGAGCTTTCTAAATAAGGAACATTAACACATGTAATTACTAAAAAATCCAGGAAATCCTGTAAAACCTTAACCTTAGAGCATTTTATATAAATAAAAAAATGCATTATAAAAACGCCTATCTTTTGGTTTAGGAGGTGACATTGTACAAAATAATGGAATGGGGTCTCTGAGTATTTTTGGATCAACATTTGAAGATGAAAATTTGGAAACCAAATTCCAAATCTCCGGTTTGGTGGCCATGGCAAACAAGGGTAATTTAACAATTGTCATCATCATCATACTACTGCATTAAAAATAGGATACCTTAATAAAAAATGTTTTACAATTTAAGGTGTGGATACGAATGGATGTCAGTTTTTTATTACTACTGTACCAACGCCATGGTTAAACGGGCTTCACACAATATTTGGAAAGGTAAACTCGTATAAATTGCAAAGCTTACGGAAAACATTCAATGTTAAATAGTATGCCGGACGTATTCCTTTGTGCCATATTAATGATGACTTTTAAAGGGTCAAGAATTTCATACTTTTGATTTTGAAAAACGGCTTAATTTTCTTACAGTTGTTATAATTTCTTAACAATTTTTTATTTTTATTTTACCAGGTCGTTGAAGGTCAAGATTTTGTCCACATTATTGAACATGTGTCTACAGATATTGATGATCATCCAACTCACGACATCATCATCGAAAACAGTGGGCTGATCGAGACCCCAAAACCATTCTTTATATCTGATGAGCCATATGAGTAAACAACACTTTTTTTATACATACTTTTGTTTCATTAATGTGTATAAATAAACACAAAAATACAATGTTTTTCTTCTTTCAGTTTATGGGCGTGGTTGCGTGCTTCAGCAGTACCACTTTCAATGTCATTTTCTATTTTGGCACTTTTTCATTGGATGATTAAAAAAATTGAAATGTAGGAAATATTTTTAAAACTTGATGTTTGTATTTTTGGATTAAGGAATATATGATTTTTGAAAATTAATAAAACTTTTTTTTTTGTTTTGTTAAATTAATATATATTTTCTGCCCTTTCCATTCAAGCACAAAATCAATATAATATCGGTCATGGGATCGATAGAACGATTAAGTTCTTGCGATCCCTACAGCATTTGTTCATGATTTTTGTTCAAAGCGAATGCAGCCAACTTCAGGCAAATGAATGTTTATTTTTGGACTTCTACCTTCTACCATAGAAAAATGGACGTAGTGTTTAGCAAACGCGTGCCTTTAGTGTTAGGAATATAAATTTGTTATTTAAAATGGTGTATAAAGTGATATGAAACAATAAACGAACGTACGAAACTGTGGTACTTTTCCATGTGAGTATCTGTTATAATAAACACTTCGTCAGCACAGTTTCCTGACAGCTAACGGGGATGTCAAATTTCACAAATTTCAACCCACTGATCTTGCGATGGTTTCTAAGAAAATTTTTCATTGACAAAATTAGTTTTCTCGTAACCACCTAGATATCTGCACGCCCGTAAGATTCGAGAAATTTAAAACCATCCTTGACATTTTGATGATAACATTTGACACATCTGTTACAAAGACATCTGTCAATAATATTGTATGTTTTTCGAGTGTCACTTTATATCTCCGTGCTATTCTAATTTGCATAATACTTCTAATTTAATTGTGCACGTTACACAGTTTGCACTAATCGTATTTCAATCAATAACCATGTAATGCAATTTAAGCATTTTATTGGTAGGTAAGATGATTATTACTTATGCCCTATTATTGGAACACTGAACAGGAAGGTTATTTATGATCTGAAAGGGTTATTATTATTGGACTCGCATGCTGGTCCATAGTAAGACACTTCCACAACTTATTTGTAATTTTCCAGGGAACCAAAATAACATGCAATACGAGGAATTGCATATAAAAAATTGTCTTATTTACTCAGTTATCTATTTGTGCAACCATATCAATAAATTTGAGTGCTCTATTTACACAGCTACTTGATGATATTTTTATAACAAATACAATCAGGTATGTTTTTTATTGGTAAAAGGATTGGCATAGGTAGGATACTGACTTTAGATTTGAAATTCACCCTATTTAGTTTTCTTAAGGTTATCTTCGAAGTCGGCTGCGTTTTGTCATTAGTGAATTTGAAATACCTCAACCTAGCAGTGTGTAAGTAAGTAAAAGTTGAATTAAAAATTGAATTCCAAATCTTGGTCATACTGAAGAGCTAATTATATAATGGGTAAAATCCTTTCAAAAATGCTCTATTTAAAACTAAATTTTCACATATCCTAAGACATTGTCAGAACCAAAAGTTATATCAGGGTAAAGTTGTAGTACTCCGCTTCACTTGGCCAATCATGGCGTCGAACACTCGCGTAAGTGAATTAATATTGACAAAATGAAAATAAAAAAATGCATATTTTTCATCTCCCCTGATGTAAATACTCACTTTTCGTAATAATAAAGCTGAATTTAACTAAGTATTTAAATAAGAAATATTCCATACTAACCATGAGGCGGAGTACGACAAGTTTATCATTATTAGTTTACAATGTAAAGAAAGCATCAGTTTCTGTTAAATTTCCATATAAAGAGTTAAGTATTGTTAGAAAGAAAGTTTAATAAAAATAATGTTGAATTTCAATATTCCTTAAAGCCATTACTCTTCTCAATTTACAAGCATTAACATTCTGTCATGTCCCCGTTTGCATTTATGTTTTAAAAACCAATATTCATGAACAAGATTGACGGGCAGTTTCAACTGAATACTGAACCGTGGCCAAAAAATGAATATTACTGAATGTACATACGTTCTATGAATCATATGACAGCTGTATAATTTGTTCCAGTGCATGTCGTAAATATTAAAAAAATCCTTCTAGTTGGTATGCTGTGAAATATTTAGTATCGGAATGCATTTACCGGGTTTCACGCCCGTTCACATTAGATGCTTTTATACAGTTGCACCGTTTTATTAGCTGTGCTTGTTCATTTTTCATTCACAAATGGAATTATAAGATAAAAGGCCGTTCAACTCAGAAGAGAATATTTCCACTTTATAAAAGGCTGTTCAACTCAGAAGAGAATATTAATTTCCACTTTATAAAAGGCCATTCAAATCAGAAGAGAATATTTCCACTTTGTAATTTTTCTTTTACTTTGGATATGGTTTTTAACTTTCAGTAGAACTATAATGTCAGCTTTTTGCATTTAAAATTAGTTTTGTTAAACATTTAATCATTTTTACAACTGCAAGGTAACCACACCTGTTAGCCCACAAGCACTAAGTTACTTTTGTGTGGGTATTCATTGTAATGAATAATGAAGCCCTTGAAATTCCAGCACATTCTCATCCTACAGCCTTTTTGATGTATGCAGTTCATTTGAAGCAGTTCGTTTGAAGAAAAGTAATATTGTTTTGTACAGAATTGAAGACTTTGCGTTAACAATGATGAATGACACATTTGCAAAATGTTGAATGAATAAAACGAAAAGAAAATTACTAATAAGAGATTTTTAAAATTTATTTTATTTCAGAGCTGTACTTATTCATACATGGAAAACAATTAACAATTATATAATAAAATTAATTCTACAATCAGTAAACTAATGATGTTATATATTATAAATAGACTCGCCATAGTCTCACATACTCACAATATAATGTGGAAAGTAAGCAACATTCTTTTGTTTCCAGCGGTTTTCAGTGGTTTTCAGTATAATTTCTAAATTCAAAAGTTTATTCCTGTGTGATAAAGATAGAATGTGTGTATGAATGTCGTAGATATATGGTCGGGTGGATTATTAATTTCTTCGCCGAATACTGCTTTCACATCCCGGCATCACGGGTGTGACTGAGATAACAAGATACTCTCACTCGGTTACACTATGCGCAGGGAAGGGTAAGGTCTAAGCTACACGAGTGGTTCTCCCGCCGCGGTTTCCCACGGCAGACAAAATTTACTATGAGCGTTGTATGGCGCAAACTACACAAGCGGTTCTCCCGCCGCGGGAGCTCGCGGGTCACAGGCGGGAGAAATTCGACCGCCACATGCAGCGATTCTCCCGCCCCGGGAAACTGCCACTTCAAACTACACGGGCAGTTTCCCGCGATTGCATCATTTCGTGCGAAAGAGAGTTGTTGATCGGTCGTGCGCGTTAAGGATTCATGTTACAACATGTTTGATACGGATCGATTCATAATAGAAATACAATATCGGCCCGCTTTATATGACGTAAAGTTGAAAGATTACGCCAATCGAAAAATAAAAGCAAAGTTATGTGCGGAGATAGGACAACAAATGATAGCTCGTTGGGATGATTTAGGACCAGAAGATAAAAACAGATCTAGTGAGAATACTTTTTTATTTGTATACAGGGTGACCTCAAAAACGTTGGAGAAACTTTAAAGGATGGCTGATGACTTTATACGTTAATGAGTATGAAACTAAATACGCATTTTTTGACGATTATAATGAACACCTCGTTATCAATACCAAACCAATGCGAGAGAGCGTTGTTGTTTGGTCGTGCGCGTAAAGGATTGGGCGGTTTCCCGCGGCGGTAGAACCGCTCGTGTAGCTAAGGCCTAAAAGCGGGTAAAACGAGACACATGGGAGGGTACTGGACACATTAATTAGGTACTGGTAAGTGCTGGTAAGACACGACCTTACTCGACGCGTAGCAGTTTAGTACTAAAGTACTAAAATAGAGACCGGTACAATTGTCTTGTATTTGGCTTCCCACTTTGAGATTTCTACCCCGCGTCCAGTATTAACGTCATTGCAGTTAACAACAACTTTAATGGGAGAATAATGATGAACAGCATGTGACACGCGTTCTTCTTGTAAATAAAAAAAATTATATGAGACGAGCGTGTGCCGTAGAGCTTTTCTTTTTTATAAGCTAAACTAAGAATAATAGTATAAAAAAATGCATTATGTATTTGTGACATTCACTATTAATCTACTCACATAATTTTGGTCCCTGATTCCCTTGAATTAAGACTCCTTTCTTAGAAGTATTTGATTTCCCAGCAACTTCAATTGTTTTTCTTTTAACATCATTCCAATTTTTTTAATGTTTATCTTTTGATTTCTACTTCTAATTATTTAAAAAAATAAAACATCACCTGGGTGCTTTATTTGTGGGTACAATTAAACATTCATCCTTATTCGTCAGTAAAGCAGTTTTTTGTCCAGCGATAACTGCCATATTTAGTGAGGATAATGACATTCTGAATTTAATAACAGCATTTATATTTTTATAGTTAGTTTTAATAGTTTAAATTAATTTATTTTAAAATAGTTTTCAAAGTTTTATTTTTTTGATGTCCGCAAAAAGCCATGATGTCATAAAGAGCCGTGTCACCAGTAAATTACTTTTTTTATCAACAAAATCAACTCACTACATCTAGGCTCAGAACTAAACTGGGACATACCCGGGAGGGCGGAAATTAATGGTTGTTCTATTTCCTTTTCTGTTACGGTGCGATAAATTATTAATTTTAGAAAAATATAACACCACGCTTTGTATTTTTATATAAAAACCTACATTACACTTCCAAATAATGTTTATATAGGTTTTCCAAAATAAATAAAGTGAAATATGAAAGATTTGTCACTCGAAGAAATAAAATGTTTTTGTTTTAATTCTGTTTATTGAAGTGCTTTTGGATATACACAATATTTTTTGTTTATCTGTCCAGTGCGTACATGAATAAATCGGAAGGTTACCGACACACGAGCAGGCCAAGTACAGCTGTTCATGTGAAAAGTGTCAATTTTCCAAATTTACACTCTGCTATCCCCTACCGCTACTATTTCTCCTTTGCAATCCCTCCCTCTTCCCATTCCTCCGTCACCCTTTCCCTGTGTGTCCTTTCCTATTCGTTCCCGCCCCAGTTCTTCTCCCTTGTTCCCCTTCCAGCATCCCCACCTTCCCCTCTCCCTTGTCATCCATCCCACAAACCCCCAATATTTCGTTTCACTTTCCCCGCATTTTCCCTCCTTCCGGAACAACTATTTAGGTCTCGTAGAAATCGTTGTGTCTCCCTTACTATCAAGGTTAAGGTTCTAAACGGTGTTAGAAAAATAAAACCCCATGCTTTATACTCAAATCTAAAAGTTAACCACAAAATAATAAAAATTTACCCCAACCGCAATTTGAAAAAAAATTAATGAAACTTTAATTATTTTTCATGAAACAACAAAAAAGTGAGTTGATGATAAAGTTTATAATGCAATTGCCTAATCATCATTACATGGTATAAAATGAAGTCGCTCAAAATGTATGTGCGCTTAGATCTTTTAAACTACGCAACTAGATAGAGTGTTTCAAGAGGAAGGTTTATATGTATAATACATGCTTATTATAGTAGAGAAAAGCTGAGAAATTCAAATATTCATCATTACATAGTACAAAATGAAGTCGCTCAAAATGTATGTGCGCTTAGATCTTTACGCAACGGATTTTCATGCAGTTTTCACCAATAGATAGAATGTTTTAAGAGGAAGGTTTATATGTATAATACATGCTTATTATAGTAGAGAAAAGCCGAGAAATTCAAATATTCAATTCAGGCAGCCGGCAGCTGGCAAGCGGGTCGTGTGGATTTTATAAAGGTTGGGTAATGGCGTTGTGTTTCGTTAGCCACAGCAACGTGTGGCCGGGTCTGCTAGTAATATGTATGTGGGTTTTTATTTTTTTTTTGTTTTTAGTAATTTTAGTTAAAATCGTAAGGTGTGCCATTTTTAAAACTTTTTTATGTTTAAAAATTATATGTTTATTTTGAATTCTAAAATTTAAAAGCGTGTTACATCATCTTTCAAAAACACTTTATTTTTCGGATGCATTCAGAAATATTTCGTTTTGGATTTTATTGCAAAGCGGAAATATTTGACCTCTCGACAAAATAGGTCTGAGGCCTGAGGGGTTAACACTGTATAATTGTTTTCTAATCCATTTTTATTTGTAAAAAATGTAATTATTCTGCATTTAAAGGTACTGTAAATAAATAAATACATTTTATTCTAGTAGTGTATTTGTTCATCATGTTTAATATGCAAGCATCCATATTAAAACAAATGCAAATTTAAAAAAATCAGTTTGTGTGTGATTTTCTGGGTGAAAATTTCTGAACAGCTGTAAAAAAAATATTGGCCAGACCTATAAAAAAACTAAATTGCAACAACAAAGACGATTTATTTATGTTCTCATTAAATTGCCTTCGACTAAATACCGTAAATTATGATTGAATATCGCAGGCCTCTAATCAAGGAGTTTACATTCATCTCTAGACATTCTTGGCAAACTGTGATTCACACAGAAACACATCTCACTTTGGCCAGGTGCCAAGAAACTAGTGAAAAAAGTATGCATGTTTACTGTAAGCTAAATGATAAATATGTACAATTTTCGCTTATTATCCGTGATATTACCCTCCCAAAACTGAGTATGATTTGATATGTTTTTAATTATAACAGAATGTGCCAGAAAAATCTGTCTAGTTTTGAATAGCTAAATGTTTGTTTTCTGTGTCGTACTGAATTGTGAGGAATCTTGTTCCTGTGTTGTGTGTTGCCTGGTTTGACATGTTTATGTATGCGTGTGTTAATGATGAACTCATCTATATTGGGATACATTTCCTGTCCTGAAAGTATTCAACACATTTTGTTCTTTACTTTAGAATTTTGTTTCGGTTGAGAACATTTTATTATGTTGAGAAACTCTTGCTGGGGATTGTGTAGTGGCACTTTCATTTTTCATTGAGTATTTTATTGGGGCATGCTCCCAAGTAGTATTAGTGCCGTGAAATCTGCTTGATATCTCATGCATTTATCATCAATACATTAATTTATTGTAAACGTATATATTATGTACATATTTGATTTAAATTCACATTTTCACAGTACAGGATTTAAAAAAGAATCTATGGCGCTATCTAGCTTTATTCCTGCGTTTATAATATATGTACATACGTTACTAGTTGTTGCTATCCGACTTTTCCCTGACTTCAAACATTCTTTTTTTTTCTAAATATATTTTTTTCTTCTCAAACAGTGGTAATAGATAGAACAAAACTACAATGTATTTTTTAACTTCATGACAATTAATGCAGATTTTAAAGTTCTAATGCTCACAATGAATGTAGGGTAGAGAGCTGAAAATAATTTAGTTAACTTACAAATTTAAGTGCAGTGGCTGTGCAAATTTCATGAAGCCCATGCTCAATATTTGAGCATCATCAGTGGGGCACACAAACAGATTTTCAGCATTGTAGTTGCAATATCAAATATTTTACTACTGGTGAATAGTAATTTACAGCAAGTAATCATTTTTTTCACCTCATCTTTATGGGGTATCTAATGTTAATGATTAATTACGAGGGTACAGCGCGAACAAAATGACCTTCAGAAGTGCGCCAGGTAGAATATGGAAGTGATATTCCTCCTCTATACGTACGCGCAAGTATGAGGTTGTTGAAGTCACCCAGTGTATTTTTAGAAGCGGAAGTATGGAGACGTGTTTTAGTGTTATGTCAATGCAAGGTAAACATTGTGCTGTCATCAAATTTTTAACTGCTATAAAAGTGACTCCTACTGAGATTCATCGTCTTTTAAAAGATGTTTATGGTGACGATGCTGTTGATAGGTCTACTGTAAATCAATGGGTAACAAAATTTCATGATTGTGAGCCTGGAAAAGCAATAATTGTTGATAAAACATGCAGCGGACGTCCGATTATTGATACAGGCGATAAACAATCCAAACTCGTCCACGATTTGATTAAAAATGACCGGCGAATCACTCAAAAGCGTATCACAAGCCATTTTGGAATATCCAAGGAACGTGTTGGTTTCATTGTTGAACAATTAGGATACCGTAAAACCTGTGGACGATGGGTACTACACCGTTTCACAGACGAGAACAAACAGCGTCGATTAGAGCCTCTGCAAAACCTGAAGTTTGAACCGATTCCACACCCTTCTCACTCCCCTGATCTTTCGCCTTGCGATTTTTATTTTTTTCTCTACTCAAGAGACACCTCAAGGGTAATTATTACATCTCGGACGATGAGGTGAAGGCAGCTGTCAAGTCCAGGATTCGAGAAATGTCAGCCGAGCTATTCCCTAATTTTTGTGAGATCTTAAGATAACGTGCGAGATCTCCTGTCAAATGAGTGTCAGATTTGGGTGGCAGAGTTGGCAACGCTGCCTGTTATAAACTCAGATATGGGTGATTTTCTATGGCTGTTATTTGCTTTTTCTATGGATATCAGCCAGCTTCGCCATGGCTTCGCCGTTTTTAAATAGTTTTAAACACGAAATACTGTTAATATACATGATTATTTATCCACTTAAAGTATGTTTAAAGTTGTATACCGTGGATGCGAAATTTCGTTTCAACCCAAATTCGCATGAATTACTTAGTTTATCAAAATTAATCAAATTATATTTCACTCGTATTTGTTTGAGAGAATCAAGTTTGTTTATTCTCTTTAGTTGGTGAATTTATAATTGTTAGTGGCAGATAATGCCGGAAAAACACTTTATTTAGAAGAAATCTAACCACAGGCGAAGTACAATCGTCGCAATAGTGACTTTAGAACTTCAAACTTGTATTACTTGAACGTATGTCAGTAAACTAGATGACAGCCAAACGTCAGTATGAAATTCGAATATTCGACATCCCCACCCGTTGCTTTTTTTATTTAATAACTTTGTCGTGCAAATTACCACAGTATGCAATTAAAAACGTAAAATAAATAATCACGCATTCATAAAATATGTGACAGCTATGACAGCCAGCGTTGCCAACTCTACAATCTGACACTCATTTGACAGGAGATCTCGGACGTTATCGATCTCACAAAAATTAGGGAATAGCTCGGCAGAAGAATTTTTCAGTTACGTAATGAAAAATCTTGTTACGCGTTGGGAGAAATGCGTTAGCCTTAACGATGATTAGGTTGAAAAATAAAAAAATGATTTTGAAGCTTAAGAATTGCACTTTAATGTACTTTTTGCTCGATTTTAATATTTGTTTTTTTTCGTGTTTTACAAGTATGTGTGCATAACTTTTCAACCTACCCTAGTACTAGTAAAAATTGATACTCGTTTATAATGTGCTATTTCCATTCTTTTCAGACTTATGTATCCCCTCGTCTGTGTGAATCGACGATGAAAATACATCAAGAGAACTAGTCGACCATTCGCCGAACAACAATATCAAAGATGGCCAGCGATTCGAACTTGGTACAGGCTATTTATACCTTCAAAGGCAAGAACAATGATGAGCTGTGCTTCAAGAAGGGGGATGTTATCACGGTGTCGCAGCGGGAGGAGGGTGGCTGGTGGGAGGGCACCCTGGGGGAGGTGACGGGCTGGTTCCCCAGTAATTATGTCAAAGAATACAAAGGTTGAGATCATTTTTTCTAATACTTCTTGGGTACTTTTCAAGCGGCTCCATGACAAAACAGAACAAAAAACAAAACAAAGAAAAAAAAATACTTAACTAGCGTAAACTAACCCATTATTTTATTGTGTTCTCTTTTGTCATTGTTCTGTTTTATCTGGTTACCATTTTAGGATTATAAAAACATTTAAAATAAAATGAGTATGTGCATTGTTTTACCTTTAAGAAGTAGAATAGGAGATAATTGAGGTATTGTAGAAAGTGGGGTTCCTTCATAGAATAAAGAATAACATAAGAAGTGCTTTGTGTGTTCGTAATTCAATTATAGGCCCTATTTGGGCCTTTATTTCCATACAAAACTGTGTTTCATAATGATTATGAAATTCAAATGAGATGGCAATGTACAATTTCAGGCAAGTGTAAGAGAGACAGAACTCGCGCTAAATGGTTTAGAACCAAAAGATACTAACTCAGTGGCAGCCACATATCCAATGACAACTCAGGTGAAATTTATTAAAGGGACTGGATTATTGTAAATGAATTGAGTTAAAATGGGAGATAGCACAATGGGCCTATGACCTAAGTAAGCCGTCTCCGCAAAGAATAAAAAAATAAAAATTCAGTGTCACATTTATTTCCATTTAAAACTTGTATGGAAGGAACTTCTGGTATTATATACTTTATTCTGTGGGTTCAACTAATGTTTCTTCTTTTTAATCTTTACATACTTGAAGGTAAAAATTACATACATTCCGAAGAGGGGGTTACTAGGATCCCCCATAAAATTGCAAGCGGTTGTGTCTCTTTTTTTATTTTAAAAAGAAAGACAAACATTCCCGGGTTACGAATAACCCGACAATATTTGAAAATCTCCTACTACCACTACAGTAAGCCGAAAATGTTGCTTGAGTCGTGAAAGAGGACTTAGCCAGCCGAGGAATCAAACACGGAACGCCTGGGTGGGACCCAAACGCGTTGCCCACTCAACCACTGATCGGTCAAATATTCTTCATATTCCTTTTGCTCTTTATGGTAATACAAATATGTGACGTAAAAAATAACTTATATGTCACACAAACCTCTTCTTTGGTAGAAGAATTGTATTACTCCCCTTCGGAGCGGGAGTGTTTTTGAAAACGTTAGTACTTAGTGGAATAGAATTAAATGTATAAAAAGTTGTACTATTTTTTATTTGATGTAGGTATATGTTTTATTTCACCATTCAAGGTCCATCTTAAATTATACTGTAAATTTTTTTTTACAGAGTCCACAGGATCAGCGGCAACTTCACCTGTAAGAGCTCCCTCAGAAGTGCAGGCTTTTAGGAATGTAGTTCTGAAAGACATAGTTGACTCTGAAAAAGCCCACGTGGCAGAACTACAAGGACTAGTCAACAACTTTTTGCTCCCCTTAGAAAAAAGTGACATGTAAGTTTATTACAACTATATATTATACGTAGTTTATAAATCAATTGACAGATTATTGCAAACCTATTCCGGCACTAACTCTGGCTTTCTTCGTATTTGTAAATCTTTCCCGCCCAGATTGTCTCTCTTGTCTCTCAAATCTCAATTGTCTACATTTCCAGACTAATGTAATTAATTTTCTTGCTTAGTTAAATTTTTGATGCAATCAAGTTTTCCGCTTTTGGTTAGATGGCCTCAATGGTCTACACATTTGTCTTTGAGTCAGAAGGTTGCGGGTTTGATTCCCATTGCAGCACTCTAAAATACATCAACAGTCTCGAAGAACAATGTTCACTGTGCTAAAAATTGAATTTAGTTTAATTGACTTATTTTAATTCCCTTTTGATATTAAAAGTCTGCATTTTCAGAATTTTGAATGAAATGTAAAATATCAAAACAACACTATATTTCCTGATCTCAAAAACAATTAAAAAGCTGAAATAAAACTTTAAAGATCTCTACTGCAAATCTACAACATCGCACATCCGATTGTTCTTTGGGAGCGTCGACATGAATGTTTTCATTTTATGTGTGGGCACTGCCAGTCTGTACATTGTGGTGTGGTTTGTTATGTTTAAACACTTTAAAACTGTTGTGAGGAACATTTGTAAATAAATAAATAAATTGCGAGAGAAAATTCGCTGTCTGAGATTACGAAATTTTATTAAGTACATTGTGTTTTGGTATTTAATTTATTTCACAATGCATTAATATGTTTTTTCCTGCCAAGCATAACAACAAGCAGAGGAAACATGTTGCAATGTGTTTTTGATTGGGAAATACATACATGTAAACAATCAAATAATGTTGAATTTATTTTAACTCGGCGACTTATCTGTTTACTTGTTCGTACATATTCAATCGAGCGATGACTAAGTAAATTTAGGTAGGTGATTTAAAAAAGTTAAAATGAATTATAAATTTAAAGATTTTAACCTAAAAATATGGGCTAAATGGTGAAATTTAGTTGAAATCATTTCACTTACCGCATTAAGCAGTACATATGTAGCAGTACATATGTTTCCGTATAAATATTTGGAGGTATGATATTAAATTATTATTACATTCTTCCATATAGAGTAAAAAAAAGTGATTCACAAAAAAATTTCAAAAATAACATAAAAATTTGGATAAAAAATAATGATAGGGCCTTTACCGGTTTGAAATTAAACCAATGTACTGATTGTTATTATTCAAAATTTATTGTTAATGCAACCAATCTATTGTATGATTATATTTTAATATAAGTGTAGGTATGTTAATAAGAAATATAAATTGTCTTAAAAGCCTCAACACAGGCTAGCCTAGTGAGGCGGATTACGAAAAACCTTAATTTATAACCATTTTCTGTTCTTCAAGTAGGTACCTACTGTTCATATTTATATTATTTTCTGTTGTTAATCTTTTGTACTTACATAAACCATTGTAAATATTAACACTGAATATGTACATTTTTTTAGTTATAAATATTGCAAATTATGTATAAAGATATTATTATTAAATAAATCGAATGGCCGAATTGAAAACCTAACTCCGTATCACTCGAGTAGTTTTACGTTGCATTTAAGATGAAGCCATACTAAATAATGCAAAATCATACGTTTTTGTTTTGAAAATTTGATCGCTTAGAAGTATTATAGATGCTTCAATTAAATACTGCGTGTAGAACATATCTTGGCCCTTAAAAATATCGGTCATTTTTAAAGCCTTAAAAGTCTTTTAATAAGCCTAGAAAAAAATAAATTATGAGGTCTATAAAAAACATTTTGAAGTCCAAACTGTCCTATTTATAAACCTCTTTTCGGATATGGTTTTATTGTTTTATGTGGCAAATTTAGTTTGTTTTATGATAATCGCAAAAAAAATTGAAATTTACGCCCGAACATCACAAAATAAAATATAATATGCATTTTTGCGTTGTTATTTTTGACATCACGGCGACAATACGGCAGTCTACGAATTTGTAATATCAAAGTGAACCTTATACCGTCCACCGAAGCAGCCGCCCTTATTTTCTCTCACTACTCCTCCGGCCGGAGCGGAGAAATGACGTGTTAGGATCCGCGCCACTTTTTTTTGTGAAATCAATTTAAAAATTCCGTTTTATTACAATAAACAATGCATAAAAAAGGAATTAATGTTTTTTACAGGCCTTTACGTAATCAACATTAAAAAAAAAAATCTCAAATATCTTTTCCAACCTTTCTAAAAGCTTATTCTCAAGTATTTTTAAGCTCCTCCCATAAAGGGGCTTGAATTCTGACGTCGATTTTTGCCTTCAGCATTTTGTTTGTGAACATTTGTAACCCTTTTAATTTAATTTTAATTTTTATTTTTATTTAACACCTCACAAGTGCGCCCCTGTCTATAAAGGGAGTTGAACCATGTCAAACAACGGTTGGGCAACATTGCAGGGCAGGATAAGGGAGGGACTGTAGGAAGGGATTTATTAATGCGTGTCTTGAAGAAACCCGGATTATATGAAGGAGGAAAAACTAATTATTAATCCATTGATCATTTTTTACTTATAATAGAGTTGGAGTGGGTTAGATAATCGTGGTTTATTTTTGGATTATTATGCCGTGCTGCGCTTCCTCTTCATTAGCCAACGTTTCGGACAGCATTACGGTGTCCATCATCAAGGCAGACGATAATACTTTTGGCGGTGAAAATCTAAAATCATTCTGGGTTAAATTAGGTCTTTTTCTGTTGTATTTAAATTTCCATGTTAGTTTAATATATACATCGGTCTAACATTATAATATATTACATAAATAAATTATAAAGATTATGAATGCAGTTAAATCCTGCTTGTACATTTGCAAACCAAAATGTGAGCTGAACCATGAATTATGCTAAACACACAAGCGTCGTTTGCGGTTGCTTCGTTCCTTTCCCATAATTCATGGTTTGGTTCTGCAGTTCGGCTTGCAGGTGTATACGTAGCCTACGAAGTTTCCACGCTAAAGAAGCTTTTTTTTCAGTTCGTTGAACAAACTAATAAATACTAAATGAGATGAAATACTTTGATGAGATTTGAAAAATGATTTTTCTATGTTTCAGATTAACTCGTGATGAATACAAGCAATTGACTGGTAACATATTAGAAGTTCTGAAGATCCACGAGGAGCTTTTGGCCCTTATTGAGGAATGTGGGGCCAGAACAGGACCCGATCAGAGGGTCGGGGGCCTTTTCCTACAGTGGGCCCCCAAGATAAAAGCAGTGCACGAGACCTACTGCGCAGCCCATCCCAGAGCTGTCTGTATTTTAGACAAATTCAAGTAAGTGATCTTTGATATCATTGGAAATCAAATCAAAGTTTAGTTTATTCTGACAGTATTTGCATAATTGAGTGTATTTCCGGCCAATTTATCTCTGCCGACGGTGGAGAGCAAAATATTGTAAGTGTAAAATTTGTATTAATAATTCCCATTTTTTGTTATAATTTTTGTCAACAATTTGTTATAATTGATTCAGTTTGCACCATTAGGACCAAAGAAGTATATAATAAAATCTGTGTCCATTTCGGTCAATATATTTCGGCCATAATGGTACAATTTTTGTACAAACATTCTTGTATTCTGGTTATTATCGAAACTTTTGGTCACAAATTAAATTAGATTGGACAGACCTATGCAAAGGGATTGTTAGTACAATGTTGCACTTAACTGGAGACCAGCAGACATGAAACTATGTCATACCTGGGGAATAACAAATGCACAACTCGAAAAAACTTATTTTTTCGGGAGAGCAGTTAGAATATTTCATTTGAGTGTATTAAATCAGTTTTATAACCAATAAAAAAAACGCTGTTTTACAAAAGTTGGGAAGCTGCTATGTAATTTGGTTACATATCTTTTGTTTTTGAAATTTCAATGATCATTGTGACACTATTTTGCTTGAATTTGAGTAAAATATTATAAAACAACAATGAAATTTTTGCTTTTAAGGCCACAATAATATTTTTAAGAGTTAAACCATTTTTATTGAAGGTATAATAGATATCCAGGAACATTTCTGCATACTTAACTCAAAAATGCAATTTTTTTGACTTGTGCCACTATTATCGCTCAGGTGCGATGTATATATAAAAGACTGAAATGATAAGCCCTGATCCAAAATAAAGATTTTGGAAGGAAGTCTATACCCAACAATGGTTAAACTCAGTGGCGGCTAGTGTTCATAAAAATAGGTGGTGCGCTAAAATAATAATAATAATGGTCTTTATTTCAAGATGTGGGAAGGTGAGTGCAATCCCACACATCCCATAGAGATATCCCATAAATCTTGGACCTACCTACTCTAATTAAAATAAATTCAATTATGAAAAAATCCTACCTATTTGTAAATTAGGTCGATCCTCCATTATCTCTGGGTGCATGCAACACATTGTGTCTAAATTAATTTTATTTATTAATATAGATTAAATTCTTTTAAAGTTTAACAACATCGTTCAATCTAAACAGATGTCATAAGGATTGTGAGGAACAACTCACTGAAAAAGCATTCCATATTCCATTATTTTAAAAGAGTTCTAGTAAAATAAATATTGATCCATCACCATTTGTAAAGTCGCCGCGATTGTAAATTCAAATTCAATAACAGTTGACTCCTATCCAGAAAATTGTATGTAGATACTTATTGGCACGAAAATCGAGTTATTAAAATGTTCAGTTTATCACACATCCGAAAGTCTTCCTTACGCTCCGTAACTCCAATGAAATATATACTGTCATAACTCATAACAAATAATGTCCGCAATGTTTATGTTGTTATGCTATCGTTGGTCGATGCTGAGTGAAACATAGCATGAAAAAGAGTAGATATTAAAATAAAGACACGATATGGATAATAATATGACACAAACGTGTCCCCGTTTAACATGCTACAGAACGAACCATTCCTTTTGATGTGGTGGAAATTTTTGGATCGTCACCCGGGATTTCGTAAAATTTGCAAAGCATTCAACCTACCTACGATTTTGGCTCATTATAGAATTATAGAAGAACTCCTGTGATCGCTTTGCAAAATGAACCACCACTCTGAATATAGGCACACAACGATCTGCTTTGTTACGCGCGCAGTCCAGTAGGCACCTATATTACGCATGCATTATAACCGAGTCTATATTGTGAACTGTGATGAGGCGTGTCGGAAATAAGTATGTTTTTTGGCGCTCTGGAATTTTTAGATTTAAATTAATTAATTAGATTAGATTTAAATTAATAAATATATTTTGGGAGTGCGGCGCTCCTCCGTACCTTAGAGCTGGCCGCCACTGGTTAAACTACTTCTAAAGAAGAAAAATTACAGGATTCTGTGGCAAAGATTTCATGTTTATCTAAATCTTACTTAAAATATTCTAGTAGTAACTTTTCTATTTAACTTTTCAGAGATGAATTGAACTCGTTCATGGAGCGCTGTGGTGCCGTGTGTCCGGGAATCCTGGTTCTGACCACGGGACTCAGTAAACCCTTCCGACGTCTCCACAAGTACGCCGCCATGCTGCAGGAGCTGGGTCGGCACGTGGTGGAGTCCCACCCCGACCGAGGAGACACCCATCGGGCTGTCGTAGTGTATAAAGATATTGCCGTGAGTCATTCATTTAGAGATGAAATATTATGTGGGTTCCTTTATCGATCTTAGAAATATATACATATTATTTCTATTGTATACATTAAGAGTGAATAACCAGCACATGACAACTTCGATTCCGACACTAGCGCTAACACATCAGGGCTCGCGAGCGGGCGTTTTCAGAACTAAATTTCGTTCCGCGGCAATCCGAGTTTTGAGGGTTTTGTTCACTCGAGCTAGGGCTACCCGCTACTATTGCTACTTTATATTACTATTCTCGCTTCCAGAATTTTAATTAGTAGTAGTTATTTGTATATTGAAGTGCATAAACATAAATAGATACAAGTGAAATGCGTAAACACAGTAGGTTATAAGTAGATAGCTACATGAATAAACAATTTGTTATATTCTTTTTAATATTTTGGTTTTTTGTTTTTCAATTGTATTTTACGGCCATTAGAGTGGAAGATACTCTCAGTATCGCCCTGGTGTAAGACCACCATTAAGAATTGAAACGTTGCTTGAAATGGCTTTAGCCGTGTTTAGTGGTCAGATCTGAATAGCCAGGTACTTCCCCACCTTCCTCTTCCCTATATCCTTCCCCTCCCCACTACCTTCAGTCTTACAACATACTCCAAATTGGGGATGCAATAGTCCCACTGGCTCCAGACTT
The DNA here is from genome assembly GCA_917563855.2 of Limnephilus lunatus. NCBI lineage: Eukaryota > Metazoa > Arthropoda > Insecta > Trichoptera > Limnephilidae > Limnephilus > Limnephilus lunatus. The sequence goes on along the minus strand of OU830595.1, from coordinate 89,654,636 downwards.
GTGCGGTATTCATGAAAAAAAACGAGTAATATTAAGTTGGATTGTAAAAAATGTCGCATTTTGAAATATTTATTCGTGTGCATAATTAATAATAAGCACTTCAACAAACAGAATTAAAGCGCACAAACCCTTTCTTTCTTTGAGTGGCCTTGCAACGCATGCCGGGTACCCGCTGTATATAATGTTATATAGTGCAGGCGCTTGCATTATAATTCCCGGGACTTGTGATGGAACCATAACAGTTTAGTAGACCGCGAGGTTACAGTCCCCATGAAACGCATGCCGGGTACCCGCTGTATATAATTTATTTATTTATTTACGGACAAATAGTCCATTAACAATATAACAATAACACGAAAAACAAGCGTGCGTAAAGGCCCGACCCGCCGAGCAATCGATCACCGTTCGCATTGATTACCGTTCGCATGTCATTTTTCGTAACTATCACCACTTTTCGTAACCCATTCACCAGTTTACCCCCAAGTGTCGAGCGTGCGTAAAAAAGATTTACCCCAAAAAAATATTTTGGAGCAGTTGGGACTCTTGTGCGGTATTCACACAAGAAAAATTTAAAATTAAAAAAATATTCGAAATTATAAAAATTTTTGCAAAAAAATATTCAATGAACATGAAAAATTGCGTTCGGGCAACCCTGTAGATTTAACAAACATGAATCAAGGAATTCGTGTTTATTTCAAATTTCGTTTTCAAATTTCATTTCCAAATATTATTATTCAAAGCGTCGCGAAGACGTGCTCTCCTGGCCGCGTTTGGGCCCGTAATGAAATCTGAAATTTGTGTTTACGGGCTGCGATAAAAATGGTAAAATGCGATGTTCAAAATTATTTAAAATTAAATACTTCCTGAAATTTTTTTACGATCAAATTATTTATGATTTGTCAATAACGTCTTAGCAAAATAAGTATGTAAAAAAATCCGAAATATATTTGTTTGTAAGTGCACAAATAAATGCACAAACCGACCAATTTTCGTCAAGAAACACATGTCCGTATATATTTTTTAATAATTTTATTTAAACTAAAATTAAAATTCTGAAATATACGTTTACCAGATAATGTATTGATTTATTTTACTGCATGATTATATGATTTGAAATGGGTGTTGTATAAGAAATGTACTTTTTTGAAAATTGAACAAATCTGCGAACGACCTATGGTATAACCTTATTATTCTAAAAATATTTTTTTTTTCTCAAAATCTAAAACATAAGTTTACTAGATAAAAGAACAATCTTTTGAAATCCATTTATAGTTTTTTGTGGAAAAGAGTCAATACGTCTAACCACTGATTTAAAAATGACATATTTCTGGTTTCTCTGCTTATACACTCTTAACTGAATCTACTGAACTGAATTATAAAAAAAAAACACAATTTTATTTAATTTTGAATTATTTAACAAAATACTACATGATACCTATATGTTTATAACAAATTTATATTAATTTCTTATAATTAAATTATAATATGTAACTGAAATCCTCAGCACGGGAAATCCCAGTGAGGATATCATTATCTTTAGATGTTTGTAAAGAAAGGAAAACAATAAATCATTATTATTATTATTAAGAGGCTGCAATCCGAATTTCTACCGATTTCTTGCAAACCTCCCTTAAACATTTGAAGTTTTTAAGCTCCTAAAAAAATATATGTTATTCTTGAAGATAATATCTAGACATTCGTCGCGCCGAAACGCAAATTATATAAAATTCCCTCGATAGAAAAAAATCGCAAAGTATGCTCCAAAAATTATTATAAACAAGTTTGTTTCAGTTATTTTACAAGTTATATGTATGAAAAAGTTCACAGCGTTTCTTTAAATAAGGCTTAAGACAATTATCGCGAGATTTTTGCTCTATTTTTAACGAGTCGTGTTTTATTAAAGATTTTCATGATTTTTGCATCAATTTTATTGCTGTAAATGTTAGCGCGCTCTTCTAACATTCGTAATTTCATATCTCTTCATCTTCTTCTTTTTGGGGCCAGTAACGGAGCCTTAATGCAAATCTATTTTCACGGATTATTATTCAGTAGAAATAAAAGTCCACCTTTGAATAAGACTTTAAAAGTATGACAAAATTTTTTTTGCTTTCTTAAATTTGTTTTCGGTGGCTCAGGTATTCCAGTTTTTAATGCTTGGTATTGTGACTTTTGCATATCATTTCAAATACCCTCTATTAATTTTCATGACTGACTATGCTAAAAGCCTCAAACTGTCAACTAGAAAATATATAATTTAGCAGTAAAAAAGTGAAAAATAAAATGGTGACCCCCGACAATTGGCCACTGAAATGATATTTAATAATAATAATAATAATAATGGGACAATTTGTATAGCGCCGTTTTCGTGAAAAATCACCTCATGGGCGCCTTACTATAAAATAATAATTTTTTGTACATTATTTACTAATTTCAAACGTAAAATCGACTTCAAAAATACCCTTAATAAAAAGTTGGTATGAATATCAAACAAATTTATACACAGTGTCAATTTTTTTGTACTTATGCGCTGGTATATGCAGTATGTAGAGAAGCAGATTTTTCCTTGATGCATTTGAATGAAAATATGTTTTATACTTTTGTTATTCGGTGGTACATCCTCTCTGCACATCCCTTCGGGGTCAGTTAGTTATATTGTGTACCGTATTTTCCCTAAACGGACTGCACATTGTATTTAAGTACTCTGGGAGGCCAATTGTCTGCGAATCAACTGTCATGGAACCAAATAAAATGTATGAAATCAATTGTGACTACAGTGAAACCCTCTTAAGAAGTTTTCCAAGGGACCGGAAAAAACAAACTTCTGCAGGAAAACCTTATATGTGGGAAAAATAGGGCCAATTTTGACCGAAAAAACCAAACTTCTTAAGCCACGAAACGTCTTAAGAGAGAACTTCTTAAGAGGGTTCCACTGTATAATGATAAAATATTCATGTCTTTCCATCGAAAGTTCAACGATTTAATTTGCCGGTTGAGAATGACTCATTCGCTTGCCATAGACTGTCTGAACGAAGCTAATGAGTAGGAACATTGTGAAATAAGAAAAATCTATGGGATTATTCTTTTGTCGTCTAATAAAATGCAATTGAGATGTTTTTATTTTTAAACTGGCTAAGAGGGTAATTTTTTTTTTCTATTGTGTTTTCAGCTTCTATATTCCACTTTCCATAAGATTCTACTAGATAACCTCTAATTAACCCTTTTGTTTTGTTTTCCAGTCTGGTTGCGCAGCCACTCGTCGCCAGAAGGAGTTAGAGCTGCAGGTGGTGACGGGAGCCGTGCGGGGTTGGCGGTGCCCCGCGGGACTGGGCGAGGTGCTGCACATGGGGGGCGTAGCCCTCGGGGTGCGCCATTACGACCGCTACCTGGTGCTCTTCCCGCAGACGCTGCTGGTGCTGTCTGTCAGCAGGAGGATGAGCGCATTCGTTTACGAGGTGGGTAGTTTCTATCAGGCTTCTAATAATCTGGTTGATTTCTGCCACACGAATGTAACAAAGTTTAGGACAGAGCATTCAACACATTTGGTCCACATTCTTGAATTGACCTACTTCTTGAATTTGCATTGGAACCTTGGATTGTGAGTACAGTGAAACCCGAATTTTACGTCCCCAGATTTAACGTTTTCCCGCCAATTACGTGTAATTATTTCGGTCCCGATATATTTTAGTACATTTATACCCCCTTTTTACGTTTTTTTTCGCGCAATTTACGTCGAAAATATTCAAAATATGTGAATTACGCGCGCTTGACACGGCCGAGCAGTGATTGGTCGGCAAACTGCGCGAAACGTGGTGATTGGCCGACATCTTTCCATTTTTACCCGGCCGTGATTGGTCGGCGTACTGCTCGCAACGCGGCGATTGGCCGACATCTTTCAACTTTAGCCATGTGTAAAATGCTACAGCATCTGTCAGTTTGTTTATTTACGCATCTGTCATTTGGTTTTGACTCGATTTGTGATTTGAGACGCTTTTTTCCGATATTATTCGTAATAATCGTTCACACACAGTTTTTACGTTTCTTGTTTTGTTTTCGTTAAGTTAATTACGTTTGTAATGTCTCAACAAAGAAAAACTGTCAGTTCAGTGCGAGAGAAGGAACATTCTCGAATAAGTTGATAAAACAAGTTGGTTAGTTTTAAATTGAATCGGTTTACACTAGAATGTCGTATTTTTACAAATATACTTCGTATATATGAATTTAAATGGCCGGCTGCGGCGGAAATCGGCTGCAAAAATTCGATTTACGAGGAAATTTATCTTATTTTTACAAATCAGCCGCGAAAATTTGATTTTCGCGGACATTATGCGGAATTTTTACAAATTTATTTCAAAGAGGTATGTATCTAAATTTAGAGAGTCGGCCGCGAAATTTCGATTTATGCGGAAATATTTCGTATTTCGACGAATTTACTTAGAATATCTATACCCCCAGTATTGAAGAAAAGAACATTTTATTTTTTATTAAAAAAATCACATAGATTAGTTTGTTACATTTTTTTCTGTTCTAATTCTTTTTCAATCATGTATACAGATTTAAAAGTTTCGTCTTGAAAGCAAACAATTCTGGAAAAATAGATTTTAAGACCCTCGATGTACTTTATTGCTTCTTCTTTTGTTGGAATAACATTTTTCTCTTCATATACATGATTATATTAATAAAAAATAAAATTTAAAGGGTTCTTTTCTTCAATTCACCAATATACATTAAATAAATAAAAAAATAAAATTTAAAATGTTCTTTTCTTCAATACCCCCCATTTACATTTTCCCTCCGTTTAGGTTTTTTTTTTTCGGTCCCTTAAAAAACGTAAAATAGGGGTTTTACTGTAATTTGGTTTGAAAAGAAGAGTGGCGGGTGGGTGAATTTGATTTTTATACAAATCTAGAGTTTTATTCCGAGATTGATGAAATTTTGCACATGCGATTTAGAAAAAAAACCACCCCCCTCCTTTTCTTACCACTCAAAGCAGAATTTTGATATTTCTTGATGAAATTCTGTATACTTGACATTCCAAATGACAGGAAAATTACTGCCTTCAATTCATTCCGATTCAATTCTGCCTTCAATTTCATTCCGATTTCTAAAAACTTTGTGTAAAGCCCAGGCAACGCCGGGGACTTCAGTTATTTCTAGAGATGCCACGAATATTCAGCTACTATTCGGTATTCGGCCACTTTTTTTACTATTTGCTATTTGTTTGAAAAAACCACATAATAAATAAAATATTACTCACAAAAATGTTTATTTTAATATAAAATCAGCATATTTAATACTTAAAGTCTATCAGCGGTAAGTTATGATGAATAAAAAAATTTTTTCAGCATTTTTCAATAGCCAACGATTGCGATTTTCCTCATAAATTATACCTGCTCCCGAAAGTAGCCGCTCTCTATATACACTGTGACTGGGATAAATAAATCTTAGCTAATTCTGCTAGGCTTTGACTACCGTTTTCCGTTTGCTGACCACCACTTGTAAGGGTCTTGGTCTAGGCCAGGGGTCTTCAAACTACGGCCCGCCAGTATCATCAATCCGGCCCGCGAATAGCGAATTTCGCACTTGGAAGGCCCTTGGAATTTACTGGAGTAATCAGTATGGCCCTAAGACTGGAAAGTTTGGAGACCTCTGGTCTAGGCGATCAGTTTTCATGTAAAAATCAATTTTTATTTGCGAAAAGTAATTGATTTTTATATGAAAACTGTTTGTGAAATGTACTAACTAAATATTGCTGAATATTCGGCACTTCAGCCGAGAGCCTAGCCGAATATTCGATATTCGGCAAAATCACTTTTCGTGGCATCTCTAGTTATTTCTCTATAAAAATTAGGAAATGGTGCAAAATTTTGTAGAAAAACACCACGTAACACTACAAGTGATGAATCTGTTTAAAGACAATGCAATATCACATTTCCGCAAAATCCTAAGAAGCCAAAAGTAAGTGTCGTTGGATAGGTTCCACTACACTTCGAAAAAGTTACATATCGCAATAGCACATGTAAAGCGCGCTTTAGATAATTGAATCACTAAACTTCGCTTTATAAAATTTTCCAATAATATACATATGTAGTACATGCGCAATAAATTTTAACCACGAAATAATTTTTCCAGGGTTCATTGCCTCTGACGGGCATTACGGTGACAAAGCTCGAGGATACGGATGTCCGGAAGAATGCCTTTGAGATATCGGGTCCGTTGATTGAGACCATGGTGGCCGTCTGCCAGACCAGTGCAGAGGCGGAGAAGTGGGTCACCCTGCTGCAGCAGCACTCCAACCCCGGACAAAACATTCCTTCGGGCGGCAGCCAACCTCAGTCTCCGACGCATGTAAGAAAAATACACATTCACTGTATATTTATGAAAATCTGATTAAAATATAACAATTTAAAGTCTTTTTACAAAGATATGTTCCTAATGAGTATCATTTGAATTGAAAAGGGCTCTTATATTTTGATCAGGTTCTCTTGTAAATGTTATATTATTAATTTTTGAGTTATTTTTTATTATCATACTTTAATATATTTATTTGGTGTGGGTTTTTGGACAGGAAACAGCCTGTTCATCCAATCAACACAATATAAATATGACAAAGTCACGAAATCCCCGAGAAAGTATTTATCATGTGACAATGCCGCCATCATCATATCCTTCGGCCTCTCCTTACGCCGCACTCTCCAGATATTTTGCCAAACTGGTTAGATTGAGGGTAATCACCCGATCAATATTAAAACAGCTTTTGTATGTGCAATCTGGTATCCCTCCGCCAGATTTATCAAAGGTCAAATACAGACATCATACTAGTCATGTAACATTGCGATTAAATGACCAAGGAGGGGTAGAGAGTGATTTCACAGACAGTGAAGACAGTGAAACAGAAAGTAGCAACTCCTTTACCAGTAGGGATTGCTTTTCTGAACCAGAAGCTAATGGTAATGGAAAAATTGCTCGACAGGACGCTGTGGATCACGGCAGCAACAGAAGTCTGACATCTATCGGAAGCAGCTGTGTCAGCAACCCTTTTGGCTATATTCGATACTATAATGAACCCTCCAGATCGGACGACAATTCCAGTGACAAACTGTTACCTGGAGGAATTCATGTGACCGACTGCACGCACGAAAGATTTCAAGGGATTAAGGAATTTGATGAGCAGCTCTCTCCTGAAGTGCGATCAGATCAATGCCCTGTAATTAGAATACTGCCAGATAACTCTGTGGACAATAATGCAAGCGAGAACATGAAAATGCCTTTGGCGTTCGTCAACCAATATTCAGAAAATTCGGATAATTCCAGCTTTGAATGTGGCAGCTCCAAGCCATACATGGCCTGTGAAGATCTGGTCAATTTAGACCAGAATATGGCAATGGAATCTATGGGCTCTAGCACATTTTCACAGATTAAGCCTTTGAGGCAAAGTTGTCCAACAAAGTTTGTGGCTGATAGATTTAATGATTCCTCCCTGACATCCGTATGCACCCCCGGATGGCAGTCGTGCAATGATAACTCATTTTCTAAACCGGAAGATAATTCTGAGGACCCCAAAAAGAAAGTAAAGGCCAAATCGAAAGCTTATCATGATTCCATCAATTTTAGTGACTCCAACACAACCTGTAAAGTTGAAGAACATTTGGACCACAGTGTGTTTCACAGCCTTGATCCCCCTAATTGCACAATAAATCAACTGACCACTTCAGAATCCATACGTGGTGATATGAGCCAAGAAGCGGTTAAAATGATCATAGAACCACCTCTCATGTTTCAAAATGTTATTGAAGTTGAAAAAGCAACTGTTAACTTAAGAAGATCTGGATTTGAAAATCACTCCCTAAATTCAGACAAGAAAATTCGACGCTCAACTGCTAAAGGTAGCGACATTTCACCTTGCACCGATAGCCCTGTTCCAACTGTGATCATGCGAGCTAAGAAAAAGGTTAGTGAGCCGAGACAGTGTGTCAGCTGCCACTACGCAACTCAATCTGTAACTGACATTGACAGTTTACCAAACTGCGCTTGCTGTAACAGGTCGCGGTGTCACAGTCCAAGATCCTCTGACTCAGGAGTTGCTGGCAGTTGTAATATGGCGTCTCCTGAAATACATCATCGAGGAGATTCTCTGTATTCTCCAGGCGAAACACGATCTTTAAACGAATCATCCTATCCTAAAACCCTGTATAATGATTACAGCATGTCAACTGGAGAAATAGGTAAATTAAATTATGCAAGAAACAAGCTGACGCTCTCTGAAATAGAAGCTGCTAATTTTGAGGCCCAATGTCCCTGTACTTCACCATTTTCAACTCCGCGCACATCTTGTCAGCCCAGTATCACTTCAGAGAATGTATCAATCGGCAGCATAGACTCGGCTAATACTTCCGTTACATCGAGCATTCACAATAGCATTCCTTATCCTTCAAATGTTCGGAAGGTCAAGAAGCATGCTGACTTTAAGAAAAATCCTAGCAATTATGAGAAGCCGCAACTGTGTAGAAAACCCAGTAAGCACAATGAGGATGCTAAGAATGTACGGCAAGCTGTAAACCACGGCTGGAGTACACCTGATGTGAGCATCCTGAGTCAAGCCAAGCCCAGCACCCACTACCACATGAGAATCTACCGGGAAATCTCTGTTCCCAAATATGAAGATCATGTTGAAAGACAAAGACAAAGTAGAAATACCAGTACCCAGCGGAAGGATTCCCGAGATGTCAGGAGTCCCTCGCAAGGAACTTCCTCGCACCATGATAGGCGGGTAAGATCTCGAAGTGAAGACCTAGCCAAGAAGTATTCCGTATCGACTAATGCGCAGACAGGACACGTTGTGTACCGCTCTGACCTGTATGCCCACTGGTGGATGAAAGCCAAGTTGCCTATTTCTGTCATCACCTCAGGCAAGGATAACTTTTCACAAGCACTGTGTTGTTATTTTAATACTTACAAACTTATTATTATTTTTATCGCAGATTGCAAGTGTTTGTTGATGTTATGTAATTTAAACAGTAACGGTTTGCATCGTGATATTCAGTGCTTATGTATGTTTGATCATCCTTGCCTGTGATAAATACACGTGCCTTACTAACTGACCCGTTTTCCCCCGACCTAACCCTTCTTACATGAAAATAGCAAAGATCCCGTGGCGGTGTTTTCATGAGAGCTCATCAACTAATGTCACTAGGGCAGGCTTACTGTATTGTACTAGTTGCAAAATACAGCATAAATAATATTTTTTGATTTACCTTGTGCTGTTGAATAGTGTCTTTTTTTAGTGCCAAATTATTTATACAGAGTAACATGTTTTCAAAATCATCCATTTAAATACATAATGCAATGATCTGATGAAGCTTCAATCTAGATATGTGTATTTAACATGACCAAAGCTTTTACATCTTCATCTTGCATGGTTGTGAAAACTATATACTATACTGAAAACTATAAAACAAATAAATAAACTAATTTATTATCGATCTCAAAATACCCAGAGGCGTACAACAGCCATATTGACAACCAAGTAGAATCAATACCAAAAATTAAAGCCGTGATCTCACCTGATCTATTCTATGAGTCTCTATGGTCAATTTATAGAAAAAAAGTTTAAGTCGATTAAACTTTGGGTTTCTATTCCATAGAAAAAAAACCTGTTCTCCCTTCCATAGATTCTATTAAATAGATCTGGTATCCCATAAGTTGTTTATTAGTTTATCAATATGCTTTATATTCTTCTACCAATAAATATTTGTTAAAAAAATGACCGTACGATGGCAACACTCCACATTTTATCTATGGCTTAGTGGACTGTCTGTCGTTTTGAAACATTAAATTAAAATGTTGTTTTGCAAAACTGATGTTTTGAATTATTTTAGGTATTTATTTGCCGATTGTTTTATTGACCAAAAATCATTACCCACTATCCGTGATATCATAAATAATGGTGTAAACTCTATTTCCCCAGTCAAATCTGTCTTCATTCTTTTTAGAAGCCAAAATGTTTTTTTGCAAAAATTTTGTTATCGAAGTTTATCGACTTGTAGACATAATTTTATAGGGAGTGAACGGTCTCAATAAACTAACCTTATTTTGGTTGATGTGAACTTTAGCTGATGTGCTTAGTGTAAAACTACCCAAATTCCACATTAATCTGTTTGTTATCACGGCAGATATCGTCGGTGGAGATGGGAAACCTGAGCGGCGCATCGGGCACGCATCATAAGCGCTCGCATTCCTTCAATAATCACCACAGCTACTCCCAGTACGTCCAGCAGCAGCCATCGCACAAGGGCCAGCAGAACGACATCAGCAGCTGGCTGCAGACCTCCTCGGACGCGCTCTCCTCACAGGCCTCTTCGGTCGGGAACTCCTCCCGACTCACCTCGGCCACCACATCACACAAGATCACCGCCTTTGAGTTTGCCGAGAAGCTGGAGAAGAGTAGTAATTTTCAAGGTAGGAAAATGCGCTTAAATCTATTTTTATCCTTTTTGTTTCCTTGTTGATTCGGCACAAAGCACTTAGGGTGAATTTCCTGATTTAAAAAAAAATTGTGCATTAGGTGCTATAACCTTTTAACCTCTAACCACAGCTAATGCGCACGTATGTGATTTGGAAAGCCAAGCCCATTGCGCAGAAATCCTGCGAGATTTCAGCAATATTTGATTCCCCAGCTTTGCAGGATTTTCATATGCAGGATTGAAAAAAATACTAAATTTACACTAAAAACAGGCTGTTGGTTTGATTTGCCGATCACGTATGGGTGACTAATGTCTTAACAACGTAAGTGAAGAAAGCATATACAGAAATATTCAGTTCGCGGCCCGGCCTATTGTATGGACCTACAGTCGAATTTGCCATAGCAGATCAACAAAAAATGATTGATATGAAAAGTCCTCTTAAATGACTTACTACCTTACATTTTCAATATCTTTATTATATAATGAGTTAGTATCAAAGATAATTGATACCAAATATATCACAAAAAATGTTTATGAAATATTGGTATTACAGTGAAACCCTCTTAAGTATTTCAATTTAATAAATGAGCCTTTGCCCGGAAGAATGTTGTGTCCAACAATATTCTAGTTCTGAGAAAAATTGAAAAAACTAAACCAGTTATGTTTCATAACATTTTATATTTAAAATAGATAAAACATACAATTCTTACGAGTTTTAACTGAAAAGTTGTATAGAAAGGCAATTAAATTAGAGTTTATTACTAGAATTTACGTAGAATTTTTGGAATAATGTTGTATAAGGACTACAGTGAAACCATCTTAAGAAGTTTTCCAAGGGACTGGAAAAAACAAACTTCTTAAGCAGGAAAATCTTATACGTAGGAAAAATTAGGCCAATATTGAGCCGAGGGACCGAAAAAACCAAACTTAAGACGTTTCGCGTCTTAAGAGAGATCTTCTTAAGAGAGTTTCACTGTCATACAACGTTATTCCACAAAACTTTTATTTTACTCTTCGTACTTTACAGAAAGCAACTCTTAACAAGTTTTATTTTACTCTTCGTACTTTACAGAAAGCAACATGCTCCTCTAAAATAAATGCACACATGTCATTGATGTATTTGAGCTTAAAAAGCAAAAAAACGATATGAATAAATAAAACCATTTACATTATCGATATTGTCTTGAGATCAGCATACAACATTATTCCACAAAACTGTTTCAACGGCTGAAAAGCAGGCTTAATAATATTTTTTCTGGACAAATTCTACTTTCCTGCATTCTTCAGCTTCTTGGCTTTGAAGACTTTCTAATTGAAGCCATAAGACGTTCGTTTTCTCCATTTATTCCCATAAATTAAACCACGCGCCTTGATTTTGATAAATGGCATTATGTATACAACATTCTTCCACAAACCAAACTTCGAAAGGCCAACGGGCCTAAAAAAATTTTCATTACCATAATCCATACCTTAAGAGGCGGAATTCCAATTTTCTACCGATTTATAACATATTTCCCTTGAACACTTTAAGTTTCTAAGTTCTTAAAAAAATATATGTTATTTTTCAAGATAATATCTGAAGATTGCTAGGGCCGAAACGTTAATTATATAAAATTCCCTCGATAGAAAAAAATTGCAAAGTATGCTCCAAAAATTATTATTAACACGTTTGTTTCTGTTATATTACAAGTTATATGTATGAAAAAAATCATATTGCTTCTTTAAAAGCTACTTAAAGTGTTACTAGAGAAATTTTTGCTCTATTGTAAATAAGTCGTGTTTTATTAAATATTTTCACAACTGTCGCTTACGCCAATTAATTATAAATCATATTAAATACATCGCGCTCGCTCCCACTAGAAGATTTGTATATCTTTCTTTGAAAACCTTCATTCGCCAACTCGAGGGCTCCGTAAGCAGACGTGTCGTTCAACGTTCTACGATCTACAGACGTGCGATTACGAGCAAATATTTTAATTTATAAAGATAATTTTACTCGTGTAAAGTATATCAGTTTATAAATATAGTTTTTTCAAAGATGGGAAATAATCGAAAGACATCTCGTGTTTCAAAGAAAACATTAAATCTCCAAAAAGTTCAACGCATGATGCAAGCTAATAGGTGAGAAAAAAAATATACAATATTTGATTTATAAGCTTATATTTATTTGAAACGATAATTTATTATTAAAATAAGTAATTAATATTTTTTATGTATTATGTAGTACAAATTAGTTATTCTTTTGTTTTTTTCAGAAAACATATTTTGGGAAATAAAACTAATTCCAATGCATTAGAAATTACGGGGTAAGTTTTAATTTATTTAGGTTTTCTGTTGAGGAATACCTATACGATCGTGATTTATTTTTTAATTAACTTTCTACGTAAAAAAACACACACGTCTCTTCACTTTTTCTCTAATGATGGACTCTGCAACGATGTCCGAAATGTTGGCTGAATAAAGATAATAATATCGTACGAGCTAGGTACCCAAAGGAGGAACGAAGCCAACAGCTTTGAAAGTTCTGAAACTGTGGGGAATTTAATTTAATTTAGTGATGTTATTTTTTATGTCGGAAGGAGGTCCTGAAGAAAATAATTTCCCTCAGAGCCTATGTCATCTTTGAGAATGCTGTGTAGAGGGGTCTTTTTTAGGAGGAGGGAGTGAACCTGTCCTGAACCGGTCCTGAACGAGCCGTAAAACGACCCGTTCTTATGGAACAAATGTCAACTACAAATTCTACCTAGAATTAACTTTATTGTAAATCTTTTGATTAACCGTACCTAGGTGTTCTATTTTCAATAAACTCTTTCATTATATTTCAGATGTGAAATCTATACTCCGCTGCAGAATGTTTTGCCTGAATCTTGTAAAGATGTTAAAGCACCGAGGTAATAATACAATCATTTGAGCCCTTTACTGTTTTTTTAAAATGTCATTTCTTGAAGTGCAGTTACAATCAATGATTTTATTTTTGTCTAGCTTCCACGAACAATCTGAAAAGCCAATACCTAAGGATTTTACTCGTAAACAGAATATAGAAAATGTAGAAAGGTAAAACGGATTTAAGATTTTCATTGAAATTATTGTGTTGTGAATTATTTTTTTTATTATTTATTACTTATTTTTTCTTTACAGTTTATCTGATGTACGTGTCTACATAAATAAGAACAAAAACAAGGCCATAAACAAGAAACTTATCGATCGAAGTGGTCTTTCGCAATGTACTGACAATAGGTATGTTGTAGTGATTTATTTGACTATTCCGGAGAGATGAATTATTAATCTACAAGCTATCTGTTTCATGGGAAAAAATAGCTGCTTCATACGAAAAGAACAATCTTAAGTAATACAAACATACAAAAATTTATAATATTTTTATATAGGCATTCAAATCAATGTATTCTTTCATAAATCGATGTCCATTTTTAACGCTGATTTTGCTTTTCTAGGTTGGATAAAAATGATACAGCCGAAGGAGGACAAGAAAGACGTATCGTCGATATTTTTTATTTTATTGAGCAGCTAAAATCCATATCGGACCATCCTCCTTTTGGATGCGGATTTGGAAACCTTATTGTCATATCTGAGAAAAGATTTGGCCTTATGTCCAAAATACTGTTTGAATGTAACATGTGTCGCACCAAATTTACAGTCAACACATGCGACCCAAAACCTAAACATACCATGGACGTCAATGTAGCAGCAGTATCGGGGATGACTCCTGCAGGAATTGGGCTTGCTCAACTGTCCGAGCTTTTGACGGCTGTTAACATACCCCCGATGTCCCAAAAATTGTTCAACAAGAAAAATGTGTTAGTGTCAAGGGAGTGGGAGAAATGCGCGTTAGTCGCCATGGAAGTCGCAGCGGAACGAGAGCGTCAAGCAGCTATCGAAGAAGGTTCTCTGCAGGACGGAGTGGCAGTGATAGACGTGATCGCGGATGGCTGTTGGTCAAAGCGATCATATAGAAAAAATTATACCGCCCTCTCCGGTGCGGCAGCAATTATCGGCAGAAGATTTGGAGAAGTTTTATACCTCGGAGTTAAAAATAAATATTGTTGCATTTGCGCAAGAGCTGAGAACCAAGGAATATTGCCTAAAGAACATGCTTGCTACAAGAACTATACAGGACCTTCAACAGGAATGGAAGCTGAAATTCTTGTAGAAGGGTTCAAAACTTCAGTTGAATCATATAATTTGATATATGGGCGGCTAATAGCGGATGGCGACAGTAGTACTTATCATAAGTTAATCCAAACGAGACCGTATCCAAATTACACCATCGAAAAAATTGAGTGTCGCAATCATTTGCTTAGAAATACGTGCAACAAATTATCCGCTTTAAACGGAAGTTTTGGACCCTTCCTGTATAATTTTTGTACAAAGCATGTTCTTTAGGTAATGTACCTTGGTTCTCAGTTCTTGCACAAATTCAACAATATTTATTTTTAACGCCGAGGTATAAAAATTCTCAAAATTGTCTGTTAAAAATTGCTATATAATTTAATCTATATGTATGATCACTTTGCGATCACGTCTATCACTTCCACTCCATCCTGCAGCGACCTTCTTCAATAGCAGTTTGACACTCTCGTTACGCTGTAACTTCCACTGTGAGTAATGCGCATTTCTCCCACTCACTTGAAACTAATACATTTGACTTATTATACATTTTTGGTACATATGGGATATGTTGACAGCCATCAAAAGCTTGGACAGTTGAACAAGCCCAATTCCTTCAGTCATCCCCGATACTGTTGCTATATTGACGTCCATTTAGATTTTCGGTCTCAGTTTCTGTAAATTTGACGCTACACATGTCCACACTCCAACAGTATTTTTGACATTAAGCCAACTCTTTGCTCAGATTGACAATAATGTTTCGCTCGAAACATGTTTAGGGCAATAAGTTTATAGTTTAGGGTTCTTTCACCGTATTTATTGGGACATTTCGGAACCACCTATCTCTTCATTTTGAGTGAATCTTGTAATATGTTAGTGATGAAATTATATTTGACAATTTAAATAAATAATATTTACAGAAGTTAAAAAAAATTAAAGTTCATTGAAAGCTATTAGCTATTATAAACTATTAAAAGGAGTAGTAGCAAAAATTTCTTAAAAAGAAAAATAAATAAAGCCCCTTTCGCACAAACATACAGACACTGCTTTTTAATTATTAAAAAAAAAAGATTTTTGAATATTATTTTATTTTGCCCGCATGTTTTATTACTCTTTTTTAATTATTGAATTGTTTAAATGAATAAATAAATAAATACAAAAAAAGTCTTCTGATTTGTAAGTCCTTAGGAGGCACATAGGGTATTTCTATCTATCTTTATAATATAAAATATTTTATAAGCATAAAAATGTATACGTGTATATAATTTATATAAATGTACAAAATTAGATATTATATGTGTATAAATATTATTTTAAGCATATTATACAAGATATCGGGAGTAAAGTGCATAAACTTCGGGAGGTGATTCACCATATAGTACAAGTAAAAAAGAAAAAAAAAATACTTGTTTGGAATTCCAAATTCAAAAATATATTTAATTAATTAAATCTAACCTATCCCCACACTTTGACAATCACCGTCGTTTTAACGTTCGTGCTCAAACTGCCGGTATTCAGCCTATGTTACTAAAAAGGATTTTGTTTTTCTATAATTGCAACAGATGTCGCTAATGTAATTCAGTCTTTTGAATTAAAACTATTTCAACGCGAATTTAGACAGTGACACCTCTGTCGAATTCTTTTTAAACTAAATATTGTTAATTTTGTGGGTGGTAACCGAATCTCAATTCTTTTGATGGAAGGCTGGCCCTTAAAAGATGCTTATTAATATGCCCAACATTATTCCATCAATAACCTCAATATTGATAGTTTTTTTTTGATACAACATTATTCCGGACAAGGGCTCAAATAGAGAATGGTGCTGGATTAGCAAACCCTAATCACGTACGTGCATGATCGACCACCATCACCAATTCAAATTTTTGATATCAAATATATTCTCTTACATAATAATTGTATTTTCAGGTTGGACGGTAAAGAGCCTACGCCCCGCCGCCCCCCTTCGCCCCCTCACACACCCGGGCGACGAGACGGCCGGGGGGGGCGCGGCACACCCTTACGCGCCCTCCCTGCGCAAGGTCAACTCCTACGAGGAGGACGGCCTGATCCTGCGCGTCATAGAGGCCTACTGCACGTCTAGCCGCTCCCGCCACACGCTCAACTCTGGTGAGTGTAGAGCCTAACGTTGCGAGATCGCCCGCGCTCACTCCTGAAATCCCGTCTCAAATCGAATCTTATTTTTTTTGAAATCGTGCTATCGTTGACTCGTTTTTTATAACACGCGTTGCATCGATTTGATGTTTCATATATTATGTACGGTGGAAATACTTGATTCAACTCCAAAACAAAATTAATGCAAAAGTTTGTCTTTACAAAATGACAACATTTTTGTAATGACTAGACATCAGATTACTCGAAATCTGAAAACATGCACTCACAAAATGAACAAGTAAAAACAAAGTTTTTCTTACTGTAATACTTGTATTTTCGAACTAGTTGCGTCATCATTGGACCGGCTAGTAGCCAATTTCAGAGAAATGCATGTGCGTGCACTTGTGTATTCGTGAGTGCCACCAAAAGTTGATAGAATGCATTGTCATCGACAATGAGTCTATCTGCCAAATTTCCACTCGATGGTATGTCTGGAAGTGGGTTAATTTCCACTTCCAGGATTTTAATTCATTCATTCATTCACAAAAACAAAATCAAAATTCAAATAGATGTATTTAAATGTACTAAGACGTGTTGATTCACAGAATTTGAACAATTCATCAAATATCAAAGTTAATTTTCAAGTTCTGTGAAAGTTTAATACAAGTTCTGTTATTAATTCAGCCCTTGCCCGGAATAATGATCTATCCAAAAATATTCTTGTTTTTAGAAAGATTGAAAAAACAAAACCATTTATGTTTCATTACATTTTATCTTTAAAATACAATATACATACAATTCTTAAAAGTTATACATGAAAAATGGCAAAGAAAGGCAATTAAATTAGTATTCCATCAACAATTCAACATTGATAGTTTTTTTTTGATACAACATTATTCTCGTTGTTAGTTTTTGGGGTGTTATGCCGTGTTGCGCTATCTCCTACTATAGCCGACGTTTCGGACAGCGTTGCAGTGTCCATCATCAGGGCAGATCCGGTAGATCCGACGATGGATGATGGTGATCACATCGTCGGATCTACCGGATCTGCCCTGATGATGGACACTGCAACGCTGTCCGAAACGTCGGCTATAGTAGGAGATAGCGCAACACGGCATAACACCCCAAAAACTAACAACGAAAATGCTTTTGGCCGTGAAAATCTAAAAACTTATCCAACATTATTCTGATTATAATAACAGAACTTGAATAGAACTTTCAAAGAACTTGAAAATTCACTTTGAAAATTGATGAATTGTTCAAATTCTGTGAAGCAACTGGTCCTAAAAGTGCCTCAATTATAAAAACTATTCTTTACTAACGAGAATTCTACTTGTGGAACGCATGATAAAAGATTTCACCTTACGTAATGAATAAGACTCAATTTGGGACTCTTTCATTGAGTTGTTGGGCTTGAGACAATATTAAAACCCTTTTTTGATATATAAATGATCCCAGTTGTAGAAGTTAGCTAAAACCATAGTTACTACATACTTGGATTTAAAGTTCTGTTGCCCTAGAGTTGATAATATATTTGAATAAAGACCTGTTGTACTATTGAGTGATTGAACCAGCTCCACATTTTATGGTTTATTTTTTTGGATGCAGCTAATGGTTGAGCAGTAATTATTTCCATTAATTATCCAGACTTAGTCATTTTGCAGGTTGTTAATTTAAAGTCACATCATTTGTGTGTTGTAATTTGTTCATTTCAATACGTATTAACCATTCAGCATGGTAATTAGAGTGCTTGTGAGGTAATCATATAATTTCTCATTCTTACGATGTTACAGACATCCGAAATGGTGTACAATTTCATCATCAACTTGTGTCTTCATCTTGTGAACTTTATGTCTTACTGTCTTATCATTGCTTTCTCTCAAGAGCTGCGTTAGTGGTGGATTTTCGTGTGAATTTTTTAGGTTATTGGTGATCACAAGTACTGGGGTAAGTGATCCCCAGAAAGAAATCTACTTCACTTAGTATATATATATACAAACCTCTCACTTAAAAATGCAATTTCACTCCCTTCCTTGCAATAATTCTCGTTATCTCGGAATCAAATACGAGACGAGAATTTATTTTGGATAACAGTCATAATTATCTAGGTTTTTCACATCACTTTCAATACACAAGCCTAAAAATATTAATAATATGTACTTAACATATGAAACAAGTACTTACTACATATTCTGTTGGATAGAATAATATGCAATTATTAGTATTAGAAACCAAACGCACTTTATCACTGAGGTACTTAAAACAAAAAAGAGTTTAACTAGACTTAGCATGAGTGTTTTTCACTAAATTAACAATGAATTTTTGTAGTAAAATTGTAACATTATTCAATAAATATAGAATTTTATAGTTAATGATTAAGCTTGTCAATCATAAAAGTATAAATAATATAATATATTAGATACTTAACCCGTCTGCTTGTTTAGGAATACATACATCCCAAAACACGTAATCGCGTTATACTTTCATAAGACTAAAAATGTCGCAGATCGACCTTACATTTCGCTCTCTCGCATCTCTCTTCCTCTCATGCAAACATATGTATTTTTCTTTTAACCAGAAAGAGAACAAAATAATGCTTATTATTGTCTTTGAAATATGAAAGCTATCTTGCATAGATATTTTACAATCTCGATCCAAAGTGACAGTTTGACTTCGGTTTGACGAAACCGAGGCTTCCGGATTGTGAGGTGCGAATATATTAAACCAAGCAGACGGGTTAACTAGATGGATCCCCTAATAATGTGAAGGTTGGGTAGAGTTGTGTCACAGTTGTATATATTATTGTAGTGGTGATGGTACACATTCATACACATTATTTAGATTGGTGCACTTTGCAAGCAAAATATTACAAGAAAATAATATAGAACATTCAGATTTACAAGCAAAAATTAGTCAGTATAAAATGAAATGAAGAAGCAATCTGTTGTTGAGATCTAAAAGTAGATATTTTTCAAAATGTTAATAATAATTTTTTTCTCTAACATAATGCTACTGTCTGTTTTAACTTATATATGTTGAAGCATTCTAACTAATTTTCACTCTGAACAATAATTAACTAAGCAACTTAGCATCACATTAAGTCATCAGGCAGTTGGAGGTGCCATATTGCACAAATTATGTATTCAGAATGCTAAATAATACTTAGTTTTTAGAATTCCACTAAGCAATATTTTAGATAATTTTTTAACAAAACTTGATTAATATAAAAATATTTACTGTAGAGTTTTAAAACAATCAGTGTTATGAGAATAGTTATCTAATATCGATGGGCATTTTTAGTACTTAAAAAAAAACTTTTATTTTAGTGTTTCAGAATTATCTCGTCACATAATATTAAATGACTTACCTTGTTCTTGTAAGAACTTTTTTTATACTATTTATGGTAAAATACTATTTCAATGTGGGAATACTTAGTCAATCCTACCTTATTATTAATAATGCAGGCCTATGAAAAATATTTTTACCAAAGAGCCATTTATGGCAGTATTAAAATCAATTTTGATTTGCCATTTGAAAGTTAAGGTATCGCTAATGTTCACCAATTTAACAAGCATGCTTAATCCAATACCTTCTTTCTTTCATAATTCATACAAGTTAAGTCCATTCTCCCAAAAAATAACTTGTCTAGTTCTTTCACTTTGCTGCCTGCATATGAACATGTTACCATATTTTAGGATATTAAAATTTGGCTTTTAATTTGATACTAACATGTTTTTCATCACGTGAATTATGTAGTTCCAAATATACCGCTGGAGTTATTCGAGTCTTCGAGGCGTCGCCAGAGCAAGTCGAGAAGCAGAGTGTTCAGTTGGCTTCTTGAGTAAACGGGAAAATACCATCTAAATTACTAATTTTGTAGAAACCGTTAACACCGCAACAATCTAATCAACTATTGTAATAATTATTGTTGTACGCCTTTATAAGTGATACTTCTCCCAGGTTGAAGAGTGAATATTAAACATAATATAATATTGTAGTAAAAAGTCGAGAATTAATATATTGACTTCTTGTAAAGGTCTGAGATCTGAAATATTCAAGTGTTCATTGTTTGTTCCATGCGGCCGCTTGTGGCGTCTTCCGCAGTGGACCTGGCCCATTTATCGTGCGGTAATGTACAATCACACGCACACATAACTAATAAATCTCACGCTAATTCTAATTCCCCGCACATATCGGAATTCGATGTGTGCTACAACTTGAAACCGCTCAACGTGAAACTGAATTGCGGTCTGGGATCCAAAGTAAGACGGAACCACAGCGCGCTACCCGCAGACTATAAGACCTGCGCGCACAAGGTTCCCGATACTAAAAAGCTTCTAACCGAACGCAAATTCAAGCTAAACCGCTCTAACCCGTCTATTGCGGAGCTGGGACGGTGCAGTAGCGACAGTCCTCTGCGGAGATCAGCCCCTGTCCTGGACATCAATCCTCGGAGGGTGTCGAGTCCCCTCTTGGGAGGGGGCGGGCTGGGCTGCCGGGGGGGTCGGGGGGCCGTGCTGCTCCCCGCCCGAGCCCCCTCGCTCCCCATGGCCTCGGCTTGGTGTTGTGGCTCCTTTGTAAAGCAGCTTAGAAAGACTCATCACTTTGATTAACCGACTGACTTGTGTTCATTGTTCGGTGGTCGCTTGTGCCCTGTCTCTGTACATGTGTGTGTGTGTCTGTTGGTTTTGGATAGTATTATTTTGCTGGTTCGCAAGTATAGTTTGCTGTTGTGTGTTCAGCTGTGGTGTTGCCTTACATATTGATATTATTTGTTAAGCGAGCGTGTAGTTCTCAAATTGCAGTTTTCATTTATTTGACTGACTGATGCCTTAGAAGCATGATTATATTGTATTGCATTGTGATTATACTGAGAACTTGACTGTTGGTAATGCTATTCAAACAAGTTGGGAACTAACACTTTGACATAATATTAACACATTTATTTATAGTACCTTCATAATAAATATAATGACACATGTTTATTTTCGTAAAATATATTACTTACCTTAATATTTATTTGAGTTGCACACCAACAAACCATATTATTTTAAGTGGAGATCTTTAACTATCTTACCGCTGATATTAAAAACTCAGTCAAATAATGTGCCAAAAAGTAAGCCTTATTTAACATTATTTACTATTAAGTATTTCTGTGATGGATAGTACATATATTTTTTCAAGACAATGCTATTTGAAATTGGCAAGTTTATATTATTATTAAAGTTTGTTGAGATTACTTATTTTATAAGCATAGTTTCACTGTTTACATGTGAAATTAGTTGCGGAAGTTTTTCTGCAAAATAAATTAGTTGCAAAAGGTGCGTGTTGATTTTACTGTTTCATTAAAGGAATTTCTCCGTTGTTGTGATTATATTGGGATTATTCACTTTTCTTAAAATGTTTATAGAAAGCTTGTTCACTTATTGTATGAATTGTTAAGTTTAAAGCTTTACTCATGAAATATTCTTAAATAAAATGATATTGTAATCGCATATTTAAAGTTCATATTATTATATGTATACTGTAGTCACTGTTTGAACCAACTGTTTATCAAAATGTTTATTATATCAAGTTATTCTTATACTCAATATGTATGAAATATTTTATAAAGTAATGTAGACACATTAACTTTCAATAAAGTATTGTTATAACGATGAACAGACTTTATATTTGCATGCTAGCTTCTGTCCTATCCTATTTGCTTTGGGCTTGGTTGATGGTGAATTACTGGTTTAATTCATGTGTATACTGGATCTGAATTATTCTTGCTTATGGTGCTTCGATTTTTGATAATGTAAATGACATTCAAGAAAGTTACTTTACTTAATTCCAAGGTACATTGGTTAGTGTTAATAATAATTTCCCTTAAGATTTTTTGAGTGAATTTAGAAGACTTTAGCTAACTAATAATGACTGGAAACGTGACACAACAATGTTTGTTAGAATAATTGGGTTTACATAATGGGATATCTTTCTACAATTTGTCAAATTTTTGTTTTGACAAAAAATCACCATAAAATTCCAGAACCTTAGTAATATACTTCACAAATTCTGTTGGTGTTATGGAATAAACTATATATTTTAATATTGTGCATCATTTTTTTACTACACAAAAGTAGCACAGCCCAAACTATTATTGTGCATGGATTAATAAACACAGTATGCAGCAATTCTTCTATCAAATACCTGTCTTTCTTCAGCATTCAATATTAACATAATATATCTTTAAAATAACTGTACAACAGCAATACATTTTAAAATAATGAAGCAATCTAAAAAGAAAGTACATTTAGGATGCTAGGAAAATATAAACTATGTGTTGTTGATTAATGTTGTTGGAGAAAATCATGCAAATGTATATTGCTTGGCTAGCTCATGGTTGGTGGAGATGATTTATTAGGTTGTACGTATTGTCTTCTATTATTTATTTCCTTTTGTTACTTAGATAATCTAATAATAATTCAAGTACAAATTCAATTAAATAATATTTATGCGCTCTTACTCCGTTTATACTATTTAAACGTGACATTTAATCTAATTTCCTACTCCAAGAAAGATTTCCATTTGTTACTTTTACAATAAAACTGGACAATAGATAGAAAGAAACAAACAACAGACTCAGACTGTAAAATACAATTGTAAAAAAAACCAACTGAATAAGACTATATACATATTGACTATTGAAAACACAAAGTATGCTGTTTTTCAATAGGGTGGCTGAATAGGTTGGTCCCCCCCTTTTTGAGGTGGTAGAACACACATCCAAAACCAAAAATATTTTATTTTGCTACCATACTGTGGCAAATGTTTTTTTTAAATAGAATATAGTTATTATCGGTGTTCAGATAAAATTCTTGTGATTTCTGTCAAGGTGGTGGTGAAAAGTTTTCAATGTTTTACGCTTGGCTTTCATTGGTAAGGTATACATAATAAATAAAGTGTTTCCCTACATGTGATGTTATGTAATGAAATATAACAAATTTAAATGTTCTAATCTTGCCAGAAAATCAAAATTGAACTGTGTCTAACAATTAACCACTGCGATAGCAGACTGTGAGGAAGCAGGTGACTGGCTGGTGAGGAGCCCCTCGCTGCCGCTGGCGGGGCCCAAGGGGGCGCCCTCGCCTTGGCCCAGCCTGCTCGTGCTGCAGAGGGAGGTGCGCCAGCTGCGGGAACAGCTGGAGGTGGAGCGACACGAGAGGATGCTGGCCATAGCACAGCTGCAGCCCAACATGACACTGCAAAATGCCAAGGAGAGCAACTGCTGACATTCATCCTGAATATGCCTTATGTAATGTCCTTATTTGCTGAATTTGTCATATCTCCTTAATTGACTCCCTTGAAACTAACCAGTAACATTTTTGGAACGGAGGAAGAACATTGAAAATGTAGAAAAGAGTCCTTCAAAATGTCTGTCTGCAAGTTGTATAGTGCATTACTGCGAAACCCGCTTGACTACAATAGCTGTTGAGTCCTGTTGAGTCACATTGTGCCGTATCTGCCACCAAATGACGCGTCCTCACAAAACTCGTTCTATCTCGTTTTCTATTACTATCAGACATATGATATAAACAGTATTAGGGAGAGAGGACACCAAGCGTTCTCTTTTCATTTAAATTATGTTTTCTTTACAGTAGTCTCTATAATCTGAAGAATTAAAAACCGAGCCTGTTCAGTTTAACGATTTTAGAGTTACTGGAATCTTTGAGAAACAGTTGAACTTTTGAAAAGATTTGATGTTTTCCAAATCAGTGTTTTTTTTACGTTAACTTCACACAGGAGGCCCTAGGTAAAATAATTTCTATCACTGCCTACGTCATCTTTGGGGAAGCTGTGTGGAGGTTTTTTTTAGAGGGTAGATGCTACATAGTCGAAAATGTTATTCTTTTTACCTTACAATTTGGATACTGGATTTACCAATATTATATTCCCTTGCTAACTTCATACAACTCTCTCCACTAAGGCCTGGTATATCAGTTGCTAAAGCTCGGCTTGGTTAGAATTTCGAGCTTGGCACAAAAGTCCGTATATATAGGTTGAAAACATAGATATCACCAATATTACAAGTTTTGTCTATGAGCGCCCTTGAGGTGATTTTTCACAAAAACGGCGCTCTATAAATTATCCAATTATTATTATTATTATTATTATTTTAATTTTAATAGAGTAATGTGTTTCTTTTTCTTTGCAAAACCAAACTACTGTCATCGCAATATTTCAAAATGTCAACAACCTCAGTTCAATTTTACGCGGGTTTAATTTACGAATTGATTTTTGATAAAGTTCCAAACTTCAATCAGCATGGCAATCTAGGCAAAATATTTTAAATATTAATTTTTTTGCTGGAGTCATATTCATGAAATTTTTTCTTCGATTAGTGGGATATGACAAATTTATATACAGTAGAACTCGGGGAATTGCGTAACACCATAAATTTTATGTATTATGAAAATATTAACAAGTCTGCTTCAATATACATATTTATTTATTAACATCCCTTAAAGGCAGCAGTACAGTTATTATTGGGTTATTCACATTACTTGTGTTCTACTAAGGCATCAATGTTATTTATCACTTATAAATTTTATAAATAGGAAATTCACCTAAAATTTGCCTTATTTGTCTTAGAGAAATTTAACAGAATCACAGTTATTTATTTATATTGTGTTCATCACTTATTATATTTTTAGTAATAAGACTTTTTTAAGGTCAGTACCGCATTTCTGTATATACATATACACGGTGTCCGAAAACTCGTAGTACAAGCGGAAAACTGGTGAACCTACATCACATAGGGAACCTAAATAAACATAAAGATTTTCAATTTAAGCATTTTTACATTCAAATTTAAAAAAAAATATATATCTAATAAATTTTTTCGGGTTCTTTAGGGTTACCGATACACGGAAATGTTATTTTGACAGTTCAAAGATGCTACTATAAAATTATTTATAAGCTGCAAAATCTTTTTTCGTGTCCATAGTTTATTTATTTTCACTTACTAAGTTATTCTTCCACCTCTTCTAGGCATTAAAATACGGTTAATTAACGTATTTACTTTGTTGTGGAGCAATTTGAATAAGCGGCGGGCAATAATTTACTCCAGTTGAAAGTAATACGAACGATTTTCGGCCAATTCGAATAAGCCTTGTGAGAGAAATTATTAGCATATTTGTGTTCCAACTTACATTATGTAGTAATGTTCCTTTTCAAATCCAAAAACCCTAGGCACATCACAAAAAACACATTAAAATGTCATTGGTACATCACAAAAACATAATAACAGGCGTTGGTATTATTCCATTGTAATACACAATAATTAATCACGTTAAACTACGAAAATATCACAAAATAGTACACAAACACACATTGTTTTAAAGTTTAATGAACGAAAGGGTTGTTGATTGAAAAAATGTCAACAAAACGCGTCAATCGCGTGAGCCGTGAACCGAAAACTGCATAAACAATATACCCGAATCGTACAGGTCCGAAGATAGCCGCAATCTTCTAGCCTATTCTCTCGCGTGTATTGAAATGAGCGAATAGAGATAGCTAATTTTGTTTTGGAATGCGATACGTACAAGCTGCGAATGATTCTACTTCTTGAAAACTATCGCGGGTCTCTTATTTCACGTGTTTATTGAAAGGAGCTAATAGACAGAGCGGATTTTGTTATACTACAAGCTGCGAAAATATTACGATGATCTATTTAACCGTCGAATGACCAATTATTTTATTTTTACAGTGAATTAAATTTTGGGCGATTTGAAAATAATGCTTAAAATCCGGAATTCTTTATTTGTTTTTCTTTTCAATAGTTTTTATTAGTTAGGTACTATGATCATCAGTAATAATTTATAAGAATTTGACCAAAAAAAAAAACAACTTCTGATTCGATTTACTCGAAAACAAAAGCTCAAATCAAAAAAAGTTATACTACAAAATCAACTCCAAATGTGATGGGGAATCCCCAGTTTCCCGCTTGTACTACGAGTTTTCGGACACCTTGTATATATATATATATATACATATAGACTGATAACTAAATATCTCAAAGCACAAACATCACCACATTTTACAAGCACTTATCTTAATGAATAAATACCTTGTCCCATTACTTTACAGAACTAAAACACGGATAATCTTCATACATAAAACTGAAATAGTTTTTAAATAACCGGGAAAGGTCTTTGAAAATTTGAACATATGTATTATGTAATTTTTTTCCATTCAGTATCACAAACTGTACATTTTTATATTATTTCTTATGGCCAAAGTGTAATATTAGAAATAGTTAATTAATGAGGACTGAATGCAGTAGTTGTTAGTTAAAAGCTGTAAAGGAAGCGAGGCTAGCAGCTAATAATGAGGTTACAATACCAACTCTGATGTATGGGCAGTGAGGTGTGGAACTGGCAGAGACAGGAGGAAAGTAGAATGCTGTAGAAATGAGAACCCTAAGACCATCTATGACTGAATTATTTAATAACAATATCTAAAAGAATACAAGTCCGATGTAGATATAATAAACAATACAATTAAGGTACCCCCAAATAGTTAGAACACATAGATGTTATGGATTGTATGAAAACAGAAGTATCGAAAGAATATATGACACGCAAGTGAGGGATACGTTTGAAAGATATGGAATGATCAAATGAATGAATGTGATGAAAAGGA
This sequence comes from Limnephilus lunatus, assembly GCA_917563855.2. Lineage (NCBI taxonomy): Eukaryota > Metazoa > Arthropoda > Insecta > Trichoptera > Limnephilidae > Limnephilus > Limnephilus lunatus. Next base: position 89,627,256 of record OU830595.1, on the reverse strand, counting down.
TGGTGTTTCACAACAGCGTTGTTGACATTCCATCCTCTCTGCTACACCTTTTGAAATAGTCTGATGATAAGTTTATTACTTAATGAAATTAGGAGGTTATTCTGTCATGAGGAATGTGTAAGATATAACTGAAGCCAAATTGTACATATGTATTTAATGTTTAATGCGTAATATTATTAGCCAATAAAGCATTCCTATTCAGGAATCATAAAAAAATGGATTCAAATATTATAAACCTTGTTTTTATTATACCGAAAGGACCAAATAACTATATTTTATGTATATTTTGTATTGATTAAGACTGTTGAAACAAATTTTATGGATTTAAGTATACACCATTGTATTTTTATAATAAATGTATATTTTGCATTATGATTTTGGACTTTTTTTTCTTCAGTCAAAAACAGGTAAATATCAACCAACTATTATGTACTAACAAAAATCTTTATGCAGAAAAAAACTAGTGTAAAATTCAAAATACATGAAAATCTTTACACCAAACAAAAATATATTGTACATAATATAATACTGCCAGCAACTAAACATTCAGTGATTTTTTTTCCATTCCATAACTTTTTTCTTGATTTGGGTGATATCCTTGGCGTAAGTCCTGCAACAGCTTCCTATATACCTGACTCCTAGATTTAGCCAATCTTCAACAAATGTCTCCAAAGGTTTGGAACCCTGGCCTATCCAACTGCAATCAAAATAGAAACAATAAGTTAGCGCTTTCACACAAACAAAGTATTGAATTACATAAATCTAAACATAAACATTAGTGCGCACAGTTTATACCCATGCTGTGCAAGCAGAATCTCTACAGAACATCGAACCATTTTCAATATCATACAGATATTGAAAATTGTGAAGATGTTTATCAAATAACTTATTGTTCGACAATTCATCACATGTCTTCTAATTCATTGATGCATTGTGGTTTTGAACAGCTCTACATAGAATAAATATCTTTTTTGTTTTTTTTTTTTTCATTATCTCCACACAGGAAGCCCTGAGGAGAAAAAAAAACACTCAGGGCCTATGTCATCTTTGGGGATGCTGTGTGGAGGGTCTTTATAGGAAAGGAAAGAGAGGAAGTTCTGGGAAGGAAAAGGATACGGGGGGTGGGTAGGAATCTGGGGGTCAGTATGTCCAGGAGTGATGGACACATGATGAATCCACTGGGGTGCAAGGCGGTGTTCCGAGAGAGTACAGCTTGAGAAGTCAAAGGGACTACCTCAACCATTCTCTCCCGATCCGGCCTGCCGTGCAGCTGGTGGGAAGACGCATCCGCCACCAAGACCCGGACAAACCTCACTCCATTAACCCGGGCACCCTGCTAAGTCACCAAATTTTGCAAACCACTTGGGGTGAGCTATGGCAGAGGTGTTGGTTATCCAATAAATGGTTCCCAGAACGGCGGTACCCATATGCGCCTCCCAAATTGGCTTGAAAATGGCTTGTTTATAAATAAAAATTTTAATAGTTACCCATCTTGTTCCACTACATATTTCTCGCCGCTGTTTGGATACGCAACAAGCGGAATCTCCTTATCTTTATTGCGGTTGATGCCATCAAACAAGTTGTGCACATAAACTGGGTTTAAACAATTCACTCCAACTGCCAATATTTGCTTTGGATTTAAATTATAACAGTGAACAGCAACGTCTTGGAACTTTTCTCCATGGACCAGAGACACATCATCCTGAAATGTTGTGTAATAAGAAATAAATAAATAGTAATCTGTCACTTACGCCCTTTTGACTTGGAACAGTCTGTAATAACAATAATTGGAGAGCGCTGTTTTTGGGAAAAAACCCCAAAGGATGCTGCACAAATATTACTAAATAGGCTATAATTATTATTATTATCTTATAATTAATTATTGATAATTTAATTTAACAACAATATGGCTAATTGTGTCCACCAGCTCAATAAAAATATATAATATTTGCAATTTCTTTGATGTGAAAGAAAGTGTTTTAATTCTGTTTATTGAAGTGCTTTTGGATTCACAATATATTTTTTTTCCATCTGGTGGGTACACAAATAAATCAGAAAGTTTTCCGATGCATGAACAGACCACATTCATCTATCCGTGTGAGAAGCATGGATTTTCCAAATTTACCCCTTGCTATTACTATTTCTCCTTTGCAATCCCTCCCTCTGTCCCTCCCTTGTCACCCACCCATCCCATGTCCTTTCTCATGCGTCCCAGTTCCCGCCCCCGTACCCCTCCTGCGACCCTTTCCCCTCCCGCATTCCCCTTCCACCTTCCCCCCTCCCGCGAACCCCCCCTCTCCTTCGTTCCCCACCCTCGCTCCCGGATTCCCTTCCCCCATCCGCCTTCCCTCCCTGCCGCTAAACTAAATGAAATACACAATATTTTCAAAAAACTCGCACACCACTTATTGTAATTTTTTAATACAAATTTCACAATGCCAGAGCTCACCATTAGATTAAAAACTTCACTTTATATGACAAACAAAAAAACATTCATTTTTATATATAAAGATTGTAATTGATTATGTACATAATTCAATTACAGTACAACGCTTCTCTTTTAAGCAATGCTTGTGTAGAGAAGCAGATATTATTTATGAAATGTACAGGCACATGTTGTCGCCAATCTCAGAAAAACTCCATCAATTTTGCAATGTAACCACAACAAAGCTATTTATAATCACAAATCTTTTTATTAAAGTGTAAATTTATTATTAACTCACATTTCTAGTTAAAGATAGCGTGAGGTGGAATTGATCTTACGTTATTTATGTGTTATTCTGTGCAGAGATTTTATAATTATTTAATAATTAAAATCAACATTCAATAAATTAATGACATAATAATATAGTACAATGATTCTGGGCAGTATACTAGCGTGCATACATAAATACTTACTTTACAGCTGAATGAGAGCCAGGCTTTCACGTTAGGATAATCTTCAAGAAGCGATATCAAGGCCTCTGCTTCAATCTGGCAAGGAATCGTCTCAAAGGCAAATATTTCAATGCCAGCCTTTACCATAACCTCAATGCGTGTCTTGTGCCAATCTTTTAGCTCCTGTGTACACAATTATTCATTTATCAACAAACTTACTAAACACAATCATAAGACAAACAGTAAGTAATAAATAAAATAAAATGTTATTTCTTTTGAAATCAAGAAAACAACTTTGTTGTTTAGATATCGATCGTTCAGTTGATAAGTCATCCAAATATGTACTAAGTTTTGAGATAACGAGGAAGACAATATTCGAATGCTCGACATAAATCAAATATTATTTATGTGTGTCTGTGTTTTACACATTAAATATGATCATAATGATCCGGTACATTAGTATCGACATTTTGAAATATCCTACTAGTGACCTTACAACATCAACATTTTACTTGATTCACTACAAGTTTTTGTACATTATAATTTATTGTACCAAATAAAGGGTATACTTTTATATATAACTGTACACTCAACTCAAATTTCTGAGTAATCAAACTGGAAGATTGATATATAATTCTGATAGTATAATATATTTATAGGTCATAAGTTATAAGATAATGTTTTGGGTTGAGCTATTTGATGACTGGTCGGTTTTCCACCAAAACAGTGTTCTAGAAATGATGTGTAAATATTGTAATGATAATACAAATTTTTTTTTCATTGAAACACGACAAACGCATTCTCCTAAGATTCCATTTATAACTAGTATGCGGCTGGCGGTGGCAAAACGAAAATTCCAGAGATGCTCATTATTAAAGATAAAACCATTAAATTATAGTTATATAACCAGTCAAATTTGTTTTATGGGTCCAACAGACTTAGCTATAAAAAATAAAATAACATTTGGTTTTGGCCTATTTCAGCATATCGCTCGCCTTACTAGTTATAAAATGATAAGTTTTATAATGGGCTCGACTTTAGCTTGGGATCTCAAAGAATTTGAACATAATTTATTCTGAAGAAGACTATTATAAGGGTTATCAGCACATAGATTTTAACCGGAGATTCCAGAGTATATTTGGAATAAAAAATATTTATTAATAGAGGGGCAAAAAACATGTAGCCGCAAATATTTTAATGTGGGTGCCATAAATCGTAACAAGGCGACAAGTACTTTCTCACGGTATTAGATAAGCAAACTTGTATTTGTTCTTATTTCAAAATTAAATCTAGAAGGTGTTTCGTCTGTTGTTTTAGAATTAAATTTGGTTAAAAAACTCTGCCTGTCCTGTTGTTTTTCTTTAATAATATAATACATAATAAATTTATATTCTACATTTATTTTTATTTTATTTTATTTGGAAAACCAACAGTTTATAAAAATAATGTTTGATGAAATACATATGTATAAAAATTTAACCAATAACAGGTTTTCACTGATTTGTTACTTCTCACACAATATGAAACTTAATTTTTCACATAATAATCAACCTCACTAGGGCAAAGCCTTTTTCGAGGTAGGTTTTCAATGTAGATGTCATTTTGCTGTCCCATGATACTTTTGTTAAAACAAAAATATGTTTTTCCATCACACATCACCACTGATCACCCTACTTAATGTCGCAAAGGAACACATGATATGCACTCTGTCTCGCTTGTGCTGCTTGAACGAGACAGAGTACAAATTACGTGGTCTGCTAGGACATACCCAACTACACAGTGGCAACGTATGATGGAAAAATGACATCTATATTTTTCACTTCAAACACGCTCAGGAATCGCTGGTTAAAATCATCAGGGCAAACCGGGGAGCCTGCCCCGTGCGGCAGTTTTAGGGGGCACCAAAATCGTAATTTATATGTTTGATTGAAAAAAAAAACTTATATACAAAGCGCCTGGCATACAGTGCACGTTGATTTATCGATTATTAATTTTTTTAAATTAAATTTTTTTTTTCTTCATTTTAAGCACCCGCTAAACTGCCAAAGCAGTTTGTCAGCAAGTCAATTTAACAACATTAATATACACAAAAGAACAATTATAACAAGATACCACAATACAGAAAATAGAAACAGAATAATAACTTTTAAGTAATTACAATATAAAGGCATAAAATACACAGACAGACAGAAATAACACAGGCAAATTACTCATAGTCATATTATACACAAGATTAAAAAAAATGAATATAAAAAGACTTGATCTATTAGCCATTTTAAAATTTTTTTTTGAGATCGGTGGTGCAATTTGATTAGTTTTTTATATTCATTGGCATCTTATTAAATATGGTAAGGACAAGATAAGTGAATGTCCGTTGCCCGTATTTATTTATAATTTTTGGAATGAGGGGTTCTCATTTTTAATTAATCTAGTGTCATATGCATGATAAGGTGGGTCATTTAAAAAAAAATGATAATTTTAGATTCTGTTAGCGATAAAAGGGTGCCAAATGGGTTCAAACCGACGTGTTTAAAATTTTTTAAATTTCTGATACGATCTTCTTCCTCCGGATTGACTTCAAAGTTTTGAAAATTTTCATTTTTAGAGGTATTTTCTAGTGTGTATAAAAGTTACTACGAATCCTTTTACTATATTTTTTGTAATATTCTATGGCAAATATGGTACGTATTTACGAATTCATTTACAAAAAATCCGAGTTTTGATTATTAGTGGCTCGAGGTGAGGGCGGGGGAAGCACCGATTGCACTAAGCGCAGCGACTCTGCGCAACCGACGTCGGAGTTTGGAGTCAGTATCGCTACGGCTCTTTAAGCGGTAGGTCGCGTTGCACAAGTTTTCACAATGGAACGTACTCGGAATGCGTTAAAAAGTCCCATATTTGGTGAAATTTGCGACGTTAAAGACAATGTTTTACCAACTTATTGTGATGTTATGAAGTTTTTTGAGTGGACCAGGCATCAAATAAAATTAAATCAAGAGACCAAACTAGAACCCAAATTTCAGCAAATAGAGTGTACTGTAACAGCACGAATTGAAGAAATATGGAGAAAGGCTTCTATTCCCATCGTTACACACTCGCCAGAAGCACGCATGTTGAGGTCATATCATTTTAAATGCAAAAACCTTCTTAAGTCACATCCTAAAATACCGGAGAAAAAAATGGAGGAATTCCGTCGCAGAAGTAAAGTGCTGTTTGATATTTCATCTTGCAAATGCAAAGATTTCAGTAAATGTGACTGTCCTAAAGATAAAAAAAATACCTGTAAATGAACAGAGTTTCATTAGTGACCAACGTACTACACGAAAAATGATAATAGGAAATGTGGATACCGCTACAACAAAACGAATGAAAACTGCGTTGAAAAGAAAACTTCTGAAGCAAAAATCCTTGCGTACGTCAAGGAAAGCACAGGTAAGCCAACTTCCTCTCTAATCGACATTTCCACGTCTTCTGCATCAAATGAATCCGATTGCAATGATGTTTTCAAACCAAATGTTGTATCTAAAATGCCTCAGAAGCAGGCTGCGGTCACTATTGATTATTCTACACTGTCGAAAACTTGTGATAGATATGGAGTTTCGGATAGAGCAGCGGCAGCCATTGCCTCAGCAGTTCTGTATGACATCAAGTCTAATATTCCAGTTATTGACAAAAGTAAACTTCGCAGAGAACGAAAAAAAAACAAGGGAAAATATTAAGGCACAACACATAGTTTTACAAATACCCGCATTATATTTTGATGGCCGGAAAGATAAAACATTAATTATCAGGGAAAAGGGGGGGAGGCATTACAGAGAACTAATCATTGAAGAGCATATTTCAATGATAAAACAGCCAGACTCAATATATTTGGGTTATATTGCACCAAACTCTGGCACGTCGAAAGTTATAGAAAGAACAATTGTCGATTATTTTTTAAAGGAAGAAATGCCATTTGAACCATTAATGGCTATTGGATGTGACGGAACGAACGTGAACATTGGAAAACATGGAGGTATAATACGTTTGCTTGAAAAACGTTTGGATAAACCATTGCAATGGATAATTTGCTTGCTTCACATGAACGAGTTACCATTTCGTAATTTGTTCACACATCTTGGCGGTAAGACATCTGGACCTCAAACATATTCAGGGACAATAGGACTAGCTTTAGAAAACTGTGAAAAAAAGCCTATTGTTCATTTTCAGAAAATTGACGGAGAGTTGCCTGAATTATTAACTAAAGACCTAAGTACAGATCAGTTATATTTGTATAAAATCGTATCTGCAGTTACGGTGGGGGAATTACCTGAAGATTTAGGCCACAAATCTCCTGGAAAAATGTCTCATGCCAGATGGCTTACGCGTGCTAACCAAATTCTTCGTCTTTATGTTGCAACGGAAGCTCCTACAGAGAATCTTATTATTTTAGCAACGTACGTTGTTAAAGTTTATGCTCCGACTTGGTTCAGTATTAAAACTCATCCCACCTGTAAAGATGGAGCACGTCACCTATGGCAGCTAATTTCAGCGTCTAGATACTTATCCCCTGAACTAAAAACTATAATTGATCCAGTCATAGAAAGAAACAGTTACTTCGCACACCCCGAAAATTTACTACTTGCAATGTTAACTGACCCTCACAAGCATATCCGGGAATTAGCTGCGCGTCGTGTTCTAAAAGCACGCAGTAAGAAACTAAGTAAAACAAGGCTGTTCCAACTTCCAAACATAAACCTCGATGCATCATATTACTACGACCTTATTAATTGGCAGCAAAATGTAACCGAACCCCCAATACTGAAGAATATATCGGATGAAGATCTTCAATTATTTGTAGCACAGGGGGGAGAAGGTAAATTGCCTCTTCTGCGTCTGCCATGTCATACTCAAGCAGTTGAAAGAGCTGTAAAGACTGTTACTGAAGCCTCGACTACTTTATGTACGAAGTCTGCAAGAGAAGGTCTTATTAAGGCAAAGATTGAGTCTCGCAAAATAATGCCGAAATTTGAGAGTAAGAAGGATTTTGCTGGTATTTGAATACACTGTCTTGAGATGATGTTAATTATAATCATATATTTTTTTAATAAATAAGTCAGAATATTCTCTCTAATTTGTGTTTTATTGAAAACAAGTTCATTTTTAATTGTTTATCTAATATTTTTTAGAGATTTAACAAGGGTGGGTTTTTCTCTATTTTGTGAAATTTCAAACTCAATCCGGAGGAAGAAGATGATATCCAAATATTATTAAAAAAATTACGTGATTTTACATCTTCATTTAACACCCTTTTATCACTAACAGACAAACCAAAACAAGTTTTTTTTTTCCCCCATACAATCGTGACCCGCCTTAATGCATGATCTACTTTTTCGTCGTATATATTTAATCTGACAATAGGTTTTGGCATACAATTTAAAACCATAATATCCCTCGCACAGGTAAGTCGATTTTGAATGCATGCATAGTGTACGTGATGTCTCTGCCAGGGGGAATCCCCGTTGCATCTAGAACGAAAAAACCCGAGCGGTCGAACGTCATGCGAAGCGACGATCACTCACCTCACGAGAGGGGGCAACACTGATCGAGCGGGGACGCCACTATCAAGTTTATGCCCCGGTTTGAAAAAGTCGTAGGTCCGGCCAGGGCCGTATTAACCATAAGGCAAAGTAGGCAACTGCCTAGGGGCCCGCATTGGCTAAAGTATAAAGGGGCCCCGAGACGCCCATTGCCTAGGTGCCTTGACATGCTTAATCCGGCCCTTCATCTGGGGCTGTTCGAGTACATACCCCGTATGTATAGCTATGCATCATAATATTTAATTTTAAATAAATGTGTATGTATATATATACAAAAATAAAATCACCTGTTTAGATATCTTATCTGCATAATTTCCAGTGTACTCTGACCCATCATGCAACGCTGCACCATACGGACCAATGGACCCAACAATTTGTGGATGCGCATCTAGTTTGGATAATGGTTTACAGAAAAGTTAATATTCAATGAATATTATAATAAGAAAATAACAAAGTATTTCGTTCTTACCTGGAACTTCTTCGCGATACAATCTAACAGCTTCGGCTGCCAATTCAACAGATTTTCTTATGAGAGCCAAAGCTTCCTCTTCTGTCACTTTCATATATTTCACAAACCCAGTGACGGATGCCTGGTATGTGCTTGTTTCAATATAGTCTGAACCACCTACAATCACAAGGATAAATAGAATGATTGAAAAAAACATGGCTAAAGTTCGGTTTACGGGAGGCGGTCCTAGAACATTTTTATTTTTTTATTTATACTAATTATGGGCCGGAAAATCCGAATGTGAAAGAATTTTTTGTCGGAAAGCAATATTAACTGAATTAAACGACTTTAAAATTTTTATATACACTGACACAAAAGCACCAATATTTCTCTATAAAACGATTCATCCATGCCATGTTAACCACGTAAAGGGTTTTATGATTCATGAAACTTACCCCTTAAAAAATCCAGATGAGTTTGAACTATAGCTTCGGGATTTGTTGATAGGAATCTGGCAGTCCAAAGAGGATCTCCGTCCACCCTTTCGGCTACATGGAGAGCCAATTGAGTCGAGAATCCAGCGTCCAGTATTTTAATATCAGGGCTCATTGTCACTTTAAAAATCAATTGGTATTGGATAAATTATATACGAATGACTTATATTTCAAGAAACATACTCACAAATCAGCTTTAGAGGTTACTCACATTGAACAATATCTAATTAATAGAACAAAAACAGTGACGGTTTAATCTGAAATAATTTGAAGACACCAAAGGTTATCAGCAAGCACTCGTTCTAGAAAAATAATTTTCTGGTTATCGCAGTTTTCTCGAGGAAGTTTCTGTGAGCAAAGTTAGCGACTGTCGATTGTTCAAGTTCAAATTACGCTCCCGCCATAGATAATTATACCGAAATGTCAAAGTCAAAACACAAATAGGGATGCACATAATCGAAACATATCAAGGAAACGCTTTTAATCGATTGATTGAGCGTATAATCGAAATATTTCAAATTCATCAGGATTCATTGTAATTTTTGGCGACCTCGAAAGGGAGAAGACAGTTATTAAAGTGTTTCAGTTACCAATAAGCTTTGATAATAGTCCCAATACCCATAACTAAAATGTAGGCAGTGTTAAAATGTGTCTCAACCGAAAATGCCCGCGTTGAAACTATGTACGAAAATGAATATCTAACAACTTTTTTTAAAACTAAAACTTATTTACGCTCGCTTGACTTGGGGAGTAAGCTGGTGAATGCGTGACGAGAGCGTTATCGGACGAAAAGTGTGATCGGACGAGGCGAACGAAAGTTGAGAGGGAGATATAATTATAGATAGAAAGAGAGAGAGTTACGTTTCGTATTACTGTAGGGGCAAGAGAGAGAGAGAGAGAGGTACGAGCACACATTTTCTTTTTCTCTTTGTCTCATAGCCAGTTACGTTTCGTATATCGACACAGTGCAGGCCTATTGTCTGTATCACAGAGAGCAGTGCGCGCGCATATTTTCTTTCTCTCGTGTTGTTTTACTTCAGTCGTGTGGTCTAAAGCACACTCGTTTTTTTTTTTTATTTCTTATATTGTTTCAACCAAATTAACTCTGTTTCCAATTGTCATAGCACGACCGAAAATAAGAGTTTTTATTGAAGTAAGTATTACTTTGACGAATGTCAGCGGTGTCTGGTTTAGTCTGGTTATCTATCGATTTTTAATAATAATATCTATTTTTTTTTCTTATTCTTGTGTGTTGTTATAGAATTATAATTCAATTTGGGAAGCGGTTATGGATACCGCCGCCCCGGGAACCATTTATAGGATAACCAACACCTCTGCCATAGGTCACCCCAAGTGGTTCGCTATGTTTGGTGACTTAGCAGGGGTGCCCGGGTTCATGGGGTGAGGTTTGTCCACGTCTTGGCAGCCGATGCGCCTGCCCACCTACCGTGTGTGGGTGTGGGCAGAATCGAAAGAGACTGGTTGAGGGAGGTCTTTTATCCTCTCCAGGGGAATGGCCTTACACCGCGGTTGGAGGGATGGATTCGTACATCTGTCACTGACCCCCAGATTCCTACCCACCCTTCATACCTATTTCCTCCCCAGAATTTCCTCTCCTTCCTTTCCTTAAAAAGGAAATTATTTTCCTCAGAGCCTCCTGTGTGGAGCTAATTTAAAAAAAAATATATAAATATATTTCCAAGATAAGCAAGACTATTTTAGCAAAAGCGCAAACCAATTTTATACTGCTGAAATCATAGATTATTAATCAAGACAAGATATAGGTGGTGTTCTTGTATGCAACATCTGTAATATAGTTATCACCTAGTAACACTAATTATGAAACTCCAGTGAAAAAATATTATGGCTTTAATTTTTTTAATCCATGTAGATCAGGGGTATTTGTTGCGGCCTGCTGAATGCCCCCCAAACAAAAATTATCGTTAAAAAAAACGTAATGTTTTTTTTTTTAAATATAATACTGTCACTTTCAAATATCTTCTAATACTCTTTTCTAGGTTTGACTTAGGATTGAACCTTCCTAATAATTATGTATTAACACAATTTTAAACTTTTTTCCACTTAATTAACGTCTCGACTCTCGAAGCGTCGCTGCCATAAATATACCAAACCACGTCGCCGCCCTACAAAATATAGTGCCTCTTCAAATAAAACGCAGGTTTTTGTGACTAGTGACGTCACACAGACAACCACAGATTTGGTTCTTTTTAGGAAGATCTGAAAGATTCAAATTTTGATAATTATTTTATTAAAACCAACTATAAAAATGAAAATATATGGTGGTATTTAAGTAAGTAGATCATTATTCATTATTGTTAAAAAATGTTTAAACAAAAGGACTGGAGTTCTTTATTACAATAATTACTAATTAATAATAATACTACTAATTTCGGTTGTCTGTACATCCTCGCTATCTCTGGTTCAATGAACTCAAATTTGCTATGGATTTAGTATCACTTTAAAAATTGTAACAAATTGTATGAAGAATTCAGGCAAGCAAAGTACGGTAAATATTCGGAACAAACGTCAACGGTTAATACGCACTTTTTTTTATAAAACCTTTAGATTCTTCTTAATTACCATAAAAGACAACTATTTGCATTGGAGGAGGTTGAAAATGTTACATTTTTAATTTTAGTTACGTAAATTGAAAATTTGCTTTAACACTGTCAAATCACTCTGTTTGCAATATTATTGTTATTTTAATATGTTGGTATTACTGATATTTTACATTCCATGTTACACAAACCTAGCGTAGCCGCTAAACTACTTGAAAACTGGGATGTTTTTCTTGCCTTGACGTGAGTAGGCGTTATAAAGGGGCACTTTCTTTTGAATCACAAACCATGTTACACAGACCTAGCGTATAGGTTTTTTCAGTCAATTAAATACGACCTTCAGAAGGTAATAGTAAAAAGGCCAAATGAGCCGTAGTACTAGTAGCTAGAAACATGAAGGGTATTGCAAAGCCCTAGCTAGTTAGAGAATTACGAAAGAATCCGTAGAATCAAACAAAAAAAAAATCAAATTGCATATGGAGAAGCGTTGTGTATAAATACGAAAGCAAATTTTCAATTTACGTAACTAAAATTAAAAATGTAACATTTTCAACCTCCCCCAATGCAAATAGTTGTCTTTTATGGTAATTAAGAAGAATCTAAAAGTTTTATAAAAAAAGTGCGTATTAATCGTTGACGTTTGTTCCGAAGAATTACCCAAAGTACTAAGGTTAATTATAGAAAATTATTTTAATTGTAATTTTCTAAACAGGAATTGATTAGTCAAGAATTCAGACAATTCCCTGATTTTTCATGGTTCTGCGCCAGATATATTATAAAATCATATAGGTTTATATATATTGCAACTTACCTAATTAATTCGATGAAAGAAAACGAAACCACAAACGAGCTTTAATTATTTTTATTATTGAAAAATTTAAATTATTAACATTTACGAAAAATATAGCATTGTTCTGGGATTTAAAAAAAACATTTCAGTAATTTTATTTATTAAAAAACATCACTTTAACATTTTTTTTCAATTTTATTTAAGGCATTGACAACACAATTGTTTTCGTCTTTGCTGTCAGCCTGCCGAGGTCAATAATAATAATAATAAAATATAAGTGCATCGGCATTATTAATTTATCAAAACACATTTTAATGATACGACTAGTAAGGTACGGTAGGGTAAGTAAAAACATATAAAATAAACATTAGGTAGCAACTTATAAATAAATCTTTGTAGATACAAAATGACTTGATTGAGCTTTGATCTAGTAGACCTCATTATGCATATATTATATTTATATTAGATATATAAAAAATACATATATTAAGTAGTAAATATTAGGTATATGTCCCTGAAAATACATTATACGAATATCTGCATGTGAAAACATCATTGTCTTGCATAGAAAAAATGTAACAGTCAGGAGTACAGTTTTTTTAAACATTTCTTACTGTGACATTTTATAGTAATATTAATAGTTGTTTTATATTTGTAATAATTATTATAAGTACTAATTATTAGCCTGAAACACTCATCTACATTGAAAAAATGTCCCGAGAAAAGAAACTTGCCGCCGACGGGACTCGAACCCGCGTCCTTCTGATTTGCGGTAAAATGCTCTGTCCACTGAGCTATTCGGCTTATCTCCAAATAATTCAATATACCTACTAGTGTTTCATTCAACAATTGAGTTATTAATTAATCAACGGGTTCGAGTCCCGTCGGCGGCGTGTATCTTTTCTCGGGAGATTTTTTCAATGTAGATTGTAGATGAGTGTTTCAGGATAATAATTATTACTTATAATAATTGTTACCCTTTGTGCTATGGATAAAAATCTTGTCTTAAAACATTAGTTTATCAATTAAAAATAATAAGTTGTATATTTGGATATCTATCTCTTCATCAGCGTGTACATTGTACGTACGACTCTTAATACAAAATTCTAACAAAATTTAACAACTTAATTAAAAGATTTGAGCATTCCAGAATTCCTTATGTAGGGATTCAGATCTAAATGGAATGCCATTTTAATGTAATGAGATCATTCAGGGTTCAGTCGTCGAGTGGGAGTAGCGCTTGTTCAACCATCGGAAGACTTGGTTTCGGATCCTGGACACGTCTGCGGCGTAGGTCCTACAACAGCCTCCTATGTAGGTCACTCCGAGGTCCAGCCACTCGTGGATAAAGGCCTCGACGGGCTCAGCCTTATCGCGATCTATCCATCTGGGAAAAATATTTAAAATTAGTTGTAATTCGTTACCTGTATTCCAAGATGTTGTAATGTGCGATCATAATTAATCTACAAATATCTGAAAATCAAATAGGCGGGAACGGTGTGTTCTCGTTAGCTGGTTCATAAATTATACATATTTGGGTAGGTACTAGCTATAAAATAAATTCTAAGGTACCCACTAGCGGAATTCAACGTTCCTTCAACAAAAAGATTGGTATTGCTTGAGAGTTTTTTTTTCACATGCCAACACCAACAATTTGCTGGATTGAAAAAATTGGCTGGAGATTACTCTTTCAATGTCGAGCTTTTTTCGTAAAATCGCTAAATTGGAAAAAAAGGGTCAGGCCGCTGAGGTTACTACTGACAGGGGTAAGCTTTGTATAAGTCAATATCAGGTAATTAGAGCTAGTCTGCGTAGGTATCCACTGAATTCTCGAAGTGAGTTTAAAATTCCAAGCCGTTCACAAGTTGGTAGGTACCTATCTAAAGTTCTCCTTTTTCTGTTTAATTTACTTATAACATAATTTTTAATAGCGGCTTTAAGTAAATCAAATAGATTAAAAAAATATTGTAGAAAGCAATCACTTTGTGGTTTGACATATTTAATAAAATAAAATACTTTTTTGTTTCAAACCACGAGATTTTTTAATTTATTAACCGACCGGTTTCGCTTTACTCAAGCATCTTCAGGGTACAAATTAATACAGTATTATAATATCCCGTGATGTTTCACGGGTCTAAATAATGGTAAAGTCAGTACAACCAATTTAAAAAAAAAATATTATTGTAAAACATTCAGTTCATTAGTATTTTATTTTAATTGACCTATGAAAGGTCTGCGTGTTCGTCTGATAAAAAATATGTCAATACTTTCATGTAGATATTCAAATGTCAATGTTCACGAGGTTGATTGGAATATAATATAATTTATTTTTAATATCAATTTTATTGACCTCAAATCATTTTCACAAAGAAGACATGCGCCTTATTTCGAGAGATAAATATTAAATAATAATAATTTGTAGTGAAAAAAAAACAAAGATAGTTATGGATTTTGGTATTGCATTTTTTTTCATTTTATAAACCAAAAATGTTACTTTGTTCCTCAAATTCTGACTTTCCGAGGAAAAAGTTAAGGTACGTAATCTTTTCTATAAGTTTAGTGTACAGGTAGGTACTTTTTCGTGTCAAAAATTATCAATGATTAAATTAATCTTTTGGTACAATACCTAAGGCATCCCACAGATCTTTTCAATGATCTATTTCATAAATCTATGTACCTACTATATCAGTGAGAATAGGCAGTCTAATCTACGGAATAGATCATGACTGAGAACAGGCTTCAAACCTAAAGTTGAATCGATTTCAACTTTCGTTCTAAGAAAAATACCATAGAATGGATTAAGCTGGGTTCCCACCCAATGTATTCTATGAGAATCTATTCATAGAAAGCCTGTTTTTCACGGATCTATTTGATAGATTCTACGAAATAGATCTTAGAATAAGAGTAGGTTTGGTGGAATCTGAGATCCGAGCTTAAAGTGTAAACCCAGCATAACCTCAACGTTTTAGTTCGGGAAAATGACGGTATCCGGAAAAACGTCTTTTAATCGCGCTTTGTTGTTGATGCAAATGTGAATACCGTACAAGATTCCCGCCCGTTCGGAGCCCGTGGGACTATGGCATCCACAAATTCAATGATACTGCTGTTACCAGTAGTTGTCATCTATGTAAGTCTATTATTCTGTCTTTCTACTATCAATATTACTACAATACGGTATCTGAAATGTATGATTAGAAAAAAAATAAGCTATATATATATTGACAATAATTTAACCATGCTAGGGTATATTAGGTCAATGCATGCTAACCATCACGAAATTATTTCTGTAGGGGTAGGCAGAGACGATGGACTGTCGTACTCTTCTGTTGTTCTGACTTGTTATATATTTTAACATGGGCCGATTCAAGTATTTGATTTAAAAGCGCTAAAAAATGAGAAATATATTATGAATTTTATTTTACCCAATCTGGGGGTTGTATTTTTCGCCGCTGTTGGGGTAGACTATGAGGGGGATTCGGTTGTTCTCCCTGCCCCGGTTGATGCCCGTAATCAGTCCCTTGACCAGGCTCGGGCTGAGACAGTTCACTCCGATGGCCACCAGTTGGGAGGGGTTGGAATCCCAACACTTGATGGCTACTTTTTGGAAACTCTCGCCGTGAGCTATGCTCTGATCATCCTGCGAACATAACAACAAACATATTATTGTTAGTTATATTACCTACGTCTTCTTCCCCTTGTCCTATTCGCTCGACAAAGCATCTCCAGGCGGCCCTGTCCTGCGCCACCTACTTCCTACTTGTTTCCTACATCGATATGAGATTTTTGTGGGGGATAGCAGTCACAAAATGAAATCGGGTGAGAGGCTTGATGATCCCAGATATGCTTGGCATACAAATAAATTAGGTACACAGATGAGGTGGCAGGGACAATGAATGGACTCAAGTATAGCGACTTCCTTACTAAATAGGTTTTGGCGGCAATTTTAGGTGTACGACATTCTGTTGGTCGACCTTAATAAACTGTCGGTCGTTTGGTCATCCAGTTATTCGGTTATTCTGTCGTTCGTTCGTTCGGTCGTTAGGTCATTAATTTATTTGGTCATTGGA
Source organism: Limnephilus lunatus (assembly GCA_917563855.2). Taxonomy (NCBI): domain Eukaryota; kingdom Metazoa; phylum Arthropoda; class Insecta; order Trichoptera; family Limnephilidae; genus Limnephilus; species Limnephilus lunatus. The sequence goes on along the minus strand of OU830595.1, from coordinate 89,610,422 downwards.
TTGTTCATCATTAATGGGTTCGGCCATTCAATTATTCGGCCATTCGCTCGGTTACTCGGTCGTTAGTTGATTCATTAATTCAGTCATACAGTTATTCAGTTATTCGGTCATTTGGCCATTCGATCATTCGGCCATTCGGTAATTCAGCCATTCGGTCATTCGGTCATTTGGTCATTTGGTCATTAAGTCGTCTAATCATTCAGACATTCGGTCATTCGTTCGTCCAATCATTAAATTATTCGGTGGTTCGATCGTTCGGTCGTTCGGTCGTTCGGTCGTTCGGTCGTTTGGTTGTTCCGTCATTCAGTCGGTCATTCGATCATTCTGTAATATAGGGTCGACCATTCAGAAGTGCGGTGTTTTTGTTATTTACCTTGCAGCTGAAGGCCAACCAAGCCTTCATGTTGGGCCATTCCTTGATCAGCTCCACCAGCATCTCGGCTTCCTCTTGGCAGGGGATGGTCTCCAGGGCGAGGAGGTCAACTCCGGCGTCGACCAGGGCAGCTACGCGGGGCCGGTGCCATTGTTTCATCACCTTTTGGAGTTACAACATTGTTTGGTTTTAAGCACAGAATAAAGAATATAACACTAGAAGTGCATTCCGCACATAAGTGATTGAAAAGAAATAGGGCACTTAGCTTAGCGTAGCTTTTAGATTTATGCAATTTGGTACGCGGTATATCTCTCTCACACTTTCCTGAAATTGTATATCGCTATCCCATTTGAATTTCGTAATTATGGGTAACACAGTTTTGTATGGAAATAAAGGCCCAAATTGGGCAATTTTGTTTCATGACTGCTTCATAATATTATAACCAATAGCTACGCTTCATGTTACTACACGACTTCGCCAGAGTTTGTACACTGTTTTTGTCATCAAACCATGGAAAAACTAGAAATTAATAATTTTGTGTCTTTTCTTTTTTGTCAGTTTACAGGGCCGGCTCTAAGCCAAACGGCGCATGGCGCGAGTAAAATTATGGTGCCCCTTGTCAAAACTAGTAGACGCCTAGGTAGTTGATCCCTGTAACCAATAATATTAGGATGATTTATATGTTTGTGTAGCGCCTTTTTTTTGAAAAATAATCTAAAGGGCGATGTGTTAGGTAATAGATACCTACCTATTATCAGCGCCTTGGCAATGCGGACAGCTCTAATTGCGCCAGCGTAGGGCCGGCCCTGCCAGTTCATTAAATTAATTTTAAAAGCTCCATAGGTCATCTTGTAAATTGCACCAAATACTGATAATTGCGATGTAGAAATTCCGGACAATTTGTTTAAAAAACATCATGATTGCGTTCACTATATTATGCTAAGCTATCTATCTCATGGTTAGAATTTCTAGGAGAGCATGTTCTATTATTATTGTTATCAATGTCTATCTCTTGTTAAAAATTAAAGTGTTTATTTATTATGATCAAAGTGTTACTGTTGAAAATAAAAATAAATGTAGAATAGGTAGGTACCTAGAACCTACATATAAAATTATCGGATCGGTAAAATGTTGCCAGTGCATTAAAATGTAATTTATGATTTCCCAATTTCAATACACTGGCGACTCTGTACAAGTATTATAGTGTTCAATGAATTAATGAAAAGCACCACTTAGTAAGTAAAAATTGATGAAAATAAAAGCAAAATTACCTTCGCTTCATTTAAAATGATGATAGGGAATTTCACACGTGCGTCGTTAAAATTAATAATTGAGTATACCTATCTACTAATATTATTCCACAATATTATAAAGATATTAATTAAAATATATTTATAAGGTAATTTGTTGGTATCCAAATAATGAATTAATAAAATGGATGATATGCAATATGCAGGTTAGTCACCGTTTGGGTCAATCTGCAATAAAAAATATTCTGTCGTTGTGCCGACAGTAATTACTTGATTATTTTGTAATCAGGACATGAACAATTAGCAATAAATTGATGCCAAAACTTTCACTTCAAGGTCACGTGTCGTAACACGCTCTCTCACGAAGGTCGTCAAAAATAAATAAGTCAACAAACTCGTTTAAACGTAAATTGATCTCTTTCAGTTCGTTACTAGCCATTTGACTGTTGCCACGCAAAATAATTTTATTACCGTATCGGATAATGTTTTATTAATTAAAGTGAGATAAAATAAATATGTAGGTATTTAAAATTTAATCGTTATTGTACATTGGATTGATAACAAACACTAGAAATGCCTTCCATGTAAATTTGATCAGAAACCAATGTTGCCACTGACTTACCAAAATGTACTAGCCTATTTAGCACGCGCTCTGTCTCTCTTTGCCTGAGGTCATGTATTGCCATCTCATTTGATGGTGAAACATAGTTCTGCATTTGAAATTTGATCAAAGAATGGTCAGACTTTCGTTTATTTCTTGTTATTTTATGAACATAGCAACTGCGATCTATGATTAAAAATGATTATGTTATAACGTGTTTTCATACAGATAGATATATACAGGTATAACGTATAACATGCATTATAAGAAGACATTATATTTTATCACCTTGTTTAACTAATAATGAGAATCAGTGAGTGCAGACATTAGAGAGATCTTCAATCAATAAAACAGTTATGACACGACTGTAATCAATTTATAATTTGTAATCAATTCACGTGGCAAAATTATTGTAAACAAGCAGGAACACAATAATATGTTTCTGAGTAGTAAAAATGTTATTATTTCACTCGAACCGACATAATTCCTTACACGTTCTTGAATACTAAGATACTTTAATTTGTTTGCTAGACAAATGGGTTTAGTTGCTCTAACAATATTATTATTTCTAGTAATTGAATACCCTTTACAGAGCACAAGACAAGTGACAAGTATACTAACCATTAACCTATAAAGACTAAAGTAGGAATGTTTTTTTTTTTTTTAATATTCATAAATAAATTATTCCAAATCACTCAAACTATGCCTTTTAATTGCGATTTGAAAGGACGCGTACCCAAATCAATGCCCTCTCCCTCTTCTATTACAGAGGAGCCCCCACCTTGCCGTCATCCCACTATTATTTGCCGTCATCGCTATATTATATTATAAAACTGTCCTCATCCCGCTATCTGTCCTAAATCTCTATCTGCCCTTACGCACTATCTGTTTTCTTCCCACCATCTGTCCTCAACCACTTTTGAACTCATTCCCCTACCTGCTCTCATACTAATAATATACAATTAGTAGATAGACATAGGTATAATGTCCTCATTCTGCTATTTGCCCCCAAACACTTTTGTCCTCATCCCGATTTACGTTATTAGTAAAAATAATGTTCATTCACCTCTTTGTCCTTAACCACTTTCTGCCCGCGCTGTCATCTCGCCATTTGACTTCATATCACTAAATTATATAGTAGTACTAACAGAACCGGCCACACATTGCTGTGGCTAACGAAACCTTTATAACCAACACCATCTGTTAAATCAAATCCATACCGCCCGTTTGTTAGCCCGCTGCCGCTTGGCCAGATATATTATGCATTTCAAAGAATTTATACAAAATCTTGACAAATTATATACCTAAAAACCTTCCTCATGAGTCACCTATCTATTGGTGAAAACCGCATGAAAATTCGTTGCGTAGTTTAAAAGATCTAAGCGCACAGACAGCGTGAGAGACTTCATTTTATACTATATATTAATATTAATTTCGTTACTTGTTCTCACCCTGCTATCTGTCCTCATCCCGCTATCTGTCCTCTTCCCGCTATCTGTCCTCATCCCGATATCTGTCCTCATCCCGCTATCTGGCCTCATCCCGCTATCTGTCCTTATCCCGCTATCTGTCCTCATCCCGCTATCTGTCCTCATCCCGTTATCTGTCCTCATCCCGCTATCTGTCCTCATCCGCTATCTGGCCTCATCCCGCTGTCTGTCCTCATCCCGCTATTTAGTCTCATCCCGCTATCTGTCCTCATCCGGCTATCTAACCTCATCCCGCTATCTACCCTCACTCACCTCACCTCGGCTGTAGTGGTGTCCGCGTAGCTGCCGTCATACTCGGACCCGTCATGCAGGTGGGCTCCGTAGGGACCCACGGACCCGACCACGAGGGGTTGGCTGTCTGGCGAAAAAATAACAAAAATATTAAAAGATTTCGAAGAGTCACATTACATTCTTGTCCACTTTAATAAATTGGATAATAACCCGCTAACTTAGGAAGCAGGTGCTCGCAACTCTCAACCTCAAATGTTGTGTTTAAATGGCTAAAAACTGATAGAGCCTCTCGCGGGTAGATTAAGGAACATTTCTTCAAATTTTGCAAATTCACTTTGTGGCACCATTTTATTAATTGAATTATTAAAACACTTTGTTTTTACCACAATAATCTTTATTTAAAAAGTCGACATGTTTCGAGAACGATGTTCTCTTCATCAGGACAATATATGTACTAAAACCAAATTATCAAGCATAGAAAGACTGGCGTGGGTGGAATTGAAATTAGTTGGAGGGGAGGGGGGAGAGGGGCGGAAAGAGGAGGAGCTTAGAAGATAGACAGGGGGGAGGGGGTTGCTTAGAAGATCATAGACAAAATTACAATGGAAATATGTTTAAAATAGGGTTATTCACAAAATTAATTTGGTTATTAATAATATTTAAATTACTATTGACATTTTTCCTAATTTCTAATATTTCTAAAAGATCTAATTGAAAACCACTAACGTTAGTATGTAAAATTTTAAAACCCGTATTTATATCAAATGAATGGTTAAATTCAATTAGATGGTTAGCAAATTCCGAATAATTATTGCTATTTAGACATCTCAAGTGTTCCTTAATCCTCGTTTCAAAATTTCTGCAAGTTTTACCTACGTAAAAATGATTGCAATCATTACAATTCAATTGGTATACTCCGGATTTTTTCATTTTTTGGTCTTTGTCCTTGTTATTTAAAATATAATTTTTCAATTTATTATTGGTATAAAAAGCTGGCTGTATTGTATTAGGGATTTTTTTCCCGATTAAATTGGAGGTTTGATGATTTACAAACAATATTTTTCTCCATTGTTTTTTGATATTATCACTAAGCAATGGGTAAATGTAGGACAAATGAAATTTTTTCTTATATTTTTTGTTCAATATGTCGTCTATTAATTTGGGGTTATAACCATTATTAGATGCAATTATTTTAATTGTGTTAAGTTCAGCTTTGAAATTATTTGGGGATAGCGGGATATTAATTAATCGATTGATCAAATTGTTGATCAACTGATCAAATGATTGATCAACTAAAGATTCACAAGAAGACTCAACCAATCAGACCGGTAATTTCCAATTGCAATGCTCCTAGCTATAAATTAGCGTCAACTTTAAATACTATTATAATTGAATCGAATATTTTTCAACCTAAGTATACAATTAAGAATTCCCTACAATTAGTTGAGCACTTGAAAGGTTTGGAAATCCCCGATAATGCATTATTAGTATCTTTTGACGTCGTTAACCTGTTTCCACGTGTCCCAGTTGAAGAAAGCAAAACAATTATAAATAACTTACTTAATTCCTCAAAATTACCTAATGACTTAGCCCAGGATTTACTTAAATGTCTTAATGTAGTTTTAAACCAAAATTTCTTTCAATTTAATAATAACATTTTCAAACAAAAAGACGGTTTGGCAATGGGGTCAAGTACCAGTGGCTTGGTAGCTGATATATTTTTAAACCATATAGAAAATAAAATCTTTAATAGTTCTGCCTTATTACTTAAATATGTGTATTTTTATAAACGTTACGTAGATGATATTTTTTGTATATGGACCGGCACCAAAAGACAACTTCAAGTGTTCCTTAATTTTTTTAACAAAATTCATAAAAACATTAAATTTACATTAGAAATAGGAATTAATTGTAGCATAAATTTCTTAGATTTAAACCTAACTGTAATTAAAAATAAGATTGAATTTAATATTTTTAGAAAAGAAACATACGCTGATATAATTATACACAACTCATCTAACCATCCATTTTCACAAAAACTCTTAGCATTCCATTATTTGATCAATCGATTAATTAATATCCCGCTATCCCCAAATAATTTCAAAGCTGAACTTAACACAATTAAAATAATTGCATCTAATAATGGTTATAACCCCAAATTAATAGACGACATATTGAACAAAAAATATAAGAAAAAATTTCATTTGTCCTACATTTACCCATTGCTTAGTGATAATATCAAAAAACAATGGAGAAAAATATTGTTTGTAAATCATCAAACCTCCAATTTAATCGGGAAAAAAATCCCTAATACAATACAGCCAGCTTTTTATACCAATAATAAATTGAAAAATTATATTTTAAATAACAAGGACAAAGACCAAAAAATGAAAAAATCCGGAGTATACCAATTGAATTGTAATGATTGCAATCATTTTTACGTAGGTAAAACTTGCAGAAATTTTGAAACGAGGATTAAGGAACACTTGAGATGTCTAAATAGCAATAATTATTCGGAATTTGCTAACCATCTAATTGAATTTAACCATTCATTTGATATAAATACGGGTTTTAAAATTTTACATACTAACGTTAGTGGTTTTCAATTAGATCTTTTAGAAATATTAGAAATTAGGAAAAATGTCAATAGTAATTTAAATATTATTAATAACCAAATTAATTTTGTGAATAACCCTATTTTAAACATATTTCCATTGTAATTTTGTCTATGATCTTCTAAGCAACCCCCTCCCCCCTGTCTATCTTCTAAGCTCCTCCTCTTTCCGCCCCTCTCCCCCCTCCCCTCCAACTAATTTCAATTCCACCCACGCCAGTCTTTCTATGCTTGATAATTTGGTTTTAGTACATATATTGTCCTGATGAAGAGAACATCGTTCTCGAAACATGTCGACTTTTTAAATAAAGATTATTGTGGTAAAAACAAAGTGTTTTAATAATTCAATTAAGGAACATTTTGTTGAAATTCGTACATTTAGATTTTGTTACATACCGGCCATGTACACAGGGCCGGATTAACCATGTCGGGACCCCTAGGCAATGCACGTCTCGGGGCCCTCTCGGGGGGGTGGAAGGGGCGTCCCGCCCCGGGCCTCTGGTCCTGGGGCCTCTAAAACCTTATTAGGATTTGATCAAGGTAACATGGAGGCCTTTGGAGGCCCCCTAGACTCAGAGGCCCGTGTGAACTGAATAAAAAGCTTGTAAAATTACATCAACTTCTTAAACTAGGGGGGGGGGGGCATTTTGCTTTGCCGCCCCGGGCCCCTGACGGGTTTAGTCCGCCACTGCACTTTACCCTTTTCTATCATACAAAATATATTTTTTTCTACCACAATGTAATTTTATTAATAATTAATCTGTCTTTTTTAACTAAATCACGAAGGTATGCCATAACCCCATTAAATTCTGTATATTATATATGTATCTTTTATTAAATTAATTTTTAGACATGTAAAGTACTTTGTATACGCGGATGATACTGCTTTAGTGATTTCTAGCAGTGATTTGCAAACTTGTATAGATCTTTTACAAAAAGACTACATTGAACTCTTAAAGTGGTCTCATGACTCTGGCTTAATCATAAATGCCAAAAAAACTAAATTGTTACATATAAGATCCCCTAATGTTAAGGTATATATTACACCTGAAATAAAGACACATACATCAGATTGCTTACACAATGGTATTCCTGCAACGTGTACATGTGAAAATATGGAACTAGTTAAAGAATATGTTTATTTAGGTGTTATTATTGATTGCTTTTTCAAGTGGGATATACAAATAAACAAAGTTTGTGCACGACTAAGATCAATTGTAAGCAGATTGTATAAACTAAAATTTTTTGTTCCTATCTGCACACTTCGAATAATTTATTTATCTCTAGCTGAATCTGTTATAAGGTATGGAATAACAGCTTGGGGATTTTCCTATAAAACAAATATAGACCATGTACAATCAGTGCAAAATTCATTGGTTAAATTATTAGCTGAAAAAAATTTATACAAAGAAAGGCATAATATTCCATACTTTTATCAGAGTCTCAAAGTTCTTTCAGTCAGAGCAATTCTGTGGTACAAAATTATATTTCAGCACATAAATAATCCTTTATATATTAACAGGCTGAAACACAACCATAATACTCGTTTTAACTTTAATGAAGGGCTAATTGTACCTAAGCATACAAATAAATATGGACAAAGAACGTTAAATTACATGATTCCCAGTTGTTTAAATATGTTACCTGCTGAAATTAAAAACTGTGCCCAAAACAAACAATTGATGAATTTACTGAAGACTTGGCTTACGGAAAGAATTAATTTGTATTAGCTCATAATGACATATTATTCTAAAAACTTTAAAAATGTTATTTATGTTTTAAAAACTTTATTTTTATCTATATTTCTGTAAAAAATTAAATTTTATTTTATATAATTGTAAAAATGTAACTATTAAATCACTATAATACGATCTTTAACGTAAAGAACCCGTTAGACAAACTGCTAAAAAGTAGTTTATCGGGACTTTTTGTCTTGTATTTGTAAAGTGTATAAAATAAATAAAAAAAAAAAAAAAAAAAATTTAAACGAATGTGATCCCTCCCAGACAACCTTTGTACGAAGAAAAACAAAGATTTTTAGCAAGCAGATAGGTAATGCACACTAAAGCTTGTACAACATTTATATTTTAAACATATAATTAGAAATAAAAGCAAAAAAAAAACTCAAACCAAACAAATGCCAAAACAAACCACACACGACACCTACAATCACATCCCAATTGATACTAATGCTGCTTAAGGTTAAACTTCACGTACGTTATAATCTACGCTTTCACAGATGGCGCCAATCAAATTATTTTAGGTTTTTAATGCCTTTTGCACGTTCCGCTTTAAAATATTAAGGTAAATTAATTGTTCGCGATCGTACATATTTAATTAGAATATAAATAAATAGGTTCGTCCATAATCAAACCCAATTTTTTCAAGAAAGGCTGAAAAGTTCAATTTTGTATCGGTGACTCAATCCAATATTGTATTTTTCAGCCTTTCTTGAAAGATTTGGGTTTGTTTATAAAAATCTATATCGTTAAAAACCTAAAATAATTTGATTGGCGCCATCTGTGAATGCGTAGATTATAACGTACGTGACGTTTAACCTTAATGAATAGAAGGAAAGTAAAATACAACTAATTTAAATATTTATTTTAATTATTGACTTTTTTTTTATTATTTGCGCATATGTGAACATTAGATATTGGGTTATAACCTAATTATTATAATTTGTTGTTTTCTTTAATGCATGTAATGTTATTAACCTGTAAATGTTCCTAATAAAAAACAAAAATTTAAAACATCTTGAAAGCTGACTTTTTTCCAAAATCGGTGCCGGAGTTGCTCACTAATTTACAGTAAGTACTTGCTCACCATTGACACAAGTCATTTTTTCTCGGGGCGCGGGGCCCCCAACCGATGCGGGCCCCCTAGACAGTTGCCCACTCTGCCTAAAGGATAATCCGGTACTGCATGTACATAGTACGTAGGTGGCGGCCCCTAGACGCTGCAATAATATTGTGCAATATATTTTATTGTTCAATAAGATTGAAAGGCGCTTAGAATCCAAACGATCAATTATATTGCAAAATAAAAAATAAAAAAATATTTATCAATTATATTGTGCAATGTTTTAGAGTATTTTTATTTTAGTATTTTCGAGTAAATATTGCGCAATACTAATCCTACACAATGCAATGAAAACATATGGTAGAATAAAAATTAAACTCGCTCAAACTTTTGTTCAATCATTGCGCAATCTTCAATATTAACCCCAAACGGTCAATAATATTGCACAATTCGTAATATTGCTCAATATAATTGATCGTTTAGGAGCTGCCTAGCTATTTCTCAGATTTTTAATATTTGGATGCAATTTTTTGTAAGAATTTAGTAAATAATAAATACCAACCACGTAAGAAATTATGTTTTAACTAGCACAGACCCGTAAAAAGTCAAGGGATATAAAATTTTAAAAATCTATTCAAAATATTATTAGATATGTTATATTTAAAATTATAGTAAAAATAAAATATATAAGAATTTAAAACGAAAAATAAATTTAATTAAATGAAGACAATATTAGCCCAACTCAATCGAAAATCTGGACACAGTAAAATGAGAAAAATATATTGGTTCCACTGGGACACGAACCAAGTGCGGTTCCATAGCTCAGTTGGTAGAGCACTTGCCATGTAAGCAAAGGGCCCTGGGTTCGTGTCCCAATGGAACCAATATCTTTTTCGGATTTTTCTGTGTTCAGATTTTCGATTGAGTTTCGCTAATATTGTCTTCATTTAATTAAATATTATAATTTGAGATTTTACTCATAAAGTTAAGAATAAAAATAAATTAAAATAAAATAAATTGTCACAGCCGAGAATCGAATGATCATGGATGGCAACTATGCTGATCACTATACCACAATCTATTGTAAGAACGGCCGAATAAATAAATATTTTATGTGCTAGGTCCGTCACTCCTGGACACACTGACCCTCAGATTCCTACCCACCCCTAATACCCTTTTCCTTCCAGAACTTCCTCTCCTTCCTTTCCTAAAAATACCCCACACAGCATCCCCAAAGATGACATAGGCCCTGAGGGAAATTATTTTCTTCAGGGCCTCCTGTGTGGAGTTAATGTAAAAAAGGTATCTTTTTTTTTTTCAATTATTTCTGGCTTTCACCCTTCAAGGGTGTTCTAGGCCATCATTTAAAATTACAGAGAAAGGAAAAGGTGAATTTATATATTAATTTTATTTAATTGTACAAATTTCAGAATTATATGGAAGATTGGAGTCGAGTTCAGACTTAGAAGAGATGAAAACTGTCTGAAAATATATGATTTATGCATTTTTTAATTTTAGAATTAGGTACGTATACATTTTAGAATGTTGTGTAAATTCAACCGAAATCATTATTATTTAATGATTAGCGGCCAAATTAGCTGCTGGTGTTCAGGCATTTATACAGTAAGTTTTTATCTCAACCCAAGAGGTTGTTATATTCCAAAATTCCAAGATATCGATAAAAATTATGAAGAACACGATTTAGTTACTTCAATTGATTGAAGCAAGGAGCTAGCGCCATGTTTGTAGTTGTATGTTTGTAAAGGTACATTGACATACATAAAATACTTTTAACGAACGTATTTACGAAACGAATAAACACACACCTACCACGCTTTCCACGCCTGGTAACGTAAACAGGCTCATAAAATGAAACAATGTATTTTTTTGGCTTCTCCAACTCGAAGACCAAATTGCAGGAATAAATGATATTTGCGTCTCGAAAATGAAAACTTATAGCCTGTAAAAATATCACCATTTCTAGGTACATGAATCGTATCATAACAGATAAAAAAAATTCCCGGCGAGCGGCACAAATGTGTTAAAATATAAAACAACACAAATTATGTTGTTTTGTATGCACACTCATCATAATTTATTGCTCATACGAAGGACCTCTTCGAAATCATTCAGATAAATTTAGTTGAACGATAACAAAGTCATAATTATTCATACCTGATTATTCTATAAAATCACCTAGGTAGGTAGGTACTTCATACAAACATATAATCCCCTAGGACCTAGGATACGACCAACTACAATAGCAGTGCAGTGAAATCATGACTACACCTACAAATGAACTGTAATATGTGGGTTTAGAGCTAGGTTTTAGAAGTTTTTAATGCATTTTGTTACTGTCCATGAAAATTCTAGAGCAAAAAGTTGATATTATAGAAGCCTGTCAATTATTCAAAATATAATTTTCAATATTATATTTGGTTTTCAGATATTTGCAAAATATTACCCGCATTCTACGCACGTATCCACGAACGTACCTTAAAAGGTATATACCTAACTTTTTTTTACATTAGCTCCTCACAGGAGGCCCTTAGGAAAATAATTCCCCTCAAGGCCTATGTGATCGTTGGGGATGGTGTGTGGAGGGTATTTTTAAGGAAAGGAAGGAGAGGAAGTTCGGTAAAGGAAAAAGGTATGAAGGGTACGAATGTATGATGTATGAATCTATCCCTCCCTTTGCGGTACAAGGCGATGGATCGAGATGGGACGGAATCTGCGGGTCAGTGTGTTCAGTAGTGATGGACGTGTGAATCCATCCCTCTCACTGCGGTACAAGGCGATAAATCAGCTGAGATAAAAAGATCTCTCTCAACCAGTCTATCCCGATCCGGCCCACTGTGCAGTAGGTGGGCAAATGCTTGTGCCGCCAAGATCTAGACAATCCTCACCCAGTGAATCCGGGCACCCCTGCTAAGTCATCACTTGGGGTAACTTATGGCAGGGGTGTTGGTTATTCAATAAATGGTTCCCGGGGCGGCGGTACCTATACCCGTTTCTCAAATTGAAATAATCAATTGAAACAAACAACAAATTGTTTCACGGTACTTTGATAATAACTTAATAACAGAACTTAAATAGGACCTTCACAGATCTTTTACTTTGCATGAATCGTTCGAATTCTGTGAAATCTTATTCTCTTCTATAAATCATAAATTACTTCTTCTATAACTATTAATCATAAATGGGTTGCGTTGTTTACCTAATTTGTGATTTAAAAATATTAAAATAACAATTCAGAAATCATAAACACATCAATCGCGCAGGCGCATAAATAAATTTGTCATCATTATCACCATTGGTCGAAAGTGTCGTCATTTACTCGTTATTGGCTCAAAGTGTCTCATTTTTGAAAGGTGCTTAACTGATTGCGGGAAATAGGCGCCATTGTAAATCTTGGAATAATAAATTAAACATCTGCAAAACCTACTCAAACATGGATTTAAACGAAAACTCTCTCAACTATATGAGCAAAGCTAAAGATCTGCTAAGTTCATTAATCAAAATTATTAATGACCCCGGTAACAAGTTTACGAAGGAGCAGATGGGTAAATTAACACCTATAACAACGGAACTGTTGGGAACTACAGGAATGATGGCTGTACGTATGGGAATAGAGGAAAGGAAGCGTATTTGGAATACTGTTGGTAATTCGGAATACCGTCTTATCTTCGGTTCGGGTGGCGGAATCTATCGGTAATAATTATAACTATTGAAAGTCGAAGCTGTGAGCCTTGATTTTGGCCGGTATAATAGTTCTCCTGTGTCTGCGGATGAATGCTGACGTGTTTTGTGAAGTTGCTCCTATCAAAACTTTTTCGGTGAGTTTTTAATCCAATATAATCACCCCATATTCCAAACTATTTTATAACATTACAAATGAAATCACTTCAGAAAGAGTTATATTTTTATAGTATGGCTTTCGTTTTTGCATTTTTTAATACGTTGACATGTGATATAAGAAAGATCTTTTAGGTTATATGTTGCTAATGCGGAATACGGAATGTGATGCAAAATCGGAATAGTATTCCAAATTATATTAATTTTTTTTAAGTACTTTTATTTAATTTTACAGAGATGTCGTCACCAAATTTGTACCAGAAAAGGAAGAAGTGGGATTCGAATGATATGTGTGAAGCCATTAGTGCTGTTCGCAATAAAAAAATGGGATATTTGATGGCAGCTAAACACTTTAAAGTCCCACGTACTACTTTGTTTCGACTCGTATCTGAAAAAGATGCGGACCCTTTGACTTTAACCTCAAAGAAAATTGGCCGAAAACCAGTTATGGCAGTACTTATTCACAACACTTTCTCACGCGTATGGTATCCCAGATGACCGGCACTAAATGTCACCGATTGCCCCGAGATGCGATCATATTATTATTCCGCTTCTAGTACTCGATCCATCCGGTTGCACGGCAATTTTACCTCACTACCAGTTCGTACGCGAATGTATATTTGTTGTAAATAATATTTTAAATAAAACCTAATATCGCGGACAACTAAGTGTTTTCAATTAAACATCATCATTATTATAAGCCTGAACATGAGATCACGGCTTGGAAGTGCCGTGATCTCAAGGAGCATTTTAACCTCAATATTGGTAAGGTATGAAGGCAATCCTGCCTGACGTGGAGAGGATCTCCTCACCAAACACTCTCCATCCACTCCTACACCAACTAACAAACACTTCCAACACAGTTTTTAGTGCAGAGTTCGAAAAACAATTGGTAGACTACGCCCTTGTAATGGAAAAAAAATTCTATGGTCTAACACAAATGGATATCCGACGATTGTCTTATCAAGTGGCTGTTAAAAATAATCATCCAACTCCTTTTAAATCGGGAATTGCTGGCAGATACTGGTTGAAAGGCTTCCTAAATAGACACAAAAATGTGTTATCTATGAGAAAACCTACAGGAACCTCGTTTGCAAGAGCCATCGGTTTTACCAAAGAAAAATTGGACACATTTTACGACATGCTAGAAAATGTGTATTCAGAAAAAAACTACCCCGCCGACCGTATATTCAACGTAGATGAATCAGGACTATCTATCGTTCAAAGTAAAATCCCGAAAATCATTGGACGCCGTGGTAAAAAACAAATCGGTGCACTAACTTCGGCTGAACGAGGGTCTCTTATAACTATTGTGGTTTGTATGAGCGCATCAGGCATATATGTGCCTCCAATGATAATTTTCCCCCGCAAAAATATGAATCTACAGCTCATGAAAGGAGCCCCGGCTGAATCTGTTGGAGTATGTCATCCATCTGGGTGGATACAAACTCACCTATTTACCCAATGGTTTTTACATTTCATGGAGAAAACTAAACCAAGCGAGAGCTCTCCGCTTTTGTTAATCTTGGATGGTCATTATAGCCATACAAAAAACTTGGAGATTGTAGATTTGGCTAGAGCGAATCAAGTCTCCATAATATCACTCCCTCCTCACTGCACACACAAAATTCAGCCCCTCGACAGGTCATTCATGAGTCCTCTGAAGGCCTATTATAGCGAAGAAATTCGTATGTGGCTACGTAATAACGCACGAGCTTTGTCAGTATATGACATAACGGAGTTATTTGGAAATGCTTATCGCAAATGCCAAACCGGAGAGATTGCAGCAAATGGATTCAAAGTTAGTGGAATCTATCCCTTCAACCGGCATATTTTTAGCGATGCTGACTTTCTTGCTGCAGAAATTGAAGAGTCTGAAGTCCAGCATTGTGCAGAAGCGTCAACAACACCCATGATGGAAGTTGAAGCACGTCCATTAGCTTTAATGGAAAGTCCACCCGAAGAACAAAGTCCTTCCTTGGTCGCGATTGAACCCCAGCCGTCGACTTCGCGTGGAAGACCCAATCGCACTATCATTACCCCATTTGATGTTTCCCCGATTCCGCAAACTAGGAAAAAAACATCCAATAGAGGGCGTAAATCAGCGGTTTCAACCGTTATATCAAGTTCTCCATACAAGAAGCAACTAATAGATGAACAGGAAAAGAGGACTGCCAAGAACAATCCCTAGTTTACAAAAAATTCCAAAAAGAAAAAAAACGACAGATATTGCTACTGACTCGGATTCTTCTGCATCGGAAGTAATTGATGACAGTTCCTCTTCTGATATAGTCATCCCTCCTGGAACTAATAAACCAAACGATGAAGACGCAGTGTGCTTTTTCTGCAATGGTCCTTTCAGTCTGGATGTAAGGTTAGAACTTTGGGTCAAGTGCCTAATGTGCAACCTCTGGGTACACAATGAATGTGCCGGATGCGAAACAGAAGAGTATGTATGTGATTATTGCAAATAATTAACAAGACACTATTATATTCTGAAATATTAAAAGTGAATATAATTTGGAATATACTATTCCGAATTACATGCACTTTTAAAAAAACGCATTTTTTCTCATTCTTTAATTTTTTATTTTTTAAAAGCAGTGTAATATATTTTTTTTAATTTCTGTTCTCGTTTCCTAATAAACTATTAGTTTCTTAACATTTAAGTCGACTTTTATTCGTAAAAACATTTTTATCTTATTTTCTGCACCCTAAGATGTAAATGGTATTCCGAATATGCTTCCTTTCCTCTACTTGAAGGCGAATTATCAGCCTTAAAAAGTGTAGCAGTTACTCAGCCAACAGATGCTAACCCCACAAATCCTTCATCTAATATTTGTGACTTATTGACGGAAATTGAAGAGAGGAAGCTCCGCGCAAGAAATGTTATTCTTTTCAATGTTCCCTAGAGCACATCAGATCTAACCTCAACTAACATTTCCGATGACGTGAATAAGGTTACCGCGGCCTTGAAAAACATTGATATTTCCTTTAATCCTCATGACATTAAAATATTTAGGTTGGGAACGAAGAAAGTCGGAAATCAATGTAGACCAATTAAGTTGGAATTTATTTATTTTTTTATTTTTATTTTTTATTTATCTATAATAAAATATAATTACAATGGTTTTATGTATATGCCTGTCTCACTAGGGTATACCTGTGTCGAGACAGGCGTACAGGTATATAAATGAATATTGTAGTTACAAGGATATTTAAGGTAAAATACATATCACTTTGAATAGAATTAAAACAGAAAGGTGATTGGAAAGGTGATAAATCTTTTAAAGAGAGTTATTTTATAAATGTTGGAGATGAAGTAGAGAAGTAAATTCTGCCTAATCTGTTTAAAGGTCAATTTGACAGGATTCCATTATTTTCATTTATTTTATATGGGTTAGGTTGTATTGGTATAGTTATTTTTGTCTATGTGTGATTTATTTTACAGATGTTTGTAATAGTGAGGCGTCCAATACTTATAATCCATTTTTTAATATCTTGTTTGAATTTTGTAAAGGAGTCAGTTTGTCTGATCGTAGTTGGTAGTGTATTGTATAGTTTGCAAGCTATGTATTTAGAGTGTCTTTGCCCGAAGGTGGTTTTGAAAAAAGGAGTTTGGAGAAGTTCGTTGTTTTGGCTCGGGTATTGTGTATTGTTTGTGTAGCTTTGTATAGTGTTTTGTTGTTTTTGTGTAAATTAATTAGTATGGATCTTGAGTAGAGCTGTTTTATGTCCATAACGTTGAAGGAATTGAATATAGTATCCGTGCTGGTAGTAAGTGGCATTTTAAGAATTATTTTTATGATTAAATTTTGTGCTTTCATGATGGGATCAAGGGCATTGGAATATGCATTACCCCAGGCTAAAATTCCGTATTCCATGTGAGATTGGCACAGTGAGTAATATACTGTTTTTAAGAGTTTTAGGTTAAGGAAATTGCGTGTTTGTTTGAAAAAGTGTATAGATTTGCGGATTTTGTTTGTAGTATTATGTATATGTTGCTTCCAATTTAGGTGTGTATCGAAGGTTACTCCTAAATATTTAATAATGTTTACTTTCTCTAGGCATGGGCAGTCACAGTTCCGGTTTAGAGATGTATATTTACATACGTGTATTTTTAATGGCGGGGGTAGGTTTGACTTTGGGATATTGGTGAGACTAGACAGTAAGTATTTAGTTTTCTGTACATTTAGAGTTAATATGTTCGAGTCAAGCCAATATTTTACCTGTTGAATTCCTTCCTCCGCTTTGGAATAAACGGTAAGCCAAACTTTTGCTTGGAAGAGTAGGACAGTGTCATCGGCGAAACTGATAATAGTGGCAACGATATCTAGGTTGCATAACTCGTTAATATATATTAGAAAGAGGGTTGGACCTATAACACTGCCTTGAGGGACCCCGTAACTAATGGGCAAATTCTGGCTCTTTGTGGTACTGAGTTTAACACATTGGGATCTGTCAGATAAGAAGCTGGAGAGGAGGCCTAATTCTTTGTTCCGAATACCTATATTAAACATTTTGCGTTTTAATTTGCTGTGTGAGATTGTATCAAATGCTTTACATAGGTCGAGAAATACCGATAGACATTTCAAGCCCTTATCCAGGTGGCCAGAAATATGGTCAGTGACTGTGGCTATAGCATCGTTGGTGCTTTTATGTTTTCTGAAACCAAATTGTCGCGGCGATATTAAGTTATTGGTTTCGAGATATTCCATGAGACTATTATTGACGATCTTTTCGAATACTTTTGAGAGGGAATTTAGCAACGTAATAGGACGATAATTACTAATATCAAGTTTGGAGCCAGTTTTAAAAATAGGGATAACGAGACCTTGTTTTAGAATGGAGGGAAATAGCCCTTGGCGGATGCTAATATTAAGTAGATGCGATAATGGTTGAAGTATACCAGGGGCAATTTTTTTAAGAACATTGTTGGGTATTTCATCAATGCCGGTTGATGAAGAGTTTTTAAGCGAGTTTATTACTATAGAAACTTCCTTCTCTGTGATCGTTTTAAGAACAAAGCGGGTTGGGAAATCATTATTGGTCGCGTGGTCACTTGGACCAAGCGCATCGTTATTTATTTGGATTTTTTTTGCTAGTTCCGGACCTATGTTTGTAAAGTAATGGTTTATGTAATTGACAATTGTGTTGGGGTTCGATGTAAAGTCTACAGTGATATCTTTTATATTGAGAGAGTTTAAGGTGTCGGTGGCTTTATTTGAATTGGTAGCTTCCTTGAGGACTTTCCATATTTTTTTAGGGTCATTGTTGCATTCGGAAATTTTTTTGTTGTAATATAGATTTTTGGCTTTCCTAATGACTTGTGTGCAGATATTACGATATCTTTTGTAGAAATTATGGAGTGTGATATCATATGGGTTTGTGGCACATTTTTTATGTATGGAATTGCGTTTCCGAATGCAATTGATTATAGTATGGTTTATCCACGGTTTGAGAGGTTTGATCGCTTTAGGAATGGTGTTTGTGGAGATTTTGGTGTTTTGGACAAGGATGTCTTGAAGGTAGGTAGAGAAGTAGTTCCAGGCCTCGTCTATATTAGTTTTGTTATAGAGTGTGTCCCACGATTTAGAGTTAATCGTTTTGTTAAGATTGTCATAGTTAATTGTTTTCTTCGTTATTTTAGATGAAGGTTTATTTTGTACGTTGTGTTTGGAACTCATAGTGAAAGAGGTGGGGTAGTGATCTGTAATTGATGACATGTGGATTTCGGAGGTGTATTGGTTGTTTGATTTAACCATAATATGGTCGATGCAGGAGGAGGAGTTTGGTGTACATCGTGTGATAATTATAATTGATTGTGCTTTCCATTCCGTGGAACATTAGTGTGTTTAGATAGTCTTGGCACTGGGGATGTTCGTTGTTTTTTAAAATGTTAATGTTAAGATCCCCCATTAAAACTACGTTCTTTATTTTGTGTAGATCCGTGAGATAGCAGTTTATGTCCTGCAAAAATGAGGAGATGTTAGGTTTAGAAGGAGAGCGGTAAAGTGCAATGATACATGTGTTGACGTTGTACGTTATTTGAAGACAGTTTGAGTTAGTAATATATATTTCTTTGACATTAAATGAGTTAAGAGTGTTGTTTAATGTATATGCTACTATGCCATCGTTTTGTCTGTAGTGATTTGAGGTTTGATGGTGGGTATAATTGGGGATGTTTTTAGGAGTATAGTAAGGTGTTAGCCAACATTCTGTCAGGATAATTATGTCATATTTGATTTTAGTAAGGTCGAGTTCAATGAGGAATTGGTCAAAGTTTTTGTTTATAGATCTAATATTTTGATGGTATATTGAAAAGTTTGTTTTGTTAGATGTTATGATAGTAGTATCCATTTTTTATGGTGAGTAGATTGTGTTGAAATATGTATGGGTAATAAACCGATATTTTAGGTAATTTTTTTAAAATCATCTACATGTTTAATATAAATAATTTTATCGTTCGTGAGGCGCCTCATCATGATTCTCCCTTCTTTGTACCAGACATAAGCATAGTTTTTTTCTTTGGCAAATTTTTTTGTATGCCATAAAAGTTCTTTGTGATATGAGGTGAGTTCTTCTCCAATGTATATCTTGTCATCTGTAAGTCCTTTGATGGAAGCGTAATTTAGGTTTCTTTTTGCGGCGATGAGGTTGTCACGTACAGTTTTGTTCTTGAAATGAACCAACAGTTTGGGGGGGGCATCAGAACGTCGGTCCGGAATTCTTTTAACTTCAGTTATTTCATTATATGTTATTTCCACGCCAGCCGCTGCAGCAACTCTTATAACTAATTCGGCCTCTTCGCCACTTGAATGTTTGATGCCGGCTATTTCCAAGTAATTTGTGCGGAATTTTGTTTCAATTTCAGACAGTTTTATTTCAAGATGTTTTATGGTGGTATTTTTGTCTTGTTGATCCTTTTTGACGATTGCTATTTCCTCTTCAATTTTTTTGTTTTGAATAAGAGTAAGGTCTATCTTTTTTATTAGTTCGTCATATTGATTGCTTATGAATTCTATGCTTTTTTGGGTTTCAGCTGTGATTTTTTCCATTTTGGATATAATTTCTTTTTTCATATTTTCCATATTTTTGGCGATGTGAAGGATAATTTTTTCCATATAAATATCGTCTAATTCAGGTGCATTTTTTCCTGTAGATTTGGCCGTCTTAATTGAATTATGATTATCCTCTTCTGAATCGCTAGATGTCACTTTTTTTTGCGATTTCTTCTGCCTGTTCATCTTGGGAAGGTTTGGAGCTCGGATAATTATTTAGGAAAAATAAAAATATTAAAGTTCTTCTGGATTGGGTAGGATTCATGTCATTCAATTCAAAGAGGAGCATTCAGTTCGGACAATTTTGATTAATAACAAAATATTAAAAGATGGTATCAAAGCCAGAAATGATCAGACCAGCCAACAAAGAAAACACCTGATGATGCTACGGGACGAGCTAGAGTCTAGAAAAAATAATGGTGAATCAAATCTAACAATAAAATATATAAATAACCTCCCCAAAATCGTCAATGTTTTGCCAAAAAACTCCAACTAAATAAATGTAACATCTATTATCAGAACGTCAGAGGCATCAGAACGAAATTAAAGGAATTCAGAATAAGTGCCCCGACTCTCTCACACGATGTCATCATGTTAACGGAAACCTGGTTAACACCATCGATTTTCTCAGCGGAACTTGGATTGCCCGATCACCACATCTACCGAGTTGACCGTAGTCCAAACACCAGCTCCAATACAAGAGGGGGCGGAGTCCTGATTGCTGTCCACAAACGTATTCCGTCAAAAGTGCTCAAAAACAAAAATAGTGACGTTGAACAAATATTCGTGTTGCTTGAAAATAAAAATGCTGTCAAATTAATAATTGGATGCATATATATACCGCCATCCTCCGATACACGGCTGTATATGAATCATGTAGAGGATGTGGAATTTTTAAGGTTTAAATATCCCAGTGCCAAACTTGTTTTAGTGGGTGACTATAACTTACCAAATATATCTTGGAACCATGATGACCCTGAATTGTCTGGTATTAATATGTCAACTGCCAATCTTAGTGAGAGAGAGATTCTGGGTATGTCGAATTATTTATCAATCCCACAACTAAACACTGTCGCTAATATAAATAGTCGCATTCTTGATCTAGTTTTTTGCAGTGAGCCCACGGCTAACGTATGTAAATCTTTAGAAGAACTATTACCTGTGGACGTTTACCATCCTCCTCTGGATATAGTTATTCCCTTTGTTAACAACACTTATCTCAAAAATATCAAGCCATCTTATAACTTCTCTAAAGCAAATTTAAAAAAAATTTCTGATTGCTTAAATACAACAGACTGGTCCTTTCTGGAAAATACGGATATTAACGATAATGTAAATAAATTTTATGCTATTCTAAATGATGCTATTGCAAATTTTGTGCCTCTTCGACATAATAGAATTTCTCATTTTCCAAACTGGTTTAGTCCCGAATTGATCACTTTAACATATCGTAAGAAAATAGCTCATAAAAATTACAAACGGTCCAGACTGTCGAGTGATTACAATGAATTTCAATTGTTAAGAAAGGAGTGTTGTAAAATCTCAAAACTGTGCTATAAAAATTACATCGACAAAATTGAAACTGATATTCGTGTAAATATAAAACAGTTTTGGAATTATACTAACTCTAAAAAAAAAAATAACTTGGGTATTCCAACTACTATGAATTTCAATGGAAAAATTGGATGTAATGATGAAAACATTGCAAATCTATTTGCCGATTATTTTAAGTCTGTGTATGAAGAGGATATACCTAGCATCGAAATTCCAAAATTCTCATCGAATCTTAGCCTGGATATATCTGAAATACGCATAGAAATTAATGATATCAAAAACCATGTAAATTTGTTAGATTCTAAAAAAAAATGCAGGACCTGATAATATTCCACCAGTGTTAATTAAAGAATGTTTAAATGGCATAACTGTTCCTCTTTTTCTAATTTTTAACCAGTCACTAGAGACAGGCAGTTTCCCTGATACATGGAAACACAGTTTTCTAACACCCATTTTTAAAAAAGGGGACAAAACGGACGTAACAAATTATAGGCCAATATGTATCCAATCATCGATTCCCAAGCTTTTTGAAAAAATTGTACTCCATAAAATATCTAAAAATATAAAAAAAATTATAACACCCTATCAACATGGCTTTTGTTCAAATAAATCTACACTAACCAATTTACTAATTTACGAAAACTTCATATCTAAATCTTTAGCAAACAGGTGCCAGGTTGACTCAATATATACGGACTTTAGCAAGGCCTTTGACAAGGTGTGTCACAAAATATTAATCAATAAATTGGCGACACTTGGAGTTTATGGTAGCTTATTAATTTGGTTTGTTAGTTATTTGTCCAAAAGAAGTCTTAGTGTGAAAATAAATGGCACACATTCGTACAAATTTATAGCAACAAGTGGAGTGCCGCAAGGCTCCCATTTAGGGCCCATTTTGTTCATTATATTTATAAATGATATTGTTGATATATTCACAAACATAAACGTGCTACTGTTTGCTGATGACATGAAACTTTATAAAGAGATCAACCACATTAATGATTGTATTACACTTCAAACTAATTTGATATATCTTTTTGAATGGTGCTCTATCAACAAACTAGCATTAAACATAAATAAATGTCAGTTCATTCATTTTTCCAAAATAAATAATCCTATATATTTTCAGTATTCATTAAATGATGAAAATTTAAATTGTGTTAATGAAATTATGGATCTAGGCATTATGTTCGACAGTAAACTCACCTTTGTATGTCATATTAATAATATTATCAACAAATCCCTAAAGACTCTTGGCTTTGTTTTAAGAGCTGCAAAAGATTTTAATGATTTAGGCACATTTATATTATGTTATATAAAACCCTCGTCAGATGCCAACTTGAATATAACTCTACGTTATGGTCTCCCTTTTTCAATATTCATTCAGACAACATTGAAAAGATACAACGGAAGTTTCTAAGGTTCATAAACTATAAATTGCGTATTCCTATACTAAACATTGATTATAATTACCTCCTGGATAAATTTTCTCTGTTGAAACTTTCAGAAAGAAGAATAAGCACAGATTTAATACTGTTACATAAAATACTGCATTACAAAATTGACTGTCCAGAATTACTTCAATTTATCAATATCCATGTACCCAAAAAATCATGTCGACATTTATTACCCTTTTACTTCAATAATACCAGGACACTAGCTTATCAAAATTCTCCGTTTCCGAGACTTCACAGTCTCGGAAATAAATATTCTAATTTAGGTGATATATTTCATCTTAAAACCAATCAGTATAAATGTTGCATATTCTATCACTTTTATTCTTCTAGACACAAATAGATTTACATAATTTCTGCAGTTTTTATTTATATTGAATGTGAGACTTCTTATCATATTTTTACATATGTACTTTTTATTTTATTATGTGGTTTTGTTTTTATATTGTATTACGTATTTTCTTTTCTCATTGTATTATATTTTCTTCATTGTTTTTATACTCAACTTATAAACTATAATGTAAAAGCCCATCAGGGCGTGTAATAAATAAATAAATAAAATAAATAAATTATCAGACTTGTTACTTTCACAATGACAATACTTATTTTTATTAATTATTTTACCCAACTGGTATTGCAGGGAACTTCTCACAGATGATGTACAAATCTAATATCAGCTGATGGCATCCATGATTGGGAAAAAAATACCGTGAGAAGAACAGATGCGATTGGTTGACGATTCTATGGCTGACAACCTAAAATAATTGTCAGCTTTGAATGGGTGAGAGTCGCTAAGAATAGATAAAACTGGAGACATTTGAGGAAGACCTACGTTCAGGATTGAACGCCAGAAGGCTTATGAATCAGAATAAGAAGTTGGGTAATACCTCCATCGGGATATTCCTCCAAGAAGATCTCTCTGGCTTGTTTGGCCAGCTCCACAGACTTGTAGATCAGGGCCAGGGCTTCCGCGGAGCTGACCCCAAGGTACTGCATGAAACCTCCGATTGAGGCTTGATAGGTATTGGTGATGATGAGATCTGCACCAGCTGCAACAAAAAATACACTTTATAATACTGATCAACACTTTTCGATTGATAATAAATTCAGTCAACAATTCTAAGGATACCGAAAAACATCGCGATCGGTCCAGTTTTATATAGTTTATACTTCATACGATTGGAGAGAGCGTGCCGTCGTTTTGGTCTAGTCGTTTATTTACTAACCAGAGCACTTGCCTGCCTTAGCACCTGTTCGCACGTATCCACATTAGTTGCTCCAGGACTTGGATTGTATCGATAATTTTCGGTAACTTTCCGTCGTTCCCTAGCATGACTTCAGATCGCCAACGAATAAATAACAGTTAATAAGTAATAAGTAACAATGACTAAGTGTTTTAAATATATTCGACGTCAACCGTTGTTTGTACGTTAGCAATCTGCAGTGTACGGAATAATGAGAAGTTACCGAAAATTATCGATGCAATCCTTATCGATCGACCGTGCTAGGGGTCCTGGAGCAACTAGCTGATGAATTATTTAAGTCTATGGATTGTATGTACGACTTTTTTTCAATTCTAAGAGCTTCGTTAGTTTAATCCGTTCATTAAATAAGCCAGTAACTTTGCATAACGATCGACATTATTTCATAACACCAATCACAACATTATTATAAAATATGTGTACATTGACAGTTACCTAACGATACTATGGAGGCAGCTCATTTATTCATCGTCGGTCAGAATATCTGTTAACAATCGTAGACCGTGCTCGCAAATATTGATAACTGACCATAGATGACGGATTTAGTCAATATCGTATTGATTGGGTTTTTATCGATCGTCCACGTTAAACCTTCGCGCGCCATAAGACTTATATGGGACAGATCGCGAACTCGTTTTGTATAATTCTGTCGAAAAGTTCTGATCGAAAATTGGTGTTTATGAATATTTCCAAGATTCAAGTCTAGGTTTGTTTAGGGATGGGTCTGAAGCAAAATTGACAAGCTGTCAAGCTATTTGTGTTGAAACTGTATATTTGTATTGAAGTCATCGACATAACGAACATCTCATATTTATTTTCCGGGTGTTTCAAATAAAAAAAAACAACTGTTCCCATTCTCTCCATTTTGATTTCATGCTCAGATTCTGCTGTCACCCCCAGCCATTCAATTTATTAAATTAATTCTTAACATCTTTCATCTTCAAGGGATAAGTTACTATTTATAAACCTTTTAACATAATATCATGGTGAAACACTTTTTTATTATTAATCTTAATTATTTATTATTTAGCTTAATATTATCAATCTTCACAAAATCATTATTACTATAAAATAAATGACTGAAGGAATAAATTATGTTTGGATCTCTTTGTACTAAGGAGGAGAGATTAATTTTTTGAACAATTATTATGATCTTGAATAATATGTTATGTTAAGTTTTTGTAATTTTATGTACAAATTTGTAAAATAACTGAGTTTTTACAAATGGATTAAAGGATTTTATTGATGGATTATTCTCTTAACTTAAATGCTACCTACTTGATCTTAAAACATTTGGAGACTTGACCTCATCTGAATACTCTAAACCTTCATATGATTTTAAAGAATGCGATTTATTGATTCACATTCAATGCTCTAATTTTTTTAAAGCTAGCTGACCTAAATATTATTAAAAATATTGGCTTTGTGTTTATTCATCCTGCAGAGATAACACGACGAATATTGATACTATTAATTACGATAGCAAATTTAAGTTGCTGTGTAAAATTTTACGAACTTTTCACTCTCAATCAAATAATGTTGGTCGGCTTGATTTTCCAATGATCATCAATTCAGATTTCCAAGATAATCGGACTCGCTGGTAATAATTTATTATATTTACATGCCTGGCTGGTTTTTGTGGCGCGTGTCAAGTGCAGGTTACCTCCACTCAAATTTTAATTAAAACACTTCGAAAGAATTTAATTACTACAGTTAATTATTTAAGACTTGGAGTATCCGGATGGCAAATTATGTGTAACGAAACAGTTGCTAAGTAGATTCAAAGTGCTAAAAAAATTTAATCTCAACCTGGTGGCATGAGCACTGGAATGATGAGTTCTGGCGTAAATAAAATTACACATTACGAGACGTAATTTAAAAAATAAACAATGTGACTTATTGTGATTTATTTTTGGGTTATTAGTTATTATGCCGTATTGCACTATCTCTGCTGCCCGAAAGGTTGGCTACGGAAGAAGGTAGCGCAACACCGCGTAAAAACCCAAAAATAAATCACGGTAAGTCGGTTTTTTAAATAGATTTTCTAGATAAAAGCACCTTTTTGGATCACAATAGCATATCTATCATCAGCTGTGAAAGCTTTTATATATGCATTTAATTTTTATTTATTAAATTTATTTATTCGACATTAATTTTAAAATCCATATCTCTGGCGATTCAACGCATTAAAGTTTGTAATTCATTAAAAAAAAACATTTATTTTCAACTTCATAAAGGGTTTTGATTTTCTGTGAGATATCTATCCGACAAAGATATTTTTAAAGTTCAATGAAATAATTGCTGAGAGATATACCTAAGCACCTTGAAATTCAAAAATGTTACTTTATATGTCTACTATTCCATAACATTACTAAATAAATTAAAAATATTATTCACATTAATTTATCTAAAAATCTTTCAATGTAGGTCGGTATAACACAACTTACATGCTTATTTTTAAAAACTATAACCTACCTACCTGTCAATGAACACGTCCTTGGCATGTACCTAATG
Organism: Limnephilus lunatus; assembly: GCA_917563855.2. Lineage (NCBI taxonomy): Eukaryota > Metazoa > Arthropoda > Insecta > Trichoptera > Limnephilidae > Limnephilus > Limnephilus lunatus. The sequence continues at coordinate 89,583,361 of OU830595.1, read as the reverse complement.
TTGACAATATTGCTACAACTCGCCTACGACTAAAAGAAAGTTATTTCGTCGGGTTCATAGTTGTTGATTCCACGTTTTTGGTGGATTTTATGGATTGTGGAGCTGTAGAAATAAAGCGCAACGATGTAATTTATATTAAAATATTTTCTGCCAGAAGATGGAGATCAATATCTCATTCTCATAACGAACGGTAAGGTCCATCATCTGCGCATAGGGTTTTCTTTTTCGGGTCGAAATAACGGTAAAGTGCATAGGTCAATAAAAAAAGGGTTTTTATTTTTATACATTCTACATTATTTGCACTTGATTTTTTCCCGCTTTTCCGTAAGGAGTCGGGGACCCATCGCATCGACAGGGTATCCCAAGGTATATGATCTCCAAAGGAAGTTTCCATGCATTTTCCTTACCTCTTTTAGTGAGTTATCACCGTTGCGGAACGGTTAGCTCTTTGGCACCGGAGCCAGAGGTCGTGGGTTAGAAACTCAACTTGAAGATGAGGTTATTTGACATATAAATTTAATGAAAAATATAATTCCAGAGTGGCAGATTACTTTCACTATCATCCTGGTGAAAACACCAGGTTTTAAAGAGTTGGATTAGTCGAGTTGATCCTTATATTCCGCTTCCTCGTCTTCTTTCCCTCTATTCGTCTTCTTTCACTCTTTAGAGTGCTAATACTAAAAAATGGTATTGGTGTTGTATCCGAAAACGTTTTTTTTTCTAAATTTCGATTTTTTTGTATGAAGGTTTTTAGGAAGTCCGTGTGCAGTGCAAACTGAAATTTCCTGAAACGGTGTAACATTTTGTAAAAAAAACGCATTCTGTGGAAGGGCATACTCGGATAAAATGATTACGAATCGAATAGCTCTAATAATCAACTTTAATTTTTTTTTCACTTACGCGGTATTGCATATAAATCAATAAAAATATAACACATCTTCTATTGTTCTAATGTTCCTTAGTTTTGTGGCTCACTCGGTGAACACGTGATAAAAATTTTCCGTAGAGCGCAAAAAAATGTCCAACGTTATTTGGGAGTAACGTAGACAAGTGAAATGACTTCAATTTATATAGGTACCTACTGAATGCACTGTGTTTTAAATTTATTGATTCTAATATTATTTATGGAACCTACCTGCCTGACCAATCTATTTATAAACGTTTATAATTATTATAATTTGCCGCGAATATTTACCATCCATTTGCGTGACTAATATGACAACATTGCAATGATCAACACGTGTCGGCTTGTTTATAATTCTCATAAACATATTACGTATCATAATTTGATAGGACGCAAAAGGTGATGTTTACAATATTAAACGTGTTTTATATTTTACCTTGCAGCTAAAAAAAGATTCCTCATTTAACAATGATGACCTAAAAAAATATCAGCAAACAAGTTTCCGGAAATCATTTGTTCAGAATGAAAATTTTCCGGAAACCTGTATTAAATTTAATGTCTTTGTGAATAAACTTTTGCTTGCCAGCAATGTGATTTTAAATTTATTAATGATAAAAAATATTATTTATTTATTTATTTTCAGGAAATCGTCAGTAACAAATTCATCAGTTTATACATAATATGTAATATAAATATAATAAAAAAACAGAACTAATAAGACAACATATAAAATTAATAATAATAAATTTTAAAAGAACATCATATAAAATTGAAAAAGACAAAAATATTTATTTAATGGAGCTTATTCTTGTCGTAATTGAAGATGTCATTGTAAAATGAATATTAAAAATGTATACGAATCCAAACTAAACTAAACTACATAAATTGATACATCATAAATATGGAGTATCTCTTGTTATATATGTATAAAAATGCAATACCTCTACTGTTTTACCGTTGGATATAGTAAATAATGTATTAGCATAAAGAGGAATATTAACGATCAGTTTGTGCGTTAAAAAATTGAAACCGTACAACCATATTGTAAATTGTTGATTTCCCTAAAATAAGATAATTTTTTTTTTTTTCACCCAATTTTTAACCGGACGTCTTGGAAGTTCATTCATACGTAGTTAAGGTACGGTAAAATTAAAACATTATCGTTATATATTTATACACACATTCACAATGTGGTAATAACTCTGCCACTGAAGAAATGGCTTTTGTCAAACTGATGGAAATCCGTTTTTACGAAATTTGGATGATATCACCAACATAAAATCAACTTACCAGTCAAAGTTTATTACGTAAAATACGTGCGTATACCTTTTATTTACAATGTATCTGCATATATTTATACTATTTAGTATTGATTTATATCGATATTTATTAAATAACTAGAGTTATTATTTTTGCGAGAAAAATCGAGTAGCAGTCAAAATTAATAAATCAAAATGTTAATACTGTGAAAAGATATGGCTTCTTAGTAAATTAACAAAACGATATTAAGTCCCACGTAATATAAACGTAGGTACGCAAACTATTATGATCTTAAGAGGTTCCGAAGGGATAACACGAATAATTTACTAACCAATGAAAGATTTTCTACCTACGAACAAAATAATTTTCTACTCAAATATAATAAAACTAATATTTATGAAGTGGGTCCAAAGAGACTCAAAATCAAACATCAAACGGTTTTCATGGAAGCTTATTATGATCGTCACTGTAAAAGTGAAAATTTGTGGGCGTGATGCAGTAAAAACAACTTTATTGGTGAGGTTTTATTATTATTTTTATTCAGAACAGCCAGTATTTTTCATCATGATTTCGATCGTCCAGTTGATTAGTCAGACATCTTCAAATAATCATTTGAGATAATGAGGAAAGCAATATTCATAAAACACATATCATTTACACGTGTCTGTGTTTTATATATTAAATCTCTACATATTATAAATTAAAGTCCTCCGCCGAGTCTGTCTGTCTGTTCGCGGTTAACTCAAAAACTACTTAACGGATTTTCATGCGGCTTTCACCAATAGATAAAGTGATTCATGAGTAAGGTTTAGGTATATAATTTGTCAAGGTTTTGTAAAAATTAGTTGAAATATATAACCTATAGGTACCTATGTTGTGGACTTGCGGGCTGGCAAGCGGGCGGTGTGGATTTTATTTGTATGCAAATTAACAGATGGCGGTGTGAGTTAATTTATCGTGGTTATAAAGGTTGGGTAACCATCCAATAGATGGCTTTCTGTTTCGTTAGCTGTCAGCTTGTATATTATAAAACAACAACGTCGTGGGTCATAACGAACGGTCAGGTACATTAATTAATATGACAGTTTGAAATAAAATGTAAACATTTTGTTTAATTTACTACAAGTTTTTCTGCATTAGGTATATTTGATTTGGTGGTGTTTATGAGTAATCTGAGTATTGTACCAGATAGAGGTTACACTTTTACAAGATCAAATTTCGATTTTTCGGAGATTTCGACCAATTAAACGGATGATCGATTTTGCAAAACACCAAAAGGATCAGAATATTTTTTATTAATAAATATATTATATCTGAAAGTGATTTACTGCAGTAACCAGCAACGTATTTTTTCAATAATTACCATAAAATCATATTTTTAAGTAAGTACCTAATCATAAACAAATATACTTAAAATTACTGAATTCTGTTCTACATCTCTTTTTATCTTTTAGTTTAATTAATTTAAATGTTTTTTTTGTACTTTATTTCTACAGTAATTATCTGTCGGATCTGCTCTTGATGGACACTGCAATGCTGTCCAAAACGTTGGCCAAAGAAGGAGATAGCGCAACACGGCATAACACCCCAAAAACAAATAACCAAAAAATAATCTACAATAATTGTTTTTTTAACCTAAAATGGTGGATTATATAGCTAAGTAGGTCTCCTTATCTGGGGAAGGTATAATTTAACGAGTCTGATAATGCGTGTTATTATAATAAATGTTATTCAATATTTAATATGTTTTTTTTTATCTAAACCACACATGTTGTATTTCACAAACTCTTCTTGACCTATTAATTCTGGTTGCTAAGTTGAATATAATAAAGATATTATTGTGAAAAAAATATTGGTGTAATACTTGTAACACAGAAAAGGTGTTAATTTATTTGACGCCAGTGTTATGCGACCTTAATATGAGAGAGTTCTAACCGATATCGTAATAATAATAATTGGATAATTTCTAGAGCGCCGTTTTTTGGAAAAATCACCTCAAGTTCTTAGGCACTATCTGATTTTTTTATTTACAAACAGATACCGAGAACATACTTGCCTGGCAGATCACTGCTGATTAACACACTTTCATTAGAAAGTTTATGCTTGGAGAAAATACGGCTTGGCACGCAGAGGACACTATATTAAAAAGGACATTGCATGATTTTAGATTTGCTACCCTCCATTAAATGATTTTACATTTATGAGAAAATTTGCTGCAAAAATGTTGTTGATATTTATGGAGAATTTTGGACAATTTTTATGAAATGACCTTAAAAATCTTACCAGTTCTTATTTACATAAAGGGAAAAAAAAGGCTTTCGACTTTATGGATACGACCAAGGTTATCTGAAAAGGAGAGTTCTGAGTTTAGCTCTAAGTTCAAGTTCGAATTAGAGTTCCTGGGTTCGAGTCCTAGATGTGACCGTATCTTTTTCTGATTTTTCTTTTTCAGATTTTCGATTGAATTTCGTTAAAATTGTCTTCATTAATTGAATATTAACTACAGTTTGATTATTAAGTTAAAAATAAAAATATGAAGTTAAGTAAAAACTATATATTCATCCTAGACTTGCAGAAAAGATAATAGTTGTCGCTTATTAAATAAAAAAAATGGATTAATTTATCCAAGACACTATCATTTAGTTCGGATTAAATCTTGCAATCATACATAAAGATAGTAGCCAATAAAAATATGCGTTAAGAAAGTGAAGATCATGTTGGTAGTTCTTAGTCGAAGAATGACAAAGTTAAATATGAGTTGATATAACTTATTAGCTCAGTTGGTAGCGCCCTGACCCGGCAAGTTCCTGGGTTTGAGTCCCAGATTTGAACGTATCTTTTTCTGATTTTACTGTTTCAGATTTTCGGTTGAGTAATATTGTCTTCATTAATTAAATATTACAACTTGAGGTTTTACTCATAAAGTTAAAAATAAATTTAATATTATATTTTAGGTTCTACGGGCCAGCTGGAAAGGCGGGTTTCAAAGTTTTACTGTAAAGATATAATTTTCTAAAAAGATTAATTCTGAAGAGTTTTTTCGTATAAGGAGATATGGTGATATATGTATATACAGAATTGTGACCTTTACCCATTACCCATTACCCATTGGGAGGGGTAATCTAATTCAAAGTTGAAAAGTTAAGCTCTAAATAATTTTAACCTCTCATACAAAGACAGCAATGTGATCCCCTTCGAAATACTTTAGGATTTTGACCTTTGGACTGGAAATAGTGCCAGGAGTACGTCAATCGTCGGTACTTCGCTCAGGACGTCGGTCATCTGCGTCGGTTCTTCTCAAGTCGGTTCATCATTGCTGAGGATCGTGACCTCTACTCCAATTTCCATGGTGATAAGGCTCCTTCACTCACCGCGGTTCTGGGCTGCGTGGAGAGCTGCGGACACCGACGTACCAGACACCAGTGATACTCGGTCACTCCGGCGCATGGGTGACCTTCCTCTGCTTCTTCTGCTTTCCACTTTGCCAGTGACTACGAGTTTCTCCAAGTTGGAATTCTTAGTTTGGCGAGGAATGTGTTCAAAGAATCTTAAGATACGCGAAGGCAGATAGTTGAAAGCCTATTGTGGATGCCTAGCCCTTCCAGGGTGGAAACATTTATGCGGCTGGCTGTTCATGAAATCCTGAGCATTTTTCTACAGCACTTGTGGTGGTGGTACACTATCACTACAGTGCGTTCGCTAAGCGCCACGTATGAGGACCATCAGTCCAGCTAGTCAGTGCTACGTCGATGTGGTTGACCGATGACCTTGCTACCTATATATCTATTTGAGAGCATTCAATGCTAAGATAAAATGTTGGCTTGAAGTGTGTGTGGCATTGTTTTCAGACTTTAATGAATACGACATTAATACAAACAACTTAATTAATTGAAGAAGACGTCGGCGAGGCTGTGATGAATCGCAGTGGATACGAAAATATAGTAGCTTCCACCTTACGAATGAATAAATAATAATTCAGAATTATAACGAAATCAACACACTAGCGACACCTAGCTGATTAAGTTTGATTGGGCCATGGAGACTGCAGAGATCTATAATTATTAAATTAATGTCAAGTTTTGATAAATAGAACACAGAGGGATCCAATTATAAACACTTAAGATTGATCTACCAATCAGAGAAGGGGGAGGTTACCTTTTTTCAAGACAAAGAGATGGACTTTGGACTAGACCATTAGTCTGAGATTTATGGGGTAAAAATCATCATCAACCCGAGAGATCAATACGCTTTAAGATAAACACAATCCCACGTTCGGTGCATTTGGTACAATGACCCTAATTGTAAAGGTAAATATTGAGTACAACAGAGGAATCGACAACCGCAGTTAACGAACAAATAAATCCATATTATGTTGAAAAAACGATGCAATAAAATAGCAAGGAAATATAACGAACGGAAGATTAAAGAAAATACCTGGAAAACGTGGGAAAAGCTACTGTAGGGATACTCAATTGCATAACGAGAACGTGAAGAACAAAAGGAGGCCAGATTCAGAGGAAAACGTACGTTTGATATTTAAAAGAAAGAAAAACGATGGAAATTAGGAATGTCACTTTTAAATGAAGCAATACGGTCAGGGAAAACGATTTGAAAAGAAAATCTAATAAAAAAAACGGACATTTAAACGGAAGTATTTATTGAACAATATAAGATTTCGACTTAATTTTGCGTTTTCAGACGAGTTTAAATAGATATCGTTATATATTTGAAATAGGATGGTTATTCTAGTTATATTACGTTAGATTAATTCAAAGGAAGGGATCGTTTTTACGTCATTTGCTATGAGAAAATACTATAGACGATAGAACAAATTGCTGAGGCAATTGATGTAAAAAAAGGTTGTCGAGCTCACACACGATTTTGTTGTTTAAACAATAATATTTCCGACATGGTTTTGGGTGATTATGATAGTCTTTATTGCTTTTGGGGCAATAAAAGTTAACATGGAACTTATGCAATGTTTGGATAAGATAAAAGAGATTAAAATTAACGAGTTAATATTAATTTCTTATTTACGATCCAGTACGTAGAAATCGAAAATATCAACATATGTCAACGATGATACTTTATGGGTTTTTGAGATGAAACGAGACACAATTTTATACGTTTTTATATGAAGCAATTGACCTGACACATATCCCAGAGTCAAATTGGAATTTTCTTCTATGAAAATTATGAAAAAATAGCAGATTGAATAATTATGACTAGAAGGTGAAGTTTTCTAAGAGGAGATAAACATTGGAAATTATACAAATGATGGTAAAGAATGAAGTAAAAATAATTAAAAGATGATTTCGGAAGGAAAACTCCGGAAAATTCCGAAACATCGATGAAAATAATAAATTTGGCTTGGAATATAACTAATCATATAGTTATGGACAATGACATAAGAATGAAGCAGAGAAATCATAAAAATAACGTCGTATATAAAATATAATTGAAGAAAAATAAGAAAATTCAAGTCTACGACGTAAGTAGAGACAATGCAGTTAAAAATTGAATTGATTCATATAAGAAACATGAAAATGTGGGGAAATTTAGGAAAATGAATGTTGGGAAAAGCATAGTGAAGATTTCGACATGAGTTTGTTCGTGTTCTGGTAGCGATAAACCAAATTGAGAATTATATACAGTTTATTGAAGACGTACCTATTATATATTGAGAGAAAAAAGGACACAAAAATCATGATATTTTAGTTAAATTTGTAAGACCTGAAGACAAAGGAACGACGGGGCAAAATTTGACATAATGGTAGGTTCGACACTGGAACAATTTACGTAAGAGACAGAAGATTTCTAAAATCAAAGGGGCCGGGCTTAACACGTTGATACGAAAATAACAGAATTGATATATGAAATCTCGAGTTGTTAGAGTTTGAATTAGAAAATCAATGAACGCGTAATTAAGATGTTCTAATCCTGGAGGTACATATAAAACTGAGGACTTAGAAGAATCGGGGTCAGTTTTCGGTGAGTTGTCGGGAAGGAGTCGTCGGGGACCAATCGTCGGGTTAAAACGTGGAAGTTACGTGACGTAGCGTCTAAAACGGTTATTAGTTGAAAATTTCTTAAGTGTTGTAAAATTTTGAGACTTAGAAAAATTCGGAGTGGGAATTCTGGGACTTATAAAAATTACGGTCGTGATTAAATCTGTGGAGTGTTGAAAATTAAATAAAGTGTTTTATATAGTTTTACAATAAATTCAACTTGTCATTAAAATAAAAGGTTTATATAGTGTAGCGAATTTAAAAAGAAACAACAGTGTTTAAAGAATTTTATAACAGCAGTGAATAATAATATATTTATTTATAAATTCAACTTGTCATTAAAATAAAAAGTTTATATAGTGTAGCGAATTTAAAGAAAATCAACAGTGTTTAAAGAATTTTATAACAGCAGTGAATAATAATATATTTATTTATAAATTCAACTTGTCATTAAAATAAAAAGTTTATATAGTGTAGCGAATTTAAAAAGAAACAACAGTGTTTAAAGAATTTTATAACAGCATTGAATAATAATATATCTATTTATAAATTCAACTTATCATTAAAATAAAAAGGGGTCCTTCGACAACTGGCAAGGTTGATTAAAACGTCGCGCATGTTGTGAGAATTACCCTGGTGATTAATTAATAGAGTCTAGAGTCAGTTTTATACTTTAAAAATACAGTGGAAAAATAGAGTCTACAATCAGTTTATACTTTGATAAAACAGGGAGTGAAGTGCCCGGATAGGGTTAATCGTGCAATTTAACGGAGTGTATGATCTTATAATAAATCTAAAATCAGTGTTTGCAATAATTTCCGATTCAATAAAATCTAATAATTAATTAATTAATTACAAATTCAATGCGGGAGGAGTTTAATATAGTGTGTTTGAATTGCTTTAAATTTGTACTATGAAGGTTAAAATAGAGTTATTTAGTCCGAGGTTATATAAAGAAAATTACAGTCTAATAAGTTTCATTAAATAAAAAATTTACGTTTAGGTCGAAAGTTGGAAATTTTATTACGAGATATTAATTATCGTTAGGTGACAACGCAATAATAATAATTGATCCGAAATCTGGAAAATACTTAACACATAATTAGATAGGATCGTTCTTCTCCAATAATAACGGCAGATATTAAAGGAAAACGTGAGGATTTTTACATCAGAGATCTATTCAAAGGAGAAAGGGAGGAGATGAGTTCCGGATCTTGTAGGATTAAATCGTTAAAAGTGGGAAGTCGAAATAAAAGTGCGATAGTTACACAGGTAGTCTGGATGCTCTAATAAGTTTCTCGCCGATGATAGTAACCCGGTGGAGCTGAAATTAAGACATTAGAGCTTGGTGAGTCCTTACAATATTTAAGCTTTTACAGGTTCCTGTGGATATCCTGACACTGATGGACGTAATGCCAAGTAAGGGTAAATAAATAACTAACCAATTTATTAGCATTCGCATGTCACACCTCCCATACAGAATGAAATGTTGCTAAACAAATACTTAACACATAATTAGATAGAAACGCATCACTAAACCAATTTTGGTATCTTAGCGTATTTGTAAGATAAATACCTATTGTTTCTTTTCACTAGCACGATTAGGGTATGGTTATATGACCTTCGATAGTGTACAAAAATTTCGATTTGAGTTCAAGGCCATCCATTGACCCAGTCACCTAAATTCATTAACGAATAAACAAAACAAAACTTAACGTCAGGGACAAGTTTATCAATTATAGCTTGAGATGAAATCTGCGGTCAATATGTGAAGGCGACATTGACGTTAAATTCACTCAATTCTAAACGACTTGATTTTACTAGAGCGATCGCCAATAGGTAGCATTGATTCAGCATGCAAAAATTTCGCAAAGTAAAGTACTGCGACTAGCTTCAAACTCTAAGAGAGCACATCACAATTATTCAGGAGGTCATTGATTCAATGTCGACTTGATTTATCTCATTTTTAAATCTTTCTTATAGGAAGTAGGTATCCAAGAACCCATAAATACCCATTATCCTAAATACCTAACACACGAGGAGCTAGTGACCTCATTTAAACAACACTGGTGTTCAAATACTCATACAGTCCTGAATCCTAACTTGTCTTCGAACGTAAACTTCAAGGCTTCTGTATGTAGGTATGAGCCATCTGGAAATGTAAGTGTCAACCTTTCTCGAACGGACGGCTTTGATCTTGTGGCGGTATTGTCGAGGTGGGCATGCGGGGAAGAGGAAGGACGTATGCGGACAGTACGCTGACGCGGCATTAAAGCCACAGGTTATTTGCATACCGTGAGTCTTGTCGAACCTGAAAGCAAACATAAGGTTCACGAGGTGAGTTTTATGTCAGCTAGTCAGAGGTGGAATGTAACGCTGGGTCGGTTACGTGGGAGGAAGGATCTGCCCGTCACAAGCTTACGCCACATTTAACGGATAGAGGCATGATAAGGGAAGACATGAAATACCCCTTCTAGACTCAGTAGAGTTAAATTCAATCCGGCGGAGATGGAAGTCGGAGTGAGGCAGAAAAACGGCATGAAGACTTGGTATTCCCCCATCTGGCGTGAAGAGCCCCTTTCGTAACAAGAGACGCTCGTCGAAGAGAGTAAAACTCGGACTTAAGGATAAGCTTAGCAAACGTACTTGGGAGAATCCGGTTTGGAATTGTTGTTCATCGGTTTTCACTTGGTTAGCGGAGGTGCCGACTTTTCAGCAAACATATTATCCCCTCCCCATATCCCTCCATTCCTGCTCTTTCAACAATTTTGCGAATACTAACCAATAGCACTAACTATGACTACAAACACATTATGTTAGGAGAAGTTGCAGACAAGGACTTCAATTGAGAAAACTGGACCTTCGAGTTCGATCATCCTAAGGTAAGGTTTGCTTACTTGAAATGTTTAATTTATTAACTGTTGTTTATGTTATCGATGTATCAGCGGTGATAGGAAGAATTAAATAAACACACTAAATTCCTATGGAAATCAAATAGACACAAGGTTTAGGGCGGGGGTAGTTTATCAAACTCGGGTAAATATTCAAAATAATAATAAATAAATTGATCGGAAAATTCTCACCCTTTCTCTAAAAGAATCTATGGGTTACCACACGTAATACATTATCTTCTCTACATATGTATGCATATTAAGTATGCAAACAGATGTAAAATCTAAAACAAAAAAATTACACAACGCAGATTATAGAAATAATGTGAACAAAAATCTTAAATCTTGATTACTGTGAGAAAATCGCAGGGATTTAAGAAGATAGGGTAGGTTTAGCTAGATTATAAGGTATAGGGGTTTAGAAATCACGAGCCTGAGGTAGAAATAAACCGAAAGGAGCGATGAGTCAGGCCATCATACCTAGTGGTGTGATCAGTAGGACATAAGGGTAGAATTATGAGCGTGGCTACGAGACAGGAGCTACGAGATTTAAACTACGAGGTAGAAGCTTAGAAAAGTAAATCAGCTAGGTAGGGTTCATCACAATTGGAGTCAGAAGCCAAGAGTGGCACCCCATTACAAGGCACATGGCATTGTGACTAGCAAACAACGCAGCACATTCGCGACGCGATCACCAGCTATTGGCTACCGTACTCCAATACGGTAATGGACCTTTTACCACCTGCAAAGGGTGCCGAACTAAAAGAGAATTCACCCTGTTTCCGACTGCCGTCGATCCAACGGTTCGCGAATTCCGTGTTCGCTTCCCACTTTGCGATAAATAATTTTATACAAATGTTAATTATGGTGATGAATATCTTTTAATAAACCTGTAAGTACGAAGTCTTGCTTATTTGATTTACACACACAATACACATTCATGTCCCCATATCATCATCGTGTAGTCTTACGTACACAACCGGCGTAGCATGGCACTATTTCCAGACTTGGAGTTTATCAGTATACAAGTTTTAGTCTGCTTGAACTACAAGGGTTCAAGTTCAAAAGTTTAGGCGTCAAATTCTCAGAACTAGCTTTAAGTAGTTAGAACCCCATCAGAGCTTAAAGCCTTGAGAAATTTAAAACCAGCAGACTAGAAGACAGTAAATTAGCAGTATAATTATTATATTTAATTAAATGAAGACAATATTAGCGAAACTCAATAAAAATCTGAAAACAGAAAAACCAGAAAAAGATATTGGTTCCACTGGGACTCGAACCCAGATACCTTAGCTTACATGGCCAATGCTCTACCGATTGAGCTATGGAACCCATTTCCAATTCGGTCACTTTTAACTGTATCATACTTCGACTAAGAACTACCAACACTATCTTCATTTTCTTAACGTACATATTATTGGCTGCTATCTTTATATATTATTGCAAGATTCAACTCGAACTAAATGCTATCTAGATAGTGTCTGGATAAATATTTATCCATTTTTTTTTAATACGCGACATCTATTCACTTTTTCTGCAAGTCTAGGATGAATATATATTTTTTAATTTTTAACTTTATGTTTACGTTTCGCTTATATTGTCTTCATTTAATTAAATATTATAATTTGAGTTTTTACTCATAAAGTAAACAAAAAGAAAGTATAATTATAAGTGTTTGAATGAAACACTAAAATCATTCTCGTCATATTTAGTTCAATCTCGATATTTTGTCAGATACGCTATTGGAGAAAAGAATATATTTTGCGAATCGATTTATTTCTGGCGGAAATATTTAGCTAGGTTAATTTTATTCCACTATTTATTCACTTTTTGATTGCGTTGGAAAACTCTAAAGACCGCTTTTTTATTTTTTATTGTTTAATTTATAACATCGTTACAGCATTGAACATAATATTAGGCAAAACAAAATAATGAAAAACGTAATCTTAATGAATTTCTATGCCAATTGAGAGTGCTAGCTCTTGAGCTTGGCGTAGGAGTTATTTCATAATTATTTCATTATTATAACATAATTTTACATAGAGTGTACAATAAATATAAACTTAAGTAGGTACTAGGATGTTGTGACGTTAATTTTTAATATGGCACGATGTGAAGTATTACATTTTGATTGGTGATTATAATTTTTTTTTAAGATTAATTTGACTTATTTTTAATGATATGAAATCTGTTATTTTTTTACTTCTTCGGGAAGACTATTAAAATATTTTATGCCTTTAAAAATTTAATTATTGTGCATTTGAGTTGTTGAAAATAGAGGAATTTGGATGCTAAATTTATGCCTGAATGATGAGTTAATTTTAAATTTTTATTAAGTTTATCTTTCATCGATCAAATCTATAATAACGCTTATAGTAAATTATAATCTTAATTATTTTACACAATAATGAAAAATGCCATCTAACGTCTTATAAAAATATTTCTATTAAATAATCCTCTTGAATTGCACGATAAAATACCAGAACATGCGACAGTTAATGCAGACGCGTGTGTTGTCTTGATGATTACCCCCCCCCCCCCCTTCAGTTCAGTATCTGAGGAAAAGATAATCCATGTAGGTGGATATTATATACCTACGCGTGTAGGACATAGGCAGATATGATTAATAATGAGACGATTTTTTGTTGGCATTTTCTCGAAAAATGAATTATGTGGAAATTGTCTAAATCACATATTACATTGCACCGTAAGACATGAAGGTATTTTATATATATTTCCCTGAAGTACACGCGTCGATCGAAAAATATCAACGATCACTAGAAAACAGCACTACCATTGAGAATTCAAGGATAAGTATCTATTTATTGATATGTTTAATGTTCTTCATTGTCTTGGAAAGTCAAGTGAGGGCGTATTGTTTCTAAGGTCATGTTTATTCAGTGTTAACGTATTATTGTATGTTTAGCACACCACGATAACACTGAGTCAACAATTAGTCTTGTCTAATTAATAACAGACAAACGTGATTATATTCAAGTGTGCCCAGACATCGTCTAACTACTCTAACTGATGTTTTGATTGGGCTAGGGCTTGTGTAATGTTTAAATTGGTTATGCCATCTTTATGTTACGTTATATCATTTGTTCAGAATACAAAATTTAAAATGGCACCTAATATTCAAATCATAAAAAGTGTTTTACATTTTCCGGCGATTAGGTATCTACTACGTAGTAAGTATTTAATATCATATTTGCTACTTAAGGTTTTACACGTTTTAAACGATTTAGATCGTTTTTGTAGACACAGTTAAGTTCCTAAGGCTCAGTTCCCGGCCCCAAAAAAAAAGAAGATGGAGAGATATGAAATTACGAATGTTAGAAGAGCGCGCTAACATTAACAGCGATAAAATTGATGCAAAAATCATGAAAATCTTTAATAAAACACGACTCATTAAAAATAGAGCAAAAATCTCGCAATAATTGTCTTTAATTTTATTTAAAGAAACGCTGTGAATTTTTTCATACATATAACTTGTAAAATAACCGAAACAAACGTGTTATAATCATTTTTGGAGCATACTTTGTGATTTTTTTCTATCGAGGGAATTTTATAAAATTTGCGTTTCGGCGCCATAAATGTCTAGATGTTATCTTCAAGAATAACATATATTTTTTTAAGAGCTTAAAAACTTCAAATGTTTTAGGGAGGTTTGCAAGAAATCGGTTGAAATTCGGAGAACCGCCTCTTAAGTGAGAGTTAATAAAATTTTAACTATTTACATTGATTACGCGGTTAGGTATAAAATCCATTAAATTTCAAAGGGGAAACATGTCTATGTAGACGAGTAGGTATGTTAAATCTGTAGAACTGACATTAATTTATTATTGTTAATTTAATATTTCAAATGTGTTTATTAGTGATTGAGGTCGGTGTACGCACACGAATGCGCAGAGGCTTGAAAGCAAAATAAACAGTACTGACTGTGCTGAGCGACCGCTATGTTAAATAATAACTTTTTTTATGTGAACACCGTCTGGAGCCAGGGAGACTATGGTATCTCCAACTGTGGTATGTTATGAGGCAGAAGGTAGTAAGGTAGAATAGGAAGGAGGGGAAGTAACTACCTAGCTGGTCAGATCTATTCACTAAATACGGCTAAATTCATTTCAAGCAATGTTTCACGGCTGCCTTATTGGTCAAGTAGTAAGTCTCTGAAGGATCGCGGGTTCAAACCCTGGTGTCCGCAATAAATTTTATTTTGATTAATTTGTGTTATTTCGCATAATATGTAGGTACCTAGTATATTTGCGGCACGTTCCGGAGTGGAAGACAGTCTCAGTATCGCCCTGGTGTAAGACCACCGTTCAGAATTGAAACGTTGCTTGAAATGTTTTTTATTAGCTTTAACCGTTTTTGGTGACCAGATCTGATTAGCCAGGTACTCCCCCACCTTCCTTTTCCTCATATATTTCTCCTCCCCACTACCTTCAGCCCCACAACATATCCCAATTGGGGAAGCTATGCTCTCACTGGCTCCAGATGGTTGGGAGCAGTTGAGACTCTGGTGCGGTATTCATTAAAAAAGGACGATACTGAGAGTATCTTCCACTTTCAAATGTACCTTATATTATTTTAAATTATTAAATTGTGAAATAACACTCATCTATACGAGAGTTTTTTTTTAATTTAAAAAAAAATATTTTCAATATCTTTATTATTATTTTTATTTCAATATGGATTTAAAAACTTAGAATGCCAGATTTTAAATAAAATAAGTAGTAATGATAAAAAAATATATTTTGAGTGTTCCGAGTGTAATCGATGCAGCAGGGCAAGCGAAACCGATATGAAACGGACTGGGTTTTGAAATTTCCGTCGTTTGAAACCATTCCCGTTCGTGTACTCGATGACGTAATTTTTTCGAAAAAAATCGCTGCTCCTGCCAAGAGGCGCACCGGCAGACCAGGTTTTTAAAGGTTTTCTAAGTGTCCATTATAACTAAAAAGTAGTTTCATCCGTGTACTCGATGACGAAGGGTTTACCTATGTCGTCTCCTGGTCTACTGGTATAGTGAATTAAATCGTGGTCGTAGTTCGGTCGCCGACGAATTCTGTGAAGGTCGTCCAAAATCGGTTGTTGTGCCACAAAACATCGATGCAGTACGTGAACTGATAATGCAATATCGTCATGTGACATATTGTGAGATAGAGGCATCCTTGCACATTAGTTCCACTTCAATACATTCGATTTTGCATGAACACTTAGTTGTAAAAAAAAAAGTTCTCGTTGGATACCCCATAATTTATCAATCGCTCAAGAAAACGGTCGTGTCAAGTGGTGTAAGGAAATGACCAAAAAGTTCGACCGTGGAGCTTCAAAAGACGTGTTTAAAATTGTGACAGGTGACGAATCATGGATATATGCGAATGAGCCGGAAACAAAACAGTAATCGACCGTGTGGTTATTCCAAGACGAGCTAAATCCAACAAAAGTTGTTCGTGGAAGAAGCACAGCAAAGCAAATGGTCGCCTATTTCTTCGGCCGAATGGGTCATGTGGCCACTGTTCCTCTTGAGTAACGTAGAACAGTCAATTCTAAGTGGTACACGACCATTTATTTGCCGGAAGTCTTTAGAGAAATTCGTTAAAGTAACCGATGAAGACGAATCATTCTCCATCATGAAATGCGAGCTCTCACACATCTCGTCAAACAGGTGAATTTTTGAGCAGTCAAAACATCGAATTGATGACTCATCCTCCGCTCAGTCCCGATTTGGCACCCAGTGACTTCTTCTTGTTCCCGAATACCCAAAGTAAACTGCGTGGTCAACGATTTACGAGCGCCGAAGAAGCACTTGATGCGTTAAAAAGCCATGTTTTGGAAATGTCTCAAGAGGAATGGAAAAACTGCTTTGACAAATCTTTTGAATGAATGCAAAAGTGTATTGATCATCGAGGGGAATATTTCGAAAAACAATAAAGCCATTTTCATTAAAAAATGTAACTATGTTATTATTTGCTATTCCAGAAATATAAATAGCGACCCTCGAAACATAAAACTGATACCCAGAAAATGCTTGGAAACTATTAATTGAACGTCTTCAAGAAAAATACAAAACCACACTTTAATCTATACTAAATCAATAAAACTATCGAAAAAGTTTTGATCACACTTATTTAGTGTATTAGCGAACTAAATAACCCAACCTCAACTCTTTAACCCGGACATAAAGTTACCCAAACTCTCAAAACATCAACAACTAAACACGACCTAACTCAATTTAACTTAATTAAATTAAATTTAATTCAAATTTCACAACAACAATTATTATCAATTTATTAACATCTGGAATCACAATGAAATACTTACAAGACAAACTTACAGAACCGATACTTTTTTAATAGACAAATTCATTATGGAAAGCAAATTTCCATCACAACTCAAAATAGTGACCAATTTTGAACTAATCATAGAGATATCAGTAATAATTAAAGACCGATCACAATTTATTCTGGACACAAACATCAGAAACAACTATAAAAAATAATACAGAATTTAACGATCAATTATTTGGTTTCAGAGGAAAATCTAGGAACATCCAACGCCATAGAGTTAGTAATTAAATATATTAGGTAATATTAAAAATTCTGTAGACTCAAATAAAAAAAGCATTCGCATATTCTTAGATCTATCTAAATCCTTCGACACCATAAATTACTTACACCCGATTGACATTTTAGAAAATAAAGGGAATATTGTACGTTAACGAACTGATAATACAAAAAAAGTAATATGGAAAACAGAAAACAAATGTTAAAACTACACAACAAAGCTGACGAGTTTATTGATTTTGAATTCGGTGTGCCTCAAGGAAGTACTTTGGGTCCATTCCTGTTTTTAATTTATAAATGACCTATGTCACATATATTGTGAAGGTGAAATCATAAGTTTTTTAGTAATAAAACTTTGTACCTCTTAGGAAGTCAAGGTGCGTGCTGATGACGTCGTCGGGGTGCGTGGCTAGGAAACGAGCACTCCAGAGCGGGTCCCCGTCTACTACCTCGCCCAGGTGGCAGCTCAACTGTGAGGAAAATCCTCCATCCAGGATTACGATTTCCCGCCGCTGATGGTCATGACCTTGGCCGTTCGAAGGACTCATACTGGAAATAAATACAAAAAAAACAAGTTTGTTAACAAAAATCGTCTGTGTGATAAATTTTCAACGTCCTACTCATTAGATATCCTACTATTTTGGCGATGATGCAGTTAAGCCGGCCTTAAGCCTGGTTGTAACATATGGTGTAATATTCATATAAATAAGCTGGCATACGTGTAGTTCCGTTTAGTTGTTTAGCAAGAGGTGGTACCAATATTTTTCGCAATAAATAAAAAACAAAAAATCTTAAATTTACCGAAAAAAAAAAGGATTTGGATTTGGTGGAACTGATTTAATGGGATCATTATTTAAATGGTTTTAACAGTTGGCTACTTTGGTATTGCTATTTTTATGCTAATATTCAGTTGATCCTGTACGGACTGTGTATGTGTATGTGTGTATAGGTGATCCAAAGAAAATCCTCACATTAGTGCATAATAATCGTTGAACGCGCTTGGCTTTGTTAAGTAGTTTGCAATTCCATTTTTTTCAAGTCTTTCCTCCACGAAAATGTAGGATTTATAAGTTAACAATGATTTGAGAAAAAACACGCCAGGGCAGATAAATTAATATGAAATATGGGAATACGTACGCACAAATAAAACGTTATCAATGAAGCCCTTTCCAAAAAGAAATTCTTTCGATCCATGCGGTTTGCACAAGGATGTAAGTGAAAATATATGTCGGTTAAAGTAATATCCTGGTTATATGACAAAGGTTAATTAATAATATACGTGTGGTGAAATTCTCAGTATTAATCGGTGCAATGCAACAAAGGACCCTGCACACCGCGCCAGGCCAGGCACTAAGCCGAAACGGGCTTACAAGGGATAGAAATTCTAAATACCCTTGGATGAAAAATCTTCGTTCAGCTTTGAATAAATTTGCTTAGGGATAACGTTTTCCAATAAGGGGGATATAAGGAAATAAACAAGTACAGCAAAATTTCTAATATTAAAATTCTGCGTTGAATTTTCAGTCCAAAATGGTAAGCCCCTTGACTCTGAGCCCAGTGGTAAAATAAAGTGATATACTCGTATAGTACGTTTACGCCTAGTTCTGTAAAGGTTAGTATTCTCATTATTTAAATAACATGTACATGTATACATTTTATCTATGATTAGTCGAAACGAGAAAATCACTCAAAACAGAAACTTTGTTCGAAACAGGTTTTACTATGTTTCGTTACTAGGTCTGAATAGCCAGTTTCCTTTCCAATCATTCTTCAATACCATCCCTCACATCCTTCAGTTTATTTAAACCTTGAATATTTTTTAATGTTCATAGTCAGATCATATTTATAAACTTAATACTTACATTTCACTACCCTTCGCTAAGTCGTAAGTACTCTATGAGAATTGGATCTCACCGCTCCGTACGTCAGGCAGTATGTCATGTTACTTTCTGTTGATATAATCACTTGTCACTTTTTGAAGTGCGTTCGTTAGGATGTGTTATCACTTATTGATAAGAAATCAGGAACTGCCGTGGTCTTGCCGTTTTACCAGGCAGATGGTGTTTGTGAAAATAAGACTTAAAGTAAATATCAAGGAGAGTCATATTAAATATCGTAATGTTGGCTGGTGAATTTAAAGTGAGTGCAATTAAATGATAATATTTTGCTATAGGTAAACAAAATCATTATATTTAGAAAAGGTAAATTATTGTAAGAACAAATAATATACGTCGATGAACTCTAGACACTGTCTTATTGAAAAAAAGTGGTTGGATCTGAACTACAGCTCACGATGAAAATGACGTGTTTTATCTTTAAATTGTTTCTTTTACCTATACATTTCAATAGAAACATAATTTAGTTACGATATAGCTAACCGTTGGATTACCTAATTCAGTATGATTTAAATGAGAAGCAATATTAAATGTAAAACTCACTCTGGTACTGAAATATTTTATTAACTCAATAAACACATACAGACACTGCATAATTAATAACGCAATAAAGTAAATGAATGCATTTAAATTTATAAAATTCATCAAACGAAAATCGCAATCACATTCTGTTGAAAATATATTGTCAATGAACACTTTTTAGTATCTCTATAGTGGAAATTTTGGCTCTAGTCTTGGTTGCAAATCAAAATTTAGGTACCGCGTTTTAATTATATTTTTTCTGTGTAAATAAATCCATTATAAAATTGCATCTAGTCTTTTAGTATGATTTTTAATATTAATATAATTATTAACTACATTTTTTAGGTTACTACATACATTTAAAAAAAATACTAGCTGTTACACGGCACGCGTTGCTATGCCATTTAATAAAGAAATTGTTTTCAATAAATTCGTCCCGTTCCCCTTCCGCCTCCTCTTCCTCTCCCGCGTTCCCTTCCCCTCTCGCGTTCCCACTCCGCTTCCTCCACCTTCCCTCTCCCCACTCCACCCCCCCCCCCTTCCCCCGTCCCGCGAACCCCCCTCCCGAGTTCCCCTCCCCCTCCGGGTTACCCTCCCTGATCCCTAGTTCCCCTCCCCCCTACCTCAAGCCCCCTACCCAAGTTCCCCTCCCCCCTCCTGCATTCCATACATTCAGGCCCGGTACATTCAGTCTTCAAACAGCTCGCGTGCCACCTATTGCAATTTTTTAATAAAAATTTTATGATGCCAGTGCTCACCAGTAGTTTTATACAAACCTTGTCCTGACAACAACGAACACAAAAAAAGAATTATCCAATTTGGTGCAGTCGTTCGGAAGTTATGCGCGTACATACGTTTCCGCGATTACATAATTTTTATTTAATTAATTAATTTTTCGTAATTTCATATTGCCAGAGCTCACTATTATATACAGAAACCATCGCGGGCATGCACACATCAAATCCTCAAAGTTTCATCCCAATCGGATGCATGGTTTAGCAACGCATAGCGTGAAGTAGGCGTCCTGGCGTGGTCTCGGGAAGTCTCCGGTCAGGTCGTAAGGCTGACGCAGCTTTTTTGACCTCTTTCGTATCAACGCCAAGATGGGCTTACTGGGAGGAGAGATTGAGGGTTATCCTTGAAACACTTGTGTTCTGGATATAATTGTAACTTTATTTGATAACTTTACAACCGACGTGACTGGCAATTAGTCGTTTAATTGAGTCGGTAAAAGAGAGTGATGCGAGAATTTCTAGAGAGTTTTTAGAGAGAGAATTTTTAGAGAGAAAGACTTTGCAAAACAATGCCCTCGTATTTATAAACAAACAAAAATTTACGTGACCACAGAGAAAAGACAATATAGATGAGAATTAATGACAATATTACACTATGAAATAGCATAAACAAAAATATTTGAAGTAAGAGGTGGCATAGACATAAAAAGTTAAAAGTAAAGGACTGTACACATCGAGATAGATACTGAGAATGAATTTAAATATGAAATAGGACAATCAAAACACAGAGGACACGACATAGCGGACATACAAACATTTTTAGATTTTATATATAATAAAGTTGCATTTCATCTTTCCCTTGAAAAGTCATAAAAAAAGAGTTTTTTAAAAAAATAGCCCCTAACCTTACGAAACACATTTTTAACCAAGTTTTTTAATCACTTTTCGTGACTTTACAAAGGAATGAAGAAGTTGCACATTGTTGAGCTGTCCGGTCACCATTTTTTGTTATTCAAATCAAAGCAAAGGTAAGAGCAAGAATTTTTGTAAAAATATTCATGTAGGTAGGTACCTACGTTTTTTATCAGATATGGTGGTCCAAATTTTGCACCGGATAAACAAGTTGCTACTGTAAGGTAAGACCTTACTTAAAAGTTTAGTTCATTAAAGTAAGTTCATTTTGCACACTAAAACCATTTCATCAAAATGCTGCAGGCATCATACCTGCAACCTCGCGTTACGAAGTGAACTTTATTCATAATTAATGAAAAAGCAAGGTATGCTTGGCTGGCTTAAACATAAAATAAATTGAATCCATGACATGTTTTTAATGTTTATTATCAGCAACGGTTTTATCAAAATACCCCAAATAACATTTTTTGCTAAAAAGGGTACCAACGTGGTTTAATGTATTTCTCTAAAGTAGCTAGTTAGTGTTTACTTGTTTGAGAAACACTGTAGTAGACAATGTATCGATAATTCATAATATAATGAATATAATAGTACGACTCGTTCAGAACGGAAGTTCTGACGCCGAGTTTTTGGCATCGAGCAATTCACACGATTGCTGTAGGATTTTTGCTATGAGTGCGCCGAGACGTCATTTTGACATTCAATTTTTGAGTAAGTAGTGGTCCTAGGTTTTGGTAAGAACTTTTTAATTCTTCCGACATTGTTTAGCTTTATAACAAACTCAGATATTTGGGACGCCATTGTCCAAATCCAGACAGTTAAATACAAAATTCGCCCTCGTTTTGTAAAACTTACTTAAAATTCACTAATTTTTGATTGGTGTTAGCAACCACAAAAGGAGTGTAAAAGCAATAAGAACAAAAAGACTATAACCTAAACAAACTACCAAAAGTACGTCCCAAATGTCCCACTAAAATATGAGCTCGTTGTCCGTCAAATGAAGTCAACAATTATTATTATTTATGATTGATAACCACCGGAGCTGACCCGAAACTTCAACCAGTGCTTGATTAATGAACTGTCAAATGCTTTGCTAATTCTGTAATCGTTTCATTATATAGAGTATTTCTGTTAGAAGCATAAACAATTGTTATCATTCACCCGGGTTATCTATTATTGTCGGCAGATAATAATTTACTACATTAATAACAGTTACTAAGTTCGATTTATAATTGTACTTAGGTAAAAACTGATTTTGAAACAATTTATTGAGCTTTTGATTCTGTTGTAATTTCGAAGTTTTTCAAATTATTAAAATAATAACACAGGTATACCCTATCGAGACAGGCATCGAATAATATATTGTAAACATCATGTATATCAATTAAAAAAAAAATTAAAAAATTTACAATAATTTTATTTCTTTTACTTAAAACACTTGAGTTATAGTTTTTTTCGTATTTATTTTTTAAGCTTACTGTATCATTTTAATTTTTAGTATACTCCAATGAAGAAACCAATGGTTCTGAAACATATGGATATTTTATACATTTTATTAAAATAACTTTTTTTTATTATAAATCGATCACGCATTTTCACAAGTGAAGTTCATTTAATTCGCCAAATATCTAAATTGTAAATCAAGGGTTTTTTTTCTGAAGAGGAGTCTTGATTTAATTTATTTTCCACCTCGCATATATTTGTGCTGCAGGTTTTCAATTTTTCTTAGAAATTCAATCGACAAATGGCCATTAATTATTTTGTAGATTAAAAATTCAGTATTGAAGTAAATAATATAATTTGTTTAAATGACAAGATATTTAACTCCTCCAAATTGATTTTCGTGCATCCATTTTTTTTAGTATAATTCACTTAGCTGTTTTGTAGTATCGTCATTTGTTTCATTAATCCAAAGTTGGTTAAGAATAGAATGCTGCTACAGTAATTAACGTGCGTTTCAAATATTGCGTTGTGCATTTTGACTAGAGACTGTTTTTAGAATCTTCTTATTCTTCCTAACAGTGTGAATTTTGGATACGTTTTTAGATTTTCCCGGCCAAAAGTATTTTCGTTATTTGTTTTTGGGGTATTATGCCGTGTTGCGCTGCCTCTTTCTTTAGCCAACGTTTCGGACAGCGTTGCAGTGTCCATTATCAGGGCAGATCCGTCAGCGTCAGCGCAACGAGGCATAACACCCCAAAAACAAATAACGAAAATAAATGTGAATTTTTTTAATAATTTGTTTTGTACGTTTGAGAAAAAGATAGTTTGGAGTATTTAAATTCAAACACTTCTTTCAAAGTTTGCTTCACCGTCAATCGTTTTCCAATGTTCATTTATTTATGTTTAATTTAAGTTAATATTTCTTCAGCCATGTTAATATATAATTTATTTAAGTCTTCATTTAAATGTCTCATAATGAGTTCATAATCTTCTCCTGTTATGTATAACAACGAGAAAAGTAAAGTAATATTATTTTAGAATTTCTCAATACTTTTACCATATGATTAACGTACATTATAAGCAGAATAGGTCCGAGAACGGACCCTTGTGGTACTCCCAAGGTAATATTCATTGGATCGGATACTATATCACCCACTTTTGTGGTTTGGTATCCATTAGTTGGATAACTTTTGAACCATTTCAATGGTTTTCCTTTTATTTAATTTTTAGTTTTTTAATAACTATGTCTGTTGACGCAACTATGTTCATCTCCCTTCCTGTACCCAACCTACTAACCATATACCTGTCCTTTGACAAAGCGTGTGGTTCACAATACCTACATGTGACATTTGAAACAATAACTCAAGGAACTATCAGTCTTTTGAACTTACCAGTGCATCGATCAACTTCAATATTGATCTCTCAATTCTTTAATATCGACAATGTTTCAGAAGCCTCTGTGCAATGATCACCAATCTGGTGATCTCTTAGAGTATTTAAATGGTGACTTTTATATGAAATAGTGCATCTAAATGACATTAATATCGACCAATTACGGAAATTTGTGCAGTAGTCAACCCAATGATCCCTCGGTGCCATAATATCGAATATCACAAAAACTTGCTGTGTAAAAATTAAGTCACATTCCTTCCCAATTTTCACTGTTCACAAAGCTATTCCCATAGTTGTGTCACTTAGAAAAAACATTATTTTGATTACAGTCCATTGATTTGGAGACAATACGTCTGCGATTACAATGTCTGTGTCTGTGGTTTCGAAAACTCTCTTAAAGTCAAGGAAAACAGCGATCATATTTTTAATTTTATTTGAATATTGTTTCCAGTCCTCCAGAATTAGATTGAGAGCCATTTCACGTGAATGTTTATTTCTAAATCCACACTGTTCTCCATACAACAAACACCATTTTTCTATAAAATCAACAAACTCTTTCATAAAAAAAAAACATTATTACGTGTTAAAGTATTTGTCCACACTTGGGAGCTATTTTACTGGTCGATATTCTCCACATTTTTTTTGTATTTTAAATTTTCGAACATTAACAATAGGAACAAAAATTACATTAGAATATTATGAAGTGACAATTTCTATCGGAAAGATCTACTAATTTA
Source organism: Limnephilus lunatus (assembly GCA_917563855.2). NCBI lineage: Eukaryota > Metazoa > Arthropoda > Insecta > Trichoptera > Limnephilidae > Limnephilus > Limnephilus lunatus. The sequence continues at coordinate 89,558,091 of OU830595.1, read as the reverse complement.
AAAAAATCGTGCCATTCTTTTCAATAATTATTTATGAATATTATACATATAATTACGTAGCTCGATCGTAGTGTTATTTGAAAGCAACATATTTTAACCTGCTTTTACGATTGATTTTAATATTGTGTAGAAAGTACGTATCTACAACAAAACTATTTATATTAATGTTTTTAAAATTAAGGTTACAGTCATATTTTTAACAGTAGCTAGCAGAAATTATAGTGTTTATTATTTAAAAAATGGCAGAAACAAGCTGCGTTCGATAAAATTCAAGATTTTAGAAAAAAATCAGTAGCGTTTCACTGAATTCGGCTAAAGTTCGGTTTGGTGGCGAAATTCCTAAAAATACAAACTAGTTATTTTTATACTAACTATGGGCCGGGGAATACGAATCTGAAAGAATTAGGCGACGGCAAGCAATATTAACTGAATTATACGACTTTAAAAATTTTTTTTACACACATAGGAAAATGGCCATTTTGGAAGCATTCTGATTCCTAGAAAATCAAACTAGTTATTTTTAAACTAACTTTGGGCCGGGGAATCCGAATCTGAAAGAATTAGGCAGCGGCAAGCAATATTAAATGAATTATACGACTTTTAAATTTTCAATATATACATACGAAAACAGCCATTTTGACACATGAAAACCATAGAAACCATCAAATTAAGTGTTGCCATTAAGCAGTAATATCAATAACGTAAAATAACATGTTTATAATTTAAGTACTTACTTTTTATAAATTTTACTCACTTTTGTATCACAAACCATGCTACCTAAACCTAGCGTAGCCGCTAAACTACTTGAAAACTGGGATGTTTTTTTAAATTGACGCGAGCAGGCGGTATAAAGGGGCACAAACCATGTGACACAAACCTTGCGTAGCCGCTAAACTACTTGAAAACTGGGATGTTTTTTTAAATTGACGCGAGCAGGCGGTATAAAGGGGCACAAACCATGTTACACAAACCTAGCGTAGCCGCTAAACTACTTGAAAACTGGGATGTTTTTTTTTAAATTGACGCGAGCAGGCGGTATAAAGGGGCACAAACCATGTTACACAAACCTAGCGTAGCCGCTAAACTACTTGAAAACTGGGATGTTTTTTTAAATTGACGCGAGCAGGCGGTATAAAGGGGCACAAACCATGTTGGGTTAGGTTAGGTTAGATTAGGTTAGGTTAGGTTAGGTTAGGTTTTATATAATAACATTGATATTGGTGACCGGTCTAGGTAACAACTTTTTAAGACTACGAATTTTCATACTTTTGGTTTAAGAATACGGCCGTTGAGATAGTCATAATTCATCAGGTTAATGTGTTATGTGATGAATTATCATGTGAAGAATTATCGTGTCGGAAAGTTTTACGTTATTGATATTACTGCTTAATGGCAACACTTAATTTGATGGTTTCTATGGTTTTCATGTGTCAAAATGGCTGTTTTCGTATGTATATATTGAAAATTTAAAAGTCGTATAATTCATTTAATATTGCTTGCCGCCGCCTAATTCTTTCAGATTCGGATTCTTCGGCCCAAAGTTAGTATAAAAATAACTAGTTTGATTTTCTAGGAATCAGAATTCTTCCAAAATGGCCATTTTCCTATGTGTGTAAAAAAATTTTTTAAAGTCGTATAATTCAGTTAATATTGCTTGCCGCCGCCTAATTCTTTCAGATTCGTATTCCCCGGCCCATAGTTAGTATAAAAATAACTAGTTTGTATTTTTAGGAATTTCGCCACTAAACCGAATTTTTTCCCTAAATTCCTCTATTTTATCGCTTTGTTGACTTTTTTCATGATTTTTTACGTGCTTGTGGTTTATTTACAGTTAATAGATGATAATCTGTCGACCATTCCAAGCGACTTAGGCCAACCAGAGAAGGAACCGTTTTCGATGTGATTGTGAGTGTTTCGAAACTTGCGTTGCCTTGACCGATATAATACAAATTATAAGGTTTCAACACAGTTTGGTAGTCTCGTTCTTTATCGTTATTTGCTTTACCGGTCTCCGCCGGGAACGGGGTCGGTGACCTTAGCGCGCTTAATGTGTAGGAAATTAAAACAAACACAATAAAAAATTGAAATATCTATAAAATGTAAACGTGTTTCTGGATAATAGTTTCAACTCCCCGTGTTATCCAGTGGCACTAAAGTTTATGTTACCGTCGATAGCTTCATTGTAACCTCTAAGATGGCTTAAAACCAGTTTTTTTCATCATAAACCATTTTTTCAATAAACGAAGTAGAAAATAGTACTCTTCGAAGAAATGATTTGAAACACTTCGAAATTTGTAATTATTGTATTATTTGTTTATCATTGGATTGATGAGAATTCATTTGTGTTTTTAGCGCAGCTTGAGAGATATTTAGATACTGTCGTCAAGTTGCTCTCTCGTAGAAACCCTGACAATTTAATTAACTAAATAAAATTCCGGCCCTAAGAGATGCCTAATTTTTACACTTACAAATTTGTAATAAGTAGAATCGGGTTCATAACTCATTTTTGCCAAAAAGCGGAGATATAATGTCGTGGCTTTAAGAGGAACGGCTGCGCGCCCTTTTCCATGCAAAACTTAAAATTTGGATTTGCTGCTAAAATACTTCACCAAACTACGAATACATGTTGGTTTATTTATTTTTGTTTTAAATTATAAAATATATGCCATTAAAGAATTAATTTTTCACGATTTTAGAGGCAACTTTGAGACATTTTGTGAGTTAATGGTAATGGAATAATCCAGTTTGATCAAGTATTTTAGTCTCAAATCCAAATTTAAATTTTGTATGAAAAATACCGCGCAGCCGTTTCTCGTCGTTGATATAACTTTCGCTTTTGGATTATAAAATGGGGAAGGGAAGAAGCAAAGAAAGAGGAAGGATGGTAAGCTGGCTGTTTAAATATGGCTACTTCATAAAGCTAAAGTATTTTGAAACAAATGTTCGCTTCTGAATAGCGGTTCTCGCCAGGGCGAAGCGAATGGGTGAAATATTTCTCTGTTTATACCTACCATGTTTTTAATTAATTAGTGGTTTCATGTTTTAATTTTTGATTTTCGTCTGAGCGTACCTGGCGAAGTTCTGTTTTAAATCAACCATTTGGTATTTCATCAGCCTGTAATTTTTTTGTTAAATTTCAGTTCTAGTGTAAAGCGCTGTTGCCCTTTTGGATACTACATTTATCCTGCCAGAATCACGATCAGACCAAGTAGTGGCCCCTACTATAAATCAGAATGATCAATTTAATGGAAATTACCGGCCCGAAGAATGTTTGAAAAAATAATTATCATTGAGTTGGTGATATTTCATTTTACAAATCATATAATTCATTTTCAGAAATAAATTATGGATTACAATTAAGTAGGCACCTAGATATTTAAGTACCTACAGACAAATCTTATGATTTCAGAGAAAATGTTGCTTTTGATTTATTAAATTAAAAACATTAGAAATACATTTTTAGACACGAGGTCTACTGTTCACAAAATTAATATTTATTTACCCACGTCCAGTAGATTCATTTAGCCTACCGCTTTGTCAGGAAAGTCGACAAGTACATGTTATTAATCCACCTATCCGGTCGCCAGTTTTAAATTAGGTCATAGACCTAATGCTTTTGTTTTCATCACTGTTAAAGGTACGGATGTCTACTTTGAAGTCGTTCATTCCTCATTCTTATTACAAAATATTCGTTCTTGCTTAGAAAATAAGCATCTCTGTGATCTAGCGGGTTGTGCACATAATTTGCCTAATTAATGGTAATAAATTTGTGTTTCCAAGTTCCAAATCTGCATTAATTTGTATAAGCAATGATGCATAATCAACAATGGCATTGCGTCACTTTGTGTTATGTATTTTGAAGCTAAAATAATCAAGAACTTACCCGAAGGAAAGTTAAAAATCAAAAAATATTTTCAATTTTTATCAAAAAACAATAAAGTTAACTTTGTCACAAAAACGTTTTTCGTTTGAGAGGCACACTTTTATCGGAATTATTTTTGAATTTCATAATCAGTAGATATTTCATATGAGAGCTTTCACTCTAAAATAAACAGGTTTTCAAGGGTTTACGGAAACCATTTGTTCAACATGTGAAATATAGAGAAACCTGCTTTTTAATGTCTTAAGAGGAGCGGCTATTTTTTTACAAAACTGGAATTTGAAATTGAGGCAAAAATACTTAAACCAATAGAAATATTATTTTTTAAATTAAAATGTATGGCAAATATCTAGTACAAATATGTGGTAGGTAGGCAATTTATTTATTTGTGTTTAATTGACAAAATATGGGACATTTTTGACAATTTTTTGTAAGTTAATGATATTTATGATGGTCCGATGCTCTGTGGGGAACCCGCTTGCACAGCGCGGGTGTAAACTGTGCGACCTAAAGTTTAAGTCTAGACTTACGGATTTCAATACTTCGTTTGTGTGAAAGCACTATGAAACCAATACATGATTTATTAAAAAAGTAATCTTACCAAATCTAAGTACTATGAAAATATAATAAAGTATAAGAAAAAAATTAAAACATCGAAAAAGGGTGGATTTTGAACAAAATTTATATTCGACTAATTTGTGTTCCAAAAAAATTGGCATTTGTAAGTGAAATTTAAACCCATCAAAATTCTTTTTTTAATAATTTTTATTTTGTTTATCATCATATTTACATAGAAGTTAAGGCAAAATATTGAAAAAATAATTATCAAATATTATTGATAATTCCAAAAGTTGGCTCTAAAATCACGACAAATCAATTTATCTAATGGCCTATATTTTATAATTAAAAAACACAAATAACTAAAGAAGCACATATCCTACAAGATATTTGCTTTTACCCTTTGATTTAAAAAAAAAAATTAATTCGATGAAGTATTTTGGCTTCAAATCCAAATTCTAGTTTTGTATAAAAAATGACGCGCTGTTAAATAAATAAATATTCGTTGCACGTCATGCGGTTATCATACACAAACAAGTATGTGCATAATGTCCACATGTTATGTATCATCAACTGTATTATTTACTGCGTGAATGAAAACAATTTATTAATAGTAGATAATTGTAAATTTTCTTGTTGTCTTGAAAGTGGTTGGTATGGAAATTAAATAATTTCACTGTACAAATTCATCATTGTGAAAGTTAATTTTAAATAAAACATTGATAACTGCTATCGTAGTTTTTGTGAGAACACGACAAAACAATGAATAAAGATTATTGATAATATCAATACTTGTCTCAAAGGTTATCTGTATCATCACGATAACAAGCATAATAATTACATCAGCACAATATGTCTTTCAAATAACTTTGTAATATTTGGTAAAATTAGAATAAAATTCATTAACTTAAAATATATAATTTTGTGTTACGTTTAATGGATACACTCATGACTAGAATTAGCAAAATATAGTGGATAAGGTAGATTTTGCATATTAGCTGGCGTGTATTAAACAATAATAAATCTAACATAACAACGAGCACGATAAATTTGGCTGATGAACATTATAACCAATTTTGATGGATTATTCAAAAGGGAGTTTATATAAACATATGTTCTGTTTATTTTGAGCGTTAAACATGTTGAAAGTTTTCACAATAAACATAAACAAAGTAAATAATATAAACACAAACCTGATTTTAAAATTTTCGTTCTTCAAACAAACACTTTCCTAAGTCCCTAAACAGTCTTCAGATGATGACAGCGTTCTCTTGAATTTCAAAATCAAGAAAAATACAACACTATGATCTAAAATCACAATTGTTATTAGTTATTCGGCACTGAAATCACAGGATTATTAAATTTAGATCGGGATTTTTATGTTCAGAAGTTTTGATGAAAGACAAACAACTGTGGGATAGTTTGGACGCGGGATAGTCTAGGATAAATTGGCAGGAGAAAGAGAAGATGGCAGGCAGATAAGTAGGGCTTCAGCTGGTTGCCAGACGAGCCGGCTGGATGTAGTGTTGTCGCGAATACTTCTGACAATCTGACTACAAATTGTACGCTGTACTCCACCGTCTGGCTACCGATCACTACTGAATAACTAAACTGATGATACACGCGGTCCGGCACACTGACTCTGTTGCCGATAACACGACCAAGGTGTTGAAAAACAACGCAACGGTAGGACTCAACAGAATCCAGTCTTTAAAAATGTATACGGAGTGGGCCGGTAATTTTTATCAGGGACAAACAAATAATAATCGTTAGAAACGAATTTAAAATGTTTCAAATAGTATTTGCATTTATATATGTATATTAATTTACGGCCTCGACATTTGAAAAAAATGTAAAAACTATTAAAACGTTGTCTTAGATTACACTTTAAGTAAAAACTACAAGGAAAAGAGAGGAATGTTGCGTTTGTCGTAAACTGTATCCGACCGGAAACGTTAATTGATTTGCTGCTGTAAAAAATGCAGTTTTTGATGATGCAGCAAGCTACGTGCTGTTATTAGTCATGATATGTATTATAATTTATTTTAAAAGCAATCGAATTTACATGAAACATGGACGAAATAAGATGTTTTTTCAAATTTATATTATCTTTTCAGTTATTATTTATTTTCATGTAAATATTATTTGTTTTACGAAATGAATATACTTCATGGAATTCACATATTCAAACAAAAATGATGTAATATGGTATTCGATGTTCAACCCTGTCTCATCTACATAAGTTCGGCATAACACCGGCTCAGCTTGATTTGGGATCCACGCTTTGTGTATGTATATTTTTAGAAGTTGGCTAGTGTTAGAATGTGTAGATCTATGAGCCGGAGCACATTTACATCTGCTTTGCACCGTTGCCCTACCGCGGCCGTCCGCTTTCCTCCGGGCAGGTACGGACTAGGTGAACACAGTGAACCGGCCCTGAGGGCTCCCGGAAAGGAGAATAAAAAGTTTTTGGCCCACCCCTCAATATAAATATCAATAAAATATAACACGAACGGATATGTATTTTTAAGCTGCATTTTTACGAGCTGCGTTGTTGAGTGGTTACGATCCTGGGCTACGATTTCGGTGGTCGCGGCTTCAAATCGCGACGTGCGCAAGTAAATTTGATTTAATTAATCTCTGTTATTTTCCTTTTTTAATTAAAAATAATACATTATGTTTATAACATTCTGTTATTTTCCTTTTTTAATTAAAAATAATACAGTATGTTTGCGGCACGTTCTAGATTATTAGATACTTTCAGTATCGCTCTTAAATGCAATGCATTTGAGACCGACTACCCATCACGGGTTGTGGGTGTAGAAAATTTAAAAAATATTTTTTTGATAAAATCACAACATTTGCATTCGCATCAGTTTTTATTTTTATTTATTAATCTTAAGTTAGTTAACATCATCGTGTGTGCTAATAATTTTAATAAACGTAAATATACCTGTAACAAAAAATACTATATTTACATATCTTTAAAAGTTTGAAACATATTGTATTCACGGGAAACCAAAAATCAAAATAAACGTCTGCCTTAATAATGCAATAGGGTTCATGGGGTGAGGTCTGTCTAGATGTCTTGACGGCGGGTGGGTATGCCCTCCAGCTGCGTGGCCGGCCGGATTGAAAGAGATTGGTTGAGGGAGCCTTTGATACATGGGTCCTGAGGAAAATAATTTTCCTCCGTGTGGAGCTAATGAAAAACACGACATGTCCTCACATTCAGGTACCCTTCGACCTTTCCTTTTATTTCCCCTGTTATCTTATCACATCATTACTCCAAGGTCAATAGTAGTATTTCGGGATATTCTCAAAAATTGATCGAAATGCTTTTTAGTAGCACAAACTCGTGGAAAATCATGGGATATTATATTTTTAGGATTTGTGTAGCTGAAATGTTTTTCCAGAAATTTTTCATTAGATTCGATCAGAAATTTACCTTTTGAATGAACATATTTATACAAATTTCAATTTTGGAATTATGGTATTATTTAATAATAATAAAATAAATTTCTGATTGTTTGAATCCACACAATCAGTTCCAATTTTGAAAATTACAAACCAAATTTGGGTGAATAATTATACGCTGGAATATTTCATCTCTTGCACTGACAACTGAAATCCGTACTTTTCATGATACAACAGGCAACATTTTTGGTACAGCCAATGAAATTAGTTAGCTTTCAATTTCAATGGATATTTTAACTCCCAGTGGGGGTGGTTGGTATATTTATGCTTCCAGTTCATCTCTGCCCTAAGTCAATAAATTAAAGAAAATGGGCACCAACCTCGAGGCCCTGATGTTTGGCCATGCCAACAAAATATCCACTGAAGCAAAAGGGTTATTTTCACATCTTAATTTCATTTGCAAAGCCGAGATGTATTCGTCACTTTCTTTCTGTAGCCATGTTGTTTATTATTCCACGATGCGTAAATTATTTTGGGCATAATCGTTTATCACCACGTTTATCATGGTTAACAAAATAATACTTAGTTCCTGTTTACCTTTAGGTCATTTGGACAACTTACGTTGTAAGATTATTTTTTGGTTTCAAACTTCGGAAAACAAACGTTCAACATTAGATGTCTCCGTAATAAATTCAAGGTAAAACATTTCTACGTTGTTATGTCTAGAATTTTGGCTTAATTTCAAAAATACAATTTAAACTGTCCGGCAATGTGCAACTTCATCACTCCTTTGAAAAGTCGTTAAAAGCGATTTAAAAAAAAAAAAAACTTGGTTAAATATGAAGGTTACGTTTGGTATGGTTATGGGCTATTTAAATTTTTTTTCTCATAATTTTTAATGATTTTTATAAGGGTGTTGAGTTGTCATGGAATGAAAGATAAAATTTCTGGACAGTTTATTTAACGGAATTATCAAGGATTATGTAAAGCGCCCGGAGATGATCAATATCAATTGTCAATAGTCGACAATCAATATCCACGTCGTGTCAATGGGAAGAATTGTCAATAATCGCTTCAATTTCCTCGGTACACGATCAAGTAGCAATTATCAACCGCATCGTATACGTAAATTGACGTAATAGTTATGTCAATTTACGTATATGTTGCGATAGATAATTAATAATTGATCGTATAGTGAGGCTAATTGAAGTTATTGACAATTGATTCTTTCCATTGATATGACGGGGGGAATGATGTTTATTTTAATAGAGCGCATCAACGCCATTGACAGCGTATCGTTTCGCTGCGTGTCAATCGTTCGTTCAATTGTTCTATCTATCGAGCCATTTGAAATTCAGTTTCATCGCGAAACGCGATTTGTTTACTTACAATAGCATTTTATCGCAACCGCTCAGAGTTATGGAGAGTAAAATCAAAAGGTTATCACTTTTTCAATTAAGGTACTGTTTCCGCAGACGTCAAAGAAGCACTGGAGTGAAAATATTGACGGGTCGATTGAAGTTCTGTCAATCGCACTTCAATGCACATTGTCAATGACGTAAGCACATTGACGAATTGACATTGATCGACGGGGCAAAGGTGCGAGGGGGGTGTGTTCTTCACCAGCTTCCAGCAGTGGAATATTCCGTTATTGAAACAAGATATAACGCGTTTTTTATGATTTATTTATTTGAGACACAAACAGGATATTTATAAAAAAAATTTGCAGGTAATAAAAAATAAATTCTAATACAAAATATAAATATCCCTAGACTAATGTGTCTGCAGTAAAAATTCACAGAAGCAACATGAAAAACAATGTAAGTATTATTTATAGATAACTTAAAAACTAAAATTCAAAATTTGCAAACTAAAATAAATGATGATGTCATAATTAAATATTATTTGGTTGTTTAAATACGTATTTTCTTACTTAATCTCTATTAATTACACCATCTTTAAAAGTAATGATAAACGATAAAGTAAGCCGGGAAGCCGGTTTTGGTGGATATTGGAAATTATTAATTATTGGCAGTTACTGTTGTCTTGTTTCTTATGTGGATATTTAAGAGTTCCATCACTAATGATGGAAACTTTGCGAGCTAAGACAAGTTTCATTGGCCAAGAGTTTCTGGATGGAAAAGCTGTGTTGGCTACATTACCACAAATGTTTGTGCAAACGTGAGAAATGGGGCGTGTCTGTACACATTTTTGTATTCAGACGCAATGTGTGTACACACATTTGGTTGTGTTTTGTGGTATGTTTGTGCGTCGCAGGAGACCCGCCAGTTAGTAGGCACACACCTTCCCGATTTAAAAGAAAATTATTTTAATATTCTTATTTAACAAAATTGGTTTTACTTCTCGGTACTTACCCGCAATTTTTGTGTATGTTTGAATATTAATTGTTAAGGCGAGACATAACCACGTTTATCGGGGGTTTGCCCGAGGCTCGCATTTTAATTTATTTCGGCGAATTCGTAATTCGAGGGATGCGAGTTATTTATATTTTAGATTAATAAACACAGTACGTCGCCATAATTTTGTTAACGTACAACGCCTTTAAAAAATTGTAATACGTTGCACAGCTAAAGTTAGTGGTTAGCACCAGATTTTTTTTTTCTAGACGATGAATTAATACCCGCTTGCCAGCCCGCTCCCTTTGTATTATACTGGCAGACCCGGCCACACGTTGTTGTGGCTAATGAAACACAACCTCTTGGCATTACCCAACCTTTATAACTTACGCCATCTGTTAAATCAAATTCCGCCCGCTTGCCAGCTCGCTGCCCGCTTCCCGCTGCTCGCTTGCCAGCCCGCTCCCTTAATTTATATATTTCAACCAATTTACACAAAACCTTGACAAATTATATACCTAAAAACCTTCCTCATGAATCACTCTATCTGAAGGTAAAAACCGCATGAAAATGCGTTGCGTAGTTTAAAAGATTTAAGCGCACTTCATTTTATACCATGTAAAGATGATTATGGAATTTAACGTTGTTCGAATCTTTGCAAGAGCTACTTTTCATAGAAATCGTTATGTCTCCCTTACTATCATGGTGAGAAGTATGTATATTTATACAGTTTTAGAAAGAGAAAATACCACGCTTTATATTAAAACCTAAAGGTTAACTCTTAACCACAAAATAAGTTAAATGTACGCCTTTATGAAACCAAAGTTTCGGGTCGCAGATTGAAAAAACATGATTGTAACTTTGGGAATTTTTTAATTATTACTTTTCCATGGAACGACAAAAAATTAGGTGACAATAACGTTTATAATTCATTTGTGTAATAAAACATATATGTGTTATTTTTTTTTTCGTTAACAGTATCTTAAGTTAGAAAAAACGAAAGGTGAGCCATTTTTTAAAACTTTTTTATGTTGGCATGCAAAATTTCTACATTTAAAAAATTATATGTTTTATTAATTTTTTTTATTTTATCACCTTTCAAAAACTGTTTTTAGTTTTTGGATACGTTTAGAAATATTCCATTTATTTGGATTTTATCGCAAAGCGGAAATATTTGGACCCTCTGACAAAATGTACCTCAAACCCTTTACAGAATTCATTAAATTTCTACTGCGAATGAATAAATTCTAGATGAGTCATTTTACGAGATTTTCTTCGTCACTGTTCGACACGAAGAGGGTCAACGATACGCTTTCTGGCGCCACGTTTTGTCACTGGTACACCGTATTAACATATAAAGTGACATTTTAATATTTTGTTAGCCCAAGAATTAGACAACCGATGATGCAACATTTGAATTTAACAATCAAGCGTGAAGCAAAATAATTACTGTTACTAGGCAAGTGTGCCTTCAACATAGATGTATTATAACTAGATGAGACACTGAGTGAAAAAGTGGGTCCACTTTGATGGAGGTTGGTACTTCCACCTATTTTACCTCCACTTTAGAGGACTTAGAGATTTGCAAACTAAATAATGTGCTTGGCCCTTCGTGTACTTAGGTACTGCGCAATTTATGTTATTCGGATATCCAGAATAATTGTTATTGTTGATTTTTCTGGATTAATTCCCCCTACCACAATCAAGGTTTTTCAGATTCTACAACCATCGTCGACGTTTGGCGTATACATAGAATACAGAAGAATACATGAATTGTGATGTGGGCACTTTTCGTGATACAAAAGTCTGATTTTTTCTAAAATTTTAATAAATAACTGTATTTTATCATTACTATGAAAATTTCAATTCGTGATGTAGGGATGGCGGTATACAATGTCAGCCAAATAATGTAAGAGAGAAAGAGCGCGCACTAAATAGGCTAGAACCAAAAGTTATTATGTCCATGGCTACATTATTTCCCATTCAAATCATGGAAGTCATTTCTAGCACGTATTATCTGTTCAGTTGAACTATGCTTGTAACGAAATGCCTTCGTTCTGTGTATTGCATACTGAAAAAAACAGCGCCAAAATGTTTGGCATTGCCGACGTCAAAACTTTCCCCAGGGTAATGGATTTGTATATTGGTATATCATTAAATCACCGCTAACAGTGAGAATACGTTTTTTCCAACGATTTAATGTTCAAAAACACAAAACTATCACATTGCATTCGGTTAAATGTTGTCTTGGTCCGCGGTACCGCTCGGCTGTCGAACGCGAAAGTTCCCAAAGATAGAAAGAACCAAAGGGATCACGGTTTACAGTCTCCGACCTTTCTGAGGTGGTTCTGAGTTAGTTTCATTCTGAGTTGGCATGGAACCAGGCTGCCCATACAGTTGGAGACCGTGAACCCTTTAATTCTTTCTATCTTTGAGAACTCTCGCGTTTGACAGCCGAGCGGTACCGTGGACCAAGACAACATTTAGCCGAATGCAATGTGATAGTTTTGTGTTTTTGAACATTAAATCGTTGGAAAAACTTATTCTTATTGGGTTCTATGCCACCTCAGAATGAAATCAACTCAGAACCACCTCAGAAAGGTTATTAAAAGCTTCATTCAAAGTTAGCCGGTCACCGGGCATCCTAATCTATTTTATATTATAACTCTACATGGCCAACATGGTCATACCGGTTTTAAGTTAGAATAGTTTCTAATGCAATCAATAATGCAATGCTCTCCAAAAGTTAGACAGTGTTAAGGTATTATGTAGCAGACTTTTTGTAAATCACCTTTCGTTAAAGTTTACAGCTTAGTTGATGGTTTGTTTTAACAGGAACGTTCAGCTTTGCGATATCCTTCAGGTGCTGCCGTTGCAACTAACCTGATCTGAAATTCTGAACAAAATAATTGAAACACATTTAGTGGTATTATTATTATAACACTGTTGTAATTAAGTTCTCTGGGTATAATATAGTATAGTATTCTGCAAATAATTGCAGAACTTAATAATAGATTATTAAATTAGAAATACTGTATGAAGTTACACGAATTAAACTCAAGGGCAAAAACAAAAAATATTAATTATTTCATCATATGTTTTTTGGTCGCAATAAAAAGCACCTTGCCTCTGAAAACTAGATTGTAATTATAGTGCGTACTATCGTATGTATGAGCATAATATTTACCGCGTATAATTTAAAAAAAAAAACAAATGAATTAAATATACCTACTTATATTAATTACACACAAACACAACTGGCTTACAATTAGATAACTTAGACATTTTAGAAATATGAAAAAGTCTTAATAGTCAATTAAATATTTTTAATTACTAAATATTTTTTTAAATATCCATCTCTTAAATTTATTTTCATATTAATGATTACATTTATTATAATTTCTCTTTGTTATTTAGACATCTGGATTTGTTCTAAAATAATTTTTATATAATTGTTTTCTATAATACCTTTAAGTAATTAATCATCACAACCTATAAATATTATTGTCTATATATCTTATTTGTCTATACTTCTTTGTCTTTTGTTATTTTTATTTTTATTAATGTTAATCTTATCCTGACGAAGAAACCTTTGGTTTTGAAACACGTAGATAATTTTGATTAAGTTGTGGTGTTTTACAAAAAAATTGTTTTCATTTAATTAAAAATGACAGCTTAAAGTGAATTTGCAAAGGAATTAAACATTATTTATTTTTAATTTTACTATGTGTTTATTTAACATTTAACTGGAATGTACCATGCTTTTAAGTAATATTTTAAAGATATAATGAGATAATGATCTCATATCCTCACTGGGATATCCCGTGCTGAGGAATTCGTTGACATAATTTTTTTTTACTTAATATTTTAATAATATATGAAGTTACTAGAAGAATTTTCAATATTATTATATAGTGGTTTTGGTACAGTAGTGTTGTTTCTGTTTCAGTCTGTACTTGGTATGAATATATTTTCTTTTTCTGATCTCCCTATATTTTGTATTCAGCCTTTTGTTTGAGTTTCAAATGTTCAATGTTTTTGTGGTTTTTGAATGAGGGTGGGATTTTGTTGTGGAGTTTACTACAATAGCATGAAAGCTTTTTGTCCAAATGTTGTATTCGTAGTTGCTTGTTGCATACGATTTTGACCCCGTATTCTATTGTTTTTAACTTGCGTGTTTGTTGTCAGGTATTTCTGTGTTGTAATCATAATATTTATGATTTTAAATAGTATTGTTTTAGAATAGAGTGGTTTAATTGGTGTGATTTTTTTTGCATTACCTCCACACAGGAAAATAATTTCCCTCAGGGCTTATGTCATCTTTGGGGATTCTATGTGAATGGTATTTTAAGGGCAGGCGCGTCCGCCGCCAAGACCCGAGCAAAAGTCACCCCATGAACCCGGGTACCCCTGCTAGGTTACCAAATGTAGCACACCACTTGGGGTGACGTATGTCAGAGGTGTTGGCCAATAAACGGTTCCTGGGGTGACCGTACCCACATGCCTTCCAAATTGAAAATAATAAAACAAAATTCTCAAATTGAAAATAATAAGACGATTACATCAGCGAATTCCACAATGCACTTGCAATAATACGAGTATTATTTGATTACCAGAAGTGTTGATAAAAATATGATAAGTTGATATCTCTCTTGATAATAATATTTGTAAAGAGGGAAGTACCCGGGTGCACACGGTTACAAAAATACATGTCAACGTACCTATTACGAAAATAGTTTAATTCAAGCACACTGTACGCCTACATACATTTATCATTGAAGAAGAACTAATAAGTAAGTAAAATTATCCAGCGACCCCCCCCCCCCCCCTCCCCCCCGAAACGAAATTTACAAAGTACACATTATAGTAGGAACTTAACATTGGCTGGCAGGAGAAAGGCCGACGTAGCTCAGTGGACATAGAATTTGACCAGAAATCAGAAGGACGCGGGTTCGAGACCCATCGGCGGCATGTATCTTTACTCGGGAGGTTTTTTCATTGTAGATGAGTGTTTCAGGCTAGTAATTAGTGCCCCCCACACGCACACTTCGGAGCGACCGAGTCCCGCGCCACTTCAGGCCGCCGCGCAGAAAAGTCTCACGGTGAACTGCGCTGTAAACCTATCGGTGTTGTACAGTGGCGGTTCTTTACAGGGGGACAATGGGGACAGTCCCCACCAGTTACATTCAAAACCTACTAAAGGAAATAACAGTCGATGCCGCCAAAATGAATGAATTCTTTAAACATAAAAGTAATTAATATTAGCAGAAATAAAATACAAACAATTATTCCGGATGCTTTTAATAAGACCCTACGCGCGTACAGCGAACAATGTACGGCGCAAAAAAAGCAGGTCTATTTCTCAGTGCGCAGAATTACTGCGCACTTGGGGGACAATCCGAACTATCCCAATACTTTCCTTGCGTTGTTTCGCGATCGTATGCAACTGCGCATGCGCAGTAGTATGTGAGTTCAAGCATCTACGGGGACAATCCTTTGGATCCCCATAGAACCATTTGTTTGCGAAGTTACGGGCGGGAATCGCTCGCGTTCAAATTAGTTTGATAATAATCTCGCAAGGTAAAGCTTTATTTTTATTATATTTCATTGTAAATTGGCATATTTCTATAGACATTTTATATTATTTTGTGTTAAATATATCCGACTAGCATGATTAGACCATCAAAAATTTTTTTTTGAGAAATTTAATAATATATAATAATAATAATAATATTCTACGGGTTATGAGATTCCGGTACGTAAAAAAGTCGATCCCCACCACTAAAGAAGTGCTCGAGCCGCCACTGGTGTTGTACTTTTCTGCGCGGCGCACAGTGGCTGAAATTTGAGCGCTGGCGCGACGTTGACCCCAGATCGACATGTTCCCGAAATGATTTTTTTTTTTTACTGATGTGTTCTCAATTAACCACTGACATTAAAAAAAACATTAAAAATAACATCCGAAGCTTACTTACTCGGTAATTAGTCACAGAACTGAGATGTTCGGGCGCGCAACTACGCTGCTGTATCTAGGCGAGTTTGAAGGCGTGGGAAATCAGGTTGTTTGTGTACTTATTATAAAAAAAAGTCATTTTGAAAATCACTTAAGATGTTTTTTAAGATACGTGCTTTATTTAAATAACTTAAAAAAAATATTTTTTTCATAAATTATATCTGTTGCCTTGGTTCAAAGTTTACGTTTTTTTCCAAACTTTTTTTCCAATTTTTTAACTTTAATGGAGTAGGAATAAAAACCTTCACAAGTCTTCACTCCAATTTTAATAGGATATTATTGCTGAATCTTTTTTGTACATGGAAACAAAATATCACCACCAACTATAGCCAGCCACTCCAGTAATTGCATTTTTAAGAAATGATTGTACTTAATTTTCGTCAATTTTTTTTCAGAATCCAAACTTTGTCTCCGATGTGTCAAAGAAAGATCAACTAATGTAATATTTAGTTCTGCGTACCAGTACAAAAAATATGAAGTTATTAACAATTACTTACTGTCAATTTAAATTAACATTTGAAACTTAATTATTCTTTAATTAGTAGCAGAACAGGGCTACACTGGGCTCACGTTTACACTGCTGAAGGTGATTTTGAAGGAATTCGGAATCAAGTTTTTTGTGTTCTTAACATTGGATATACATTTTTTTCAATACTTAAAATATATTTCAAGATACATTCTGTAATAAAATAACTTTAAAAAAATCGTTAATTACATCTGTTGCCTTGGTTAAAAGCTTACGTTTTTTTTTTACTTTTTAATTTTTTTTTTCTTTAATGGAGTAAGAATAAAAAACTTTACGAGTCTTCACTCCAATTTTAATAGGATATTATTGCTGTGTCCCTTTTGTATATGGAAGTAAAAAATCACCACCAACTATAGCCAGCCACTCCAGTAATTGCATTTTTAAGATATTATTGTAATTTTCGTCAATTTTTTTTTCAAAATCCAATCTTCAACTCCTACCTATATATATTTTTAAGTACGTGCCGACTATAATATTTTCGTTAATGCATTCAATTAGCTTTTACACATTATTAGCGGGAGTTAAAATATTCGTATAGGGTGTGAATTACGCTAATTACCCCCATTATTAAAATGTTATTCTCCACTGTCTGGAAAATCCTAAGTACGAGTATTATTGCTATGTACATCAATTAATAATGTTGTGTTTAATGATTGGGTTTCTCTTTCGATTTTTATCAGGTTCAGTGTCATTAGAGATTTCAATGATTCTAAGTTAACGTTAATCACTTAAAGAGTTTCTCCCAAATAATTATAAATATAGGGTTACTACTGGAAATCACATTTTCTATCTAGGTATGTTAAATTATATAATAAATATTTAATTTTCACTGTTTGATTATCTGTTATTTTAAAGAATTATAATTTATTTAGTTTTCACTGTATTTTTATTATCTTTCACTGTATTTTTTATTAAAGAATTATAATCTATAAAATACAATACTTAGCGCCCAAGTTACATGATACTTTTTATAAAAGCATTAAAAATCTTTATCAACATTTCAACTAATAAGAATTAACAAAAAATAAGTGGTATTCCTTATTAATACTTAAAAAAACATCAATGAACTGCCAAATGGTCGAGCGCCGAGAGCGATGTCGCGCCAGATCATCAAAATCAGCCACTGTGCGGCGGCCTGAAGTGGCGAGGGACTCTGTCGCGCCGAAATGTGCGTGTGGGGGAGCCTATTATTTTTTATAATAATTGTTACCCTTTGTGCTATGCGTAAAAATCTTGTCTTAAAATAATAATTAAATAAATTGTTTATTACTTTATTCGTAGACAAAATTTTGGCTGTTGATTTTGCCATAAAATGAAATAAGAATTAGAAATGTTTAAAGTGCTGCAAGGGAAAAGCAACCAGTGAGGCCCGCATTATCTACTAGTATTTGAAAATAAAGTTATTTTATCAAACAAAAAATAATTACTCAAAGGCTGGCACTGGTCAGATAGAGAATTATGTATAATATTTATTAAAAGTGTAGGAGGCGGGAATGGGTACCGCCGCCCCGCAAACCTTTATTGGATAACCAACACCTCTGCCATAGGTCACACCAAGTGGTTCGCCGCGTTCGGTAATTTAGCAGGGGTGCCCGGGTTCGTGGGGTGAGGTTTATCTAGGTCTTGGAGGCGGATGACCTAGGCACACTGAACCCCAGATTCCTACCCACCCCCTATACCCTTTTCCTTTCCAGAACTCTCCTCTCCCTCCTTTCCTTAAAAAAAACCCTCCACACAGCATCCCTAAAGATGACATAGGCCCTGAGTGAAACGATTTTCCTCAGGGTCTCCTGTGTGGAGCTTATGTAAAAAAAGTAGTTATTTGATTTGGTACTGAGCCACAATTCCATTATTCTGGAAAATAATAAATGACTTCTCTCGCCTTTTAAATGACCTGACCTTTAGTGCGTTTTAATGCAGCGTTAATGATAATAATAACTAATAACATAATGCATTATACATTTTATTTTAAGTCATAAGACAGGTCACAAGCTTATCACAGTTTATTACAATTTAATAAGAAAACTAAAAAAAACAACTCCCGATAATGAGGGCTTTCACCCTGTCCAAATGAAATCAAAGTCCACTCAAAGCTTCAAAAAATTTATACATAATACCTAAATTAAAGTATAGACATATAAATTTACGTAATTTAAAAACATATTTCTTAAGTTTATTCAAGTGACTCCAATGTGTTTCTAAGAACCAACTCTGTTCTTTTCACAAAGTCTCAAACACAACCCAGGGCCGTATTCTTCGGTAGATGATGAATGGTATAAAATGGCAAAACTCGAACAGAAAGATGCCATTGAAACACAAAAATGGGCTTAATTCACTCACAGTACGAATGATTTACCGTGAGGAACCGATGATGCAAAACATGTAGAAGAAGCGTTAGGTCAATCAATCAAAATATATATTCTCGCTTCGTAGCCCAAGCCTTACACATACTGCGATGCTTCTCCTTAGTCAGTGTGCGTAAATATGGTCGTTTTCTTATAAATTATTTGATTATCAACTTATTTTTTCTATGTGTACTTAAATATGTAAAGGGATACCATGCAATAAATTATTTTCGACAAAATTTCAACACATCTTAATCCTCGTTTTAAAAAATTTTCGAGAATCCCATGCCGTTGAATTACTCGTAAAGTAATTTTTATAGATGATTTCCCCTTAGATCTTGTTCAAGTTTTTTCAAATATCCTCAATTGTTTCGTAGTCCTAAGTATTTAACAGAGGAAAACAAATTTCTTAAGGAACTGCCTGAAATTCGCAAAGCCTGCCGGCGCCTGTGCTTAGCTGATACTTACCGAATAAATAAAGAACCACTTAAAATAAAGGCTTTACCAAACCTCGGGCTTTGACACTGAAAAAAATAAAGAATTGAAGAACAAGATAAAAAAGCTTACCCGAGTATTTCATCTGTTTTAAAAGCATATCTCTGAACCTTTTTATTGGTAAAGAAAGTTATATGATTAAAAAATTGCTGAAAGCGTTCTAAGAATACATGATCAAAAGAAAAATAAGTTAATTTCTCCGAAAAAAACTTGTAATTACGTAATTGAATACCCAAAGGAAGACCAACACATTTCGTGATTCCCTATACCCACTCGTTTTTGTCTAGTTTAAAAAACCTAATGGTAGGTAAATAATGATTACATTCTGTGTTTCGGTACAGATAAAGCAAGCTAGATACCGGAATAAGGAATGGTTTTGTAAAAAACTCTCCTCAGCTCCCAGGTTGGGTTTGTTGGTAGAATCCATAGATATTTCCAATGTACTGAGAGTAAAAGAAGTTCAACATTTGTTAAGAATTAGCTGGTAATTGTGGGTTAAGTTTTCAGAAACTTATGATATTGTGCCAATGAAAATAGCCAGGAAAAAATAATTTGAATCTCATTCGTAAGTAAATTGTTAAAATCTAGTTAGAATCATAATTTTGTGGCAGAACTGTAGTGACGGTCTTTGGATTGAAAATCATTCAATATCTAAAATTTATTTCACTAAGTCTTTCTCGTTCCCCTCCCGCTTCTCTTCTATTTCATAACATTCATATCTTTACGGATTTGAGCATGTCATATCTTTACGGATTCGGACTGTGGGGCACTTATACAGTTTTCAAACATAGTAAGTTAAAATTGTCGAGGTTTGTCTCTACAGGAGTACGGATTTTTAGAGTACGGTTCATTTCTGTATTTGGTATCATGACAAATACTTGTATTATGTCCGCGTTCATTTCTCTACATAAAATGAAAATAACCCTTACCTTTTACTAAGAGTAACAATTATTATAAGCAATAATTATTAGCCTGAAACACTCATCAACATTGAAAATATCTCCCGAGAAAAGATAAATGCCGCCGACGGGACTTGAACCCGCGTCCTTCTGATATCCGGTCAACTGCTCTACCAACTGAGCTACGTCGGCTTATCTCCCACCCGCCAAATAATTCAATGTATACTAGTGTTTCATTCAACAATTACTGCTTATTACATTTTTCACCTGAAAACAACCAACTTTATTTTTTGTGAGAAAAGCTTTTCTCACAAAAAAAAAAATCCCTTTGTGCTATGCATAAAAAAATCTTGTCTTAAACATTAGTTTACAAATTAAAAATAATAATTAATTTTTACTAAGAGTTTTTTTTACATGAGCTCCAAAGAGGAGGCTCTAGGGAAAAAAATCCCTGGGGGCCAATATCCTCTTCGGAGATGCTGTGAGGAGGGTCTTTGTAGGGAAAGAAAGGAGAAGAAGTTCTGGGAAGGAAAAGGGTATGAGGGGTGGATAGGAATCTGGGGGTCCAGGAGTTACGGACGTAGGAATCATCCCTCCTACTTTGGTACATGGCAATAGGTCGAGAGAGTCCGGTTGGAGATTTCGAGAGATCTTCCTCAACCAGTCTTTCCCAATCCAGCCTGCCACGCAGTAGGTTGGCAAACGCATGCGCCCCCAAGACCTAGATAAACCTCAACTCATTTACTCGGGCACACCTGCTAAGTCACCAAACGTAGCGAACCACCTGGGGTGACTTATGGTTGGTTATCCAATAAATGGATCCTAAATCTGAATCATGAATGATTACGGGTTTAATCTTAATATTCATTGGTTATGGCATGTGACTTCACTATTAGGTACCACAAAATATTACACAATTCGATATTCGAAAATGAAAAAATCCGTAATCTATAAATTGAAATGTAATGATTGTGGTTTCTTTTATATAGATAAAACTTCAAGAAATAAGGATAAAGGAACATGTGAGATGTTTAAACAATACCTAGTAGTTTGTCGGAGTTTGCCAATCATTTGTTGGAGACGAGTCACGCTTTTGACTTCAATGATGGAATTGAGTTATTAATTGCATTTTAATTTTAATGATTCTCATTTGAACAAATTGGAAACCATAAAAATCAGAAAGAGCGTGAATGCGAATTCGATTATTATTAATAATCAACAATAGTTTTTAAATGACCCATTATTAAACCTGTTCCTTTTGTAAATTGTTTCCTATTACCCCTCTTTCCTCTACCCATTCTCACCTTTCCATTGACACCGTTGTCTAGGTCTGTTATTTATATTTAGTTTTAAGAAGAAGTGAGCATTGCTCATGAAACCTGTCTGTTTTTATACACAATAAAGGTGGTAAAAACTAAGTACTCTATTAAAATTACATGTGGTAAAAACAAAGTATTCTATTAATTTTGTACTATAATTCTTGGTGCATGTCTTTTCTAGGAGCTTGAACCATCTATGGGCATAACGAGAGGCGCGGGAACGTAACTATTGGCCATTTTTCCTCCCCAGGTGTTCGCTCTTATTTATTTCACCGCCTCATCCAGCCAAAGTTTTCCTATTAGTCACATCATAAAGGCCTTCCTGGGGGTGTTATTACTTGGGATTATTTTGCGTAGACTTATGAACCGGAAAATAAAGCGTGTGGAAAGCGAAGTGCTTTCGCCTCGACTCGGTGAACAATCAACTTTACATAAGTTAGAACTTTCAAGTTTTCTAACTTTTGTCGTTAAATCAACAACGTGCTTAGCGAGAAAGAATCAATTTACAATATTGCCGAATACAGTTTTTATTTCATTGGAAAATATGAATAGCTGATGCAGTGATGCAGAAACAAATGCAATATTGATTCCGGTTCAGGCTTGTTGTGGAAGATTTGTTCGTAATATAAATATTTATGCGCTTCATTAAGCTTTGTCAATATCGGTTAGTTGTTAGTCGGTTGAGCGATTCAAAGCGTCGCTGTCCACCCTGGCGTCGTGAGTTCAGTTATATGCATCGTAGGTTCAATGCACCCACTTATTTTAATATTAGTAGGAGGAATTCCAATACTCTCAGGTTATTTGTAACCTGGAATGTTTGTCTATGTTTAAAAAAAGACAGGGAAGACATTTCATAAATAGAAAACGACTGATGATAGACAATGAACACTGATGAGGAAAGGATTAGGTTTAGCAGATAAGTGATAACCATTATGGAAATACAAAAAAAAATAATGATTGTATTTTGAAAATGAATAACTTGTTAACAAAATGTTACGGAATATTATATAAAAATAACATCCAGTCTTGTATTTTTAACCGATTTTTAGGTTTTACCTACCTAAGTGACATTTGAACGACTTGTATGAGTATATTTTAACCGGCCCGGATTGTGCCCTTCCTAGTGCACCTTTTACTGCCTGGCGCCTTTATTAAGATAAAACTGATTTTTTCATATTAATCTTAATATATAAAACAAAGTCGGGTTAGTTACACTATTTATAACTCGAGAACGGCTGGGCCGATTTTGATGATCTTTGATTTGTTGGATTTGTCTCCACCCCGGATAATATAATAACTATCAAACATCACAAAAATTAACGACAAAATAATTATTAATAAAATTCTTTTCCCCATACATTTTGTATGGAACGAATTCTCATATTTTGAAAAACTGCAGCAATATTGTGATTTGTTTATTAGGACATACACAGTACATAAGTTTACAAGTTATAAGGAATATTAGATGAAGTTATTACATGATATAGTACCTATTACGTAAGTCCGTAGAATATCTGGGATAATTCGCCTGGGATTTGAACAGTTCTTAAAACTTAACTAATGAATGAATGAGAAGAATAATATAAAGGAAGATTGGATATATAATGAAGATAAAAGAGATAGATTTTTAGAACAAGAATTACATGCTCACAAATAGTAATTAGTTTAATGAAAAGATAAGTGTTTTTAGTGCAAGAATTATATGCTCATGAATAGTTATTAAAGTTGATTGAAAATATAAGTGTAAATAAGAAGTTTTAAAATAAATTGTATCACGCCAACAAATTTAGTAAATTAGTTTTGTATGTTTACAAGCAGTTGTGGAAAATGTCTTAGTGTAATAATTTTTCATAGTGTGTATAAGATGTGATTGCGCGAGAGATTGGTGAGTTTTTTTGCTGCATTGGTGTTATTGGATCCTATGTGTAAAGTGAAGTGTGCCTGGTACGCCTCATTGGAACATTTAAACCAATGACAGATAGCAATTCGGGACTATCTATTTTATTATTAAGCAGGTTATGTAGAAACATCAGATCTGACAATGTGCGTCTTTTTTGTAAAGATAACATATTATTTAAAGTTTTGTTGTATTTCTTGAGTAAATGTTTCGAAAATTTATTCTGTATATTCTCTATTAAACTATGTATAACTTATATTGAGGATTCCATATGGTGGAAGCATACTCCAGTGGACTTCTGACCAATGAACAGAATAATATTTCCAGAGTCTTAGCACTTTTAAAAACTTAACATATTCTTAATAGAAAACCTAGCATCTTATAAGATTTAGATATAATGTATTCGATGTGCTTATCAAATATTAGTTTGCTATCTAAGTGAACATCTAGATCTTTACATGTAGACATATATTGTAAAGGTTTGTTATTCAAGTTGTAAGGATAGATTATTTTATTTTTATTTCTAGTAAACGTAATCGAGTGACACTTAGATATATATAAGGACAATAAGTTTTATTTACAATATGCGCACAAATGATTAAGATCTCTTTGTAATTCGATGCAATCGGATAACGACTGTATAGGTTTAAAAAATTTCATGTCATCCGCATACAACATAAAGTAACTATTTGGGAAGCATACAAGAATGTCATTTATATAAATTTTGAATAGGAGTGGTCCGAGATGCGACCCCTGGGGCAAACCTGAGACGATTTCTATTAAGCAAGATGCGAAACCATTGACAACCGTGATTTGGTGTCGATTACTAACATAAGATGCGATCCATCTATAGAGATCACCGTGAATTCCCAAACCTAATAGCTTCTGTAAAAGAATATAATGGTTAACACGGTCGAATGCTTTGAAGTAATCAGTGTAGATGGCATCCACCTGGCATCTCATGTCAATTTGAGCATGAAGAAAATTTGTAAAAGACGCAAGATTTGAGGTTGTGGAGCGATTTTTCATGAAGCCATGTTGATTAGTTGAGAGTGAAGGTGAGACGGTAGAATATAATTGATCGTAAACAATTTTTTCCAATACTTTACTAAGAATCGGTAACTTGGATATAGGTTGATAGTTGGAGACATCATTTTTACTGCCATTTTTAAAGATTGGGGTAATCAGGGCTGTTTTCCACTTGTCGGGAAATGTTCCTTCAGATAGCGATAATTTGAAAATAGTTTATAAAGATCCCTGGAAGTTTATCTAGTTATTATTTAGTTGGAAGTTGATAGGTATAATATTGAAGTGTGCGTGAATTCCAAAAATTCAAAAACGTCAAATGTCAATGTGCTGGTGGTTTTGCATTTGTTCTTAATCATATAATGCTGCCCCTCTTTCTTACACACTAAATGTCAATAGTTAAAAATGATACAAACTGTGAACGTATGTCTGCAACCCCTCCAAAGGAAAAAAACAATAATTATAATAAATCTCTGAAATGAAACGCTTTTTTTTCATTATAAAATAATTTATCTTAGGGGATGCTATGTGGAGGGTCTTTTTAAGGAAGGAGAGGATAGGAAGTTCTGGGAAGGAAAAATGAATGAGGGGTGGGTAGGAATCTGGGGGTCAGTGTGTCCGGGAGTGACGGACGTATGAATCCATCCCTCCAACTGCGGTGCAAGGCAATAGGTCGAGAGAGTCCGGCTGGAAAGTTCAAAAGGCCTCCCTCAACCAGTATCTCTCGATCCGTCCCGCCACGCAGCAGGTGGGCAGAAGCATCCACCGCCAAGACCCGGAAAAACTTCGCCCCATGAACCCGAGGTGAACCAAATTACCAAATTACTAAATTACCAAACGTAGCTAACCACTTGGGGTGACCTATGGCGGAGGTGTAGGTTATCCAATAAATGGTTCCCAGGGCGGCGGTACCCATACCCGCCTCCCAAATTCCCGCAATTAAATTGAAAAGAAGAAAATCACAAAAAAAATCCATACACAACGACATCTCTGATACTGACAAAAACAAAATACGGACCGCTACGCATCGACAATGGGGTATTTCCATGTATTTTTTTTATTGCTTAAAAAAATTAAGCAAAAAATTACGATGATTATAGCATTTTTATTTTATTTTTGTGTTGACAAATAAATATTCTAGAGCGAGTTGAAGTTTACCATTTTTGAATCACCGCTAAAACGATATTTTGGGGCGTGGCTATCGTGTGACGTCGTGAGTGCGGACGCTCCCTGACAGTGCTTATTTGTGCTGGTTTAGCCGGACGTAGCCTGCGACGTCACAAACCCATTTGAAAAAACGGGCCGTTTTGATTTTGTCAGTTTTCGAGCGTTTTTAAAATCAATAATATTGAATGAAAACATAAAAAACAAACATTTATAGTAGGATGATTAAAATCAGAAAAATGGTCTTTAAATATTCCGTACATTTTCAACAGAATCCCTCGTTTGTGGAAATACCCCATTGTGTAATTTTTAATTTAGTAAAAAAACTGTATTTAATTCAACAGTAATGTAAGAAACAACTAATAGAGATAAATATATATAACAACTAATAGAGATAATATAGACAAATAATTCGAAGTTAGAATTCGAACAGTTATTTCAGTTGGCATATTTTTTACCTTATTGTCAGTTATCACCTACTTATCTTCTTCCTAATATTCTGTTTTGCTTCTTTTAGTTTCGAAGGCTTACCTACTTATCTATCATAAATCTTGCCGAAAGCAGCAATTAGGAGACGTGTCAGTGTAATATGCTTACGAAGGATTCGTTGTATATGTTATTCATTTATTTATTTCCATATATTTACATTCACATTTTATATGTAGATACTTGGTAGGTACCTATTTATCATGGAATAAAACTGCGATGCGAGCGTGTTTCGTGATCTAAAAGTCGGTTTCAAATGTGTTTTATCATCATTATAAAATTTTCATTTTGATCAAATGGGACGGCGTTATACGATATCGGGCAAGTTTAAGAGAGACAGAGCGCTGGCTAAATGGGCTAGAACCGAAAGGTAAGAAGTCAGAGGTGACAATGGTTTTCAATCAAATCAACTTTTAGAAATTCTACAGGCAAATCATTTAATGCCTTCCATGTAGATTTTCTAGAATGTATATAATATAATATATTAGTTGGTAGATATTTATCAAAAAACAATTTCAAGCATCTAATCTTCATTTTCTGTCCTCTGTTCATTCTGCAGTTGTGATTCTGCTCTTCAGCAGTTCTCTGCAATTCATTTATTTTTCGTGTGGTGATATTATTTATTTATTTATTTATAATATTAACGCCTTTCGGCTTTTACATAATATAACATAGTGTATATGACAACATGAAAAATACAGCTCTAGTGAGTTTGTAAAACAGAAAGAAATAGTTGAGAAAGACATAGCAGATATTCAGATAACAAAACGAAAATAAATGCTACGATATTTAAATAATACAGTAGGTATTGTAACAATGAAAAATATATTTATTCATAATATTTTATAAGCGACATATTCCATGTGAAAACATATTGCCTAAGTTTTGAATTCTGTGTAGTGTTATATTGAAATGGGACATGGTCGTGGTATTGCCAAAATAAAACGGTAGTACTGACATTGTGTTTCTGGCTGGCACATTAAAATTTATGAGCACCAAGACTTCAGGGCTGTTAATTTTATTATGCAAGATTTTAAATAAAAATACTAGATCGAAAACAGTTCTTCTGTCCCTCACATTTAATAAATTAGATAAACGCAGAAGATAGAGTGTAGTTTAATTGTTCTTTTGGTATTTTTAGTTTGGAATTAAAAAAGCTTAGGATTTTTTTGTACTCTTTCGATTGTTTGAGAATGCACCTTATAGTGAGGAGATCACACAGTTGAGTTATATTCAACCTGACTCCTCACAAGTGATGTATACAGAAGTTTTAATATTTTAATGTTGGTAAAATCTTTAGCCACTCTTGGAACGAAACCTAACATTTTTAAACCCTTCTAATATTAATTAATTATATAACACGAGCGTTGAAAACAACTAAACAACTTGATGTTATCAAACACTGATTTGAACTCCTAAATCTTCATTCTAGGATAATGTATGTACGAGTACGTTGTTGTGGTGGGTTGTATGTTTTAAGTAAATGTAACCCTTCCAAAGTAGACTTACCTGTACTTATAAACTGCGATTCATCTAAACAACGTAAGTTGGCTTATCATCATTTTGACAGCTTAACCGGTTAAAGTTTATGTTAATATTTCATATGAACGTGGTGATTATTTTTGATGTTTTACAGTCATTTTATGGTTAATGTGTATCTTCCCACGCAACAACGTTGTCTTTCTTTCACGAAATAATATTATAAACTAACGACGGAATAAAAAAGCGAAGAGCGTCATTATCTGCTTAATTTTATCTTTCTAAATTGTGTTTAAACCTAAAAATACTCTTTCACCAAGAAAGTAAAAAAACATTAAAAAATGGCTACCTAAAAGTTAAACCCAAACCAAAGGTTAAATTAAACACTTGCGGTAATAGAATCTTCTTTGAATCGCGGGATCCAGATTGACTAAAACAAAATTTTTTTCATTATCCTAGTATTAGAATTTGCAATGTTTTTGCTTTTTGGTGTTTTTTTTTCTGTATATTATTATTGTTTTATAGCTTGACGTGGATTGCAAGCTGCCAAAGAAGGGACTAACGAACATATGTACTTTATAAATCTTTTGTTGTATCCACAAAATCTACACCTGTTTTTATTACGTGTCAAGCTGTACCTCTATTAAAAAGTATCTACGACAAAATAATTATATTAGGCATTTCAGAAACGGTATTTACTTCTTTACCCAGTTTAAACGGTAGTTTTTTTTTTGTTTTTTACATTATCTCCACACAAGATGCCCTGAGGAAAAAAATCCCTCAGGACATCTTTGGGGTGCCGTGTGGAGGTTCATTTTAGGGAAAGGAAGTAGAGGAAAATGTGGAAAGGAAAAAGGTATGAAGGGTGGGTAGGAAGCTGGGGATCAATGTGTTCAGGAGTAAAGAATTATGAATTGAACCCCCCACTGCGGTGCAAGGTGATGGGTCGAAAGAGTCCAACTGGGAAGGTCAAAAGATCTCCCTCAACCAGTCTCCCAGTCTTAGTATGAATCCGGCCCGCCAAGCAGTAAACAAAACAGTTGACAAAAGCACTCGTTGCCAAGACCTAGACAAACCTTTCCCTATGATCCCGGGCACTCCCATTAGATCGCCAAACGTTGCGAATCACTCGGGACGACCTATAGCAGTAGTGTTGTATATCCAATAAATGTTCAAATGTTCCCGGGACCTTGTTCGCACTTGTCCGACACGATTAAAAGATCCGTTGTCGGATTTGTCGGATGGATGGTCATTGCAGCGCGTCCATTTACCGGTCAGTGGTTGAGTGGGCATAGCGCTTGCCCCATGTGTATTCCTCGCGTGTATTCCTCGGCTGGCTAAGTCCTCCATCACAACACAAGCAACATTTTCGGCTTTCTGTGGTGGTAGTAGGAGATTTTCAAACATTGTTAAGTTATTCGTAACCCGCGAATGTTTGAAATTCGGTCGATTATACGTTTGTACACCCTAACCCTTCAACCCGACCGCACAAGACAGCATGCAAGCAGCGTCTGAGTGATCATCCGATTTTTTTTCGTTCCAATGATTTACCGTGGCGTTTTTTAACGGAGGTGTGAACAGGGCATCCGACGTTCGGTTTTTCATCGTTCGATTTTTAACCCTCGACCCGTCGCATGGGGTCTTTAAAAGCCCAGGTTTTACAGAAATGCTAATAATGAACATTTTAAATGTTCCCACTGATTCCTTACTTTAGGTAGCTTCCTAAAAAGGACTATACATGACGCTAGCGCCGAGAAAATTTAGTCTGCGCATGTGCGATGTAAGATACAGACTTGTGTTTTGGCGTGAGGCTCAAAAAAGTCAACGAAATACCATGAAAAATCAAGTTTACATTTTTTTATTGTATTTTGTTGATTTTTTTGTTGTTATAGTAATTAGTCTGTATCAACCTCAAATAGTTAAAAGTTTGATTGAAATTGGTTAGATTTTTTTTAAAGGTGTATTAAAAAAATATGATTTGAAATTACCAAAAAATGTTCCTTGTTGATTTTTAAGCTCTTGTGTTGAAAATAAATATTTTTTTTTTTTCAAAACAGTCATTATCACCTGACCACCTGATCAGTTAAAATAACATATAAAATGTATGCTATAAAAACAATTTAATCATATTTATTTTTGGGCTCCTCAGCGACCCCGCGCGACACTCGCGTTACAAAAAACCCGCGACGGGCGGAGGGTTAAACGGAAGTGGGAACGGACCCTACAACGGTTATTTTGTGATACTCTCACTGTGAACTACAGGCTATGTATCACAATACGTGGAAGAAGAAAATTTACCTAAGTACATTATTATGTTTCTAAAACCACAAAGCTGTAAATACAACATTAAATAAACGTCCCAATTTGTAATTTATAAAATTAATCTTCGTTTTATGGAAAGTGTAACAAACCCTGCCTTATAATAATTGTTTTTATAATTAAATGGTTTATTTATAAATGTAAGCAGCGATAATAACATGGTTATGGTAAACACGATAAGCTGAGGTATAATACAACATGTTATTTTTTGTAGTTAATATTCATAAACTGAATACTAAATGTTTTTGAACGATAAGGCTATCCTGTTTGCTTTCATAAAACATATGTTTATTTATAAATAAATATGCGGAAGATAATTAGTTTGAACTTAATGCATTTATGTTAAACAGTGTTGTTAGGTACTACTTCACCACACATAAATTTTTCATAATTCTTGAAATATTTTAACGCGATATAGTACAACGGTTTCAGCTGAGCCGGTGGGTTTACAGTATCCGCAAATAAAAAAAAATTTGGAGTCTGAAGGAAGTGTAGAGGGGATTAGATCAGATTGAGGGAGGTTGGGAAGAGCCTAACGATTCAGATCTGAACTAAACATGGCAATACGTAGGTATTCAACACTAACACTTACGTGGACACCTCAGCACCTCATGTTCTCTTAGTGAGCTGTTCACGAAACATCATAATATTATTCATGGGGTGACGGATTGTCCAGGTCTTGGCGACGGATGCGTCTGCCCACTTACTCTTGTGTAGCAGGCCACATTTGGAGAGATCGGTTGAGTGAGACCGTTTTACATACCACTAACAGGACTCTCTCAACCGATCGCCTTGCTACCCTGTGGGAGAGATGGATTCATACGTGTCACCCCTTGACACACTGATCCCAGATTACCACTCATCCCTTACTTTTTCCCCTCTCCTTCCTTTCGTTAAAAAAATCCTCCACACTGTATCCTCAGAGATGACAAGGCCCTGAGGAACATAAATAGACTCTCAGAACAGATAGACAGACAGACGCGGCGGAGGACTTTAATTTATAATATGTAGAGACAATGCAATGCATGAAGTTTTTTTTTTAAACGTAAAAAAAGACAATGTCGTATTACGTTCCCCTACCCTACCTTTCGATTGTAAATGGTGCCTCACCAGGACCATATTGAGAGTTTATAGTAGGTATGTGAAAGTATCCGTACAGCCGGCGTATTCCAGCGGTAAGGCTCTTGACTCGCAATCCGAAGGTCGCGGGATCGAATCCCGGCGAGGCAAATAAATTTTATTTGATTAATTTGCGATATTTCACAATTAATTCAATAAAAATAATATATAGTATATTTGCAGCACGTTCCAGAGTAAATGACACTCTCAGTATCGCCCTGGTGTAAGACCACAATTCAGAATTGAAACGTTGCTTGAAATGGCATTAGCCGTATTTGGTGACCAGTTCTGAATAGCCAGGTACTTCCCCACCTTCCCCTTCCCTATCTCGTTCCCCTCCCCACTACCTTCAGCCTGAAAACATACCCCAATTGGGGATGCCATAGTTTCACTGGCTCCAGACGGGAGCAGTTGGGACTCTTTTGCGGTTTTCATGTAATTTTTTTTTTTAAAATCCGTAACCGAAAACCACCATCCAACACTTTTAGTGCACTATTCAATATTATGGTTTGTTTTTACGTCGATCTGTAAATCAGTCGACCAGTGATGAGCTGTGATTTAAACAATTAATGCTTTTTAAAACTGTAACCTATAATACATGATTTTATTCCTACAATATAAAGTTTATTATATATTCCCGGTTCAAATGTGTTAGGAATAGAAGAGCTTTACATAATTTATGTTTCCGCATGGAGTTATAAAAAAATGGAGGTCGTCAAAAGTGCAGTATCCATTTTAGTTCTAATATCCGCGATATTCCATTAACTAGAAGATTAAATATTAGAACAATTAAGAATTGTTTTCTTAACGATATTAAACCCGTAAGTACAAAATTTAAACCCGGCTTAAATCTGATATTTGGCTGATTAAAGGCCGAAATTGCGCCACAAAGGCGTTCAAAAGCGTCGATCAATTCTTCGCTGGCAGTTTGTGGTTTTGATTTACTTAGACAAGTCAAGATTAATTCAGATTTAAGACGTTAATGTTTTAATGTTTGAGAATTCATACATAATTAGTGCCACCGCAATCTACTGTTACGGATTCCTTCATCAAAAAAACTATTGACGAAAGAATCTGTGAAAGTGTCGGTCACTTTTTAAATACCAATTTGAATTACATTTTTGTTATTTTGATTGAATGTCGTGGAATATTGGAAGTGGAAATTAACCTATTTCTCGACATCCGATCGAGCTGAAACTCGGCAGATTGACTCGTTGCCGATGACGACACAATCTATAGAACATTTATATCGTCCGCGTGTGCGGGTGCGTGATCGCCACCAAATTTGACAGATTGAACTGTCATCGACAACGATTCTATATTTTTTTACATTAGCCCCAAACAGGAGGTCCTGAGGAAAATAATTCCTATTTAAAATAATTCCATCTTTGGGGATGCTATGTGGAGGGTCTTTTAAGAAAAGGAAGGAGATAAAGTTCTGGAAAGGAAAAAGGTATTAGAAGTGGGTTGGAATCTGGGGGTGAGCGTCTTCAGGAGTGAGGGACTCCGGGACTCTCCGAGAGAATCCTTCTGTGGAGGTCAAAAGGTCTCCCTCAACCAGTCTTCCTCGGCTGGTTGGCAGGTTCATCTACCGCCAAGGCCGGACAAACCTCACTCACGAAACCAGGCACACCTGCTAAGTAACCAAACGTAGCGAACCACATGGAGTGACCTTAGGCAGAGGTGTTGGTTATTTAATAAATAGTTCCCGGAGCGGCTGTACCCATACCCACTTACAGCTCCATCGGATGTCGGAAAGTGGGTAAATTTCCACTTCTAAGATTCTACTTCATACACTTATTCATTCAATCAAGAAAACAAAAGTGAAATTCAAGATGTATTTAAAAATAAACCATTTATCAATTCACACTTTCCGTCAAGTTTTTGGTTTATTTTGCTGCATCCTCCATACAAGTGTTTCTCAAATTTACAACATTCCCGTATTTCCCTTTGAAAATAAATAATATTATTTTATCTTATTTCCACATACTTATCATAAAAAAAAATGGTTTTGAATTATTCAAAGACAAATAAAAAAAGCATATTGACGCTGACTTCTGGTGCCCTGTCCGTTCAACGGATGTTGGCTATCATGTTGGCTATGCGGACTTTGTTTGCTGAGGCCCGGAACAGCTCTACAGTAGACTGGCCAAACCACTGTCTCAGGTTTTTCAGCCATGATGTTCTCTTTCTTCCCGGGCCCCGTCTTCCGCTTTCCCTGTATCATAATAAGATGCAAGATTTTGTACTTCTCTGGATATCTCATCACATGTCCTGGAATTCAATTAGAATATTTTATCAATGACATTGTTGCACAAATACATTATTTATTAACGCACTAGTGGGCTTTTATGTGAAATTTTACAATTGAAACAGATCAACACTTAAAAAATTTACAATTATTGATTACAGTATTTAGTTATGACATGATAAATATAGTTGTAGTATTTGTAAGAAAACAACTCATTCGGGAGGCGGGTATGTGTGGATAACCAACAACTCTGTCATAAGTCATCTCATGTTGTTCGATACGTTTGGTGACTTACGCAGGAGTGCTGGGGTTCATCGGGTTACGTGTGTCAAGTTCTTGGCGGTGGATGCGCCTAGAGATCATTAGACACTCCAGTTGGTCTATGCCCACCCATCGTCGTGTCCACCCATCGTCTTGCGTCGTAGCGGGAGGGATGGATTCACATGTCCGTCACTCGTGGATTCATCTCGTCACTGGATCTCTAGATTCCGACCAACCTCTCATACTTTTCCATTTCCGAACTTACTTTCCATCCTTTCCTTAAAAAGACCTTTCACACAGCGTCTCCAAAGATGACATAGGGCTGTGAGAGAAATTATTTTCCTCAGGGTCTCCTTTGTGCGTTAATGTAAAAAAAATATGTACTAATTTAATAAAATTTTATGCAAATTAGCCAAATACTAATACGATGATTAAAACAAAAATAAGAATGTAATTGTGAAATAGAAACAGAAAGTAAATTGTAACAAAAAGTAAATCACCGTAAAAAACAAAACAAAGACGAATTTCATGGGTATGTACGTTTGCCCGAAGTGCGGTCATTTTTATCTTTCTTCGGGTGAAAATTATTGAAAGTAAATTATGAATGATAATCCAGTTTATTATCCTATCTGAGACCCAGGAGTCGAAGGATTTTATGAAAATTGGCGAAAACAGTTATTTTCAAGTTTTTTTGGTTAGCTCTTTCTCCTTCAAATTTTGCGCTTATCATAAAAAATATGCGTATCACAGTTTAAGTAGCTATGCCCTACGTAGAATATATTACAGACTAAGGTATAAAGATTAATTTAATTGCTTCCCATCCCCACTAAGGGACCATTTCCTTCTAAAACGGATTGGAAGAAAAAATGACATCGATTCAGAACAAAGAAGCAAAAGTCATTAACGAAATAGAAGCTTTTGTTCATCTGAGGCCAGTAAATAAATTTTATTACGAGGAGAATAGTAAATAAGTCACTATCTGTATCAGTTAAATGGAGGACTTTATTATTTGTAAATACTTTCGGGGTTATAAAGGACTTATATTACCCTCAGAACAATTGGGACCAAATATAACGCGGCAATCTGTTGATTTGTGTCCTATTACTTGGATGAAAAATAAAACATATGGCATCCGGTGTGAGCAACAATGATTATTGAAGTGAATATTTCTTTAGCACCGTTGTGATTTGAAACTCGATGAAACGAAAAATAGCGACACTAAAAAGAGACAAACACATACATCTATAGGATTTAGCCCGCTAGAGAATGAGATAGTATAACCGGTCTCCTTTCTGTAGTCTCCCAACTCTTGTCTTCTTTATTTTTCTGAAGATTTCGCTTTTACCGCTTGTTAATTGCATACTTTGATTTTTTATACTTATTTTGATCGCGATTAATTAATAAAAACAATTGTGAAATGGTGAACATTTGACCGGTCAATGGTTGAGTGGGCATAGCGCTTGGGTCCCACCCGAGCGTTGAGTTTTCGATTCCTCGGCTGGCCAAGTCCTCCATCACAACACAAGCAACATTTTCGGCTTTCTGTGGTGGTAGTAGGAGATTTTCAAACATTGTTGGGTTATTCGTAACTTGGGAATGTTTGTCTTTCTTTTTAAAAAAATAAATGAATAAATAACGTGTTTTTACTAAAATAAAGATAACATTTTAATCATTTTTGGAAGGATTAAAAATTATTACTTTGATATGCCTAGTACATATAATAGAGTGAAACAACGATAGGTAATCGATCCTATATGCATAATATAACGTGGTTTTACTTTTCTTCCTGTCATATTATTTTGCGTTTGATGAGACCGGTCAGTGCCTGAATTGACATCGCGACTGGGTCCCAACCGCGTCGCGCGTCGGCTGGCTAAGTTTTTCATCATGACACAAGCAGTATTTTCCGCTTACTGTGGTGGTAGTAGGAGATATTCGTACCCTGGGATGTTTGTCTGTCTTTTTAAATTAAATTTAAAAAAAACTAAATAAATTGTTAATTTTAAAGTCCTGAACAATATAAATAATTGTGGGATGCCACAATTGAAGATAATGTACCACTGCTCTTTATTTGGTAGGTACATATATGACCAGTGTTGGATTTATCTTTGAGAAGCCACAAAGAACTGATAGGTAGTGGAGGGTGGCGAAGGCATGGTGGAGGGTAAAGAAAGGGGAGAGGGGTGGGGTAACAATTATTTCAAAATCAACTATATTCATGTATCTTAAATCGTGTTTAATGGGAGGAGGAATTGTGATATATCGCTCTCTGAGAAAATCGTAAAGCTTTTCTTCATATTGTGTCACTTATACTATGATGTCGTTTCTCACCCGGCATGCCGTTTGAAGTCTCGAAACCCCTTCTGGATGAAAGGAAAAAAACTCCTTCGAACACCTCTCACCCCAGAAGATGGGTGGAAGCTTGAGTGGCAATCGGCCAACGTCAAAAACGCCCATCTCGTTCAAGATCCCACTGAGAGACAGCCTGGGTTGTCATTGCCTGGCAAACTCTGGACCGCCGTCAATAGGATAAGGTGCTCCCATAGCCGTTATTCTCACATGATGAATAGAAGGTGCCTTAATGAGTCGGCGATGTGTGAATGCGGTGCGGTGCAGACCACCGAACATGTGGTCAACAAGGCGGGATTCACAGGGCAACGCCTGAGGTCCTAGACTGGCTCGCAGACCTAGATGCCCCCCTTTGACCCCCCACCATACGAAAGAAGAAGAAGACTTCTACGATCATTTTTAACAACTAGAATTTCACGTAGAAATTCAGAACTCGGACTACTGAGAATTTTACTTTTTTTTTTTTTTGTGCATTACAGATTAATATAATCCTATTACAATACACGTAACATATACACATAACTTTAAACGAGATAATTTTTTCAATAATACATATTTTAGAGTCCTTACCTAAATTTATTCTTGAAACCTTCAAGACCTTCAAGTTGAAAACCTTCAAGTTGAAAATGTCAAGAGACCTAGAAATATCATTTAGCAGTACCATACCTCTTGTCATGCTGTGTTGGGCCAGAACGTCTGTTCTGCCATGTGGGATATAGAACAAGTCGTGGTGGCGACCCTGGCAGTAGTTGTTCGGTACGAACAATTTATAGCATTCTAAGAGGTATGGGCTGTTAATGTAGTAGTTTATAATTTTGAAAGCTGTTACTGTTAGGGTCCCATTCCTTCTAGATTGGAGACTTAGCGCGTTTCAGATAGCAAATCTAGATGATGCATAAATCGCGGGTATTCACCATGCATTCTCATATAAAGATACCTTAGAATTTTTTTTTGGATTTGTTCTAATAAATCTATGTATTTTTGCTGGTATGGGGCCCAAACAGCAGAAGCGTATTCTAATTTTGATCGTATAATGCAGTTGAACATCGATGTCATTGCTTCGGGCTTGGAAAATTGTTTACTTATTCTTATCACAAATCCAAGAAGTTTGTAACACGATGATGTCAACTCCACTATATGATCTGATGATCTGAAAAAGTAAGTTTGGGATCAAATGTAACCCCGAGGTCCTTGATGGATTTTACTGATGACAATATTTCATTATTTAATTTATAATCAAATTTAATCGGGTTTTTGGAACGCGTATAGGTCATAGTGACACATTTTTTTACATTAAAGAAAAGTTTATTCTCATCTGCCCATGAAGATATTGCGTCTAAATCAAGTTGTAACTCAAAACAATCTTGAATGTCGCGTATCGTCCTGAGCAGTTTGAGATCGCCAGCAAAAAGCAAGCAAGTAGTACTGGATGCATTCTTGAATATCATACCTAATCTATATATTGTGTTCTTTAACAAAGTTAAGCCCTGAATCGTAGTTTATTGAGCTTGTCGGCTGATCCGACACTGTAAAATGGGACTGAACGGATTATTGCAGAGAGTTTTTATTTATTTATTTATACTGGGTTTTACAGATGTTTACACTTACATGAGAACAATCCAGTTATAAAACTCAGTTATTACACAATTATAAAAATCTACAATTACATACAATTAAATACAAATAAATACAATTAGAAAAACAAAAACATCACAAATAAAAATACAGAATTATATTCAAGGTCACTCAAGTAACACATTGCAATGAGTGGTAAAAGACATATGAAATACGCGAGCATGCATAGAAAGACAATTCACACAACATAATTAGTTAGTACTTTTTAACAGCGCTAGAACTTTTTTTTTAAATCCGTACAAATTGTCAACGAAAATATCGACATCAGCGCACTCTATCTTGTTATACAGTCGACACATCTGGGTCAGAGGGCTAAATTAGGCGATATTATTTTTAAATGTATTCATATGAAAAATGTTATGGCGTCTTAAACAATGGGAATTGGGGACATTAATTTCAATACTGTTAAGACATAATGTAGTATCAAGATGGCCGTGAATAATTTTATGTAAACATATTAGATCAGTCAATTGCCTTCTAGTTTTAAGTTTATCAATCTTGAAGTAATCACGACGTACATCTTATGATCTGAGATGGTCGTGTAGTCCACATTTGAAGGATAACATTCTTAGTAATTTTTTTTGAACTGATTCTACAATGTTTTCATATTTGCAGTAATGTGGATTCCAAATAGTGCTTCCATATTCAAGTTTACTTCTAATTAAGGCATTATAAAGTGTTAGAATTGATTGAGGATCTTTGAAAGGTTTACATATTCTGTGAATAAATCCCATCATTTTTAATGATTTGCACTTAATGTTGTTAATATGTACATCAAATATGAATTTAGAATCAAGAGTGATTCCTAGATCCCTTATTGAAGAAACTTTTTTGAGAATAATATTATTGATAACATAAGAAAAATCCTTTATAATTCTATTTCTAGTAAAGTTTACAATGTAACATTTTTCAACATTTAAGTGCATATCATTGACAGTACACCAGTTATTGAGTGTGTCGAGGTCATTTTGAAGCAGCTGATGATCGTAAACAGACTTAATTTTACGAAAAATTTTAAGATCATCGGCGAAAAAAGCATAATCACAGTTTAATTTCGAGTCAAGGTCATTTATGAATATAAGAAAAAGCAGGAGGCCAAGATTTGAACCCTGTGGTACACCAGAAGTTACAATTATAGGGGATGATTTGTATCCATTAATAAGAACTAATTTGTTCAAGTTTTTTTAGTAAGATGGAGTGGTTAACTCTATCAAAAGCTTTTTGGAAATCAGTATAAATTGTATCTACTTGTAATCTTTCATTAAAAGAATTACAATGTAGTTGCCAGGATTATATTTCTACATGATATTATATTATATATTTTAATCTATTTTCAGCGATGTGTGAGATGTCTGGCTTTCTGGGGGATAACACAGTCCACGAAATATACACAAAATTTTATCGGCATTTGGTGCAGACGAACACACTTTGTATTGGTAAAGAGAAAATTTGAAAAAAATTCCAAATTTTTGTTAACCTTTAACTGTTGACGTGATTTTTTTTACGTATTCTCTGACGTGGGGCCTGGGCCGCCCGTTACTTTAAATGTTTATGTATTATCCATAAAAATTTTGGGGTCCAGATTATTATTTATTGGACAATTTAAATAAAATGAAAAACTTTTTTATTATTAATTATTTTTGTGTTTAATTCGTAGAACTCCATTTTAATTTTTAGAAATTTAATTAAATTTAAATTTGATATGTTATTATCGAGTTCTGCAAGTATTTAAGAATGTATTTTAGTTACAGCTGTTTCGACTTGTAAGGTAATTTTCAAACTGCGAAATGAATTTACTTACAGATATTTAACTTTAAAATTTTAAAATTTAAAAATTGCGGCTCTGGCGTCACTAAATTCGAAGCTACTGGAAGCGGCGTATGCGCGCGGGGGAGGGGAATATTTCGATATTATTATTGCTGGGCCTGAGTGGTCCCACGTCAGCAGTTAAAAGTTAAAGGTTTAAAATATAATTTTGTTTTCTTTAATTGGGAATCCACACCATCCACACATTGGTTTGCGTTTATAATAATCGCGATGATTGTTTTTCTTCTGACACATCTTACGAATTGAGTATATTGAGTCGAAAGGTCGGTCAATCTTCTTTATCGAAGTCTAGCAGCGATAAGGTTTGAAATGTCTAAGTACATACTTGAATCGAAAAATGGTTTATTTCATTGCACTTTTTGTCATGAAAACATTCTTTTTCCAGAAGATATATCGACGAAACGTTTACGTTACTCGTTTTTATGCTCGTGAGTTACGTCAGCATTGCCAGCGCTTATGTACGAGTAGGTACGTTCTGTGCCATTAGTCTCTTCAAAAACAAAACTTC
This sequence comes from Limnephilus lunatus, assembly GCA_917563855.2. Lineage (NCBI taxonomy): Eukaryota > Metazoa > Arthropoda > Insecta > Trichoptera > Limnephilidae > Limnephilus > Limnephilus lunatus. The sequence goes on along the minus strand of OU830595.1, from coordinate 89,517,961 downwards.
ATTAACATAAATTTTTTTTTTTTAAATTCATTTTTACAGATCACATTTAGGTTAAAAGTACTGCAAGTAATCTCACAAGGAAATGTTTCAAACAAAACATTTCCTCCTGAAGGGAACGCATTATACATTTGAACACCTATGCAGTATGCAGGTAATATATAATTTATATTAGTAATTCATGCACATTATGTTCGTAATTATGTATATTATTTTATGTGACATATAACAGAATTAATCTAATTAAGTAAAGAAGTACAGCGGTGTAATTTGCTTTTTATAAACTTTTATTTGCTTGATAGAACATAATCCAGTTGACTTCTTGAAAATATTAAGAATAATTAATAGGAATTGGGATATCTTGTCACTAGGCATGTAGCCCATTTTTGTATATAGATAATGATTTTTTATGGTAGATTTTTCTTTTATATCGGCCATTAGAATAATTGCGATATTACACATATTAAAAATAATAATAAAAATTAAAATTTATGAGTTCATTCGCGCGATAACATTTTTTGTAATTAATACTTCTTTGTTAGCTTTTGGAGATGTCATTTTAGTTGAAAGCAAGTCTTTCGTGGTCTCAAATTAAACATTATATTATGTTGTGTGTATATCATAAAAAGTCGCCATCTTATTTAAAAAGCCAAAATATATAACATATGATGAGAGCCTACCTGAGTACGTAGGTACTTTTTGGAGGTGGTCCACCACTTTCCTGCCCTGGTATAAGTAACAGATGATTATTTCTGCAAGGCTCTCTCAAGAACTTTTATTTTTTGTAAAAATAATTTTGAGTGAATCTAGACTCTCTAATCATTAGACTGAGTGACTCTAATATACCTGCATATATAGTCCGGAAGAAGTATGCATGTATTTATTTACTAATACTCATACAATTACGGAGATGCCCGGGTTCATGGGGTGAGGTTTGTCAGGGTCTTGGCGGCCGATGTGACTGCCCACATGCTGGGTGGCGGGCCTTTTGGCGGTCTTTTGACTTTAGGAGGTCTTTTGACCTCTCCAGTCGGAATCTCTCAATCCATCAGCCTTGCACCGCGGTTGGAGGGATGGACTCGTACGTCAGTCATTCCTGGACACATTAAACCTCCAGATTCCTACCTACCCCTTATATTTTAACCTAACCTAACCTAACCTTACCAAACCTACCACTCATATTTTCTTCCCATAAATTCCTCTTCTTCCTTTTTTAAAAAAAAACTCTCCACGCAACATCCCCTAAGATGACATAGGCCCTGCGGGAAATTATTTTCTTCAGGGTAAGTCTAAAGTCATGGTGTTTGAAAGAGAGAGTACGAAAACAGTATGCAATATAGTTGTGAATGATGAATACTTGGAGCAGGTGGATGAGTTTGTGTATCTGGGTAGTATGTTTACGAGAGATGGGAAGGCTGATAGGGATATTGAAAGAAGGGTGAATGCTGGTAACTCCATTAATGGAGGACTGAATGCCGTTGGCGCTAATAAAAAACTGTCAAAATAAGCGAATCTAGCAGTCCACAATGGAGTCCTGGTACCTACCCTGATGTATGGCAGTGAGGCATGGAACTGGCAGAGGAAGGATGAAAGTAAACTGAATGCTCTTGAAATGAGATCCCTGAGGCGTATGTGTGGTAAAACAATGTATGATCGTGTGAGAAATGTGGATATCCGCAAAGAATGTAAGGCTGATGTATGCATAATGAGTAAGATTAAGAAAGGGACCTTCAGATGGTTTGGGCATGTAGAGCGAATGAACGAAGAAAGCAGTGTAAGAAGAATATACGACGCAAATGTGAATGGTAGAAGAAGTCGTGGACGTCCGAGGAAGACATGGCACGATCAAGTGAATCAGATACTTGAGTCGGGCCATGTCAAAAGTCAGAATAATAGAAGAGAATGTATGAGACGATGTATGAATGTGAGTGAGGCCAAGAGTGTGTGCCAAGACCGAGTTGTTTGGCGGTCCGTCCTCTCTGCCTACCCCTGCGGAGAAACGGCGTGATGGTTAGTTAGTTAGTTAGTTAGTTAGCCTCCTGTCTGGAGCTAATGTAAAAAATAAATAAATTATAAAACAAAAATAATAATACAAGCTGTAACCAAGGGCGGATACAGCATTGGCGCCAGGGGGGGTAAAATAGTCGTGGTTACATATTCACAAGATGTTATAATTTAATTTTTATAATAATAGATAGAAGTAAAAAGTAGGTATTTTATTAAGTACTTAAATAAAATCTATATTGTGACAAAAAATATGTAAAAAACATTGCGTCTAACAATTTTAATTAGTGGTCCACCTAGGTCCTGGACGGACCCCCATGACCCCCCCCGCCCCCCTGGATCCGCCCTTGGCAGTAACTGGTAGCATCATAAGTCTTCTGTATATAATGGATGCAGATTATAATGTAGATTATGTAAAAGTACATCCAAGTACTAATTACATATTTAAATATTATTCAACACTGCTCATAAAGAGGAATTATACAATAATGTGATACGAAATTTGAGTCGCTTGGTCTTTTGATAGGACAGATGCACTGTGCCGGTGTACTACTGTACTACACCTGGCGACTCATAACTTTTCAGAAAACGATCTGTTATCTCCTATCTCAATTTGTTATCAGCGCCAGACGATGTGTCTAGTGCAGGCTGCCTCCCACGAGTCTGGCGCAGATACGAGTATCATTTGAAAAACATTATTTTTCTAACGTTTTTCACTTAATTACATTTTATCAATCTTTCCACGTAGCCCCAGCCAAATTGGACAAAAAAGATCCGAATGCTAGGAATAATTTTAAATAAGCAATTTTTTTGTATATGTGTGTGGGTATGTTACAAATAAGAAATATTTAATTTACAAAATCCTAAAAATATCAGCAAATAAAAAGAAAATTTGAAAAAAGTATTAGTAATTGAGGTAGAGACAAATTATTATGAATTTCCATATCTTCTTAAAATAAAATAAAGAATATTTCTTTGTTTGTCTCTTAAGCGTTCCTAAACCATTCATCCGATTGCGATAAAAACTTTGGTGACATGTTGTGTCCATGCCCCCCGAGAAAATTTCAATACATAATGGTAAGCTCTGGCGTTATGAAATATTGAAATATTATACAAAATGTATATGTGGTGAGCGATTGTTTGAAAAGTGCATGTATTTCTTATAGTTTAGCGGCAGGGGGGGAGGTGGGAGAAGGAGGGAGAGGGGTTACGAAGGAGTGGTGGGAGGGAGAGGGTTCGCCGGAGGGGTACGCGGGAGGGAAATGGGGTCGCTTGGGAAAAGACACGCAGGGAGGGATATCAAAGGAGACATAGTGGCGGTAGGGGATAGCAGGAGGTAAATTTGTAAAATGCATGCTTTTCACACGTAAAAATTAGAGAAGTGTGTGTATTTCATACAGTTTAGCAGAAGAGAGGGAAGGAGAGTGGGGAGGGAAGGGGGGAGAAGAATGAAATATACGCAGGAGAGGGTGGGAAGATGGTGAAGGTGGAAGGCGTGAAGAAAAGGAATCGCAGGAGGGAACGGAAAAGGACACGCAGAAGAAGAGTGGAATGGTGGGGGATGAAGGAGGGGCGGAGGTAGGGATTTCAAAGGGTCCCTCGTAGCAGTAGGGGATATTAGTAAATATGGAAAATGAAAAATCCATTGTCCTCACACGGAAATCTGTTTGTGGCCTTCTCACACGTCAGAAAAGCAATAAATATTGTATTTCCAAAAGCACTTCAATAAACGGAATAAAACACAAACATTTTATTTTTTTAGGTAGCATTGGACCGCATGCCGGGTATTCGCAAGTTTGAATAAATTGTGTTGCATAATATAATATTAGGGTTTATAATTAAATAGGTAGGTATTTAAGTACATACTTACAAATTTTATGATTTCAGAGGAAATTTTTGGTTTTCATAAGAGAAAATTAGAAACATAATTTTTGGATGCCAAATCTACCGTTGTTCGCGAAGCCCATAGTCGCCTAACACATGTTTAAAGCTTTGCATTGGGTTTACCGTAGGTAAGTAGGATACACCAAAGTAAGTTTGTACAAATAAGTTATGTAGATGTTACCTGTAAAACGAAACAAAACAAATGTTTTGGTATTCTGTGCGGTTGTGGTAACAACCACACACTAGTTTTTATGTCACGAAAGTTTCTAAGCTACGATCGTTTGATGCAAGTTTGAGCTCAAAACCAAGTTTTAGCCATGCAAAACAGCGGCACTTAACCCTTATCCTAAACCTGGCGGTTAACTTATCTTTCATTGAACTATCGCAACGGTGCCAAATGGCGTAGGACATTTTAAAAGTGGCAACCAAATGTCCCGCATTGTACCCGTTACAGACAACATAAAAACGTATTGTTAAAAATACACGTAGATACTAAATATTGATTTCCTTGCGTCTGAGCATGCTATTTGTGAGTCATTAAAAGTGATTAAAAAAAGCCTATAATCTATCCTAAAGTAAACTACTTTACCAAGTTTTTTTATCACTTTAACTTTTAATGAGTGATGAAGCGCCACTTTGTTGAGTTATCCGATCACCAATGAACAAAGCTGTATGACTATCAAACATTATCAAATAACTTGTTTACACTTTTGTTTGGTGCTAAGAGAGCAATAATTTACATATAAATTTCAAGTAAATGTCTAAATGTAAGCATTATCATAAAACCAACACAGAATCACAATTATTGTATACTTCTTTTCGCTGTATAAAGAATTTGGGTTACGATTATAAAGATGTTGTTGGCATATTTAACGCATCAATCACCAAAATAATAAAAACGTATTAGTAATAGTACGTATGTAGAATGTATTTCAGCCAGCAGAACAAACGGCCTAGTTCTGCTTCGACTTATTTCATTTTTTTATTGTGCAACTGATACCTGCATAAAATGTACGTACATTGAAGTAATAGAACGATAGAAGAATGATCCATGCGGATATGATCTTTCTTTGGGCAAATCAGCAATTTAAAAATAATGATTTTATTTTTCTCATATAATATATATTTTTATGTAAGCTCGTAAAAGCCCAGCTAAGTGTGAAAAAATAAAATATAAACTTAAAAAAAAAAAAAAATCTCCGTTTCTAATAAACATTTTGTTTCACCTCATATCTCTTTGCAAAATACAAAATAATAGGAAACAATGAGGTATTGCAACCCCCTTGACATAATGCGCAAATATTTCAGAAAGATCCAGAATTATGCTTTTTGGTTTTTTGGTTCCATCCCAACTCAGAATCAAGTCAACGCAACACCTCTTTGAAAAGTCATTAAAAGCTATAAAAATATTTTAAAATAGCCCATAACCCTAAACTAACCACTATTAATAACTTTTCAAAAGATATTCTGAGTTGTCCGTTCACCGTGCTTTTTAGCCACGATCGACAGACAGCCAACACCGATTTGTTCCTATACTACGGATATACATTAGTCCTAACTTATTGCTTCAATCGTTATATAGTCGTACTTTTCAAGAGGATTTGGGAATTTATTTTATTTTTCAAATACTTATGGAAGGGAAGATTAATAATAAATTTGTTTGCTTAATTTTAAAATTTACGCCTTGTTTTAGTTGTTATATTTGATTATAGATTATAAAAAAAATTAGAAAGTATTCACAAAGTGTTCAAGTCGTAGAAACACCTTAGAACATTGTAGAAACTAAATATATGATATCAAAGGGCAACTTTATCGAGATTTACAACTTCAATTCTTGCTTAGCAACGAAAAACTCTAAATAATAATTACAGAGGATATTGATTAATAAAAAAAATTTCATTAAATTAAAAAATGTTTACAATTTATAACGAGTTTTCCCGGAGTACCTAAATCCTTTAATTTTCGTAAAAGCCTCTTTTCTGAAATTCAAAGCTACGATATTTTTTGCTGAGGGCTTTTTTATATTTTTTGATATGGGAATTAAAATAACGTTACCTTTATTCCATACTCGTTCCGCATTTTAAAAGCAAAAAGCTATTTTGATAGCATTTAATTAACCTACAGTGACCGCGGTAACCGTGCGAAACATTCCATAGTAAAAAAATAGTGAAATTTTGTAGTTTTTTTAACCTTCTTCTAACTAACTAACCATTACGCCGTTTCTCCACAGGGGCAGACAGAGAGCCAAACGTCAAACAACTCAGTCTTAGCACACACTTTTTGCCTCATGAATGAGAATTCATACATCATCTCATACATACCTACTCTTCCATTATTCTCTTGACATGGTCCGACTCAAGTATCTGATTCACTTGATGGTCCCAGACTTCTTCTACCTTCCATTCATATTTGCGTCATACATTCTTCTTGCACACTCCTTTCTTCGTTTATTTGCTCTACATGCCCGAACCGTCTGAGGGTACCTTTCTCAATCTTACTGATTACGTTTACATCGGCCTTGGGTACAGTCATACATGGTTTTACCATACATATGCCTCAGGGATCTTACAGCATTCAGTCTTCTTTTATCCTTCCTCTGCCAGTTCCATGCCTCACTGCCATACATCAGGGTAGGTACCCGCACTCCGTTGTGGACTGCTAGCTACGCTTCTTTGCTAGCGTGAACAGCATTCAATCCTCCAATAACAGAGTTACCTGCATTTGCCCTTATTTCAATATCTGTATCAATCTTACCATATCTCGTCCATTTCTTCCTAGCTTCCAAAACACCATGGTCCACGCCCTAAGCGTTATATTTTGAGTTAATAATAATTCTATCATAGTTAACAACATAATAACCAAAAAAATTAACTGGTTAGTCCTGTTAGAATAAGTTAACAATAATAATTATTTTTCTCCATATTAATTAGTTGCAATAATTCCATGCAAATATTATTTCATAATATACTATGTAGGGGTGTGTTTGGTAAATGTTTGCATAATACTTATAAATTGGCTACCCTACAAGCAGGTCTAGCCCGAGCATTACGAGCGTGATGTTTGTTTTTACTTCTGAAGGAAATACTACCTACTTGATAATGCGCAGGTACTCTAACAGGAGATTTTTTCAGTCTTAACCACCCAAAAGCACACTTAATGCTAAACTAACTATTTTGCATTCAATCATACCTTTTCCAATGGTAGAGATGTGGCCGATGGAACGTCACAGAACCAAATATCGTCTCTTACAAATACTTCTGTTATTCGTATTACTGAAATTACGAACGAATTTTGAAGTACATTCAAACTTGCCGCTAATGGTCCTAGTACCCAGTGCAAGTGACGTGGTCCTTTTTGGGAGCTTTCCGTGTGGAGAGCTCTAGCCTGTTAATTAATAATTTGCAAAATGATGTTCTTGTTCTGCCGTGCTACCGGAATCGTTGGGCAAACGTTGATTCCCATGCTGAGCTAATTTGATCGATTGCCTTTGAGGTAATTTGCGGTAAATATTAATATAGAGCCAGGTGTAAGTACCCCCCTGGAGCCCACCGAGCACCCTGGAGCCTCTGGGCGTCCCTTATCAACAGATTATAGATATATCTAATATAAAAACAAAGTCTGGACTTGTAATGGATTTTGACTTTTAGCATAACCCAAATTACCATATTTTTTTAGTTGTTAATATTTTTACTGAATCTCAATCAAATCTGAAATTTTCGGCAGGTCAATAATACAAAAAAAAAAATTTCCTTTTGCGATAATTGCAAGCGGGATACGCGCTCCTGCGTTTGCGATTTGTTATTAGTTTTATTGCTTACGAAGTGGCGCGGCGCGCGTTTTTCCCGTGCCGCTAATGCAAATTTATGAAGTTTCGATGGCATCCATCCTTTGGAGACCTCTGCGTGATATTACAGCCCTTTATGGTTGTAACCAAATACATAAAGCTCTTTGTTTACATTGTAGCATAAGCCCTGCAGTTTGCAGGCAGTGGTCAAATGGTAAACGACTAAACTAGTAATCACCTATCGCAAAATCCGTAATTCAACACTGCCATTACAATCGGCGATACTTCCCAAACTATTGATTGATTATCTCCAGCGATCTCTTTCCAATTCCTTTTGCTTTGTGACTAAGGATGCGGTTTTCGCTTCCACACTATCCAGTATTCAGGCAAGTATATTTAAGAATCTTCCAACTAGTTGATCGTTGTGCCCAGTGGAATCATCCTACATAAAACTTATTAATATTGAGAATAAAATGGTTACTTTTACAGGGTCATTTTCACCTCAATTGTGCTTTAATGTCAATCAAGTGTCCGCAACGTAAAATGTCTAATGGTTATTCTTAGGCGTTTTTAAACTTTTATAACAACTTATTAAAAAAAATTGAATCAACAAATCATCAACTTCGGTGGCTATAAACGCATGGTTTAGTTTAGAGAAACAACCGCACAATAAATTAAGGAATCACCGTACGTGCGTCCGTATAAAGATAATAATTTTCTGAAAATATTCAGGGAGCGGGCAGCCCGCAACCCTTGTCGAGTGTGTGTCAGGGCCAGCGCGTGACCGGACTGGTTAAAGTCCCGTAAAGTATCAAATCCTTTCCCAATTTCCGCATTATTTCTACAACTGGGACGGTGAATCGAATGAGGGCGCCGGAATGTAGGCAAAATGTTCATCACCATTCTAAATCTCCTGCGGTGAGAATGAATAGATAAACATATTTCAATAAAATTCCGCTCTGCTCTAAACGAGAATGTGAATATGGGGGAGAAAGGCCAACGAATAAATTTCAATAAATGTTTATTTGTAGTGTCAGAAAAATAACGCTCTCCATAAAAAATGGTGTAGGGTATGGAGTGTATGTGAGAGTTGCTATTTAAAATACACATTTGCGTTTTCTGAGGAAAGCTGTCATTTGCCTTGGACCCATAAATAAAATGAAAAAAAAATCTTTCAAAAATTCCTAGTACTTCTTTTTCATTAGCTCCACATAGGAAGCCCCGAGAAAAAAAACTTTCGGCCGGGGCCTATGTCTTCTTTGAGGACGCTGTGCAGTGGGGTCCTTCTAGGGAAAGAAATCTATGAAGGAAAAAAATATAAAGGGATGGTAGGAATCTGGGGATCAATGTGTCCAGTAGTGACGGGCGTATGAATGCATTCCTCCCTCTGCGGTGCAATTCAAGAATCTGACTGCAGAGGTCAGAAGGGGTGTTGGTTAGCCAAAAAATTGTTCTTGGGGCGATGGTACCCATACGTAGGTGAACTTGTTCGGTTTTTAAAACAAGTTTCACTATTTACTAATTAATTAATAATTCACAAGTCTACAAAAAAAAAATTGAGAGCTGTTTTGGTTTTTCGCGTAATTCTTATGTTTTGGGGTTTGCTGAATCCGAAAATGACTTTCATTTTATCATAGAACGTCACGTTTTCTGACAATGTAGGTATCTACATATGTTAAACAAGTTATCATCTTAAAATAAAAGATAAAAGAAAAAAAAAAATATTTTTTATAATTGCGTAACAAAACTTATTTTTTTAATCTAAAATATATTCATTAGTTAACACAAAATGCATTTATTTTTCTCAGTGAGACTCCTTTTGGTAAATTTTTGCTTGTAGGAAGCATCTGGAAGGTCTCTTTGAAGCGTGTAACAGTAGTCTGCCATCATTGAGATGCTCCATCTTCCCTGGTATCTTTTTTCCATCTCCTTAATATCTTGCTGAAATCGTTCACCTTGCTCTTCACTCACATCTTCTAAATTTTCTGGAAAGTAGTCGAGGTGGGAATGAAGAAAATGTACTTTTAAACTCATTAGGCAACCTAAAGCTTGAAATGCTTTTAACATTCTTTTGATGATTTGTTTATAGTTAGGGTCTTCGTTATTGCCTAAAAATTCAGGTTACCCTCCCCGATCCCTAGTTCCCCTACCCCCCTCCCTCGAACCCCCTACCCGAGTTCCACTCCCCCCTCCCGCATTCCATACATTCAGTCCCGGTACATTCAGTCTTCAAACAGCTCGCGTGCCACCTATTGCAATTTTTTAATACCAATTTCATAATGCCAGTGCTCACCAGTAGTTTTATACAAACCTTGTCCTGATAATAAAGAACACAAAAAAAAGAATTATCCAATTTGGTGCAGTCGTTCGGAAGTTGTGCGCGTACATACATTTCTGCGATTCATTTTTATGTAATTAATAATTTTTTCGTAATTTCATTTAACCAGAGCTCACTATTGTATACAGAAACCTTCGCGGGCATACACACATCAAATCCCCAAAGTTTCATCGCAATCGGATGAACGGTTTAGCAATGCGTAATTTCATGATTCCAGTATCACTATTGTATATACATATATATGTATACCGTTTTGCAAAATAACCTGACGTTCTGGAATTTTTTGAGTATTTTTTTAGTTTTCAGAACACCTAAATTCATAGAAATCAGTTGAAAACATCCAGACAGCATTTTTGTTGCAGACCTGTGAATCACTGGAAAACGAATTATATATGATTTGCTGAGAATAAATCCATCCATTAATTATATACGTAGAAAGATAGGTTTTTTTTTATTTATTTTTATTCCCATTAAAAGAAAATTATATTTTCACTAATTTAACTACAAAATAATTATACACATTAAGATAAACTAAATATTTCAATACACCGTTATTCTATTTTTTTTATCAAGAATAAATATTATTATTTTTTTTTAATTAACCCATCTTTTTTTTTGTTTTTAATGTCGTTTGGGAGGCAATTATATAAGTCATTATTAGGTTATAATATATTATATCCTGTCATTTAAAAGGTAATATTTTTAAATTAAAATAATAAAATTATATGTGAGGCAGAAACTATGTACATTATGTAGATATGCACATATTCATAACTTCATTTACCGCATTAAAGATTTTTGTTAAGGAGCTTTCACAAATGAAACCTTTTCACGTTCTTTGTACATGTGCTCCACGTTATTTCTGAACAGAATACGGAAATATTACCCAAGAGATTAATTAGCTTACAGAGTAAAGCTACGAGGAACATTAAAACTGACCATTTCCTATTGTCAACACGTACACGTATACACACTATACACTATACATGTAGATGCGTGTGTAACAACATAAACATTAATACAACTTACACCCATATTCGTACCAAAAGGATATTTTGCGTTATATTACGTTTGTGATACTAATATTTTTACCCTACAATTAATTCTCATTCTGTTACCACACGTGCTTTATTGTGATTACACCAAGAACTAATTTAAGTACCTACATCGGCAACTGTTATTTAATGGATACACATTTGTTTACTGTAAAAGAGCACAATGTTGACTTATGTCTCCAGTGAACCGAGAACACAGGCTTGAAATATTGACATGTAACACAGTTTTCGAATATTAATATGTATGGAGACGTCATTAAAGCAATAGGTTCAGGAAATGGATATTTCAAATTGTGTTCATCCATACTGTAACAGACGTGACGCCTTTACAAGAACTGTAAAATAGGTCCGGGTCTAAGTGCACGCTGATGAGGATGTATGATGATTAAAATAATAAAAGCTGGCCTCCTGCACCCGGTGTCTGATGAGTAAGGGACACTGGATGTGCCTATTCTTCTGCCTGAGCCTGGCGCCTTGCGGTGTCCTGGAGTAGGGCCGGCTTGTCTGGAGGAGGTAGGCACCAGGACGGAAGACAGGCAGAAGTCGGCGGGAGGCAGCTGGTGTTGAAGAAAATACTTCTTAAGTAACAAGTAATAAAACAAGTTTTGAAGAGTCGAAGTGAACTGATTTATTTTAAAATTGGCATGGTATATAAAGGGGACTTGTACCCGACAGCGTTCGGACAGTGTTTTTTACAAAAAGTGGAGGGGTTTTCGTCCTCAGACCAAATGGTATAAATAGGGCGGCCATTATGTGGGCACCCTATTTTGCCGGTGTCACCGTTGAAGGCGGTCGCTTAAAATGTGTTTTTTATAATAATTCTACAGAGTTAATCGTGTACATATGTGTTCGTTATTATACAGTAATCATGAAATAAACCAATTGTCTATTGCTAGATTTTTAGTTAGAGACGTTTAGCTCATTTTTGAGCTAAATCGCATAAATATAAATTGATTTGCCGTTTGGCTGAATATCTGATTATTTACAGGTACAATGTTATTTTTACGAGGTCCCCCGTAAGATGTGTTAATGAAACCTGTTTGTTTCACCATCTTACGGGGCACCTGGATTTTTAAAATCGGAAAAACGTATTTTTACCGAAATTTTTCTAAGTGTTTTTTGAGGGTCATTTATTGCCCTAGTTTGAGTATTTTAAGGGCTAGAGACTCAGGCTCTCTTTCCCTCGATGCCTTGTAGGACTGCGGAATGAAATTTCTTAGTTTCATTATCCTACAAGGATCGTAACTAAAAATAATTAACAATATGTCAAAAAAAAAGGAAACATAAAAAATACAAGTGAAATGATAAGTTGAAAAATGTCCCTGGTGGCAACCTGAGCATGATAGCGTTTATTTGTTGCACCGGGGGCATTGTACATATAAAAACGAAAGTATTTTATTAATACAATATTACAATTAGAATAACTTTTAAATTCTAATTGGAAAACAAACATAAAATATTTTCAACGAAAAAGATCGCCGGCGGTACGGTACTAACGAGTTTAGTGGCCAAGCGGGATTTCTGGTTTTCGAGCGAAATCCCAAAAAATGACCACTGAACTGTAGAGGATACCGCCAAGGATGTTTTTCGTTGAAAGAACATACGAGGATATGTAACACGTCCGTTACACTCCCCCCGTGCAGCTTGGCTGCACTAGTCTTCACGACGTGTTTGAGTAGAAGAAGCTGCATCGGTGGGCGGGGCCGGCAGGATTACAGCGAGCTTCACGGCAGGTCGTACGTATACTCCGGTGCTCGTCTGGATTCGGGCGGTCCTTACTTGGCCGTCTGCAGCAGGGGTGGTGTCGAGGACTCGGCCGCGAGGCCAGCTGTTGCGGGGCATCGCAGGGTCCATGATGACCACCAGGTCGTCTTTCTTGATGGGATTGACGGTCTGGTGCCATTTTTGTCGGGTAGCCAAGGTGGGGAGGTATTCGCGGAGCCACCGCCTCCAGAACATATCAGCTAGCTGCTGACTGATGCGCCACTGGCGGCGGAGACATACCTCCTCCTCTTGTTTGCCGTATAATGACAACTGGGGCCGGTTGCCTGCTGCTCCCAATAGAAAGTGGTTGGGAGTGAGGGGCTCCTCGTCTCTCGGGTCTGCGGAGACGTGTGTAAGAGGACGGTTGTTGACGGTCCACTCAGCCTCGGCCAGTGCTGTTCGTAGGGTCTCTTCTCTTGGGGCCCTCTCCTTCAGGATGGCTCGCAGGGCGTGCTTGACTGAGCGCACCAGGCGTTCCCATGCTCCCCCCATATGAGGAGACATTGGTGGAATAAATTTCCACTCTATTCCCTTTGAAGTTAGATGATCCCTCATCCGGGTGTCATCTTTGAGCGAGTTCAGGGCGTCCTTCAGTTCATTGTCTGCTCCGTGGAAGTTGGTCCCATTGTCTGAGTAAATTGTCTTTGGTTGACCTCGGCGCGCCGTCATGCGTTGTAGGGCCATGATGGCTGAGTCGGCAGACAGGGAAGTAGCCAGCTCGAGGTGGATAGCACGTGTGGACAGACAGGTGAAGAGGGCTCCGTACCGCTTCTCCCGACGTCTGCCGATGGTGATGTCCATGGGCCCGAAATAGTCCAACCCGCAGTTTGTAAAGGGGGGAACATGGTGGGCGAGCCGTGATGGTGGCAAGGGTCCCATCAGTGGTGGAGCCGGCTTGCTTCTGCGCATCTTGCAGGTGGGGCAGTTGTGGGCGAGTCTGCGGATGTTTGTGCGCAGTCGCAGCACAAAGTAGCTGCCCCGTACCTCTGCCATTGTCCTCTCTGTACTCGGGTGGTCAGCCTTCTGGTGATGATGGTTTACTAGGAGCCGTGTGTAGGCGTGGTCTCCATCCAAGATTATGGGTATCCGCACATCTCGGGAGACTCTGCTGGTGGTCCGTATTCTTGAGTCCATCCTCAGCAGGCCATCGGGTCCTAGGAAGGGGTTCAGCGTTTTGAGCCGGCTGCCATTTGGTAAGGGAGCTCCTTGACGAAGAGCATTCAAATCGGTACCGAATGCGTCTTCTTGGGCTGCTTTCACCCATCGGATCTCTGCTTCACGGGTCTCCTCGAGCTGCAGGTATCCGTCCAGGGGCTTGTGGGGTCCCACACGGCATCGGTTTATGAAGCGGTGGACCCAGGCGGTGGCCCTGATGAGGCGGGGCCATGAGGAGAAGCGGTTGATCTCTGGTAGAGCGTCTGACATAGTTGAGGTGAGCCCGACATATTGGGCCTTCACTTCAAGGACGCTGTCATCCGGCCGGTGCAGTTTGGACCTTTCGCGCGGCCATTCTGCCTCGGCCAAGGTGAGGAAGGCTGGGCCACTAAACCAATGTCCTGCAGGTGATAGATCGGGAGTCTCGATGTCTCGGGTGCCAATGTCGGCAGGGTTCAGCTTTGTGGGAACCCATCTCCAGTCTTCAATGCGGGAGAGCTCATCTATCTCGCCAAGCCGGTTAGCCACGAAGGTTGAGTAGGTTCGTGGGTCTGTGCGTAGCCAGCACAAGACCGTCGTAGAGTCTGTCCAGAACACTGTTCGCGCAATGTTGCTGCGACATTCTTTCTTCAGTGTTGCTGCTAGTCTGGCCGCCATTAGAGCTGATTGGAGCTCGAGCCGGGGTATGGAGAGTGGCTTCAGGGGGGCCACCTTACACTTGCTGGCCAAGAAGGTAGCTGTGACTTCACCATTGATGTCTTCTGTGTGATAGGCGACCGTGCAGCATGCCTGTTCGGAAGCGTCACAGAACAGATGGAGTGTGACGTTGCTTTGTTTACTTTTTAAACAACTTCTAGGTATGGCAACTCCACAGCTTTGGAGGAGTCCCAGCCAGTCCAGCCATCTCTCATTGTGATCGGGTTTGATGATCTCGTCCCATCCAGTGTTTGATCTCCAGACGTCTTGCAGCAGCATTTTTGATCTGACTGTGAGGCATGCAACGAACCCCACAGGATCAAAAATTTTCATAACAATGCTGAGCAGCTGACGTTTTGTAGGTCTGCTGATCAGTTCAGGTTCTGCGGCGTCTCTGAAGGCGTACAGAAAGCAGTCGGTCACTGGATCCCATAGCAGGCCAAGGATTCTTTCAGTCTCTGCTTCACCGCTGCTGATGCGTATGGCTGATCTGGCGCGGTCTTCAGGCGGGATGGTGGCCATGACCGCTGGATTATTAGAGGCCCAGTTGGTGAGATGGAAACCTCCTGATGATAGAACTGCGGCCACGTCTTTTACAAGGCCAGTGGCTTCACTGATGGAGTCCACCGCGTCCAGATAGTCATCCATATAAAATTTTGTTTGGATAGCGTCTGCAGCAGCCGGGAAGCTCTCAGCATTTTGTAGTGCCACTCGGTTTCGCACATATTGGGCGCTGCTAGGAGAACAGGTAGCGCCGAACATCATCGAGGTCATCATGTAGGTATGAGGCTCTTCTTGAAGTGTTGGTCGCCACAGGAACAGTTGTGACAGCTGGTCCTCTGCTTTGATTTTTACTTGTAAAAACATCTCTTTTATGTCGGCGGCGAGGGCTATTTTCCCTTCTCGAAACCGGAGAATGTTCCCAAGGAGTGACGTCAGTAGATCAGGTCCCGTCAGCAGTTGATCATTGAGGGAGGTCCCTCTGCAGCGGCTGGCGGCGTCAAATACGACACGGATCTTTCCTGGCTTGTTGGGGTTCACCACGGCGAAGTGGGGCAGATACCACTTGCGGGCGGAGTGCTTTGCCGCCTCTCGTGCTGTGAGCTCCCGTGCGTGGCCTTGCGTGATGAGCCGGTTGATTTTTTCTTTGTACGCCACTGCCAGGTCCTCTTCCTTCAATAATTTCC
Organism: Limnephilus lunatus; assembly: GCA_917563855.2. Lineage (NCBI taxonomy): Eukaryota > Metazoa > Arthropoda > Insecta > Trichoptera > Limnephilidae > Limnephilus > Limnephilus lunatus. The sequence goes on along the minus strand of OU830595.1, from coordinate 89,502,097 downwards.
TTTCCAGGGACCACAATCTTTTGAGCGCACATTTTTTGTTGTCGGGCAGTGTGATATTTTCGTTTTTCCATAGCAGGCCAGTCTGCCATCTGCCGGACGTCATCTGACAGGTGGTGTCCTCCATCAGCTGGTTGGCACGTACCACATGTGCGGTCACCCGGGAGGCTGATGTGATCCCCAGGGAGTCGACTGCGAAGTTTGTTCGTATCAAGTCGCTCAGCAGGTCATCTTTGTGATTTTCAGCGTGCAGGGCCAGAGTGGTGACCGAGTCTTCACTGGTGGGAGTCCCTCCTCCATGGGTAATCCACCCCAGGGCAGTCCGTGACAATATTCGCGTAGAGTCACGGGCTTCATGCACTTCCCTCGAGACAATGAGGTGAGCATTGTCCTGCCCGATGAGAAGTGTGGGTGTGACGTACCCGCCAGGAACCCTTTGTTCTGGGAGGCTGAGGCCTTTCACGGTGCTCGCTTTGATGTGGTAGCTGGTGCTTATCCCGGCGCCGCGCAGTGTGACCTGCACGCGGCGTGATGCTTGATCTGAGGAGCACATGCCTTTTGCCCCGTGGAGCCGTAGTCCTTGGACGGGTCCGGTAGCGCCAATTTTTTCTGCTGTGGCGGCGTCAATCAGTGTGATCGTTGATCCCTCATCCAGCAGCGCGAATGCGGAGATCGGCTGCGTGGGGCCCGTCAGCACTACTGGCACCACTTTTAGCACGGCGCCGTCGGCCTGGCGTCACATGTGGTGGACATCAGCTGTTGTGGTGTTTTTTACGAACGATGGGTCGTGCAGTAACTTGTGGTGTGGAGCGCGACAGTCTCCAACACCGCACCAGTCCCGGGATTTGCATTGTTTGGGCCAGTGTTTGCCATCTAAACATATACGGCACAATCCAGAACTTTTAACTGTCTCAAAGCGAAGTTTTACGTCCTTCGCTGCGAACTCACGACATTCACGGAGGCAGTGGCCCCTTTCACCGCACTGTACGCACCCTTCACGATTGTTAAAGTCACAGTGGGGTGTCACATTATCACTTCGATTTGTGTTTCGCGTACTTTCGTTTTTTCGCGAACGGTCATACTTTCGCGCACTTTCGTTTTGTACTTTTCGCGAACTTTCGTTTTGTATTTTCCGCGAACTGTCATTTTGTGGTGACTTACGACTCGTTTCACTATTTCGCGGCCCGAATTGTTCCGAGGTAGCAAAGGTTTGCTCGCGACGTGGTCTAGACCTCGCGGGGTCGACCATTCCCGATTTGGAGATGGCGTTCGCGACGGTTTTCAGGAAGGCGGCAAACTGGCAGATGGTGGCAGGCACTTCGTAATGCCGCACTTCCATCAGCCACGCCAACCGCATCGTGCATGGCATCTTCCCCGCGATGTCGCTGAGGAGCGCCGGGTTGGTGAGATATCCCTCATTGTTTAGGGAGCGGAGTGAAGCCACCAGGTTTTGCACAGTCCCCGAGAAGTCTGCTATGTCTTCTAGTGATGCCTCTGCCGTCATGTGTGGAAGCTTCTTGGCTTTGTCCAACATCAGGGCAGCCAGTGAATTCGTCCCTCCGTAGCGCTGCTCCAGCACGGCCAGTATCTCTGGCACTTGGGTAGGGTCCATCAGGAGGGGGCCCACAGCTTCGCGGGCCTTTCCCTTGAGGGCTCGCTGAAGTCGGATGAGGTTCTCGCTGCTGGTCATCCGGCAGGTTGAGGTTGACTGGGTGAACTGTGCCCTCCAGGTGGGCCACTCCAGCGGGTCACCAGAGAAGGTGGGCAGATCCTTGGCCATTGACTGCCTGGCGATGAGTGCTGCCATCCGGGGGTCATCCTCAATTGTGGGATGAGGGCTGTCCTGAGCCCTTGAAGCTCTTATGGCCTCCGTGAGCGCGCAGGTGAACTGAGCCATCGAGTTATCCGCTTGGTGGATCCAGGCGCTGGTGTGGCGGGCCGTCTCGTCCGCATTTGGTTGTGGAGGAAACATCGGCAGGCCGGAGCTCGGGCTGGAAGCGGGCAGATGCTGGTCATCAGGTTGTGCTGGCGCTCGGTACTCCTGTTCGCGCAGTGGTACCGGCGGCACATGTGTAGATGGCCCAGGATGTGTCCACTGCGAGTATGAGGCTGGATCCCCGTGATTGTAGTAAGGGGGTGGTGGCACAGGGGCTGCTGGCCCTGGCTGTGCTGATGATGCATAGGGTCCGACAGGTTTCTCCGGTACGGCTTCTCGTTGCCTCTGGTTGAGCAGAGGTACGGGCGGTACGGGGCCGGAAGGTCCAGGCTGCATCCATCCAAGGCTCCCATCATAGTGAGGGGGCTGCGGCGCGGGGCCTCCAGGCCCTGGCTGCGCCAGTGATGCGTACCTCTGGTCTACCAGAGGCACAGGTCCGACGGGCATCTCTCGTACGGCTTCTCGTTGCCTTGTATTGTGCAGAGGCAAGGGCGGTACGGGGCCGGAAGGTCCAGGTTGCAGCCATCCAAAGCCCCCATTGTAATGAAGGGGCTGCGGCGCGGGGCCTCCAGGCCCTGGCTGCGCCGGTGATGCGTACCTCTGGTTTACCAGAGGCACAGGTCCAGCGGGCATCTCTCGTACGGCTTCTTGTTGCAGAGGCAAGGGCGGTACGGGGCCGGAAGGTCCATGCTGCATCCATCCGGGGCCCCCATCAGAGTGAGGGGGCTGCGGCGCGGGGCCTCCAGGCCCTGGCTGCGCCAGTGAGGGGTGCCTCTGGTCTACCAGAGACACAGGTCCAACGGGCATCTCTCGTACAGCTTCTCGTTGCCTTGTATTGTGCAGAGGCAAGGGCGGTACGGGGCCGGAAGGTCCAGGGTGCATCCATGATGCTTGTGGTTGCCAAGGTTCTCCTTGGTCCGGATGTCCATGGCTGGTTGGCTCCGAAGCAGTACTCGCTGCGATGAGTTGTGCCAGCCCTGCGGCACCGGGTTGTGCCAGCCCTGCAGCACTGGGTTGTGCCAGCCCTGCGGCGCCGGGTTGTGTGGGCCCTGTCGCATCTGGTGCAGGCCCTGCACGGGTTTGTGGTTGAAGGGCTGCCATCAGCCGTTCAATCTGCTTGTTTTGGTGGCGAAGCTGTCGTCGCAGTTGGCGCACCGTATCCTCGGTAGATGTAGAGGGCGGTGGCTCGTCATCGCTGTCTGCGGAGCCTGTCTCAGGAGTGGTGCTGGGCGAGGGCCGGGGCGTGGCATCAGATATGTCATCAGGCATGTCCAGGACTTCAGGGCCAGCGTCCGGGGCAGTAGGTAGCTCAGCAGCAGGGGGTGGAGGCGAGCCATCTTCTTGGGCCGTCTTCTTGGATCTCAGCGAGGGTGGAGACATCCTGGCGAGGACTGTAGATCCGGCTCGAAGGACCACTTGTAACAGACGTGACGCCTTTACAAGAACTGTAAAATAGGTCCGGGTCTAAGTGCACGCTGATGAGGATGTATGATGATTAAAATAATAAAAGCTGGCCTCCTGCACCCGGTGTCTGATGAGTAAGGGACACTGGATGTGCCTATTCTTCTGCCTGAGCCTGGCGCCTTGCGGTGTCCTGGAGTAGGGCCGGCTTGTCTGGAGGAGGTAGGCACCAGGACGGAAGACAGGCAGAAGTCGGCGGGAGGCAGCTGGTGTTGAAGAAAATACTTCTTAAGTAACAAGTAATAAAACAAGTTTTGAAGAGTCGAAGTGAACTGATTTATTTTAAAATTGGCATGGTATATAAAGGGGACTTGTACCCGACAGCGTTCGGACAGTGTTTTTTACAAAAAGTGGAGGGGTTTTCGTCCTCAGACCAAATGGTATAAATAGGGCGGCCATTATGTGGGCACCCTATTTTGCCGGTGTCACCGTTGAAGGCGGTCGCTTAAAATGTGTTTTTTATAATAATTCTACAGAGTTAATCGTGTACATATGTGTTCGTTATTATACAGTAATCATGAAATAAACCAATTGTCTATTGCTAGATTTTTAGTTAGAGACGTTTAGCTCATTTTTGAGCTAAATCGCATAAATATAAATTGATTTGCCGTTTGGCTGAATATCTGATTATTTACAGGTACAATGTTATTTTTACGAGGTCCCCCGTAAGATGTGTTAATGAAACCTGTTTGTTTCACCATCTTACGGGGCACCTGGATTTTTAAAATCGGAAAAACGTATTTTTACCGAAATTTTTCTAAGTGTTTTTTGAGGGTCATTTATTGCCCTAGTTTGAGTATTTTAAGGGCTAGAGACTCAGGCTCTCTTTCCCTCGATGCCTTGTAGGACTGCGGAATGAAATTTCTTAGTTTCATTATCCTACAAGGATCGTAACTAAAAATAATTAACAATATGTCAAAAAAAAAGGAAACATAAAAAATACAAGTGAAATGATAAGTTGAAAAATGTCCCTGGTGGCAACCTGAGCATGATAGCGTTTATTTGTTGCACCGGGGGCATTGTACATATAAAAACGAAAGTATTTTATTAATACAATATTACAATTAGAATAACTTTTAAATTCTAATTGGAAAACAAACATAAAATATTTTCAACGAAAAAGATCGCCGGCGGTACGGTACTAACGAGTTTAGTGGCCAAGCGGGATTTCTGGTTTTCGAGCGAAATCCCAAAAAATGACCACTGAACTGTAGAGGATACCGCCAAGGATGTTTTTCGTTGAAAGAACATACGAGGATATGTAACACGTCCGTTACACATACATTCCAGACAGGAATATAGAAAATTTCACAAACTCACCGTTAGACAGGTTTTGCTGCTTCATGCAAACAAATTCCTGCTAAACACATGTTTTTGTCTTTAACCATACCATTTTAACACTGCATGAAATCTATTAGAATCAATATTCTAAACTGTTACATACATTGCTAATGTTGTACTTTCTGGCTCAAGAATCTGTGTCCGGCGATAAGAGCCTAGCAACCATCGTAGATCCACTTAATGGCGTTCTTATAGGATGCTAACAATATGTAAACAGCGTACGATGAAAATGAGTGGAGTTAAACCTTTTCCGTAAAATCATGCAGACAAATTAATAAAAATTATCTTTTTTAATAATTTAATGCTACGTCATGCTATGGTCACCCTACTAATGCATCTTGTAAGCCACAACAGGTACCTTGTACATATTTAGTTTAAAGTATAATATGAGTATAATGTTATTGTTGCCAACAATGAGCATACTGCCCAGCTGTAATAATTATTAATTAGTAATATTTGAATAACTTACTGTACTCAGTGCTTCTTCTTTAGGTTTATTATTATGTTTTTTTTATTTTTTATTTTTTTATTACATTATTGTAAAACTGCATATCTCGATACAGGAATTGACGGCCGGCGTAGCGCAGCGGTAAGACGCTTGACTCGCGCACCGAAGGTCGCGGGATCGAATCCCGGCGTGGCAAATAAATTTTATTTGATTAATTTGTGTTATTTCACAATTTATTCATTTAAAATAATAAATAGTATATTTGCGGCACGTTCCAGAGTGGAAGATACTCTCTGTATCGCCCTGGTGTAAGACCACCATTCAGAATTGAAACGTTGCTTGAAACGGCATTAGCCGTGTTTGGTGACCAGATCTGAATAGCCAGGTACTTCCCCACCTTCCTCTTCCCTATCTCCTTCCACTTCCCACTACCTTCAGCCTCACAACATACCCCAATTGGGGATGCCATAGTCTCACTGGCTTCAGACGGGAGCAGTTGGGACTCTTGTGAGGTATTCATGTAAAAAAAAAAAAAAAAAAAAGGAATGCCCTAGTGGGATGTACAGCTAATGTTTTTATGTATTTCTAATTTTCCAATAAATAAATCCAGTATTATCCGGTCAGCGGCTGGCCAAGTCTTCCATCACGACACAAGCAACATTTTCCGCTTAGTGTGGTGGTAGGAGGTGATTTTCAAACATTATTTTCAATCATTCTTAAGTTTATTATAAGGATTTTTTTAAACAATTCTTAAGTTATAAACATGTTGTTCTCTTCTAAATACAAGCATTTGCTTTATTAGGAGAGTGTATAAAATATGTAAGCTATATTATTTTATATTGTGCAAATGTAAAATAAATAAATATATTTAAAAAAAATGGTTTGGTTATTCGTAACCTGGGAATGTTTGTTTTCTTTTAAAAAAAAAAAAAATACTTGGGCAGGCTGAAAAGTAATGCACACATGAAGTAATGTATAGCGCTTACAAAATGAATTTTGAAGCGCACCAGGTGGAATGCGGAAGTGACACAGTATTTCAGATTGTTACAAAAAATGTTTCCAGATTTTTTTTTTTTTCAGATTACCTCTCGCTCAGTCATTTCACTAGAGCTCGTTAAAAAATCATAGTTATAGAATGTTTTCATGTTTATTTAATGCGATGTCACATTTGAATCAAGTTACGTCAATTAGACTATTCTAAAGGAATGTTATGTTATGAGGATGTAATAAATCGGGAAGGGAAAACGTTCTTATCGAGGCGTCTTTGGTTCAATTCCTCTGCTAGCTGAGTCCTCAGTAATTTCACAAGAAACATTTTCAGCGAATGATGATGGTTATAGAAAGTTTTACGTGACGCAGTGTTGTTTTTCTTTCTTTTAAATTAAACAATAAAAGTAGAACGGAATAGGAAACATAAAATTAAAATCTTGTTACTGAACCAGCATAGCAATGTTTTGTATGGAAATTGTTGTCTTCAAAAACATATTTCAATTATGGATATGATATACGAACCCAGAATCTCTTGTTTTACCGGGACTCTGATTTTTTAATTGTTAATTATGGATTTGAAATATGAGATCGATAAAAATTACAGAAATAATATAGGTCCCAATGGCCGAGTTTCTTAAGGGGGTTGTAAGACAAGAAATCCTGGGTTCGAGCTCCAATTGAGACCGTTGACTTTTTATTTACCTTGTGACTTGTTTAGTGCCCTAAAGTTCTATTTCATCTATTGTTTAGATTTATTCGAATTATCTTACATATTCTTCAACGATGTGTTAAATTGCTGGGTGTAATCTTCAAAAATTATTCCAATATAATTGAAATAAGTTTTGTTTGCACCAACTTCTAAATGCACAACCCCTGGACCCAAAGCTGAGGATTTTACCACTCTGCCACTGAGGTCCTCAAATAAAATCTTATTGCCATCTGGTAGCATTTTTATTACGATCGAGTGTCAATATTAGGCCGGTTCTACAAGGATGTTTCCTCTATCTGATAAGGCGTAGGTTCCATCCTTCACAGTAAAGTTGAATAGGATGTTAATGATATAATAACTCTTGCTAATGTATCTATTAATATTTGGCTTGAGGAATTCTGAAACTGGTGTGCTAATTTTGTCGGTAAAATGCAAAATTAGGTTTCCATTAATTCATTTTCTGTTTTTATAATTCATTTACTATGGTATAAAATGTATTGAATGATAAAAATTCTACCGTTTCTGAACACATTAGTCTGGCTATGATGAGACCCAAAAGATGCACTATACCTTATATCTTCTACTCATAACGATACCACTGGGACTTCAAAGATCCCCATATTAGTCTCTTGGGTATATTATAATTTATGTAGAATACAGATTAATGGAAATGCTTTGGACGGTCACTATGCAAATCCCGTAACGCCCAAATAATTGCTGTTGACATGTTAAATAGAAAAAGGAACAATGTCCACAAATTCAAAGCACGGAAACAAAGGGTATTACAATATACAAGTTAAAAATATAAGAAGAAAAATATTTCTTAGTAATTGTGCAATTGGAAAAGAGTATTTTGATCTGATGCTGTACCCCGTAGTCCAATTTGAATAAAATATCGATCCAAAAAGCTTTTCCACAATTCAATTGAATCAATTTTGGAAAATTCAATCTAAAATTATATGATTTTGTTTATCAATGCCCCACAATTTTAGACATTTAGGCACATCTCAATCTATCTCTATCGAGAGATTTGAGAAAGTTCTAAATCCCTTTGTCCGAAGCTCAAGAAACAGAAAAGATATTGAAAAAGAAAAAACCTTTTATATTTCCCCCCGTTTCTCATCAATTTATGCACGCTTTGAGATTAACATTGACATATTTATAACATTTTTTAAAATTACTTTGCAACCCAAAAAAGATTCTTAAAAACTAAAAATATTTTCCTTTTAATATTATGTAGCTGTGTTCGAATATAGACCAACGTAAAGTTTTCAATTTTATTGTACATTTTCTGATTGTGTACAGGGCCTGGATTACCTGGGTGCGCCGGGTAATGTAGACAGGGGGCTCAACCGGACAGTGGACAATCCCGGACACAAATTACATTACGGGGCCCGCTTGCACACCTCGGTCCGTATTGGGTCATGGAATGGGCCCCCGGGGACAGGGCGCGGCGGGCAATACCGGACACCGGACAAACCGGACAGTGCAACCAACATTCTATAGCAGCAACTACAAACCTTTTTAATAGGCAATTTATTTTAAGCGTTTTTCAATCACGTTAAATTTGACAACTAATGATAACCTAAATTTTTACAGAGCCATTTTTGTAAAATATATTAAAATATGCTGATAATTGTACATGGGCAGAAATTTTTTTTTTTCTTGGGTTTTAATTGCTGTTATAGAACATTATTTACAATGAAAGTTTATCCTTTAATTTTCTATAAAGCCAAATCTTTAGAACGGTTGCTTCAAGAACAAAATTGTTCGGATTTTTCCGTTTCGTGCTTTTCAAAACGCGATCCGATTAATTATCAGCTATCATGCTTATAAAAGTTCATTAAACTGTTAAAACAGCAACATGAGAAGATTATATATAAGACTATATATTATTATCTTTCATTTAACATATTCCAATAAGATTTGCTTTGTTGAAATCTCATGCGAAGCCGGGTGAAACTTTGTATAAAGAGATTTTAACTTTTATTTACAAAAAACGTCACATACGTCATCAGTGAGATAGCATAATATGTAATCAACATATCGGTTTCTTAAGTCGTAAAAATATGACATTATATTTATGAAACAAATTTTGGCAGTGCATTACCGTACAAATTATTTTTCACGTGACTTGCCCAAAAATCCCTTAAAACATTTTATCTTTTGCTGGTACACCCTGCGTTTTAAAATCATACTGCTGCTAAGGCATTTTCAGAAAATTGATATCCTAAAACTGGCAAACCGCAGACTTTTAGTTTTGCTACGAACTACAAGTAGGTAGAAATTTAATATAAACCTCCATAAATATATTTTAAACCTGCTAGCTGCTCTGGGAAAAATGTGGTTCATAAATTTCATGTTGAGATTCCCTGGTCTAAACTACCGCGGGGAATCCAAATATAAAACACATATTGGCATAAACAAATAGAGTGCTTTGAAGAATGTTACCAACTGCTGTGATTTATCGCGAATTATTGATGCTATTCAAACAAAATGGTTCGTTTCGTTGTAATTATTTTATTTACAATATTTATTTGTTGAAATATTTACAAAGCGTTACCTATGATTAAATTAATGAAATTGCCATCGGGATGTAAAAATTTTCACGGCATTCATAAATCAATGTTTAGTTGTTACAAGTTGCTGCTAGGGAAATAACAGAAATAATAATAAGAAAAAAAAATTACAAATAGTAAGTACACAGTAAAGAGAATGAGAACAAAGAAAGAAATAAAGAAAGAAAGAAAGAAAGAAAGATAGAAAGAACGAAAGAAAATATAAAATATTAAAACATAATAGCATACATTGTATATATTTTTGTTCATAATATGGGCCTTACTAAAAAAAACGTGTTAATAAATATTTATATCATAAATCTTACTAATATTATAAATGCAAAAGTTTGTATGGATGGTTGGTTGGTTGGTTGGATGGTTGGTTGGATGGTCCTTACTCTTTCACGCAATAAATATCGAATGGAATTTAAAAATTCTTGCACTAATCGAAAGCTACATTATTTGCGAGTAACAACGGATTTATTTATTGGTAAGCTCTGTCGTTATGAATGAGCTGTGGCGTTATAAAATTATGTATCATACGTTTTCTGTCCCTAACAAAATCGAGTTATTGCAAACGTCAAACAAATTGTTACCTTGGAAACAATGTTTTTTAATTTTTTATTTTAGGATTAAAAATAGTGCTTTGTTGTGATTAAAAAGAGTACTTTTTGGGCGTCGTAGTTAATATCTACATATCTCTAAAAATGTTTATTCTCGAACAAAAAGCATAACGTTGCTATAAAGCATAGCGTTTGAAGTGGACTGTCATTTTCTTATTTTTTTAGGTTACTCTGGATTCAAATATGAATAAAATACTAATAAAGGGAGTAGGTACTTAAAATAAATTTCTATTACTGTAATTTAAATATTTTCAAAAATAGAATTTTTATGTGCGAAATGACATTCTCAAATTTTCTATTAAAAAATAATTATTTTCTATAATACAAAATAGCAAGAACAGTAACAATTATGCCAATAATTATTCCAGTAATTTCCCACTAATACTATGCGAGCGAAGCCGTGGGTAAAAGCTAGTTATAAATATAAATCCCCTGCAGTTCATTCGGTAGAACGATTTTTGTTCAGCTCTAGCTGTTTTATTTGGTAGGTATTTAATACATTTAAAACTATCATAAAATCAAATAAAACCAAAACTGTTTTGCGGGATAGTCTTACCCGTGACAGTAACAATTTTTAAAATTAAAGTGTTAATGAGACAAGTTATTTGAAAATATCGCAGACCCGTGAAAAATCGTGGTTTATTAAAATTACGTAGATTTTTTTTACATCACATGCTCTATAATATTTATCTCGCTCTATTTTTGAAGATGTAAAATAGATGAAAATATATGTAGGCTACAATAATATGTACCTATTTGAGTTACGATCGATTTTGTATTGCCTCTTTACCGTTTTGCATTACTTAATACTTGACTGCTGGGCGAAGATGGGCGATGTCCGCTTAAAACGTTAGGTATCTAATAACTTAGGTAAAAATTAAAAAAAAAAATACTGGAAAGGGCAAAAGCAATTTTAAGAGACACGATTGCTCCGCGAAGTATGCCCCCCCCCCTTCCCCTTCGGGTGTGTAAAGGTTAATAAGTTCTGATTTACACCGTAGTTAGTTTGTCGCACTACAATGAAAATCACGCGCCACACAAACATGTGAATACAATGTTATCCTAGCAATTTTTATATGGTTTATACAAAATCATGCATACTAATATCTGCATGTAAATGGAAGGGTCATATGAAAATGAAGAGACACGATTGCTCCGCGAAGTATGGGTGATACTGGTTTCCCCTCTTTGGGTGTACTTGATTTTCAACTTTGGGTATGTAAAGGTTAATCAGTTCTGAGTTTCACAGTAGTTAGTATGTTACACCATAATCAAAATCAAGCGCCATATAACAATGAAACAAAAAATTTCCTTCCTATTTTATAAGGTTATACAAAATCATGTTTACTAATGAGTCTAACGGGAAGGGATAAAGGAATATTAAGAAACACCATTGCTCCGCTAAGTATGGGTCATCCTGGTTTCCCCTCTTCGGGTAATAAGTACTTGATTTTCAACTTTGGGTATGTAAAGGTTAATCAGTTCTGAGTTACACAGTAGTTATTACGTTACACCACAATAAAAATCAAGCACCCCACAGTAATGTGAATACAAAGTAACCTACCTATTTTATACAAAATCATATTTGAGTGTAACTGGAAGGGGCAAAGGAAAAGAGACACGGTTGCTATGCGAAGTATGGGGGACCCTGTTTACCCCCAACGGATAATACGTTATTTTCAACTTCATTTGTGTAAAGGTTAATCAGTTCTTATGCAAAACTTCTTTAAGGTTTATACAAAATCGTATTTTGTTAAATCGTAAAATAAATGTTAAATCGTAAAATAAGCTTTATATATAATAAATTGTAGCATTTTGTTAAATTATAAAACAAGCACTATAGGTATGTATTGAATAATGAAACACGAAGTTGCTAAAACACCAACAAACTTCATGATTATTAACATTTTCGTTAATGATTTTATTATCAAATAATCAAACCCTTCTGAGAATGCGTAGGTTCTTGGAGGAGAGAGACACAATTTTCTAGTATAGAACACGAATGATTACAGATTATTATAAAAATAAAATAACCTTTCCATATTATAGTCTATCATCGAGTTTGCAGAATTCCAAAAAAAATTATGCTTTAATTTACGTTTTAAGAATTTGTATTTTCAGTATAAAAAACCTAATGTAAAACTCATCGGGATCATTAGTATTTTTTTTCTTCGTAATACATCGTTGAGAATATATAAACAGATAAATGTTAAGTTATAGTTGTAGATAAAACACTTAAAATTAATACGTTCGATAGATTTCAATCAACAGGTAGTCCAAACAGATTTTACAAATTCTGATCCATTTTATTTAATTTCTCATAACGTAGATAAATTTTTGTATATTAACCCGAAACAGGAGGCCTATGAAGAATACAATTTCCCTCTTGGCCTTTGTCATATTTGGGGATGATGAGTGGAGGATCTTTTTAAAGAAAGCAAGGAGAGGATTTTTAAAAATTGGAATACCTCGCAAGAGACTACGGCATCCCCAATTACAGTAAGTTGTGAGGCTGAAGGTAATTGGGAGGGGAAACAGATGGGGAAAACGGAAAGTGGGGCTATTCATATCTGGTCACCAAACACGGCTAAAGCCATTTCAAGCAACGTTTCAATTCTGAATGACGGTCTTACACCTGGGCGATACTGAGAGTACCTTCCACCCTGGAACGTGCCGCAAATACATATTTATTTTTTAATTTTATTTTTTAAAAGAAAGACAAACATTCCCGGATTACGAATAACCCGACAATATTTGAAAATCTCCTACTACCACCACAGTAAGCCGAAAATATTGCTTGAGTCATGATGGAGGACTTAGCCAGCCGAGGAATCGAACACGGAACGCCTGGGTGGGACCCAAGCGCGATGCCCACTCAACCACTGACCGACATATGTATGTATTATTTTAAATCAATCAAATAAAATGAATTTTCAAGAGCCTTACTCCTCGAGTTACTCACGTAGGCCGTGAAGTGAATGGAAGGAAAATATGTGAGTGATCGGTATGAAGCTAGTCCAAGAGTGACGGACGTATGAATCCATCCCTCCCGCTGCGGTGCAAGATGGGTCAAGAGGACCAGCTGGAGAGGTCTTAGGGTTTCCCCAAACCGGTTTTTCCAGATCCGGCCCGCCACATAGCTGGTGGGGAGGCGCATCCACCCCCGAGACATGAACAACCTCACCCTAAGAACTCAGTCACCCCTGCTAAGTCACCAAATTTAGCGAACCACTTGGAGTGACCTATTGCAGAGGTTTTGGTTATCCAATAAATGGTTCCCGGGTCGATGTTACCCATACCCGCTTCCCGAATGACTAAATAATATCTTTTATTTTCCATTTTAATGTTATATTTATGTAGTTTTCTTTCAGACACATTTATGAATTGATACGCTGTCAACCCTGTCTACATCTACATACCCAAGTAATCTTAAAAATAAACCAAAGTTAACTAAATAATTTAATAAAACAATATCAAATAAAACCAATATTTTCACGTCCTTCACCTTCAGACCGTATTCACTTTTAGAAACTTTATTACAAAATTCTGCAAGACAATTGAAGATTTTAGTACTAACCTAATCCTGTTTTAATTATCATCTTTTATTTCATAAAACTGATAAGAAAATTGCAATATTCAGACCAAGTTCTTGCATTCTACAGGTTCTTATTTAGTACCTATTGTAAAACTGTTTACAGAGATAATCTCTTCGCAGATTGACCTACTTTGCCTTCTGCTAATCGATATTACAATACAGCGTAATAGGATGGGTTGGTACCTAAAGTCATGCACAATCAATAATAGAAATAAATTGAGAAGTTCAATACAAGTATGGGATTGAATTAAGCCGCTCCCATCAGAACTGCACTGGAAATTAAAGTCAGATTATTGCATGCCCAGATGAGCTAGTCCCCATACATATTACATATAAGCTTGTGTTATGTACTACATGGGAACATATTTAGAAAATAATGATATAATACTTGTTGTTATTACCTGTTTCATCTTTTTGTGAAAGTTGATTGAAATTTTCAAAGCTCTTTAGCTCATGACGGAAACTTTAATGTTCTTCAGTCCCAGTGATTGATGTGTATTCGGGAATCTTTAATGAAGCTCGTAGTTGAAGCTGTTTATTTATGTTTTCGTGTGTTTTACAATGAATATTTAACTGGACTTAACGTCCCTTCTAATGGTCGCTCCTTGTAATTCTGAAGCAAGGTAACTCGGCAGTAAAAGTGTTAAGCTGTCAGTCGGATACCATCGGCTATTTCCGTAACCGTTCGGGTTTAGACACGAATGGCGACAGTTGATACTCTTCTCTAGTGACATCTGTCGAGACACTTCGAAACTACATATAAATATGTAACTTCATCTGTCGAAGGATATTTAAAATACATACATATTCATATGTACTGAGGAATGAAGTTGCAAACTGAAATGCCAAATAGCTTCGCAAATTCCACGAAGGCGTAGCTCATTGTCCGGCAGAACTTGAGGCGAACTGCTGAATCTCTATTAGAACAACTCTATTTTTATAACTTTTGAAGGTTTTTCCCAATGTGTAATATATCATTGGAGAAGAAGATAACACTAATAATATAAATGAAATGAAAATATGAAAGAGAACAAGACAGAGAAAAATAAAAAAAAATAAAGGTCGCAACTGGGACTCGAACCCAGAACTTCTTTTTTTTTATAATTGTACGACAGACAGGTACGTCCAATTATGGTACAATTTTCTTACAACTAACAATACATATTTTTTTAAAAACATGTTATAGTTATGTTAAATACATCTATATCCGCTGGTAGAGCATTAAGCAATGTCATACCTCTTGTCATGCTATGCTGAGCCATGACATCTGTCCGCCCCTGCGGTATGTAGAATAGGGCGTGGCTACGAGTTCGGCAGTATTTGTCAGGAACGAATAAGCCACAGCATGACAGGAGATATGGACAACCGATGAGGTTTTTTATTAACTTTAATTCAAATACCATGAGTCCGGCATTACGCCTGGTCTCCAGGCTTTGATAATTTGTCTCCTTTAGTAGTTCCACGTGATGCATGAATTTCGGATATATTCCGTGTGATCGCATGTAAACATACCTTAGGAATTTTTTTTGAATTTGTTCAATCATATTTATATATTTAAGTTGATAAGGTATCCAGACAGTACTAGCGTACTCCAGCTTGCTTCTGACCACTCCGTTGAACATGGCGGTCATTGCTTCTATATTAATTGACTTCTCGTCTTCCCGGGACAAACGCCTTATCCAATTAGGCCACTGCCACCTCTTATTAAACCGTCATATTTGCGAACGTTATCTTTTTTATTTTTCTGTGTCTTGTTCTCTTTCATGTATTAGTTTAGATTATTAGTGTTATTTTCTTCTTCAATAACTATAATACAGTTATTTTTAATAATACACACAGCATTCCATACGATTTTTATTGTGATTAAAACGAGTCACACAAATTAACCTCGTGTGCGGTTGCACTCTCAATTATCGCACTTGAGGCATGAAACACGTGTGCCCCTTAACCCCTCCGGTGTGTGGTGTGTGCACATTCTCAGTATGCAGCCACTACATCCTGCACTAGAGCCAGCCACCCCACGTGCAGTAATCTCCCGAAAGCCTCGCACCTGGGGCCGCGCCTAAAAGAGCCCGGCTTACGGGCCTGGATGTGGCGGTAAGCCGGAGTTATGCAATGCCTCGAGGCTTTTTCACTTATTCCACATTCTGCATTGGGTGCAGTCGGTTCGGGAGACAGGGTGGGACTAGGCCGCGTCATTGGAATGATGGAAGATGATTCAACTTTGTTTTTTATTGGGTTTTCTGTTACATTGTTTCAGACTTGGGTAGAATTGGCAAAGAACTGTTTGGTCTTGATACTGATAGCTCTCTTTGCAACTTGTTTTCTATTTTATGTGCAGATACTTAGTTATGTGCTTTGCCTTTAGTCTAGCAAATTTCGTCCCTACTTGCCTAGTATCTACATCAAAATATTCAAGCGAAATAAATGTAAAAGCAGCGTTGTATCAACTCTTCCCGTTATAAGCGTAGTTTATCCGAAAGAGGAAAAGGTTTTAACGGATCTACGAGTATTATGGCTAAGTGCCTCCGTACATGACGCTACTTCCAAGCTACTCGATCATCGTGTGCGTATTATACGCGCCGATCGTAAGTATCCCCGTACGATTTTGCTGGTGCCCGTACACGGCGCTACTCGATGTCTGTCGGTTTCAAATCGTGCTGATCGCACGCGACGCGTTGCATCATTTGTGTCTGATACTTTTTCGTTTGACGTTTGACAGAAATGGCGTCGGAACATGAAAGTAATGTTAGGTTTGTTCTGGAGTGGAAAAATGAATGTTTATATAATTATACTTTACCAGAATACGTAAGAAAGGATTTAGTGGAGAAGGAAAAATGTTGGAAAAAAATTCATATGACATCGTTTGACATGGAAAATGACGTGGAAAATGATCAAGTTCAGTGTATTTCAGGTATCGCCATGTACAGAACCCAACAAGAGTGGTATATCTGCAGGGTACTTATGGTTTCATCACAATCATGTAGTTTGTATCTCCATGAACGGAGGGTCTAATCCCCCCATTACACGTATCAGTATTTGTGAGCCATTACACGTATCAGTATTACTGACGTCAGTATCGTTGCGAATCCTTGCGGGACTGACGCTTTTAAAATGATGGATCTGGAAACAAAAGCCTGTGTTGCTATAATTTTGGCGTTTGCTACAAAGAAACGAGAGAAGCGCTAACGATGGGTGAAAGACTGGCTTCTCAAAAAAGAAAAATTCTCACACTTGAATTTAATGGATGAAATTTTTCTGACTGATCCACACGACTATAAAAATCATCTTCCCATTTATTTATTTTTAAGCCATCAACAAGATTCAATACAAAGATCCATTTACATTTTAGCCATTGGAGCGATTACAGAAAAAAAAACATACTCCTTGATTGCTCAACATTTCTGCGCGATCATTTTTAAAAATTTTTCTCCGACCTTGAAAAAAAATCATACTTCCGAATTTGAATATGGAGACATACAAAACTGATTATTGTGCATTATAGCCAATATTTTACATTATCACATATTTTGGGATTGGTAAAAACAAAATTAAAAATCATAAACTTTATTATTTTTTTACGGAATTTAGGTAAATTTGGCTTCTCAAAGCCACAAAATCAATCCGAGACTTAACCACTGGATTGCTTTTGGTTCGATTCGGACCGATTTTATTTTTCTGCGATTGCTGTCGGTCCAAAATCGGACCACATTTTCCTACCGTTCGTAAAACAATTATTGTAGGTACCTAATTATTTAAAACATATTCATGGCATTGGCAGAGGAAGGATGAAAGTAGACTGAATGCTGTAGAAATGAGATCCCTAAGGCGTATGTGTGATAAAACCATGTATGATAGTGTGAGAAACGCGGAGATCCGCAAAGAATGCAAGGCTGATGTAAGCGTAGTGAGTAAGATCAAGAAAGGAACGCTCCGATGGTTTGGGCATGTAGAGCTAATGAACGAGGAAAGGAGTGTAAGGAGAATATATGACGGAAATGTGAATGGTAGAAGAAGTCGGGGGCGCCCGAGAAAGACATGGCACGACCAAGTGAATCAGATACTTGAGTCGGGCCATGTCAAGAGTAAGAATAATAGAAGAGCATTTATGAGACGATGTATGAATGTGAACGAGGCAAGGAGTGTGTTCCAAGACCGAGTTGTTTGGCGGTCCGTCCTCTCTGCATACCCCTGCGGGGAAACGGCGTGATGGTTAGTTAGTTAGTTTTTATTCATGGCCAGCAATTTATTCTATCATATAGTTGTTAAAATAGACTATAAGTCTATGACCTTAACGATTGTCTTTGAATTCTACAAAATAATTTTCAAACCAAACTTTTGATTTGCTGTTAACATATGAAAAAATGGATTTCTAATATATGTTTGCATCTTAGGTTATCAAACAGGCCATAGGGAACATAACAACGTAGAACATATTCAATAAATATATTGAAAATATCCACTGGCGGCAAATTCTAACACAAATGTGGAGTAATAATGTTTTTAATGTGGTAGCTAGAGGTGATAAGACAGCACCGTCCTCCATGCGCGCAAGAAATACTGACGTACTGATGCGGCGAGCCATTACACGCATCAGTACAGCATCAGTATCCCCCACCACTTTTCGGCCACGCCCCAATACTGATGAGGCCGATCCAAATATCTAGATGTGCGTCAGTAATTTTGTTGATGCGTCAGTATTAGCCATTACACGTATCAGTATTCGCATCAGTATTTAAATATCAGTATTCGCATCAGTATTTAAATACTGATGCGAATACTGATACGTGTAATGGGGGGATAAAGGTAAAAGGCAAATTGCGTCGTTTCGATGCTTCCAATATTCTAAAGGATTTTTGTTTCTAAAAGTGTTTTAATTAACGCCGTGAAAACATAATGAGACCTTCACGTTAGATCGTATTATTGTATTCTTCAAGTAACTCAACAAAGTACCTAAACTAAATTTGTAATTAACATTACTGATAACTTTTTTACGAAATTAGTACTTACCTGCAAAATAATATTCAGTATTTGCTTTAATTTTTAACACTTTATTGTGTGTCTTTTGCTTCTTGTACGTAGCATATTATGTACATAATATATTATATAGGTACATGGATATTTTTTAAAGGCGAAACATGGAATGCTTGAAAGATTATCAATTCTCATACTACGGTTTGATTAATTGTAAAAAAACTGAAAGTTGAGTTTCGTTTATTTCACTTTCAATTTGGATAACCAATGCCTCTGCCATAGGAATACCCGGGATCGTGAAGTGAGGTTTGACTAGGTCTTGGCGGACGATGCGTACTGACATACTGACCCTCAAATACCTAACAACCCTTCGTACCATTTTCCTTCCCTGAACATCCTTTCCTTAAAAAAAAAACCCTCCACATACATCACGATAAGACAGATAAAATAATTTTTTCAAAGTTAGTTGAAACAGCATCGGCTTCAGCACAATGATATAACATTCACATCTGTAAAAAAACCCCACTCTGACATATTTGAGGAATAATAGGCTCTAAAGCCGAAATTGAAAATGACTGCGAATGGTGGTGGCGCGATTCTCGCAATAAATTGTTGCCACAAAGTTAACCGAGTTGGGCCCTCGCTCGGAAATGAGGCCGTAATTATCCGACAACGTCCAAATTGCACTTTTATTTCAATTTAAGGAGTTTTTTCTACTCAATGAGGGAGTTCCTACTCATGGTCGAAATTTACCTTTCCGAAAATACAGCCCTAGATTTTCTTATAACTTTTGCCGGTTTCAATTTTTTAATTACAGCTGGTTTGGTTTACAGACATATTTTTGTTGGAAAACAGTTTATTCTTCCAATAGCAGCCACACCAAATAAAAACCCTCTGCAAAAAGTCATTTAATTTCGCCTTCGTAAAGAGCAGATTGCCAAAAAAACACGGTTTATAAAGCTTTTAAACACCGTAGATACAATATTTTTTATGTTTAAATTCATTCAAACGGCTGGAAAAGATTCTCAAACAACGATTGATGCACGTTTATTCTATCGTGTGATATATGTTAGAGTAATACTATATTTGATTGATGACAAAAACGTTATTTAGATTTTTTTTAAAACCCAATACAAGCTGTTGAAATTAAACAGATATAGATGGTTTTGTACGATCGTACTTAAAGTTTTTATGGAAATTTAGTACGATCTATGAATAGATGACATTAAATAAAAGGATTACGTTTAATGTCCGTTCTGCGGATAGGGAATAACGTGAAAATTTCGTAGAGAAACTTTACGAGGAAATGTATTCACACGGGAATCAAAATATGAACGCGCTGCTGGGGCAGATAAATAAATCAAAACAAATGTTTGGTTTAAAATGTTCTATTTCCCGAGGTAAATAATGGACTGTTTGTAAAGCATAATTATTTTCAGTGTATAATTTTAGTACTTTTTTATTGTAAGTAGGTAATCGCAGGGGAAACTAAATTAAAGATTTGGACAAGCAAACGAAAAACCATGTTTTTAATAACTTTTGTACTTGAGAGGAGTGGCAGGGGTTACGAAATGGGATCATATACCTAAGAAACTAGACGATCCGAGATGATTTAAAAATTGAACCACTGCTACTCTTCATACAAAAATTGCAACGGAGGTGGCTTGGGCATGTACTAAGAATGTCTGATGACCGAATTCCGAGGAAGATACTGAGTGCGATTCCAGAGGGTAGACGTCCAGTGGCTCGCCCCAAACACAGTTGGGCGAGGCAACTCCAGAAACTGTGTGAGGAAAGGATGTGTCTACCATGGACGGAGGCCGAACAATCAGCACAAGACACGGACGTATGGAGGAGCCTTGTCGATGCAATGAGTCCCCGACCCGAATAGGACAAGTGGAAGAAGATGATGATAAATAAATAAAGATATTTTTACCTACAAAATAATTTATAATTAGGGATTTCCCTTTTCCCAGTATTTTAAGTTCTTGTAAAGTAGAATATTTTTGTACCTACAATACTTCAATGACACCAAAACAATTTTAATAATACCTGCCTACCTCTTAAATTTTATTTTTTGTTCACCGAAAACAGAAAATAAATGGACTGATTGATGAGAAGTTATTTACTTTATGTATAACTAACTACCTTCCGATGATAACTACACATTTGTAAAGGAATATCACCGTCACGCCATTTATTTCGGAGAGTAGGCAGAGCCGATAAAACGCCACAACTTTGTATATGCTACCCATAATTATACATCATCTGAAACATATTCTTCTATTATTCCGTCTCCTGACATGATTTGGCTCTTCGTGTGGTTGATTAGGATTTCAATTTCTATCCAATTGCAATTCATACGTTCTCTCGAGTCTTTTTTCCTTGCTCATTCGCTTTACATGCTCAAACCATCTAAAAGTCTCTTGCTTAGTGCTATAATTCTCGAAGATCTTTATTTTTAGTATGGTGATACTATTGTATTGGTTTTACCATAGTTATTTTGAAGGCCTCCGTGGTCGAGGGATAAGGCTCTCGTCGAGTGATCCGGAGGGAAGTGACGGGTGCAAATATTATTATGGATTAATTTGTATCATTTCACAACTTAAATAATTAAAAACAATACAGGTATATTTTAGGCACATTCCAGAGTGGAAGATACTGTCAGTATCGCCGGGGTTTGCCAACCACCGTTCAGAATTGAAACGTTATTTAAAATGGTTTTAGCCATGTTTAGTAATTAGCTCTGATTATCCAGGTACTTCCCCACCTTACTCTTCCTCATCTTTTTCCCCTCCCTACTACCTTCAGCCTGACAACATACCTACTCCAATTCAGGATGCCATAATCTCACTGTCTCCTGGCGGTTGGGAGCAGTTGGGACTCGTGTGCGGAACTAAAAAAAAAGAGTTTGCTACAGGGTTCCCATTTCAACTGCATTTGGCCAACAATTGTTCTTTTGCTGCCAGTTGCCAGAGCCAGTGAGACTATGGCATCCCCAATTGGAGTATATTGGGAGACTGTAGGTAGTGGGGAGGGGAAGGAGCTAGGGAAGAGGAAGGTCGGGAAAATCCCTGCCTATTCAGACCTGGTCATCAAACACGGCTAAAGCCATTTCAAGCAACGTTTCAATTTTGAATGGTGGTCTTACACCCGGGCGATACTGAGAGTATCTTCCACTCTGGAACGTGCCGCAAATATAGATACTATATATTATTTTAAATGAATAAATTGTGAAATGACACCAATTAAAATTTATTTACCACTCCGAGATTCGATCCCGTGACCTTCGGATTGCGAGTCAAGAGCCTTACCGATAATAATAATTTTGTCTGTTTTGATTAAACTTTCCAGGTGTTCCTGTACCATAGATTTCAATCAATCATTTGCATAAATAACATGTGCATAATTTCGGCACCAATTTCCCATATTGCGCATGCAAGAGACATCTGGCATTGGGAAATTATGGCACAATCAAACGATTAATGAGTTTTTGATTATTTTTTTATAGATATTTCACGCAATATTTGCCAAACGTGATAATGAATGCCGAATGAATAATAATTAATTTGCCAGATGAATTTGATGCACGTATAAATTGATGGATTCAATTATTTTAATTTATTTGTTTTTAATGTAATCATAGTGACCACTTTACTGGCATCCATTTTAATTTAAATGAATAAACTTTTCCGCATTGCTTAAAACAATATACTTTTTTACAATTACAACTCCCACAGGAACTAAATTATGAACCTTATAACAACTACATGATAACTCGAATAAAACTCTTAATTTTTTTATAAGAAAATCTCTCCTTTTATAACTTTTGAAGGTTATTCCATATGTCCCAGTTGCGACCATTGTCTTTTTCTATTTTTCAGTGTCTTGTTCTCTTTCATATTTTCGTTTAGATTTTTATTATTATCTTCTTCTTCAATAAAATAATTCTTATTTATGTACTACCTGGTTCAACTCCTTTGGCCATTAAAAATTTTTTTGGGAAAAAAATATGACATACCGATTTTGGATATACCACCGAACATAAAGTCTAATGGGACGACTATGTATTTTGTTTTTTTTCGAATCTTCATTTATTATATTTATTTATTTCCAAGCAGCAGACCCGGCCACACGTTGCTGTGGCTAACGAAACACAACACCATTACCCAACCTTTATAAACTCCGCACCACCCTCTTGCCAGCTGCCCGCTGCCCGCTGCCCACTGCCTGAATTGAATATTTGAATTTTTCGGCCTTTCTCTACTATAATAAGCATGTATTATACATATAAACCTTCCTCTTGAATCACTCTATCTTTTGGTGAAAACCGCATGAAAATCCGTTGCGTAGTTTAAAAAATCTAAGGCCACACACATTTTGAGCGACTTAATTTTATACGATGTAATGATAATTAATATTGGGATTTAAGATATGCAAGATTTTTGTAGGAAAAATACACAATATACAAAATAAAAATGCAATTTAAAAAATCAAAAATCAAAACATGGGTGAAAGAAATTAATGCGGACATACTAGAGAATGTATTAAAAACATCATAGAAACTAAATAACAGAAAATCAAAGAAATCTACCAGTCCGCCTCAGCACAGGACCACCTAGTGAGGAGGACTAAGAACAAACGGATTAAATATTTATATATATCATCATATCTTGTAATTGTCATCAAACCTGTAACTAAATAGTAACTAATAAAAAATAAAAAAAATAAAGAAATACATTTAAGTTGGTATGAAAATAAGTAAAACATATATTTACAAATCTTTTTCACGTATTTCACGTATCGGCACATATCCTAAGAAAAGGGCTTAGAATTTTTACTTTGGCATTTGTTAGACAATTACAAAGGTTGTGTCATTTATAAAGCCCGCTGTTTTGTGTGCTCTTAAGTTTTGCTTTGGGAAGCCTAAAATCTCGACAACTTCTCGTAGAATAATTGTGGACATTTTCATCGTAACGTATTATATGTATATTAGGTATACTAGCAGACTGTGGCTAACCAAACACAACGTCTGCAACCTTTGCAACCAACGCCATCTGTTACATCAAATCGACACCGCCCGCAAGTCAGCCCGCTGCACGCTGCCCGCTTGCTAGCCTGCTCCCTTTATTTATATATTACAACCAATTTACACAAAACCTTGACAAATTATTTACCCAAAAACCTTCCTCATGAATCACTCCATCTATTAGTGAAAACCGCATGAAAATCCGTTGCGTAGTTTAAAAGATCTAAGCCCACAGACAGCGGGAGCGACTTCATTTTATACTGTGTAAAAATAACGGTATCCTGTTTAAATTTTTATACATAATTTTAAACTTTTGCGCTTTAAAATCATCCTCATCCCTCTATTTTGTACATCCTGTGTACCTATAGTTATGGATATCATCTTCAAATTATTAAGTTAATTACTTACAAATATTGTGAAAGTACATAATATTATTTTTAACTTAAAACCCCCGATGGAATTGTATTACGATCTTACAACCAGGTTATAACTCAAAAAAGAAGAAAATCTAAATTCATCATTTGCTCATTCATTAAGAGGGTATAACCAGAAATACGTCATTTTAAATCATATTTTAGATGTATTGACTCTTTTCCACAAAAAATTGTAAATTGATTTCGAAAGATTGTTTTTTTTATCTAGTAAACGTTTGTTTTAAATTTTGAGAAAAAATGTTTATTTTTAATATAATAAGGTTATTGGCAGATTTGTTACATTTTCAATAAATATTTTGTATTATACAACACCCATTTCAAATCATATAATCATGCAGTAAAATAAATCAATACATTATCTGGGAAAAGTATCTATGTTTCATAACTTTAATTTTAGTTTAAATAAAATTATTAAAAAATAAATCAGTTTGTGTATTTATTTGCGCACTTACAAACTAATATATTTCAGATTTTTTACATACTTATTTTGCTTAGACATTATAGAAAAATGATAAATACTTATGATCAAAAAATAATTACAAAAACAAATTTTTAATAGTTTTATTATCACGCTTTTCAGCATTTTTTGATGTAGGTATAAATTAAAGCAAATTGTAATGAAATAAAATACATATTAAGTTATAATTTTTAAAAGCTGGTACGGAGAATAATTAATCTTTCTCATTGGAACCGCCCTTAAGATACGAAGGCGTCCGGCCTACTCTATTCAGTAAATGCAAAGTATTGGAAGTACTTGTACACATGTTGTAAAGGAAATTCGTTATAATTACAAACAGTGGAAAATAGCCAAGAAAAAAAGTGTAATTGTGGAAAGGGGTATTACTACTTGGTAGATTCAAATCCACCTTACGTAAAAAAAAACTTTTTGCGCTTCAAAGGGAATCGAACCGGGGATCTCTTGACAAACGTATTTACACTGCTATTAATTCTACCTACATAAATATAATTATTAAGGAATTTTAAGCAGATTGTTTTTTCAAAACTTTTGATTTTTAACTCCCCAGGGAACTTCATTAACCAGAAAAAGATAACTCGAAAAAGAAGAAAGTCTGAATGCATAATGGTGGAAGGCGAAAAAGTGTTATTAGTACCCGGTTCGCCGGCGCGGGTCGTTAAATAACCATATTTCATCAAGCTTCCTTCACGGCAACAGTTATCAAAACCACGTGTTTTTCTTAGCTTCCCCCCGAATGTATATTTTTCGGTCTCGCTAGAAATAACAGTGAATTACTTTGTTTTTTATTTACCCAAATGAAAAATTTGTAATTCTCCCGTGTGTTGGCTCATTTTCTTTTTATATATTTTTTACGTCTTGGTTTTGACTGTCTACGATTTTCTGTATTGTTAGAAAGGATTTATAAAGTGGAAAAAAATCGTAATATTTTTTAGGCCGACAGAGAAACTTTTATATTTTCTTCTGTGCTTATTTATTATTTGTTTTCTTTTCGTGTGATTTTTTAAATATTTTAACCAGTAGATACAATTGATAAGATTGAATCACGCCAAATGAAATTTTTGACGGACGTCTTAAAAAGAATTTGTAAGTTTTTCATGAAGTCGGGTTTTTATTAGGGTTCATATTCGTTATGTTTTTTACGCCTAAAGAATTCATCATTTCGTCCACAAACGCTCAGATTTCACCAAAAATATTATGCTTACAAAGTAACAATATTAAAACTTAATAATTATTTCTTTTTTATTTGCAATATCTTTGTAAATTGATAAACTAAGTGTAATTGAAGAACTAAAATATTTGTCATTGAAGACGAAGATAAAACTAATAATCTAAAGGAATATATGAAAGAGAGCAAGACACAGAACAATAAAAATATAACGGTCGCAACTGGAACAAATAAAATAAAATAAATATGAAATGTCTCGGATAAAATCGGACATATTTATCCGAGACGCTATCTAGGTTACAAACCAATTCTTATAACGATTGTTTCCAACTAAAAAGGTAGTTGTAGTAATATGGAAAAATATAGTATTGTTAGTTCTAAAAAAATAAATAATATGATTGAAAAATATGATTGTTTGATAAGAGGTGGAAGTGGCATAATTGGATAAGGCGCTCATCCTGGCAAGACGAGAGGCTCTGGGTTCGTGTCCCAGTTGCGACTGTTATGTTTTTATTTTTCTGTGTCTTATTATCTTTCATATTTTCGTTTATATTATAAGTGTTATCTTCTTCTTCAGTGATATATTACATTGATGGGAATAACCCTCAAAAGTTATGAGAAGAGAGTTGTTCTAATAAAAATAAAAATATTTGTTTCCATCGTCACTGGAACACACCAAACAGGTGTCCAACGTTCGATTATGGTTTATATTCACATGAAGTTCCGGGTGCAATTCATCTTGTCTGACTAAATTCCAAAAAATCCAAAGATGATAAGAGTCTGAGGGAAACCTAAGAATGCTGTACAAATATCTAATTTTATTTATCCAGGACATCGGCTACATTTCCTTTGAGGGTAGAAGTTTAGTTTACGCTAATTCTCGGGTGGGAAGTTTGAGCGTATTGCCAATTACCTTTAACTGAAGCGTTATTGCCGGCAAAACTATTGCGAAATGGGAAACAGTTTGCCTACACTTGTTAGGAATTATTAACCATAATAGTAACTTACTAAATACCGTTTAAACGGTACCAATAAAAGTGTCTTTAAAAAGGGAGAAAAACAAGTTGGCTTAACTCGGTATGGATGGCCCAACGCAAACACATAATTTATTTATTTAGTTACATACATTTATTTATTTAAAATTTTAAACCACCATGACTGCAGATTGCCAAAGAATAATATCAGTTCACAATGACTTAGTGGTCTGTATATATTCGACTTCAACTGTTGTTTAAATGTTGTCCTAGGGTACGATGAGAAGTTACCGAAAGTAAATAAATCCTTATCGATCGACCGTGCTGCACGATATTTTCCATATTTTTGTAGTCGAATTCCAGTGCACCTTTTTCTACACATTTAATCATCTTATTAGTATTTTGTTTTCTTCTTCGGAGTCGCTAGATGTCGCTTTCTTTTGTGTTTTCTTTGCTTGTTCATTTTGGAGTGGTTTGAAGATTGGTTATTTATTGTTTTTACAAAAAAAAACGGATTTTGTAAGATTTGATCCTTGGTCCGCTGAATGTTTAGCCGCTAAGGTTCGTCAGGCGCTTTATACCATTAGGCCAGTGGTTCTTAACCTGGGTTCGATTGAACCCTGGGGGTTCTGTGAGTCAGTCTTGCAGGTTCGGCGGAGGTCAAGACACGCCCCCGACTCATATGATTCGGTTCGATTTCCAGTTAAGAAGGGTTCGGGGAATGCGCATATGAAACTGGTGGGTTTCAGCCCCCCAACAAGGTTAAGAACCACTGAATTAGACCAAAGGAAACTTGCATGTGACCGTGGATTTATCGTGTTATATTGGAACCGAATACCCGTGAAATAAATAAATATTTTATTGCTACATCATTCTGTTGCAGGCTAAATCCTATAGATGTATGTGTTTGTCTCTTTTTAGTGTCTCTCGCTTCCATTTCATCGAGTTTCAAATCACAACGGTGCTAAAGAAGTTTTCACTTAAAAAGAAATAAAATAAATGTAAAATCAAAACATAATAGGTAATTATAACATCTGAGCCACTAAGCTGCAGCTACGGCCCACGACAGTGTCGTTGGTTCGTTATATGAACTTTGTGGTCCCCTGTTTGACTTCTAAAAGCAGCCGTAAGACTTTTCGGCGTATATTTTGCAAGATATTTGAAATTTAAGAAAAACATTTTCTAGAGCTCGCGCTGAGAATATCGACAAAAAATACAGTAAATTACAATAAAAATTGTTCACACTGAAACACGTTTTAAAAACGACAATCGAAGGTACATAGATCACAACCTAGCACCTCCTAACAAAATTCTGAGAAACATTTAAACTTATAACGATAAAAAATTGAACTTTGCACGGAGAGATTGTTAAACTTTGAACAATAAAAAATAATAAGCCTTTTATGATACCAAAACTCACTGAAATTTCGTTAAGGGGAAAATTTCCTTAAATTTTTCCAGTGTTTCCTGGAACTTCAAGTGCCTACTTTAATAACATTAGATAAATGCTGCTGTAGAAAAGGGCTCAGTTTACGGTAAAGCCTTTAGTAATAAA
Organism: Limnephilus lunatus; assembly: GCA_917563855.2. Taxonomy (NCBI): domain Eukaryota; kingdom Metazoa; phylum Arthropoda; class Insecta; order Trichoptera; family Limnephilidae; genus Limnephilus; species Limnephilus lunatus. Next base: position 89,473,830 of record OU830595.1, on the reverse strand, counting down.
AAACCCTCACCTTAATTGTATTAAGAAAATCTAATAATTTTTTTGGACAATAAATAATGTTTCGTTAATATAAGCCGTAATTCAAAAATGTAATATTTTTAACCTCCTCTAATTAATGAAATTTCCGTTCGGTACAAATCCGGTTTTCAAATTTCTTCGTTAACGAATAATATTCGCTTACAGAATACAGAATAACTCAACTGATGTTAAAATGTTTTGAGCTTTTTCCATTAAACAAAGGACCAGCCGTCACAAGGAGTAAAAAGTTTATGATTGGTTTTTTGTACCGGAAATGTTTTTTTTTCAATTTGAACATTTTTTGGGGTTAGTTAGTTTTAATTGAATCACACCTTTTTACGAACAATGCAGACAGCAATCCTGTTCCCAAATTTATTTAACGCGGAATTTACTACCCTGCTCTACCTACCCTTTTAGAAGCACTCTTTTTAGAAATCTTTTTCAAATTGAACAATAATAATTTATTGAAAACATGTAACAAATAATTTTACGTCTTGTCTTAAGAATTCCACAATCCATTTAAAACACTTGCGTTGACAATAATATTTTAGAAAGAACGGGCTGTGCAAATTTGATGATGCCGGAGCTCAATATTCTTGATTTTGGATATATATTTAAGATTGTTTCAAAGTAGGTATTCAGTAAGCAGCATTGAAATCATCCAAATTGTTGCTCATGTAATGATATATTTTTGAACCTACTTAAGAGGGTATAACCAGAGAAAACCGGATATGTCATTTTTAAATAAAATTTTAGACGTATTGACTCTTTTCCACAAAAAATCATTTATTGATTTTTAAAGATTGTTCGTTTTATCTAGTAAACGCATGTTTTAAATTATTAGAAAAAAATGTTTATTTTTAGTATAATAAGATTATACCTACCATAGGGCGTTAGCAGATTAGTTAAATTTTCAAACGAAAAATCTTAATTTACAAGACATATTTCATATCATGTAATCATACGTTATTGTAAAGCAATACGTTATGTAGTAAACACATGTTACAAAATGTTAATTTTAGTTCAAATAAAATCATAAAAAAACATTTATTTATGACGAAATTTTTATCTATTTTGTCTATCTATTTACGATCTTACAAAATTAATATGTTTCAGATTTTTTTGCTTAGAAATTATTGAAAAATTATAATTACTTATGATAAAAAAAATAATTACCAAAAGTAGATACATAAGTAATTTTAAAATTTTTATCATCACGCCTTTCAAAATTTTTGGATGTAGTTATAAATTAAAGCAAATTTGGAATGAAATAATATCGATATTGAGTTATAATTATAATCTGGTACGGAGAATGATTAATCTCTCTCATTGGAACCGCCCTGTACGATCGTAAGAACATCTTTCGACGAAATGTGGATTTTCGGCCGCACAATAAGTCATAAAGATTCCTAAATTAAATGTCAGTAAAAATTAAAAAGGAGCAACTTTTAGAAAATCGCATTTTTCTATTTGAAACAATACAGCAGTTTGCAGAAAACTTTCAATGTAAGTCTTAAACGCAGAATGCATTCCTTGTGCGGAGATATTTTATCTGGCAGTTGCATGCATGTTCTGGCTTTCCATTCTGTCAGAACACAAAGAATGACCGCATCTGCGAACCGCTCTGCCATCGGACTTGATTCTGATTACTTATTCGTTTTTCTCTCTGTTCTACTGAGTAAATGTATTACAGCGGGTCAGGAAACAAGGTTATACGAATAAAACTTTATTATTATTTTTTATTACTTTACATAAATTATTTAATCAAAAGTATGTTTGTAGGTAGATATGTAGTATCGTAGTATGATGTACATATCAAAACAGAGCAGTTTCGAATATACCACGAGGTAATCTTTCAGTGTGAAAAGTGGGGAAAATTTATCCGAAGTTTCTGTATATGTATTTAGCTTACTACGATTGAATGGTGACCGGACGAATGAATTCAACCCAACTCCTCCTTTGAAAAGTCATTAAAAGTGATGAAAAAAATGGTTAAATAGATTACGCTAGGTTAGGTTATGGGCTATTTTCATTTTTTTCATAGCTTTTAATGACTTTTCAAAGAGGTGTTACGAGTACGTTGAGTTGATTCGGAGTTTTCATGGAACTGATTGATTGTGGTTCTAGTAATATGGATCGTTTTGGGTAATTTTATGTCCACTTTATTTTTGCCGTATCTACTGTGAGTACATTTAATTTTGTTTGACCTATTTATTGTGTTGAGAGTGGATATCTGACCTTAATCATTTAAAATTATATTTTCCTTATGTTCCATATAAGACGATACTCTCGGTACCGCTCTGGTGTAAAACTGGAGCTATTGGGACTCTAAGGAGGTGTTATGTAAAAAAAATCGTTGTAGCAATATTCTGATGTATATTGGTGGACATTTTGTGTTTTTTGTTGCATATTATTAGTTCATGAAATGCACCAGAGTGTCGTACAAAGATTGTGGAAGTTTTTGGAATCAGTCGATACTTTTTCAAGTTGAGTGTGTAGATGGCAATATGAAGGTCTTTTCGAGTAAGGTAGTATGTATTTACATCGAATTGATATTTTTTATATTTAGTTTTGTAAGATTTTTGTTTATGGAAATTCTGTCGGGCTAGATATGGGAATATGAGACGCATCCTTATGTTTTCACATTTTATTCATCAAAATTCACAACAATTTAAATTTTGCCCAATGTGACTTTTAGTATTCAATTACTTTTTAGTTATGTTTAATGTACTCACCAGAGTTAATAAACTTGTTTTAGGATCAGAGTGGGAGGATAATAGATAACTAAATTGTTGCCATTCTGACTACCTCACCTACAATACTCTTTTCTTGAATACAAAAAAATACATATTTCGGAACTATTTATAATTAAACTATTAACATTGAACGATAAAATTGATCAGCTATTATTTGACCTTTCCAGGAATTCAATGTTTCATTTGGAACATTTGCCCAAATCGGTCTTCAAAGTTCCGTGTTCGATACATTTTGTTTGTATGAAGATTATATCAGTCTCTTATCTCTGTCTTAAAGTTTGGTAGAGCAAGACAAAGCGGCGGCAGTAGGATTCTACACCAAATAAGTGATTAAATCAAACAAAATTTCCAGGATGTTATCGATAAATGTGTTATTTACCACGTAATGTTTCTTTATATAAAAGGAGAAAATCAAATATGTAAATTTGATGTCTCAAACCAAAATCGCAATATGGAAAACAGTGTTCCGCAATTGCAGTCGCTTTTGCCACACAACACGCGATGAAAGAATATCCGCAAACATATCCACTAATAATAGAGGAACACGTGTAGGATAGTGAACTTTTACGTAGAAAGTCTGAAAGAAGAAGGAAGAAGAAGGCCCGTGGCGATGGCGAGCACAAAGGGGAGACAAAGGACAGATGAAGAGGAAATGACACGTGATGATACATAGAGTCAAAGAAGGCAGACAGCGAACTGAATCAAAGGTTCCCTTCTTCGTTTGTCTTCGAGGGAATATTGAAAACCAAGAAAAGTTTTTAAAAAAACAACTTCCCAACCGTGAAGTGATTTTTTTGTGGCAAAATTCAAATCAATCAAACTCGTTTCGGAAATTTTGAACGGTATAAGATGTACCTCCTACTATTTAAGCGATCGACATTCAAATACGGAAATAATTTCAGACCCATTGGGCATCGTCGATGCTCAATATCTCTGAATTTCGGGACCGTTACGTGTTATGAATTTATTCTCTTTTATTACACGTGTAGTTCCAAAATTGTAAGGACATGTCTGAATTCCACAAAAAAGTTTCTTAGTCAAATTGTGTGGTACATGAAACATGTTGTTTATGACACACTTTAGGGAACTGACAAATAACAAAAAACGACAATTATTGCGATTCCATGGGATTTGATCTCATCCACACTTGGTACTCTCCATCAACTTCGATACCTGACTATTCTTAGCTAATTCCCGGACCTCGCCATTCTGTTGCAGCCTTCTTCCGCATGAATACCCCCCTCTTTCTGACAAGATGATTCTACAGTGGTACCTACCCACTTCGTCGTGACATGACCTCTAGTGGGTATCTTGTCATCTGACATTCTTTGAACATGTATATTTCGTTTTCAGTGATCGTGATAGTGTAGATATAAAAGGAAATACAGGAAACAGATAATTTGAGAAACCAATACATAGGTATAAAACTAATTCTGATAAAATTACCTAATTTATCAACCGGTTTTTGAAATAAAAGTGATTAAGGTAATGCACTACTAAATCAAGTGATTTTGTTTTGAAACTTAAGATCGCTTAGAAATATTTTAATAAATACTGCGAGTGGAACAATTATTTGCCTTTGAAACAATCGAGGCTTTTTTTTATTAATCAATATAATCATATTATAAGCCCAGAAAAAATAATATATCATGCCGGTGAAAACTGTTTGAAAGTTCAAAATTTTCTACTTACGAACCCTTTTTCGGTTATGGATTTATTTTTTAAGGTGGAAAATTAATTTTTTTAGAAAATGATCGTAAAACATTGAAATATTTGTGTCTGCGCTTCGCAAAATAAGATATAACACGCTTTTTGGTGATGTTTTTTTCGTGAATAAATCAAACAGGCGGCTTATGTTAAACAGGAATTTAAGGATTGATATTGTTAGCGGCCTGATCCCGAATTTTACAAGACGTGGAGTATCAGCATTTTTATGTTTACAAATAATAAATAGGATCAGTGAATTTTGCCGTGTGCTTGTACCGCTTGTAGCTCTAAATTGATTTCTCTAAATTGATAACCGGATGTAGCTATGCTATGTAGCCTCTCATCGGCAAAACTTTCCTATTAGGAGGGACACAGAAACTTCCCAGTTATCACATTCAGTCCGGGATTTAGTCCGAGAGTTTCCAAGACTGTCCGAGCCATGAACATTTGTGGAACGGACACGAAATTTCTCTATATCGGATACTAAATTTCACAACGAATATCGGACGCTATTGAAAGCGCTATTAAAGTTTAAGGCTTATTCTGCAAAGCGTAGTCGTGCCTTGCTTCTACGTGCTTTCACGCCATGATGCTACTTTAACACTTTCATGAATCGAGGTGATTTGTATTCAAAGTATTTATGTTTTTAAAATAATAACCGGTAAAAGGTTGCGTCGTTTTTAAGTTGCCAAAAAGCTGAAAATTACCGGATTTTTTTCGACTTTTTTCGTACAACTATTCTTTCCACTTACCGCAGTATTAATTTTTCCCTAGTAGTAAAAATAAATTATTTGCAGTTTGTATATAGGAATGGATGTATGTAATCCTTTTTAAAAATTGAATAATTTCTTTTTAATTTGAAAGTGTTATAAATGTTTCTTCGTTTTCCCAGATGACTTTTTTAAAATTAGCTCTACACAAGAGACCCCAAGGAAAAAAAATCTTCATGGTCTCTATAATCTTTGGGGATGCTGTGTAGATGGTCTTTTTATGGAAAAAATGAGAAGAAGCTCTGGCATAGAAAAAGTATAAGGGGTGGGTAGAAATCTGGGGTCTATGTGCCCAGGAGTGATGTATGAATCCATCTCTCCCACTGATGCAGGGTGATGGGACGATTCCGGATTCCGGATGGAGAGGTCAAAAAGTTTCCATCGACCAGTCACTCCCGATCAGGCACGCCATTCAATAGGTGGGTATACGCATCCGCGTCAAGACCTGGACAAACCTCACCCCACGCACCCGGGCACCTCTGCAATCTTACCAAACGTAGTAAATCACTTTGGGCGTCATATGGCAGGGGTTTTGGTTTTCCAATAAATGGTTCCCGGGACGGCGATACATATACCCACCTCCTAAATTGAAAGAAGACGATGTTGAGCAGCAAATTAGATTGTTAAACATTTGTATAAACATGACTCTCACCGTAACTATCGATGTAATTGTGTAGAAGTGAAAAAAGCACAATTAACATATACTTACTAACCTATCTGTAATAAAAAATAAATAAACCTCTGGATTAAACCTAATATGAGCTAACAACGTACAACATTCGGCTGCGAGATGAGTTTTCTCATGCACCGGTGCCGAAGGAATCAATGATGCAAGTTCCTCGGAGCTTCTTCCATTGAAATACCGGTTAAACATGGACATCATTCCCAATCGACGCCTGTGCTCTAAAGATTGCAACCCGTTTGTTAAGATAGAAGGATTTATCAAACGGACCACCCGTTTGATAAATCCTTTAGAATAATATTTGGGTTCCCGGACTTTTGCAGCGCTTCGACGATTTTAGCCGAATGCAGACGTATTATAAAATATATAGTATTAAAAAGGATTGACAGAGAAATGGCTGTGCGGCCTTTTTCATTCAAAACTTTAATTTGGATTTTAGATAAAAATACCATTTTAAATAAGTATTTTGGCCTTAAATCTAAATTATTTTAGTCTGATAAAAGTCGCGCAACCGTTTTTCGTAATGTGTAGAGCACAAAGCACAACATATTATATTTTAAATGAAGTCTCAATTGTTTCGTATGCATATTAATATATTGGGTATAGGGTACGCTGAAATATTGATTTATTAATATAATTTAAAACATCGTACTTTTAAAAAATAAGAGTTTCTCCAAAAAAAAATTGTCTTAATGCATTGAGAGTAATTTATAAATATTAACAAAATTGCGTCAAAAGCTCTTCAGAAAAAAATTGCTGCAATAGTAGCGGCCATATTTTCCTTGTATAACTTATCAAAAAATCTGAAGTAACTTTATGAATGATTTATCATAATATATGATAATAAGACCGATATATAAAGTTGTCCATAAGCTACATTCAGTAAATTTAACACACCTATTAGGTTGCTATGGTAACGAAGGCTGTTCAAAGCAGTGATGAAATATTAACCAGAAGGATGCGTTAAAAATATTTCAGGTTGCTTGCCGGCATTAGGTAATTTGTGACTCAATACAAGATGTCAATATTAGGTTCCTATGTATTTTGTTACGTAGTATATAACTACCTATGTATGTAGTTACCTTTACTGACACCGACTCCAAAAATAACAATCGTACGAAATTATTTTTTACTTTTTATTCCTTTTTTTTAAAGTCGTTTTTTGTTTTGTTAAAATTTTTGTTTATTTATTTTATGTTTTGATTTTTTATTTAATCTAATTTTCTTACAAGATGTATGAAAGAAATTTCAACGGTAGATATATCTTAATAAAGATTCAAAAACAAAATAAAAGAGAGGACTTATTTTACACTACTCTAAATAAATTTCACACGTCATGTTTTCTACCATTTTCACATGATCATCTCAATAAATTCCTAGTATCTTTATCGATTCGTTAGAAAACTAGTGAACACTTAGTTGGGAATAAAAAGGGAGTTTCACGTTTCTAGCATCAAAGGCTCTTTGAAATAATTTCCGATTCTCGCCTTCGAATGCCTCCATTTCCAGAGAATAGGTTCACGCGTGATTAGGCTCTAGAACGGAGTTCATATTGTATTAACTACATACTCGTATATGTGGAATATGGCACCAAGGCAAAGCAAATCAGCTTTTTATGGATTAAGTAACTGGGCCGGTTAAGAATATCACGCAATTACTATTTTTGCATATATTTTCTATTGAGTTTTGGTTAAAGCGTTTTATTAAATAGAAAATTTGGTTGAAGTTACTGGTAAAATGTTAATTATTATTTTTTTTTTAACAAGAGCTCCACACAGGAGGCCCTGAGGAAAATAATTTCCCTCAGAACCTATGTCATCTTAAGGGATGCTGTATGGAGGGTTTTTTAAGGAAAGGAAGGAGAGGAGAGTCCTGTGAAGGAAAAGGGTTTAAGGGGGGGTTAAGAATCTGGGGTTCAGTGTGTCCTGGTCATCCACCTCGAAGACCTAGACAAACCTCACCCCATGTACCCGGGCACCCCTGCTAAATCACCAAACTATCTATGGCAGAGGTGTTGGTTATCCAATAAATGTTCCCGGGGCGGCGGTACCAATTCTCGCCTCCCAAATTGCAATTTGATTTTATTGTAACAATCGCGTAATTACTTCTGCAATAATCGAAAATTCACAATACTGGGCTCCCAAATTTGCAATTTGGGAGGCGAGAATGGGGACCGCCACCCCGGGAACCATTTATTGGATAATCAACACCTCTGCCATAGGTCACCCCAAGTGGTTAGCTACGTTTGGTGACTTAGCAGAGGTGCCCGGGTCCATAGAGTGAAATTTATCCGGCCTGCCGTGCAGATTTATGAACTGCGTGGCAGGCCGGATCGGGGGAGAATGGTTGAGGGAGTTCCATTGACTTTTTCGGCTGCAGTCTCTCGGAACACAGCCTTGCACCGCAGTGGGAGGGTTGGATTCACACGTCCGTCACTCCTGGACACACTGACCCCCAGATTCCTACCCAACCCCAATACCTTTTTCCTTCCCAGAACTTCCTCATCTTCCTTTCCTAAAAAGACCCACCACACAGCAGCCCCAAAGCTCCTGTGTGGAGCTAATGTTAAAAAGGGAGATAAATACTCATAAACGTTTTCTAGATTAAGTATCTATAAACAAAAGTTAGGTAAGGTTTTTTGACGTGTGGGTACGTGATATTAAAGCCTGTGTAAGTTTTTATGCTTACTCATATTAAAATATTAAAACCTCGGGATGACAAATGGCAGATAAATACTGGTACATGTTCTTGCACAAAAGAAACTATATAACTAATGACATATTCAAGCAAGCTTCCATTATAAAAATGTGTAAAAAAAAATAACAAAGAATATCAAGAATTTTACAAACTAATGAGAAATGGAAATCAATTTATTACACCTAATTTTAAAACAACTCAAATGCAAAATCATTATATTTTCCAAGCCATAAAATACTATAATAACCTCCCTTCTGAAATACGCTGTATCATCAATCAATCAGAACAAATAAATAAAATTTCAAAAAATTTCAAAAAAAAATTACAGTATAAAGTAAATAATTTTATACAAAACATATCTATTATAACTTACAACCTAAGTAAGAATCGTGGCTCCCATAGTAATAGACCAGAACATAAAGGTGAGGGGTAGAAACCAAACTACAGCGGGACGAAGAGCAAGAAGACGGCTTTGGTGATACTAATCGTCAAAACTCAATCTGACAGTATATAGGCATCTCGCACTATAAAATCATCATTTAGTTCTTAAAAGTAAACTCTGCTTTTAAATGAATAGACCTTTTTACATGGGAGCGCAAATTGCTCGCCGCGCAATAAACAAATTTGAAGTTCAAATACGTCAAAGTAAGGTCGCCTATAAGGTCGAGTTCAATATTTTGCTCCTGTAGTTAGTTAATACACTTTAACAAATGTTTCATAATTTACTTACCCCAGTAAACAGTGACGGGCACACGCCATGTCTCTCGGAGTGATAGTGTATGTATGGGTGGTTTGGTATATTTATGGTGTATGTTCAAAAACGATCATATTATGTGATCTGAATTGGCTTAAAATAGTGTAAAATAATACTTGCTTATGGAATGTAATACCACAATTGGGTTTATTCTCTTTTTCTCTTCTATTCTTACACGTTTTTATAGCACAAGCCACCATTTTTACCATGTTATTTACGATGAGAGCTCGACACTGGTCCGGACAAGAATGATGACGTCACATTTTTTAGATTGACGCGTGGCTCTCGCAAGCCCAGCCGGTTCCGAAAAATGGTTCCAATGGGAGGGGGAAATAATACGCCTTTTATCGCTTAGGGCATGTCCATGTATTTTGTACGTCCGTGGTGGCTCCCTTATCAGGCACAAGAGCTCCTCTTTTCCGATAAGGTATACATGACCAATAACGACCTTTATTATAACATTTTGAAAAATATATTTGTATACATATATTTATTTTTTATTGAATGACAATATAAGATAAAGTAAAATTACACAATAAGCAAAAATACCAAGTTATGTGGTTTGTTTACAGTCCTTCTCACTAGGTATTCCTGTTCCGAGGCGGACTGTATGTTGCTGAATGGGTGCCGATCTTTATTTCCTCATCTTCTAGTTTCTTGATTATCACAAAATAAACAATAAATAAAATAAAAGTACTGGTTTGTTGTCTGCGGGTTGCATTGGGGTTACTTAACAATTTTAATGATTTCCTCATCGTCCTGTTTACTTAACCATAATAAATATCTAACTCATATTTTATGTTATAAAAAAAAATAAAAATAACTTACCACAAGGCTGTTTCTCGGTAGAGAGGACAGACCGCCACAGAACGCTGTCTCGACCCACACTCCTTGTTTCATTCACATTCATATAATATCGTCTCATTCATACTCTTCTCTTATTATGACTCTTGGTATGACCCGACTTAATTATATCAGTCACTTGATCGCGCCATGTCTTTCTTGGGCGTCCCGGATTTCTTCTACCATTAACTTAAAAATGTATTAAGAGAGTATAACCAGAGAAAACCAGAAATATGTCATTTTGAAATCAGATTTTAGACGTATTGACTCTTTTCCACAAAAAATTATAAATTGATTTCGAAAGATTGTTCTTTTATCTAGTGAACGTATATTTAAAATTTTGAGAATTTATTTTTATTTTTAGTATAATAAAGATATACCATAGGTCGTTGGAAGATTTGTTAAATTTTCAAAAAACATTTTGTACTCTCCAACACCCATTTCAAATCATATAATCACGAAGTAAAATAAATCAATATATTATCTGTTAGACGGTAGATAGATTTTTGGCAACTTTGGCAATTATTTGTAAGATGATGTTTATTATTTTACAAAGATCAACGCTCTTGAGCTTCAGAAAAGTTCAGAGATAATGAGTGCTGAGGAAATGAGAAAATGTTCCTCGAGGAGAAGCTTAAGAAATTACTATTTTAGATCAATCTTTACATTCTTTACCACGAATTAATTTATATTGTGTTTATGAAAATATGTATTTTGTATAAAGTGAAGTTTTTCCTAAAGTTTCGTTTGAGTAGAATCAAAATAAATTTTACTTTATTCAAAAGTTTGCTGTCTTTAGTGTAAAAATATTAAATAAATAAATAAAAATGATTGAAAACAATATTTTGGCGTAAATTCAAAATGCAAACGACCAATTTACATAAGAACACAAATTTGTCGTACGTAAATTAAAATTACTACCCTAAGAAAAACTTTTTTTTATTTATTTTTCATTACATTAACCTAGTAGATTAGAGTAGGGCCACATTATTTAAAAAAAATTATTTAAAAATAATACACAAAAAAGCAAATATTGTCACTAAAATCATGCAAAATTTAATTATTTAACAACGTACATATTATAATTTAAAACGCAAATAAATAAAATAGCACTTATCCGTACTAGATATTGTATGCTATACCTTATGATAAAAAAAATATTATTGAGTTTGGTTAAGCATTTTGGATGTCATCTACTCTTGCTTTATAGTATATGATCCTAAGAGGAACGGCTAAGCGGCCTTTTTCAAACAAAATTTTTATTTAATTTTGGTCCAAAATGCTTCTTCTTCTTTCTTCTTTATGTGCTTTATCAGGTCCCCCCGACGTTGGCGATCACTCTTGAAAAGGTTTCTCTGTCTTGCGCTGCCCGGAATAGCTCCTCCACACTTCTAATGCCGGTCCACTCTCGTATGTTTCGCAGCCAAGACATTTGTCTCCTACCAGGCCCTCGGCGACCCTCTATCTTACCTTTCAATATTAAATGGAGCAAGTGATACTTCTCCCCTCGAAGTATATGACCCAGATATGAAATTTTCTTGATTTTAATTAATGTAAGCAGTTCCCTATCTGCTCTAGCCCGCCTGAGAATTTCTATGTTGGTGATCATGTCGGTCCATGGGACCTTGAGCATTCTTGAAAATGCTTGTGGATTGTAACGTTGACACCAAAGACCAGAATTTCATTAAAAACCTGTATTGGTTCCAAACAGCAGAAATAAGACATGGGAATGAGAAATCTAATGCAATCGCCATTCAGCGTGGAGTACGACAAGGCTGTATCCTGTCGCCACTATTATTTAATCTTTATTCCAACTATGTCTTCAAAAGAGCCCTAAGTAATACCCAGAAGGGTCTCAAGATCAACGGAGTTGTCATTAATAACATAAGATATGCAGATGATACTGTATTACTAGCTGACAGTATCAGTGACCTCCAAGACCTATTAGATCTTGTTAATAATGCTGATGAGCAACTGGGCCTAACAATCAACGTCAATAAAACTAAATGGATGACTTTTGGACGACTAGATCACTCTGGATCAATGATTCAGTTAAATGGTTGTAATGTCGAAAAGGTGCAGAGATTTAGATACCTCGGCAGTATCCTCACGGAGACTCTTGATCCAGATATAGAGATTGGGTGCAGAATTGAAGCAGCAAGAACTGCATTCTTAAAAATGAAATCCCTCTTCTGCAATGACAATGTAAGCTTAAAACTAAGGCAGAGAATGCTAAAATGTTATGTGTGGTCGGTCTTGCTGTATGGTTGTGAAACATGGACCTTGAAAATAAATACCATGAACAGGTTAGAGGCTTTCGAAATGTGGCTTCACCGGAGAATGCTCAAGGTCCCATGGACCGACATGATCACCAACATAGAAATTCTCAGGCGGGCTAGAGCAGATAGGGAACTGATTACATTAATTAAAATCAAGAAAATTTCATATCTGGGTCATATACTTCGAGGGGAGAAGTATCACTTGCTCCATTTAATATTGAAAGGCAAGATAGAGGGTCGCCGAGGGCCTGGTAGGAGACAAATGTCTTGGCTGCGAAACATACGAGAGTGGACCGGCAATAGAAGTGTGGAGGAGCTATTTCGGGCAGCGCAAGACAGAGAAACCTTTTCAAGAGTGATCGCCAACGTCGGGGGGACCTGATAAGGCACATAAATAAGAAAGAAGAAGAAGCATTTTGGACCAAAATTAAATAAAAATTTTGTTTGAAAAAGGCCGCTTAGCCGTTCCTCTTAGGATCATATACTATAAAGCAAGAGTAGATGACATCCCTATTGTTCGGCAAAAGGTTTTAACTCTCCTGTCCTATCTCAGAATGGCCACATGTGCAGATATTACCGCCACTGCGGGTTCACCAGCTCGTTCCTAAGCGCCACACCGCTATGGAAGACCGCGTTATATTTCCAATTAACTCTATGTAAATCATGACTTCCGTATTGCTTAGAATAGCTTGCATACAATCTAAAGCAATGACACGAAGAGGAATATTAATCCCTTGATTGAATGTGGCTAAACCACAAGTAAAATATATAATTAGCCTATATAACGGCAGAGATGTCAAGTAAAAATAATAAAAACCAACATTCTAGAGTCCAAACCTTAAGGCGAAGCGTAATGCTAAATAACTATATTAGATCAATCTTTACTACGAATACTTTTACATTATGAATACAAAAAAATGCTGTAAATAAATTAAATCTTTCCCTATTGTTTCGCTCTAGTGGAATTAAAATATATTTTTTAGTTATTGTACAGTTGAAAGCTCAGAATCAGAACCGATAGAAAACAACCTTGGTGTTCCGCAAGGGTCGGTACTAGGTCCGATTCTATTTATAATTTACATAAATGATATTATTAAATCTATTAAACATTGCAAAATTAGACTATTTGCAGACGAAACCTTAATCTATATTTCGTGTGAAGATTACATAGATGCAATTAACAAAATAAACGAAGACCTACAAAATATATCAAAATGGCTGATATTAAACAAATTGAAACTGAACGTAAACAAAACAAAATATATGGAAATAGGCAATAAAAAACGTAACACAGGGTTAAATTTGACAATTAATGGTGAAAAAATTGGAAAAGTAAATGAAATCAAATACCTGGGTGTAATACTCGATTAAAAACTGACTTTCACAGCAAACTTTGAATATGTGCTTAAAAAGGTGTCAAAAAAGGTAAATTTTCTTAGAAGACTAAGACATAAATTAAATAGAAACACTACGGAGCTCATTTATAAAACTATTGTTGCTCCACATTTGGATTACTGCTCTACAATGTTATATTTGGCCAATGAAGGAAATTTAAACAAAATAGAAGTTATACAGAACAGAGCTATGAGATGTATACTGGGAAAAGGCAAATACGCAAGGATTAATAAAATGAGAGAGGAGCTAAATTGGATTCCAATAAAAAAAAGACTACTATTTAATGTATTAATTTTTGTGCATAAAATTATGAAAAACCAAATGCCAAAATACTTTAAGGATGAAATTGTTTTTAATCGAGACGTACATAATTATGAAACAAGAAATATAAACAGAGTTCGATTGCCACAAATGAAGAAATCAAAATCACAGAACTGCCTAATGTACAGAGGACTAAAGATGTATGATGAAATGCCTGAAAGTATGAAGAATGAAGAAAGAATGAATGTATTTAAAAAGAAATGTTATGCTTACTGTAAAAATATTTAAATTTATCAAATGAAATGTTACATTGTGCTTATTAGTTTATACTCATGTAGTATAAACTAACTCAATAAATAATAAAAAAAAAAAATAAAAAAAAGTATGAAAAATATAAGCGTAAACCACTAAAATTATATTATTTCGTTAAAATGTATGAACGCACATATGAAACAACTTAAAAAATATAATATTATGGGTAAGACTACTGTGACAGTTTCCCTTGAATAGCTTTTTCTTTCTTACAAAACTATTCACAAAATAAATTTTAAAAAGAACACTTTTACTCATGAAATCAAGCGTTTCTAGACTTCATTTTCCAAGAAATTTTTTTGGAGTATTTATTACCTATATTAGTGGCGATATTAGGCACACTAAGATATATACATTTTTGGCTTATGGCTTCCTTTTAATGTCTTTAGTTAATCTAGAAAAACTATAATTTTCTGTTTTGAAAAAATAACTGAAATGGAAGGAAAGATTTTTAGCTTGTAGTGCTGTTTGTTCTCTGATTTTCAATTACGTAAATGCAAATTAAGTTTTTGCAGTGGCATTGTGCGTTCATCTGCTCGTTGCTTCAGCAGTGTTCATCTCATCTGGAAATTAAATTATTATGTTTCTTCCGTGTTTTCTCCGGTACTTACCTACTTAGGTACAGTGCCAATGCGCAGTACATGTGTTTCATTCGTTGCTTCTAGTTTCCTTGACACATTTGTATGTGTAACTTCTTCGTGCAAAGCAGTGGTGTGCGATTTTTTTTATCATATGTGCAGTATTCAGGCTTATGTTTAATACACATTGAAATGGTACTTCGTTTCAACTTAATTACAATGAGAAAAAGTATTTGAGATGGAAAATTTGCACTTAAATTCCAATTTGGTAAAAAAATTATAACAGCGTTAACATTAGTTACGTGAGCTCAAAAGGGGGGGGGGAGGGTTCAGCAAAAACTCACGTTACTTGAAAAGAATATACGAAGTGGCCCAAATTTATCTCACCAAGGGGGGGGGGGGGGGTCTAGATTGGAAGAAAAACTGCTCACGTAATTAATGTATGTATTATGTATACCCCTATTCAGTTGACGCCATGTTTTTAAAAGCACCCTCATATGACAACCGTATAAAATGGATTGTTGCCATAACCCAGTAATCTTTTTATGGTAAGTGGGTACCTACAAGTCTAGATAATTTCTCATAACCTAATCCAGTAGGTTTTAGGTTATTTTTATTATATTAAGTATATAAATTTTAAAAAGTAGTAGTTTTTTCCATCACTTTTAAAGACTTTAATTCACCTTTCAAAGAATTAGTATGTACCTACCTAAACAGGCGGTATGGCAATAATGCTTTTTTTGCGATTACGGCACCATTGTCGAATATCATACTTATGGCACGAGTTCGTCTATTGAAAACGAAAAATTACGAATTAAAAAAAAAAAAATTGGAGAACTTGATTGCACGCCACTACCTTATTGGTGCTGCGAAGTTCCGCGAGCCTCTAATTAAAATGTCATTCCCGTACGAAGTCTGAACGTTTTAATAACACGAGCCAGATCAAATTTTATTGAAATTAATCAGTCAAAACCTGTCTCAATTTGTTTTACCAAAAGATTTGTGACACCGTGAAACCTGAATGATTTTTTTTCTTCTACGAAGATGAGAAACAAAAAGAGCTGGGGAAGACATTTAAATAAGCTCTAACTCAACCTTTTCTCCTGACCAAGTTTTCAAATACTGATCACACGATATTTCTAATTTTGCATTACATCGAAAAATTTCCATATTTTTAGACTTGTCAACGAATTTATCAAGCACAAGCAAGAAATAAAGTAAAAATCAAAAACATGGGCTGAAAACATTCTCGATTGTTTCCTGAAAAACATCACCGTTATATTATTTTTATTTAAAACGACGGCGTTTACTGCAGACAAAGGCTTTTCTGCACTTCAGTCAAAACGACATGCCGGCAGGCAGGAAAATTAATATGTAATTCCGTGAATCGTAAAATTGAAATTCCTTGCTCTAGATATAATTCGTATGAAAATCAACTTAATATGCTTTATCAAAAAGGTTTTTATTTATTTGCACTCCTTTCATCTTCCATTTATTTATTTCCAAATAGAATAAAGGAAAAAAATAATGTAATATCAAAAACAAACAAATATATAATTAAAAACCATGTTCATATATTTGATTAGATTATTCTAGGCCAAGTTCTTTGCAATTTTTTTCTGATATTTTGTGTAATACCATTTGTTCCATGTTTATAATCAGCATCCCAGGGAAGTATTTGGTACAAAAAAACTGCGCTGGCTGCTGTTCCTCGCTATTCGCCTCCAGTCATTAGTCCTTATCGTCCTGCTCCAATCCTCTTCAAGAAAACCCATCCACCTCTTCCTCGGTCAGTCCAGTTATATGGTCCTTTCCACTGGGACACCCACTTGGATATAATTTTGGTGTCCTATCATCTGGCATTCTTTCAACCTGGCTAGCCGATCACAGTATTTCGGACCTACAAATTCTTACGATGGTCTCGTACTCGATTAAAACTTCGTGCTCATCATTCAATTTATTTCCTTATCACATGATCAATAGATGTTGTACTGAAAGTGTCATGTGTCTGAGACGAGGCCAGATTTTAATGAATATTGTTATTTTAAAATTTTGTCTCCTAGCTGAGATTCTTGACAAAGTAAACAACCGTTAGGATGGAAGCTTCCAAAGTTCCACGTTAAGACGTGGAATTGTTATTGTCTAAAATCTTAGAGGCATAGTTCTGAGCATCCAGCTTTGCATAATTTTAAAGCCAAGCCGAGTGACGCGCTATTAATCAGTGAACCCGGAAAGTTTCATGTTCTGAAAGTTTCATCTTCTATTTTTGTACAAAAGGAAACCGATATTATTTTTTCAAAGGATTTTAATAAATACAAAAAAAAATATATTTTCGGGGTTAATTTTCTTAAGCAACGTATTAGGCTAATTGTAAAAATATATTTGTAGATAAATGATAGCGATTGCATACCATGGAAGTGTTACTCTTATTTTCCTATCGTCAAATTGTATCATTTTGCTTATTTATTCGGATACTTTTCGTCATATTTACATAGCACACAATACTATTACATCGAATTTAATATATATTTATGATATTTTATTCTCGAAAGGAATTTTATTCGAACTCATTAGTAGTATAAAGTTATGTTGTGATTTGTTTCCGTAATGTAAGGTAATAAGCAAAAAATAACACATAACGTATAATTACATTGTTAATGAGGATGGTACTTATTTGCAGATCTTCAAATTTTATCTGATGTTTTAAATGTTTTAATTTTTGTCACAAAAAACAAAACAGTTACGGCAAAAAAGATTTTGTTTTACGGTTCAGCGCATGAGTTTACCATGTGTTACGTCATGCACATGACTTAGGATTTACTAAAACAATTAAGACCTTCAGTCACAGTTGCGAACCTTTTATAAATTGGGTACGATTACTCCTACACGCCGGCATACAAGCAAATGTTATATGACTGTATGATGTACGCAAAATACTTGGAAGTTTACAATTATTCATAATATCTTGCGGTCGTAATAATCTTCCACCTCCGTAATATTACTAACTCGTAGGTACAAATTTATTCCGTTGTATAAATATTAGAGATGTAGCGGTAAGGTAAGGGAGCGTGAGGGTGGAGAGGAAGGTTTTCCACTATTTAGCGGCGGCAATAGTTTGTGTTGACACCGACAGTAGGTCCCAGGCAATAGGTAGCCACCCACCCCGGTCATTAGGGATGAATTTAAGGGTATGGCCTCAAAGGAACTCATTATTAGCCCATTCGTTGTATGGCCTGCGCGCTTCAACAAGCCGGAGAAGGTCCTGGATATATTAGCGCTGGAAACCGAAAGCCTCTATTACTCGCATTACAACCACCCTGGTTATAGGTACCTACCTATCTATGCGATACGGGCTTGATTATGCATAACGAACTCAAACTTATTCCAAGTTGGGGGCTTATTATTTTCACCATCAAAATGTATTTATGTATATATTCTTCGAATGAAACTTTAATTTAGGTTTTTATGATTTCTAAAGCGATTTCATCGTAGGGTGATCATGATGATAGAAACCGTTAAAATTAACCAATTTTCAATTACATCGACTTTCCATTCACAGATTGTATTATTATTATCGTTAGTCACCGTCAGTATTCAAGTATTTTGTGCAACTTATTCGACATCACAAATGGTTTTGGAAAATATGATATTATTGTAACAAATAAATAAAATTCTTATTAGCACTCTCAACGGAGGCTTGCTGTGGAATGAAAAAAACGCATACTTTGTTTGTTTGGTAGCACTTTTACATATTCGTGAAACGTCAATTTGGTGCAATAAGTTATTGATCTCGAAAATATAATTGTAACATTTATTACCTTCGGAACAGACTTTGTCTAGTGAGGTGATGAAAATAAAATAAACAACAGGGTTGTCGGCACTGAAACTGGCTTTCAAACTTAAACACACCAAATGAAAAAAAAACTTCTGGCACCAAATCACAGAAGAATTTTGCAAAAATAAGCCATGTCCCTTAAACATTAACAAGTCCGCTGGTCCGAACATCATTCTACCAATTTTCCTAAAACATACTCCTCTTTTTTATGTGAATACCATGCAAGAGTCCCAACTGCTCCCGCCTGAAGCCAGAGAGACTATTACATCCCAAATTGGGGTATGATATAATACTGAAGGTAGTTGGGAGGGGAAGGAGATGCGGAAGATGTATGCGGGGAAGTACCTCGCTATTGAGATCTGGTCACCAATCACGGCTAAAGCCACATTAAGCTACGTTTTAGTTCTGAAAGGTGGTATTATAACAGGGCGATACCGAGAGTATCTTCAAATTTGGAACGTGCCGCAAGTATACTACATTTTATTTTTAAATAATTAATTGTGAAATAACACAAATCAATCAAATAAAATTTATTTGCTCCCGCTGGAATTTGAACCCTCAACCTTAGAATTGCTAGTCGAGAGCCATATCCCTCCCCCAAGGAGGCCATCAAATTCTCCGTACTGTCTAAGCCACTGTATTCTCTTTAAGGTGAAGTTATTCGTGAAATCCTGTTTAGATTAATCTTTACGACGAATTGGCTAACGTATGAACATCAAAAAATATGATACGGATAAATTGAAGCTTTTACTAGCTTCTCTATGTATTGGAATTACAATAAACTTATTATTTACGAAACAAAAAATATAAGCGTTAACCACTAAAAAAAATGTTTTTTCATGATGTAATGGAAGAAACAATTTTAAAAAAATACCTCTTTATGGCTCAAATAATTTTTGAGGTTTTCTATGTTCTACATTTTTTTTTCATTCTGATAAAATTATGCACAAAATAAATAAAAAACACTTTTTCGCTTACTGGCCTTGTGCAAATAAGTCCTCGATTTTAAATTTTGCAGGCATGAGAATCGAAATATTTCTAGCGTTTATATTCCTCTTAACCTTCTACTATCTTCTGAATATTTTTCCATTGGTAACGGTGAAAAAAGGTGACGAGACTGACATTTCAAATTATCGACCACTTTGCTTACATTCTGTATTTCCAAAAATCATTGAATCTTCAGTTATGGATGGAATAAATCCCACAATAATAAAAGTAATAAATGACAAACAACATGGCTTCATTAGAGGTAGATCAACAAAAACAAATTAATTACTCCTTTAAAACTGAATAGTGTATCTATTTTCTAAAAATAAACAAGTTGACTGTGTGTTTACTGATTTCTTGAAGGGTTTTTATAAAGTGTTTTACAAAGTACTGATCCAAGTCATGCTCTAAGAATCAGAGAAAATATGTTAGGCGGGTTAAGTAATTACTTATCTCGTAGAATCTTACTTATTAAAATTAAATCTTATTTATCTAAACTACTTTCCGCCACTAGTGGCGTACCGCAAGGTGGTCATCTTAACCCAGTTTTATTTTTGGCCTTTATAAACGACACAGTCAACTGCTTTAAAGATGTTAACGGGTTGCGATTCACTGACGACACAAAGAAAACCTTAAACCACTGTCAAGTTCTTCAATTTAATGTATACATTCTTAATAACTAGTGCTCTCAAAACAATTTATATTTAAATGTAGATGTAATTTTAGACGCTGCTTTTTTTTCATTGACCCTCAGGCCAATTTACTAAATGTACCTATATAAAGGAAATGTATTCCATTTAATTTTGAATTTTGCAGCGTCACTTAGAATGTAAATGTCAATTGTCACTTTTTAAATTATTCGTCAATTAATTAAAAGGAATTAAAGGACAATATAAAAAATTAAAAGAAATTTATAATTACGATCCCTCTTCTCCGGCTGTGCTTTATTTTCTCGTTCTCTTTATGTTGTTTTTCTTTTTTTTTTTATCCTACTTTGCAAATATGTATAATTTTTTATATATTAACGTAGTTTAATTTCACATTATCGTTTCTACATAATTTAAATTGTTTGTATTATATATAATAGATTATGTGAAATTGAAATTGTTTTTTTTTAGATTTACTTTTTTTTACAACTCCTCCAAGTACATTTTTTTTTCTCATCTATGTTTTATGTATATGAATTTAAGACAGAACCTTCGCCGATTCATGAAACTATGAAATATTTAATTATTTCAATATAATGTGTATAACTGTTTGTTTCTCTAATATACTAAAATAAAAATAAAATAAAATAATAGTCAATTTTTATGAGAAAAACTTTCTTTTTATTACTTTTTTAAGGTTATTTCTATCAGTGAAGTATATCATGTTAGAATAATTTAACAATAATAATATAAACGAAAATACGAAATTTTGGTTTAGATTATTATTGTTAACTTATTCTAATATAAAATAATAGTGGTGAGAAACTTGATTTAGCGGCCCACATTCAATTAATTGTAAATAGGGGTATGATAACATTAGGATTTATATTAAAAACTTTAAAATTGTTATGCATGTCCCTCCTAGATAGCAGCCTAATAAAACATAACTCCATAGTTTGGACGTCCTTCTACAAAATTCATATTCATAATGTAAAAAGAATTCAAAACTTAACATCTCTTTAGAGCACATAATTTACCGTCGTTAATGAATATTTTAAATGTCTAACTTTTATTTAGAGAGTAGACGAAAAATAAACGAAACCTTTTTGTTGAAATTGTTGTATTCTAAATTCGATTGTTGTGAGCTCTTGCATTTAATAAATCCACATGGGACTACACCAACAACTAGACAAACATTAATATTTATGTACATTGTACAAATCTCATTTTAACTATAGTTTTCATTCCCCAATACAATGTTTGCAAAGTCTAGGTAACAAATATTTAAACGACATGAATTTATTTGAACTTGACATTAATTTGAAATTGGCAAATTTAAAACGCCGTATGTGCAAACTATTTCTATCTAGTATAAATAACAGTTAACAACAATTTTTTTATTGAAGATTTCGTCATACTATCAATTTTTATGTCACTTGTTTGTGTTTTATATTACCTATAATTTTTTAACCCTTATTTTTTGATATATATGAAAACGTCCTTTAGGCATTTACAAAAAATAAATGGCTGTTTTGATGTTGTGTATGCACTTTAAATGGACTTAAGTGTAGTGCGACATAACCCATGTCTTATTGTCCAATTTAATGGATTTACTCTTGTTAAAACCCTTTCAAATTTCATTGTTATCACCCGGCGAGAGTTAAAGTTTCATTTTATTAGAGGCGTTAGGTTTATTGCAGTTTCTGCGCATGTTATACGGGCTTTTGTTTCAAGTAATCTCTCGGATAGTTCCGGCTCAGCTCACTATAAATCTTTAAAGTCGTTTAATTTACTCAAAGTCACACAACTTCTTTGGTCCAAAGTCACCCCGGGTGAAATATTTTGGTCGAGCAACTCGAAGTTTTTCTGCTTTAAAATCACATCTATTTTACTTTAGAAATATTAAATACCGCATTAAAACAACGAAAAAGAAATAAGAACGCCGAAAGAAAAATAATTTAAATAATTATTATATTTCTATTTTTGTTGAAAAATGCTAAAACATTTCAACTGAAAAGATTTCAATCGTTCGTTTAATATTTTTTAGAAGTAATAACCATAATATTTTTCGAAAGTGAAATATATTTTTACCTACTTAAAAAAGCACACAATTATAAATGAACGCTACATGACGACCTTTGTGGTTGCCATACTTCATTAAAATGTAAATTTCCGCTTTATACTCCAATGAAATGGATGAAGTAATGAGAGCTTTCTTGGAACAAAGAACACATTGTTTTCCTTAATTGAAGTTCTTGCATTCCATAAATGCTTAACCTCATTTGATATGGATATCAATATTAAAACATACAATTTTCATTTAAACATTGCCAAGTTAGGGGTTAAACATTTTAAGCTTAAAACTAAATTGAAAACTGAACCTGCTTATCAAACTCTGCTGAACTACATAATAGTGATTGAGATTTTCAAATTAATCTAGTGAAGAAGATTGATATCTTAAGGAGCAAGTTAACTTACTCAATTTTAGGTTGAAATTTACTTAATGACGAATATTTTTCTTTATCGCCCGCTGGGCGTCACCTATTAAAGTTTTATTACATTTGGTCCTTATTTGACTTTTGACTAGTTTGGAAAAAGTCTGAAAAATTAAAAGGGTCCCAATAGCGACACTAAAATAAAAACTTGTCATTTACCCACCTCAGAACAGTCAACATCTTGTGAAGCTGGTTACCAATATTTACATTATTTAAATTTAGTGACAATAATTTATGCACTCACCTGTTCAGTACATGATTTGTCAAGAGTTATTCAAGAAATTGTTTTAATAAGTCGTTTTATTGTTGTGTCTTAAATAAAACAAGATTAATTGCGCTTTTCTCCTCCTACTTGCAAAGCAGACTCGAATAGTAATTCCCAGTTTCTCATAAATCATAAATTACAATAATTGTCTAAAGCACAATTTAATTTATCAGCTTCCGAAAACATCACAAGGCAACAATTTTATAATGAAGTATATATAACCTCACAGGCAAATTAAAATAAGCAAACAAGTATTTTCACATTTCGTAAACAAAGCGTTAGATGAACAATGAAGAATTTGTGGTTTTCCTTTTCTATCATATTAATGCATTTTTTGCCAAAGAAGTCAACCCGTGTTTATACTAAATGTTATTATTTAACTTCTCTCTAATATCCATCTAATACCTCATGTATAGATTTGTAATTATTATTTTTAGGCATCAAATAAAGTTCATTTTGATATCTTCATTTACCTGAACTAATCCAGTAGAGATATTATCGAGATAAGTTGTTATCTGTTGTGCAGTGTGCTCTCAATCAAGCTAAGTGAAGTAAAACAAGAGGCTGCACAAGTCTGAGCAAAGCAGGTCATCATCAAATATTATTATCCACTAATTTTATTTAATAGTCTCATGCAGATGTAGGCCACCGTTTTACCATCGGCCACTCAGGTAGTTTTGTTTGGCTTAAACTAATTTACTAACAAATCGCAAGCACTGCTTTTATATTTACTCAGCGGAATTAAGCTTATTATAAATGCTATTTGAACAACGACGTTAAAGTGGAATGCATTTGTGTCTTCTTGCATACCCGCATTAAGACGTTAATTTCTCTCATTTGCATAAAATATACCTAGACTTCGTTTTCAAATAAGTTGTGCACTCCCTGCATTTATTTACGTAGAAAAGGAGATTTATTTACAACGAATTAACGAAACAATTAACTATTTGCAGATTATTTAACTACATAAAAAACCGTAGCTGTACGCTTTACAATGATTATGGCTGATAAATATTTTAACTGAACCTAAAGAAATGTTCAAAAGATAACAAATATTAGTTTTAAAGTTATGAGTGAAATATTTCTAAAGGCAGAGAATGTACTGTGTTTAGTATCTACAATAAACTTTACTTACAGAAAAAAAACCTTTGCCAATCTATGAATCTCTGAAATAATAAACTTACTTATCTTGGTAAAAAAACTCTTCATTTTTCTTTCACCAAAAAGATCTAGCTAGATGAAGCATTTTATGGAATTTTTGTTACTTGCTAATGATGAATGATGAATTTAATAAAAAAATAATCGAATCCGCTGATGAAGGTGGGAGTTCAAAAATTGTTTAGCATCTTTTAGCTTCCGTGGCACAGCAGTTTGCGAATTTCACTTACTTTACAAACAAATACAAAACAATGCAAGTGAAGGTACACATAAATTAACAATATTGAAAGGCCTTTCGTAAAAAAAGTTTAAAAAAATGTATGTCGTAATAATAGCATCAATTGAAACACAAGAAATAAATTTTAACTAAATGTGACAATCATAGAATCAGTCTCAAACATCAATCAGTTCAAATTACCTAATTCTTATAATTTATTTTTATTTTCGTAATAAAACCGACACTACACAATATTTTTTATTTTGGTCATCCACTGTATGAAAACAATCATTTCGTACTAAGCAAATTTATTTTTCAGCGGAAAATATTATGTTCCAAACCTTTTAAATTTCTACTCAACTTTATCTCCACGTGTGAAATAAAGGAACTGAAATATTCGTTATTGATTTCCAGAAAAAAATAGTTAATCCTTGAGAAGTGGAATGAAGCGTATCACAGCACCGAAACATTGAAAAATATTTTCGTTTCTGAAACACTTCTTTGACGTCGACATATTATTATATAAAAGTTTCGCAGGAAAAAGAACGGAGGAATAATGAAACCGATGACAGAACGACAAGAAAAGGGAAAATCTCGATCAGGGGAGTGAAGAGTTTTTCAATCTGAAAACAAAGGAGTTTATAACTAAGTTAATTTTTTTCGAAACACATTCACTTCTGTGAAGCTAGGCTGTATTTGTGTTCTAGTGAACGAACAAATAATCGAACAAAGCATAACAAATGCTTTATTGAAATCAAAAGTTTGCCCTCATTAAAAGAGTTTTTTTTTTTTTTACAGTGAATACCGCACAAGAATCTCAACTGCTCCCGTCTGGAGCCAGTGAGACTGTGGCATCCCCAATTGGGGTATGTTGTGAGGCTGAATGTAGAGGGGAGGGAAGGAAGTGGGGAAGAGGAAGGTTGGGATGTACCTGGCTATTCAGATCTGGTTACCAAACACAGCTAAAGCCATTTTCAAGCAACGTTTCAATTCTGAATGGTGGTCTTACACCAGGGCGATACTGATAAGTATCTTCCACTCTTCTTTAATACTATCTTAAATTATTCACTGTTATGTCATGGTAAAGTTGAGAATAAAACTTCATAACTTTGTTACATTCAGCTTTATAATATAATTTAATAAATATTTTAAATTTTCCATCAATAATAAGAACATGAAGTTTCGCAGTGAATTCGAAGAATAGAAAGATTTTCACTTATACCTAAATACTAGTAATATCAGCCTATAGTGATACTTTTTACTTATAAAATCTGTTATTAATACTAAGGATTTTCAAACTCAAAAATTTGCCAAAAAAAGAATCATGGCGTTAAAATTTAATGTTGATCTTCATGACTCTTTGTTGTAAGTTATTTTATATTGCATGTACATTAAACAATCATAACATGATATCCACGTTTTCAAATGAATCGTTATATAATTCAACCGGTACAAATTTTTACCAAAATGAAAGGTTTATAAAAATAGGGGTACCTTCTTTTAATTACGCACCACAAATCAGGTTGGTCAAGTTTACACAGCAAATATACGCGTAGCAACTAAAGAAAACACAATTTATTTCCACAGCTTCAAAATAAACGATTTCGTTGTTTTGAAAGGACAGAATTAGAAGCGCTGAAATAAGGTCCTTTTGTTTTTTCAACCTCGTGATTGCCGCGTGTTGCCCCTCCACCCGCCTCACACCAGAACAACCCAAAACATCACCAAACATTGATATCTTGGATTAAATTCTGTTGGAGGTATTCGGGATGCCTGACGTGGCTGTGGTATAGTCGTACCCAGCCCTTTGTTGGACATACAGCATGAATTCTAGATGAATAATTGATCAAATCGCGCGACAATGCTTACATTCAGAATGATAAGGGCCCTAATTTTTCTCCGTCAATCGGGGGTTATTCCTTTATTAATCCACAATTCTGGGAATAATTTCAAAATGATTTTTTGTATTTATTAAATAAAATGAGCTTCCGTGGGTCACAGCGTCGATGGTTTTGATGCATTTGACATCCTTGATATAAGTCTTATTTAATTTATAATTTCATGTATTATGCATCCTAACTGAGTTTTTGTAACTGAATAATTCGCATTTATGTGAGAAAATCGGTAAAAAATCCACTAAATAGTTATAAACATTTCATGCAGTTTATTTGAAACCAGGTTTTTAGTAATAGTATCTTACCACCACCGAACTAGAAAGAACATTCATTTGCGTTTATTACGTTGTTGAAAATATTAAAGAAGCGTTGTTTAAAAAAATTAGAAAAATTCATCAAATATTTTTAGTTAATTTTCACGTTCTGTGTAAGTTAAATTCAAGTTCTGTTATTATACTACGCCAGCTGCTTCACAAAACTGACATAATCACAGAACTTGAACAGAACTTTCACGGAACGTGAAAATGAACTTAAAATATTTGATGAATTGTTCAATTTTTTTTAAACAATCTGTCCTACGTGTGATGATTGAATTGATTTACACCGATTTATTTTCGGTAAGAATAATCAGCAGATACCAGTAGAAATCAGTAGACACCATTTTCTTTAAAAAAAAAATTCAACGATTTTCATTAATTTAAAACGATGTTATCATTTCTGCGTTATCACCAAAAGCAATGATTTATAAGAGAACATTAACTTTCAGACATTTCGAGAAAAATAACCAGCGATGTTACGATAAGAAAACAAATGTTTTGCATTTATGCTCTACGCCGCTACGCCGAGCCCGCTAAAAAATATTAGATAATGTTTTTTTCCAGAATTATGCCTTCGTTGATACGCCGTAGTACAGTGAAATGTGACAGTGAGTTCGTTAAAATTTCTCATTACAGAGAACGTCTGCATTAAGATGGTTTTACTTCCATTTGATGGAAATTATTATGTTTAATAATGAACATGGAAGTTACACGGAAAAGTCTTAGACGTTCATATTACACCAAGACAGTAATTCTTCTCATTTCCTTTTCACCATTCATATTCTAGGCTTCAGATATAAACCAAGAACCTAATTTGCCTTATATCCTGCAGGTAAGAAAATGTTATTCTGTGATGATGCCATTATTATGAAGTGGCTAAGGGACCTAGGTGACTGTTTAAAATAATTTCCCGTCACTCTAAACTGGAGTCCAGACATTCAGCTCTCCCGTCTTATCTTTTTTGCCATTGCGAAAATGTTCGGCTGAGGAATTACGGAAAACTAAAATTCAAGAAACTCACACCTTTGATATTTCTTACAGAAAAAAAGTTAATTCAAAGTTTTTCCATCCTACTGAAAGAAATCGTAACTTTCGTTAATTCGTTAAAATGTCGTTTTGTTCAGTTTTCTTAATAATTTTACAGAGGATAAGTTACTGGATTCTAGAACTAAAAATACTTAAGGAGAACTATGACGAATATTTAATAAATTAATATTTATTTTTTCGAGAAAAGCTGTCTTTACATTTTTTTTGCATTTTTCATTTGTTTAGTATGGTACTCTTAGATGCGTGCTTTACGTTCAAACCATTAAATCTGCTACGTCTGTGCTTTATTACTCCATTAAACTAATTCAGAAGTAACTGCTTCTTGCACATGCTGGATATTTCATTCTTTATGTTTTTAGTAGCAAGTACATATTAAAACATTAATCTGTTTGTTCGTTGGCGTAACAAACTTTGAGATTATCATAATAAGGTGGAAATTTTCCCTCATAACACCTGCAAATTGAACATTATGTTCACAAAAGAAATGTAATTTTACTCAGGGAATGTAGCAGTATATTAGTTCAGCGAGATTAATGGAAAACTACAGAACTCCCTCAGTTTATGAAGGTAGTGACCTGTAACATGATAACTGCCAAGGTTTTTCATCTCAATTTGAGAAATCGTAGTCATTTACAGGGCTTCAGTAATAAGAACCGAACTGAACAAGAAAATGAGCCAACCTCAGACAAAAATATATATCTGGGAAACAATAAAAAGTGTTGATATTTTCAGTTTTCATGAGTTTTGTCTAAAAACATATGAAGCTCAACTTCTCAAATTCAATTTTGTTACATTATTTTCTTGTTATTGAGTTAGTTATCATAGTAATCATTTTTTTTTTTACAATAACACCACACAGGAGGCCCTGAGGAAAATGATTTCCCTCAGGGCCTATGTCATCTTTGAGGATGCTGTGTGGAGAGTCTTTTTGAGGAAAGGAAGGAGTTAACATTAGTCTTGAAGAGACTCATGTTGTAGGAGGGAGGAAACACAGAGACCGGTAAATCGTTCCACAGCCGAGCTGTTGAACTCAAGAACGAATCGTATAAACGACCCGTTCTCATGTGACTAATGTCAACCGTGTACAAATGTTGGGCGCGTGTTTGGCGTGTTTCCCGACTATGCACCGGTGCCGAGGGGATCAATGACGCTAGTTCCTCGGAGCACCTTCCATTGTAATACCGGTAGAACAAGGACAGCATTCCCACCTGACGCTTATGCTCTAAAGATTGCAATCCGTCTGTTAAGATGGGAGAATCTATCAAACGGACCGCCCGTTTCTGCACAGAGTCAAGGGTTTTTTTTAGGTATTTTGGAGCTCCAGACCAGAGGTGGCTACCAAATTCAACCGTGGGGCGCACTTGCGATTTGTACAGGGTTAGCAGTTGAGTACTATTAAAGTATCTGCGGGCCCTGTACAGTACGCCCAGTTTCTGAGAGGCTAACTTAACTCTGGTTTCGATGGAGCCCCCATACCTGAGCTGGTCACTTAGAGTTACACCAAGCATATCAATGGAGGTCCTGTTCGGAAGAATGCTTCCGTTGAAGGAGACTAGATTATCATTTCGATCCCTTTTAGACGTTATCAAACATGATCGGGTCTTTGAAACATTAAATTCGACGAGGTTATTCTTACCACAAGAGAAAACACTCTCGAGGTAACCGTCCATTCTCTGCTTCAAAGCCCTCCGAGCTATTGGGGTTTGTGTGCTCTTTGGAGGCTTGTCAAACAAAAAGCTATCATGGACTGTACTGTCATCCGCGTAACAATGAATCGGTGCACATGACAAGAGGTCGTTGATGTGCAACAGAAACAAAGTCGGAGACAACCGATCCCTGTGGGACGCCAGCATTTATCGAATGCGAGGAAGAGGTGAAACCGTCAGCAACCGCCTGAATCGATCTCCCCCTCAAAAAGTCGGCAATCCACGCACACAAGGATGCGGGAAGTCCGTAAGAACGCAGTTTGTTGACAAGCGCTCGATGCCAAACCCGGTCAAAGGCCTTGTAAATGTCCAGTGAAACCGTTTGGGTCTCACAAAACATTCCAGGCACCGTCCCCAAACATGCGTCACATACGCGAGAAGATCACCGCACGAGCGGTTCCGCCGGAATCCGTATTGACGGTCGTTAATAATTTTGTTCTTCTCGAGGTATGTGAGCAGTTTGTCATTGATCACACGTTCCATCACTTTTGACAGAACAGATGTGATCGCTATGGGGCGGTAGTTGGCTGGGTTGGAGCGGTCACCCTTCTTTGGAATGGGGTGAATGATCGCTTTTTTCCAACCAGAGGGCACAGAGCCAGACTTCAGGGACATTTTGAAAAGCTTCGTCAAAATTGGAGCTATTTCTACAGCGCACCTCTGCAATACCAGGGCAGGTATTCCGTCAGGCCCGCTAGCTTTATTAACATCAAGCCCTCGTAAGACTTGGAGTACATCCCGATGCCGGATCCTCAGCTTTTTCATACGAAAACTGCAATGAGGAACCGACGGCGGGGTAGCACCTTGATCATCGAGGGTCGAGTTTTCCGCGAACATTTTGCCTAATAAGTTAGCCTTTTCGGCGGCGGTATTTGCTAGAGAGCCATCTGGTAAGAGGTGGCAGACTGGATTTGCAGAAATTGCGACCTATTGAGCCCGCAAGCGACCAGAACGCTCTACTGCCGTGCGGGCAGGCAGCCAGCTTACTGCTGATCTGCAGGTGGTGCTCGAATTTTGACCTGTTAATGATCCTCCTGCATTTCTTTGCCATTTTGTTATATACTATTCTGTTTTCAGACGTTCGAGATGTGTTGTAGGCTCGGTAAGCCGCGTTTTTTCGTCGCACTGCTTCGGAGCATTGTCGACTGAACCACGGCTTTGAGCCCACACCAGTTTCTTTAGCAGTGGATTGGATGAAGCCATCCATCGCGGATGTGATGACTTCACCAATTTCCTGGGCACATCTTGAGGGATCCGAAGTCTGAAAACAGACAGCTGACCACGGGAAGGCATTGAAATGAGCCCGCAGACCAAACCAATCTGCTGATCTATAGTGCCACACTTTTCTCTTCAGCCGCTCGTTTGGCGGTCTGAAGATTACGGGGATTGATGTTGTCACCAGGCAGTGGTCGGCGATCCTAGAGGCGCTGTGACTTCAATCTTGTAGCCGTGTGGCACAGTGGTTAGAAACAGATCTAACAGATTGGAGCGGTGAGTCTGGACATCAGGAACCCTTGTAGGCTCCTGAACCATTTGCTCCAGTCCGTAGAAGAGGGCAAAGGATTCCGCCTCTCGTCCAGCCGAGTCCGTTGGTCCTGAGAACTTTAACCAAGGTTCGTTATGAACATTTAAGTCCCCCAGGACCACAAACTCTGCTGTAGGGAAGCGGGGCAAGAGGTCATCAACAGTATTGCTTAGATGTTTGAAGAGTTCGGATGTATCTGAAACGCTAATGTTCGGTGAGCGGTATAAACACATTACGTCGAATTTGGAGTTCTCCAGATTCAACAGTCGCACACAGTTGACGTCAGCTCGGCTGAAGAGACATACACCTCCTTTGGGTCTGAATTTGCCCATGAGGGTGAAACCCGGGCAATCCAGATAGGAGGCGTCTGTAGGCTCAGCTATCTGTGTTTCGGAAAGGAAGAGAAGGTTGGGACGTTGCGAAACAAGGTGGTGGTGGACTGAATTTAGGTTTTTGTGCAGGCCGCGAATGTTGGTGAAGTTCACCAACAGTTTTGGCCTGCACCGGGGACTCCTGCTTCTCGCCGTTGTAAATATGTTATTTATGTTTTTTTGTGAGTTCATGATTGAGTTAAGTTTTTTGTTTTGAAGAGGAGAAATGAAGATCTGGAAAGGAAAAGGTGTAAGAGGTGGGTAGGAAGCTGGGGGTCAGAGTGTCCAGGAGTGACGGACGTATGAATCCAACCCACCCAATGCGGTGCAAGGCGATGGGCTGGGAGAGCCCGGCTGGAGAGGTCGCCCAATGCGCCCCAAACGCAACTGCTGGGTCCCCTCCGGTCACGAACCGGCACAACAGCAGCGGTGGGGTTTTTGCACTCGTTGATGGGGCAGCCCACCCTCAGTCGTGAGCCTGAGGGTCGGGCCCCTGTACTACTGAGCGGTCCGGACAACGGAAACCGGTTGTAAAGGGTCTCCCTCAACCAGCATCTCCCAATCCGGCCTGCCACGCAGAAGGTGGGTCGACGCACCCGCTATCAAGACCCAGACCAACATTACCCCATGAACCCGGGCACCCCTGCTAAGTCACCAAACGTAGCGAACCACTTGGGGTAACCTGTGGCAGAGGTGTTGGTCATCCAATAAATGGTTCCCAGGGCGGCGGTACCCAAACCCGCCTACCAAATTATCATATGATGGGGGTACCTATATTGTAAAATTTTGGTGCTGCACCCTTCATTATTTAAGGTTTCGGAGCAAGTACCTACGTCTTAACATGTGCTTATCAATATAATATTCAATGAATTATTATCATAGCGCCGTAACTTGAGCTACGTGTAAATTATCTCTCCATAACGTGTCTACGTTATAGTATTTGCATGATCTTAAATTGAATGAATCTACATAATATATTATATGTGTATACGTAACCATCTTCTTCACGTTGTTGTATTCCCGAGGGAGATTTTGCAACACTTCCCACAAATATTCTCCAGCGACTCCGGTCCCTAGCCATTCATGATCAGATCCTTCGCCTTCCGTCTAGTATTTTTTCACGCAGTCGATATATCTTTTCTTCTGCCTGCCTCTAGGTTGCTCTAAGGGGGCAACAACTTTGTCAGAATTTTGATATCCTGGCTTTATTTCCAAGAGGTCATCCAATTGTAGTATTAAGGGCAGAATCTTACGACGCTTAGACTGTCATCTGTATTCTGAGTTTCCAATTTCCATCATAAAACATTTCGACGCAAAACGGGAATAAAGACTGTTCATAAAGTCTGTTCATTTCAACTCACACAAACATATTATGTAGCGTATGTTCTGATTTTAGTGCAATGTATTCAGCGCACTTCTTTTACCCAGTATTAGTAA
Organism: Limnephilus lunatus; assembly: GCA_917563855.2. Lineage (NCBI taxonomy): Eukaryota > Metazoa > Arthropoda > Insecta > Trichoptera > Limnephilidae > Limnephilus > Limnephilus lunatus. Next base: position 89,440,876 of record OU830595.1, on the reverse strand, counting down.
AAGCTAACTGGTATTATTATTTGTCTGTAAACATCAGCTAGTGGCCAAATTTTAAGCTCCCTAATACGACGTATTAAGTTAATTCCCGGTAAGGTGCAATTAGGGATCAATGTACATAGCCAAGGTAGGTATCGCAAAGTCTAATTGGCACTCTAAAAAGGATTACATGTCTAGTAAATTTTCAATGTTATTTTTGGATTGTTGCAAATAATAACTCTGCGTAGGTGGGTACCGTGGGCGTGAACTTACTGAAGCACTTACTAAAGAATGACTTTCATAAATTATTTAGTATTCTCCGTACGATTCCATTGCAGACAGAATAACCATTTTTCTATTTGCGGCTTGATTCGATATTGGTCGGATCCGATCGATGCTTCAGCGAATTTGGTCCGATGAGGGGTGGGTTAATGTGTACCTTTGGGTAGATAAGTGCCCGCCTATATAAATAGGGGTTCATCTCGGAATGCTTTTGTGTCAAACCAGGCTTACAATTGAATTATCCCAACCACAGTGGTAGAAAGGCCAGGTGTGGATATTTGCCTCGTTACGCTTTTATTTGGAATTCATTATCCTTAGAAGACGCAGATTTATTTACGGATGGAATCTAATATTGATTCAAGGAAAAAGTATTATTTTAAGTGCGTAAACTCAAGTTAGTATTGGAAATATTAAATTTTTATTTACCCACACTGAGTTTTTACAAACGTTCACATAATGTGAGAACAAACAATTATAAAAACTCAGTTAATATACTAATAGATACATACAATTCCAAAAATCTAACGAGACAAAGGATTCATTTTTTTTCCATTAACTTCACACAGGAGGCCCTGAGGAAAATAATTTCCCTCAGGGCCTATGTCATCTTTGTGGATGCTGTGTGGAGGGTATTTTTGAGGAAAGGAAGGAGTGAACATGGGTCTTGAAGAGACCCATGTTGTAGGAGGGGGAAGCACAGAGGCCGGTAAATCGTTCCACAGCCGAGCTGTTGAACTCAAGAACGAGTCGTAAAAACGACCCGTTCTCATGTGACTAATGTCAACAGTGTACAAATGTCGGGCACGTGTTTGGCGTGTTTCCCGACTATGCACCGGTGCCGAGGGGATCAATGACGCTAGTTCCTTGGAGAATCTTCCATTGTAATACCGGTAGAACAAGGACAGCATTCCCACCTGACGCCTGTGCTCTAAAGGTTGCAATCCGTCTGTTAAGATAGGAGAATCTATCAAACGGACCGCCCGTTTCTGCACAGAGTCAAGATTTTTTTTAGGTACTTTGGAGCTCCCGACCAGAGGTGGCTGCCAAATTCAACCGTGGTGCGCACTTGCGATTTGTACAGGGTTAGCAGTTGTGTACTATTAAAGTATCTGCGGGCCCTGTACAGTACGCCCAATTTCTGAGAGGCTAACTTAACTCTGGTTTCGATGGAGCCCCCATACCTGAGCTGGTCACTTAGAGTTACACCAAGCATATCAATGGAGGTCCTGTTCGGAAGAATACTTCCGTTGAAGGAGACTAAATTATCATTTCGATCCCTTTTAGACGTTATCAAACAGGATTGGGTCTTTGAAACATTAAATTCGACGAGCTTATTCTTACCCCAAGAGAAAACACTCTCGAGGTAACCGTCCATTCTTTGCTTCAAAGCCCTCCGAGCTATTGGGGTTTGTGTGCTCTTTGGAGGCTTGTCAAATTTGCATAATTCTAAAAATGTATTAAAAACAAAACAAATATATATGTACAAAATTATAAAATAAAGTTCACTGAAATGACAAATAATACAAAGAGAAGCCAGATACATACGAGACACAAGAGGAACAAGAGGCACTAGTGACACAAGAGACACAAAAAACCCAAGAGACACAACAGACTTAAGAAACCCAAGGGACACAAAAGACACTAGAGACACAACAGACCCAAGAGACACAAGAGACACAAGAGACACAAGAGACACAAGAGACACAAGAGACACAAGAGACACAAGAGACACAAGAGACACAAGAGACACAAGAGACACAAGAGACACAAGAGACACAAGAGACACAAGAGACACAAGAGACACAAGAGACACAAGACACACAAGAGACACAAGTGATCCGTTTTTTTCTAAATCTGTATAAATTAATTATCGACGAAAATATTTACTTCAGCACAATCTATATTGTTATAAAGTCAACAAATTTGGGTCAGAGGGCTAAAACTCGCGATATTATAATTATTAAATTAAATTCAAGGGACAAGTTATGGCATATTAAACAAGTGAAATTGAGAACATTTATTAAAATAACATGTTAATAACATAAAATTTATTAAATAAACATTTGTTTATTTAATTTTGGTTTATTTTGCTCCATAACCTGAAGTATAGAGAGCAAAATAAACCAGGATCGAATATTATACCTTAGTTTTATTGTAATGAATTGCGTACACGATGTGACAAGTAGCGCCGGAGTCGACATACCAAACATCCGAGTTAATGTCCACAGCTAATGCCGTCAATAACGTTCCGTTCCACGCTTTTTCATATTTTTCACTCCGTTTGTCACTTTTATTTATTTTTGTTGGACATTTTCTAGCGTAATGATTAGGCTTTTTACAAATAAAGCACTTGATGACCTTGGTAGATTGTTTGTTATTGACACCTTTTGTCCCTTTTGTATTCCGGTTTGTAAACATTGCACTTTCTTCGCCCTTGACAAAGTCTCTGCGCAGATTTTCTTGTAATAATTTACTTTTAACGGTTTCACTGCACAATTTAATTTTCGAATTTTCAAAAAAAGTAAGTGGTTTACCATCGTTTGATGGTAAACCACTTAACATCAACACTGACAGAAAATCACCGTCCAATGGAGCATTTATGTCTCGTAGTTGTTGATCCAAGTCTGTGATCTTTAAGAGCTACGCTTCCATATCATTAAATTGTTCCAATTTCAATCCAAAAAATGTTCGTAAAAGTCCGAGTCTTCTACACAACCCTTTGTCTTCATACGCCGTTTTCAAGTTACGCCAGGCTTCATACCCAGTCGCTGCATTCCGTACATGAGAGAAAGACGATGGATTCACCATTAAACATATTTTTGCGAGCGCTTTCAGTTGTTTGCGTTCATCGGTGACCTTGGGGACACCCGCTGTAGAGTCTTCGATGCAGTCCCATAAATCTTCATGTCCCAAGTACATACGCATTAAGAATTTCCAATTTCCATAATTTGAAATTTCACTGAGTTTCTCAAAATTTACTGAAATTCCTGCACTTATTGTCGACGACGCCATTGCGCATTGTGGACAAAAACGAGTATTGAGTTGCCGGTTATGTTGCTCTCTCGTCTGGCATTCCACACTAAAAAATATTTACGTACTTTTACTTCCTGCGTATCCTGGGCCCATAACCTGAAGGATAGAGAGCAAAATAAACCAGGATTGAATATTATAACTTAGTTTTATTGTAATGAATTGAATTGGGGACCTCCGTAGTCCAGTGGCTAAGACTCTTGACTCATAATCCGGAGGTCGCGGGTTCGAACCCGGCGTGCGCAAATAAATTTTATTTGATGAATTTGTGTTATTTCACAATTAATTCACTTAAAATAATATATAGTATATTTGCGGCACGTTCCAGAGTGGAAGATACTACCAGTATCGCCCTGGTGTAAGACCACCATTCAGAATTGAAACGTTGCTTGAAAATGGCTTTAGCCGTGTTTGGTGACCAGATCTGAATAGCCAGGTACTTCCCAACCTTCCTCTTCCCCACTTCCTTCCCCTCCCCACTACCTTCAGCCTTACAACATACCCCAATTGGGGATGCCATAGTCTCACTGGCTCCAGACGGGAGCAGTTGAGATTCTTGTGCGGTAGTCACAGTAAAAAAAAAAAAAAATACGACATTGACAAAGTATTAGCCGACCAAGAAGTTACAGGTAGCTTATATAGTGTCGCCATCTACCGGCAATCATCTGATACAAAGGACATCACAAACTGTTTGGTTTATACGAATTATTCTAAAAATAATGGTAAAACATAATGTAGTATCAAAATGGTCGTGAATTATTTTAGGTAAAATTATTAGAATTTTCTTGATTGTTAATTCTCATTTATTTACGACAATTTACAACAATTTACAACATTTATTTATTTATACTGAGTTTTACAGATTTGAAGCGACCTCCCAGGTAAGTATGGTCCTGTATTAATTCATTTTTAGGCAGCATCGCGTTCATTGGTCAAAATATTGTACATATATTTTCGTATCGGTGATCAATGAACCGGTGTTTGCAATTTTTAGCCATAAGTTGTTTTTAATTGTTTGTCTAGCTTGTAATCTTTATGCATGTATGGTAAGTTTGTACAGCGCCGTTGAGGTGATTTTTCACAAAAACGGCGCTATATAAATCGTCCAAATATTATTATTATTATTATTAACAATCCAGTTATAAAACTCAGTTATTACACAATTATAAAAATCTACAATTATATACGATTAAATACAAATAAATACAATATAGAAAAACAAAAACATCACAAATAAAAATACAGAATTATATTAAAGGTGGCCGTGAATAATTTTATGTAAACATATTAGATTAGTCAATTGCCTTCTAGTTTTAAGTGTATTAATCTTGAAGTAATCACGACGTACATCGTATGGTCTGAGATGGTCGTGTAGTCCACATTTGAAGGATGACATTCTTAGTAATTTTTTTTGAACTGATTCTACAATGATAAGTTTTTTTTAGATTTTCACAACGAAAATGATTCTACAATGCTTTCATATTTGCAGTAATGTGGATTACAAATAGTGCTTCTATATTCAAGTTTACTTCTAATTAAGGCATTGTAAAGAGTTAGAATTGATTGAGGATCTTTGAAAGGTTTACATATTCTGTGAATAAATCCCATCATTTTTAATGAGTTGCACCTGTTGTTGCAAATGTTGTCAATATGTACATCAAATATGAATTGAGAATCAAGAGTGATTCCTAGATCCCTTATTGAGAAAACTTTTTTGAGAATAATATTATTGATAACATAAGAAAAATCCTATTTCTAGTAAAGTTTAAAATGTAACATTTTTCAACATTTAAGTGCAAATCATTGACAGTACACCAGTTATTGAGTGTGTCGAGGTCATTTTGAAGCAGCTGATGATCGGAAACAGACTTAATTTTACGAAAAATTTTAAGATCATCGGCGAAAAAAGCATAATCACAGTTTAATTTCAAGCCAAGGTCATTTATCAATATAAGAAAAAGCAGGGGGCCAAGATTTGAACCCTGTGGTACACCAGAAGTTACAACTATAGTGGATGATTTGTATCCATTAATAAGAACTAATTGAGTTCTGTTATATTATATTATATTACATGAACACACAACCCCTCCCCCCCTCCCACAATTATAAAAATTAAATGTTGCTATGTATTATACATATGAAGTTTTATTCTGTTATCAATAATTTTTAATATTTTTCCACAAATAAGTTACCTTTAAAAAAAAATATATGTTACTTAAATATGACTATTACAAGATGATAACGAAATGACTACATACTAATTTTCCATTGGAGAATTTTAAAATTAACAAAAATGTACACTATCAAACTATTTTTTTATTGACGACTTTTGGTTTTGCATACCCTGTTACTCCCATAATGTCTACAGAACATAATTCCTTACCAGGTCCGAGTGTATGCAGTTAAAATGGGCCAAATCTACTTGTATATTCTCTAATGCACATATCTATGTATCCCCGAGGTCTAATATATCTTCTGTAGACATAATGAATCTACATATTAGCAATTCTTTAAGACAGACTAACTTTTTTTTAACTTTAAAGGTAAGGCAATGAAAGTTTTGAAATGTGTACATAATATTATATATTATGTCGTCACTCAGATTATAACACCGCTTAACTCATTTTACACAAGTTTTCAGAAAGATAAAAAAACCATTGATAAAATGTAAAATAAAAATAACACATCTTTGAAAAAAGAAGGTCAACTAATATTTAGGTATCAGTAATTTGGAAAAGTAATTATTAAGTAGATATCTTTCTTGAAATAATAAAACAAAAATAATAACAAGAGAATGAAAAAATTTATTCTTATTACTAAATAAAACTTTTGTGTAAATATTTACAACTAATCTTAAATAAGTAATAATTATTTTGTTACCAAAATATGTATAAAAGGAGCGGTGATTGGTCAAAACATTTGTTTGACGATTCAAACTTGGCATATGCGTAGTTTTAAAAGAAATTCGAAAAAAAATAATACAAGTATGCAGTTCACACGCGGTAGAAATAAAACCTTAAAAAAACTAAAGTAGACAAAAGTGGGGAGGCTACGAAGCAACGCACCAAGAGGAGACTGATTATTCTATCTCATTTTCTCGCAGGATAAATCCTATAGATGTATGTGACTGCCGCAAGTTAAAAAGGGATAACGCTTGGCAGTATGAGGATGCATGTAGTATAAATAGGTACTCCTGAAAGAAAAGTCAATGACGGTACCACATCTAACAAACTGTCTCTTAAGTTTTTTTTTTTAGCGACGAAATCTATGTATTTCATTTAGATGAGATATGCACTAAAAAAATAGGTCCCACCTTTGTCCATCCAATTAGTCCAATTTGGCCTAACGATCTAAAGCCGCCGACTGGAAACTACAACATCCGATCTATACGCAGTGCGCACCGATTATCGCTAGTGGAAAACTAGTTCGACGAGACATAACTGAAGAAAGAATAAAAACTTCTTTAGCACCGTTGTAATTTGAAACTTGATGTAACGAAAAAGCTACACTAAAAAGAGACAAACGCATACATCTATATCTATAGGTAATGCGATATTTATGGGATATCTATAGCCTGTGAGAGAATGAGATAGAATATTCGGTCTCCTTATTGTGCAGGCTTCGTAGCCTCCTTACTCTTATCTAATTTAGTTTTCTGAAGGTTTCACTTTTTCCGCGTCTGAACTGCATACTTGTAATTTTTGTACACAACAGCGGCTCTAACTGTATAGCTCTTAGGTTACCTTGAATTCGAAACCGAATTACAAAAGTAGCTTTTTTTAGCGTATTAATAATAGAGATGGTAGCACTTCCGTTTGTATCTATTTGTGAATCGGGTGTGTACGACAGACGCAAGGCTATTAATACTGTTTGCCTACTGTTTGATTACATGACGAAGAAGTAAGCTACTATAACTTTAGTTCATAATATCACTTTGCTATATTTTGATACACGATAATACTGCGAGTGTGCGAATTGTCACAATTTATGTTAATTCAAGTAATATTATTATCCTGTCGTCGGATTCAATTGGAGACTGTACTGTCTATGAAGTAGCAGTTCTTTAAAATAGGCTTCTAACGTACCTAAATAATGTTAACGCCTTTGAAGTTTACCGCCACTTTGCTGCAATAAACGTGTTGAAATATCGTATTTGTTGCCTCATAATAATGAATGCGATATCAAATGGGACGACGCTTTATCACCGTGGAAGTGGCCGCTCCGTGGGGCGCCATTACCAGGGTGATAGGTCTGGGGTGCATTTTACTGCCGGCGAAATGAGTCTCCCTCGCGACGGCCTGGTGATAACCTGGCTGCGTGCGGGGCCTCATTAATAGCCTCTCTAATGGCTCGTACACAAGGACCAATGTTGCCATACAATACCTCGTAAATCCCCTGTAAAGGTAGGATTACGACCGTGTTCACACATTTGAATAAATCCTTTGTGAATATGAATATTTAAGTAATTTTTGAGATTTAAACCTTCTCACAGTCTTGTTTGAGGTCATTTGATGAGAATGTTGCGCAAAACATCAGCGTGGTGTTAGGGTCTTTATCTGGAAATACATGAAAATGTGTATATGTGCGTAGGTTTGTGTATGTATAAATATGACAATATGAGTAGTTATTCGAGGATACAAAAAGAGAGACAAAACGTGTACTGTTGACTGCTTAACCATCCGGAAAATTGCTTAACGACATTCTAACAGTTTGTCAAAATAACTTGCAAAAGCGTTCGCTCTACAAATAAATTTATCTGGTTCTAAAACATTTCATAGCCTTTTCAGCAAAAAAATACTAGTTTTTTTACTGCAATCATAAATAAAAGCGTATGAAGTCTTTTCACATTTTTAATTTTTAAAACTTTATCTTTTTACTGTGTAAAATACATACATAATTTTTGTATTATGAATATTTTATTTAAAAAAAAAAAAACTAATTTTACTTTGCGAAACTCGTGTATGATATTGATGATTTTAATTTGTTGAAAAAACTATTGATACTACAATTTTTGAAGACTGTGCAAAGTGCAAAAAATCCCTGTCAACACAGAAGCATTGTATTGTTCTTAATTTATAAAGTAGAGAATTTAAAACAGAAAAAAGCATGGTGCTCTGGCGTCTTGAGATTAGCACGGGTTTTTTTAACGCCATTCAACTATTTTCAGCTCACAGATTTTCGTCTAATGCACTTGGCCTTTTAAATATGCATTTTAACTTTTTTAAAAACCTAACACGGTTTCATTCATAATATTCCCATTATTTCGAAAATAATGTGTTGAATAAGGGTAGTTAAGCCAACGATCTTCGTCAAAATACCCATTATAATTTAGTTTCAAATATACATGCGCTGTTTTAATATGAATTGCGAACCGAATTCTTATGAAATTATTAATTGAATATTTGCCATTACAATTTTTCTTCAGCACCATGACAATCTGTGAATTTATTAAATTAATACAGGTTGTTAGCCATGCGTAATGATCTCTTCAATACAGAAATCATTAATTTTGATTAGATTCCCGGGCATTATGAATTTGTTACAGGAGGCTTTTATTCAGGGAATGCTTTTTAAAAACAAATCGATGAGTTTACCGTCTGCAATCCTTTTGTTAGTAAAATCAATCAAATTTGCCGCACAAAAAGCTCAACTGAACCATCGTCACCCAGTTGGACTGGCATACTTAATTGGGGTGTGTTGTGAGGCTGAAGGTAATGGGAAGTGGAAGGAGATGGAGGAGGAGTACCTGGCTATTCAGATTTGGTTCACAAAACATGGTGAAAATGTTGGAAAAAATGGTGAAAATCTTGCCATAGGTCACCCCAAGTGGTTCGCTACGTTTGGTGATTTAGCAGGGGTGCGTGGGTTCATGGGATGAGGTTTGTTTAGGTGTTGGAGGCGGATGACCGGGACACACTGAATCCCAGATTCCTACCCACTCCTTAAACCCTTTTCCTTCCCAGAACTCTCCTCTCCTTCCTTTCCTTAAAAAAACAAAGAGTCCCAAAGACAAAAAAGGTCCTGTGTGGAGCCCATGTAAAAAAAAAAAAAAAATGGCGATAGCCGTTTCAAGCATTCTGAATGGTGGTCTTACACCAAGGCGAAAGAGAGAATATCTTCCTCTCTGGAACGTGCTTAATTTTATCAGTTAATTTATTAATTAGTGGAATTTTACGTGGGAATATTCATAAAATAATAATAATAAGGTACCTAATTAAGTGAGTACAAAAATTAGGTAGTTAATGTAAAATATTATTGTTTATTGAAACGTTGTCAGAGAACCAAATAGTGTCCGGTGATTTTGGCATTCCCTATTTTGGGAGTGTTTTGTGTCTGAGGGAAGCCGGGGAGGGGTACCAAAGGGGATGATAAAGGCTAGAAGGTACCTGATTATTTAGATTTGGTTACTAAATATAGCTCAGGTCAATTTTGATTCTGATTTGTGGTCTCCCTTGAGGGAACCGCCTCATAAACAAACCAGTTGGGAAGTTAGAAGATGGACAACAATTATTTTTATTTTTTTAATTTCATGTAAATTTTTTTGTACATTTCTTAATTTTTTTTTATGTTATTTCACTCACCATGTTAGGGATGTCCATTTGATATGGCGGGTGACGTTTACGGGTTGACATATTACATGGCATGCTTGTAAAATGTCATTCAGATTAAGTTATAAATATTTTATGTCGTAATTGGATAGGAAATGCGATAAATGTACAAAGGAGGATCATGTGGTTAGAGTGTAAAATGTATGGGTATTGTGATCGAAATATGTTGCAGATTTAAGGATCCGTAGAATTTTTTGTGTTTTCAAAATGTGGAGTTGTGTAAAAATAAATTATAGTTAAATTACTGATTTTTTCAACACCCAGACTTCATTTACTTAAACTTCGTGGGAATCGATCTAGTGATTTCTTACGCTCTCAGTCGAATGCTTAGACCACTATGTTAAGGCCGTCAAGATTTCAATTGCCTCGGTAAATTGTTTCAAAGTAAAAATAATTGTTTTATTTTCCTTTGCTTAATTTATTTCTTCGAAACTCTCAGATTGTTGAAATTGCTAAAACTTTTCACACCGTTTGCGTTTTAAATCTAATTAGCAACCGAGTAAGACGGATAATTATAAAAAGTCCGATTTTTTGGAGCATGAACGTCAAGAGGGAGTGACCTTGTTCTATCGATGTTTTAGTGAAAATTGCTCCCTTCGTTACCGGTGCACAGTCGGGAATCGTGCAAAACTCGCCCCCAACATTTGTATACGGTTGACACTTGTCACATGAGAACAGATCGCTTCAATGATTCGTTCTTGTGTTCAACAGCTCAGCTAGCTTCGGCGTATCAACATCCAATTATATTGGCTATTAGTATTAATTTGAACATGTATCTATTAAATATTTTAATTTTTTTTTTTATATTAACAAGATATATAAAAAAAATACTTAAAATATTTTTTAATAAAACCATCTGCATTTTATAAGATAACACGTTCAAATTTATAATAATAGCCAAGATGTTGATACGGTTTAGCAAACCTTACAATAGGAGTTTATCGATTTCGAATGTGATACAAATTTTCCAAAACATTTCAACTAAATTGATGCAAATTTTTTAATCATACTTACACGGAACAGAAACATTCCCAGTTGAGAGCTTTTGCGATCTTTTGCATTCAGACTATTCGAATTTTCATTCAAAAGAGTTGATCAGTTGAATAAAAATTCCAGGGCCTGCTTTAGACATCTCAGGAGAGACACTATTCGAGTTGATAACCGATCGATACGTGATAATTAATTCTTCTGATTTCGTTCTTTTATAAGAGTCATAATGTTATCTTATTTAATAATGGCTTTCTTTGTAAAATAGAAGTACGAGCATATACATAAGTATGTGATAAGTTAGTTAAAATATTGTACTGGATGTATCAGGATTAACTCTACCGAATAACCATATTTCAAAAGTATGTCTAGCATTCAGAGTATCCCCCACAATATGAAAATATTCGAGAAGCGTGTAACTTAAATAATTAACTTAAATTATTAACTTAATTATAACAAAATTGACATAATTTAAATTGAAACATGAGAGCTTTCTTGTTTTTCTTTTTACAGCTTTGTCGCACAAACTCATGAAAAACAATCTAAACATGTGAACTGGGCATTTAAGGTTTATCGCTCTTCTGTAATTCATGTTTAAAATCTGTAAAATGGAATAGATTTATGCTCAAGTTGTTTAAATCTTTAATGAAAATCATTTTTTGTGACTTAATTTGATTTAATCAAAATGTCGTCTTGTGATAAAATTATACAGTTCTATAAACATTTTTGTTGAAAACAGAAGAAGGTACCAAATAATTAATACAAATATAACAATGACGTAATTTATTTTTTTTCCTTTAAAAATTTCTTGGAATATTTTTTGCTACTGCATCTAATTGTATAAAACTGACTAAATCTAACTGTATAAAACATTCACCAGACCCGTAATAAATACGACGATGCTAGATTACGAGATGTTTAAACATATTTTCAATGTAAGTTATCAATGATAACTTGTCATATTTTTCACTTCATCTTTCAAATTTCCGTTTACAAATATCCGTACAAATTAATCGTACAAAATTTTAAAAATATGTTTTTTAATCATAGCGAAATGTTTTTGCGTACTTTTAACTAATTGAAAATGCATTTTACCACTTAAGCAATTTAGAATTACGATCAAAATACAACTCTTAAAATCTCTCGAAAATTCCCCCATTTTTTCAAAGTGTCTTTTCAATAAATAATGTTCAATTAAGATTCCTCAGAATCACAGCCTTCCAAATTAAAAAAGGGAAATATAAAAAAAGACAAAAATCAAACACATAATCGATCTTACCTTCGACCGCTTTCAAACTCAATTTGTGATACTTAAAAATACGTAATTGGATCTGCAAGGATTGTTCTAATGTCCTTTGGGTCCGCAACCAGTACAAACTAAAACATGACATGTCCTTTGAAACTTGTACTAATTGTAGAACATAACTTTCATCCTCTGGGCCCACAGACAAGTACGAGTATTACCCACTGAAGCCATAAATTTTGTATCTACTTTTTCTCTTGCCAAACATATGTTAATTTTAAGAAAATTGAGGTACTCTTACACAAACATCCCATTAAATATTTCTTCCTGAATAAGAAAGGTCTGGAAAATTGCTGTAATGATCGTAAACTGTGCTCTCGGAATGTTAATTTATTTTTATTAGATTCCGAATAACTTATTAGCTATGCAAGGACTTAGAAGGATATACATTTATACAAAACATTTCCTGAAAAAATCAGTACAGAATTGAGATAAATTGCTGACCAGTGCCGTAAATTAAGGGTTAGACGGAAGGCTACCCTTCGCTCACAACCATCAGGTTAGTTTATACTGCAAGACTTTTTCAATTTTTACTGCTATTATCTAAGTGCTTGTGTTCAATTATTCATTTTAAGCCAAGGTAGAAACTATTCGTGCTTATTATGTACTTACTTATGCCTTACTAACTTCTTAAGAGGAAACACAGTAGCCGAGAAATTTGAAAAACGGGTATTTTATCAAACTGTTACTGTCACTTTCGCTGTTACCCTCCAAATACTGATCGAAAGGACAATTGCACATCAGACTGATAAAACCTAAATAACATAGTCTAAATCGAGGTTTTGTATTCCTCATTTTTCACCTCCAAAGTTGGACCGATTTTAAAGTTCTTTTTTTTACTAACAGGCCACTTGCATCAAATTAAAAAAAATATTTACGGTTTAGACAAATATTCTAAGACATTCTGATTTTTTTTAATCGTACTTTTGACACCATGGCGATTTTTTGAAAATTTCAATCTGAAAAATCAGACCGTTTTTTATAAACCGGAAAGACCGACATAATTTTATGGGTGCGAAAAAACGATAATTACATAGCCGAAAATCATTTAAAAAAATAACTTTTTCCACACGAATATTAATAAATTGTACGGGGTTCTCTTCGTAACATCTGTAAAAACACCGCCATCTTTATCAAATCATTAAACCAAAGGATAAGTTCGCAGAGAACAAACAATAAATCTAGTGAACGTTAAACGTCAATTCAAAAATTCGCCGGAAATCAAAGTGTTGCCATATAAAAAAAATCCGTGTGGAATTTTACAAAATTAATAGAACATAATCGGAGACGGGACATTTTCATGAAGTGACGTCACGAGCTTAATTAATGGATTTATTTATTTAAAAATTAAAAAAAAACTATAGATTTCTAAAAAAAATTACTAACGTTTTCGTAATCTTAGTAAAAAAATATCCACATGATTTTTTCTAATTCGTTATGAAATCTATGCAAGTGGCCTACTGTATTAGAAGAAAATATTATTTTTTAATTTTTTAAATACTTTGTCTAGTTTGTATACTGAAGGTCTGTTGATGCTGTTCAAAACAGGCAATTTTAACGATTTTTAGAGGGTCCTAACTCCTATAAGAAGCATCGTATTAAAAAAAGCAAAACAGCGATATGCTTGTGGTCAATAGGTATCTGTATTATATTAAAAATATTTGATACGATTAAAACACTTATTTTGTGTAAAATCACGAGTTTTAATTAAACCACGAGTACAAATTAATACTAAACAAGAAATAAATAGTGTGTGCTTTTATATAAATACAGAGGGAGACAACAAGATAAAAATATAACAAACAGTAAGGATACGTTTACATCAGTATAAAAGAAATGGGTATAATCGACATATAATTATGCGGACTGATAATATTTCAATTGTTTATTGGAAACAGACCTAATATTGGGCAACTAGATACACAAAATAAGTGTTTTAATTATATTAAATATATGAAACCACAAAACGATTCCTTTCTACAATAATAAAAAATATTTGCACTAGCGTCAAAATCCAGGGAGGAAATTAGAGAATGTGTTTGTGTGGATAAAACGAGGCCCGGTTTCTTCTTAACAAAGCCGCTTGAAGATAGACTGCGGGCCGATATTACGAAGAATAATAAAAATCATGTAATTGCTTACTCGAAATAATTGGAACATATTTTTTTACCGAATTTTGGAAATTGTGCTACTGTTATTTTTCCATGTAAGGAATCATTTTCGCAGTGGAATGTTATTTGCAATGTGTATTCAAAGGCGTATTCGTATGAAAATGAACGTAATGGCAGGGTGGAAATGCTTCTTGACACCCTTCACATTTTACACATTTCCTGCAATCCCATGTGGCCTGCGGCAGACTTCTGAAGTAGAAAGGTTTAATTTTTTATGAGATCTTCCGTTTGGAATATGCCAACGCAGTCATGCACCGCCCTAAATAAATAATATGATACTTACATTTTTTATATATCACCTATTTAATAAATTCACAGTGATTTTTACACCATAAAGCATAAATTAAAGATACAATGTAATGTGCAAAAAATATTAATTAATATCAAACATAAAAGAATGCACACTCATTACCGCAGTATTAAAAATATTTTTTAAAAAAATCGTTCATTCATTTGTTTTCAGTAATAATATTATTAAACCGGAAACAGAAAATCAGTTATTAGGAAATATTTATAACGGATGAATTCAAGGAAAAGTTTGAAAAATTTAAATTTTCCACAACTCGTAATTTTATTTTAATATTAATCAATAATATAATGCTGGATGTGATGGAAGTATCTAAGAGTATCATAGTTCTTATTTTCAGCTGCTATATATGTGAAAATCAATGCTTGATTCTGTTTATATACTATATATGTGAGTATATGAGATTCATCCGATGCGATAAAACTTTGGGGATTTGATGTGTTTATGTCTGCGATGGTTTCTATATATACAATAGTACGATATCGAGGAAACTTTGGTGAGCAGTTGTGAGCACGCCCGCGAAGGTTTATATATGTACTGGTGAGTTCTGGCATTATGAAATTTGTATAAAAAAATGCAATTGGTGGCACGCGAGCTGTTTGAAAACTGAATGTACCGGGACTGGATCTATGGAATCCGGAAGGGGGGAGGGAAACCCGAGAGGGGGGAGGGAAACCTGAGAGGAGGGAGGGGATTCCGAGGGGAGGGGAACTCGGGAGGAGGGTTCGCGGGACGGTAGTAGAACGGGCGAGGGGAGTGGGGAGAGGAAAGGCGGAGAAGGCGGAAGCGAATGGGATGTGCGAGAGGAAGGCGAGGCGGAAGGGAAACGATACAAATGGGAAAGGACACGCAGATAGAAACAATTTCTTTATTAAGTGGCATAGCAACGCACGCCGGGAAATTGCTAATATATAATAAATTTACGTCGCAGTTCTTGCGATATTTAGTGGTGTAATAGTCAGCATGGTCACCTTCCATGCAGTTGGAAGGTGTTCAAATTTCTACCGTTATATAATTTTCCATATTTTTAGTTATTTTTATTTAAAATCTATATATATTATTTTTATTTAAAATATTTTTATATAAAAATATACCACGGGATACATTAGTATCCCGTGGTTTTTCACGGATCTGCTCTAGTTGATAATAAAATGTAAAGTATAAGTTTGAAACAAAAAAGATCTCGACCTATTCAGCTTCTGAAGTTTTCGCTGCATTGTAGGATTTGATAAATGTACAAAGTTGCGGTGATTTTTTTAACTTATAATGATTTTGAAAGGGTCGGAAGCTGAAAGCGAAAATCTGTATTTTACGACATTGTCTTTTCGCTGCGCTTAATGCAGCGCCGCCGGGGGAAGGAAATAAAAGCTTTACAATTTGTTTTTTTTTTACGAAAATACGAGTATTGTTAAAAATTGGTAAATAGAGTGGCAAAAGGTCTTTGTAGGTCTGCTTGTTATCACAATCATTGTTTTTTGGGTCAACAAATAAACAATACCTCCATAGCGATTCCAGAAGTTTTCACAAAATTCGATAGAAATTCTAGTATCGCTGGTACGTGTTCTGTATGGCTATGGTTTGCTTCACTTATTGTAAAGCTCACAACTAAATAACAAAATATTTTATATGAATTTTATCACTTGTGCAAGCTTTCTGAATATTAGAATTTATGATGTAGTATAGTAGACTTGTGAAGAAGCACTTGTTATTTTATAATTTTAGGATTTACAAATTAAAATATTTGCCTAGGGATCACTGCCCTTCAAAAGCAGATATTTACTTATCAATGTTAGTAAAACTTAAAAAATTATAATCTCTGTCAAAAATTTTAACAAAGTAAATGAGCATTTCAAATAAAGAATTATTAATGAATTATTTATTTATTTGTAAGAAACAAACAGCTTTTACATAATACAAATACAGTGATAAATATATAACTGAACTGGAGTCAAGCCACAGAAGTTTCTTATGCTAAAATACATCGGAAATGAAGTTTTATTAGTTTAAATATGTTCGCTTGTCTGATATCAGTTAATTACTTGAATAATTTACGCAGGTATATCTATCATTACTTCATGCGTGCACCCATGCACTAATAATAAAAATTAGTATTTTTGATTACTCAATATTAATTTTTGATTCCAATCGAGTAAAGTTTTTAAATCACAGTGTAAATTCTGAAAAATAAAAGTGTAAATAAAAGGAATTTCTTATCCAAGTTATTACTTTATTTATTAAATGAAATAAATTGGATTTATTGTTAAAAATATTAATCCATTTTCGTTTTGGTCAGATGACCTCCTCAACTAATTTTAATTAGTTTCCTTTGTATCCCGTTTAACTATTTGTTATAAATGAACCACGTGCAATCTAGAATTAGTTTAAAATAGGAGTAACGAAATATTCTCCATAGATCGATGATGGTTAGATTAGTTTTTAAATAGGATTTTACACGAACACAGACGTTTTTAATCCCATTTTAAAATTGGGAGATATCATCTAAACGCCAGAGCATGTCAGCGAGCATGGTCTTCCAAATGAGCTTTGGGAATGTCTGGATTTGACGGCAATGCTCTTCTACTAGAAATTAATTTGTCGGATCGCTTAGATACTGAGTAAAGAAAACGTGTCTCATTTTAAACTAATTGTGATAAATGTATTAATATCGGTCGTGGATTTTGCTCAAAAATGAACGAATTAAATAAGGTGTTTAGGAATCATAAAAGGCTATAAACATATTTATATATAATGTTGAAAGAATACCAGGTGGACGGACTACAAGGACTTACAGAAAAAAGCTGGCTGTTTGCAAGGAGACTTGGAGTAAGGCGAAAAGGTCAGTAAAGTTGAGAAGAATGATTAAGAATGGAAACTCGGAGACGACACTTTGGAAGATATAGATGATGATCTCCACGACGAAGAAAATCTAATCATCACTTCGTAATCTTTAAAAATGACCGAGAAAATTGACAAAAACTTTTGTATTATTTATTCGTAGCCTTGATCATTTTTCTTTTGTGTCTCTCATGAAAATGCCCCAACAGGAATCGTCAGAATTTGACACATTTTTAAGAGTATCACAAAATGTAATATCCTTTTCACGTTTGTCCTCAAAACGATAATGTGCCCCCTTCCACCTTGTATTGTGTCTCTCGTTTTATGGTAGTTGGTGACGTCGGTTGTCAGTTGACAGTCACAGGAGCAGGAAAAGAGGGCAGAAATAACGGTTATCATTTTACCCCATTCCTTCACCAAAGATGTGATGTCCTGAAGATCCATTGGAAATCTGTTGACACATTGTTAACGTAACGAATGACGCTTTTTTTTGCTTACAAAAAATGTTGGTTTTTTTAAACAAGTATTTTATTAATTTCATATTAACAAAACACTTAATTTAAATTCTATTGATGACACAAATTAAGTTTTCTGTGTTTGAAGAAAATGAACTTTTTTATTAAACCCCCGATGAAGATTTTATGTTGAAACAAACCGATTGATAATTTATTATTTTAACTAGCAAAAACCCGTTTACGAAGGTTTTTAGCTGTCAGGCCCATCTTTATATTCATCAGGATTTGTTTTAACTTTATATAATTTAGTATGTATATTATATTGAAGGAATGGCTGAAAACTAGCTCAGACCCACTTCGTAAAATAATCAATGCTATAATTTTTTTTTAATATTTATAAATTTGTAAAAATCATTTGACAAACAAATGTTTTTATTTTATTATCATCATCATCATCACACCGCAAACGTGACATTAGGGCAACATTTTTTGGTTTGTATAATATTTGAAATAGTCACCTAAATGTCGCCGCGATAAAATCGCTTATTGAAATCAAATAACAGAGATCATTTAAATAACTCACAAAAACTTATTTTGGTTAAATTAGGAAACGATTTTTATTTGCTTTATACACAATTTTCAACCTTCATACCGCGAAATTTAATTCGTGACAATCGAAGAAAAAATCATAACTATTAAAAAATCATCAAACCAATTAAAATTTATTAAATAAAAAATTTCCGGTGTAGTCGGATAACCAAATGTTAATTCTCACATTTCAAATTTTGAATAGAACAGCTGATCGAGTGCGAAGAAATAATAATTTTATAGGTGTGTTTACACGAACGCTTCATTAACCACACAAAAATAAGAAATTTGTCATAAGTTTTTAATAATGTATTATTAAGTTTTTCTTGATTTTTTCTCCTTAAAGTTCCGCGGCACGCGTGTGGAACAATGTGTATACGTAAGTGTTTTACATAATCATTAGCTTATACTCTTTACTCTTTCAATTGAAAAATTGAAAACAATATTTCCTCTACATTTAAGAAACATTTCACGTTGCTGTTCCAGACATCTAGACAAGCAGATAAACGAGATGACATTCGAACGATTGTTTAAAAATTGCATCAAAACGTCTGGCGTCTGGGAACCCACGACTTCCTCCCACTCGTCTTGCCGCATACCCACGGAAATAGGTCAAGATGTTACATCTCACAGATTAACGTCGCAGCGAACAAAATAACAACGTGTATTTCTACCTGTGTTGGCGTCTCAAAGGCTGTACTTGCACTGAATGCTGAATTTGGAATAAGAGATTATCTACTAACAGTTTCGAAAAACAATATAGATTTAAATATATTTTTGAAGTAAAACTTCTTTATGCATGTTCGACTTGGAGGGTAAGCTGGTGAATGCGTTACGAAAAGTGTGATGCGAACGGTAATCTATGCGAACGGTGATCGATGCGAACGGTGATCGGGCGAGGCGTACATACTGCACAACTTAGGTAAGGCGTACATACTAACCCAAGGTCGTAGGTCACCCCAATGTCGTAGGTCACCCCAAGGCAGTAGTCAACCCAAGGTCGTAGTTCACCCCAAGGTCGTAGATCACACCAAGGTCGTAGGTCACCCCAAGGTCGTTGGTTACCCCAAGGTCTTATTAACCCCAAGTTCGTAGGTCACCCCAAGGTCGAAGGTCACCTCACGGTCGTAG
The DNA here is from genome assembly GCA_917563855.2 of Limnephilus lunatus. NCBI lineage: Eukaryota > Metazoa > Arthropoda > Insecta > Trichoptera > Limnephilidae > Limnephilus > Limnephilus lunatus. The sequence goes on along the minus strand of OU830595.1, from coordinate 89,421,203 downwards.
GTCACCCCATGGTCATATGTCACCCCAATGTCATATTAAACCACCCCAAGGTCATATTAAATCACCCCAATGTCATATTAAATCACCCCAAGGCAACGAAGGAAAAATAGAGGAAATAATTCGTATAGAAGCCAATTTTGGCGTAGTTGTAGAGGAAGGTGTCCTTAACAACATACTAAAAATATCGGGTAGTGGGGGTGGAGCTAAGCGGGGGGGGGGGGTTTCAGTTTTTCATTAATAACTCAAAATCTACTGCCTCTAGCGAAAAAAAATTTCTTGACTAAATAATCTACATAAAATTTTCTACCAAAAGGATCAATACTTAAGGAGATACGAAGGGGGGAAAATGTAAAATTTAAAAAAAAACTTTTTATTGATAAACATGAAATGTTTTGAGTTTTACACGCTTTTCTCGATAAAATTACAATATGTTTCAAGGGTGAATTATCTGTAAGTTTCTCATTGGAAACCTTAAATATTTATCAACATAAAAGTTTTGGACTTGTTTATTCTACAAGCCTAATATTATTCCTATTCAATAAATTTAATTTGAAAAGTAAAAGGAATTCTCAGTTAGTTTATATACCAGGTGAAGTTAGTTGAAATGGCTTTAGCTAACTTTAGTTACCACATCGGAATTGCCAAAAATCCAGATTTCTTCCTTTCACATCACGGCGTGATGGTTAGTTAGTTAGTTAGTTATATTTTTCAAAATTCAGTTAAATTAAAATACTTTATATAATACTGTTTAATCAAAATAATCGACCTATTTCAAAACTAATGATTTCTTCGACATTAAAAAAGTATACTAAAAAAGAGTTTACGTTTATCCTGACAAAGAAGCCAATGGTTTCAAAATATGAATTTGGTGGAGTAAACAAAGCATTTTGTTTTCATTAATTCATAAATTCTTGCGGTATCACATAAAAATATTTAATTGTTTTTAAAATAAAAAATATTACATATTATGAAATTAAAATAGGTAATTTTACTTTAATATTTTAAAACAATTGAATTCACTAAGCAATACGTTACAAAGACCGCAAAGATACATAAAATAACAATTCTCGGTCTCAGTATCACCCTGAAATCGGTTGAATTCACAATGCGGTGTGCGGCAAACGAAACATCCAGTACCTTCATCACGTGCAGATTGAAATTTTATGCACATTTCCCGGCATCCGTAGCAGCCTCCCCGGCATCCAATCTCGGTAATAGCTTTCCCATCATGCAGTCCATTTTTCTTTCTGCGGCTCGGGCGTCCCACTGCGGCTTGGGGCTGCAGGCTGCAGGCTACACTACAGACTATTCCTCCGTGTACCACAACCTGGTGAATTATTCACCGACTTCACGATGTTACACGGAACTTTGCAGTACGATAACTGATTAGATGTTACTTGCAACTTTGCAGTACAATACTCTAACTGATTATGAGCGGCTGGAACTTGAGGAACAAACACGTAATTCTCTAACTGACTGATTCATCGTGCAACTCTTGAGGTTTCTCATACTTTGAAATGTTCAGTAGCATGTTTAGCTCGGTCTCATTACTCTGTGCTCTGTGGGATTCTTGAGGTGTTGGAATTTACATCTGAGAGTGTAAATGCACCACCAAATAGTTTCTCCATTTCGATTCTTTTTGATAATAAATACCGCGGCACAGATAAAATTCAAGAATCCTGTGCGGCAATTCTTACTAGCAAACAAAAAAGTTTTTCTAATAAACGATTTGACGTCGGGCAGTGCCTGCTTTCATTTTTACAAAGTTCAGCCACTTATGGTAAATAAACTGCAGCGTCACAATTAACAGTTGCAATAAGTAGAGCTATAAACTAACTTATTTATTAAAAATCGCCATTACAAGGTGATGTAGAAACAGTATAAGTCAAAGCTCATAAAAAGCAAAAGTCTTAAAAAGTCGCCTTCTGGGCCTTAACCGAGCAAAACCAGAACAATTCATATTGCGGTTGGGCTTGATTTCAAGATAATTAAACAATTTATCCATTTCAAATGCATAATAATTTGATTATATGTTTACAAAATTCAATTTTCTCAAGTAGACCAACAGTTTCCCATTAAAGCAAGCTCATTTTCGTTCCCAGATGGACATAAATTTGGCATACAATGCTTCTGTGGACCATCGCCTCCTGCATAATTGACTAAATTCGCAGTGCAACATTGCAGAACAAAGCAGTTAAGGCTACGGTCGTATTTGCTGTTTAACTGTTAGGTACGTCTTCGGTGTATTCCATTTTACAACAAATTCACTTTGATCGCTTACGGCCGATTTCATGGAAATCAATTCAAGAATGCGCGGGAAGTAGGTACGTGCCCCTTGCATTCGATGGCTTCAGGGAATAGTGTTTTTTTGTTAGCGAATAGTTCATTTGCAATATGGAGTTCATTCTAAATTCTAGCGCATAGGAAGTACAGCGAAAAGATTCCAAATAAGCTCAAATATGAAAATTTTCGTCTTATTATTTTCGGAAAAAATTAGAATCGTTTTTCTTGAGAAGGGATTTGATTGACGTAAGCTATGTGCCGAAACGCTAAAGGAAGACAAATTGTAAGTTTTTCTCAGAATCCGCTCATTTTTCCTTTCAGAAAACAGTATTTAAGCAAAAAAAAATTGTCACTGAGGATGAAATGAAATATTTTAATAAATGTAGGCACATAAATAAATATACAGGTAAATCATTTCAAAGAGACCCTTGTTCTTGTAGTGGTGTACTTTATATTTAAGAGTAATTTAGTTTTTGTTTAAGCTCAGAACGAAACAAAAAGTATATCTTACTAATATTATGAATGCGAAAGTTTGTATGGATAGTTGGCTGGATTTTACTATTTAACGCAATAAATATCGAATGGAATTTATAAATTCTTTCACTAATCGAAAGCTACTTTATTTGCGAGTAACATGGGCTATATATATATTGGTAAGCTCTGGCGTTATGAATAAGCTGTGGCATTATGAAATTATCTATTCTACGTTTATTGGCAAAGCGTGTTACTAAGTAAATGTTTGACGTGGTCTGTCGAAAGCGAAAATTCAAATATTAGTATTCTAATATGAATATTTATTGTAGGTAGATACAAATATAAAATAGGTACTTATCTACATTTTGACCTAAGCCAACAGCTATACTAATATTATGAATACGAAAAGAAGCGTATTTGATTGTTGATTGATTGGGGGAGGGAAAGTGGTAGTGCGGGAGAGGGGGGGGGGGAGTGGGGGGGGGGGAGTGGGGGGGGGGAAGAATACGCGAGCGAAGCCGGGGGTAAAAGCTAGCTAAAAGAATAATGTCGAGTTAAAACAAATTTAAACGGAATTGATAAATGTCCTAACGTACCCCGTTTTTTGTTCATTTGGAAGGTGAGAAAGGACTGCTGGCGGATGTTCCAAACTAATTCTACCCCTGTGCACATATATTTAAAAACGTGTCCTAGTTAAAATGATTTGCCTGTATAGCTTTTGGTGCTTAAAAAGAAAGAATCAGAGAATTTTAAATATTTTGAAAAACGTTATTTGATTGACAGAAAAATTCGTAAAAATACTATGAAACAATTCATTTCAGTCTGACATTCCGAAAGCTTTCATACCTGATTATTCATTCACTGGACGAAAAAAAACCCTCTTCACGATTATTTATCAACATGTTGCAAAGGCCAGTAATAAAATATTTCCTAACAGGGGTTAAAAAAACAAACAACTACACAAAAAAAAACACAGGGAAAAGAAATCTTACTGCGGCGAAACTTCCTCCCCTTTTGGGGTGAACTCGGATCGCTTTTACATTTTCCCGGGGAATATCTTACTCGGTTCAAGTATTTTTTAAAGGGGATATGTTTTAAAACGTAAACTTTTATCAGCTCTTTGTTTCCAAGTGTTTCCTACGGGAATAAGGGCGATAACGCTTTTAATATTTAATAGATGTACATTTTGTAAAGCTGTTTTTTAATCTTAAATAATGAAAAGATTTAGTATCTTTTTATACTTCATAAGATTTATTATATTAAAAATACATGGTGTATAGGGGGAAGTCCCGCAGTGCCGAACACCTAAGCTTGGGAGACATTAAAAAAACGAATGGATTTTTATTTATTTATTATACATTTATGGATACACAAAAATTATAGACATGTAAATAAATCAATAAACAATCAACAGAATTCAAATTAAAAGTGAAAACAAAAGCTAATCATTGGCATCAATTTTTGGTTTATCATTCTGTGGCACCTACTACCGAACATACTTATATCATAACATTTTTATATCGTAATATCTATCACAAATATACTTATCAGAGCACTCTGGAATATCAGCGCATATCTCGTGAGCCCATTCCTTACTCGAATTGCACCGAATCAGGTCCTCATCATAACTTATATAAAAATAAATAAAAACTTAAATAGCATCAACAACCAAGAAGGTTCTCGTCGAGGCGGTGGTGTGATGATCATTACACACAACAATCTTAACGCATACCCTCGCAAAGACTTGGTATGCAATGCTGAATGCATTGAGGAATGCCATGTATCTCGTGCATGCAATCCTCTTGTCAGTGAAGACTCACACCACCCATCGCTTCAAATTACATTACAAATCGATACTCTTCCAATTATCATAGCTCCTCCTAAAGTACTTTGCTTGTTTGAAAAAGCAGACTATGAATTAATCAACCAACATCTGTCAACGATAGACTGGTCTTTTACTAAGGAAAATGCGAACGTTGACGAAGTAGTTGAATCCTTTTATAACATCTTAAATAATACCATCAACCAATTTTGTCCCCAAACGCATCGTCAGAAAGAAAAAAATTCCTTTCTGGTATTCAACTCCTCTAATCAAAATTATTAAAGAAAAACAAAAACTTCATAAAAAATGGAAATCCTATAATAATTCAATAGATTACATAGAGTTCACTATCAAACGTACACAACAAAAACACCTACAGAAGCATTGCTATAATCAATATAATATAAGTTCGGTTGAATCTAACATTCAGACTAATAATAAACAACTCTGGAATTACGCTAAAAACAAAAGTAAAACAACCGGCATCCCACAAATCCACAAATCATGCACCTTAAAGACGAGTCAGGCACCTGCGCTCATCAAGTATGTCAATTATTCTCTAAACACTTTCAGTCCACCTACGTAAGCGATATGAGCACGAACAATACCAGCACAATTGATATTTCTACGTTTGTAAATAATCATTCCTCGATTAGTTACGTTAATATTGACAATCTAATGATCAAATAATACCTAAATAAATTAGATGTTAGTAAGGGTGCTGGTGGTGACGGTATCTCGTCATATTTTGTCAAAAAATGTGCCAAAACTCTTTCTTACCCTTTAACTAACATATTTATAATGTCACTAAAAGAAGGTAAATTTCCCACAACGTTTAAAGAAGCAATTATAATCCCTATTCATAAAACAGGTTAAAAAATTATCATTGTAAACTACCGCCCAATCTCAATACTCACGGTATTTAGTAAACTTTTTGAACGTGTTGTCTACGATCAAATTTACACAATAAATGTTCGCAATATACAAAACCAACAACACGGATTTATTCAAAAAAGATCAGTACTAACAAACTTGGTAAATTTTACGGAATATTTGACGAGCAATATGGACAAAAGAAACCAAGTAGATGTAATCTACACCGTTTACTCTAAGGCCTTCAATACGGTAAACCATTTCATCCTTATTCAAAAATTAAAACAGTTAGGCATCCATGGTGACTTACTCCGGTGGCTCACTTCATACCTTTGGAGTAGGCTTCAAAGTGTCTCAATTGGGGGAACAAAGTCTAGCTTCTTTTCTGTGCCCTCCGGTGTACCTCAAGGTTCTCATTTAGGCCCATTATTAATTAATGTGTATATATATGATATTTAAAAATGTTTTTTTACATGCTAATTACCTAGCATATGCAGATGATAAAAAAATATACTTAGTTATCAAATCAATCAATGACTGCATTAGACTTCAAGAAGACCTCAATCGTCTTTTTGTCTATTTCGAATTAAACAAACTTATTAATAACACCTCAAAGTGAAATAAATTAACATTTACACGTAATAAAAACGTAATTTCCTTTGTATACACACTGAACGGCACACATATCAATGAAGTAAAATATATCAGGGAGCTTGGCGTAACAATGGATGTAAAATTAAACTTCATACAACACGCTGATGAAGTAATTAACAAAGGCCAATATAATGCTGGGGTTTATAATTCGTATAGCAAAACCCTTCCACAACATAAACACTCTATATTCCCTTTACACCTCATATATTCGCCCGCACTTGGAACACTGTACACCGATCTGGACTCCTTTATACCAAGCCCATATTTAAGAATAGAAAGAATTAAAAAAAAATTTTAAACACTTAAATTATAAATTCAAATTACACTTCTCAAATTATACCGAATCCATTAAATTTCACAATTTCAAATCCCTCCAAACACGACGTCTAATTTTTGATCAAATCCTATTGTTTAAAATTCTAAACAATGGCCTGGACTCGCCAGAACTTACCAATTTAAAAAATTTTCATATTCCGTCAAGATCAACCCGGCAATCCGATTTATTTTCTTTACCCTCTTGTAGAACAAACATGAGAAAAAACTCACCCAATTCCTCGTGTATGTATGTGCACAATATAATACAAAATTTCACAGCATTGACATTTTTAGTAAAAACCTAAAGAAATATCGATGTGAAGTAACGCGTACGATCGATTATTAATATGAGAATATATCATGAGCATCTCCTATCCTTTTCCTATATTCCTATTCCTCTCCCCTTTCTATGACCCAACATTAATTGTAATACAATAAAATATCATTTCCGATGTACTTTAGCATAAGAAACCTCTGTGGCTTGACTCCAGTTCAATTATATAATTACCACTGTACATGTATTATGTAAAAGCTGTTTGTTTCTTACAAATAAATAAATAAATAACTTTGTAAACAAACAACACAATACGTTGCTTGAGTTGCATGCGCAGATTGGTTACGCTTTTGACGGTTTTCTTGTAATGGCAAAGTTTTAGTCTTTTTATCTGTCTTCTTAAATGTTAAAATTAAAACGATGAGATATTTTGAAGAATACAGCTGATGCCAGTAAATATAAAAAATTAAATGCTGGTTTTAAAAATTCTCTTCATGTCTTTATTTTCTTCAATAGCACGCATCTATTAGCCAAGTCTTTGATGTGTGTTTCTAAGACATTCTCATATTCCGACGTAAAGGTTTTCATGAACCTCCCTATGATAGGTTTTATTTCTACTTCTTTTTCTTCTCTTACAAGTTTCAGTTTATCATATAAAGTAGTAGTGGGAATACCGTATCTTGAAGCAGCTTCTCTAAAGGATATATTTTTCGTAGTTACTTTTTCAATTGTAGCTTTTAAAATTTCGGGTTGCCAGCGACCTTTTTTTGCTCTATCCTATAGAAATAATAAAATGAAACCTTCAATATTATTCAAAATGAAATAATCGCGAAAAAATAATTGTTCGGTCATAGGGGAAAAAACATTGTTCGATCCTAGGGACTCATAGAACAAAATGAACATAAGAATAACTTTAAACATGCTTATTTAATACAATTTTTAAACACTAAAATTGTAAAAATACTTATCAAAGACAAATTAAACTCTAATAGGAATGTCACCACACGTAAATCTTGCAACAATCAGGATTTTCTTGTATGCACGATACGTCACGTTCCCAAGCAAAATGAAAGCGTCAACTCTTACGGAAGCTATGAGCATGACTAACTGCTGCCGCGCCTCTCGCGGCCTAACTAGCTCTGTCTCTTACTTTACCACGACAAACCGACCGTTTTCGATCGCTTATATGTTATAGGTTTCGTATTCGTTCGATACTACCTGCTGTTTGGCGCTAGGGGACTTCCCCCTAGACTTGATACTATGAATCGAATGAAATTCTCTAGAAGAATAAGTATGTCCATCAGATATTTGCAGATATGTATGGAGTGCATTTTGCACGAAATTGAATGTTTTTAAATGTGAATAAAGCAAGGAGAATGGGCAAGAGCGGAGGTAATGTATTCCATTCCATTCTCTCTACCTACCTATCCAAAAAAATATAAACCTGTCTTATGAACCAAATAAATTTTATTAGATTAAGTTGTGTTATTTAACAATTGATTAATGAAAAATAATATAAGTATATTTTTGCGGCACGTTCCAGAGTGAAAGATATTCTCGGTATCGCCCTGGTGTAAGACCATAATTCATAATTGAAACGTTACTTGAAATAGCTTTAGCCATGTTTGGTGACCAGATCTTAATAGCCAGGTACTCCCCAGTATTCCTCCATCCCCTCCCCATTACCTTCAGCCTCACAACATACCCCATTCGGGGATCCCATAGTCTCACTGGCTCCAGACGGGAGCAGCTGGGACTCTTGTGAGGTATTCATATATAAAAATCACACTAAATGGACCATCCTATATTTGAAAATAACCACCGTTGTTCCAATGAGAGTCGTCACAATACAGAAAAAATTTACACTGATAATATTGTAAAACACTGTCCTTAGCTCTCGCTTTAATTAAAATATTTGAAATACCTATTATTAGTAAACATATTTTTTACTAACGCCTATGTGATGAACAAATGATTACGAAAGTGCTTTGGTATATTTGGGGACAAACAAAATGCCCAGAAAGGTCAACTCGTCAAACATATTCAACTGGTATCCATTTCAAAATTATTTATTCATTGAACGTGAGCACATTGAACTTTACATAAAATTTATGTAAAATTATTTACCAGAAATAAAATTTCCTGAAAATATTATTTTATATTACAAAACTTTGAGAAAATATTATTGTAGGCTTTCAGCTAATGAAATTATTTGAAGATTTTTTAGAATTCTTAAGCAAAAAAAAATACTGCGAGCATTATTAATATTGAAACCCAAGAAAACATCAGATAAAATACTTTAGCTATTTATAAATAGTTCATAATTGCGCACGAAAGTGAATTTGAATTAATTATTATTTAAAAATAAAGAATTTCTGAGGGAAATTTTTTGGGTATTTTGGGTTTAAATAAAAAAGGACCTCAACTTTTGCAGAAAAAAAACAGTTGACATAAGTGAAAAACGGTTCACGGCGAGTTCATCGAAAACGAGTTCATCGAAAATCAATTCATCGAAAACCAATTCATCGAAAACCAATTCATCGAAAACCAATTCATCGAATGATCAATTCGTCGAATCGCCAATTCATCGAAAAAAAGTTTTTTTGTAGATATTAGAGAGAAATGCTGAGCGGACCAGGAAGTTAAAAAAGCATTGATCAATAAAAGTTGACAATAAATTTATTTATAAAATAATTGATAATAAAACTTTGGACAATGAAACTAATTTACATAAAAGATTAATTAGTAAAATAGTTTTCATAAACAAATATAAATTTGTTAACAATAGAACAGACGTCGAGAACCTTAATAATTTGAATAAAAATATGATTAAAAATGTATAGTTTTTTGTATTATGAGATATGATTGGATTGATTCTGTAATTTTAATTTGATTGATTTTTTAATTTTAATTTGATACATTTTTATTCACAGTAATTTTACAATATTTAAATTTAACATATAATGTGCTCAGCGCAAAGCTCACGCATTCTCTAATAAGTATATAAGGTAGATATTTATTTGATTGCTTTATGAAAAAAAAAAATTCGTTGAATTGACTGTTCGATGAATTGATCATTGGATGAATTGGTTTTCGATGAATTGGTTTTCGATGAATTGGTTTTCGATGAATTGGTTTTCGATGAATTGATTTTCGATGAATGGATTTTCGATGAACTCGTCGGTTACCGTGAAAAACATACACCATATTAAAGCAAAGTTTTGCACGCACGTTTTTCTTGTATTTTTATTTTTTTTACATGAGCTCCGCACAGGAGGCCCTGAGGAAAATAATTTCCCTAAGGGGCCTATGTCATCTTTGGGGATTGTTTAAGGAAAGTAAGGAGAGGAGAGTTCTGAAAAGGAAAAGGGTTTAAGGGGTGGGAAGGAATCTGGGGTTCAGTGTGTCCTGGTCATCCGCCTCCAAGACCTAGACAAACTTCACCCCATGAACCCGGGCACCCCTGCTAAATCACCAAACGTAGCGAACCACTTGGGGTGACCGATGGCAGAGGTGTTGGTTATCCATTAAAGGTTCCCGGGGCGGCGGTACCTTACGATTTGTTACCCCGTACGATGAAAGAATGTTTTAAATATTAAAGACATTAAAACCTTTGGAAGATAATACCTTATGAGTTATAAAGTTCATCCAGTTTTCTATGCAATATCTTTAACATTTTGTGTGTGACTAATCGCTGTGAATTTATGCGTTAATATAGTAATGGAGTGCAATATTTTATAATGTTGCCATTTTCGGTAAGATACCAATGTACACGATAGAACATATACATTCCACAGAAAATTCTCTTTTTCCATACATTATATAGATTCACAAAGAACTTTTCTTATAATTGGTGTACATATTAAAATCATTGAATAATTGGTTTGGTGCATGTACAAATGTACACTATGAATACATATTTGCAATTTGGTAGTCTCATAAACACCTCTGCCATATGACACCCGTAGTTTGTTATGTTTGGTGCCTGGGATCATGAGGTTGGATGCGTTAGCCCACCAACTGCGTGGCAGGCCGGAGTGGGAGACTGGTTGAGGGAGACCTTTTGATGTCTCCAGCAGGACTCTCTCAGAACATCGCTTTGCACCGCTGTGGGGGGACGGATTCATAAGTTAGTAACTCCTGGAAAGATTCTCCCAGATTCATTCCTACCCGCCCCTCATCCCTTTTCCTTCCCAGAAGTCCTCTCTTTTCTTATCATTTCTTATCCTAAAAAGACCCTCCACATAGCATTGCCAAAGACGATATGATGCTGAGTTATTTTCCTCAGCGTCTCATGTGCGGATCTAATGCAAAAAATGCGAGTATATATTTTTGCACACATGAGGTTCTATGTTAAAGATTCTATAATTTATTACTGAACGGTATATGCTATTTTGCCAAATTTCATTATCCTAAAAGCTGAATCTATTGTCTAGCTAACCGAAAAACCTTTATTTATTATTTATATTGGTTTATATTACTAACCCCCTTTGATTACACGTATATTCAAGTTGACCGGTGACTTATTTGGAAATGTTAAACGAAATGTACAATCTATTAAAAAGTAAATGAAAAAAAAAAACTTACATTTTGAGAAATCTTCAGGTTAGAAATACTTCGTACACGAGAAATACAAAAACATCCTTATTTACTTTTTATTAAAAACTAGCTGACCCGACGAACTTCGTACCGCCTCGGAATCAATAACTGTTCAATTAAATTCAGTTTTTTGTTACAAGTTAAAAATTACACAATGAAGCAATCATCAATGCGCAACTGTCCGTGTTTTGTTTTTGTCAGTATCAGAGATGTAAAGATTTAAATGTTTTGTGATTTTCTTATTTTTCTACTTACTTACGGGGTTATTGGGTGCCGCCGCCCCGGGAACCATTTATTGGATAACCAACACCTCTGTCATACGTCATCCATAGGTCACCCTAAGTGGTTCGCTACGTTTGGTGATTTAGCAGGGGTGCCCGGGTTCATGGGGTAATGTTTTTCCTGGTCCTGGCGGCTGATGCGTCTGCTCACCCGCTGCGTGGCGGGCCGAATCGAGAAATACTGGTTGAGGTAGGCCTTTTGACCTTTCCAGCTGGAGTCTCTCGACCCATCGCCTAGCACCGCAGTTGAAGGGATGGATTAATACGTCCGTCACTCCCGGACACACTGACCCCAGATTCGTACCCACTCCTCATACCTTTTTCCTTCCCAGAACTTCCTATCCTTCACTACCTTAAAAATACCCTCCACATAGCATCCCCTAAGATGACATAGGTCCTGGGAAAATAATTTTCTTGAGCTGATGTAAAAAAAATTGCTTTTCATTTTCTTTATACGTGTGAGGGATTTTTATTATAATTATTGTATCTTTCCTTTGGATGGGTGGAGACATACGTTCACCGTTTGTCTCATTTTCGACTATCGACATTTAGTGTGTGAGAAAGAGAGGCAGCATTATATGTTTAAGAATAAAAGCAAAACAATCAGCGCATTGAGATTTGACGTTTTTGAATTTTTGGAACTCACTCACTACTCAATATTATAGGTACTTATCACAAAATTCCCGCAGCACTTTCAAAATATGAGATTTCGTTCCATACAAAATGTATGGGGAAAATAATTTTATTAATAACTATTTTTTTCGTTAATTTTTGTGATGTTTTAATAGTTATTATGTTATCCGGGGCGGAGACAAATCCAACAAATCAAAGATCAAAATCGGCCCATCCGTTCTCGAGTTATAAATAGTGTAACTAACCCGACTTTGTTTTATATATTAAGATTATTGAAATCTTCCTTCTGTCGTTCAATCTTCGGTCTTTCAGGCATTTGGTGAAATTTTTTTGAATTCTTTGTATAATCTACGCAATTCAATTCTTTGTGTAATTACAATTCAACGAATATACTTAATATTTTAAATTTAAATGCAAAAACCATAAAATCAATGAAAAAAACATGCAAAAATAAAAGCAAAAATGTGAAAACAAAATCCAACTGCATTAATTTACCTTTCCTCAAAAAAATTCCACTGCCAATATTAAAAAAAAAACACGAAATTTTCTGATTTGAATACAGATATGCCCAGTTGTTTCGCAGAAATTCAAGTGTGAAAAAGTCATCAAATGGCCATTCAAGGTTATTTTGTTTTTTGACAGTCGAAAGGTTCCATTTTAACGCCACGATGATGTCCGTTTCACCTTTTGAACAACTTGTGATAAGCAGAAGATGACAACTATCATGACAACTATTATCAGCGTATTATAATTTGATAGAAAGCTGAAACGCACTGGACATGACAACTATCATGACAACTATTGTCAGCATATTATAATTTGATAGAAAGCTGAAATGCACTGGACATGACAACTATCATGACAACTATTGTCAGCGTATTATAATTTGATAGAAAGCTGAAACGCACTGGACATGACAACTATCATCACAACTATTGTCAGCGTATTTATAATTTGATAGAATGCTGAAACGCACTGGACATGACAACTATCATGACAAAACTATTGTCAGCATATTATAATTTGATAGAAACCTGAAACGCACTGGACATGACAACTATCATGACAACTGTTGTCAGCGTATTATTATTTGATAGAAAGCTGAAACGCACTGGACATGACAACTATTGTCAGCCTATTATAATTTGATAGAAAGCTGAAACGCACTGAACATGACAAATATCATGCCAACTATTTTTACATAACTTTTATTCATTAAAATTTTTTTTTTCTGTTTTACACCAGTGTATTTTTAACCAGATCGGTTTCACCTTACCAAGGGCTTCTTCAGACTAGTATAAATTAAATTAAATCTTCTGTCTAATATACAGCATATATATCTGGAATAGCGCTATTAACTCTATTCAACTTTTTTTTTTCAGTTACACATTTACACTACCATGGTGCTTTTACATTTTATTATAATATTAACATTTTTTTACAAGGGAGTTAGTAATAAACAATAGGTTGCAAAAACAGTACCTCATATTACATAAAATTTAAAAGAAATTTGGTGTTTTACCTTACGTAATAATGTATATATATTGATATAGGTGATATAATCAAACCAAAAATTTATTTTGTTCTTCTTTAAAGATGCCCGGTGTAATGTGAAACTGGTCCAATCAAAAAGAAGTAAGTAAAAAAAATGTTAAGGTTTTAATCAAAAAGTTATACCAACACGAAATTTCATGTCAAAAAAATCAGTTTTCTGGAACTCGCTACATGACGACACTGTGTTTATGTGAACTTGCTTGATAATGTCTCGTAATGGAATGTCACGTCACTCAAGAACAAATTACCCTATATATTTTATACATGACCTACAACAAAGGCGGTTAGTCGGGACCCTTTATTGGAAACCGGTCAGCTATCCCGCTATTCAATTTCCTTTTTACAAACATAGATCCATGTTTCCAATTTGAGGTTCATAAAAATTCATGTTTCAGAAATCGCGTAAGGGTCTACCTTTTTTACTTCCCGATGAATATGTATATAAAACGTTTGCTCCTGTATAATTAATCAAATTTCGCAATAGGGTCGGGCCGTCTTGCGTTAAAACATGTATGCCTTCAAATGTACTAGATTTCCAGACTGAAACCTTTGATTTTTCATTAGGTAATTGAAAGACAAAGTAAATGGACAACTTTTGGTATGAATTATAAAGAAAAACTGTTTTTTAAAGTACCGAAAACTCCCAAACAGTGAAATCCGGCGTCATGAAATATACTCGTTTTATTCTGCCAACCTAAAGTCCGCGCAACTGACCAACGGCGCTCTCAAATGTTCATTCGACTGTAAATAATGTTGCCGAATAGTTTGTTTCATATTATTATGCCATATTGTGTGCATAATAAATCAATAAATGAATATTTTAAAAATAAGTGTAAAAAGTGGTTCCATCACAATTGATTCGCCGACAATTGCCCCCGGCACACTTACATGCAATATACATATAGGAAAAATACGGTATACCTACTTACAAATAATATAACTAGGTGACCCCGACGGGGTTTGCAGAGAGATTTTACCGCCAAAACAAAAGCATAAAACATATTTTCATTCAAATGCATCAAGAATAAAACTACTTGTCCGTATACTGTACATACCAGCGTACAAGTACAAAAAATCGACACTATATAAATTCGTTTGATATTAAAGGTATTTTTGAAGTCCATTTTATTGAAATTGGTAAATAATGCACAAACAAATATAGTTTTATGGTAAATATCGTTTCTGGGGACCAATTGTCGGGTCATAATAAGTAAAGTAACTAGGTATATAAACATGCAGAATTTAAGTACTTCTGTTGTATTATAAAAATAAAAATAAATTCCACTTTGCATGAGAAAACATAGTTTTATTTTTATTTTATTTTGTTGCTGTGGTGTCAAGGTTCGGTCGTATCCGAAACTAGTGGGCTTTAAACTCAAAATAAAGTGGTATATTTGAAGAGGTATTTTTGTTAAATTGTGAGTAATTTGGTATCATTACAAGTTTAAAGCACGTAGTAGCACGGATTACGGGCGTAATTTTGCGTAAAGCCACCTCGGTCATATTTAACGGAGTTAACCAGGCGTATGAACAATGATAGCGTGCTGGGATTGAGGTGAAACTTTATAGCTACATTCGAACAATATGGTTCTGCTGCTGAAAGCACCGCCGTAAGCACTCATTGTGTTACAGGCTTCGTTTATGAGAAAAAGGTAAAAATAAGCTATCAATGGTATGCCAATATACGATTAACAACACAGACCAACTTATTATCACAGATAACACTTTGCACTAATAACTTTCATCAATTGTGTATTGTATCGTTGTGTATTTGTGTATGTTGTTGCTACGCTAATGCGTTTAGGATTATTTAATTTGTGGTTGTAACTAATCTGTGTAAATAGTATGTAGTATAGTTGAGCCATATAATGATGAATACTTGGAACAGGTTGATGATTTTGTGTATCTGGGTAGTATGTTTACGAGAGATGGGAAGGCTGATAGAGATATTGAAAAAAAGGGTGAATGCCGGTAACTCGATTAATGAAGGACTGAATGCCGTTGGCGCTAATAAAACAGTCCACAATGGAGTCCTGGTACCTACCCTGATGTATGGCAGTGAGGGATGGAACTGGCAGAGGAAGGATGAAAGTAAACTGAATGCTGTTGAAATGATCCCCGAGGCGTATGTGTGGTAAAACAATGTATGGTAGTGTGAGAAATGTGGAGATCCGCAAAGAAGCAAGGCTGATGTAAGCATAATGAGTAAGATTAAAAAGAGACCTTCAGATGGTTTGGGCACGTAGAGCAAATCAACGAAGAAAGTAGTGTAAGAAGAATATACGACGCAACTGTGAATGGTAAAAGAAGTCGGGGAGGCCCCCCGAGGAAGACATGGCACGTTTAAGTAAATCAGATACTTGAGTCGGGCCATGTCAGAATAATAGAAGATAATGTATGAATGTGAGTGAGGCAAAGAGTGTGTACCAAGACCGAGTTTTTTGGCGGTCCGTCCTCTCTGCCTACCACTGCAGGGAAACGGCGTGATGGTTAGTTAGTTTAGATTTTTGAGTGAATTTTTAAAATTTTAATGAAAAAAAATAAAGCTATTATAACAAGCTTTTCCGGGAAAAAAAATACCGGTAATTCAAGGAAAGTTAAGAATTTCATTAATTTATTAAATTATTTCATTCAGGAATTCCACCTTATATTAAATATTTTTTCCGGAAAATATTGTTCGGTAGGATGTTGGAGGATTAAAAAATTAATAATGACAAAATATCTCAAATGCTTAGGTAAAATTAATCGACTTTTGACTACCTACATTTTTTAAGCTTAATTTTTTATTATAGTTCATAGCTTTTTTTCGATACTATAATGTTTGCGTCTACAAATTATTAGAGCTGTAAATTATACAGAAGTCTCAGCATTGCGCGTGTCCTAAGGTTGTTTGTTGTTTTTTTTTTGTTTTGTGTGAAACCGCACAAGAGTCCCAACTGCTCCTAACCCTCCTATGTGGAGCTAATATTAAAAAAAGACAGTGAGACTATTGCATCTCTAATTGGGGTATTTTTTTATATTTTTTATTAATTGAAACACACAATTTACACTTTTACAACATAATATTTCAATCACTCTCCTAATAAAGCAGCTTCTTGAGTTTAGGAGAAGGCAACTTAATATTTTTACATTTAAATTAAAAATCTATTTAAATTAAAAATATTATTTCAAAAACTGTTAGTAATTTTATGAGAAATTTTAAAAGTAATAAAAATATAGGTTAGTTATTAATGATACGGCAATGATATGGCAAAACATAAATCTAAACAATAAGAAAGTTATGAGGTGATACCAGAGTTTTTTTTTTAATGTTTTAAACCCTTAAATATGTAGTGATGCTGTGCTGTTGTGGTTCGTAGTTCGTACTAGTGGTACGGTTAGTCCTTCAACTGATGTAATTCCTTTGCTAAAATTTAATTGTGGTATTTTTTTTTTAAGTGGTGTGTTAGGCTAAATATCTTCAGTGGGGAGGGGGAGGAGATGGGGAAGTACCTGCCTATTCAGATCTGGTCACCAAACGCGGACAAAGCCATTTCAAATAACGTTAGAAATCTGAATGGTGGTCTCACACCAGGGCAACACTAACAGTATCTTACACTTATTAAAGTGGAAGATACTGTTAGGGCTTTGCGGGAGTAATTTGCGGAATTAAATTGTGAAATAACACACATCGATCAAATAAAATTTAATTGCACTCTCCGGGATTTGAACCCGCGACCTTTGGCTAGCTGGTCAAAAGCCCAACCTTCGGCCACGAAGACCGCCTTTAGAATTGTTTAGAATTGTAAACATAAGTATAAAATTGCGTAAGTATATTGGCAATCTAATTATTGATATTAAAGATCCAATCAACTCTTATATCTTTGATGTATTCATTAATTTGCTTGGAACATGGTGGACGTAAAACTAATATCTACTCTTACTTAAAACGAGCATACTAAGGACCCATATTCAATGATATGATTATTAAATCATTCAGCCAATTTTCGACAAAATTACGTCCCTTAGAAGTCAAATGATGCCGTTAGCTCACTTTCATAAAATAAATTATACATGACGCCTAGTTGTACCTAAACAGAGATTGTCCTATGACAACATGTACCCAAGTAAGGTCGTGTCAAAAGGTCGGATGTCCTCTCATTCTTAATTCAGATGTCAAATATGTCCAGATACAAAATAACACCGTGTTACGTTGAATTTTGTTACGAACAATAAATAAATAAACGGAAAGATAAATACTACAAAAATAACAAAATTTAGGGGGTTAAAAAAAACCACAAAACATTCACCGTCGCACGAACCAACGCAGATACATAAAATTTTGGGCTAAATAAAAATTTGGAGATTTTCGACCTTTGATTACAGAGTTAATCATTTTCAGTCGTGTTGAAATTGACTTCCATGATTAATCCATAATTAAATTCCAGAATTAATCATTTTAGTGGTGTTGAAATTGATTTGATATTCCATGGCAGGGTGGAAAGATTTTTTTTTCTGGCTTTTAGTTCGCGTAAACAAATAAACAAAAATATTACATTCCTAAGTAAGCATGAATTTAAAATTGCCATTGTCTCACAAACTCAAGAAACAAGCAAACACTCTTTTTTGGTTTTGGTAAATTCTTAATTCTAAATTTATTCAGATTTGATAAAGATATGCATTCTAGAAATGTGTGTGTATGAACGATATAGTTGTAGGACCGGACGGCGTTTTCATTTGCGCCGAATACTATATTCTACATCACGGGTGTGACTGAGATTACTAGATACGCTTACTCGATTACACTATGATGGAATGTTACTACAGACGACCTACTGGTGCCTACTGTCTTCTTATATTAAATTGTTTGCTATCTCGCTTTCTCTAATGGCGCTAAAAAATGTTCCGGAAATAATCGAAATAATTGTATTTTTCAGAATGATAAATAATTTGTGTGCATTTACGAATGAAATGTTATTCCTTGGCTTTTACTAGTGTTTGACGTTTGATGTAAACATTTTCTCATCACACACGAGGGCATTTTGGCGCTTTTTTAATGAAATTTACTTACTGGTAGGATACGACCTTACCCGATGTGTGGCAGTTGAGCACTAGAACTACGAAATCGAAGACAAATACAATTGCCTTTTCTTTGGCTTACCAACTTTAAATTTCTACTACGCGTCTATATATTATATATAACGCCATTGAATGAGGGGAGGTAAAGCAACAATTTTAATGTTTATGTTCATATCAAAATGAAATCTTGAAGCAGTCATTTAACCACGTTTCACGAAAATAACTGGTGTCGTGAAGAAGCATAAAACATTAATTTCATAGTAGCATAATTTAAACTATAAAACATGTTTGCGTCTTTCCAGACATTTTTAGTATCCATCGCTTTTTACGATAGTTCATTTTCTTTGAACTTAATAATATTTGGTACCGGCCATTCAACTTCATAAAGTTATACTTATTTTTCAAATTACTTCAATAGGTAGCATGTTGTATTTGTGACTTAAAATCGTTTAATTCCGACCGTTAAAAGATTTTACGTTTTCTTTGTAAGCTTTCATTACATTTTATTTGCCAAATGCATTAACAAGTTTTAATACATAGATAATAAAATGGCCTTTGAAAACTTTGGGTGATGAGAATATTTAGGATATCAATCTTTAATATCCTCAGAACTCCTCATATCCCAGTTTTTTTTTATCGTATTTTTTTTATTGGCGTTCTTGATAAATATTTATGTAACGTCATCTCCAATTGGGGTGTTTTGTGAGCATGACGGTGTGTGAAGGGAAGGAGATGGGGATGGGGAAGAGGAAGGTTTGGAAATGCCTGGCTATTTAGTTTTGATCATACAGCGGCTAACGTTGTCTTTCACCAAAGCTCCCACACATACCTGATGTATTTGCTTACTATAGAATGCCCAATTGTGACGTTATTATTTTTGTTAAATAGGCAATTAATTCACCCTAAAAACATTATTAAAAAATTTACACTTAACGTTGGTACTATGTTTTCAACAAAAACGTCAAAAAATTGATTAATATTCAATATTTCATAACAAACCTTTGTACAAAGTAATTTTTGGTCGTGAACCCTTTTAAAACTTACCCACACTAGCCACTTTTTCAAAGAGATTCTTTTTTACAAAATCTTAGAATATTCTAAGAAAGACGTTTTTTTATTTTTTTTTATTTTCAAGTAAATAAAAATCTTATAAAAGATAAAACTCATTCGTCTCTTTCGAAATAGTAATACAAAAATCTTGATTTTTTACACAGTTAATGGAGCTTTGAATAAATCGAACATCGAAAGTAGGGATTCAGGGGAATGGAGTACTGGAACAGGTGTCTCGGTTTTACCACAGATGATTTGACCATTGGCTGTTTGTTTCAAATGAGAGGTTGTATGCTCGTCTCCGCAAACAAACCTCAGATCAATAGTCTAAGTCTAAACCAAACACTACTCGAGCAGGAGCAGGACCGAACTTTTTAGCACTAATTGATAATCCCCGATATTTTTTTACGAAGTTTTTGCATTCAGTATACCGCCTTAAACATATTTTTTTAATGTCTTTTAATATTTTACTACTCAGTCAACCACAGAATTGAGACATTAGGATTTATTACCTAAGAAATCTGTAATGCTTTTTCTTATGATAGCCAATGTTTTGAGGGACAACAAACGCAGAATCGAAAAATGAATATAAATAAAAATAAAATATAAAACCTACGATCTGCAGAAGGTAAGTATAATGTTGGGTACCATTACTTACATAAATAAGCATTAATTCGCATTGTTATCATAAACAATAATAAATTTTCAGTTTTTATTGGTCTCCATTTAAGCAAAGTTTGTACATGATTGTGACTTAAGTGATTATTACAGTAAGTTTTAAATAATATCACGAGGAATACGAAGGATAAAGTACTCTAAACCCCGTAAAATACCCGTTGTCTAAAAATATGGAATAAATAAAGCACCAGACATTGAATATTATGAGTCTGTGAATTGCATATCTTCTTGATATCAGGCTCAATATTGATAAATTGGATTCTTATATCTAGTGTGGCGTCAAGCCTGTTCCTGCATATTGACTTGGTTATAGCATTTATATTTTGGGAGGCTGTATGGGTACTACCGCCCCGGAAACCGTTTATTGGATAACCAACACCCCTGCCAAAGGTCACCCCAAGTGGTTCGCTACGTTTGGCGACTTAGCAGGGGTGCCTGGATTCATAGGGTGAGGTTTGTCTAGGTCTCGGTGGCGAATTCGTTTGCCCACCTACTAGACCTCTCCACCTGGACTTATTGACGACTCACTCACTCTCAACGACCCATCGCCACGCAATGCAGTGGGAAGGATGGATTCGTACGTTCATCACTCATGGACACATGGACCCCTGATTTCTACCCATACCTTTTTCCTTCCGATAACTTCCTCGCCTTTCTTTAAAATGACCCTCCACACGGCATCCCCAAATATGACATCGATCCCGGATTTTTGTTTTCTCAGGGCTTCCTGTGTGTTCATATTTTTTAAAGTTGATTGTCACTTAGTTCTCTCAAACATGCTTTGAGTTTAGTTTTAAATATATTAATTTTTGTTTTTTGTTGTTGTTTGATACGTTATGGTATATTGTTTTGTAATTTTCTAAATTTGGCTTATTTTCGGCCCAAATAGCATCGGTTATTACTTCCTACACAAGTTCGCCTCTGCCGCCCACTATTATTATTATCTTTGGCTGCAAACCCTTCTGTTTCTATGTGTCTCCTCTCAACCCTCTCCCACAATATGGAAATCTTCCGAAATCCATCACTTCTATTTATTTACTTCGTCTTTGCATGCGCATGCCGTTTTCAATGGGGCAATCATATATAACCAATATCTAATATGGTGAGCTTATTTGAAAATTTGCCTGTCCATTCCTCAAATAACAAACCTTTTGAAAACAAGGTACCCAAATGATACTTCATTTGATAAGTGTAATTTTTGTAACGACAATGAAATGGCGAATGGAATTTTCTTTGTTATTCTGTGAAGTTCAATTTATTAGTATTATAGTATAACTAGCTGAACCCGGCATGCGTTGCAACGCCACATAAATAAAGATATTTTTTCCATCCTTTCCAATTCGTCCCCGTTCCCCTTCCGCCTCCTCTTTCCCTCCCGCGTCCCCCCTCCACCTTCCTCCTATTTCGCCTCTCCACTGATCCGCTTCCACCCGTTCCGCTTTCCCCCCGCTCCCCACTTTTTCCGCCTTTCACCCTTCCCTCTACCCCCCCTCCAGCGAATCTTCCCCCTTTCATTCCCCTCCGCCCCCCTCGGACTCCTCTCCCCCTCCCGCAAATTTGCAAACAATTCTCGCGCCACTTATTGCGAAATGTGTACACAAATTTCATAACGACAGAGCTCACCAGTGTATATAAAAACACTATTCTGCTAAAATTCAATGTTCTGTAAAAAAATTGAGTCAATCCATCGATTACTTTCAAATATTTGCAGAATCAAACATACGGAACCTAATTTTACTGGATAGGGACACCCTAATCACCTAGCAATGAAATATACTTTACGATCTATTATCATACCTAACAAATATACATAAAAAAATTCGTAAAAATCGGTCGAGCCGTTTCAGAGAAGTGCGACCATAATCGTGAAACGAGATTTATATATATTCCACCACTCTAAATGAACTAAAGTTCCATAAAAAAAAATACAATTTTTATTGTAAAAATTAGTCATGCGTATTTATTATGTTACGAAATCACGGGTATAATATGATCCAACTAAAAGTATTAGAACTGCGTAAATTACGCTAACGAGTTGACTGATCTTTGGGAATAATTAGTTCTGTTATTGGAGAAACTTCAACCCTTCTCCCAGTCCCGTAAGTAAGGTGGAATTTAATCACTCGCTAAGATATGAACAGAACCAGCTGGCGACCGGGAGGGAAATTACCATCGAGTATGTGTTACATAAATTCTTTACCGGAGAAATTATTTCGCAAAGCCTTCGAGTTGAAGTTGAAATCTGCTCATATTTTATGATACATTAAAGTCTGAACGGTGGAAACTGCATTTTGTGATATGGAACTGAAAATTTTAACCTATAAAATTTATTTGTGTGTGCGGCGAAAAACTCTCTAGCTGCGACCTCTAGCGTTATGAAATTTTAAATATATAGGTTACCGCAATCATTTATTTTTTTTAATAAAGAGCCTCGGAACTTTCAAATGTAATAATAATAATAATAAAAGTTTTAAGTGCATTTATGCAATGTTTGATGTATTATTTGAGATTGATGGAGCAGCGGTTAAAACACCGCCATTCTTTGATACAAAAATTAAACAACACGGTTTTTGTTTTTCTACACCAGCACCTATATTTATGTATGGCCTACAAAAATGGAATGGGTTAGAAATGTTGGTGAAGATGGTTGTAAACCTTTTAATAATATTTATTTTTAACTTAATGAGTAAAACAACATATTGTAGTATTTAATTAATGAAGACAATATTAGCGAAACTCAATCGAAAATCTGAAACAGATATATCAGAAAAAGATACGGTCACATCTAGGACACGAACCCAGGACCTATGACTTGCCGGGTCAGTGCGCTACCAATTGAGCTGATAAAAGTTCCTATCCGATTCTGTCATACAATAGCGTATAACCAGAAAACACGAGAAATATGTCATTTTTAAATCAATGTTTAGATGTATTGACTCTTTTCCACAAAAAATTATAAATTGATTTCGAAAGATTGTTCTTTTATCTAGTAAACGTATGTTTTAAATTATCAAAAAAAATGGATAGTTTTTAGTATAATAAAGTTATACCATAGGTCGTTGGTGGATTTGTTAAATTTTCAAAAAAGTGTATTTATTATACAACACCCATTTCAAATCATATAATCATGCAGTAAAATAAATCAATACAACATCTGGTAAACGTATGTAACAGAATTTTAATTTGAGTTTAAATAATATCATAAAAAAATATATAAATATCTACATGTGTTTCTGGGCGAAAATTGGTTCGTTTGTGTATTTATTTGCGCACTTACAGACTTACATATTTCTTTTTTTTTACATTTTTATTGTGCTGAGACATTATTAAAAAATGATAAATACTTATGATCAAAAAATAATTACAAAAAGTACATAATTTTAATAGTGTTATCAACACGCCTTTCAGCATTTTTGGATGTAGGTATAAATTTAAGCAATTTTGGAATAAAATAAAATCGATATTGAGTTATAATTTTAAAAATCTGGTACGGAGGGTAATTAATCTTTCTCATTGGAACCGCCCTGTACGATCGTAAGAACCTCTTTCGACGAAATGTGGATTGCAAGTCCAGGATGTAGGTATGTTTATTTTTATTTCTGACTTAATGATAGAGCACTTACCCGGCAAGTCGTATGTCCTAGGTTCAAGTCCTAGATGTGATCGTATCTCTTTCTGATTTTTCTGTTTCAGATTTTCAATTGAGTTTCGCTTATATTGTCTTCAATAATCTTTAAATAATAAATTAGAGATATTTTTAGAACACCGAAAAATAATTATATCCTTCAGTGAGTTTACTAAATCATTCTACGACTGCATTCTCTTCATTTAGGCAATTTAATCTAAGCCGGCGACCCATACAAAGTTTTCTATTGGAAGACAAATTGGATCGAGGACGTGAATAAGTGTTGAATCCATCACGAGCTCCTTGCGATGAGAATTTAGGAACAAAAAGTGACAATCTGTCATTCTAGCCTCATCGCTTATTATCCCAACACAAAAGTGAGATTATTTCTCTGCTAAATTCTTGGAGCCATTCATCCATTGATTGTTTCGGTGAATTCGTTGGAATTTCAGGAAATGACGGTTATTCTGAATTTACGGCGAAAGGGTTATTTAAAGTAGGTAGCTGTTAAATTTATCGGCGTTTTCGTTAGAATTTTTACGTTTTTACAGAATAAAATATGATATCGACTTGACTGCTGTACAGGCGCTAAATACAATCGAAGAAATGTGTGAGAAATACAAATAAAAACAATAGTTTTTGCATGCTTGTATCTATGTGCCCTCGATCGCACGTAACCCTAACTTAGCTTAACCCAAATGAAAGAACGTAGGTATAATTTGATAGGCAAAATGGGCCAAATATAAATAAAAAGAAGACGCTGTATGTCAGGTTGAAAAAGGTATAATGCTTTGTGATCGTAAGCAGATCGCTACAACCACGCAAATCTTGCAGTTTTCTTTTGCGTCTGTGTAACAGTAATGTACCTAAAATGGTTTTATGTACTTTCAGAGCCTAAAAGATCTGTTTGTAAAATAAAATAACGGGAAAAGTTATTTTCTTTCTGAACGCGAAAAGATTTAAAATTGAAACTGTAATAATTTTTTTAATAAGTGTGTTTTTTTGACGAAAAACCTGTTCATCTCTCTCTCTACCTACGCCTGCTACCAGCCTGCTACCAACAGATACTAAAATGAATTTTTCCCCAATAACTAATCTTGTTTGTCCAATACGAGGACCGTTTCGTCCCGACTATCAAAAACTATTGAGTTTTTCCAAAGACGTTGCCAACATACCAATTTAAATGAAATTTCAAAGAAATTCAATCGAATATCTAAGGTTAATATGCTTGGGTTAACCTCAAACCGATTCAGTTAAAAAAAAAACAAGAAGTTTTTAGAAAAACTTGGATATATGAGTGAAATTCTTGATGCATTTATGATATATTTTACGTAATATGCCTTATACTTGGGAGGTGGGAATGGGTACCGCCTCCGCCCTTTGTTGAATCTGTACGAACGAAACAAGCAAAACTCAATGAAAGATTAAAATATTTCACTATTATCATTATTACTTTAGATCATTACATTGTAATACAATAGATGGTTCCATATCAGTACCCCTTTGAAAAGCCATTAATTCATGAAAAGTGATAAAATTAAAAACAAAATAACCCAAAACCTAACCTAACGTAAACAATTTTACGGTTTTTTTTCAAAGGAGTTAAGTCGTTTTAGTTTTTTTGCACATTGTTGAGTTGTTCGGTCACCATAATAGATGCAGTTATGGTATTAATGTATATTATATATTCATTAAAAAGAACATGAGCTCCACAAAGGAAATTATTTTCTTCAGGGCCTATATCATCTTTGGGGATGCTGTGTGGAGGTTTTTTTTTAAGGAAATGAAGGAGACGAGAGTTCTGTGAAGGAAAATGATTTAAGGGGTGGGTAGGAATCTGAAGTTCAGTGGGTCCTGGTCATCCGCCTCCGAGACCTAGACAAACCTCACCCCATGAACCCGGGCACCCCTGCCAAATCACTTAATGTAGCGAACCACTTGGGGTGACCTATGGCAGAGGTGTTGGTTATCCAATAAAGGTTCCCGGGGCGGCGGTACCCATTCCCGCCTCCCAAAATGTTTATTATGATATAAACATAAGATTTTAATGATAAAACCATTCTTCCAGTTTTCGTTAGCCCAAATTGTCTTTCACCTACATCGTTAAGTGAACTCCCTAATATTAAAATGAATTTAATTCATGATAAATTCCAAAATGCTAAAACCTGTAACAAAAATGCCTCATTTTTTTAACGATTGTTTTTGCCTTAAATAAAAGATAAGCAGTGTGAACGAAAAAAAACCAACACACATAAAAACAAATCAATTGATTTACGATCTTTACGAGCAGGTGCTTTAAAGCACTGGTATATTATTCCTTCAAGATATTTTTACAGAAAAACCTATAAAAAACCTGCACGCAAAAAATAAGTATTTTCGTCATAAAGTTGTTTTACTGAAACACAAAGTTTTTGAATAGGTACTGAGAGTTTAGCAACAAAGAAAATGAATAGGAACCTACCTAAAACCTTTTTTTCTAAGCCTTGATTTCGGTATTTTTGCTTGTTTCCGTCAGAAAAAAATGTCTATGGCTTGGAATGGATGCGTAGTTTTATCGATTTCAAAACGTGTTAAACACAACGACGGATTCCATACTAAAATATCATGAATGATTGCACGTTTCGCTGGAGGAATAGTACCCTTATCGGCCATATGTCGATCGTGTGACACTATCTAAGATTGTGGCCAGCATTACATAGTTTATGTGAGGTTTGATATTCACGGTCCGCTATGGACATTGACGATATCAATTGATCGATGGCTATGTAGAATGAATTCTTTTGAAAACTAGGTACCTTATGGCAATAAAAATATTATAACCGTGATAGGTTCGTTAGGAAAATAGAAGTTTTAATGTGGGTTACAACAGTTAATTGTTATCAACATGTACGTGGAGGAGTTAGATAGTCAACTGAAATATGTAATGGATGGACACTGAGTTAAATATTGACACAAACAGAAACTTATCATGATATTCGATTTTTGTTATGAATCAAAGCTGGCCTATTTAGTTGGTGGCGGACCCTACTTGACATCCAGCGAGTGAATTGGGGAGATTTTTTTTTAGTTCATTTCTATCCTTCCTTAGATGTGTGGACCGAAGGATCAATATTGTGGCGTTAAGCGCCTGTGGGTAAGCTGAGAGGACGATAAATTTGTTGTATATTTTATTGCATTCCCTGTACAAAAGTTTATCTTTGTCCTGAGATAAACATAACTTGCAAACTGTGGTCCGGACTGAGTCAAGTAAATGTGTATCTAAAGACACTTTAGAAATACATTTTACAACTTTCGCGAACTAACAACTAGGGGTTTGAATTATCACCGATAGCGCAGATGTAGACTTGAGAAACAGACCAACCCAATTTCCCACATCAGAGTTTTATTCGACTAGTAGATACAGCCTGGCATAATCCAAGTTTCAATGCCTTTTCTTTCAAATGCTTTTGTTAAAATTTTTGGTCATTTGAAAGTACCTGCCAATGTATACATATATTTATTTATTCATTTTCGGGAAATCCACAGTTGCAATACGATTCGATTTTAGCACCCCAGCTAGGAGCACTCCTTTCCTGGTGAGACCGGTACTCTAGAGGACACTGATTAATTAGGACTTGGAACACGTGCTCTGAGGATGCAAAGGAGGTTGGAGTTTAATCGACCGTTGTACATTGCAACCTATTAAGCTGATATTTAAATTTCTAATTATGAACCTTCTTTTCAGAAATACATAAAATAATTTGGCGAAGTTAAGCAGATATTACTGATTTTTATTTTTTACGACAAATTTCATAAAGGTAGCTTGAACAAAACACCAGTTTTTTTAGTATTATATTTTTATTGATTAAATGTGATATGATATGATAAATTCAGATAAAATAAAATAGGATGAGATGAAATAAAATAATAAACGATAATAACGGCGGTAATGAGAATAAATAAAATATAAATCGGCAAATATCACGAGGTACGGTTGTGTAAAATGAAGTGTGTTTTGTGATGGTATAGTACAATGGTATACTCAATGCAACTATATGCAATGGTATATTCAACCTTTTTTGTTTTCGGGCCACATATATACACTTCAAAAGTTACGCGGGCCGCAACAATATACTGGTATGACAAAAAAAAATCTCGGTTCAATAATACCCTAGTATGAAAAAGGTCCATTCAATACAAAGATGGTTCTAGTCCCATACATTCCGAAAAAAATACCAAAACGTCATTTTCTTGAGCACAAACCATAACAAATCAAAAAACATGATTAGAACAGACGAAAACTAAAATAATTATGGATTATAATGCAACAAAGGGTGCTGTTGATTTTCTAGACAAAATGGTTTCGGCGTGAATGACAAGAAGGTGACCTGTAGCCATATTTCATAATATGATTGATATTTCATGTTTCAATGCTCGCTTATTATACTGTGACACTAATACAGACTTCAATTCGTCGACGCAATTCGGCGTTTAAAACACTAAGAAACCTTTTCTAATTTTTAACTAAAGATTCTTCTTTGTAATTTACACATTTGATTATCGAAATCTTCAATGTTTAGTGCCATAAAAAAGATTTATTGCTGCGCAAAACAGAAAAGATTCCGTCACAGTGTGAATAAAAATAATTTATGTGTCCAAATGAAAATGAATGATTAATATCCTTTCCAAATAAAAGTCCTTTAATACGATATAAAAGGTAAATACGACCCACCATGCTTGTCAATCCTGTTTGCTACATATTCGTATATGTACACGTGTACAGGATTACCAAAAGTCGCACTTCCACCATTAATATGGCAGGGAAGGACAGGAATATTTGTTTTTGTATTTCTGTAAATTACTTTGGGCAACATTATTTTTCCTCATGTAATGAAATACTTTTTGAAGATGTAGAATTAAGAAATGATATGAGATTTTCACTGCCAAAAGCATTATCGTGAATAATATTTTGTATACTACGCCATGTTGAGTTTCCTTCTTCTTTTTAGCAATGTTTCGGACATTGTAACTGAGAGGAAGCGCAACACGATATTGGAAACCAACAATTAACCAGAAAAAAAACTGATAATTAAAACCAAAACTAATAGCTATGTACAAATTTTTAATTTATATGGAGGAGATTTATAATCACATTGTTGTAGGTATTGTATTTTTACTTGAGCTCCACCCATGAGGCGTTGAGGGTCTATTTCATCTTTGAGGAGGCTGTGAGAACGTTTTTTTTTTAAGAAAAGAATGAATGGAAGATCTGAAAGGGAAAAAGCTATGAGGGGTGGATTGGAATCGTCCAGTAGTGACAAACGTATGGAGCCATACCTCCGTGCAAGGCGACGGATCAGGAGAGTCCTGCTGAAGTGGCAAAAAGGTCTTCCTCTACCCGTTTCTTCAAATCCGGCCGCCATATACATGTAGTAGGGGGGCAAACGCATCCGCCACCGAGACTTAGAACATGAAACCCCATGAAATCGGCACCCCCGCTAAGCCACCAAACGTAGCAAACCACTTGTGGTGACTTATGACAGAAGTGTTGGTTATCCGATAAATAATTTCTGGGGCGGTGGTACACATATTCGCCTCTCAAATTTTAAAATATAATTAATATGAATCTGTTATACCATACATTTAAATAAATTCCGATTTACCGCCACTGAAAAAAATACATTTTAGATGATGGCTTCGGCGTTTTAAACTGCTGATACATAAAAAGCAATATAATCAGCATTCAAGTAGATTATAAAAAAAGTACTTTTAATAATTTTAGATTTTTTTAATGCATGCATTTTTGGAAACCATGACAACAAAAATACCAAAAATTCTATTTAATTCTACACGTAGTATAACGCAATTTCTAGAAGACTTCCCATTGAAATGTTTCAAAAGTTCCGCATAAGAATCGCATATTAACGTTTTAATATTGGTGTTATAAATCAATAAGTCAAATAATCGATTGAATTTACGTATTTTATTACATTTATTAGACTGTTATTTTATCCTCAACTCACTGGCTACGAAGGAATCGTTAAAAATATTCTGTGAGTAAAATAATGGTTATCGCTTAATCAACCATTCGAATATTTATTACTTATTAAGTAAATAAATATTCTACACTTTTTTGTGCTTTTATTTAATTTATTTGTTATATTTTTGTTTGAATTTATATTTATATTGCTGCGTATACGTACTCTAGGTATAAATGATAAAAAGTTAGCTATAGTCAAACAGTTAAATATATGTAGATCGATTTGGGCGTAAATAAATAATCAAATTATATTATATATTAGAATATTTATTTAGATGTATGCAAAAATTTTTTCATACATCTAGTAAGAAAATATAAACAAATACAATTGATACAGTTACATTTTTAAAATACATTTTAAGAGGAAAAAAAGAAAAGATTACATAAATAAAAATACATTTTGAGGAAACAGATATGACAATAATATTAGTACGATTATTATGAATCAAAAAACATTCTTCACATATAATGCACACATCCTACGAAAAGTGCTAAGACTTGAGGCTTCCTTAACGGCATTCGGCAGGCTGTTAAAAAGTTTTTGTCCTTTATAAAACGCGCTATTTTGTGTGCACGAAAGTTTAGTTTTGGGAAGCCTAAAGTCTCCGCGTCTTCTCGTAGGATAGTTGTGAAAATTTTCGTGAAACATAATGTTACTCTTCAGATAATTTGGTGGCATATTATTTTTCAGTTTGTAAATCATTGTTAATACATTATATGTATTAACAATGATTTACTACATTAGATTGCCAACATGAAAAAATTAAGGAATTCTCAAGGAATCAAATCCTGAATTCATTCTCAGAAATTACTGCGATAGAAAATTATTTTCAATTTTTTAAAGAAATAAGGAAATATCTGTCACCCTTTTGTAATTGAAAATTCATTTTTTTTTCTAAATATGTTTTTCAACGGTGTTTAATTTATTTTTGTAGGTTTATTAGCGTACATATTGAGCTGAATCAAGATCAATAAATAAATGTTTTGTCGAAGGTACACAAATATCTACCAGATTGAATGAAGAAAATACATAAATACATTCATGCAAAATGTTAACTACACCCACATAAACTTTTGTTAGGGAAATTTAAAAAAAAATACGGAACGCCTCTGATACGTGGGTGGTTTAAAATAACACACATTTCTGTTGTTGGTATTTCGTCAAAAGCAAAGCACGCGTAAAATGCTTACTTTTCATAATCCACATTAGGGCGACGCCGATGGTCAAAACCGGGAGATTTGCATTAAGTAGTTTATAAATAGATTATTTAAATATTTTTTAATAACGGTCTCTGTGGTCGCGGGGAAAGGCACTTGACGACGGTCGAATTAATTTGTGTTGTTTCACAATTAAATTATTAAAATAATATTTAGTGTGTATGCAGCTCGTTCGTGTGTGTGGGCAAGTGGAAGATACTGAGAGTATCTTCCACTTGCCCATCTCTGTATCCTCGCTACTACCTTCAGCTTCACAACATACTCCAATCTATTGTACCATAGTCTCACTGGCTCCAGACTGTTGGGAATCTTGTGGGGTAAGCAAAAATATATGTGTATCACCTGTATCAAGCATGTTGTAGGTATCGCAATCAGGTTTGAGTCAACACGGCAATCGCACAGACGAATTTCTTGGATACAGCTTGTTTTAAATTTATTATTCGACGTTAGAGAATATTCCAGTTGTTTATGCAAATATACCAATAGACTATGTTTGGTTCAACTCTAATTATGCGACCTATAATGTCAAATGCCATAGATCACCCCAAGTGTTCGCTACGTTTGGTGAGTTAGCAGGTGTGCCTGGGTTTTTGGGATGAGGTTTATCCAGGTTTTGGCGGCGGATGATCTGGAAACATCGAACCCCAATTTTTATCCACCCCTCATACCTTTTCCTTCCCGGAACTTCCTCTCCTTCCTTTTCTTAAAAATACCCTCCACACAGCATCCCCAAAGATGATATTCAGGGTAATTATTTCCTTAAGGCCTCCTGTGTGGAGTTAAAAAAAAAAAAATAATAATTGAAAAACGATAATTGTCGAAATTTTAAAAAAAAAAAAAAAAAAAAACCCGAAACTTTCTGAACAGCCTTACAGATTAAAATTATTTATTGCTTAGGTACCTATGTAGGTACTAATTCTTTTTATTTGTAATGAAAATCTGAATAGCAAGAATCGGCAACGTTGCGAATGATTAAATACGTTTTTCGAAAACGGAATTAATTCATTTGTTTGTTCGTCTCCCGTGGTGTTTCGCTTTCGAAATTAATTTAAACATTTGAATTCTTCCTTTGGAGGCCGTAATGCTCGATGCGAGGATCGTTTAATATTTCAGACACGGTTACTTCACAAAATAATTAAACGCTAAGTTAGCGTAAGACCTAAGATTTTCCCATTTCCTTTCGCATCGTTAATGCGTTGAAAAGCAAATGTGACGAATGCGTTCCTACCACAAATAAGGTTAAAAATGTAAAATTTTAGCTTAAATTCATACAGAATTCAGTTGAATTGTGATTTAAAATAAAACATAATCACTCAATTATTGTAAAAGCCTGGGTAGTATAATAGCCCAAAACTAAGCGCGCATTCTACCTATAAACATGACGATGTGTGAATTTACTGCACTCACAAAATATCTCATGAATTGTAATCCGAAATTGCCTAAATGCATAAAAAAGATGCACCAACCTGTTAGCGGACGTTCATCTGCTAAAGCGACTCCTTAAACTTTCAGGTGGCATCTACACATTAAAAAACCCCTCACACGATTACAATATAATATTTTGTTTTGCACAAATTACGATTCCCAAGTTGATCTGACGAAAACGAAACTTACAATAATGAATTTTAGGTGATTTTTTAAATCATATAATAATAAAATATTTGCAAATTCAATTCATTTTTCAAACGGACGCCATCTGTGGTGCTTTTCAACATGCACAATACATTTGATAGTTCATTGAAGAAGAAGATAACACTAATAAACTAAACGATGAAAGAGAACAAGACACAGAAAATAGAAAAAGAAAATGAACGCAATTGCGACACCTTAAAAAACTGAGAAAAATAAAGTAATAAAAAGAGAGCTGTTCTTTAAAAAAAATTAAATTTGATGCAACTTAAAACACACATAGGCAAGAAAACCATCTTTGATAATACAAACTAATATCTATTAATTTATTTATAATTCCTTCAAAATCAACCAAGGAAGAATATATGATGCTGCTTAACCAATTAAGAAGCATCATATATTCTATATGTTATAGAACTGCTATGAACGACTATGTTATGAACGTAGTCGCAATAACTCATAAACGGTGAGCTCTAGTGACGTGAAAATTGCACTCCTGTCGTATGTTGGTATACATGCCCCTGATAAAATTGTTAGCTGTATTCATTGTTTAGTTTGCCTGTGGCGGCCGCTAAGATTAGACGTATTTTTATGAGCTCGGCGATTTTTTTTTTAAATGGGTCAAAGAATTTGTATCAAATTTTGCGTTAAATGAAATAAAGTGTAACAAAGTGTGTGAAATGTTAACAAAGGCCTATGGTGAGTTTACTATGAGTAAAACAAGGGTTTACTAGTGGCATAAGCATTTCCAAGATGGCCGTGAAGACGTTGAAGATGACGAACGCCGAATGGTTACGCCAATACACATACCTACACATACACACACCTACATAGCACGCATACATACTGTTACTGCTTGGGATTGGTATTTATATTGTTGCAAATCCTGTCCTACCTTGTCCCAAAATCCGCACCTAAAAATATTATCACCACGTGCTCCAGTCTGCAATTAACAGCCCGCGCCGCAACATACATACCCTATAGCCACTGTGCTCCCGCTACCTGTAAATCGATATTAACATAATTCCGCCGTGTTGTATTTATAAATAAACGAAACGCACGCCTATTGCTGTTTCTGTGCCTATTGGATGGGGAGAAAGCAGACAAAATTGCCAGCATACAAGTTCTTTATCCTTCCGGTGAGTCCTTTCCTTTATATGCAGCATATGTTTTTTTCTCGTTTCAAGCAGTAACAGTACCACAAAAATCAAGGTCCTTCGTCAGTCAATCTTCGCACATATCAAATCCACTCTACACACACTATCTCATTCAAGTGGCATAAGCATTTCCAAGATGGCCATGAAGACGTTGAAGATGACGAACGCCCCGGACGCCTCAGCACATCAACAACCGATGAAAAAGTGGAAAAAGAAAAAAAAACAAAAATCGCCGAGCTCATAAAAACACGCCTAATCTTAGCGGCCGCCACAGCTGACAATTTTATCATACTTCAGGGGCATATATACCAACATAAGAAAAAAATGTACAATCGGACTCTCCGAACCCGCGAAATTTATAAATTCCCTTTACTTTTTGAACAACCAACGAAGAGTCGTTTTAATATCGGAACAGCACAGCAGGAAATGATTACCAAATGAGTAACAAATAAAAAATTTGTATTTTACGAAAAACGTACCAATTATTTCGGATTATAAAATAATGACTTCCCAAAATGACTTTCCAAAATCTTCGATACCGTAAACCGGGATATCCTATTAAACAAACTGCTAAATATGTTTTTTGTTTATGGTCTTTTTTTATCTTACATAAATGAAGCAATTTAACCCAAATGTTATTTTCACTTAACATATTTTTCTACGAACTGGAGTAGGTACCTACCCTTTTCAAGGCTATATTTAAGACCCGCCTTTCTTGTTCATAAAAAAACATTTCGAAAATGTTTGTTTCTTTATAATAGATCGTTCCTTTTAGCTGATGACTTGAAGCTTTGACAGAAATACAAAGGTTGAACGGACAAAAATATTGAGCTGAGACAATAATTTTGAGCTATTTTCAGTTCATTTAGCACATTATTTATGAAACCATGGTCCGAAATACAATATACAGTTCTTTTACGAGTTTACATACTACTCATCAAATCGATGAAGAGATTTTTCTTCCTGATGGATTAGGGTTACTACACTTGGTCGTATCCTATCTACCACCTTTTGGGTTTGCTTGGAACGAACTTTCCACGTGTCTGAAGAGATGTGTACATTGCTTCACATCCTACAGATTGATTTGTGGGCGGTTTGGAAACCATCGATTATGGGAACCGATCACTTTTAAGTTCCCTGTGAATACATTCCTTGATATCTTCGACGTCGACAACATGGACAGTTGGAGTACATCCTGGTTTGCAGGACTTGTCAAAGATCTTGCAGGTGGGTAGAGTAATCGAATAAATTGAATCGTAGGCATGCAATCATTGAAATGTGGGCGAGATTCTTTCTTCCCTGTGCTACAATTTTAAATTTTGTTAATAAAGGTATTGTCATTTGAAGTATAATCTTTTTTTGGGTGGTAATAATATATTAGGCGTAAAGGAGTCGTAATGTGGGTTTATTTGTACTTTCCGATCTACGTATAATAATTTTATTCAGTTATTATTAGCAGAAGTTATTACTGAATAAACTCTAATTTATTGTTATTAAGGTATTCCAAAACTAAACCCTTAACTGCGGACTCCGCAAGGCCCTTAATTGTGTTTGATACAACAATTATGTAAAGCGGAACAGATTGCTCGGGCAATTTAACGAACAAATGTTCATTCCCATAGTATATTAAACTGCAAATGTAAACAGTTATCGGGTCTACACCAAGAAACACCAAATGGCGCTTAAAATTATTAATATATCTTCGCGGTGAAATACCGCGAACACGGTTTCCGTTACATCATACTTCTTTGCGAGGTGGGTAAAATATTGGTTTATTTATGCCGTGGATAAGTTTAATAATTGATGAGATTTTATCTTCATAAGAGGTAACATCAAATAGCCATGTTCAACCCACCATCAAATAGATCAGTGAAGGAGTGAAGTATGAGCAAACAGAGCTTTGCGGGTTCATACGTTCGTGAGAATATAAAGCGGGGCTCGGGAAAATGGCAACAATAAATCACGAAATGGATTCTTTTTAACAATTCAAAGAAACCCGACTGTTAAATGGTACAGCGGTTGGGTAATGGAGGAAGGGTGGGGCGGTAGCTGCCTCCTGGAATCATGAAGGGAGCGGGGAGCTGCGGGGGTGTCGGTTGAACTGAATTCACAAATTCTAAATTATGCTACAAAATTCAATTTGGGACTTTTTACGTTCGCACCACTATTTTTAGCAAAACCACTATAAGAATTAGATACAGGTTACGGAATTGGAAACAATGTCACGTATTACGTTTTATGCATGATAAATTTTATCCAATTGGTTCGTTGTATAAAAACAAAATATTAAGTTTACCACCCGGATTCTATTGTAAGAGACATTTATTGATTTACGTAGTATGTACGTAGTTTTATCTCGTCGATTCACGGAAAAATAGAAACCTTTATTACTCAGTATTTAATTTGTTTGGATTACTGGTGGTTGGTTCCATTGAAATCTTCAATTTTAAGTAATACCTACACTTTTTTTTCAAACCTAAATTTTAATCATTTCTGACGTTCCTACCTACCTATGAAAACACACTTTATTATCTCGTACATTCGAAATTCGATCCAAGTAAGACCGATCTATTTATATTGTCCATTCGTCCTCTTACCATCAGACTTCCTTAGAAGTACCATTCTGCCTAATCCCGGAATAAACATCACGAGACTACCTACGACTTATTATTGTCATACACCCTGTACAGAGATCATCATCTACGGAGGAATCTGGATCCATAAAAGGGAGTCCAGATTAATATGGGATAACCGGCCACGGTCATCACCTACAGAGGAATCTGGATCCATAAAAGGGAGTCCAGATTATTATGGGATAACCGGCCACGGTCAAGAAATAGTCAAGAAATTTTCTAATGATTTGTACTTACTATTAACGAGTTCATGGACAATATTCACAATTACATTTAAAAAAACCCGTAGATAAGAAGTAAGTACCGTCTTAAAAATATCGCAAAGTACGGAGCCACGACCGTAGTCCGACTTCTACAGGTCTATTTTCCTGTTATGTGCGTTTTGTTTGCACAGGTTAGGGACTTAATATCCCTCCGTTACGTCAACCCGGTCGGG
The DNA here is from genome assembly GCA_917563855.2 of Limnephilus lunatus. Classification (NCBI taxonomy): domain Eukaryota; kingdom Metazoa; phylum Arthropoda; class Insecta; order Trichoptera; family Limnephilidae; genus Limnephilus; species Limnephilus lunatus. Next base: position 89,383,938 of record OU830595.1, on the reverse strand, counting down.
ACCCACGAGTCGGGGGAGATCGGAGAGGGCCCGGCGGCTATTCCCTACAACCTAATAAATAAACACACATTTTCAAAATGTGAATATTGCACTGATTTTCAACTGCCTGGTGCCAGCGGGACTACGGCAACCTCAATTAAAGTATTTTAGAAACTGGAGGTACTGGGGAGACGAGGGAGGGTGGGGAAAAGAAACTAATCACAGCTAAAGTTATTTAAAAATGTATGAATTATGCGACATTTGCCGTATCTATCACTCTGGAATGTACATACGTACAACATACATGGGTTCTAGTGTGACAGCGGTGCCCCGACTTTATTTCTTCCTAAGCACCAAAGCGTTTCCTCATCACATAATCGCTTTGGTAGTTTAAGCAGTTAGTTTTGTCGTAGCGAGGTGATATACCATTTTTTAATAAACTTATTACAACTACACCTACGCCAATCCCAAGAAAAGTTAATCCCAAAAAAAAATCCTAATAAAAAAAGAGTTCGAACTTAGTAGTAATACATATCGATGGTTACTTGTGTTCATTACAATATGTACATATAAATGACAAAAAGCTTTTATGTTTGGTGAGTACTTTATTCATAAACGGTATATAATTTACAATAAAAACACATATAAATTTTTTGTTGACCACTATTGTTTTATGAACACTCTACCGGTTTCGGAAGCACCCTTCCTTCGTCAGGAGAATATTATAACTAGAATTATTTAATTAAAATATTTTTTTTTTCTGTCTGAAAATATCTAGGTACAGAAATATTAATTTATTTTTTTACTTTAGCTTCAAACAGGCCCTGAGGAAAATATTTTCCCTCAGGGCCTATGTCATTCTGGGTTCAGTAGGTCTAGGAGTGAAAGACGTATGAATCCATCCCTCCCACTGCGGTGCAAGGAGATGTTCTAAGAGAGTTCTGCTTGAGAGGTCACAAGGTCTCCCACAACCATTCTCCTGATCCGGCCTGCCATGCAGCTGATGGGCAGACACATCCGCCGCCAAGACCCGAACAAACCACACCCCGTGAACCCGGGCACCCCAGCCAAGTCACCAAACGTAGTCACTTGTGCCATAGGGGTGACCTATGACAGAGGTGTCAGTTATCCAATAAATGGTTCGCGGGGCGGCGGTACCCATACCCACCTCCCAAATTGATATAATAATCTACTAAAAGATTTTTTTTTTCAATTTAACCACCAATATGTTTGAAAATAACTAGAAACCAACTCATCCTTAGCTCAAAGACAATTCTCGTACTTAGGTCCTAAATTGTTTAATTTTATACCCGATGCATGAAAATCAAAAAGTGCAAGTATTCTGCGTAATTTGGTAGATGATTGGCTTCTGGTCGTGGGGAGAGCTGAATGCAAACATATGCTAAATAACCGTTATTATTTTTTTTTAGTTGACCTTTCCTATATATTGATATTATATTTGCCTACTATCAATGTAAGTTAAAAAAGTGCTTAAATTTTTCCTTGCATTTATTGTTTCTCTACCTTCATTTCTTTATCTATTTTTTTGAATTTCGAGTTCATTAATTCATCAAAATATAAAGTAAAATTTCTTGGAATGGTTGATAAATTTTGTATACATGTTTATAAATTTTGTTGTTTCTGTTTGAATTTTCTTTTTATTTCTCTTCTCTATGTTTATATTCTTCTAAACTATATTATTTACATCTATAATCAACTTCTTGAATCTACCATCTAAACTTTAATATAGGTATTATCCACCAAGTCTAATTTCTAAGTAAAAGTCAATAAGTATACCTAATAGACAAAACAATATCTACATGCAATAAATCTGCTCATTTTGACTTTCCTAAAACGGGTAAAATTCCTAGTTGGAAAGCCAAAGATCATTGTAATATACAATATGTAATGTTTTTAGAAATAAATAAAACTAATTTCATACTTATTTCCGAATCATCATCGTAACCAAGTTGTCTGAAAAAAATATCATTGAAATTTAATTAGAAGGTTTAATTAGAATTACGAATTATAATTAAACGCTGTGATCAAAGTCCCTCCATATTACGGTACCTACCTACAGTTAATAGATCACCCATCTTGGGGTTATCTATTCTGTGCTTCTAACATTAACAAGTTAAGTACTATAAAGTGCTCATTTCGGAATCCAAGTGGCGTGTAATGTGAGTTTGTCAATGGCTTCAATAATATTGACAACAATAGTTTGGCCGTCCTCCAGCCAGTTAGTGGGGAGGAGGCAACTCGCCTTGGACGAAAGGGGTTAAGGGGTTAAGTGCTGCAAATATTGCTTTGGGTGTTAACACACATACAAACTATTTCCTCTTGATTCAGATTGTGTTCAGTTTTTTACACACATATGTACACACCGTAGAGATATACTAATGGTACACATATATAATTTTTTTTACGTGAATACCGCACAAGCGTTCCAATTTTTCCCAACCGCCCGGAACCAGTGAAACTATCCCAATTGGGGTATGTTGTGAGGCTGAAGGTGAGTAGAGAGAAAAGGAGATCGAGAAGAGAAATTACTTGACTATTAAGATCTAGTCACCAAACGAATGATGCTCTTACACCAGGGCGATGCTGAGAATATTCCACTCTGGAACGTGCCACAAATATAAACTTTTTTATTAATTATTATATTGTGAATACACAAATCAATCGATAAAATTTACTTGCGAACGCCGGGATTTGAACCCTTGACCTCCTGATCGCTACTTTCCCCTTGACCAACGAAGCCGTCATATTGCTTACCTCTTCTAAAAAATGAAATTAAACTAGAACATAAAAAACATTTTGTTTTGCGTGTTCTGACTACATGAAATTAGAATTTTGTTATTCTGTTTGTATTTTATATATGAATAGGCCACTTGCATCACATTTTTAAATTTTTTTTCCGGTTTAGGCAAATATTCTAAGAAATTCTGTTTTTTTTTTTTTAAACTCATTTTTGAAACCCAGGCGATTTTTTGAAAAATTCATTCCGAAAAATCAGACCATTTTTTATAAACCGGAAAGACGGGACATAGTTTTATGTGTGCGAAAAAACGATAATTACATAGCCGAAAATCATTTAAAAAAAGAACGTTTTCCACACGAATAGCAATAAATTGTACGGGGTTCTCTTCGTAACATCTGTAAAAACACCGCCATCTTTATCGAAAAATCAAACCAAAGAATAAGTTCGTATAGAACAAACAATAAATCTAGTGAACGTTCAACGCAAATTCAAAAATTCGCCGGAAATCAAAGTGTTGCCATATAAAAAAAAAATTAATCAGTGTGGAATTTCACAAAATTAAGGGAACATAATCGGAGACGGGACATTTTCATGTAGTGACGTCACGAGCTCAAATAATGGATTTATTCATTTAAAAATAAATTAATAATTTAAAATAAAACAATAACGTCACATCACAAAGTAACTGCTTCATATGAACAAATAAATTAATAATTCACACGAATACTTCATTTATGAAAACATCACAAGTACATGACCACCACACAAGACAACATAATAAATTATATACAAATTCAGCAAAGACAGAGTGTGGTAAAAGAAACATAGGCCATGAGGGTGTACACATTTATAATCTCCTTCCTGATAGCCTGACAACCGTAAATAGAATAAATATATTTAAGAAAAAACTGTTTGCCCTCAAGATCAATGAGCAAAACCAAAATGCTCTTACTTAAGAAAAATATGTTACTTAGGTAGTAAACCATAATTATTAATATATATATTATTTTTGTTCCTATCAATGTACACTTAAGTTAACAAAGCGAAATTTGTATTTCTTTTAACTTAATAAATAACTAACTAAAAAAAATATATAAAGAAAACTATACATTTCTAAAAATTTTTACTAACATTTTCGTAATATTAATAAAAAAATCTATCCAGACGATTTTTTCCAAGTCGTTATGAAATCCATGCAAGTGGCCTATTATATTTTTAAGTAGCTGAACTCCCCGGCGTTGCTCGGGATTTATACAGAGTTTTTAGTTTTAGAAGGTGACGTTTCTCTTTTTTAATATTAGCTCCTCTCTAAAAGCACTGAGGAAAATAATTTCTCCCTTTTTGGGTGCTGTGTGAAAGGTATTTTTAAGGAAAGGAAGGAGACGAAGATTTGGAAAGGAAAAAAGTGTGAGAGGTGGGAAGGAACCTGGTATTCAGTGTGTCCAGGAGAGACCGACGTTTGAATCCATATCTCTCGTCGGTCTTCCCCAAATAAGCCTCGCAGTGGACACGGACCAGACGGATGGACCTACACAAACCTCACTCAATGAACCCGTTCACCCCTGCTAAGACACCAAACGTAGCGAACCACTTAAGGTGACCCATAGCAGAGGAGTTGGTTATCCAATAAAGGTTCCCAGGGCGGCGGTACCGATTCCCGCCTCCCAATTTTTTAGTACAAATTAAAAATAATTAACAATTAAAAAAAAATTATCGTCTACAAAATAAATCTGAAAACCCTAAGGACGGGTGGTTTTCTAAAATTTTAACAATTCATTATTTTTTAAAGTTTTTTTTTCACGTTTTGTGTAAGTTTTATTCAAGTTCTATTATTAAATCATTGTAGGCCAGTTGCTTCTTAAAACTGAAATAAGCGCAAAACTTTCACAAGAGAATAACAAAAATTGTATGAATCGTTAAATTTTATTGAAACAACCCATCCTAAATAAATCATTAAAACAATTTTCAGTTACAAAGAAATTTTCGTTAGGGGTTGTATTTTGCAGGTTTAAAATAATGATTTACTTTGCAAGAAGTAAGAAAGCACTCCGTAATGCTTTTTCAAATTATTCGATTGTTCAATAAGAAAAGCAAAAGTCGTAAAAATAATGCCGTCTTTCGGGCGAAGCCGACCTACATTTGAATAGGCGGGTATAGATTAATTATTTTAAAGAGATTTTTGCTTGGATACGTTTTTAGACTTTCACGGCCAAAAGCATTTATGGCATAACACGCCAAAAGCATTTGTTTTGGCGTGTTATGCCGTGATACCTCCTTCTTTAGATGAGATGTGATCTGTCGTATCTGCCGGATCTGCTCTGATGATGGACACTGCAACGCTGAAATGTCGGCTAAAGAAGGAGGTAACGCAACACGGCATAACACCCCAAAAACAAATAACGAAGTTTCTTGCTCGTGTAGTGGTTTACTGAAAGGATAAAAATAGCGATTATTTACTTTTTAACGCTTAATGTTTGGAGGCAAATTCAAATTTAAAAAAAATTGCTGATGTACAATTAAAATATGAATAACAAACCATAGTTATATCTTATTTTTCACAGTAGTACAGTATAAGTAAGTTGTGTAGTTAGTTTGATCGAGCTGAAGGTTGAATCTGAGAGAATTTTGGTTTTTATTAGGAAGCTCATAGAATTTTAAAAAAACATAAAAATCATCAAATTGAATCGCGAGTCTAAATTTGCGTTTGCTTCTAAAAGTGCTTGATTAGGTAGGTACCGATGCATGGTAAAAATGTATATTTTTAATTCAATTATTATATTTATGAATTCAACGCACTCAGTATCTTTGGTTAACTGCGGGGTAAGAGGGGTGGGTATTCCAAAGTAGTTCAAAAAGCTTTTTCGAAACTTTCGTTACTCTCGGTGTGCGCAAATTATTCAAACGTTGGCTCTTTAAAATGATTTACCTGTATCTACTTCATATCCTTCTTCGTTCTCTTTCGTCTCCGCCTCCCATTTCATTCCGCTTCACCAATTTTCCTAATTGTGGGTGCCATAGTTCTCTCTAGCCACTGGAACTATTGTACAGTACATATTCACACAAATTCATGCCTTTGTGATATTTGTTTGAAAATGAAATATTTGGTTCCTTTGCATTTTAGTGCTCTTGTGTACAATTTTATCTATGACTATCCAAGTTACACATTATGCAAGAATTACCTATTTTGTTTGACGAAAAATATTTATAAAGCTAATATTTATTTTAACACCTTACCTTTATAGCATAAATAATGCTTCTAAAATGAACAACCCTAAGAATTTTAGTACTGTGGTTATTTCATAATCTACGAATTTCTGACAAAAAATATGATTTTCGTAAACAGCCACAAAAAAATGCTTTTTTTGCATTTATTTAAACATCATCAATCGTAAACTTTACATCCGAAAATCAACAGGCAACTATTTTGAAGATTCCCGTAAAAGTATAAATTAATTATAATATTATTTTGCCTAACGTCTAATATACATGATATATAACATATAATTGAGACTAGGAAAATACGAGTATAATAGAACCTGTAAGACTAATATCAACATCGAAAAGTGGAAAAACATTTCTACCGTCTTAATTTTCTCCGTAGCTAATTAAGAAAGAAAGAAAAAAATATAAGGTAGGTAATTATGAAATCTTTGTTATTAAACGTTAAAAAAGTTAATTATTAGTAGGTACGGTGACGTTGTTCCTTCTTGAAGCGTGTCATCCAGTCGGCAATTAAGTTAGACAAATGCTTTGTGTAAATGGGTACTTACCACGTCAGCAGTCAGCAGTCGGTCAAACTAATAAAACAGACAGCGACGTTTCTTCTGTTTACTTAAGTGTATAAGTCCTTCGAAGGCTAAATGAATTAAATAAGTCTTGTGGCAAATGATCTAACTAGGTATTTACATTTTCTCCGCGTTAACGAATTTAAAGGTTAAAGTTTAATTAAAAAAGGAACTACTGAACTATCAGGTGTCTGCGTTTTTTATGCTTTTTAGGACGTTGAGTGATTTTATAATATAATATAATAAATAGTAATGAACACTCTAATATACAAGTTTTCTTTTGAAATAATTAAAGTCTTTTGATGTCGTTTTTTCGAATTTTCGACAGTGCTTGTGTTTTACCAGGAAAAGTTTAAATTTCTTTTTGATTTATTTATTTTTTCTCGGTATAAAGCTCTGAGAATTTATAATAAATGTCAACTCATTTGCAAAGTGTAAAGAAATAACATTCCGTGCCCATAAGCTCGAGCAATTTAAATATCGGATATTTTTCATTCATTCAAATCAGAGATATCGTCATTGTCATTTTTTCCCGTGGAAATAAGATATTCGTCCGTTTGTTATAGACTCCGTTCGCTACGGCGTTTGTTTGAAATGGCGGGAGTATCGGCTCTACGCCGCGCCGCCCGCTACGAACCGTAGCCAGAACGGAGTATGGATTTGATTAGTACTGAACTCAGTCTCATTGGGAGCGGACGCTTTCAACCGCGGCGTAGCTTCCATACTCCAGTTTCCGGCTTAATACTTCGTAACTTTGTTCAGAAACTCGTTCTAATATTGTATTAAGAATCCGCCGCATGTGGGAGTGTGGTGATTACGAGTTTATTATTATTATTGGTGATGTTCGTGAATAATTTATGCAACTTGTAACTTGATTTTTTTTTATGTTGCAAAAAAAGTGTTTGATATTTTGAAGTGTCATTCTCGTCAATTTAATAGTATTTTTATGGATTTCTGTAATATAATATTCCTAATATATTTAGATAATAATACACTAAATAAGCGTGCGTCTCTGGCAAATCAAATAAAAATATAATTAGCGATTTGAAACATTTGTATGGTTTCATATTTTGGTGACCAATTTTTTCATTTTGCTGTTTGATGTTTAGTTAAATTTTATATTTAAATTGGTGGTCATATTTTGGTTAAGTGGTAAGGTCAATCACTACATGATTTAAAATGCATCATTCAAAGAGGCCATCGCCAACGGCCGTCAAAAAAAGTAAAGATCCAAATAAGACAAGTCGTCAGTCGCCGCGCGTTATACAAGTGAATAGAGATGTGGCCACCATGGTAGACGAGGTCAGCCAGGAGCAGGACATGCAGAGTGCAGCAGGAGAGTGCTGGGGCCCCGGGGAGTTGGGGCCAGCGGTAGGCCCTCGCCCTCGCACCTACAGCGACTCCTTCGTCAGGAACACCAGCGAGGAGCTGCTCGTTGGGCCCGCCTGCGAGGCCTGCGGACACTCCTCAGGGTACAACTGTCAGCAGTTCTGGAATAAACCGTTCGAGACAGAAAATAGCATAGACCTCCTTTGCAACTGCAACTCGGAACGAGATTCCTTTCTTCAAGACATTCCCAAGACTCGCGAGAAATTAATCAGCGATTTCGAAAATTTAAGCAACAGACACTCTTACCTCAAGAGCAACAACTCCTACCACCGCAGTCTTGATCGCAAACACGTCAAGACGAAAAGCGTAGCCAGTTTCATTCCCAGGCACATCCCATACGCGAATCCGAGCTCTTCGTTCGTCAAAAAGATAAAAAGAAATTTATCATCCTTAAAAAAAATCGGAGGCGATAGCGGAACCAAAAAAAACAATCACGGCGTCCCGCTGAGTGAATTGCCCCTTGATTTTCCGCAACGTAAATCTGATAGCTTGGTCAGGCACCTTAAAGTGTCGGACCGGGGAATTAACGCCAACTGTATTTTTTCTTCTTCAAATTTCAACACTATTCCGCAGAGCGATTTTGTAAATATTGACGTTCCCGGCGAATTCGATTACTCTCCGGATATGAGAACATCTTCGCTCATGAATACCAATTTCAAGCTGCCGAGTAAGGGATGCAAAAGCGAGACAACCGGCGTTCACAGAAAAAATCCATTGAACGTAAGTTCCATTAACGTCACTTTAGATGACAGATATGTCGACAGGTTCTGCTCGCAAATAGAAATGCCTCCTCGAAGGATAATGTCTTCGAGCGATTTGTGGAAGGATAGAATATTATCGAATTATTCCATGTCCACTGAACCGATTGTTTATTCGAATTACGACGGGAGAGAGTCAACACTGGAGACAATGGAAGGGAACCACGTGTGCGGGGGAAATAGTATCGTGAGCGGAAGTGGGATGCTGGGAGTAGGCGGGGGCGGGGGGCGGCAAGCGGAGGTCCGGACATTCAAACGAGGTGATGAAACAGAATGTGATATGATAATGCTGGAGACGAAACAAGATTTAGCAGGCTACCACCATTGTCTGTGTGACAATCACACGCGAAGTCACGACAACAAATGCCCGGGATCCTATTTCCATTTGCAGGTAAACAATGTGCAAAGTAACCGCCATGCGTGTTGTCTGATTATATATATTTTCTTTGTGATGAATTTCTCTGTCGGCATGAATACCTGCTGAAAGGGATTTACTGCTCCACTCGTCATATTTTTGGGTTAATCCATTCATAATTCTGGATAATAATTGTTCCAGTGTTTTGTTTTGAAGTACGAGTGTTAATAAATCCCTTTTTGCACCCTTCAAACGTAATTTAACTTTTTTCATAATTAAAATTAATGATTTACAACAATAAGTTTACTGCAACAACTGAGAAAATGAACAATGATAATAATCTGAGAATAACATTTGATTGAACAATTTGAATTGATTTAAATAGACACATCACATTATGGTAGCACATTCATGTAATTATAAATGGGACCATTTGGGCAAAACGAAGATAAAAGAAATAATATATTTTTATGGTAGCCATTTACTTTCGAATACTTCCCATTTCAAACCTTACCCTTCAAAAGTTATTATGACCTTTCATTGCGTCGAAGAGGTTACGCCACCAATCATTTGTCCGGTCGTATTGTAGGGCGAATTTATTTAATGGAAGTGGTAGTTATCGCTACGTCCCCCTTCAGGGATATAATAAATCGCCAAGACCCTTAAACCTGCTTTTTCCTACATTTCAGAGAAATAAAATAAAGTCCCGCATTGTGACCAAAAATTCTTACACTATATTTGTTATTGTATCACAAATTTTCTAGTCCTAACTTACAAAGCGTTGCGATGTTCTCATTCACCAAAATAAAATATTTTCCATTTATGTATAATATGAACAATAAATCTTTTTTTAAATATGCGTTTTGTACCGCGTAGAAGAAAATATGGCAAAACCACATACCATCATATCTTCGATGAGGAAATCCAAGATTAAGAAAGAATTGCTTAAATTGTTTAGACATAATACACAAGATCAGAAGGGACTGTCAGGAGGTTGAATGACAATTGGATAGAAGAAGTAGTCGAGGACACCCTAAACAGAAATGGAACGTTTAAGTAAATTTGAACGTTTAAGTGAATTCAAGTGAATTCATTTCTTGAGTCTGGGTAAATCAAGAGTTGAAATAACAGAAGAGTATGCAAAGTATGCATGTTGTGAAGGATGTAGTATGCGCCAAAATAGATACATATTTGTGCCGTTCCATCCTCTTTGCCTGCAGTGAAATTGTGTTATAGTTTACCATATTTAGAAGAATACCACATTTGAAATATTCATAAAGACTACATTTTTGGATGTACGTACACGATAAGTTGAAAACTAACTTTTAAACCTGTGAAAACATAGCTCGACGTTTTTTTTTTTATTCAAATTAAAACAAAACAGAAAAGGTTAAAGTCGCCTTACTTTCCAGTAATATTATTACGGCGTTCCCGTTTAACTTTGGTTGGCTTTTGAAATTAATTCTAAATTGGTTTTAATTTTCAAATTAATTTGAAAGAATAGTAAAGGAAAGTAATTTTGCTGTCCCTTTTTTAAGCCTTCGTTATTAATTATCAAATATGAAACATTTCCTTAAATGCACAAAGATATCCGGGAACTTTGTTTAATCCTTTGAGTTTAATTTGTTCATTTGGGCAACGAACGGGTGAGTTTTGTTCTGGTCATAAATCAAGTGTATGTACGGCCATAGTTGGTATTCGGCACTCACGAGTAGCTACCTACATCAATCTCATGGGATAACGCAGCATATTTTTAAGGATTAATTTCGTAACTGGCGAATTCGAGAAGGGATGGTTCAGTGAAAAAAATGTGTATTTCATTTGCCAAACGAGGATGAGTAATTGACCATTTAATTGGGTTAACTGAGTGTAATTTTACCTTGATCATTCAGGCTTGTCTACCTCCGGTGGCAGAAGGGTCAGAGTTATTTCTATGCTAGTTTTGACTAAATCCTCTAAATTCCTCGAGGCACAATTAAACAAGTTTGTTATAACATTATGCTTACTCGCTTGATTTGTGCGTTATATGTAGAAATATTTTTTTTAGTTGTAAAATTATGCAAAAATTTAATCTTTTTTTTTAAATTTTTTTTTATAGCAGTGTTTCTTAATCTGTGGTCCGCGGACCCCTGGGGGTCCGCGGACCACAAAAAAAACGCGGAATAAAAAAAAGTCTCGTAATCGCTACGTGTCTTCGTTTCGGGATTATTTTCCAGAACCCGGCAAAAACAAATATAAAAATTAATACAAATATCTTGTGATTCAGCTTTGAAACATAATTTTTAAGAATCCTCTTTATTAAGTTTTTTGGTGAATGTTAATGAAAGATTATAAGGAAATATCAGAAGAAGCACTGCTTTTCTCAACCACATGCCTCTGTCAAAGGCATTCTCTGCTCTTGTATATACGAGTCTCGTACTAAAAACAAATACAGAAACAAATTACCTTTTTTTATATATGAATACCGCAAGAGTCCCAACTGCTCCCGTCTGAAGCCAGTGAGACGATGTCATCCCCAATTGGGGTATGTTGTGAGGCTGAGTGTAGTGGGGAGAGGAAGGAGATAGGGAAGAGGAGGGTGGGGAAGTACCTGGCTATTCAGATCTGGTCACCAAACACGGCTTATGCCATTTCAAGCAACGTTTCAATTCGGAATGGTGGTCTTGCACCAGGGCGACACTGAGAGTATCTTCCACTCTGGAACGTGCCGCAAATATACTATATATTATTTTAAATGAATAAATTGTAAAATAACACAAAATATTCAAATAAATTTATTTGCCACGCCGGGATTCGATCCCGCGACCTTCGGTGTGCGAGTCAAGCGCCTTACCGCTGCACTACGCCGGCCGTCTAACGCCGTAGCTTCAAGTGGAATCCGATTTGAGATTACAAGTTAGTAGTAACATCAACCCGAATATCCGATCTTCACCTTAATTAACGGTTAATTAATATAATGGTTGGTATTGCTGTTGTATGTTAATTATTAACGTATTTTATGTAAAAAAAATGTTGTTGTTGTACTACCTACTAAAATAAATGGTCCGAAATTTATTGCTGTGTTTGTTATTAAGGGGTCCTTGAAAATTGTGCTTGATTTCCTAGGGGTCCGTGGCTGAAAAATGTTAGGAAACGCTGATTTAGAGGATAATAAACTTACAGGTAAATTAAAAAACAATAAAAGATTATCAAAGTGATTAATCTACAAAATTGAATGCTGAAAAACGAATGTCAAGTCGTTTTGATGTATTAAAATTTTATGATTAATATGTCAGATCGATTTTTTATTAATAATTTCCTTTCCCGCTTTTATTCTCAGTTAAGTGTTTTCAAATATAGAGGTAACCCTTTCTTTTATTTTTTAAATGCGCACCAAGTTGTAGTTTCAAGGGATACTTTAAATTACTTTAGCTGGAATAAAACTAATTTCACCAATAAAATCGCTGCAGAACATTCCGTGAATAATATTTTTTATTCACGATTGTTTCCTGATTTATTAATTGAATTAACGAATAACAGAAAAGATATTTTATAATTGTTAATAAATTAATGTCCGTTACGTAATTAAATGTGTGGTTGTGATATGCATTTCGTATGAATGCCAACTATTATAAACTAACAATAATAATACAAACGTGTATCACCCTATCGAAAGATGCTATATTATATAAGGTAAAGTTATATTCAACCCCTTATGATTAAAAAAAAATTACACCTATTTTTTTACATTAGCTCCATACAGGAGGAAAATAATTCCCCCAGGCCTATCTCATGTTTGGTGATGCTATGTGGTGGGTCTTTTTATGAAAGGAAGGAGAGGAAGTTCTGGAAAGGAAAAGGGTATGAGGGGTGGGAAGGAATGACGGACGTATGAATCCATCCCTTCCACTGTGGTGCAAGGCGATGTTCCGAGAGAGTATAGCTGGAGAAGTCAAAGGGACTGCCTCAACCATTCTCTCTCGATCCTGCCGGCCATGCAGCTGGTGGGTGGACACATCCGTCGCCAAGACCCTGACAAACCTCATTCCATGAACCCGGGCACCCAGGATAAGTCACCAAACATAGTTAACCACTTGGGGTGACCTAGGCAGAGGTGTTGGTTATCCAATAAATTGTTCCCGGGGCGGCAGTACCCATACCCGCTACCCAAATTTTGTACGCAAAAATTGTACGCGAAAACAACAAAACAATGCGCTTGGTGTGGTTACCAAGAAAATACGTGCATATTGAGTTGACAAATTCAAGCCTTTGTCCTGTGAAAATCTATTTGAACGTCAAAAACACATTAGTTATAGTAAATATGTAAACGCACATACCACTTACTAAAAAACTTTCGAATTCTTCTCCATGCATGAAGCGCCTACATTCCAAGTTTTACGTTATAAAATGGACGATTTACCCCGCATACCTACTATTGTTACTTTAATATTTATGTGTTGTGTTGACATTGAAATATTAACTCGGTTTATAGAATAAATAAACTCATGGATTTCTTTTCATTGTATTTTTAAAGTGCCCATTAATAAAACCGAAAAAATACAAAATAGTTATTTAACCCATATCTCATGGGATTCTAAGGATGTTTGAACAATTTTATATTGTTGCATGATACCTACGTGATATAATGAACATTAACTTTGGTAGCCTTTTTGTGAAAATTCATTCGCCGTGATAAAAATTTATTGAAACTATTCAGAAGTGATTGATGTTCGTTCCATGCTTAATTTAAGTAAATGAATCGCAGAACTATATCTCATTGTTCCTTTATTTTAATTTTCCCTATTATCCAGTCGGAATTTTAGCAACTGATTTTCCGTTATTTTAATTATTTCGACTCTCTTTCTGAAAGCACTTTATACAAATCAACACACACTTTTCTATTTACGGGAGCAGAAACAACGAAAAAGAATCTTGTAAAAGTAAGGTAAAAACTTTTTTTTTTAAATATTGAAACCAATTATTTCTGTACCAAAACCACCGTCAATTACCATGATTATTTAAGGTCGGGTTGTTTTACACAATCCATCAAATTTCAAAGCTAAAATTGAAGTTTATGAAAGTCCTATTCAAGTTCTGCTATTTTCCAAATACTGTGAAACATGATGAAATAATAACATAAGATGAATGTATGATACAATTAAATATTACCGAATAGGATAGGGTCACATTGGCTCAGTGGTAGATCTCCGCCCTGGCAAGGCAAATCTCCGGATTCGATACCTTGATGTGACCGTATCATTTTCTAATTTTTCTGTTTCAGATTATTTTCGATTGAGTGTCGCTAATATTGTGTTTATTAATTAAATACTACCATTTGCGGTTTTAATCGTTAAGTTAAAAATAAATAAATCTTTGAAATTTGATAAATTCAAATTCTGTCAAACAACCCGTCTTTACTCTCGTTTATGTTTTTCTTGAAACCGCTCATGTTTACGTGTAAAATAATTTCATTAACTTTTTGCTTATTGTGGAGAGAATTTTTCCCGTTTGACTCTTAATATTCGTCAATAATTTTTAAGAATCGCTTGGTTGTAGTAACTATTAAAATGAAAAAAGTTTGAAAAAAAGTAATTCCTCTCTAAACACGATTTCGTCGTAGCGAAAACCCAAGTTAATGTTTTACGACGACAATGTTTATAAATTCACGTCACGAAGTTAATTAAATATCAATTTTAAATTTATAGAATATTTAAACTTTGGATAACTTCTCAAATTTACTATGAAAGTTTATGATTAATAGTACCAAGGTCTTCATTTTGTTTTTTTAACCGATATAAAATCACCGACTAAAATAAATAATTCTTACATAATTTAGGCTCAATTTCGGAAGTCTTTGTATAAGATTTTAAAGTTGAACCCAAGTTTACACCAGTTTCAAAATCTGAAAGAAAATGCATGGGACAGTTTTGTACGTGTTTTAACCAATATCGTATGGATAATCCTGGTAGATTATACCGACTGTAAACATGGAATATGTTCATTTTAATCCTCGAAAAATTGTTTTCCACTTAGCTGTCTATTGATCGCGCTTTATCCGCTGTTCGGGATGAAACAAACAAGTTCATTTTAAGTAATTTGAGGAAGATTCTGCCATATGTGACATTGGTAGAAGTTGGTGAATGGTAGAAGTCGGGGACACTCAATAAATACAATACATGAACAAGTGAATTAAATACTGTTGTTGGGTAGTTTCAAGCGCCGAAATAACATAAAAGCATTTAAAGTACGATGAATGAATGTTAATGAAGCAATTCGGGAGGCGGCTATGGGTATCACCGCCCAGGAATGATTTATTGTATAACCAAAACCCCTGTCATAGGTCACCCCAAGTGGTTTGATACTTTTGGTGACTTATCAGAGGTGTCCGGGCTCAGGGAGTGAGGTATGTCTAGGTCTTGGCGGCGAATGCCCACCTTCTGCGTAGCGGGCTGGGTCGGGAGAGACTGGTTGATGAAGACCTCTTGACCTTTCTAGCCAAGCTCTCTCGATCCTTTGCCTTGCTTTGCAGTGAGAAGGATGAATTCATTCGTCCGTCACTTTGACCCCAGATTCCTACCCACTCCTCAAACCTTTTTGCTTCCCAGAATTTCTTCTCCTTCATTTCCCTAAACAGGGATTTTTCCCCAGCTCCTCCTGTGTGGAGCTGATGTAAAAAAAGTGTTCCATGGCATAGTTTTGTAGCGATCTATCCCCACTGCCTAACCTTCAGGAAAAAAAGCGTGATAGTTAGTTATTTACTCAATTTATTTGCATTAGAATATTTAAGATCACATCAGAGATCGTTTAATTGACGATTCTAAAAAGTTTTGGTCGCTCTTTTACATTCTTACAATACGAGTATGTTGGAAAATTTTGATAATCCGCCGCTTCGCCGGTGTTGTGAATAATTTCACCGCCCTTAAAAAAATCCTCCGTAATTTTTTTTATAAATATCGTTGTAGGTAAAAATGAAATTACCCTTATATCAGCGGCGTGCAGCCCATAAAATATTGTTTGCCGATAAGTAAATGATAAAAGCGTAAATATTTAATAAATTTAAGACATATTTTTGTCATTACCATCACGTGTTAAAATCTGGACGCGTCTACCCCGTCTGCTTCAAAAAAATTGTGAAATCACCTCAATTTTTCTAACTGCTTGGTGCCAGAGGGACAATGACATTCATAATTGGGGTATGTTGTGATGATGAAGAAAAGGGGGAGATGTAGCAGATGAGGATCAACAGAAAGTACCTATATATCTGGCTTTTTTATATGAACATAACACAAGAGTCCCAGTTGCTCCCAACCGGCTGGAGCCAGTAAAACTATGGCATAACCAATTAAGGTATGTTGTGAAGCTGAAGGTAAAGAGAAGAGAACAGTGTGATGATCTCGCCTTTGGGCCTACGAAATAATTCTTTTAAAATTGAGAGATCGATTTAGAAATATATTTAATTTTGTAACATGGAATGGTTTCAGCATACGATTCTCTGTTTCCAATTCTTGTGGGTGATTTATGGGTCCGGACCACTAAATAACCACATGTGTTTGCGTGGCCCAAGTGCATGCGAGCCCCGGCAAAGGCCATTCTTCACAAAACTAAGAAGGAACCCAGAAGAACATTTAGAGGGATTTTTTCAGGATCGTTAACAAAACCAGAGGCGGCCGATGAATATTTGACCGTGTGGTGATTGATCTTAACGCGAGCAGATTGGATTTACGAAACAATTATCTGGTGAATTTTCTATGGCAGTAGGGAATTGAAAATTAGGCAATAAGGATTGATCGTTGGTGCATTTAAATATACTAGAGCGACGCGCCGATTAGGAGTTAAGATATTTAACATATTTGTCGAAATAGGATTGCAGAATTCGTTAAATAGTGACGCACGTAGAAAGGACGAAAACGTGTACAGACAATGAATATATAATATTATTATATAGCCAATAAAGTTGACGCAAGTAATGAAGACGGGTAATAAATTAAACTACGCCACTGTATTATGCTTTAGAAGGTCCAGGGATAATTTATGACTCCGGCGCAGACAAAATTAGTTTACACCAAAAAAAAATAGCGAACATGGTTCCTACACAGAATTCTTGAAATTTGGGATATAATGTGACATTTTTTGACTATTAAACGTTGATATATGCCTATTGGGAGATGTGCTTATCACTTAAGATTAATAATTTGGTGCGCGTAAACCGGGAATAATTCAGATAGTAATATATAATAATAATAAGACAGTCAGGGAGAGATTCTGGGGACGCACGGTCTAGACAAAAATCATCGAGTTTTGATAAACGGTTGAATAATAATTTGGTGCGCGTAAACGGGAATAATTCATTTTATTAAAGAGAAGACAGTCGGGGTAGAGTCGGGTTGGAAGACAGTCGGGGAAAGATTCTGGGGGTTCACGGTTGGGATTAAAATCATCGAGGTTGAATACACGTTAGAATGATAACTCTGTGCGCGTAAACCGGGAATAATTCATTTAATTAAAGAGAAGACAGTCGGGGTAGAGTCAGGTTGGAGGACAGTCAGGGAGAGATTCTGGGGACGCACGGTCTAGAAAAAATCATCGAGTTTTGATAAACGGTAGAATAATAATTTGGTGCGCGTAAACGGGAATAATTCATTTAACTAAAGAGAAGTCAGTCGGGGTAGAGAAGTGTTAGAAGACAGTCAGGGAGAGATTCTGGGGGCGGACGGTCTAGATAAAAATCATGGAGTTTTGATAAACGGGAGAATAATAATTTGGTGCGCGTAAACGGGAATAATTCATTTAATTAAAGAGAAGACAGTCGGGGTAGAGTCGGGTTGGAAGACAGTCGGGGAAAGATTCTGGGGGTTCACGGTTGGGATTAAAATCATCGTGGTTGAATACACGGTAGAATAATAACTCTGTGCGCGTAAACCGGGAATAATTCATTAAATTAAAGGATAATAGTTTACGCGATTGAGGGGAGTCAAGATTTGGAAGGAGTCCACGCGAATAAGGAAGTCAGAGATTGCGGCTTGCGAGTTCATATCTGTGAAGTTAAATAATATAATTTGTAAATTGAGGCGGTCAATTATCAATACGGGGCGTACTTTCGGGGCATTTATCAGGGTCAGGATAAAATTTACAACAAATCGACGCGAGAATTGTGTTTGACGGCTGCATCTTGGAATAAATAACTGCATGACGGGTTGTGTTTTAGAAGTGCTTGTTTGAATTAAATATTAGTGTTTTGTGCAATATGGCGAATTTGGTAAGTTTGTATAAAATTATTAACATATTTAGTACGGGCCTTGCAGGAAAGAGTCAATTAGGGTTTATATACAAGCCATAGGAATCTAGGGCCTTTTTTGTCGAGCGTTGGGGAACAAGGAGCTTCGCTCATTTCCGGGTTGACCGGCTGGCGAAGTAGGTACCTTTGTTGGGTGAAATTATTCTTGAGACAAGACCGTTGTAAAATAATAATTTTGGGATACAATTAACTAAATAGCATTTGAAGCACAAAGTGCGCTTTCGGGCAATAAATCTTAGACGAGAGACTTCATTTAAAAGACGGGATTTTGAAACCACAAAACAAAATAAAATCCTTTAAAAGTGCTTTGTTGGTGATCGAGAAAACTAGGTTACTGGGTATTCTCCAATACATAACGGGTAACAAAATACATAGGTATAGAATATAGGTATAAATTAATGTGTAAAGCGCCTTTGGGGTGATAATTATTATTTACGAGTCTCGCAATAATATTTTTAAACGTAGCTAGGGGACTATATTTACACAGTAACATAGTAGTTATAACAGTTTATGGAAGGTGCGTAGCATGGGCGCCTTTGTCTACTAACGAAATCTGACATAATTGAATTCCCACTCTTAAAATTTCCCATACCTTATTCAAAATTTTAGGTATCACAATAAATCTATTACATAGGACTTTACATAAACTTGGTTCGATATCGTATACTCACCTTTTGGTTTACGATTTAGGTATATTCCATTCGATATATTCGATTTAGCAAAAACTTTCACATTGTAGGTTGAATGAATCCGTCGGTAGGTACTCATATTTTAGCGTAATGCGCTATATCCACCTACATAATTAACAAACTCTTTTTCTTCAAACTTAATGGAGCGGGTTACGACTCGAGAATGGACGGCGTTTGTCGAATGGATTTACGGGTCCAGCTTTCCTATTCCACCATGAGGAAGTATCTCACGCGACTTTATCTGGGGGCGATGTGATCGAAATGCAGGTGGGCTTACACTATTTTTCTAATGTTGAGGCGAAGTAAGCGATGGTCGAGTCTGGTCCGAGCAAATTGGAATCCCTTGTGATCACATCTCGGTAACGTGGATCTCGTACCCGCTCTAGACCTGGTTGAAAGCGTGGCCGGAGCCATTTCATGATATCGACGTATGTACGTCACTAAGGCATTGGGGGACTTCAGGAGAACAAAGGACGTGCACCCATTCCCCCCCCCCCCCCCCTCTACCGCCGCTACGAGGTACCAGCGGATAAAAGTTGTTGTCGCGGGAGGTCAATTTGATGCAGGACGGAGATTACGATCTGGCCGGACTACCTTCGTCATGGGGGAAACGAAGTGACGAAATTTGCGTGGGCTTCACTACCTTTAGGTTACGCTCGTGTGGGGTCTGCCTTGTCGGCGGAACGAAGGGAACATGACATATGGAATCGTTTTGGCAATCGTTCGGCGGTTCTTTGTTGGAATCCGGATAAGTTTTATTAACTCCCTCACACTAAAAGTAGGGATCATCCAGCATCAGGTTGGGAATGTACTCAGTATACTCACCTTTTGGTTTACGATTTAGGTATATTCCATTCGATATATTCGATTTAGCAAAAACTTTCACATTGTCGGTTGAATGAAGCCGTCGGTAGGTATTCATATTTTAAGCGTAATGCGTTATATCCACCTACATAAGTAGCAAAAGTTTTCTTAACTCCCTCACACTAGGAATAGGGATCATCCAGCATCAGGGTGGGAATGTACTCTGGACGAAAGCGCAGCAGGGGAAATAGAAGGAAGGGAAGCCAGATTCACGACCTGGTGCCTTTCATTCTTGGACCCAGCACCCTGGAAGCCGAGCTTGACATTCCTTTCTTTGAGCTGATTTTTGAGTTTGAGCTTGGGGTACGCCTATCGTAGAGCATATGCCCGTGACAACATATCGGGGAAGGTCCCAAGTTACGCTTGTGTATGTTATGCGAGAGGACGTATTTTTCATTCAAATCAAATACCGATGACCATCGCGATTGCAGGCTGGCGCATGTTTCTGTAACGTGCCTAGGAAAAACGTAATCAATATTTCTACTGGTTCGACGTTTCTTTGTTGGAATCCGGATAAGTTTTCTTAACTCCCTCACACTAGGAATAGGGACCATCCAGCATCAGGGTGGGAATGTACTCTGGACGAAAGCGCAGCAGGGGAAATGGAAGAAAGGGAAGCCAGATTCACGGCCTGGTGCCTTTCATTCTTGGACCCAGCACCCTGGAAGCCGAGCTTGACATTCCTTCTTTGAGCTGATATTTGAGTTTGAGCTTGGGGTACGTCTATCGTAGAGCATATGCCCGTGACAACATTTCGGGGAAGGTCCCAAGTTACGCTTGTGTATGTTATGTGAGAGGATGTATTTTTCATTCAAATCAAACATCACTGATGACCATCGCGATTGCAGGCTGGCGCATGTTTCTGTAGCGTGCCTAGGAAAAACGGAATCATTATTTCTACTGGTTCGAGGCGGCGTGCTGGATGGAGAACGGGACTATTGAGGACATGAGTGACTGCCAAGGCGAGAATCGGTGACATCAAAATCTTCCTTAATTAAATTCATACATCGCCAGATCAGAGGAGAGAGCGGCCCCACCGATCTCCTGACATTGCCGATTGTCTAATCAACTTCGGTTTAATGTTTATGCCGGTGCTTTAGGAGTTAATGGAACTCAAGTCATCGGCATGCTGATGAACTTCAACGTCATCATCAATCCAGAGTAGGATGTCACGTTCCAAAACCTCGTGCCACCCACACATTTCCTGAACAGTTCCTGACATCGGCTATCACGCCATTAATCGGAGCAGACCCTCATATCAAACGGTATGAGATGACCTCTCATCATCATCATCAACATTATTATAATTTGGCGGCGTATTGGTCGATATTATTCCCATTACCACTCTATGATCCAGAAACACACATCAAACCCTTTCCCGACAGAAGGCAAAACATGTCGATTTTCATTCGTCGCTTGCGACCTTAACATTCTCTGGAGGAGTTGGAATTGGAAGCTGATTTGGCGGTCTATGACCATCACCTTATCAGTTGGGCTATGGAGGAGTCCAATTATTTAAACAGCACATGTTCTGTCTCATGTTAATCCAAAATACCTACCCGTAGAATCAAATTAACAAAATAAAACAAGCTAGCTAACTAACAAACTGCATCTAGAACTGTGAGTGTAGAATTATTGCGCTCCGTACTGCTTTGAGTGTAAATCTTTTGTTAGAATATACATAAATGTCAAATTATTTTCATAATAGCATTTTATAGAGCCGCAGAGAGTATGCGACATCGCATCGAAAGGTAGGATCTTCTCAATTCGCCGTTTAAATGTAAATTTATATACTAGATGCTAGGAGGGAAAATGCAGATTACTTCAATAAAAATAGTCGTCGGTGAGCGTAGGTGTATAACAGGTGCAAGGGGAGGAAGCTGGATGAATATAGATAGATAATTAGTTATTTTTCAAGTTAGTCAGACCCAGTCATTGTTATTCGAAGCCTTGCAAATTGTAACACGCCATACCTAAAAGAACAAGGGTTTACCACAAATAAATAATTAATTAAATTGGATTAACTATACCAAACCACTAAAACAAAAAAGTACACAACGTTGTGGGATTAATTACAAATTGATTAATTAAGAACATCTCGTCACGTTTGCATAAAAGTATTACGTGATGGGGTTGAGAAGGCGCTGCAAAAGAAATGCAGGGGAGAGTCGCGAGAACGGGCGAGCTACGACCTTTTAAAGGCCGGGCGGGGTTGCGCCGGCACACAGTGGCTGAAATTTGAGCGCTGGCGCGACGTTGACCCCAGATCGACATGTTCCCGAAATGATTTTTTTTTTTTACTGATGTGTTCTCAATTAACCACTGACATTAAAAAAAACATTAAAAATAACATCCGAAGCTTACTTACTCGGTAATTAGTCACAGAACTGAGATGTTCGGGCGCGCAACTACGCTGCTGTATCTAGGCGAGTTTGCAGGCGTGGGAAATCAGGTTGTTTGTGTACTTATTATAAAAAAAAGTCATTTTGAAAATCACTTAAGATGTTTTTTAAGATACGTGCTTTATTTAAATAACTTAAAAAAAATATTTTTTTCATAAATTATATCTGTTGCCTTGGTTCAAAGTTTACGTTTTTTTCCAAACTTTTTTTCCAATTTTTTAACTTTAATGGAGTAGGAATAAAAACCTTCACAAGTCTTCACTCCAATTTTAATAGGATATTATTGCTGAATCTTTTTTGTACATGGAAACAAAATATCACCACCAACTATAGCCAGCCACTCCAGTAATTGCATTTTTAAGAAATGATTGTACTTAATTTTCGTCAATTTTTTTTCAGAATCCAATCTTTGTCTCCGATGTGTCAAAGAAAGATCAACTAATGTAATATTTAGTTCTGCGTACCATTACAAAAAATATGAAGTTATTAACAATTACTTACTGTCAATTTAAATTAACATTTGAAACTTAATTATTCTTTAATTAGTAGCAGAACAGGGATACACTGGGCTCACGTTTACACTGCTGAAGGTGATTTTGAAGGAATTCGGAATCAAGTTTTTTGTGTTCTTAACATTGGATATACATTATTTTCAATACTTAAAATACATTCTGTAATAAAATAACTTTAAAAAAATCGTTAATTATATCTGTTGCCTTGGTTAAAAGCTTACGTTTTTTTTTTACTTTTTAATTTTTTTTTTCTTTAATGGAGTAAGAATAAAAAACTTTACGAGTCTTCACTCCAATTTTAATAGGATATTATTGCTGTGTCCCTTTTGTATATGGAAGTAAAAAATCACCACCAACTATAGCCAGCCACTCCAGTAATTGCATTTTTAAGATATTATTGTAATTTTCGTCAATTTTTTTTTCAAAATCCAATCTTCAACTCCTACCTATATATATTTTTAAGTACGTGCCGACTATAATATTTTCGTTAATGCATTCAATTAGCTTTTACACATTATTAGCGGGAGTTAAAATATTCGTATAGGGTGCGAATTACGCTAATTACCCCCATTATTAAAATGTTATTCTCCACTGTCTGGAAAATCCTAAGTACGAGTATTATTGCTATGTACATCAATTAATAATGTTGTGTTTAATGATTGGGTTTCTCTTTCGATTTTTATCAGGTTCAGTGTCATTAGAGATTTCAATGATTCTAAGTTAACGTTAATCACTTAAAGAGTTTCTCCCAAATAATTATAAATATAGGGTTACTACTGGAAATCACATTTTCTATCTAGGTATGTTAAATTATATAATAAATATTTAATTTTCACTGTTTGATTATCTGTTATTTTAAAGAATTATAATTTATTTAGTTTTCACTGTATTTTTATTATCTTTCACTGTATTTTTTATTAAAGAATTATAATCTATAAAATACAATACTTAGCGCCCAAGTTACATGATACTTTTTATAAAAGCATTAAAAATCTTTATCAACATTTCAACTAATAAGAATTAACAAAAAATAAGTGGTATTCCTTATTAATACTTAAAAAAACATCAATGAACTGCCAAATGGTCGAGCGCCGAGAGCGATGTCGCGCCAGATCATCAAAATCAGCCACTGTGCGGCAGGGTAGCTGTAGCTGCAGCTTTGGTTCGAAAAAAAGTTAGGCTTTACTTCGTGAGGGGGGGGGGGGGTTTATCACAACGGAGATGGGGGAGAAGAAGGTGGGGAAGTAAGTGGCTATTCAGATCTGGTCACCAAACACGGGTAAAGCCATCTCAAGCAACGTTTCAATTCTGAACAGTGATCTTACACCAGGGCGGTACCAAGAGTATCTTCCATTAACACAAATTTACTTACGCCCTCAGGGATTTGAACCCGTGACCTCCGGATCGCTAGTCGAAAGACTTACCCCTCGATTTCGGAGGAGGACTGCTATTCAGTTCTAGTTGTTATACACGACTAAAGCTATATAAAATTCTTTTCTACTTGGCGGGTTCACCAGAGCTACACTGAGAGTATCTAACCCCTTCGAAGGTCTTGGCTAATTTAGTTCTTGCATAAAAATGCACCTTACTGTAAAAAGATGTTCTATAACAATTAGTCCAGTCAGTGGGGAGTTTTACCTTGCAAAAGATTAGGTACTGGCGATTTTGACATATGTTGTTAATATTGGGACTCTAAAGAAAAAAAAAAGTTTTCGACCTTGGGGAGGTCGAGCTCGACCCGCCATCTTGGATTGAAGGTGCCGAAATTTGGTTTTTTCAAAATAATTGTGAAATGGTTGATTTTACTATCAAATTGTTGAATGCAAACTTAAAGACAACTAAATTACCCATATTTTTTGCTTCACAATTTTTTTTGTAAGTCTAATTGGTAACGAGTTACAGTGGCGGAAATGGGAATATTTTTCTAAAAAATGGTGAAAATCCCAATTTCAGTTATTTTTTCGGGCTATTCATCACAAAACTAGCTGATAAAAATGCGCTCCGCAGGTTTTTACTGCTAGGCCCTGCAGGCGGCTTTTGGCTTTTAGTTTGCCTTCGCCCAGTTAGTGTTGGTGACCATTTTATAGATTCAATAAGAACTGATTCCAAAAACAGCCCGTTCCTCGGATCCACTGTAGCTAGTCACCGGGACAAAGTAACTGAGACAGAGCAATGACATCATATGTAATATAAAGCCACTTGATACAACATATATTACCGTAAATCTTTTTACATCCGGAGAGCTACCACAAATTCACAAATTCTTAGCAGTTATATCTAGGGGGGAGACGTTCCCGTCCGACCTCCTGACGGAAGTAGCGACATCTTGTATTGACCTTGAATCTCCAGTAGGTCTTCTTCCTCTTTATTGGCACTACAACCCATTTCGAGCCTTGGCCTCCTTCAACATAAGCCTCCACAGCCCTCTGTCCTTGGCCGTCGTCTTCCAATCTGCGACATGGAGTAATCCTCTTGCATCTTTCCTGACATCATCCTCCCATCTCAGCCTAGGTCTGCCCGCCTTACGTTTACCTCCTGGGTGTCCTGTTAGAACCTTCTTCGGTACTCGTGTACTTGGCATTCGATGCGCATGTCCCCATCTTAGTCTTTGGAACCTTAGATAGATATAGAGTCTGGGAGCTTGGTAAATATCATAGAGCTTTATTGTGGCGGATTCTCCATGCCTCTCCCTCTCGCACCGCTCGCGCTCCTGAGATTCTTCGAAGTACCTTTCTTTCGAAGGCGTCCAGCTATTTCGCAGACTTCGCTGTTAGTGTTCCCGCCTCACATCCATAGACCAAGACCGTTCTAATAATTGTTTTTATATAAGGCTTTCCTATGGACGTTGCGGGATTTGAACACTGGCAATAACGCGAAGTACCGAAGTGCTTTTAGCGGCTGTGATGCACTTCTTACTTCTACTGGGTTTTCGTTGTCCTGCGTTATGATGGAGCCCAGGTATGTAAACTCTTCGACCACTTCGAAATTATAAGTTTCTTTAAATTTTAAACTTTATCTTTTATTCTGTGGTGTGGGGTTATGGTTTGCATCATGATTTTAGATTTATTCTCATTGTTTTGCAAACACCTCTCTTACAGCCTGTAGGGATCTTCTGACAATGTTTAGGTCAGTAGGTCTATTCCACAGATATTCCAGCGATGGTAGATTTCGAAATGGCGCTTGAGCAGCACAGAGTTCGACTAGTATTAGTATGATCTAACTCATTGCCTGTGGTACTGAGATTCTGGGCTTCCATCACGGACGTACAAAATATATGGAGATGCCCTTACGTGTTAAAAAACGTTTTATTTCCCCCTCCCATTGGAACCATTTTTCGGAACCGGCTGGGCGTGTCCGGACCAATGTCGTGCTCTCGTCGTACATTCTACGCGCGGACGCTGTATGTCTATGAAACACATACTTAGACAATGAAGAAGACTTGGCGAATCACAAGTCTCTTTCCTCTCTTCGCCCCGCCATAGTTGGTTTTTACCCCTCATCTGTAAGTTCTCGTCTAGTTATTTGTATGTCTATGGCTTCCATTAACAAAATATCTTCATATTCAATGGCATGAAATAAATTTTAATGAAGTCTCGGGTGCATCTTTGGCATTCTTTCTTAAACAAGCCTATTGGTGCCACGTTTCCAGCCCCAGTTTTCTGGATTTTTTTTCCATACCATTTATGGACTTGATGGTATGTCCTAAATGCATGGTACCATGCAGCGCCATTCGTTGGTGGCAAAGGGGAAGATTGAATTTGCTTTTTGTTGTCGACTTTGCGATACGTTGGTAGCGGACTTCTTCAAAGGTTTGCTCATTCATGTCACCCCCGTACAAAGCAACAAGAAAGCGTGTTCCTGTATCCGCTATGTCTTCTGGTTTTGCATCATGTTCTTTTAATTCATGTACTCGATGAAGACGCAATGGCAGACAAGCTTTTTTAAGGCTTACTAAATGTTCATTATCACTACAAAGTAGTTTCATCTGTGCACTCGATGACGTAGGGTTTGTCATAGTGTGATCCTAGCCTGTAGCAATATAGATGCTGAGCTGGCAACGCTGCAGTGAGGAATGCAGGCACGCGGTATGTTGCCGTCTCTTTCGCTCCTCTATGTAACACGGAAAATTATTGTTATTTGAAAGAATTTTTGCCATATAATTATATTGTGTTGTGGAAATACGTTAAAATGATATTGTGTAATATGTTCTTACAAAATTTATCAAGAAAACTTGAGTTTTACGATTTTTTGTCAAAATTTTCTTCTTTCAACCGCTGTAACTCGTTACCTATTAGACTCACAAAAAAAACTTTCTACAAAAAATGTAGGTAATTTAGTTGTCTTCAAGTTTACTTTCAACAATTTGGTTGTAAGATAAACCACTTCACAATTATTCTGAAAAAAACAAATTTCGGCACCTTCAATCCAAGATGGCGGTTCGAGCTCGACCCCCCCAAGGTCGAAAACTTTTTTTTTTCCTTAGAGTCCCAATCTTAATAACATATATCAAAATCGCTACTACCTAACCTTTTGCAAGGTGAAGCCCTTTTTTATCCCCCACTGACTGGACTAAATATAATATACGTCTAGTTGCTTTTGCTTCTAAAATCGCCATTTTCATTGCTTTTATTTTCTACTCAGGAGAAATGGGGTAATTGGATTGTAGAAAAAGGATTGAAAGATTATTTATTTTCTCCACGAAGTAAAAGCGTCTTCAATGACCTCTGACCACTCTTCAGACATCTCATGGTTCAATGGAATTTATCAATGCACGCCACTGTAACCCGTAACTAGTGGTAGGTACCCAAAAGATGGACATTTTTTCGTATACCGTATTTATGCTAGACATTGCTGACTAACACAACGCTCTACGTATATAATATAAAGCAAGACCTATTACATTATAATCCGATTTTAATTTCTTTTTTCTCCAGTAACCAAATGATCTCGCTAAGCACGCGAACACATTAATTTTTATTTTTTATTCTTCCTTAATTGGACTGTGACTTCTGTCATGGGTCATCAATCGAATTCCTTAAAAAAAATTGCTTTGCCAGCAAAATCATTCGTGCGTTCAGTGAACGAACACATCAATCAATGCTTTTGATTTTATGTGTTAACGTAGTTACTGCCAATCTAAGTTCCAGGAATGTTGAACGAATTTCACCAACACTTTGCCGAGTTTTTCTGCCAAAACGGTTGATGTAATTGATTGCAATCAATCTCGTATATAACATGAAAAATGAACGAATCCAATACATAAATACACATCAGTAAGCAGTGTTATTTTGAAACCCAATTCGTTGAATGGTGAAAAGTAGTTAAATGTAATGAATAATCGAATATTGTGAAGGTTCTTCCTAGATGCACTTAAAGGAGTTACGAATTTTATTAAATCCACAATTTCACGGATCAAATAATATGAGATATTTTTTAAATTTGGGGATTATGTTACACCTATAAATTCTTCGAGTGGTCATTATTTTGAAGCATGGAGAATAGATACCCATATTGTGAAAATTCCTCTTTTCATGCAGCCCTCAGTGTCGGAATTCTGTATCAAACTATTTACTCTGGCAACGCATGTTTTAGTGTCTGAACTTTATTTCTCATCGCTGTTCATAAAAACATTTTTATCTCATATTTGATATCATATACGTTGACTAGACAAATTTGACCAATCTCTCTTCGATACCGAAGTTAAAATAATGGTTAAAATATTTATAGTATTAGAAAAAAATAATATTTCCGTGACTGGGAAATGCACTTCAAAACCTTAGCTAAACCGCTGAGCAACCGAGAAAACCTTTTAACTCACTGTGAATGGCCAATACACATTAAATATTTATTTACTTATTGTTAATGTATTATTCAAATGCGCTAAAAGGAAAAGGAGAATGATTTTGATTTACAATAATGATACCGATTTAATTTTATTTCCATTTTAGCAGAGGATAATGTTTTTTTTATTGAAATAAAACATTTTAAAAAACTTACCTAAATGTCGAATGATTTATTCGTAATGTGCCTTTTTCCCGAATCTAGACGACCCTTATTAAATTTGTCATTGTTCTGACAATCGGAGATTAATGGGTTCGAACTCTGTGTTGGCAGGATGACAAGCCGTTTCCGCCGGCGCCCGACGTGACGGCCTGGGCAGGCCCCGCCGGGCTGGGCGGGCCGGGGGCAGGGGCGGGGGCGGGGGGGCCGCCCCTCAAGGGGGCCCCGCCCTGGCCGCAGCCCATCAGCCAGAGCTCCAGCGCCACCGGCAGCTCGTCAAGTAAGTCAACTTTTCTAACTTTTCCACAAGACAACTACTCGATAAAGTAATAATTCTGTGTCAACTATTATATTAGAGTTCTGTGAACAGAGGACATCGCATCAAACAAAGAAAGTTTCTAATTTTCTCTTATTTTAAATCAAAACTAAAATAATCTCTGAAATCATAAGATCTGTAAGTAGGTACTTAAATACCCACCTTCTTAATTAAAAAACACGATGATTTCACGGTAGGAAAAATAAACTTTGCTGAATAATTTAAACGGCCACCATCTTGAAACTGGAACCGAATCGTAACAAACATTTTTTTAAGATAGATGAAACGCCAAATGGTTGAGTTAAGTCTAGGACAGATAAATAAGAACACAATAATAACTAAATATAGAAATGTTCATTAAGTTAGAGATTACGGAAAGGAATAGCGTTTAAGACCAATATTTATTTATTTATTACACTTTTAATGGAACCATTTGCATTAAATAGATTGCCTAAATAATATTAGATAACATCGAGTTTCTTGTAGTTTTAACGATAACTACATAGACTTTATAGACTCTTAAGAACATACGAGAAAAACAAGACAAAAGACATAAAACAAAAGACCGGTAATGAAAGAAATAAAATATCAAAATGGAGAGAAGATTATCTATGTAGGTTCACATTGAATTGCATCATTAAAACAATAGATTCTTAGAAACAAAACAAATATAATAAACATATTTTAGATGTTATGAATTACCTGAGATTTGGGAGGCGGGTATGGGTACCGCCGACTAGGGAATCTTTTATTGAATAACCAACACCTCTGCCATAGGAGATTCGCTACGTTTTTTGATTTAGCAATGATTCCCGGGTTCATGGGGTGAGGTGTATCCGGGTTTTGGCGGTGGATGCATCTGCCTACCATCTGTGTGGAAGACCGGATCAAGAGAAGCCGTTTAAGGGAGACCTTTTGACCTCTCCAGCAGGATTCTAACGTAACACCGCATTGGGACAGATGGATTTATACGTCCGTCACACCTGGAGTCGCTGATCTCTACATTCCTACCCACCCCTCATACTTTATTCCTTGCCAGAACTTCATCTAATTCCTCTCCTCAAAAGACCCCCCAAGTAGCATTCCCGAAGGTGGCACAGGCCCGAGGGAAATTATTTTTATTTAAAAATGTACGTTTGTATATTTTTCTGTAAATAACCTAATTTTTTTCATTCGGTTTTTGGTAAATTAAATTAAATTTGCTACTAAGGGGTTCAACCACTCGTAAATAATGGTTTTTATTTTCCTCCTATATTACGGAAATTAAGGAGAGAATTTGAAGCAGTGTTTTAATTTTTCTGAATGGCAATATTTTACGAATGCAATGTTAAAGTCATCTAATGCTCTAATCTCTAAATAAAGAAAAAAAAAATGATTAAAAGATGACAGTTTATATGTTTATTGTCCTGAAGAAGGTTGAGTTCAACTGAAACCGGTCGACGAATATAAATAAAAAGAAAGTGGTTTTTAAACAAAGTACTTGTTTCATTCTATATAATGTCAAGCAACAGAGTGTTTGCTTTCTACGATAAAAAAAATGAATAAGATCATTATGACGAATTTATAATTAAACTAATCCTTGTTTCTTTAAAGCTATCAAATGTCCCCTCTACGGGTTTTCCTTTGCGTTCGTGATCACTTAGAAAGCGTTGTCCCATTGTTTATTTTTCTTATCAATTACTTAATTTATATTCAACCATAAACTTGTACCAAAGATGTGTCGAGTGTTTTCTTTGTGGAGCTTTGACTCCGGCTTCTAGTTTGATTAAAACTTTCTATGGTAGATGATATAATATATTATTTACGAAGAAACCCGCTCACTAAGTCTTCTTGCCGAATATAAACTCTATCCTTTTTTATAATTTATTCATATAACTTTCTCAAATAACAAATAATGCAAATCGATAAATTCGTTTTCTGGCTTCTAAACAAACGCAATGTTAGTATTGAATTTTAATTGTATTATTTGAGTGATGACTGGAAGGATGCTATAATTTTTATTTTTAATATGGTAATAAATTTAACAAATTTAATTTCATTCTGGCGTGTGTTTTTGGAGTTTATAGGGTTCCCGCTGATACATGAGCTTTAACGGTATTACCTTACAAAGGCATGCAATTACATATTAAAATTGAAGAATTTCCTCTTTGATTTCTTGTATTCGAGTAATATTATGACATGTAGTTGTTAACTTACTTATAAGCTTTGGTAATCATCGAATTTTGTTGGTCTTGTTTAAATAATGCTTTATGGCGAAAATTTTAATTGCTAAAATTTTGTGGGTAACAAAAGTTGATAAAAAATGCGGTGGTCTACTAAAGTTTTTTTAATTTCCTTTGTGCTCCTGTTTGGAAAGTTTAATTGTTATTTAGGATTTCATGGAGTTAGACTAAAATATTTGAACTAGCTACACTGCCATCACTCTTTTACCCACAGATGTAGAAAGTATGCAAAGAAAGCCATACAACTTTGTCCTACGCATATTCTCCTTGCTTCATTTGCATTCATAAATCGTCATTTTCTGTTCCGGCTTTCGACATGATCCGACTTAATCATTTGATTAACATTGCCAATTTTCATGAGATAAATTATACTAATGTTTCACAGAATTTGAACAATTCATCATGTTTTAAAATTAATACTAAAGTTTTGTGAGTCTTATTCAAGTTATCACTATCCAAGTTCTGAGAAACAAATGGTCCATGATGAAATAATTATAGAACTCTAATAGAATTTTCACAGAGCTTAAAAATTTGATGAATTGTACAAATTCTGTGAAAATAACTTGTAAATGGTTCATTAACTTTTAAAAATTCACAAAATTTTGAAAAGATATTTTTAATTAAGTTTGTGTCAAATTAGAATGCATTCTTCAATTATTGTATAAAATCAATGACGTTGTCTATTATTATATCTAGACTCGCCGTCGTATAACAAACTCAAGATACAATGTTAGAAGCACTCTTATGTTTTCACTAAATTCTTAATTCAAAAGTTATTTACGTATGATAAAGATACGCATCTAGGAGATGATCAAATACGCTTACTCGCTTACATTAAAAGTTAAAATATTCAATTTGGGAGGCGGCTATGGGTAACACCGCCCCGGGAACAGCTTATTGGATAACCAACACCTCTGCCAAACGTCACTCCAAGTGGTTCGTTACGTTTGGTGACTTAGCAGGGGTGCCCGGGTTCATGGGATGAGATTTGTCCGGGTCCTGCTGCGTGGCGGGACGGATCGAGAGAGACTGGTTGAGGAATGCATTTTGACCTTTCCACCCAGACTCTCTCGACCCAATGCCTTGCATCGCAATTGGAGGGATGGATTCATATGTCCGTCACTTCTGAACTTACTGACCCACAGATTCTTACCCACCCCTCATACATTTTTCCTTCTCAGAACTTCCTATCCTTCCCTTCCTTAAAAAACCCTCCACATTGCATCCCCTAAGATGACATAGGCCCTGAGGGTTATTATTTTTCTCAGGACCTCCTGTGTGGAGCTAATGTAAAAAAAGGAATACGGAATGCCTATGAGACGACCTGGTGTTATAGGTTGCTTTTTCACTTTCAACAATAAAAATATAATAATAAATAATTTTGCCTCTATTTACGAATGAAATATTATTCCTTGGCTATTATTTTACTAGTATTTGCCGTGTGATGGTAACATTTTCTCATCATAATCCAATTTACTTACTGGTAGGATAAGACCTTGCCCGATGCATGGTAGTTCAATACTAAAACTACGAAATCGAAGACAAATACAATTGCCTTGTCTTTGGCTTACTACCTTTGTGATTTCTACTACGCATGTATATATTATATAATATGAGGTCATTGATAAAAATACCAATTTGAGATAAGGTTTATTGAAATTTTCGCGAAGAAAAGCTTCCCATTCAGCGCAATTTAATTTTAAGCTAAAAACTAATAGCAAAAGTTGAATAATTAAAGTAATATTTTAAATTATTAATCTGGGATAAGTTAAGACAGGAGGAAACGCGGGATAGGGTTGGGAATGATTCTCAGGCGAGCTTAATTCAATTCACCTTCAACCTGTAAATCTTATAATTAAGATAATAAAATATTTCTCATCGTGAAAAATGGGTTGATAAATTATGGTTGGCGAATTAGTGAAAGCATTCTATATATAATTTCCAATTTGGTAATGGGTAAAAGAGATTATCGATAATGTTGTGTTGGATTTTCCCATTATGAGTACATATTTGAATTAGACTGAATACAATTATTTTATCTTGGATGATGATTTTTTTAACATATTAAAATTGTGATTTTCTAAGCACTCTAAAAGACGCGAGTAATTTTTTAACAATTAATTTGGTTTTAATAATAAAATTACCTTAAATCATCTAACTCAATTTTCTGTGAATATCGCACAAGAGCCCCAACTGTTCCCAACCGCCTGGAGACAGTGAGACTATGGCATCCCCAATTTGGATATGTTGTGAGGCAGAAAGTAGTAAGGAGGGTAAGGAGATAGGGGAAGAGGAAGGTGGGGAAATTCCGGGCTATACAGAAAACACAACTAGAGCCATTTAAAGCAACGTTTCAATTCTGATTGGTGGTCCGACACCAGAGCGATAATGAAAGTATATTTTCTCTGGAACGTGCTGCAAACATACATTATATTATTTTAAATTATGAAATTGTGAAATAATACAAACCAATCAAATACAAATTAATATTTTTTGTTGTTGATTTTTTTTAACCTGTCCTTTGTAATAAACTTAATTTAGAATTTATAACAAATGCGAAAAGAGTATTTCTGATCTTCACGACCAAGCACTAATTTATTCTTCCTGTAATTGTTGTACTAAAACTTGTGTCCTGGCCAAAAAAAAGGTGGTGTCAAAATTAGGGAAATAAATTTAGTAGTTAGAAAAAAATTCAGATAATCTCATTGTTACCATTTAACATATAATTAATTAATATATTTTAATTCGAATCGGATTTTAAACTTAACTAACTTCTATGAAAATAACCAAGAAATGCAAAGGTGGTTTCACTCAATCATTAAGAGGGTATAACCAGAGAAAACTAGAAATATGTCATTTTCAAATCAAATTTTAGACGTATTGACTCTTTTCAAAAAAAAATCATAAATTGATTTCTAATGACTGTTTTTTTTACTCTAGTAAACGTGTGTTTTAAATTTCGAGAAAAAATGTTTATTTTTAGTATAAGAAGGTTATACCATAGGTCGTTGGCAAATTGGTTAAATTTTCAAAAAAGATTTTGTATTGTACAACACCTTTTTCAAATCATATAATCATGCAGTAAAATAAATCAATACATTATCTGGGAAACGTATGTTACAGAATTTTAATTTTAGTTAAATAAAATCATTAAAAAATAATACATACATGTGTTTCTAGACGAAAATTGGTCCGTTTGTGTATTTATTTGCGCACTTACAAACTAATATATTTTAGATTTTTTTACATTCTTATTTTGCTTAGACATTAAGTACATAATTTTAATAGTTTTATCATCACGCCTTTCAGCATTTTTGGATGTAGGTATAAATTAAAGCAATTTTGGAATGAAATAAAATCGATATTGAGTTATAATTTTAAAAAGCTGGTACGGAGAATAATTAATCTTTCTCATTGGAACCGCCCTGTATGATCGTAAGAACATCTTTCGATGAAATGTGGATTTTCGGCCGCTGGCTGGTTAAACGCCCTTAAAGATATCGAGAGAATTAATTAACAATCCTGTCATTGAATTTACCTGAAATAAATACCAGCCTTATAATTTATTTGTAAACATTTTTTAGCACACGTGTAATAAAATTTTGGGATGGTGCTTACAAAGTTACTAAAATTTCATTCGACGGAGTGGGGTAGTTTGTATGCGTAAAATGGTTCCACAACAACCCAGAATCAACTCAACTCAACGCCTCTTCGAAAAGTCATTAAAAGCTACGAAAATAAAAAGAAAAATAGCCCATAACCTAATCTGACGTAACCTATTCAACCAATTTTTTTTTCATCACTTTGAATGATCTTTCAAAGGAAGTGTTGAGTTGAATTCATTCTGAGTTGTCCACTCACTGTACAAAATATGTTTGTGATTTTCAGTACAAAAATAGCTCTTTATTTTATTATTCGTTTCGTGTAACGTCTAACGTCTTACCCACGTTTACATTATTCAATAAGATTTTTCCGACTAAAAACATTTTTATCACTCAGTGGGAGGATGTTGGAATTTTAAAATACAATTTTTACTTTAATAAACCATTCACATAAATTTAGGGGGTAAATTTCATTATTGTTTCTTATCCGAATTTGCTTAACCCCATCTGTCTTTTTGTGTTTTTTAATACACAGTACTTCTTTAGAAGTAGAGTACTTTTCTTGCGTACTTTCGGCACAAACTAATACGGTCTCATATAAGTAGTTCTTTCTCATTATATGATTTTGAAATATGTGATTTAAGCAGCTAGAAAGTGGCAACGAAAATTTACTATAGACACTTCCAAATAATAATGATATATTCCAAAAGTCATCGACAGTCATTACTTGCATGTTTGCGGAGTATTTGTCATAGTTTGCAAATTTTGTTCTTATTATTCTTGCGTAGGTACTTCACGGCACAACCTAATGTGGTCTCATAAAAGTCCATCTATCTCTCTATATAATTTTGAAATATGTGATTTAAGCAGCTAGAAAGTGGCAACGAAAATTTACTAAAGACACTTTCAAATAATAATAATATATTCCAAAAGTCATCGACAGCCATTACTTGCATGTTTGCGTAGTATTTGTCAAAGTTTGCAAATTTTGTTATTAAAAATTTTTATTTAGTGTTTATTAACGCCCTAGTGAGATTTAAAAAGAATATTTAACAATTGATTACAGTAATGAAGTATAACATGACAAATATAGTTGTAGTATTCATAAGAAAACAATGCATATGTACCTGAATAAAAAAGTTTATCAAAATACGATCATCAAAATTATAATAATATTATAAGCCGAAAATAGTAAGTAAAAGAAAGTTCAATATGGAAAATTAAGGGCGTATATACATACCTATATATATCTATTTTTTTTACTTTATTAATACAATCTTAATTTTTAATATTTACTTAAATGAAGACAATATCAGCAAAACACAATCAAAAACCTGGAAACAGAAAAATTAGAAAAAGATATTGGCACCTCTCGGACATGAACTAAGGATCTTCGGTCATATTAAAAATTAAATGGATAAATGTATCCAGATACAATCTAGAAAGCACTTACTTCAGGTTTGAATCTTGCAATCATACATAAAGATAGCAACCAATAAAATATGCGTTAAGAAAATGCAGATAATGTTGGTATTTCTTAGTCGAAGTATGATACAGTTAAAAATGACCGAATCGGATGGATAGGGACACCTTAGCTTAGTTGGTAGAGCCGTGGCCTGGAAAGCCGAAGGTCTTGGGTTCGTGTCCCAGACGTGCTAACATCTTTTTCTGATTTTTCATTTTCCAGATTTTTAATTGAGTTTCGCTAATATAGAATGTAATTTACCGCAAGGTACAGAATATTACAGAAGAGATTAAACAAACTAATAAAAGTTGTACCAATAAAAAACTAATACAATTTACCAAAAAAAAAATTGAATATAAATAATAAGACCTGATATAAAACAAAGCGTAATGTATAAAAGCTTTTATGTAGGTGTATCCAAACAGTTATTTGTGTGTGTAACAACAAAAAAAAAATAAGAACATGATTTACTCGTAAGGTTTTAGAATACTATGTTGATGTTGATATCCTGTTATTTGCTGATGATTTAAAATTATATAAAAAAAATTTAAAATACTTCTGATTGCATAATTTTACAAAAAAAATTAAACAACTTGTTTAATAGGTGTATAAGCAATAAACTGGCACTTAACATAAGTAAATGTCAAATAATAAGATTGTATAAAATAAAGAAACCGACCATTTATGAATACAATCTTGACAAAATTATATTAAACTCAGTAGAAACAATAAATGATCTAGGTATTATTTTTAACTCAAAACTTACATTTATTAACCATATAACTAATATTATTAATAGAGCAATGAAGATTTTAGGATTTATTATTAGAATAACCAAACAATTGTGTAACATTGATACTATTCGCATTTTATACATAACGCTGTGAGAAGCATTTTGGAATATAATTCTACGATTTGGGCTCCACATTACAATATCCATATTCAAGCGATTGAAAAAGTCCAGCATAGATTCCTTAGGTATATTAATTTTAAATTAGGTATTCCAAGAGAATCCGTAGACTATAATTTGTTATTAAACTGGACTAATCTCGTAAATTTATCAGATCGCAGAAAAATCTGTGATCTATTAATATTATATAAAACAATTCACTCGGTCCTGGATACCCCTGATTTAATAGAACTAATACGATTTCATTGCCCTGGTCGCGCTAACAATAGACTCACTCTACCGTTCTACTATAATAACACACATACATTATCACATTATTACTCACCAATCAGTCAATTACACATTTTGGGAAATGAACATGCTAACATCGGCGACATTTATTTCTTAAAATTAGCGCAATATAAACATGCACTCAAAAATTATTTTTCCAAAATGTAACTTTATATACGCAATATGGACATGTTGAAATGAAATGATGATATTTCTCATTGTTCTTTTTTGTTATTTTTTGTTGTGATACACAAAATGATTGTATGTTATTTTAAAATTTAAAACTACTATTATGGAATGATATTATTTTTCTTACTGTTGTACTCTATTATATGTTTAATTATAAAAGGCAGTATAGCCGTTTATGTATTTAAAATAAAATAAAATAAAATACTAAAATAGAAGATGTTATAAAAAGAAGAAAAATATTAAATGATAATTATTAGCTGATAGAAATGAAGTTAGTTGTCTTTTGAAACTAACTTAATCGTCAACACTATTAGTTTAAGTTCGCTATGTTTATTCGCAAGGCGATGAATGGAATTGGTGGAAAAATAGATTAGTTAGTTTGAGATTATTGATATACTTAAAATCATAGCTTGCCTGGAAGGTATATTAATGCAAATTACAAGTACTCTCAACAATTCAGTGCTGTCAATTAAAGATTTAATATTTTTTATTGTATTTTATAGGAACCGAGTACCCGTGAAATAAATTAATACTTTATTGCTATCTCATTCTCTCGCAGGCTAAATCCTATAGATGTATGTGTTTGTCTCTTTATAGTTTCGCTCGCTTCCGTTTCATCGAGTTTCAAATCACAACAGTGCTAAAATAGTTTTCACTTCAAAATTTTATTAGTTCGTAAGTTATTATAATTTATAAATTCGATGTGTGAAACGATAAAAGAGTGAAGTGATAATAAACCTCACCTTCGTGATTACAAAAAATGACTTTATTTTTTTATATAAAAACTTTGTAATTTTTAATTACATGTGTCCGATTATGGTATTAAAATCTGAAACTTGCCTGCACTTGAAAACAGTATTTCATTTTGGGATACATCCAAAAACATCCTAAATATCCGGGAATATTTCTAAATAAATCATGGTTCTGACGAATCTTAGAAGACCCCAGGGGTTGAGACATAAATCTAATTCATGTACGAAACAATCTAATTACTTATTTTGCAGCTTTAAAACATTTCGCAAACTTTTCATTTTTGGTTTTAATAATTGAGTTTTTTTGAGATGATGCATCGATCTTATCATGCAAATAAGACCTCATCATGAGCTTTTTATGTAGTCTTTTTGGAGGAATTATAAGAAAAGATAGGAAAAACCTCAGTTCCTTTACATTATGTGGCAGACAGGTTGAAGTTTCTGCATTTGTACTGAAGAGGGCTGAAATACGAAGCTCGAGGAAGAAAATACTGAAGGCACTGAGTAAAAAAAATATATTTTAAATTTGTTATTTTTTTTCAACCTTTGAAATTTTTCTCAACTTTTTGTGTGTTCTTCGAATTGCTTCGTTGTTTTTGGAGGGTGGGGATCAGTTTGTGAGCTAAGAGTTTCGCGGTTTGAAATGGCGTAGTATGAATGGGACGGATAAGAGCGGTCTCTCCAGGGGTGGGCGGTAGTGGGGGGAGAAGAATGACGGAGAGAAAATAACGCGTACGTACTCCACTGAAGGGTCGCCGCACAAAGGCGGTGCACGCCTTGTATCCATGAAGTTTTTCTCGTCTCAATAAATCTTTAAACACTTCAAATAAGCTTTGGGCTGCAGCTGTAATATTCAGCACATTTTGTAGATACTATCCCCGGTTAGTATATTTTATCATATCTATAATGTGGAAAATATGCCTATTCGTCTCACTAAAAAATCTCGAACGACGAGCATGAAATTTGTGATGCTTTTTGGTTTTAGTCAATGGAACTATTGCAGGTGAAAACGTTATTGTTGGGTAAGATCTTTGAATTATTAAAAAAATAACAAACTTTGAACACGGATGATGCTAGGAAGTAACCATTTAAAGGAAATCTCCGAGGAACGATGAAAGAGTTAGGAATATTTTCGGAAAATTTTAGGAAAAATGAGATAAAATTGGTGACCTAAAAATTGAATAAATAAATCATAAAATTTCTTATTTCATTTGATACTTTTATCCAGCAGGAGATATAATAATTGATAATGATTCTTTAAATCTACATTTTGACCCAACCAATTCTGTTCAAAATAATATTTTCCAATACATTTTTCGATGTTCACTTGAAAGTTTTCTATACCACCATGTTCCTTCCTTGATATTGGAAGTGATGTGAAATAAAAAAGCAAATCTGTTAAAGAAATCGCTAAAATGCTGACTAATCCCAATAAGATGCAAAAAAGCCTAATTTAGAAGCAAGCGAAAGGTAGAAAAATTGAAAACTACATTTTGTATACTTTGTATATAAGAAGATGATGTGTTATCCACTTTTTTACGAAACTGAGATACGTATGATACCTACCCTTTTTGATTCTTATGCTGCATGCATTTCCACGAACCGAACCTTGAATTGCGGGAAAGGAATGAAGAAACCGCATGCGGCCTTTCGCGCCGTTTGTCGTTGTTTCGTTCCTTTCCCATAATTATAAGAAACCGGGCGGCATTTGTCCAAACAAACGTATTCCTTAATTTCCTCTTTGGATTTTGACACTATGGAAACATATTTTTTAATATAATATAGATATCGATCTATGTCGGTACGTTTTGCTTTTTTTGTTAAGTTACTTATTATACGAGTTAGGACCCTGCAAAAATCATTAAAATTGCCTGATTTGAACGCCATCAACAGACATTTAGTATACAAACTATACAATGTTTTTTTTAAAAGCCAAACAAACAGACATAGAGTGTTTTCTTCTAATATACTTAGTTTAAAAAAAATCTTAAAAATCGGTCCAGTTTTGCAGGAGAACAATGGGGAATACATTTTAATGATTTCATTTCAACTTTCTCGGCGACCGGCTTTTCTCATAAGTAATCAATGTGAAAGGTATTGTCCTCCGATAACGTTTAACGAAGTCAAGGTCATCTTAAGGTGAGATATCTTCACATAGTTAAATACTTCTATTTTTAAAATACATTATTTAACATTCTAACATCGAATGTGCGCTGTGGACAACTCACTTATACTGCTGAAAAAACTGCATAATTTATTTAATCGAATATGAGCCAATGCGGAGAGATTATTTTACGGTTTGCACTCCACTAATTAAATTTTTAAAAATAACATCGCAACTTTGAGTTCCAATGTATCAGTCTCAGTAGACTGATACATTGGAACTCAATATGCAATACAGATACAGTTATCTGTATTGCATATTGGATTTTTGCTACGTTTTTTAATCAAATTTCGTATTAATACTTTAACCATCATACAACATTTTCCCTGACCACTCAATTTCACTACCGTGATTACCCCCGTGGCAGAGTGACATACTTCATTGGCTTTGCAAGTGATATTTCAACTATTTTATGTGGTTTTTTTCACATTTGGAAATAGGTACCTACAAGAAATGGGAATCGAAACGTTACTTAAAATGGCTTAACACTTCAATGCATTACTATTTTGTTTTAGAAAAAAAATGCAGTGTACTTATATATTAGAATCAGATGCGTCTGTCCACCAACTGCGTGGCAGGCCGGATTGGAAGAGAATGGTTGAGGGAGTCTCTTCGACTTCTTCAGCCGTACTCTCTCGGAACATCGCCTGGCACCGCAGTGGGAGGGATGGATTCATACGTCCGTCACTCCTAGACACACTGGTCCCCAGATTCCCACCCACCCCTAATACCCTTTTCCTTCCCAAAACTTCCTCTCCGTCCTTCTCTTAAAAAATCCCTCCACACAGCATCCCCAAAGATGACATAGGCCTTGAGGGGAATTATTTTACTCTAGGCCTCCTATGTAAAAAAATGTTAAAAATGTTAAAAAAAGACTGCGTAGACTATGTATGTACGGAAGTACCTTGCACAAAAACCCTATTATGCCATAGAGATATACTATAGAGGCGCTATCCCGTGCATAATTCTCCGAGATTCGTGTTCAAATCATGCACGAACAGGCCTTCGGAATGTGAATTCTAACTGAAGCCACCGCGTCGAAAGGCTCGGCCGTCAGATCATCCTTTCCTTTTACTCAAGCCCATGGTTTCATCCTTTTCCATCCTACTTTGATATGTCACACACCAGCCACGGTCGACGGTTGTTGTTGTTGTTGTTGTACTAATAGAGAAATGGAGGTACTAACCTACGATTCCGTTGAACCAATTTATTCGCTAAATGTCTCATCTATGTATACAAATCAATGTATTATGCATAAACTAACAATACCTACTACGTAATATGTAGATTATTCGTAACAGCACTCACCAACAAGACAAGACAAGAGTAAGTGAGATACGAAGATCTGAATTTATTGAAAGTGGTTCTTCCATAATATAATTATGTACCCTTCGACCTAGATTCTCACAAGACAACTCAAGAAAACTAGACTAACTGACAATTTTTCTACTACAGCCATGCACCTTCAATAACACGTGTGCCAGTTTTCATATGTTTTTATCTCAATGCGATAAACCCCTGGTTATTTGCACTTGAGTTCCACCTCTTGGAATACGGCAGACATAAGACAAGGCAAGAGTGAGTGAGAAACAAAGATCTGATTTTATTGAAAGTGGTTTATCCGTAGAATAATTATGTACCCTTCGACCTAGATTATTATTTTATTTTTTTATTTTATTTATTAAGGAAAATCAACGCATGTTTTACATTTATAATAATAACATCAAAAATACACATAATATCTAATTATAGATTTTCACATAATTAAAATTATAATTAAAATGTAAGGGTCCTGTACCCGTAAGAAGTTAACAAAAATATAACCTTGAAAATTGTAAAAAAAGAAGATATAAAAACATAATATAAATTAGAATATAAACTAATAATCTTCTTACTAAATTTCAAAACATAAAATAGTAAGAGTAAGAAATTTATTCTCGCTACACAACAGCAAATATGTACATACCTAAAACAAAATAGTAAGTTGAATGGCAAGCAACTGATGGAAAGGATGCACAGCAATAATATGATAACTTGCAAAACGGTCAAAAAATTATTTAATTTTAGCTATGACATACTTTTTCAAGGTACTTAAATTACATGAGAATAATTCTATATTATTAAAATTCTTATCAAATACATTGCATGCTCTGAATATAAAAGCATTTTGTCTGAGATTCGTAGAACATTTTTGAAGATGAAAAAATTATTGTTCTCTGGTTCTAACGCCTGGGACTCTAAAATTGATCTCAGCCAAAAGGGGCGAACAATCAATAAAACCATTGATAATTTTATGGAGATATTTTATATCTGCGGAGTCTCTTCTAATTTTTAATGCTTTAAGTCCATAAAGGTCCATCGAGCTGTTTGTGTCATGATAACCAATATTAAACTTGAAATTAAAATGATGGACGAATTTTCTTTGGATGGCTTTAATGAGTTTAATATAAATATTATATTTAGGATTCCATATTGGAGAAGCGAATTCAAGATGACTGCGAACATATGAAAAATACAGTATTTTAAGTGTCTGAATGTCCTTGAATTCTTTTCCAATAATTTTCAACAAATTTCTTAATAACATAACTCCACGACAAGAGAGGACAAGAAAACTAGACAAGAGTAACTAACATTTTTTTCTTCCGCAGTCATGCACCTTCAATAACACGTCTGCCAGTTTTCATATTTTTTGTCTCAATGCGAGAAAGCCCCGGTTGTTTACACTTGAGGTCTGCCTCTTGGAATACGGCAGACACAATGCGGCCTGTGTACTGTACGTGGTGTGCACTGTGCATGTTCAATATGTGCATGCTAATAGCTGGCATGTCTGAAGCTGAAGAATATGAAGGAACCGAATGGTAAACAAGAAAGCCTTTTGTGTTCATGCCTGCAAGTTTAACCCACATACATGTTTGATATTAATATACCTATTGCCTGTTCTAAACACTGGCACTTTGGTCTTTACGTGTTTACCTTAGGTACAAAAGCAAAATATACATCTTATAAATATCGTAAAAATTATTCATTATTTTACCTTCATTCATTTTATCTGTTTTTATGCCTATAGTAAAGCTGTATACAAATTACGAGGGAGAAATTACTAAAGTCACGCTTAGTAAAAAACAAAATGAAAAATACTTATTTAAAAAAAAGAGTGTATCATTAAAGAAGAAGGTAATACTAATAATCTACACCAGTGATTCCTAACGGG
Source organism: Limnephilus lunatus (assembly GCA_917563855.2). Classification (NCBI taxonomy): domain Eukaryota; kingdom Metazoa; phylum Arthropoda; class Insecta; order Trichoptera; family Limnephilidae; genus Limnephilus; species Limnephilus lunatus. Next base: position 89,340,069 of record OU830595.1, on the reverse strand, counting down.
AGCGCCAGCGCCCCCTTGAGGGCATTTTGTAGGTCTTGGGGGCGTTTTTGAATTTTTAGCATTTAAGGGGCGCTACAGAAGTTCGAGTGGGCATTGTGTCAATATAGAAAATAAGCTCATTCACGAGCTATACTTACTGATACACTTTCTTTAGGTGCAACGATTTGACAAGTTCTATTAAATAAACTGCACTTTCACGCGCTAAAATTTAAACTGAGGCATAATACTCAATGTATATGGTAATATGGAAAAATTTGTCGAAGATAATATTGTTAATTTTAATATTTGAAATATGAGGTTGACAAATATGACGGTTTGATGGAAGGTTGCAATGGCCGAATGGTAGAGGCGCCCGTCCCAGTTAGACGAGAGGTTCTGGGTTGCGACCATTATCTTTTTCTTATTTCTGTGTCCCATTATCTGTCATATATGTTCGTTTAGACTATTAGTGTTCTATCTTATTCTTCAATGATATATTTGAAGTTATTAAAAAGTTACAAAAAGAGATTTCTTCTTATAAAAAATTGAAAATAGTGTTTCCCATCTTAATGAACCAATTATAATGTTTTGAAGATAGATGGATTATTATGCCGATGGTGTGTTTATTCTACTGGTATTCAAAAATCGGAGAACTAGTGTGCAGTATTCGTTAGACATGTTAAAAGAGCCAAATATTATTACGGTGAAGCAAAGCACACATTTGAATGAACTCATTTTTATCCATAAAATTAACATAGAGATGGTGTATAAAGAACTGAAAATAAAATAAATTACAATCACGAGATACACGGACACGAGTCGAGAAATGCCAAGCAAATTAAATTGCCAACAAGGAAGAGAGTAAGCACTATTTAGTACCAGGCCGGGAACTAAATAATAAAATATTTAATTAAATGAAGACAATATTAGAGAAACTCATTCGAAAATCTGGAGACAGAAAAATCAGAAAAAGATGTTGGTTCCACTGGTCCCAGTGGAACCAATAACTTTTTTGATTTTTCTCTCTCCAGATTTTCGATTGAGTTTCGCTAATATTGTCTTCATTTAATTAAATATTATAATTTGAGATTATGCTCATAAAGTTAAAAAAATAAAATAAAATAATTATAATAAAAACCCGATTGAAATTAATCAGAATGAAAAGATGTTTAAATTTGAAAATTTGATTTGATTGATTGATTTGATTTTAGAAAATATGTCCACCTCAAATATAATTAAATCAAAAAAATATTCAAAGTTGACATTGTTTTGCCAAAATTTGTAAATTTTATATCTACGTACGAGTATATAAACGTGTTTCTCAAACTATCTATTAGCATAAACGACGATTACAATTTTTTTTACATGAGCTCCACTCCACACAGGAGGCCCTGAGGAAAATAATTTCCCTCAGTTTTTTTTAAGGAGAGGAAGGAGAGGAGAGTTCTGGGAAGGAAAAGGGTTTAAGCGGTGGGTAGGAATTTGGGGTTCAGTGTGTCCTTGTCGTCCGCCTCCAAGACCTAAACAAACCTCACCCCATGAACCCGGGCATCCCTGCTAAATCACCAAACGTGGCTAACCACTCGGGGTGACCTACGTTAGAGGTGTTGGTTATCCAATAGAGGATCCCGGGGCGGCGGTACCCACTCTTGCCTCCCAAATTGATAAATAAATTAAATGAAGTGTTTGACCACGCTTCGCTGATGACAATGGGTGATTTTTGCAACTCTGTTGTGCTCTACAAGGTGGTTTCTTTAAAAGCCAAGCTCATTCTGTGGATTTAAAACATAATTTATGGATGTTTTTTTAAGGGTTCATTTACCTGCAAGATTTAACATATTATTATGCCATATAAGGTAATTTGTCTCCCAGATTCTAATCTCGCCCACGTTACTTTAATCATTTGTAATAAGAATACTCTTGATTTCATGATTTAATAATGCCACTGATGAAGATTAAACGACGCCGTGGAAAAGAAGCGACACGAACATTATTATTCGCCGAATCGCTGAAAGAAAATGTTCATCTTCCAAAGAGGAAAGTTTTCTCTTCCTGTCAAACATTTCCCGTCATAACATTTGTTTGTGGATACGGAGAGAATCGCGGAGCGTTATCAGATTCATATTAATGGCCCTTCTCTAGTATGAAGACGGTGCTAACACGGATAGTGGTAGTTCGTATGATTTGTGTCTGTCGCCCAGGGGTTCACGATTTCATGTGGGTGGTTCGTTATATTCTACCTACGGATAAGGCGTTCGTGTTCGTTCATCCAATTCAATTATAAAATACCATCTACTATTTACCGTACGGCGCGCGTGGGGTGCTGGGAGTTTATATTATATATTTTAATCCAAATTGATGACTGTTAGAGTCATGTATGAGACCTACTTGTTTTCAGTGAAAGATTCAAGTATGCACAGAAATTATTGTTATGTATTTAAATAGAACCTACACCACGCAGCGTTACCTTATATTAATAAAAAAGATTTTGATTTTTAACTGATCAAACTGTGCCTCTTGTTTAGTGGGTTGATTAGTTGGGTTAGGTTAGGTTGAGTAAGTTTAAAATGTGGTTTATTATTGTTTAGAATCGCTTTCAAACCTGACCTATAAACTATTCAACATGTATCCGGAAACTTCATAAGTACTTAGTTAATAATTATGTCTCTCGAAAACGCTGAAAAAATTGCAAATAATTGCAAAACACTTTGCACAGGAAATTGAAAATTATATTCATAATCCAACAGCGCAACAAGAAGTCCTTGTATATTTTTATTCTATTTGAGAGAAAAATGCAAAAATAAAATATCTTGGCCAATGTACAACTAAGCTAACAGAGTTCTCTAAAATAACATAATTTCACAATTTACCCATGCACGGTGGTTACATAAGTGATTGTTTAATGCACAGCTTTTTAACTTAGCACAAAATGAAAAATTCCATAGTCTTTTAGTAAAAGGAGGTAAACAACGTTCTGATAAATATTCATTTCGTGTTAAAAAAAAGAAATGGAACGGGACTAATAAAGTTCATAATGTACACCAAAATGCTGTTTCTTCTTATATTTTATTTTCGCCAAAGAACGTATGGGCATATAATTTTTTATTGCCAAATCGTATTAGTGGTGTTTCAGTACTGCTGAGTCTCATATATTAATATCAATATATTAAAATATTTTATGTTTGTGGAAAAAATTTTGCGTTGCTTGTGTGTTAGAGTGAACGGTGGTTTTACGGGGTGGTTTGCCATTACAAATGTCACTATGGTTATTCAATCTATGCAAGGATAATTGTAAGCGATTAGGCGTAAAATTGAATAATCTTAAAGAATGTTGCCTGTTGTATGCTGATGATGCGGTGCTGATTTCTAACACTATCTCATTATTCATACGAAGATTGTATGAATAATGAGTTAATGATGAATGTAAGTAAATCTAAAGTTATGGTGAAAGAGCGAGTACGATAACAGTGTGCAATATAGTTGTGAATGATGAATACATGGAGCAGGTGGATGAGTTTGTGTATCTTTACGAGAGATCGGAAGGCTGATAGAGATATTGAAAGAAGGATAAATGCAGGTAACTCCGGGAGGAATGAATGCCGTTGGCGCTAATAAAAAACTGTCAAAAGAAGCGAAGCGAAGTTCACAATAGTGCTGGTACCTACCCTGATGTATGGTAGTGAGACATGGAACTGGCAAAGGAAAGATGAAAGTAGACTGAATACTGTTGAAATGAGATCCCTGAGGCGTATGTGTGTAAAACCATGTAGGATCGTGAGAGAAATGTGGAGATTCGCAAAGAATGCAAGGCTTATGTAAGCGTAATGAGTAAGATTAAGAAAGAGACCCTCAGATGGTTTGGCCATGTAGAGCGAATGAACGAAAGAAGTAGTGTAAGAAAATATATGACCCAAATGCGAATGGTAGAAGAAGTCGGGGACGCCCGACGAAAACATGGCACGATCAAGTGAACCAGATACTTGAGTCGGGCCATGTCAAAAGTCAGAATAATAGAAGAGTATGTATGAGACGACGTATGAATGTGAGATGTGAGTGAGGCAAAAAGTGTATGCCAAGACGAGTTGTTTGGCGGTCCGTCCTCTACCTACCCCTGCGGGGAAACGGCGACCTGATGGAGTTAGTTATGTTTGTGGAATTCGTACATTAGAAAACGTTCCACGTCACAGTTATAATTTTTCCGGTTTGGCTTTTTGATGGACAATGAAATTTAATAAAAATATGAGTTTAATGATATTTCTTGATTTAATATTTTAGCAGATTCTGTAAGAAACGATGAAAAAAATAATTGCCTAATTAATGCTTGTAATAAATTCATAAATTCCATTGAATTCCTCAAATCCTCGATATTTAATTTTAAATTATGAAGAACTTGAATTTCTCGATCTCTTTACATTAACTACCTGTATAACATAACCACAAATTAGGGCATATTTCACTGAAACAACACAGCTACCAATCGTCACGTGTATTGATTAAAACCGTGAATTTGTGCAATATGAATGTTATTTTTTTTCCGGTATTGTTTGTGATATTTTCCATTTGAATTTCTGTAAATACAAACCATCAAACATTTCTACCCGCTCTTCCTATGCAACATGTAGGTCAAATCTCTACTTGTATTACAATGGTATTTATTATCCCACTACCGAAGCGATATCGCTACCACTTAAAGTTCATACTCCTTTTTTTCTATGTACCTCAGTATTTTCTTTATTTTCACTTGAATCTATTGCTCACGTTTGTTATTTTAAACTGTGCTACTTAAAAGGGCATTAGCCGTGAATTATGTAGATAAATGCCAAAGTTTTTAAATGTGAGTACCTATTCCATTTTGTAGGTACTCTTTCATTATTTATAAAGCATTTATACAATGATTTAACTTATGGTACAATGTGGTTAAGCTGTATTTATTCGAGTGTGTAAAATTAGCAAAGTTTAGCAGTTTATGGGGATTTAGTAAAACCAGCGAACAACCGTTTGTTTTCGGCGTTTTGGCATTTTAATTGGTCTTGAAAATAACAAACAGCGGCCACATTAAAAGTTAATGCGGCATCATGTTATTTTTATTTATGAAACTTTTTTAAGTGCAGACATATTGGAACAAAGCTGAGGCTCGATAAAATGTAACAGAAACTGTAGTTTGCATTAATGAGCGCCGAGAGTTTTTTATGTATCAAATTTATAGGCCTACTCAACCCGGACTTGGGATGGTTGTAATGTGGGAAAAGCGAATAAAACCCGTGAAATGATCATTTGTTTTATGGGTCGGACCGACAGATGGCGATACAGGCTCCTTTGCATTTGGCGTGCTGGTGCCAGGTTTCCTCCGCGACTTCTGTCAGGAAAAGTTACCCGCCACTCAGTCAAAGTTGCTAATCATAACCGCTGCCATCATCAGGACGTGGCTGGAATACTTGGGACTTTACGGCAGGTCTATCGATTCCCTTGTTCAGTGCGTGACCATTCCGGCACGTGGGCGGAATGCCACGTTGAGCTTTGACCATAAGGTGACATTGTGATTGGAATAAATAAAATTGCATAGATTGTTCGCAAATATATGGTAGAGGTAATGAAAGATCTAATAACTAAATTCTTGCTTACTTTTTATGTGCCCATTTATATTTAGTTTATTGCCAAGGCAGTTATGAAGGTAGAGGAAGAGTAATTAGGCAGGAAAACATAATATGTCTCATTTTTGACATAGTGCCGGCGATAAAACTTCGTAATACTTTCATTTTTAACATTTTAAATTTATCTTGACGTACGTGATAAAGTGTACAGCATTTGAAAAAAATGTTTAATGGAGAACCTCAGAAAGAAAATGGCGAACTCCGTAGCTTAATTTATTGCATATATTATAGTTGCGGGTTCAATTTCTGACACCATTCAAAAAGACATGGATTTTTTTTCTTTGCCAAGGATGGAGAGCTTTTTCAGCCACTTACGTTTCAATAATTTAGACCGGTCGGTGACTGAGTTGGCATCGCGTTTAAGTCCCACCCACGCGTCGCGTGTTCGATTCCTCGGCTGGCTAATTTCCGCTTTCTGTGATGGTAGTAGGAGATTTTCAAATATTATCTGGTTATAACCCGGGAATGTTTGTATTTTTTTTTTAATGAGATATTAGTGTAAAAACTAAAGAATGCGTCAGTCATTCAGAATCCTCTGGCACTGGGAAGTTAGAACTCTAATTTAATTCGTATTGTCATATTATTTCATTTCAAAAAATGATGCTGAAAACTTAAGCAAAATACGCGGTGGAGGGATGAATCCTTCTGGGCACTATTTAAAAATTTGGTTACAAGATATACTATTACGTATGTGAATTAAAAATCTTTTTAAACCTTTCACGTTAATCCGAAATAAAATAAAAGTATGTTTCCATCGCTTCATTGCTTACATAAATCTTGTTTTCTTCCTTCTTGGCTTGAGATAATGCGAACTTATTTCATCTTTCGTAATTATCCTCGTTTAATGGGTTCTTAGCAGCTTAAAATGCCATTAATTACAAAGTAATGAAATATTGGGGTACATTAATAAAAGAATCCTTTAATTTTACCACCATTATGAAAAATTTAAGCCGCACATCTCCTTTTTATTCGCGGCGCGCTCAAGGACATTTCATTTATCTTTCATTTTCTGCACTAAACCACTTTACAGCCAGTCGAGACACTATTATATTTTCATTATATCAAATGACAGTACGAACTCTGTACCTTTTCAAAAGTTTTTTTTTAGTTCTTTGTGTGGATATTGCACTAGAATCCCAATTGCCCAGGCCAGTGGGTCTATATCGGACGTGACAGACGTACGTGTATCGATTTTCCAAAAATACCTAGATACTGACTACTGATAAGTCATATTTGTTCGTCCTGTTAAATAGTAATTTCTCACATTCCTACGAAGACAAATCTTTGATTCAGATCACATCACAGATCACATCAACATCGCATTGCATCACAGTGGGAGGGATGGATTTATGTCCGTCACTCCTTGACAAACTGCACCCCAGATTCCAACCCTCCGCTCATACCTTTATCCTTCCCAGAACTTCCTATCCTTCCTTTCCTAAAAATACCCTCCAAACTGCATCCCCAAATATGACATAGGCCCTTAGGGGAAATATTTTCCTCCGGGCCTTCTGTATGGAGCTAATGTAAAGAAACATCCTCTCGCTATACAATCTTGCGACTAATGTAATTGAATTAATTATTTTTTTACCCTGTTGGGCATTTTATGGGAATGTCTTTTGTTCAACTCTGCTATTATGCATTCCTGTAAGGAGATAAAGATGATCACCCATATTAAAATAATTACCCTTATTAAATACATCTAGAAAGTATACATTTGGATCAATAAATGGAGGAGCGATTGATAGAAACAGGCATTCCTCGTCCGACAAAATTCGGAAAAAGTAATACGTTTTATTGACTATCTTCCTCATATAAATATAAATAAACATTATACAAATAAATACAATGCTCATACAAATCTCCTGCCGCCATCACAAGCTGGACTCTACCTGAAGGACTTCTCAGATGAATGTGCCGATTTGTGCCGGTGTTGTCCTGTTGGATTTACAGTATTTGTGTGGACCCCACTTGTCCCATAAAAGCTCTATTGAGACCCCGATTTGGGGTATGTTGTAAAGTTAAACGAAATAGGGAGGGGAAGAATATAGGGGGAAAAAACACGTTGGGAATATCTTGGCTCTTCAGTCTGATAATCAAATGCAATTTATGCCATTTAAAGCAAATTTTTGACCCTGAAAGGTGGTCTTTCACCAAGGCTATTCTTGGAGTGCCTATACCATTCTGTTATTTGTTTTTTCAACAACTCTGTTGAATATGAGATACATTAAATAAATTTTTCATCTAACAAATAATAGATACTTTTAAAATAATTGTTTCCAATTTTCAATCTATGTTCTCCATGTAAATTAATTGTTTAAATAATTTTGTTGTAAAATTCAATTAACTATCACACAATCTTATTTGACACGGCTTTCATTGTAGTTATAATTTTCAAGAAAAAAATTATTGTGACCTACCTCACGCATCGCATTCAAAATAATTGAAAGTGAGTCAACAAGAAGAATTTATTTCACAAGAGAGGTTCAAATCCTATGACTATATTCCAAGTATTGTTTTAATACCTTGTTTATTTGTGTTTACGTAAAGATCAAACTAAGAAAAACTCCTTTATTGATCTTAGAACAATAATGTTAATTAGGCGTTTAATAGTCAGAATTACGAAGCAATTAATATTTATCTGTTGACAATAGCCAACCAAGCGGAGGTAGTGGATATTTGAACATGCCTTGTTTGGCAGCCAAATTACCCGGAGCGGACTAATTGCTTAGTACTGTTTATGATTTCATGGTATTTCTGAAAGTTTCTGAGAACTAATCCCTTAGTGATATGTATGATTTCATTCTATTTCTGAAATTTCTTTACAACTGACTGATTGAAATAGTTTAGATTACATGCTTTTTCTGAAAGTTACTACTCCTGAAAACTAATTACTTTGTGTCATTCATGATTTGGAGCTGTTTTTTAAAAATCTTATAAACTTATTGATTAAAAAAATAAAACTGTTATTTTATGCTATTTTTTAAAGTTCCTATTCCTAAAATCTAATGGCTTAGTATTATTCATAATTTCGCGTTATCTCGGAAATTTCCTGAACACTAATTGCTTGAAACAGTTTTATTTGATTCTATTTCCGAAATTTCGTATTCCTAAAAACTGTTTATTTGCTTAGTTCATGATTTCGTGGTATTTCTGAAGATTCCTGAAAACGAATTGCTTAAATCTGTTTTGCTTTGACGCTATTTCTGAAAACTATTCGCTTAGTATTCATGATTTCATTTTATTTCTTAGAATTCCTGAAAGCTAATTGCTCAAAACGGTTTTGATTTGAGTCTGTTTCTGAAAGTTCCTATTCCTGAAAACTATTTTCTTAATAGGTATTGTTCAAAATTTCGTGCAATTTCATTTCGTATTTACTTTTTACTGTAAATTTTTAAATATTTTTAATTTTTAAGTAATTGATTAAATCTGTTTTGATTTTATGCTATTTTTGAAAGTTTGTATTCCTGAAAACTAATCACTTAGTATTGTTAACGATTTCATATTATTTCTTAAAATCCCCGAAAGTGATTGCTTTAAACCGATTTGTTTCAATGCTTTTTCTGAAATTTCCTGTTCCTGAAAGCTCAGTATCATTTATAATTTCATGTTATTTCTGCAAAATTATTGCTTAAAACTGTCTTGATTTGATGTTATTTCCGAAAGTTTTTATTCCTGAATATTCCCGAAAACTATGATTTCAAGCTATTTCTGAAAGTTCCTAAAAACGAATTGGTCTCTAAAATTTATTGCTTAATACTGTTTAATTTTTGGTTGAAGGTCCTAAAAGTTCTATAAAACTAATTGATGTATACTGTTTACGATTTCATGTTATTTCTGAAAAACCCTGAAAGTGATAGCGTAGTATTTTTTTATGATATATAAGTTTTGTTCTAAAATTTCCTGAACCTTTCAGCTTGTAGATATTGTAGAGAGCAGCTTCGTACACCGTACAGTTGCCACAAGGAGCCTGTTCCGAGAGGGCATAAATTCCCTACATTATTTCGCGTCCTCCGCTACCGTATCCTGTTCATAGTGTTCGTGTCTAGAGAAAAGTTGGCGCGTCGATTTATTTGAGCCCTCTTAAGATGGCCATTGTTGTCACAGAGTGCTGCCATTGGTCAGAAGAAGAAAAAAATTACCCGCTTTTAGCTTGGCATGGATAATTTTACAATCGGTGGCGTCGTTCGTAGAGATTTTGTGGGTACGACGTTTTTTTTCAAGTTCTTTCTTCACTAGATGCTCCTTTGGCCGTCTTCAAAGATACATATCCGTATCAAGGTGTGCAATTAATTGCAGCTTGAGAATTTCAGAAATTTTCATTAATTCTCATATCAATATTTATAAAGCAGTAAAAACTCTTAAATGGAAAGAATGGCGTCTTGAAATTTAAGCAGTAGTTTTTCTCTCTGAAGTTTCTGTCAACCGTTTTCAGCTCTAAACGTAATGAAATAATGAGCTATGAAACTTTTAAATATTCATTACTTCTCAAAAAAAATGTTGTGTTTTCGTGTTTTTAATGTGTTCAATTCTAAAATAAATGTTTGAAATTGAGTAGGTACCTACTTGTGGCTTTTAAAAAAAATCTTAAATACAAAATGTTTGTGTTTTGTTAATTACCATAATTATATAGGTACTTATAGAAATTCATAAATTCACCCATCTTATTAATTCTTACCAACCATTGTGATGTTTTATTGATATCTTTGGTTGATACTTGATACATAATGCAGTGAAAGGACAGAAAGAGGGTGGTTGGTTTATTTTACCATTTAATTCAACCAATAAATCTTTTGTACAAGTGTTCACGAGTAATACAAAAACGATGTTAATTTAGCATTTTTTATACCCGATAACCATAATTAACCAAAACGTTCAAAGTTTACGGTGCTTCGGAATTACGATTTTCTCACAAATACGGCGCTATACAAATCTTTCAAAATAAAAATAAATAAATTTAATATTATTATTAATATTCATAAAATTCATATCAACAATAATATTTCATAATTCAACCTAATTATTGCTAGCATGTGTAGGACTGCACTTAGTATTTATAACAGATATATAAAAAGCAATGCAAGAAAATTATTTCAAATATTTATCTTTACTTGCTTCATTAATTCATTTTAACCAGTGATTTCACCTCACGTTAATCAGCATGGAGTAAAAATGAAAACGAAATTTGATTTCTGGTGGCTTGGTTAAAACCCTGTGTAGGCAACATTTTTTTTATACTATGGACACAGCAAAATGGAGGAAAAAACAGCAATCTTAAGTAATTAAATTTTTAACTCGAGTGTTAGTACAAACGCTGCTATTATTTTTTTAATGTTAATTTGAATGCTTAAAATACTAGAATTTAAACATTAACATTATGTTTATTATATCTGAGCATTGTTCAAGTTCCCGGTAACATCATGTGTATTAATACCGAAGCTCATTTTTCAAGTTATGAGAATCATCAATAAATACTAATAATGCAGACTGTACTGAGCGTTTATTCTCAACGAGTTTATTAGTTCACACGGGGCAATTAATTAGCCGGCAACCGTAAAACACGAAACTTGTTTATTCAGTATTTGGCCCAGCAATTTAAGCTCCATAAAATATCCCTGCAATCCAATTCACGGCGCTCGTAAGCTCTCCGAACGCGGAACAAATTTCCTCGGAAGTTCTGCGAATCGGGTCTATGCACAGTGGCACCGGTGACATACGACACCATTGTTTGGGATTTAACTAAAAGTTGATTATTAAGTTTTGGTTCTAAGTTTAAGAGAAGTGTGTACTCTCCGTGCAGTGTGCAGTCCGTGTTTGCTCTCAATTATAGCATTGGTTTCTCGTTCCCGTTCCTGAAATCAGGCTGATTAATAGGTTTGAAATGTGATTTAGGTAAATAGAATCAAGCGACATCTTTAAATAGAACATTTACTGCTGTGACGCAGTATCATTGCTATATAAATAAACACTTTTTTTCACACTCTTCCTTGATGTGAGGGCTGTTGAAAGGTTGACTTGTGGAAGAGGATGGAGGGCAATATGTTACATTATTCCAAAAGTTAAGCAACGTATAGTGTATGTATTTATATTTTAAAAAAAGAACCCATATATTTTTTTATTTTTTTTTTATTTTCATTTTCTTTTACTTACTGTTTTTCTAGTTTAATTACTTCGAATACACTTTTTACTATAAATTAATTGATTCTAGAACCTAGTACTCGACTGTATCATATATTATAATTATGTAAATGCAATTTGTGAAGCTTAACTTTACTTAACACTAATTGAATCATCATTTACCTACCTAATATGAATATATCAATTTGACTGTCCTAGAACGGGATACCTTCCTAGTTAGACAGTCAAAGCTTCCTTTTACTGAATGTATTTTTATAACAAATAAAAATGAAATGTTTAAAAAAGCTATTCGGGAATTGATCGGCATTGAAACTTATCATTTTTTTAAAGAAATTTCTCTGATTAGGTGGCTTGTACAATGGACGTGGACATTTGCCCAAACTAAGTAAAAATACTGCCGAACAAAATCCCATCGGCAATCCCTCAGGGAAGGCCAATCGGGAAAACACAAACTAGGGGCGTACAGTGTACCTATAGTATACAGGAAGACACTGGGTTGAGCCACCGGTAGCACAAGATATGGACGCCTGGAGGCACCTTGTCGACGCAACGGGTCCGAAAACCGGCAAGAGAAGGGGACTGAAAATTGCCATGTTCAGGGTAAACCATATTTGAAGAACGTTTTACGGACTTCCATAATATTACAATATCCGTAATATGAACTAAATGTCCATGTTTTCGACATCCCCACGCTATTTATTCTTGTGTAACTACAAAAATAACTCTTCTGATGAATAATAGCTTAGTAGTTTTGAATAATAAAATCTTTATAAATATACATATAACTACTAGGATTACTTCGAAAAAAAGTCATAAGTCTTCTTTCTGAAATGATAAAAGTTTTATTCCAGCAACGGACTTATATTGTAGACGCTTGCTAAAGGCATAGGTACACAGTTGTATATTGCGGACAATAGGTTCTTTATGGGGAACACAAAGCCTTATCGTAAAGCAAAGTTAATCCTAAGATAATACAGTTTCCTTTTCAGAAATGTCAAGGCAAATATTGCCAACGAATCGAGAGTGCTCTCGAGGAAACAGAATTTTCTAAAAGATTAACGTTCCTTCTATGACCCGAAATAAAGAAAACCTCCATTCGTCCCAGGCGTCATACAAGTATAGGTTACTATAGTCGAGCAGATTTATGGGAGGGTCTAGGTTAAACACCATCAATTCCCCACTTTACGTTGCCTTTTCCCTATAAAATCAAAGGATCATGTTTCATGCTTTGAAGTTCACCATCATGTCGAAATTATTTTATTAAATTTATTGCCCACACTTTTTATCGGTTATTCGAGGGAGTTATTTATTCGGGTTAAATTTCGTAAACTTTTCCAGACTCGCAAAATATATTCATGTTTATGAGTTTTAAACTAAAAACGGTCGTCATGGCGGATTAAATTCAAGTGACACTTTAAGCGGAAATGCTTCAAATGAATATCGATTTATTACGAAGAAAAATTATTAAAATCCTGGAAAGTATAACTGGTTGTATTGATTCGTTCTTGCGAGAAACAGTTTCTGTGAGCTTTTATATGAAGAATTTTTTTCTACGCGAACGTGTAATTATTGAAAAAATGGTGCTTCAACCGCCCACAAACGAGAGCGCTTTTTCGAATATTTTACGTGTTTATTCAACGTTCTTCGATAGATATAAACTTTTTATTTCGAAAAGATTTTCCATTATAATTATAATTTCTGCTATAATATAAAAATAATACGAAAGAGAAAATCTATTTCTGTTCTTTCAACAGCAAGAACTCTGAAATGGTAGCCACAGCTTCAATATTACCGTTTAAACTCGCTATATTTTTTCCAACCCGGAAACCATTTATTAAATAACCAACACCAGGGTGGTTCACTACTTTTGGTTACTTATCAGGGATTCACGGCTTAATGAGGCGAGGTTTGTCCAGGTCACGACTGACTTTTGGCGGCGTATGCGCCTTCCCACCAGCTGAAACCATTTGACCTCTCAAGCTGGATTCTCTTGACCCATCACTTTGCACCGCAGCACGAGTGATGGATTCACCGATACTCCTGGACATACTGACCCTGAGATTCCTAACCGCCTTCTTCCCAGAACTTCCTTTCTTTAAAAAGTCGCTCCAGACAGCCACCCCAAATATGATACGGGCCCCTAGGGAATTTTTTTACTTAGGATCTCCTTTGTGGGGTGGAGTTTTAAGTTAAATTTTTTCATATATTGTTCGGTAAGCTGGAAAAATAATTTACTCGTAAATTTATGTTTTTCAAAGTTCCTTTGTGCCTAAATACATTATCGATATATTCGAGCAGGAAGTTACATAAGAGTAGGTACTTCCTTTGAAAGCTCAGCACTTTGGTAGGAAGTCAAACTAAAACGCTTTGAATAATCGTGTTAACCACACATTTTGGGTCGCGTTTCTCTAATTACTCGTGTTAATAACAAAGTCCTATTGATTTGCAGAAGCCTTCATTGATCATTACGGAGCAATACTCCGGATCGGTAGGGGAAACAATAATTAATGATCCTTAATTAATGTACCGCAAAGTTTGATCCCGCGCCCTGTCTAACAAGGGGTTGTAATTTTGCGGAATTGAACAGTCCTTTGTGGCTTAACGCGCCAGGACGTGCATGGTATATTGTAATAGGCTTAATATGTTGTACATGCTCAGTAGCGTAAAGGTAACTTTACAAACCCGGGCTAGGTTATGAAATGAACCCTTTCAAGTTATTATTTTATTTTTTAAGTTCACTAATTAAATCTGCACTCTGGCTCCATCGAAGCCAAGTTAGCGTCTCAAAGGTGGGCGAACGGTAGAGGGCCCGAAAATACTTTACTTTGATATACTTTAATTTATACTTTCATAATACACAACTGCTGACCCTGTACAAATTGCATGTGTACCCCACTGTTGAATTTGGCAGTCACCTCTGGTTTGGAGCCCCTAGACTCTGGCTCCATCGAAGCCAGAGTCAAGTTAGCCTCTCAGAAGCTGGACGAACTGTACAGGATCCGCAGTTACTTTAATAGCGCACAACTGACCCTGTACAGATTGTAATTGCACCCCATTGTTGAATTTGGCAGTCACCTCTTGTCTGGAACTTAAAAATACCAGAAAAAAAAACATGACTGTGCAGAAACGGACGGTCCGTTTGATGGATTCCTCTCATTTAACAAGCGGGTTGCAATATTTATAGCCCAGGCGTTAGGTAGATATGCTGTCCTTGTTCTACCAGACTCCGAGGAACTAGCGTAAGTAATTGATCCCTTCGGCACCGGTGCATAGTCGGGAAACACGCCAAATGCACACCCAACATATGTACACGGATGCATTTGTCATATGAGAACGGGTCACTTCTACGACTCGTTCTTGAGTTCAACTGTTCGGCAGTGGAATGATTTGCCGGCCTCTGTGTTATCTCCTTCCTACATCAAGAACCATATTCATTCCTTCCTTTCCTCAAAAAGACCCTCCACACAGCATCTTCCAATATGACATAGGCCCTGAGCGAAATTATTCTCTCAGGACCTTCTGGGTGGTTTTGATGTAAAAAAATGATATAGTGTGCTGGCGGAAATTGTGGAAGTACTAAATAAAAATATTACAGAAATGACATGTTCATTCGGTATATCTAATTGCCTATTATGCTTTTGAATGTGTTATTTTATAAAACACATTTCTTCTTCGTGAAAAATATTCAAAAGCCCTTAAAGTGTAGTTAAAAGCTTCACCAATTACATAATGCACGTGAGACGTTTCTAACTAGCTAGTAAGTATCAATACATTATCATAATCACAAATGATTTCATACTCTGTATTTCTCCCTTTTGACAGCTTTATTATTTATTTTCTGGTTGGGAATGACTCACTTGCATTATATGGAGTGTCTGGATGAAACTTTTGACCACACTTTATAACGCCTACTTTTATATACTAAAAATATTATAAATACAAGCTTTTCTAATGATTATTTAAGTAAAGGAACAAATAAAAAAACTGTGCATTGGCACATACTGGCATCTACCATCAATAAGGTTTTATTCGCTTTTAAATATTTTTTAATGGGCAGACTCAAGCATTTAGAGGCCTTGTATCAGCTACCCAAGCTGCCCATGAGGTTGAAAACCCACTGCAAGTACCTACTGATTCACCAACGGGAATATCAACAAATTTCGGTTAGCATAATACCGCTATTATTGAGGAAATATATGACTATACCCACGGGCCCCAAAGAGTACCACTTCAATTTCCGAGAGAACTGAATCATATTAAGGGTCAGTGCGTTGAATCCAATGGAGGCCATAGTTGAATAGTTGAACAATTCCAAGAGAAGGAACCATCTTTGTTGAAACGTAAATATCTTGGATCTATTAAACAGGCTGCAATAATTGAAGGGATCCTCATAACTTAATAGCTCTGGCGTAATGGGGGGAATCACAACTTAAGCCTAAGTGGGGTAGTGCTAACAAGTATTCCAGTTGATTTGTGTAACTTAGTGCTAGCTGGCACCTGGCAACACCAAAATATTGCAACTGTAAATTTCAAGCTTCAATTAGGCGTTGAAATATGCTACGCCGAATTGAAAAGCTATAAGTGATAATAAATATTTAAGATAATTGGTTCCAAAAGCTAAGATGCTGTTATTATTATAATTTGTGGTTATTTTTTTTATTTTTTTTAAAAAGAAAGACAAACATTCCCGGGTTACGAATAACCCAACAATGTTTGAAAATCTCCTACTACCACCACAGAAAGCCGAAAATGTTGCTTGTGTTGTGATGGAGGACTTAGCCAGCCGAGGAATCGAACACGCGACGCCCGGGTGGGACCCAAGCGCTATGCCCACTCAACCACTGACCGGTCATTGAACACGTTTAATCTTCCTTTTTTTCTTCTAAGTTCTATCCCGTGTTTGATTGCAGTTTAGATCTAACAAAACACAAATTTATTTATTAGAACATAAAATTACTATAAATCAGATTTTATTCACAGAGTTTCATACTTCACGTATTAAAATGTGTTTTTTTTTGCAAATACAAAATTAATGCAAGTGGTTCATTATCGTACATAAATAAATTTTGATCATTTTATGCAACCCAAGTTTATTATATTAATAAATTTTACCAGCACCCACCAAGCTTTGAACCCGCGACCTCCAGATACTAATTAACTAACCACTCAACTAAGGAGGCACTCAAGTCAGAAATAACAGAAGAGTTTGAATGCATGAGACAATATTATACGAAAGGTGTATGTGCCGAGACAGAATTTTGTGGCGGTCTCCCTTGTGTGGTTAGTTAATTAGAAATTATTAAAATCAAAACAAAAACATTTAAAAAAAATTTATTGTGTTAAATCTTTTCTTTTTTTTTTCAATTAAGTAAGTGAAGATAATTGTTTCAAGTTAACGGGGAAGATTACTGGATTCAATAATATGAAGATTGAGGATTAGAAGTCAGAAAAACAAGTCTGAAAGCAATTAAAGAGATAATCCTTCTTTGCTGTTCTCATTTAAACGCCGAAATGTTTAATGTGGCGTTTACCAATTCTCCCTACTATTTCCATTTACTCGATTAGTTGGCACTTCGATAATTTGATTGGACTCTTTAACAAGTTTTGATTGTTGCGGAAAGTTTGCATCTTGAGAAATTATTATTATTATCGATTTTTGTTTTAAAGTCTTCAAGATGAATTTCGATGATGTTTCATTTGAATTAGTAACTTGACAAGGTTTGCAATTTTTGCAATTGAAAAAAGACGTGAATATTTTATTTATATTGTTGTGTTTGTTGGGTTGTTATTTCTAAAAAAATGATGGTATAGAGTGTAGCTCAGACTTTTCCATCTTTTTAGTGTTTATTTGTAAATAGTTATTGACAAATGTGATCTTTCTTTCCTTGCTTTCTATCAGCGACTTCCTACGTAAATTTCTCTAGGCTCTAGTTTTACGGTGAAATACTCGTAACTATGTAGAAGATAAGTAATTAGTTTAAGTAACAGAGTTTGTGGAAGTAGAAGGAGTAACGCAGATAGGTGGACTGATAAGTTCTCTTCTCCCACAATCAAACTGTTTGTACTCCTGACTGTCCAGAACATCTCATTTCAGAATTATTTTCCAATACCACATCTCGAGGAGGTTTATCCTTTTCCATTTGAGTGTACATAAATATTTCCAAACCATTCAGAAAAATCTGGAAAAACACAGCTCGAACGACTCTTATCTTTTTATTTTTGGTTGTGCTTCTGTCATATTTCGGAAAAAAATATTGTCATAGGTCAATTCAGATAAAGTAGGTACTATACTTAGAAAGTGTTAAGTTATTGTTAACTGTTATTCGAAACACCCGCATATTTCAATGTTGGGTTTTATTATAATACATTTACCTACGTAGGGCGTTACTAATAAACGCGTTTTAAATTTTACTTATGAACAACCATTAGCGTGTGGTAAATGGTAAACGTTTATTAGAAATGGGGTAAATATAATTCAAAATATATATTTAGTTCTGTGAACAGAAGTAAACCTAGCGTCCAAAAAATTATGTTTCGAATTTTCACTTACAATAAATTAAAAACCAAAATATCCCATAAAATCACAAGATTTTTCTTGCAGGCAACTTGTTCAAAGAAACGTCACTATCTCAATGACTTTTTTTTTCAACTTTCTTCAGGCGGGTAAGTACCAAATCATAATTATTCCGATTTGACAGCTCATGATACGATCCACGCTCATGTGAACTCGGACGGGGTAAAAAAATAGTATCGAACAATGCAACCATCTTGAACGCACCAAAAAATTTGCAGACAAATGAAATGTCAAAGGTTCGAGTTAAAACAGGACAACTCTCAGTTAAAAAGAAATATTCATGTCATATAACTTTAAAAATGTAGGTATTAACGACATCACTAGTTTTTAAAATCTGTTTTGATTACTTTTTGTACAAAACTACAACTATTTACATTTCCGGAAAATCGAATACAATTTATCTGAAATTCATGGACCATATACAATTCTAGAAAGATGTTTATTTATTTATATCATACAAAATATGATTTTTTTATACTTCTGTTCGGCGTTTTGTATTAATCCATCATCGAAAATAGTTGCAAGATAATCTAGGCTTTTGACCGAACCGCAGCTTACACTGAATACAAATCCACAGTCGTCATACGATGTAATAAATCTGACCCTCCATATCGATTTGAATGTCAGCAGAATATGAACAATATTTCCGCACTCAGAAGTGTAATCTTTCATTTTCGAAGAAGGTAGGAGTTAGTCCTGAAAATTCTAAACGGGAATATTTTCAGAGACCACTAGGTAAAAAGTAATATCTTTTAAAATGACCAATATTTACATACCTGGATTTGGGTTTGACCCAGTGACTGTTTGTTAGCTTTCAGGGTTTTGATCCTGGAGAAACAAGTAAACCGCAGCCGTCTTGAGGGGAGTCTTCACCACGGTCGTATGAAGACAAATTTAAGAAGGGGGTAAACCATACGTCATCTTATGAAATTAATTATGTATATCCTTCTATTGAATTAAGAGGGAGGAGAGAAAATTTGACGGCCTCCGAGGTCGAGGTGTAAGGTTCGTGTCCTGGCTTGCGCAAATAAATCGTAATTAATTGATTGTTTCATTCAATGTTACCATTGTAAATAGTTTAACTTATGTACATAGTTTATTTGCGGCGCGTTATAGAGTGAAAGCTGGTAAAAACAACCATTCAGAATTGAAACATACCTTGAAATAGTTTTAGCCGTATTTATTATTAGATATTTATTATTATTAGGCGGGTTCAAAATTTACACTCAATTTTGTGCAAAGTTGCGCAAATTCACTACTGCGATGTTGAATTTTATTTTAAACGAATTCATGCTTTTTGGAAATCTAGCCAGTTATTTAAAATGCATTTTTTTTATTTCATGCCGATCCGAGTGGAGTTTTTCTAACTACTATTAACCGACAAAACCGAGTACGTATGAGAATTTGATCGTTTTAGTGGGCTTTGAAAAATGCGAACTTTGAAAATTATTTAAACTATTACATTGATAAATCTAAAAAAAATAATAGTAGTTAGAAGTTGTGCACTCATATTATATTTATATGCAATTGACTGAAATTCTTTATTATGAGGGGTAAGGCCCTTGTCTCGAAACCCGAGGTCGGGTGCACAAATTAATTTGAATTAGACCGGTCAGTGGTTGAGTGGGCATAGCACTTGGGTCCCACCCGAGCGTCGCGTGTTCGATTCTTCGGCTGGCTAAGTCCTTCATCACAACACAAGCAATATTTTCGGCTTTCTGTGGTGGTAGTAGGAGATTTTCAAACATTTTTGGGTTATTCGTAACCCGGGAATGTTTGTCTTTCTTTTAAAAAAAAAAAAAAAAAGAAAAAAAAATAATTTGTGTTATTTTACAATTAATTACTTCAAAAATAATATGTACAATAGTATGTTTGCGGTACGTTCCGGAGTAAAAGATACTCTCAGTATCGCACAGGTGTAAGACCACCATTCAGAATTAAAACCTTACTTGAAATGGCTTTAGCCGTTTTTGGTAACCCCATCTTCCTCTACTCCTTCCCCTCCCCACTAACTTCAGCCTCACAACATAATCCGATTTCGGGATGGAATGGTCTCACTGGCTCCAGACGGCAGCAGTTGGGTAGCAATTTACTCTTGTGCGGTACTCACATAAAAAAAAATAATAAAAAAATGTCTGTAAAAATTAAATCAATTGGGCTAAGGTGTACCTACAGTTGGTTAGAGGAAGATTTCCAATTTTGGGAGGAAACTTTTTTTTTCATTTACGTGTCTTTTTCTATTTTCAAATTGTTATACAGGGTGTCGGGGGTAAGGCGCATTAACTTCCTGAGGTGATTCTACATGCGTATAAGTAAAAAAGATAAATAACTTATTATAAGTAAAAACCCTGACACTAAGGATTTTTAGTAGGTACGTCTTTTTGTTTGGGAAAAAAATGTTGGAATTTCTGAAAAAGTTGTTAATATATTTACTCCTATCATCATGTAGAATCACATCCCGAAGTTAATGCACTTTACCCCCGGACATCCTGTATTATTAATGTGGTTTGAATAATATATAAAGCATGAAGATAAAAAATATAATAACTAACATGTTAAACTGCTTAAAAATCATTTTTTAATTTTCAAATTCAATTTCTTATTGTATTAAACCTACGGCAATCCTACGAGTTTGCCCTTGTAAATGTGCGGTCGTTTAAAATTCGGGATCAGGCGGCTAACAATAACACTTCTTATGTAGATGGTGTTTAGGTTTAAATTCCCATTTAACACCGGCCACTTTTTTTACATTAACTCCACACAGGAGGCCCTGAGGAAAATAATGTATGGCCTGTGTCATCTGAGATGCTATGTGGATGATCTTTTTGAGGAGGGGAAGGAATGAATATTGGTATTGAAGAGACCCATGTTGTAGGAAGGAGGAAACACAGAGGCCGATAAATCGTTCACTGTTTTGATTTATTCACAAAAACACATCACCTACAAGCGTGATTTATTTTATTTTGCGAAGCTCAGGCACAAATATTTAAATGTTTTCCTACGATTATTTTTAAAAACATATCACGTTATTAAAAAAAATCTTAAGTTAAAATGGGTTTGTAAGTAGTAGATATTGAACTTAAAGAAGTTTTCATCGGGATGAAAAACTCTATTTTTATCTGGACTTATGAAAATACCGATTTTTTTAAAAAACGAGTGTGTTTTAGACCACATGACTGAAGTAAAAATTCACTAACTTATGCCGGGTACCCGCTGTATATAATTTATTTTATTTTTTGGAAATCAACAGTTTACAATAATGATTAATTTATACATGCATAATTTACCTAACTGAGAAACCAATTATAGATTTCCTCATTATACTATTACATTGTGAATCTATAAATTAAACATTAATCTTACAACAATTAAAAGATAGTACATTAAAAGATATTACATAGGTATAACAGGTGGAAGGTCGTACATAATATATCATTACGTTTATGCAGTTTTGTATTAATTTAATACATTTTATAATGTTATATGGTGCAGGCGCTTGCATTATAATTTAGTTTCCCAGGACTTGGGATGGAACCATTACAGTTTAGTTGACCCTGAGGTTTCAGTGGCCTTTCAACGCATGCCGGGTACCCGCTGTATATATAATTTATTTATTTATTTACGGACAAATATTTCATTAAAAATATAACAATAACACGAATAAAAAAATATAAATAAATTCTCCTCGCCCGATCACCGTTCGCATCGATTACCGTTCGCATTACACTTTTCATAACATCACCACTTTTCGTAATGCATTCACCAGCTTACCCCCCAAATCGAGCGTGCGTAAAGAAGTTTTACTTCAAAAATTCTCGCAGTATTTAATTAAAGCATCCAAAATATTTCTAAACTATCTAATTTTCAAAACTATATTAAAAAAAATTCATTGCTTAGTAGTGTATCACCTGCGACTCTGTCGGCGATCTCTCAGAGATATAATACAAAAACGAGTATGCTATAGACCACACAACTGAAATAAAACTTCACTAACTTATATCTCCCTCTCAACTTCCGTTCGCCTCGCCCGATCACACTTTTCACAACGCTCTCGTCGCGCATTCACCAGCTTACTCCCAAGTCAAGCGTACGTAAAGGCCCGACCGTTCGCCTCGCCCGATCACCGTTCGCATCACACTTGTTGTAACGCATTCACCAGCTTACTCCCTAAGTCAAGCGTGCTTAAAGAAGTTTTACTTCAAAACGATTTGTGATATATCTTTCAAAATGCGTGGGCCTATAAAAGTATAAACTGACCATCGTTCTAAAATGAATTCATCATAATACATGTTTCTATATTCCGCCTACAACAATCTCAAAAGAAAGATTACTTGAATTTACAAAACGAAGTAATATTTTTAAAGGAATATCAACCCCCGCGCCATGTTTGGAACTATTCGTAAATGTAACAAATGGAAAATCACTCGGTGTTGCTTAGATAAGTAATTGCTTTGCTAAGTATCAAAGCCAGTGTTTCTTACGATAAATCTTCATATATTATGTGGGACGCGCTTTGAACTGTGTGAAGCTGTTGACACATTCAGCTCCATAAATGGCTGAACACTGAATATCTCAGAACTGGAAACATAATATATCAATACATTTTATCACTTAAAATAAACAACTGGTACACCCAAATTCTAGATGTCATCGTGCAGACGAATTTAAGACTTTATAAAAGCAATTATTTAAAACAATATAAACGCGATATTTCGTTCGTTTTCGGGGATACGTTTGCAGAAACGGTGAAAATAGTTAGTTAAAAAATATTAAAACAACAACTATCAAAAAATATAAACATCATCAAAGTCAGAGTTAAGTTGGCCTCTAAGAAGCTGGGCGTACTGTACATGGCCCGCGGATACTTTAATAGCACACAAATGATAATCCTGTGCAAATCGCAAGTGTGCCCCACGGTTGAATTCTGCAACCACCTTTGATGTGAATCCCAAAAATACCTGAAAAACCCTCGATTCCGTGCAGAAACGGGCAATCCGTTTGATAGATTCTCTTAACTTAGCAAACGGATTGCAATCTTTAGAGTAAACAGCACCGGTATTTCAATGAAACTAGCGTCATTGATTCCTTCGGGACCGGTGCACAGTCGGGGAACATGCCAAACGCGCGCCCCACATTTGTATACAGTTGACATTTGGCACATGAGAACGGGTCGTTTCTACGAATCGTTCTTAAGTTCAACAACTCAACATGTTTAACAGGTTTATTCCTTCCTTTCCACAAACGACCTTCCACACAGCATCCCCAAATATGACAGATCAATTATTTTCCTCAGGTCCTCTTGTGTTGAGTTAATGTAAAACAACTACCAAAAGAAATTGCTGATTTGATTTTATTCAATATAAAAATGTTTTCTTGTGTTATATTTTTTCTAACAAAAACACTGTGAAGCTGGTAATAATAATAAATTTTCTTGGTTCATGTTGTTCGATTTCCGCATTTGTTAAAACACATTTTGATTTTTAATCATTGAAGACAATATTAGCGACTCTCAAACGAAAATTTAAAACAGAAAAATCTGAAGAAGATTAGGTCACGGATTTAATTAACCTCTCAATTTAAAAAAGTCGATTTACTCCGTTGTGTTAACGTTGGAGATAGTCATGTTTGTTGATCGTCCCTTCCGTGTGAAACAACAAGAATGTTAAAATAGAAGGGCATAAACTTTACGATTCAATTTCTACAAACAGGTTTTTTTCGACAAATGGACTCAATTTCTACAAATAGGTAGTTCAAGTTTTTGCTCTCTTATTTGCTTGCCACATCTTATTTATTTATGGATGCTCTTCCATTTATGAAGCTGTCTAAATTGTATCACTGGGGATTAAGGCGGGAGCCATAAGTCAACCCTAGTTTACATGGGGCAAAACGCTTAGGACTACAATTTATAAATTTGCATAGAAATATATATTCTAATCAAGAGTTACTTCAGTGTCCGGCATCGCCAAGTTTCAACACTGTTTTATAAACTGAACCGAAAAACATTATATTTGCTATCTATATCAATTTGAATGAAGGCAATAACGATCACCAATGTTCATAAAATCTTACGAATTCTTATCTTTGCCCTCAGATCGATAAAAATGGATTATTGTTCAAAGGAGAATTATGGTATTTGAAAATTTTTGAAAAAGCCAGATATAATTGACCTCACTTGAGGCACACAGACAAGCCTACAACCATCTTCCATGGTTTCATCTGTTCAAAGTGGAAAATACTCTCAATATCGCCCTGGTGTAAGACCACCATTCATTTGAAACGTTGCTTGAAATGGCATTAGCCGTGTTTGGTGACCAGATCTGAATAGCCAGATACTTCCTCACTTTTCTCTTCCCCATCTCCTTCCCATCCCCACTTATAACATATCTCAATTGGGGATGCCATAGCCTCACTGGCTCCAGACGGTAGCAGCTGGATTCACATTAAAAAAACTGTCAATTGTTTGGTCATTCAGTTATTCTGCCGTTCGTTCGGTCGTTAATTTATTCAGTCATTGGGTTGTTCATCATTAACGTGTTCGGTCATTCGGTTATTCGGGAATTCGGTCTATCACTCGGTCGTTAGTTATTGCCATGGTCTCACTGGCTCCATATGGGAGCAGTTGGGACTCTTGTGAGTTAATCAAAAAAAAAAAAAAAAAAGTAATTTCCAAGAGAAAAAAATGTGCGAATTGCGTGACGCCAGATCTCAGTAATCTAGTGTTTTTTACTGCATTATGAACGCATGGTCCTATAGCCTACTTTAAAGAATTATTTAATAATATTCTGCTGGAAACTGTGAATTAAATTTAAATCTCTTTTTGCAGTCATGTCAAGTCTTTGCTTGGTCAACTCAACCCTAACTTGAGCTATTTCGGGTCTTAAAGACACATTCCTTCCTCACATGATCCCTTAATTTGTTTTTCGCTACTTTGTCCCGGGCAACCAATTTTACTTCTTCGCTCTGAAATTCCTGGTGGAATTATGTTGGTAGACGTTATCTCTGGTATGAAATAATTCTCATCTGAGATATTTAAAATATCATGTTCATAATATAATTATATGAATTTAGTAATCGACTGGTAACTGAGTGGATATGAGTAGCACCATACTATGATTCTAAGTAGCATATGTCGGATTCTCATTCAGGCATCGCGTCATGAGTTCAATTCCTCTAATAGGCAAGTCCTCCATTATTGCATAAGAAATGTTTTCCGCTTAGAATAATGGTTTAATAGGAATTTTTCAATAATTGTCCGGTTATTTATAACCCGGGAGTGTTTGTCTGTCTTAAAAAAAATTCCGCCTAAAATTTTAAATGATGGTTTAGTGGAAGTTTTCCGATAATTTTCAGGTTATTCATAATCTGGGAATGTTTCTTTCTTAAAAAAAAAAAGTCTTACAAATGACAATATTTTAGGCCTCTTAATTTCAGTGAATGGGCGCTTTTATTATTACAGTGACGATTCACGGTTACGGTATCGTGAACCGTGAACGGCATAAAAAGGCAATACACATACGTTCCTTAACACGGTAATGGTAGCATTATCGCGTTAAGGAACGTAAGAGCTGTAAAACTCTTTCAAAAAATGAGATACACAATGTACGTAGGCCTGTTCTCTCCAAATGAAAAAGTCATAATTTTCTTGCATCTCTCTCACGCACCGCACTGTGAAGTCTCCGTGGACGCCTACCAATACTTCTTGCCGTGACGATAATTTAGAAAGCATGGATTGCAGTTACAAGGATTACAAAAAATCAAAAAAGTCAAATTTCAATGCACTAATGGTTTTGCTTTTGTCCTTAAACATACATAATATATAATGCTGCAGCTCTCTCTTACACACTAAATAACAATAATCAAAAATGATACAAACGGTTCACTTACGTCTGCACCCCCCTAAAGGAAACATACAATCATTATCATACATCTCCTTCACATGTATAAAGAAAATGAAACGCAATTCCCGTCGCAAAAAAGTAGTACTTTCGAGGAAACAGTCAAACGTATTTTACCATTATTTAATGTGAAAGAAAGAGCTGCAGCATAGCTATATAGGAACGTATGTTTATTGCCTTTTTGCCGTCACGGTACCGTAACCGTGAATCGTCACGTTAATTATAAAAGAGGACAGTTTGATATAATGTATTTTGATCAGTAAATTGCGCGCTTGAGTAAAAACACATATTTCATGTCTGGTTTGAGGGGTTAAAAAGAATTATTAATTATTTCTCATCCTCATCACAAGCTGACGAAAATGTCAAAGCTTTTACCGTATGAAACAAAGTCTGGTAAGTATTAAAGTAATCCCCATACATCTTTAACCGACAACCCGAAATCGAGCAAAGAACTCAAATAAGAACAAGGAATACGCCATTGTGGTGTTTATCCAACAGACGTTTAAAGCTCCGAGGCTTAGTCGGGATCAGAGAAAACTTTTTTTGCTTCTAGTCTTTTGAATCTATGATGGCTGTCTAGATCTAGGTAAGTTATCTATTTTTATTGAAAGTTTGGCTTAGGTAACAAAGTTTAGACATAATAAAAAGGATGATGCCATAGTCTCACTGGCTCCAGACGGGAGCAGCTGAGACTCTTGTGAGGTATTAAATGTTTTTTTATGTTGCTTTAATAATTGAATTAGTAATGGGAGATTATTAGTTTATAGAATTAAGACCGTTTAGTAGACGAGTGGTCAAATGCGTTTGGCTCCCATACAAGTGACGCGGGTTCAATTCTCTGGTACATAAGTCCTCCATCATTGCGTTAAGCAACTTTTCCGCCTATAACGGATGGAATTGGGATAATTTGAAATAGATTGCCAGATTACTCGTAAAACTGTTTTAATTTATTTTATATTTTTTATGGTGGAATAGTAGGTAGGGCAAAATATTTTTAAAATTACCAAAAACTCGCAAATAATTGCCAAAGTTACCTCTAAAACCTTGAAAATCGTTTTTTTACATTAGCTCCACACAGGAGGCCCTGAGGAAAAAATATCCTCAAGGTCCGTGTCACCAGTATCTGGGCGAACGCATCCACCGCCAATATCTAGATAAACCTCACTTCATGAACCCGAACACCCCTGTTAAGTCACCAAACTAAATCGAAAATTGTTTTTTACATTAGCTCCACACAGTAGGCCCTGAGGAAAAAATATCCTCAAGCCTATGTCACCAGTAGGTGGGCAAACGCATCCGCCGCCAATATCTAGATAAACCTCACTTCATTAACCCGGACACCCCCGCTAAGTCACCAAACGCAATTGAAAATCATATTTTTACATTAGCTCCACACAGTAGGCCTTGAGGAAAAAAGATCCTCAAGGCCTATGTCACCAGTAGGTGGGCAAACGCATCCGCCGCCAATATCTAGATAAAACTCACTTACTGAACTCGGACACCCCTGCTAAGTTACCAAACGCAGGAAACCGTTTGGCAGGAGTGTTGGTTGTCCAATAAATGGTTCCCGGGGCGGCGGTATGGGGCCTCAAAATTATTTAATGGGCTACATTGTTTTTAAATTTAAAACTAAAAAAAAAAAGCTGCAACGTACCAGATTACCTAGCTCCACCTTTTTATAAAAAAAATCATTCTAGTTTGGTTGGGTATTTCGTGGACAAGCTTCACATAGATAAAACTCGACAAAACGCTAGTTAAAAATAATTCAATAAAAAAACAAAGATTCGTGTTCTGCAAAATGCTATATTTAATTAAAGAAGTTATCTGTTATTATAGCACCAGGCTGACACTAAAAGGTACCTAACACAAATAACAAGGAAAAAGTAAAAACAATTCCTTCTCACGCCTTTCGGAGGAAAGCGACGATAAAGAAGCGAGCTACTGCATCGAGCTTTATTTTTCCTTTTAACGGATTTTCTCAGCTTTTCGTTGCTGCATTCATCTGTCTCAATTAAGAAACCAACCTTCTGATTCGTTAAACTAGACAAAAGAGTTTCCTTTTAGTTTTTAACACAAACGCGAAGTGAAACTATGCAACCTTCTTTATATTGATATAGAAGTAACAAATTACGGTAGATTTGTGACAGCACGTAATATTTATTATTATTATCGGGCCTTATTAATAAAGGTGTGTTACATTTTACACAACTGCAAAACAACCAATTCCAATTTGGGAGGCGGGTGTGGATACCGCAGCCCCGGGAACGATTTATTGGATAACCAATACCTCTGCCATAGGTCACCCCAAGTAGTTCACCACCTTTGATGATGCAGAGGTACCTGGGTTTATGGGGTGAGGTTTGTCTAGGTCTTGGCGGTAGTAGCGTCTTCCCACCTGCTGCATGGCAGGCCGGATCGGCAGAGACTGGTTGAGGGAAATCTTTTGTCCTCTCCGGCAGGAATTTCTCGGAACACTGCAGTGGTAGGGATGGATTCATTCATACGTCACTTCTGGACACATTGACACCCAGATTCAATCCTACCGTTCATATATTTTTCTTTAAAAAGACCCTCCACAAAGCATTCCCAAAAATAACATAGTTCTAAGAATTATAGAATTATTTTTCTCATGGGCCTTCTGTGGTGGATTAAGGTAAAAAAATACGTTCAGCGTATGTAAGAATAAAAAACTTTATAAATCATAGTATCATAATAATCATAGGTTAAAAATTAGAAATAGTACAAGCGCAGATACGCGCAGAATCACGGGATGTTATAAATGTTGGAGTTGTGGACTTTCAAAAATAAATATAGTCAATTTTCTATAATATATAAATTTTTTTTTTAATTAGAGAGACGACAGAAATTAACTTTTCAGACGAATTTTGTGAATGAATGTGTAAACATAAAAAGTTACCTGTCAACATTTAAAGAAATACACATTTAAAGAAATACACAAAAGAAGTGCAAATATAAGAAATTCAAAAAAAATAAAAAAAATACGAGTGTGCTTTAGACCACGCGATTGAACTAAAACTTTACTAACTTATAAAAGAAGAGAGAAAGAAAACTGATCTATCTTCCTCCTACAGTGTGATACAGACAGTAGGCCTGCACTGTGTCTTAGATATACGAAAGGTAACTGGCTATGAGAGAAAGATAGAAACAAAATGTGTGCTCGCACCTCTATCTCTTGCCCGTACAGTAATATACGAAACGTAACTCTCTCTCTTTCTATCTTCACTAACTTATATCTCCCTCTCAACTTCCGTTCGCCTCGCCCGATCACACTTTCGTAACGCATTCACCAGCTTACTCCCCAAGTCAAGCGTGCGTAAAGAAGTTTTACTTCAATAATTTTGGTACCTACTTTATCGCTAGTCTAAATTTCAATAAGTTTCAATTTTGAAAATTGAAAGTTTTTTGAACGTGAATAATTTCACCCGGAATATTTCCCACCTGGAATTATTGTGTTTCATTACAACATAATAATTTTTATTTAACAAATATTATATACTGTCTCTCGACAAAGCAGATGACGATGGATCGAGAGAGATCATCAGGAAAGGTCTAAGGATCTTCCAAAAGCAGCTTCACCCGATCCGACCCTTTACGCAGCTAGTGGACAAGACGTGAACACACTTCACCTGATGAACACGGAACACGGGGACCCCATGCTAAGTCACCAAACTTAGCGGGCCACTTGGTATGACCAACGGCAGAGGTGCTGGTTATTCAATAGATGCGGGGTACCCACACCCGCTTCCCAAATTGTGTTTCCAAGTAATGTGATCAATACGATTTGAAAAAAACAGTTTTCACCTGTTTACGTAAAACTTTTCAATTCATAGACCGCAGCAGCAGCAGGCAAATGAAGTCGGGAACAGAGACACACTTCCAACAGTTCTATCTTCAGTGTACAAATAGACACTCCAGAAATGTGAATAACACTTTGGCGAAATAAATACTGTGCAAGGAAATCAGGCTTCAAAAAAAGGACAAAGCGAATACGCAGAACAGTTTACTGTAGAAAGGGGTGAAGTTATATAACACGCTACCAGAAACTTTAAAGTAAGCACCAATTGGAAACATTAAAATGTATAGTAGGAGCTACATAAAACTAGATAAAATATAGTTTGCAATATGAAATATTATAATTAAATTAGCAATTTGTAAACTTAAATGTAGAAATTACTAAAATAAAAATTAATAAATATAAAAAAAACTCGTAATGTGTACTGTATTTTAAAGCTCAATCTTTTTCTGTATAGTGACATGGATATTATGAAATTATTCATATTTCCGGTTGATCTTAACTTTGGAACTTATTTTTGTTTCGTGTTATTTATTTTTGTTTGGCTACCTCAATACCATTTTAAGAGGAACGGCTGCGCTGCCTTTTTCATACCAAACTTAAATTTGGATTTGAGGGCAAAATATTTGACCAAACTGATAAATTATTTTTTTAATCAAAATGAATAGCAAATACATAGTACGGATTGTAGTAGCCCATACTTTATTGAAATGGGATTTGAATAATATTATGTAAGCCATTAAAGGATTCTACTGTCCATTATTTTAGAGTTAACTTTGACAATTATTTGTGAGTTAATGACAATTTTTTATAACATATTTTTGCGCTGCTTACTATTAAAAAAAAAAATTTTTTCAAGTGTACTTCTTCTTCAGTATCGTTGTGGTTTGAAATGCGATTAAACGAAAAACCGACACTAAAAAGAGACAAACACATGCATACATCTATAGAATTTAGCCTGTGAGATAATTGATTTAGTAATATGAGACGGTCTCGTCTTTGCTCGGTGTTTCGTAGCCTCCCCACTCTTGTCTACTTTAGTTTTCTGAAGATTTCACTTTTCCGAAGATTTCACTTACCACGTGTGAACTGCACACAAGTGTAAATTTAATTTAAAATTAACAGCGACTGAGGAATTTAATTTTTATATTAAAAATGATACATTATTATTTGTAATAAGCCAATTGAATTTTATTATTTGTTATGCATCAATCTACCTCATATATTAGACGGTTTCGCAAGACGCAAATAACTTTCACGCAGTTTTCGGGAAAATATTTTTATTGCTGTTGAATATGAATATGAATAGGAAATATTGTGGATTTCTTGTCGAAAAAAAACAAATCACTCAATAAACTAAAGTTTGAAAACCTTTCAAAAAAGCAATCTCGAAAGCTGTGTCGTGCTTGGCAGAGGTTCCCAATCTTTTTCACCTTGTAGACCTATTCGCCGATTTTTTTTGCCTAAACATATTAACGTCAAATGTGTTTTTCACAGATGTATAGGTACTACTCACTTCAGTAGAGTTTTTTTAGAAAGGGACAATTATTAAAAACATGCACAATTTTTATTCCGTCATTGATTGAAAATAATAAATTAATATTTGGTTTGGGGACAAAACAAATCAAATTGTGGTGAATTTTGGGAGGCGGGTATGGGTGCCGCCGCCCCGGAAACCATTTATTGGATAACCAACACCTCTGCCATAGGTCACCCCAAGTGGTTCGCTGCATTTGGTGACTTAGTAGGGGTGCCCGGGTTCATGGGGGGAGGTTTGTCAAGATGTGTCTGCTGCGTGGCGGATGAATCGAGGGAATGGTTGAGGAGGTCTTTTGACCTCTGCTAGAATCTTTCTACCCATCGCATAGCATCGTAGGTGAAGGGATGAATTCATACGTCCGTCACTCCTGGACACACGGACGTCCAGATTCCTACCCACCCTTATCTAATCTCCTGAACCCCAATTTTTTTCCTCGCTGATGTGGACCAGTGCTTAGTTAGGGCTTAGGGATGATTAGAATACTGTCAAACTTAATTAAAGGTACGTAGCCACGAATAATTAGATAAAACTAACTAACTAACCATCACGGCTTTTCCCCGCAGGGGTAGGCAGAGAGGGCGGACCGCCAAACAACTCGGTCTTGGCATACAATCTTTGCCTCACTCACATTCATACATCGTCTCATACATTCTCTTCTATTATTCTGTCTTTTGACTTGACACTTTATTCTGACTTGACATGGCCCGACTGAAATATCTGATTCACTTGATCGTGCCATGTCTTCCTCGGACGTCCCCGACTTCTTCTACAATTCAAATTTGCGTCGTATATTTTTCTTACACTACTTTCTGCGTTCATTGCTCTACATGCCCAAACCATCTGAGGGTCCCTTTCTTAATCTTACTCATTATGCTTAGATCAGCCTTACATTATTTGCGGATATTTACATTTCTCACACGATCATACATTGTTTTACCACACATACGCCTCAGGGATCTCATTTCAACAGCATTCAGTTTACTTTCATCCTTCCTCTGCCAGTTCCATGCCTCACTGCCATATATCAGGGTAGGTACCAGGACTCCATTGTGGACTGCTAGCTTCGCTTCTTTTGACAGTGTTTTATTAGCGCCAATGGCATTCAGTCCTCCATTAGTGGAGTTACCGGCATTCACCCTTCCTTCAATATCTCTATCAGCTTTCCCATCTCTCGTAAACATACTACCCAGATACACAAACTAATCTACCTGCTCCAAGTATTCATCTTTCACAACTATATTGCATACTGTTTTCGCACTTTCTCTTTCAAACACCATGACTTTAGACTTGCTTTCATTCATCATTAACTCATTCTTCATACATACTTCGTTCATCCTAGATACGAGAGACTGTAGATCTTCCATAGTGTTAGAAATCAGCACCGCATCATCAGCATACAACTGACAACATACTTTCAGATTACTCAATTTCGCGCCCAATCCCACTTCTTTCAATTCTTGCATACAATTATCCATGTACAGTTTGAATAACCATGGTGACATTACGCAGCCTTGCTTAACACCTTTAAATAAATAGAGAACCTGTTAAAAAATGAAAAATCTTCGTTCTGAGAATATATTTCTCGCAAAAGCAGAATACATGTGTTGGCGTAGGTGTTTTGGGTAGGATTGAAAAAAAGTTTTCTTTGATTCGTACATAAAAGCAGGCTGCGATTTACGCGCATAAAGTTATGGAGCGCGAGCCTTGATTAATTAATGTAGATGAAATTTTTGCAAAAATGTATTAAAGTGAATACTTTTGTTCATACGTAAATCAATACTTAATTAGAACTAACTGTTCGAGTGTTCTTACTGCACTAAACGTCCAGTTTTTCAGTTTTATACGTAGCTGTGTAAGATGTTAAAAGACTCTTCGAAATTTAAATTCCATAGAGCAACAAAACTTTTTTTGTTCTCTTTGAATCCCCGCAAAATCAAACAGAGATGCGGTGAACAGCTTCATGATTGCCTGTGTATACATTACCCCGGTTCAAAGATTGATTACTTAATCACTTGTTCCACAAGCAAGGAGCGTCTAAAACCATTGAATAAATTATACTGAAAAGTGGGCAGGTCAATGCAGACAAAAAGGGCCAACTTTTGATTAATATATGTTCGGGAAACTTGTTGGCGGAAATGCCGGTTTAGGGGTGGGAAAAAGGGGAAACCGAAAGTTCCTTCCGCCACGTCGTGTCTTGGTAAATCTGCTGCAGGGCAGGCTAAGTCCTAGACCCAAAGGTATCGAATCAATAATGGTTTCGGAACGGCAACAGCCGCCTGTAGCCATTAATCAAGCGGCCGACCGGTTCCATTATTGAATCGGCTCCGACTCGCTTTTCACAAATTCTCAGTTATGTCATTTTGTTGTATGTACCGCGGCCGCAAGCGCGGCCATTCGGCGCACTGTGGTCAATGGCTTAAAGAAAATAAATAATTTCGTTTTAAAATAATTATTAAAATATTGAAATAAAATTAATTCAATCGCTAAGCATACTTTTTATAATGTGAATACCGCACTCCAGTAGGGTTATGATTTCCTCAATTGGGGTGTATTGTAAAGCTGAAGGTTGTGAAAAGGAAAAGAGACGGTGAATAGGAAGATAGGGAAGTACACGGCTATTTAATTAATTAAATAGCCGTCTTTAATCTTAATCTTTCTTTCTTTAATCTAAGCAATGTTTGAATCTAAATTGTGATATTATATTTCATCAAGACGATACTGAATGTGTCTACCACTCAGGAACATGCCGTAAATATATTATTTTTAATTGATTTGAATCCGCAACCTCTGGATTCGTAGTCAAGTATTCATAACATTCACCACTGAGGCACTTTTGTTTCACCGGTTAGTGGTTGAGTGTTTTGAGGGTGCAGGGAATTCCCACCTTGGCGTGGCGTAGTTTATTGGCGTAATGATGGTAGTAGTAGCAGTCCATGCAGTGGCGTACCGTGGGGGGGGCGGGGGGGGCGGCCCGCCCCGGGCGGCACATTTGGGGGGGCGGCAAAATTTCACAATCAATAATCATCTTGTAAAAATTTGGATTGGGGAAGTCGCGGGTTCTATTCTCGCGTCAGGACTTAAAAGTTTTTTCTAGTTTATAGTTTCTTAACATCTTTCTTAAGTTTTATATACTGTTAAAATTAAAATATTAATGACAGACGTTTTGTTTTTATTTCTAACACATAAATTATTTTTAAAGAAAAATGTATATGGCAACAGTATCATTTTAGCTCTAATTGATAGTCGATTTGTGTTTTATATTCGTGAAGCTTTGTGCGCCCTGCTGAAAGCGCACAAAAAATTACACTTATACGGGTTTCTTCCACGTATATATCACGGTGTATATATTTTAAATTTATTATCACAGAAAAG
Source organism: Limnephilus lunatus (assembly GCA_917563855.2). Lineage (NCBI taxonomy): Eukaryota > Metazoa > Arthropoda > Insecta > Trichoptera > Limnephilidae > Limnephilus > Limnephilus lunatus. Next base: position 89,305,106 of record OU830595.1, on the reverse strand, counting down.
TTCTTGCAGACAATTTATGGGCCGCCAGAATCAAAGAAAAAACATTTTCAAGTTCCGAGTGTAGTTTTAATTCACCGCTTACAGATTTAATTAAAACCACTTTTGTGTTCAGAATGTAAAATTCCATCTGTGAATTCATCCGACGACACATTTCAAAGGGAAAACTTATTTGAAGTGCTTAATAAAATTCTTGCAGACAAGTTATGTGCCGCCAGAGTCAAATAAAAACCTTTTTCATGTTCTGAGTGTAGTTTTAATTCACCGCATACAGATAAAATTTAAGCCAGTTTATTGTTCAGAATGTAAAATTCCAATTGTGTATTCATCTGCTGACATATTTCGAAGGAAAACATAACTTTTTTCGAAGTGCAAATATAAAATTCTAGTTGCAGACAATTTATGTGCTGCCAGAACCAAAGAAAAACCGTTTTCACGTTCTGAGTGTAGTTTTAATTCACCGCATACAGATTTAATTAATAAATATTTAAAAAAAAAAATTTAAAAAAGGATCACAACCCCCCCCCCCTCCCCCCTCTCTGAAGAAGTACCTATATAGGGGGGGGGGGCGGAAAAATTTTCCTCCGCCCCGGGCGGCTGATACCCACGGTACGCCACTGAGTCCATGTATTTTCATTTTATTAAAGCCTAAAAATATTTGTACATCTTCTAAATTGGTGAATAGCGTTTTAACTTTTCAGTTATTCATCAACATGTCGTCCTTGAAAGAAGTAATTAGATAAAGTATTCCTTTAAAAAAACGCTACGTCAACCACGGATAACCCGAAACTAATCGTATGGGTTCAATTGCGAGTAACTAACTGGGATAATTAGGTTGAGCAAATCACACCTTTTTAGCATATTATATCAATCGTCCAGTTGGTTGGTCGGACGTATCCGAAAAATAGAAATTTGAGTTCATTATGCAATTATATCTAAAAGTGTACCTTCTATCTGGTGCAATACTCAGAATACTCATTAACACCACCAAATCAATTATAATGCAAAAAAATTGTAGTAAATTAAACGGAATGTTGATTTTTTGGGTCACTAGTTGGATATTTAAAAATGTCACAATAAGGTGTAACCGGACCGTTATGCCTCCCAATATTATTTAATAAGTATTGTTATATTTAAAAAAATAAAAATAAATTTTGTTTAAAACCACGAGTTTTATTAATTTATGAACCCACTGGTTTCGCTTTACTCAAACATCATCAGGGTACAAATTAATACTGTATTAATTTGTACCCTGATGATGCTTGAGTAAAGCGAAACCGGTCGAATAAATTAATAAAACTCGTGGTTTTAAACAAAAAAGTATTTTATTTTATTAAATATGTCAAACCGCAAAGTGATTGCTTTCTACAATAATATTGTTTTATTTATTATAACGTATATAAACGTGTAAATGATATTTGATTTATCGAGAGCATCCGAATATTACTTTCCTCATTTTTTCAAAACCTAGTATTTGGAGATGTTTGGATGTTCGATATTTACAATACATAACGGAAAAGCTTTTTTTTCAATATTTAGATTTGGCATTGGTCTCACAAATAATAAAATAAAAAATACGGCTACTTGATACAAGTTTTCATAAATATTTTTTGTTAGAGGATGATGATTAGATATTTGATGTAAATGTAAAAAAAACTAAACTTAGTTTCGCAATTTATTTGCTCAACAGAAAAGAGTTCGTGGAGAATTTTCACAAAATTCTTTTCGAAGATATAATTTATTATATTATATTTTATTATATTTTGAAGATAGATTAAAAAAAAACGAGTGTGCTTTAGACCAATCGACTGAAGTAAAACTTCACTAACTTATGCCGTTCATTAACAATATAACAATAACAAGAAAAAAAAATATCCCCATCCCCTCAACATCCCCATCAACTCAACTCAACTCAACTCTTAACTCTCAACTCTCAACTCTCAACTCTCAACTCTCAACTCTCAACTCTCAACTCTCAACTCTCAACTCTCAACTCTCAACTCTCAACTCTCAACTCTCAACTCTCAACTCTCAACTCTCAACTCTCAACTCTCAACTCTCAACTCTCAACTCTCAGCTCTCAGCTCTCAGCTCTCAGCTCTCAACTCCCAACTCAACTCAATTAAACTCATATCATTGATTAGCGTTTCACATTGATTAGCGTTTCATATTGATTAGCGTTTCACATTTTTTCGTAAAGTTTCATATTTTTTCGTACCGTTTCATATTTTTTCGTAACGTTTTATATTTTTTGGAAACGTATTCATCATTTTACCCCCAAGTGTCGAGCGTGCGTAAAAAAAATTTACTTTAAAAAATATATATCTCGCTTTCCTTTTGATTAAAATGATGTTACGGTTTGCATATAGTAATAACGGTTGTATTATCACGTGTTTACCCTAGTTCCAATATATTAATTAGTCTGTTCCTCTATTATCGGCTTATTGAGCACTGTGCGGCGGTACTGGCGCGGGCGCGGGCGCGGGCGTCCTCCATTCCAGCCCCGTAGCCGTGGATACGTGCTCGCGCAACCGCCACGCCACTGGCTGCGTTGCCTTTTCAACGCGGAACACCGCAGAGCAAATTGATTACGCTTTATGGTCATTGTTGATCACCGATTAATTTTATAGATTATTACGCTATTTGTGGAATGGAACAAACTACGTTGCTGAGTTGAGATATCACGTGTAGAAAATAATATTTTGTTGGTAAGTAATGCATACAGAATAAAATAAAATAAAAATCTGTGGACAACAAATCTTTTTCAACGGTTTTGCATGTACTTTGGTGGGTAGGTAATCTTCACATTCTAACTACCATAGTTTTTTCTCTTCTTCTTCAATGGCGTTACAGCCCATTTAGAGCAGTGGCCTCCTTCACGATGAGCCTCCACCGCCCTCTATCCTCGGTCGTCGTCTTCCAATCTGCAACACGGAGTAGTCCTCTTGCATCCTTCCTGAAATCATCCGCTCATCTCAGCCTGAGTCTTCCCGCCTTTCGTTTACTTCCCGATTTTTTTAAATGTGTTTAAATATCTTCTAATGAAAAAATTTGAGGGATATTGTATGACTGATATGGGTCAGAAAAATATACATTGTAAACAATGGCATCCTGTGTGATTTTTCGCTGGTTCAAAGTTATGGAAATTATTTCGATGGAAATTGCAATTCGAGCTGAAGGTTGGATTGACTGACAAATAAAAAACGAAAAACATTGTGTAAGTTTTATATCCTCAGAGCTTATCATTGGCGAGTTTTTTGTGATACTATCTTTTTCCCCTATAGATATGGCATTTTTTTCTTTTCCGCTTTATATGGCATTTGGAATAAAATGATTCAGCTATATTATTTATAGCTTCCTGTTTGTGAATTTATTTTATAGTAGTTTAAATCAAAATAACTCACTGGAAGGTAGCTACATTAATATGAACAGACTTCTAAGCTTTTTCATATTTATTCCAAAATTCTTCTGTTTTGTTAAAATGTTGTTGCGTAGGTACCCTTCAGCTTGTATGTAGTGAAGGTACATGGTACATAGTTACATCAGCATCGGGTAATTGAAATATCAATTACAAAATACATTTTTAGGAAGTAATTGAAATACAAATACAAAATACGTATTTGTATTTCAAATACGTATTTCAATTACAAGTAATTCAAATACTGCCCAGCCCTGGGTACATAGTTAAAATTATGTATTTAAAGAGTGTATTCACAATCATGGAAGAACTGTATAATATTTAAGTTTTCGAGAAAATCTTACGAACGTTTTCTGTTTTCATGAATCGGAAACCGGGAGACATTGTATTATTTTGAATTTTAAGTATTTTGTTTAAATTAGGGCTTAACCGGAGAAAAGGGAGAATTATTTAAGCGTAATAAAACGGATAGATATATTATTTTTACCTAGAATTTTGTGACTCAGAGTAAGCGAAGGTACTTACGACCATTCAGGGTTTTTATTACAACTAGGATTCCAGATATCCTATCGAGGTGCCGATATTTTCTGAGGATTACCTTTAGATAATGTCGTGTGTATTTTTTCTCAAAGTCGTTTCCCTGGGATTTAACCAAATTCAGAATTTACCATTTACCTTTCCGAGTTTATCTTTGCTTTTACGAAGGTTGTCTAATTTAGGTAAATAAACCCAAAGAAAGGGGACCTTTTCATTTTCGATCAGTGAGCAAAATCGTTCGAACAATAAAATACACGTTTGATTGAAAATAATGTTTTGTTGAAAGAAAAGAACAAGTTCTTTCTTTCGAAAGACAAACGGATTATTTGAGACTTGGAATCATTACTTTGATAAAATGGTCGCTATTCGGTGAAATTTATTGTAAACGAAACAATTCTCTTTATTTAGCGAAAATTTCTTATTTCCTCGAAACCGTAAATAAAAGGGGACATTATCATAACACTAAAAACCTATGATGAAATCAACGGTTTTCGTTTTATAAAGGTTATGTTCGAACACTTGAAACGTGCTTTGACTGCTGAATATGTTTCTCACACTAATCGCAAACTCAGTAAAGTTACTTGGTATTTGCTACTTGGTGAGGAGGTATGATGGCGACTGGCGACATTCCCTCAAACTTGAAGTTTAACTGCTGCAGAAGTCGAGAGGAATGACTTTCCACTTGTTCCGTCCTGGTTTAGTTGGCGATGTATTTCGGTGGGACGGTGAGGTTGAGGGGTGAGGGGGGCTGAACGCTGAAGGGAGTTCTAGGGAGTTCCAGGAGATGGCGTGTCAAGATACGGCTTCGCTTTCCGTTTCGTTCCCGAAGGTGCACTCCACCAAGTCGCGAGACCAACTTCTACTTCAATAGTTTTGATGTTCTTCATTCAACAAGACAACTTTACTCTATCTCGGAAATAATATGCACGGGAAGTAATGTAACCCAAGGACAGTTTTATCAGGGGCGTAGTTACCTGCCTATAAAAGGATTTTACGATCCCGCGCTATTGAAATTTTGGACACCACCTATAAATAATATTACATCGTAAACATTGTCAGATTCAGCCAGAAATTCAAGCACTTTGTTGACACTGAAATCGTTTTCAGATACCTTCGTCAAAAATCTAAAACAATGCGATCGTTCTCAATTTTGACGAATAACCCGGATACCCGAAATCCTCTATTTTCTGTCAATTTCATTGTTCGTTGTCATCTAAAGAAATGATCTGTTAATCTATCGCGATTCTCAAATAAATTGTCTGATCGCATTGAATACCATAATTCACATAATAACTTTCGTTCTGTCACGAGGAATAAATTGTCGCCCCTCGGACGCTGTGACATGTTTTACAGAGACAATAAATTATTGTCACTGCTCGGACGAAACGAGTTAAACTTGGCGAATGAAAATATAAGAAAAAACTGATACCGATAGTTTTAAATTTTAAGATCGTCTATTTGAAAGCTGTTCCAGCCATTATTTAAAACTTTCCTAGAAAAATGGCGTTGTCAGAGCTTTTACCCTGTTCTATGTAGAGAAAATTGCTTGGCTGAAAATTTATGGTTGTAATCAATTAAACTTCATTATACACCGTAAAAAGTTTCTATTAATGAATCAACGCAATGAGCACAAAGTACTCCCTTATTGTAGATACGAATAAAATAATGGTTTTTCCGCCTTGAGCATGATTGTTAGATTCATGTTAACAAAAAATAAACGGTAAGAAAAGATACATATAAAATCGTAAAGATTTTTCCTTTATTACGACTAATATCAAAAAAATATTATCGTTTTCGAGATGTTTGTTATAAAAAAAAACACAATTCATCGTACAGAAAAATAATGTGAGAATGGTTTCTTATTTCCTTTGCAAATAAAAGTAGTAGGTCTTCGAAGACTCTATTATTTGTGCAAATGATAATTTATGGCACATTTAATAATTTACGGTTGTCAATATATTGGGAATTCTGCCAAAGCTTGTTTTTTAACGTAGTAATTCCTGGTAACTGTCCAACTTAATTCGCCTCTTTCATTTTCTTTATTTATTAGGTACTAGGTTACATAATTACCCATGTTTGAAGTTGTCGAAGTTCTGATAAATAAAAATTCTCCTTTTCGACAACAGTGAAGATATTTTTTATTAAATAGATCAGATCACTTTAACTCTCACGGAGATTCAACATTAGTTACTTACAGTTTTTCTTACATTACGAGAGCCGTGTAGCAATGAAATAGTTCGTTACTCGACGGCTGATTAAAAACTGATCAAATGCTGAAACGGTCTGAAAATCAGCGGTTAATGTGAACGGTTCTAAATTATTAAATCGATTATCAATAGTAATTATGTCGGGGGTTCGAACAACCAAACCTTAGCGGCTGTTTGTTTTTGCGCGTGATACGTATGTCATTATTTTCTCAATGTTTTTTTTTTGTAGTAAAATAAAAAAAAATGAAAGTTATATTGCGTTAATACCCCGCACTCCTAATTTCTACTGACATATATGTAAGATACTTCCCTTGAACGCGTTAAGTTTTTAAGCTCTTAAAAAATGTTTAATTTTTTTAAGAAGTTTGATGAAATTTCCTCTATAGAAAAAAATCACAATTTAGGCACAGAAAAATTAAAAAAAAAACATATTAGGTTACGTTATTTAAAATGTAAAAAAATTACAGCATTTCTTTAATGCTACGCAAAATGACAAGAGATTTTTGCTCTATTAAAATAAGTCAAAAGTAATATTTAAATATAATCACAACAGTCACTACATTTTTTAAATTACACTTTATTATTACATTTTTTTAAATACTATATCCCTATCTCCCTTTCAAACCATTTTCCGTTATCTTCTTCATATTTTTGAACGCTCATAAAGGAGCCTCAAAACTCAGTAAAACTTTTGTTCTCGGAGTGTTGATAAAAAAATATATAATAAAGAAGCAAGATCTTTCTGGCTTATGACAAAACTTAAGGAATATTACTTTTTTTAGTTAGTGCCCGAGGTAATTTTTCGCATGAACAGCGCTGTAAAAATGATCTGAATATAAAAATGTTAATTTTCTTATTATTTGAACTCTATAATAACTTTTAAAGGTTATTGCCCAGTTTGTTGAGGCGCTTGTCCCGATAAGACGAGAGTTCCTTGGTTCGAGTCTCAGTTGTGACCTTTATTTTATTATTTTTCTGTGTCTTATTCTTTTAATTTACTAGTAGGTATTATCTTATTTTTTATTATATAAATATATTATTTTATAATGTAAGATAGTTTTCATCTTGATCAAAAGTAATAAATCGTGACTTTATTTCAATATCAAAAAATGCTTTTTTTTTCAAATACTGAATGTAATTAAAAGTGTTTATTTTATAAAAGCCTTATTGTATGGTAGTATTTAAAAAATATATATTTATAACATTCAAATCTGCTAAACTACTTATAATATGTAGTTTGTCAGCAGGTCCATAATGACAACATTTTTCAATAACATGGTAAAATGGTAAACAATATGTAGGTATGTATAATGTTGATGATAAATTAACAATAAAGATAAGTTGGTTAAATTACAAAATAGTATAAATATAAATATGTAAAAAGCAGTATAAGCCTCATATAACAAACAAGTACACATGAATTTAGTATGAACCAATGAATATAATCAACAAGTAGTACAGTTTAATGCATAAGGTAATACAAATTTATAATGAAATGTGAATTCCAATCAGAAAAACAAGGACTTCAGTAGAGCATCAATATACATCTTCAGCACAATCTTCAGTGTCTAATAGCCGTTTCCTTAGATTATATTTGGCTTTAGGCTTTAGCTGTTAAAACGTTTATATTTTTAATTGTCATTGGTAATTTATTAATTATTCTGGGTACAATATAGTTTAGGGTTCTTTCACCGTATTTATTGGTACATTTCGGAAACACTAATCCTTCATTTTGAGTGAATCTTGTATTATGTTTATGGAAAACTCTTTCCCTATACGTGGAATCAGACAATTGCTTCTGTGTGCATTGGTATATTTATGGGAGGGAGTTTTGTAATGTTTGGATATAACTTATATTAGTTTTACAAGAATGTCCCCAAGAAGTGATTCCATAACGGATTGTTTAAAAGTGTTTATTTTATAAAAGCCTTATAGTATGGTACTAATTGAATAAATATATTTTTTTTAAATACATTGATTTCTTTGTTGCAGGAATTAACTCACGCAGCAAACAATGGTCCTTGGTGCTAGCGCTAGTGCTGGTGGTGGGGGCTGCGGGCGTAGCGGGGCCCATAGCGCTGCGGGCCTCGGCTGGGGCACCCCTGGCCGAGCGCCTGGAGCTAGCGGCCCGCCTGCTGCACGAGACGCCCCTGATTGACGGGCACAATGACCTGCCCTGGAATATCAGAAAGTTTCTGCATAATAAGCTCAAGGATTTCAAGTGAGTGACTTTAGTTGACTTTTTAAGTTAGAATAAGATGTAATTGATCAGTAACCAATAGATTGAGTCGAGTCATAGAACAAGTCAGTCGTATGAATGTGAGTACAGCAAGGATTGTGTGAGTTTCTGAGTTGTATGGAGACGCAACTTTTCTGCCAATCCTGCACTATGGGGACAAGGCGTGATAGTTATTAGTGCAATTATAAATAGAAAAATTAGCTCCAATTTACTGTTATTTTCTACTAGCTTTTACCCACGGCTTCGCTCGCATAGTATTAGTGGGATTATTTTATTCACTGGCATAATTATTGGCATAATTGTGATTATTCTTGCTATTTTGTCTAATAGAAAATAATTATTGTTTAATAGAAAATTTCAAAATTTGAGAATGATATTTCGCTAATAAAAATTCTATTTTAGAAAATATTTAAATTATAGAAATAGAAATTTATTTTAAGTACCTACTACCTTTATTAGTATTTTATTCATATTTGAATCCAGAGACACCTAAAAAAAATAAGAAAAGGACAGTCCACCTCAAACGCTATGCTTTATAGCAACGTTTTGCTTTTTTTTCGGAGAATAAATATTTTTAGAGATATGTAGATATTAACTACGACGCCAAAAAAGTAATTCTTTTTAATCACAACAAATCACTTTTTTTAAGCCTAAAATTAAAAAAAAAAAAACATTGTTTCCAAGGTAACAATTTGTTTGACGTTTGCAATAACTCGATTTTGTTAGGGACAGAAAACGTATGATACATAATTTCATAACGCCACAGCTCATTCATAACGCCAGAGCTTACCAATATATAAAGCCGTTGTTACTCGCAAATAATGTAACTTTCGATTGGTGAAATTTAAAAAAAATTCAATTGGATATTTATTGCGTGAAAGAGTAAGGACCATCCATACAAACTTTCGCATTTATAATATTAGTAAGATTTCAAATGGTTATAATATTTAATTCGTGAAATGTGATATTTCCAATACTTGATGAATTTATGTTTCCTACCTCTCTAAGCGATTTTTTTTTAAATCTTTCTTTAACCTAATTAATTCTGGTAAGATTGTATATGTATGTTATTATGTGGACATGCGTTACGAATATTCATAAATATCTTCTATTCCTCTTTAATGTAAGTGTTTATATTTACAATATTGTACAAACTTTCAATTCTATTTTTAATCATACTACTTTCAAATATTTTATACTTAACCTAAATGAGCATTTTACAGCATTGTTTTTTAAACTTTTTTTACAATGAATTGAAAATGTGTTGGTACCTATCTAAATTTCTTATATCAAAACAATGCTATATCTAATACTTATATATTTAAATAATTAAAAAATTTCTGACTATTTATATGAATAAAATAAAAGACAAAATTTTTTTTTTTTTAATAATTTGCTGAAATTTAAGCTCCTCGTTATATCGCTTTAATCTATCTATTAGAACTTTATTTTTTATTTAACCACCTCCGTTTTATATACTCACGTGCTGGCTTCGCCTTGGTGGGATATTTTTGTAACTGTCTTATATTTTAAGTGATAATTTAATATTAATCATCATCATCATCACTCTTGGCTCTACAACCCCTGGTGGGTCTTGACCTCCTCAAGAGTCTTCCTCCACTCATCTCGGTTTTTTGCCTGCTCTCTTCAGCTTAGAATCTCTGAGGTATCTATTTAATATTAATAAATACGAAACTTAATTGTTTACCCCGTTTCGAAAGCACATTTTAGGTAGGTCGCCGCATGATTGTAGGAAAGTGTATATACTATGTAAATCCATTTAATTAAATAATATAAAATATAATATATCTTTTTAATTGAATAATATAATCATGAAAGGTATAATTCTGAATTCCCTCCAAATTGCAAGATTTTTTAGTATTCCTGCCGGAATCAGTGAGACCATGGCACTCAATTAAGAGATGTTGTGAAGCGATAGGGAATGGGGCAGAGGGGGGAAGGTGTATATAAGAAGATAGAGTTAATTGGTACCTGGCTATTCAACTTCAGTTACTGAATATAGCTACAGCCAATTAAGATATGTTTTTGAATGGTATTCATCTCAGCAAGGCAATTTTGAGATTATTTTCCTCTTAAGTGCAAAAAATATGTTTGTATTCATTATCCTTCAAACCTGAATTAAAACTGGCAGTGGTTGAATATATTTGGAGCTTATTTTTTGTGAACAAATGTAAACTTTTGAACTTATTGCTGCTTTCATTTGAAAGAACATGAGGTCTCAGAAGGTGTGTTTCACACAAAATGACAAATCATACATTGTGCCTATACAATAATAAAAAATCAAAACGTATAACATCTTTTTATATTCCGTAAGAATTAAACAATATTACCTCCTTCTTTAGCCAATTTTATTACAGTGTTTATAGTGTCCATCATCAGGATAGACGTGTAATATCAACAGGGTAGATGTGCAATCACATCTGCCCCGATGATGTGCATTGCAATACTCTCTGAAACGTTGGCTAAAGAAGGAGGTAGGGAAACACGACACAATACCCCAAAAATAAATCGCGATAATTCTTTAGGCCGTGAAATTCTCAAATCATATCCGAATAAAAACATTACCTTGAAACTTAAATTTTAAAAGTGGATAAAATATTCCTAGTCGATTTAACACAAAAATCTCTTTTCAAAATATAAAATGGCTACTGTCTGGACGAGAAGCTGAAAATCAATGAAAAAATAGCAAGTTACTTCTTTTTTCGAATGGTGGGGGGGTAAAAAGGCGGTTTTTCTGCGAACCAGTCTAGGGCCTCGGAGTTGCCCTATGGACTCAAGCTACTACGCATAGCATATAACTTACAATCTGGGTGGCGTATATGGGTACCGCCGCCCCGGGAACCATTTATTGGATAACCAACACCCCTGCCATAGGTCGCCCCAAGTGGTTCGCTGTGTTTGGTAACTTTTAGCAGAAGTGCCCGGGTTCATTAGGTGATTTATTCAGGTCTTGGCGGTTAATGCATTTGCTCACCTACAGGCGTGGCGGGTAGACCTATTAACCTCTCCAGCCGGACTCTCTCGACCCATCGTCTTGCACCGGAACCATGCGTCTATGGACGTCTCCTGGACAAACCGACCCCCATTTTCCTACCCACCTATCATACCCTCTTCCTTCTTTGAACGTCCTCTCCTTCCTTTCCCAAAAATACCATCCCCAAAGATGACGTAGGCCCCGAGAGAAATTGATTTCCTCGGGACCTCATGTGTGGAGCTAATGTAGGATAAAAATTATCCATTTTCTCTCGTGGTTAATAATCTATTTTTTCGTTAAAAAATATGATTTAACTAAATTAAAATATGAAAACGAGGTGTGCAATAAATTATTGGGTTTTCCCTATTTTATTCAGTAATAAACCGTGACCTACATGACAAGACTGAAAAATCTAACTGCTTTGCCAAGGAGGTTGTCGTTTGCTTTGTGAAAGTAGATATACAAATTAAACTTTAGTTAGGTATTACGATTACCAATGTTAGTATTTCGTAGAAAGCAGTCACTTTGTGGCCAGAAATTGTAGATTTAAACAAACAAACTAAAAACCTAAACGATTATAACTATGTTTCATAACAAACAATTCATTTATTTTGGCAAGGCTTCCAAATAATATTTGTGTCCTTTCATGGCTTGAAAAGCCTCATTGAAATAAATTTCACCAATGAATTTTCGGCAGCTTTACATCGAGTTGTTGTGTTCAGAATACAAATTCTGGGGGGAGGGCGCATAAAGAGATCCGGTTATCTAGCATTCCCGGGATAAGAGCGGGAATGACACGTGAGAGTCTCACGTGAACGGGATATCCTGTTCCCAAAATGGCCACGTTACGAGAATTGTCCACACTTCGATATCTTTGGCCGTCCATTTCGTACAACACCGCAATGTGACCTGTAAGTACGATGTTGCTTTTTTCTTCTATTTTTAAAGTAACTATGCCCCACACGGACGGGTTTTGAGTGGGTGCTCACAATATCGTACAAAAATACCATACACATACTACAGAAAAAAATAAAATTCTCACGATAACTTTTACGTAAAGGAATTCGTTTTTTGTGATCGCATAGGAAAATGATTTTTTTTTTTATTCATAAAAGAAAAATCATTTGTTTTTTTTTATTTTCCACTGAGCAAATTTCCAACAAGAGAAAATAAAATATACCTCTCTGTTTCAGAGCTTTTCTTATTAACCTTTAACTACTGGTCATGATACCAAAAGCTAAAAAGAATATTTAAAAACAGTATGTAGTTTTACTACCCACCTTCGACCGATATTTAACAGACGTACGAGTATTTTGTCGGAAGGTCAAAATATTTGCGCTTGGCAGAAAAATCCAAATAAATAGAATGTTTCTGAATGTAACCGAAAACTAAAAATTGTTTTTGGAAGGTGATAAAATAGCTTTCAAATTTTAATTTTTAAAATGAAAATTTAGAATGTCAAACATAAAAAGGTTTTAAAAATGCTCACTTTACTTTACTTTTTCTAACCAAAACTACTGATAACGAAAAAGAATAAAAACACACACATATTTTATTCGACAAATATATTTTTAAAGTTATCATCACCGCACTTTTTTGTTGTTTCATGTAAAAATAATCAATAAAAAATACCCAAAATTTCATGATTTTTTTTAAAATTGCATTCGTAACCATGGTTTCATAAAGGTGTACATTTTAATTATTGTGTCGTTGACTTTTAGATTTTAATACAAAGTGTGGTGTTTTCTCTTTCTAACACCGTTTACATCACATTTCTTACGATGATGTAAAGGAAAGATAACGATTTCTATGAGACCTATACTAAATGTTCCTGGGGAGTTAATACCATCAGTTGTAAATGTGAAATTAACAGTTTTGTATAAAAAGTTTATTTTATTTTTTGTTATTTGCAAGTGTACAATTAAACGTGTAAAGATACAAAATATGGTTAGATTTGTAAGTTTAAAGATGTTTGAAGAATAACAGTTTAATTTTTATAAGAAAAACTTTCTTTTTATACTTTTTTGAAGGTTATTCCCATCAGTGAAATATATCATATTAGAATAAGTTAACAATAATAATCTAAACGAAAATATGAAAGAGAACAAGACACAGAAAAACAGAAAAAGACAATGGTCGCAACTGGGACTCGAACCCAGACCTCTCCATCTAACCGGGACGAGTGCGTTAACCAATTTCGCTATTGCCACCTTCTGTCAAAACGTCATAATTGTCAATCTCATATTTTCAAATTTTAGAATTACATTATTATCAACTAATTATTTTTCTCCATATTACGGGCAACTACCCTTTTTATTGGAAACAATCATTCTAAGAATTGGTTTGTGACCTGGATATTGTCTCGGATAGATATATCCGAATTTATTAATTTGGAACAATTGACTTTTATGAAAGTCTAAATGAATATTCAATTTTTATAAGAAAAACTTTATTTTTATAAAGACCATTGTCTTTTTCTGTTTTTCTGTGTCTTGTTCTCTTTCATATTTTCGTTTAGATTATTATTGTTAACTTATTCTAATATAATAACAGTTTAAATTACAATTTGTACGTTAATAATTTATTACAATTTGGTAACTATTTTATTCTGTTTTCTTAGTTTCCGAACCAGGGGGTCCTGTGGTGAAGCGGACTAATATTTAAATTTCTTTAATTAGGTGCTTCTTACATGTAGTTTTTAAGGTTATTTCAATCTCTCTCATCCAGACTTTAACTCTTACATTTTTACATAAATTAGTCTACTCATGTTACACCTGGGGGAGGGATTTCATGGTGTTTTGTTGCAAAACATGAGTAGTTTCTTTGTATGAATGTGGTTTTATGACTTGGAATGTCTTATAATAGTTTTCGGCATATAAATTTGTCGTTTATTTGGCACTAACGTCAAAACCCTTGAAAATTTATATCGAAGGCGTTCTTTAAGGTATTTATATGTGAAATAATTTATGGTTAATTTATTGATATTTCAAGATTTTTTAATGTGCAATTTGCGTTTTGAGTGAACATGCATAATGCCATTACGCAGCACATTGTGTAGATGCGTTGATGTGAAATAATAAAACCAAAAGCCTATCTACTTTTAGTTACAATTAAGAGAAGAATTTAATTCTAAAATTTATAGTATGATCAGACCTTGTTACTTGACCTACATAAACTTGTTTTGAAAGAAGATTAAGTTTTTAAACCGTATTAAACTCTATACTCCTGCTAGCTAGTCGGTGTTTCCTGCCCGCTGGATTCTCCATTCCCTAAGTAGCCAAATTTCATACACGAAGTATTATTTTTTTTTAAATGGGTAAGTTAATTGATAGCCTTGCCCAGAAATTCAAAATCACAATTAGAAAAGCTGAATTTCGTTTTTTTAAACAAATTAACATTTCATTATGTCATTCTATTTGCTAAACTCACAACATGAAAACCTCCGTAGCGCAGACCGCTACCCATTTTAATTTGAGTCGGGTCTGGGTGTTGGGACGTTGATGGTTGAGATTGATGGCCCTAACAAAAATGGTTTTTCAGCGGTGTTGGTAAATAATTGTTGATAAATATTTAGATTTTACTCTAAAACTAAAACTATTTCAGCCAGGCAAATATAACATTTCTCTCTTTCTAAGCTTCTAGATTCATTATTTTGTCAATCTTGAAATTTAATATTTTATTGGACCATCCATTCAACTAGACCCCTGAATATTTTATGCTTAAGCCTTTCTGGAAATGTGTGACTTAAATTATTCTGGTACCTACTTAATGCTTACGAAATTCAATCATTTTTTTAAAATAAAAGATGAATTATGTAAACCAATTCTCATTGATTCAATCGGGCTCACACAACAATTTGATAAATAATTTTATAAACTTACCTTCATTATTTAATTTCGATACGAATTTTCCAGTCAAAAGTATTTGAATATTGTGGCTGTTAATTAAAATAAAATGATTCACGGATTAGACGAGAACGGTTTTTTTACGGGGCTGTTAAACGTTTAAGCGTGAAGTTTAATCCAGTTCAAGTGTTTTAAAAATTACGCCAGTGCGGAGCGCTTTTTAAAAATGCGGGCAATTAAATAAATTAAAAACAGTTCATTTCATTAATCATTTCCCTTTCAGCCTCCAAGGGGGGAGGGTTGGGAAATCACTTGATTTTACATCTTTTTTATTCACTCCGCACTAAAACACACGTTGCTCTCGTACGCGTTAGCCTGATGGACAGCTGGGGGGCCTGTTAGCCAGCCAGTCAGCACAGTGAGCCGTTTCACTCGGTTTTATGTCATTTCCTTTTTTGATTCATTTATTTTAATGTGGGTTTTATATATTTCACTCTCAGCAAATTGACAGTTATCTTAAAAGCAGGGTACAGAAATGTTTTTCGAAATCTTTACTTTTTTAAGAAACTAGCCGTCACGCCAATGTCATTCACCATGTCTTAGCTCCGACTCTTTTTCCATTCAGTCGCGAATCTGTGTAGTATTATGATCCTGTACTTTTTTACTTATTAAATGTACCTAATATCCTTATTATACAAGCGTCAAGTAGATCTCAGTAGTCCAGCTCCGATTTGACACAAACCCAACTTCTCACTCGTAACCCCAGAATAACAATGGCGCCGTATCGAGCACAAAAATTCGCGCTCTCATTCTTCCCTCGTCTATTTCACTCTTTCAGACTCTCTTACAAGACTGTAATGTCTCTATGCTCTATTCACTGTAAGACATCTTGTGAAGTGTCAGGCTTCTTCCAATGAATATTATATTCTTCGGTTACTAGTTGTTTATCAATTATCGTGTATATTTGCAATGTTATATTATACTCTTTGATTATAATTATATAATCAAAGATTATACTAGACTAACTAGACGTACGCCCTTGTACGTACGTACGACTGGCTACGAATTAGTTCTGAAGCTTGCTCCGACTGACGGCGGAGGCTCGCATTATCTACTATCTGTAACTGTTTGTGTCCAAGACACGAATGGACATAGACGGTGTTGTTCTGACAGTACTACTTTAACGGCCGGGATGTGGCAGAAGTTCTAACCTCTCCACTTCTATTAACAGTAACTGAAACTACATGTATTCCCAATACATTAAAACTACCTACGTTAAATGACTGAATAACGCAATGTGAACTAATAAAGATTACAAGGATTTTCTTTTGTCAAAATGTTTGTTTTAGATCGGACATATTTTACCCTACCTAGTAGCACAATGGCGAAAAATATTTTTTTTATTCTTATGCTGTACCCAATACTCATAACATCTAGATGAGTATTGGGTACAGCATAAGCAGCCATAGCAGGGCCTGTCTTGTGCAGGCGCAATTGCTAAGGCGCCAACTGGCCAAGGCGCCGAGGGGTCAAGGAGCCAATGCGTTGATAGGTTTTTACTAGGCGCCGTTTGGCTCAGGGCTGGCCCTGATCAGGGTAAAAATCAGTAGATTGGTATATTAATGTAATATTTATTACCTTATTTTTTGTAATCGCAATATAAAGAGTATCTTAGAATTCCACCATGAAAACTGTTTTGAATTAGTTTCAAATAGGCGGGCAGTGCGCCCCGTTTCCACGGTATTATAATATAATTATACTAAGGTATTCGGTTTAAAACACGATATTACTCTTGTCTTTACGTGGAACATAAACACCCTTAATTTAACGAGTTCTATTATTTTATAACTGAATATACTATTCTATGAAAAGTAATTGCGCCAATTGCGTCTTTGTAGGAGGGAAGCGTTGCATATATTTATTTATATTTATTTCATTATTTAGTAAAAGATTATACATTTATATACATTATTTAAGACATTTTTTGACTGCCCAACTAGGAGGATTCCCGTTTTAGGACAGTCAAATTAGGATGAGTATTTGCATATGGAACATGGTCTGTAAATAATATAAAAATATAAAAAAAAAACAAAACAAAAATAAAAGATTAGATTAGATTAAAAATTAGATTAAATATGTTACAGTGAACGGTTGTTTTACGTGGTGGTTTGACATTAGAAAAGGTGTTACGCAAGGCTGCGTAATGTCTCCTTGGTTATTCAATCTATACATGGATAATAAATTGTATGCAAGAATTGAAAGAGGTGGGATTGGGCGCGAAATTGAGTAATCTGAAAGTATGTTGCCTGTTGTATGCTGATGATGCGGTGCTGATTTCTAACATTATAGAAGATCTATAGTTAGTCCAGGATAAACGAAGTATGTATGAAGAATGAATTAATGATTAATGTAAGTAAGTCTAAAGTCATGGTGTTTGATATAGAGAGTAGGAAAACAGTGTGCAATATAATTGTGAATGACGAATACTTAGAGCAGATGGATGACTTTGTGTATCTGGGTAGTGTGTTTATGTTTATATCTGTATGAAGGCTGATAGAGATATTGAAAGAAGGATAAATTCCGGTTAATTCCTTTAGTGGAGGACTGAATGCCGTAGGCGCTAATAAAAAAAAATGTCAAAAGAAGCGAAACCAGCAGTCCACAATGGAGTCCTGGTACCTACCATGATGTGTGGCAGTGGGGCATGGAACTGGAAGATGAAGGATAAAAGTAAACTGAATGCTGTTGAAATGAGATCCCCGAGGTATATGTGTGGTAAAACCGTATATGGTCGTGTGAGAAATGTGGATATCCGCAAAGAGTGATGATGTAAGCATAATTACTAAGATTAATAAAAGGACCCTCAGATGGTTTAGGCATGTAGAGCGAATGAACTTAGAGAGTAATGTAAGAAGCATATATGACACAAATATGAATGGTAGAAGAAGTCGTGGACGCCCGAGGAAGATATGGCACGATCTAGGGAATCAGATACTTGAATCGGGCCATGTCAAAAGTCAGAATAATGGAAGATTATGTATTAGACGATGTATGAATGTGAGTGAGGCAAAGAGTGTGTGCCAAGACCGAGCTGTTTGGCGGTCCGTCCTCGGGGAAACGGCGAGATGGTTAGTTAGTTAGTTAGGAAAATCAATTCTGTAGGTACTCTTCTACTAATTCTTACCTTCGTTTGAATTAAAAATGCGTAGACAAATTGCTTTTTTGTATTATGAACTTGTCTAGTCTTGTAGCCAGAGTGATCCAAAGCACCAAGTTAGCAACTTAGTTCAGCAAGCCAAATCGACCATAATTACATAAACCGAATTTTCAAGTTTTCGTGATGGGAGTAGCATTGATTTGTTTATTATTACCGACGCACTATTAAACATACCGAAAATTAATTGGTTAATGGCGCAACCCCGGTTGTTTTTTTTATTATCGTGGAGCGCCAAGCTCTAGTATTGTTCATGATAAGATTTATTTTCATTGACTTCTAAGCATTTGAGAGGCGGGTACGGGTACCGACTATTTATTGGACAACCAACATCTCTGCCATAGGTCACCGCAAGTGGTTCGATATGTTTAGCATCTTAACAGGGGTGCCACGGTTCATGGGATGAGGGTTGTACAGGTCTTGGCGGCGAATGCTTTTGCCCACCTACGGCGTGGCGGGCCGGACAGAGAGACCGACTAAGGGAGGCCTTTTAACCTCTCTAGCCGTATTTTCTCGACATATCGCCTTGAGCAATGAGAGGGATGGATATGTCCATCACTCCTGGATGCATTGACCCGCAGATTTCTACCCACCCCCTCTTACTTTAATACTTCTCAGAACTTTCTCTCCTTCCTCAAAAGACCCTCCACAGAGTATCCCCAAATATGATAGAGGCCTTGAGGGAAAATATTTTCCTCAGGGCCCTTCTGTGTGGAGCTAATGTTAAAAAAATAAAATAAAAAGTATGGCAATATTACAGCTATTTTTTCTGAAATATCCCACTGTGCGGTCCTCTGGGGCGTGTAACAGTTGGATTCAGGAATTTCCCTGCATAATGACGCATTGGGGTCACCCGAATTCTTTACATTTTAAAAAATAAAATAAAAACCTTTCCAAACATTTATTGTGCGTTCGTATTGTGTTTCAATATGCCTACATATTCAACTACATATATTCTTATACTAATGCCGAAGGTTACTTTATTTCCAATAAGCATGCAAAAGGTCGTTGTAAGGCTTTACTTAATCCCTTTATGTCTTGTGGTACTAGTTTTCCCTGTGGTGTTTGTTATTTGTTCATTTGAATTTGAAAATATTTATTCCAAGTAAGCAGAGCATCCATACATTCTCTTTGTTAGTACTAGTTCATCTTTTTTTCAAGAAAGACAAACATTACCAGGTTACGAATAATCTTACAATATTTGAATACATCCTACTACCACCACAATAAGCGGAAAATATTGCTTGTGACATGATGGAGGACATGAGCTAGCCGAGTTGTCAAATACGCGATACTTGGGTGAGACCCTAACGCGATGCTAACTCAGCCACTGACCGGTCACTTACGTACGTTTTAAATTTGTTTTTCCTAGCTTTTTCAAGGACCAATACTTAACAAAAAATAAATAACAGTAAATATTTAATTGTACTGAACTTTTGGTCCTTGCCGTTGTTTTTCGTGTTCTGAAATGTGTAATTTCGACTTTTACAATATAAAATGGCGTAAATAGTGTAAAAAAAACGAGTGTGTTTAGACCATACGACTGAACTAAAACTTCACTAACTTATGCCGTCCATTAACATTATAACAATAACAGGAATAAAAATATCCCCATCCCTTCAACATCCCCATCAACTCAACTCAACTCTCAACTCTCAGCTCTCAGCTCTCAGCTCTCAGCTCTCAGCTCTCAGCTCTCAGCTCTCAACTCTCAAATCAACTCAACTCAACTCATATCATTGATAAGCGTTTCACATTTATAAGCGTTTCACATTGATAAGCGTTTCATATTGATTAGCGTTTCACATTTTTTCGTAACGTGTCACATTTTTTCGTAACATGTCACATTTTTTCGTAACGTTTCATATTTTTTCGTAACGTTTCATAACGTATTCATCATTTTACCCCCAAGTGTCGGACTTGCGTAAAGAAGTTTTACTTAAAAAACGAGTGTGTTTAGACCACACGACTGAAGTAAAACTTCACTAACTTATAAAAGAAGAGAGAAAGAAAATGTGCGCACTGCTCTCTCTTGCTCTTACAAAGTGTACAGACAATACGCCTGCACTATGTCTTAGATATAAGAAACGTAACTGGCTATGTGAGAAAGAGAGAGAAAGAAAATTTGTGCTCTCACCTCTCTCTCTTGCCCCTACAGATAATACGAAACGTAACTCTATCTCTTTCTATCTTCACTAACTTATATCTCCCTCTCAACTTCCGTTCGTCTTATCTGATCACCCTTTTCGTAACGCTCTCGTCACGCATTCACCAGCTTACTCTCCAAGTCAAGGGTGCGTAAAGAAGTTTTATTTCAAAAATCATGTAAATGAAAACATCTAATCTTTTAGCAAAATATATGCCAACATCGGAATTGGATCTTTCTTATTTTGTGAATACAAAAATTAAAACTATTCAAGAAGCGAATTTATCACTTGGCTTTGAACACGCGACATGTTAATAGCTTCAAAGTAAGTTCACTTTATTATTATCTTAGTTTTCGTTGCAAGATATGAACCATATTTATCCGAGGGGTGAATTTGCACTTTGCGTGCTTAACTCCAAGCGCTTTTAACTCACCTCTGTTTCTCTGCACACAGATATTTCCAGGAATTCACTCCGGTGAACTATTCCACTACGTTTAATATTATTTCTTCTTCCATCCTCTCTTTCACGCAATTTTAATTTCCATTAGTAAAAGAGACCCATCTACACCGGGAGCATGTCTAATGCGTGAATAATGTATATCTTTAATATATAAAACAAAGTCGGGTTAGTTACACCATTTATAACTCAAGAACGGCTGAACCAATTTTTATGATCTTTGATTTGTTGGATTTGTCTCCGCCCCGAATAGCAGTATAACTATTAAAACATCGGAAAAATTCAAGAAAAAAACCTGAATTCAATTCTTTTCCTCATACATTTTGTATGGAACGAATTCTCATTTTTTGAAAGAGCTGCAGCAATATTGTGATATTGAATTATGTAGTGAGTGAATTCCAAAAAATCAAAAATTTCAAATGTCAATGCGCTGATTGTTTTGCTTTTGTTCTTAAACATATAATACTGTCCCTCTTTATTACACACTAGATGTCAACAGCCGAAAATGAGACAAGCGGTGAACGTACGTCTGCACCCCTCCAAAGGAAAAATACAATAATTATAATAAATCTCCCTCACACGTATAAAGAAAATGAAACGCAATTCTCATTAGAATGTGGAAAAGTAAGAAAATCACAAAAAATATAAATCCATACACAACCCCATCGCTGATACTGACAAAAATAAAACACGGACAGTTGCGCATCGATAATTGCTTCGTTATGTAAATTTTAACATAATAAAAAAACTGAATTTAATTAAACTAATAAGTTAAAACAACAGTTGATTCTGAGGCGGTACGAAGTTCTCCGGGTCAGATAGTAATATATATTTCAGTCTTAAATTTTTGGATGCGAAGCTTCACTTAGGAAAACTATCGTATGATTTTTTTGTCACTGTACAAAAATTTATGATGACCCTAACAAAAAAAAACATTTTTTCTGAAACGTTATATGTATTTTGCGAAAACATCTTTACACAATGCAAGAGAATAACATTTTGATTTTTACTTCACATAGCACTCTTCTTAGGGTGAATTGCCTTAAAAAAAAAAATACTTTTCAGGGTGATGATTTTTATTATTTTTAACTTTCCCTGATATCTATGGAAATAAAAAGGTTTAAATCATTTACCCGACTTTGTATTCTGACTAATGATTCCCACTGAATAACTAAAATAATAAATAAAAATAACCCTTGGGTGGGTAGAAAAAATACGATTTTCTTTCAAGAACAAATTAAATAATCATACGCCTATTTTGATTATTTTAAAATACATGAATATTATTATGGCAAAACCAAAAGCAACTTACTTTATTTAAGAACCATTTTTTGTTACACTAATGAATTTTAATTTTACTAATTAATTTCGTTATCCCGGTTAACCACATTAAATAATTTTGTAAATAGAATATTTATTATGGTACTTACATACTTTAGGAAGTAAGGTTTTTTAAGTTAGTTATATTAAGTTGGTAATAAAATAAATCTTTTGTTTAACCAAACGATTTTTTGTAAATAGAAAACTTTTGCCAATAGTGAAAAATATATTCGTGCCAAAAATAGTCATCCCTCACGCAAAACTGGTATCTATCTATAATAAATATGTTAAGCTTAAAGTGGATTGAACTAACGAATAGAATTTTTTGTGTATTGGTGGTTACTACCCAACCCTCATCTGAATTTCATTTTAATATTTCACCATTTTATTTATTTTAATATTGGACACTTTTATGCAAAAAAACGCCGTTTCGTTTTACTTGTCGACTATTTAATTGATATTTCGTATCTTAATGGCCTGTGATGTAAATGATTCTAAGAGCTGAAAATAACTATATAGACCGATAAGTTCTCCGCAAATTATATCACTTCATCGTTCGAGAGTTGGTGTACCTTGATACATGTAAACATATTTTCTGTTTTGTAGCAACAATTCGTAATGGCTTCGTTTTTTTTCAATAAACGTGAATTATTGGAAGAGTCATTTCGGTTAAGGGAAAATAATACTATTCTTATAGTTGGATAAAAAAAGCGATACCTTTATTTTCAAAGATTTACAGTATATCTATAAAAGATAGCAATTATATTTATTGTGCTTGTCGTAATCTGAGCTATTTAAGATAGTTTGGAATAATATTGAATATATGTAATTCTAAATATGCTCCTAAGAATCATTCAACCTGAGTTATTCATCCACTCGTGCACGAAATTGGATGGTTAAAATATTGAAGATGAAACATGTTAAGTAAAGCTTAAGAATTACCCACTTGAATATTCTTGGTGAATTTTCCAAAGTTTTGTGTGCATAATATAATATGTACGATATTTTATATATTGCCAGGTTTTCTCCCTATTTCATTTGAGAAATTTTAATTAATATTATATATTAACTATCGATAGCAGGTTTGAATGAAAAGTGAATCGTTCAAGAAACAAAAATGTTTTCTGAATAATTTCGTTTTTGGCTCCACACAGGAGGCCCTGAGGTAAAAAATACCCCTCAGGGCCTGTGTCATCTTTGGGGATGTTATGTGAAGGGTCTTTTTAGGGAAAGGAAGGAGAGGAAATTCTGGGAAGGAAAAGGTTATGAGGGTTGGGTAGGTATCTGGGAGTCAATGTGTCCACAAGTGACGGACGTATGAAACCATCTCTCTCACTGAGGTGCAAGGCGATGGGTCGAGGGAGACCGACTGGAGAGGTCTTGGTTAGATCTCCTCAACCAATCTCTCTAGGCTCTAGACAAACCTCACCCCGTGTGTCCAAGTACCCCTATTAAGTCAAACGTAGCGAACCACTACGGCAGAGGTGTTGATTCCCAGAGCGGTGGTACCCATACCCGCATCCCAAATTGCTGCATTTCTACATTATTCTAATTAATTTAATTCAACGGCCAGGAAGCGCTGCGCAGATATCACTCTTTCAAGATTGTTGTACAGAATGAGAACAAAATTACCAAACACAACATTTTTATAATTTATATATATTTATATAACATGAGGCTGTCGGCAGGGGCGGCCCTGAGTCAAACGGCGCGGCTGGCGCTAGTAAAAACCTCAAGGGCGCTGTTTTAGGTGATAGGTATTACAGCGCCTTAGCAAATCGGCGCCCGGAGTGGACTACTCCAATTGCGCCTGCACATGACCTGCCTGGCTATCGGTAAATAGACCTCTTGGATGAGTTACACTCGTGACATGAATTTTATACTAGTTTTAAATCACAACTCCCGTCTATTGATAAAAGTTAAAAGTATTAAATTTAATAATTATGTTTATCTGTAACAGGTTTGATGAAGACTTAAGAACAATCCCGCCTTGGTCCACCAGCTCTTGGAGTCACACAGATCTTCCCAGACTTAAGCAGGGTAGAGTTTCAGCTCAGGTAAGTTTGACTTATTTTATTATTTCTTCCCTAAACTTCTTCCTGGAAGCTGTCATTCTGATCCAGAACCCTTGTTACCCTGTCAATTTGCATAATTTCACTGCTTAATTGTGTACATGAGCCAGTTCGAATGAAAGTGACATAATTCGACTGGCTTAATTTTTAAAGATACCTATGGTGAATGGTAGAAGAAGTCGGGGACGCTCGAGGGAATCAGATACTTTTTGAATCGGGCCATTTCAAGAGTCAGAATAATATAAGTGTATGTGTGAGACGATGCGATGGATTAATGTGAATGAGGCAAGGAATATGTTTCAACCGACTTGTTTGGCAGTCCTTCCTTTCTGCCTACCTTTGCGGCGTGATGTTTAGATAATTAGTCACTCTCTGAAGTTGTATTATCTGCGTAAAATCAATGTCTTGCCAGTCGGGGATAATCGCTGCTTTCAAAATTCCCACGGCAACGACACGGCGATTGCAACGGCACGCTGCGTCTCATTTCTTTAAGGGAGATAATGACCGGTCAGTGGTTGAGTGGGCATAGCGCTTGGGTCCCACCCGGGCGTCGCGTGTTCGATTCCTCGGCTGGCTAAGTCCTCCATCACAACACAAGCAACATTTTCGGCTTTCTGTGGTGGTAGTAGGAGATTTTCAAACATTGTTGGGTTATTCGTAACCTGGGAATCTTTGTCTTTCTTTTAAGAAATTAAAAAAAAAAAAAAAAAAAATGACATGATTGATTTTTCCTACGCGGGGAAGCAGACATACGTACATCGTTTACCTGACTATTATTTGATGTGTAAGAAATAACTGCAGCAATATTGTGATAAAGAATCATTTTTTTGCCTTTTTTGGCGTTGCCGTCTCGTCGCCGTTGGAATACTAATAGTGCCCATGACGTTCATATCTGGGTGACAGTAATTGTTAAGCGTTCTCAAGACATTTTGAAGTTAATTATTAGCAATGAAAGAAACATAATATTATATAAACTTTAAGTGTAGAGGTGTTCACGTAGTTTTTCCAAAATTAACGTAAGCTATGATAAATAGAAAACAATGTTTCTATTTTTAATAGGGCGTCTTAGATCCAAATTTCACAAATCTTTTTGTGATACCTCATAATAACGTACATTACAGTTACTTTGTATAATTTAAACAGGGGAACAATATCACCGGGTTGAGCCAAAACCTCCTACATCACGGAGGTTTTGGTTGAGCAGCGTTGAGGGGCTGTAGGAAGGGATTTATATGCGGGTCTTGACGACGGCCAGATTATACGAAGGAGGAATAACAGATTCCGGTAGCTCGTTTAACACACGAACAGACTTACACAAAATCGAGTTGAAGAAACGACCCGTTCTCGTGAAGCCTACATCGACAGTGAACGGGTGTTTTGCTCTTGTTGGCTGAGTTTCGCATACGTGCAACGGTGATCAAATTGTGTAGCATATTATAGAAGAAGTATGAAATCACTGAACAGTAAATAAATGCCTGAACGCCTCTGGATTGATGTGGCATAATCAAGTACTTACGCCGGAATAACATATTCCCTTTTTCCGAAACAGAATGCCAGGACTTTTTATCTATGGAATTCCTTGAAATATCTCTTTTAATAAAAGAAATGTTAACTAAACAAGATGTGTATTGGTTGAAACGTTAAAATCAGACGAAGCAATTTCGCTTTTTATTTATTTTTTGTTTTTTGCCGCATCTTTTATTCCAACAATAAACTCCGGATGTTGAGTTCTGTTTTTAAATTTAAATCCAGCTCGAGGCAGACCACTTCCTTATATTGAAGTGAACCCTACTGAAAATGTTTCGTAACCCATTAATAGCACGCTTTTCGGGGCCACTGAGCGCACAGCAGTGTAGTTTTGTTTTACCTCGATGTCATTGCCTTATGTTGTTGAAGTGAAGAGTGGAAGTCAACATGTTTTTCTAGGACTTCTATTAAATTATACGCTCATGATGAGCGACAGATTAACCAGTACCACACACTAGGTTTATGGTTTGTACGACTTACTAGGAGTGGCGTACACTACTATTTAAACAAAATGTGGTTAATTTGAAAAAGTTATTTGACAAATCAGAAAAAATTGAATGATTTGTCATAGAAATCGTTCGTTTTTCAAGTAAAAATTCCTAAAACTTTTTACTCTGATTATAAGTGGGATTTGTAAGGACTTAAGTCTCCTGAAAATTTATAATAGCCACCCCAAATTTTACTATTCTTTTTCAAATTGTGTCATCTTAAATATTATTGTTCTGCGACTTTTCGTCCCACGACAAAATTTCCCCGACAAAATATCCTCCGACAAAATATCCTACAGACAAAACATCCCCGTATAAAATATCTACTTAAACCTAACCTAACCTAACAAAAAATGGGACAAAAATAATATAGACATCCTGTGAAGACAATAAAGTATTGTTATCTGTAGGTATTATTTTTGTCCCATTTTGCAATTTTTTGACAATTGTCGTAATTATAATTTACAAGGGGTCTGTATTATTTTGTCCCATTTTTTTGTTAGGTTAGGTTAAGTTTTAGTAGATATTTTGTCGAAGGATATTTTATCGGGGATATTTTGTCGCGGGATAAAAACGCGCAGTACTATCTTATATACTATTTTATTAATATGTTTACTTAGTTTATTCACAACTTTTTAAAAGAAATATGTATGGTGTCAAGTATTTCACAATCGTTAATTTTATTAAGTTACTGGCAACACCGCTCTTCTGGCAGTCAGTTCATATTATGAGACCGTGGAGTGCGATTGTGTTATTTTTTTGTTTAGGTTTTGTAAAGGAGCTGGATAAAGAAATTACATTTTTTAAAGTTATTTTTAACAGTCTAATTTAGAGTTTAGTATTTTAAATAAGAAAGTTCATTGTTTTAATTACATTTATTTTGCGTCTGTCTTCTAATGTATGAGTTTTTAGAATATTTATTAGAAAAGGATAATTTATGTATTAACACGTTCCCGGACGAGCATGCTATAGCATTCGCATTGGATAGTTTAATTATGTAGCGGATGCTATAGCATTCGAAGTTTTTTTGTCAGATATGATTGAGCAGCTGCTTTATCCCTATAAAATATAGGTAGTCTATTTCTTACTGCCACTGCTGACACAACCACATATCGCTTACTGTCACATGAGACCTTTTCTGCACACAAAGATAAAACATTGTTTACCCCTTCCCCTACAGCTCGCCCGGCGTACCCCACGTAATGGCGTATGCTATAGCATGCGTCAATAGTGCCAA
Source organism: Limnephilus lunatus (assembly GCA_917563855.2). Lineage (NCBI taxonomy): Eukaryota > Metazoa > Arthropoda > Insecta > Trichoptera > Limnephilidae > Limnephilus > Limnephilus lunatus. The sequence continues at coordinate 89,277,406 of OU830595.1, read as the reverse complement.
AGTAGGGTGACTCACTGCCCGTGAACGTGCGGGTTATTTAATTAATTATCTAGGTTATTGTAACGATTTGATTTTTTTTTTTAATTGGTGAAAATACAATTTTTAACTTATTTTTAGCCATGGGAAAAGGTGGGGACCTAACTCCATAAAATTAGCCAGTTTGAGGACTTTATTGATAGAAACGTCAGGTTCCATATATATATTTTTTTTAAATTAAAGTTTAGAGGAAAGGTGAGGGTGACCATAATAAATTCTCAGTGGACTATAATATAATGGCTGCACGCCACTGCGTTTAAACTGCGGTAAGTTTTGTGGAGATGGCTTTTCCGTATCCTGAATCCTGTCTCTTTCACCCAGCTTTAGTACCATGATTGCGAAATGTAGGATAGAGATTGAAAAATAATAGCTTGCAGCACGTTTACCTCTTATCATAGACCCATCACAGTTTTACTAGCTTTTAGACAGAACATTCTAAAATTATAATATTATTTCACATATTAACACAGATAAGAATAAAGGATTAAAATGCTTGGCTTCATTCTCCGTAATGGCAGAGACTATAAAAATATTTTATTCTTATCTTGTTCGAAGTCAAGTCGAGTACAACTCTCCTATTTGGTCCCTTCAGTTTAAAATCTACTACGATTCCAAAAACAGCATAAATTCCTATTAAGTATAAACTCGGTGTACCTTATTGGATGAAAGATTTAAAATTATCAAAACTCTCAGATAGAAGACTTCTTTCCGACTTAAATTTAATTTTAAAATTGTTAATGGGATTGTAGACAGACCTGTTACGCTTATTTACCTTCCACATACCAACAAGAACTACTCGATCTAAAGTTATTTTTATTTGCAACAAAAATATCAAGACTGAATCATTTAGGTACATACTCTCTTGCATCTGTTTTGCGTACAGTTGGAAATGCTTTCTCAGAAGTATTAGATGTGTTCAACTGCACGGAATATAGTTAAATTCAAACTATAATAACATACTTCAATTACTCAACGTTATGTTAATAGCTACTATTCTTCTTCATGGGTTCTATATAATTTATTTATCATATTTTACCTAAAGATTACTGTTCCGCTAAATTATTATGTATTGTAAATGCCAGTACAGGCATATATTAATACAAATAATAAATAATATCTAATAATAATAAATAATCTCTAAATAATAATAAAATACATTAGATTTGTCAAAAAATTTGTACATAAAAATGCAAAAGTCGGTCATTTTAAATACATGTAGGATTACGAAAGATTTTTTAAATATTTATATTGAGGGATCAGTAGGATTTATCGGACCAGTTAGGATTTCATCAGAGCCGAACCCTCTGATATGAAAATATCTGGAGTCGGTGAAATATTTTCCCATTATGTTTCTGGTGGATTGACGTATTGTTCTTGTATTGTTTTATTCTTATATAGTGCGTTCATTTACTAGATATTCATTTGTGGAAAAGTGTGTGGAAGGGTTTAGTCTTTCATTTGGGAAAGATTCAACCCGGACATAAAATCTGGAGCACCGTAAATAAGTTAATCAGAAAAATAAATTAATAAGTTTTTAATAAGTTTTTTAATTAATAAGTTAATCAGAAAAATAAATTAATAAGTTTTTCTTTTCTTCAAACTAATTAAATATTATGCTTGAAAACCTCGAGAGAGAAATATTGACAAAATCGTCCACTTTTCCGAAATTTGTTCCCTAAAAAACTCTATAATAAGAAATAACGAATTTCATTAACAATAAAACAGTAATCATTTTTAAATAAATGAACACAAATCTCTTTGTAAAACATTAATTTAATAACAAAATTTCTACATGTTTCAAAACCAAAGGTTTCTTCATCCGAATAACATTATTAATAATCAATTTGTTAATAAGATATAAAATTCCGGCATCTCAGTTGTTAAAGCAAATTGACATATCTTTCGTTCCAATCGAATATATTACAAGCACCTGAATATTAATGTAATTTATCAAAGTCTAATGTAAGTATCTATAAAGTTTTTCAGAAGAATGCATTTTTTTAATATATGTGTAATTATTTTCATCTAAGTCATTGTTATAACTTTTATCCACATGGTCAAATATAGTTCCTCACAAAATCAATATTACGTAACAACTACATAGTTTACCCCTTCACTTTTCAATATTTATTCCCGGTTTGCAATGTTTCTGGTGTATTTCAAATGTGCTATATACAAACTTATGTTTTAGAAACATGATAAAATTATCTTTTCGGTTTAAGTCTAAATAATAATATTTAATATCGAATGTGAAAAATGTTATAAAAAACTTTTTATTTCATTTTTTTCAAAACAATTCGTTTATTTAGAGAATTTGTAAGAAAACTGTAAGGCCTTCCGCTCGTGGAGAAACTGAAATCAAACTAAAACTGGTTGGCAACTAAAGCAAACTGGTTGATAACCAAGCTTCTCTCACGGCATAATTAAAGTTTACGATTTCATTAATAATTTCAGTTTACGATTTCATTAAAAAATGTAATGTATTTATTATCAACCTAATAATTTATTAATTATCAACCTTAATATAAAATAATTAATTATAATTAATAATTTATCAACCCCGTGATTAAAATCTATATTTTCCTGCTCGGACAAATCGCAAATTACCCGACATCTGACAGCTCGTCAGGTGCAACCATGGCAACCTGGCAACTGAAACGCGCCGGCCAATCACGGTGAGTTGCGAGTGATGATTGCGTCGCCGTTGACAACTGATCTTTGAGAAGTTGCTTAGTGCTCCAGGCCGCCATTGAAATACACAGTATAGCGACTTGAGTTGACAACTGTTTTTGTTTTCAGTTTCCCCCTGAGCGGATGGACTACTTCACTTTTTATTTTGGTCGTACAAAAAGATAAGAAATAATTTTTAAAGATAAACCGAATTTTATGTTAGCGACACGTAGGGGGAGGCGGGGTTAGTTGTTACAAAAATGAAAAATATTTTTTATTGGATGACCGTTTATTCATAGAAACAAAAAAGATTTATTATAAATTGTGCACACTTTTATGAACAACATAACATTTTTTTTCAATGAATATGTAGGTCACAAAACATATTAAATAATAAAATTAAACATTTAAAAAATGTAACAATATGCCCTACGGGGGGCGAAAAGTTGTTACACGGCGGGGGCACATTGTTACAAACAAAACAAAAACTTTAATATAATTGTTACCAAATTAAATCCAAAGAAGAATTGTCTGCCTTATTTTTTATTTGTAAGCTTCGTAGATATTGCCTTCTTCCTGTTGATTTCGCATATCGCGAAAGACTTTTTTAATTTTCCTGCGAAACTTTCCCTCTCCGCGTTATTTTCTTGTAGTTTCTAACCATTTTAAAATATATCTAGAACTAGATAAACTAATATATTAGGTTATGAGGGTTAAAAGTAAATGTGTTCCTCCCTGAGAAACATAGCATCTATGTGAGTGTATTGTTACAGTTATATGTAACAACTAGCCCTTAATCATTGTAACAACTTGCCCCTTTGTCGAATTTCACATTAAAGTCGTGATATCATTTACACGAAATTTACAACGGTTAAGATAACATAGATAAGATAAGATGACTTTGCATAGCACCTTTGAAGGTGCTATGCAAAGGGGTGTGAAATATCAAAAAAAATTAGTATAAATTAACTACCTATTGTGGTAAGGTGACAATATGACTTCAAATTCTTTCAACAAAAGTTACTTTTCACACCCGTAATTCGTTTCTTTATTAGATTTTTTCTGAATATCCGTTTTCGTTGACGCTTTGTGAGACACTGTGGTCGGCTAGGTCACGCTTTTTCACCATAGACATGCGCGCATAAATTCACTCCGGTGTGTGCTTTATCGACGATGTAACAACGTGCCCCCGTAATGACGTGCCCCGCCTCTCCCTAATACAAATTATTCGTTCTGGCTATTTTTATGATTTTATTCATGTCATCCAGTATTTGGAGAAGAATTATTATTTCTCTTTAAAATATGTATTTCCGCGCGAAAGAAAATTTTTTAAAATACTTTCAAAAAATTTGGACACCCGGTCATATATTAGGTACCATAACGATTGAAGGGTTAAAGAGAAAATCATGGTAATAATTCTAAAGGCAACGGGAACTATTATGTATACATTTAGTACTTACCAACACTAAACAATGGACAGGAACTCATAGTTCTCGACGAGAAATATGAGAGAGAATTAATCAGTTCGGTCCATTGAATCACCTTGTAGTGTGGACTAGGAATAATCGCCCAGCAAACAATGCCTACAGCAGGCCGGCTTATTACGTACAGCTACCTAGCCAGAGACAAACCAGCTATATTATTGATTCTTCGTATCTATTGTTTGAATCTGAAATATTTTCCGAGAAATGTTACACTCCGACCCCTTGAAAATTATTATCCAAATATAGGTTATTTAATTCAATGGCTAAGTCCTACATCACAACACAAGCAACATTTTCGACTTTCTGTGTTAGTGGTAGGAGGTTTTCAAACATTGTTGGGTTATTCGTAACCCGGGAATGTTTGTCTTTCTTTAAAAAAAAAAATTTACCTTTTCTTCGTTTTTTTCATTAAAACTGAACTGTTTTAAAAACCTCTTTGAATGGCTTAAAATTCAATAATTGGAATGTTATTTTACACCTATCTACTTCCAAGAATTATTTTTTGTGATATCTTAACTTGAACCAAATTATTTTTTAACCGATCCCTCTAGTTTGTACGAAAATAAACGTTTTTTTTCAGCAAAGGCTACGAAATGCATAGGTACACACATTTTTATTCAAAGTGCGGGTTATATTATTTTAGTGCCTGACATGTTATTAGTGTTATTACTAACGATGGTTTCGTCGTTCTAAGAACTGTAGTCATTATTTAAAATAAAATATTACCTATAGGTATATATATAAAAGTCTGTACTCAGTACACACCTACCTTTCTTTATATTCAATGTATTATTAATTTGATTTTAGATACGCATTTTAGCAAGATATTCGCAGTTCCTAATCTATCTGTAGCTCTTAACGTAGATTTTTAAACGTTTTATTGTGACTGATGTATTATGATATGTTGTAGTTTATGATGTGTTATGATATCTTATGATGGATTAATATTAATATAGTTGTGAGGAATATTAATAAATAATAAATAAATCCCTAGGAAAATAATTTACCTCGGGGCCTATGTCATCTTAAGGGGTGCTGTGTGAAGGGTTTTTTTAAGGAAAGGAAGTTCTGGGAAGGAAATAGGTATGAGGGGTGGGTAAGAACCTAGGGATCAGTGTGTCCAGGAGTGCCGGATGTGCAAATCCAATCCTCCAACTGCGATGCAAGGCGATTGGTCGAGGTATTCTGTCTGGAGAGGTCAAAAGACCTCCCTTAATCAGTCTCTCTCGATTCGGCCCGCCACGCAGCAGGTGGGCAGACGCATCGGCCCCCAAAAACATGAAGCCGGGCACTCCTGCTAAGTCACCAAACGTAGTGAAACACTTGGGGTGACCTACGGCAGATGTGTTGGTTATCCAATAAATGGTTTCCTGGGCGGCGGTACCCATACCCGCCTCCCAAAATGGAAAATTGGTTCCGTATGTGAGAGCTCACAGTATTTACTACTGTATCACTGACTATCATATTGTATAATATAATGAGCGCATCTAATCTTAATATATAAAACAAAGTCGGGTTAGTTACACTATTTATAACTCGAGAACGGCCCAACCGATTTTGATGATCTTTGATTTGTTGGATTTGTCTCCGCCCCGGAAAGGATAATAACTATTAAAACATCACAAAAATTAACGAAAAATAAAGTTATTAAGAAAATTCTTTTCCCCATACATTTTGTATGGAACGAATTCTCATATTTGAAAGAGCTGCGGGCATTTTGTGATAAGTACCTATAATATTGAGTAGTGAGTGAGTTCCAAAAATTCAAAAACGTCAAATGTCAATGAGTTGATTGTTTTGCATTTGTTCTTAATCGTGTAATGCTGCCCCTCTTTCTTACACACTAAATGTCAATAGCCGAAAATGAGACAAACGGTGGACGTGTGTCTGCAGCCCCTCCAAAGAAAAAATGCAATAATTATAATAAAAAAATGACGCTTTTTTTACATAAGCTCCACACGTGAATCCCTGAGGAAAATAATTTGTCTCGGGACCTATGTCATCTTAGGGGATGCTGTGTGGACGGAATTTTTAAGGAAGGGGAGGATAGGAAGTTCCGGGAAGAAAAAAGAAATGAGGGGTGGGTAGGAATCTGGGGGCACTATGTCCGGGAATGATGGACGTATGAATCCATCCCTCCAACTGCGGTGCAAGCGCAGGTCCGGCTGGAAAGTTCAAAAGGTCTCCCTTAACCAGTGTCTCTTGATCCGTCCCGCCATGCAGCAGGTGGGCAGAAGCATCCGCCGCCCAGCAGAATAATCCCGGGCACCCCTGCTAAATCACCAAATGTAGCCAACCACTTGGGGGTGATCCATGGAAGAGGTATTGGTTATCCAATAAATGGTTCCCGGGGCGGCGGCACCCGTACCCGCCTACCAAATTCCCGTAAGTGGAAAAGTAAGATTTTTTTTTAAATCCGTACTGGACAATCCGTAAAAACACGGACAGCTTGCGCATCTATAAATGCTTCATTGTGTAATAGTTAATTTAGTAAAAAAACTGAATTTAATTCAACAGTTATTGATTCTGAGGCGGTACGAAGTTCGTCGGGTCAGCTAGTACATAAATATTTAACAGGTATTATTCATTCAAATCGTATCTCCACAAAATCGAATATAAATCCGAGTTCTGCAGTAAAACCAAAATATTGCGCGTGTCGTAATGAAAAATGTTAAACATTTTAATCAAATAAACGCATAAAAGACATCTTATAAATATGCGAGCAGGCATATGCTGCCTTTATCCCTAGCCATATTTTTATTTTCCAGTTTATCCACACTCAAATACCGCTTTTATAGTTCCTCCTTAGCATATTATTCTCAAGTCAACGCAAGAGACCAATTTCTAGGCTCTACAAGGGAGTTCCCTCACACAAACTGAGTCTAGCACCCGTTCCCGAGGCAGCTTTACTCTTAGCGCTTAGCTCTTATTTAGAGACAGTTTTAAGGACATTTTACAATATTGCAAACGCTACATCATTGAAATTGTCTTCATTGTCATTTTCGTTGACTACTAAGATTTTGTATAGTGGTTTCTATTTACATATCGTGGGGTAATCACTACAACTAGGTAACTCTGAGATCAGCTTTGTTGGGAAATTGAATTATAAGATACTAATCAATCTGATGAATCGGTTGTTGTATATTTATACTGAGTGTATGTTTAAATCGTAGATTTATGTGTAGATTGATTTATTTATATTTTGGTAATAAGAAAATGGCTTAATATTTTATATGTATTTATTTGCTACCAAAACACATTTTTCACGATATATATATATATAAATATATATATTTTTTTTTTTTTTAACATTTTAAATTCCAAGTGGCTTACCCGTGCTGGTGTCCCAATTATAATTAACACGCAAAAAAAATCCAAAGTTATCTCCAAAATAAACCAAAATTGATTTCTTTAATTAGCTTATATAACGGCATTTAAAAAAATAGCACTTAGCAGTACTTATTCAATATAACTTTTTATTAAAAGATATTTTATTCAGTTTTATTGGGTATTTTGGACAAATTAAAGTTTTGTATGAAACAGGCCGAATAGGGCCGCACAGCCGTTCCTCTTGCTGGGTAGTTAAAATAGGTTGATAGGTACAGAGTTGCTTCTAAAAGTTTTTTAATAGCTTTTAGTTTGTGAATAATTTATTCATCATATTTTTATAATAAATAAAATGTTTTTTTTTTTTTCATTTACTCACGAATTTGCCCAAGTTGACTCTAAAATCATGAAACAATAAAATCTTTAATGGATTAAAGCAAAAATAAATCACGTAACTATTGTAAGACGTAGTTTTAAATCATAAAATGCAACAATAAACGCATACTTATATGCAAGAATACCATTTCGAAAGCCGGTAAAATATTTAGAGTGGATCTGTTTAAAAATTCGGTTGGTATAGTAATTTTATGGGAATTCAACGAAATAAAAAGGTAAGGGAACGTAAAAAGAGGTGAGTCTTTTTTAATCTATGAAGTACTTTTGAGTCTATGAAAATGTAATGATTAGTGTGGTGCAATATCACGACAATTTATTTAATAAATCATTATATGAATCCAAAGACATATATCCAACTGCATATTAAATTTTTCATAGTTAATTTATTCTTATAGTTTATTTTTGTTATTATATAATAGTTGATTGTACCCATTGTATTGATTGTACTGACAAATGGTAATGATGTTGAGGCGTAGTATTTCTGAACATTGGCGTAGATATAGAACCGGATTTTTTTAGGAAATATCCTTTATCGATTTGGAGAATGGCATTTTGTAACTGAAGGGACATTAAATTCCCGAAAAAATTTTAGGTTGGAGAAGTCACACGGTTTTTTGAGAATGATTTTTTAAAAGTATTTTTGGATAATAATTAACGGTTGTGGGGAGGTTTTACGAATACATGCCCCTCCCGACACAATAATTTCGCACTGTTAGCGATTGCACTCGTGCGTAATATACCATTTTAATTGTTGTAGAGGGGTAATTAGAGTATTGTGTCAAAATTTCAAGTAAATCGGAGCAAAACTAACGAAGATACAGCGTTTCAAGCGACCGGCCCTCATGCTCGATACGAGTGTATTTCGAGTAGAAAAAATTTTAAATTGATTTTCTCGCAAACAACATTTTTGAAGTTCGTGAACATCATAACTCAAAATCTACTACACCGATTCTTTTGAAAGTTTGTACACTCTTTCTACACATACATCAACAGGTAGTCAGAGGTATTTTTTAGTAAACATTTTATAATAACAAATTCACCAATTTCTTTTAGTGAAAATCGCGTTTTTCACTTCGAAACGCTGCCAAAAAAAATAAAATCGGAAAAAAAACTCCCTCTGATACTCAAATGGTCCGGTTAACGAGTTATGATGTACACCGCATAACAACTTTTTTCCAGGCGCATTCGGAGATTCGCTCTCACGGACTTATTTATGGATATTTTTAATTAAATATTTTTTAAATATAATAATTCAGATATTATACTATAATGTGTATATGAAATAAATAAACCAACATTATTCATATCTCAAAAAAAAAACTTAAAATATGCCTTTTTTCGCCTTCAAAATCTTACCCTTATACTCAGAATACTTATTTTGCTGTCTTATTATTATTCCGAGGTATTAATGTTTGACTTTTGATCTAGTTTAGCATATTTAGTTATGCAATTATCAGTTTTAGCGCAGTTTTTGTCAAGAATCATTATATTAGTTAAGGTATCTGTATAATGTTGGCTTAAAGAATTGTGTGCTCTTCCAATTTTTTCTGGTTTTATATCGGTTGATTTAGGTGTAAATAGCCGCATTCATCAAGCACTCTGGGAAATCAGAACAAAGGATACGTTTATTCTCATTCATTATCCTTTGATGTGATTCTCCATTGAAGGGGCAGGATTGAACGAACACGCCGAACAGGAATCCAGCGTAGTCACCCAGTAACAGTTAGTAGAGGTACCCAGTGTAGAGGCTGTACTCTGAACTGAACACTCTATAGTGTAGATCAGTAGAACCTCCATTGTTTCGCAGCCAATTTGTAATTCAAATTCCGTTGTTTGAGATACTTCTCTTCAAGAGAAACAGGGGTATATTGGAGTCTCGGAGACGCTAACGGAACATCCCTTAACGTGTTGAGTGTTCCCGACTTACCCCGACACGCAATGGCGAACTTTAAATTTGCGGCAATTATTTTTTATTGCACGGGCCTCACGTACAAACAGCTCTTCCCTTCAGTTTATTAGCCGACGAATACGGAGCCAGCGGGGGTTACGGAAACGCGGAGGAAGTCTAGGTTAATTTAATTTAAAATCTCCCTTTCATTGCCGATTGATTCCTCGGGCGAATCATTCCGAATGTGTCGACGAAACAAAGGGGAGATTTTCCGACGTCGACGCGCGGCGACAGTAATAAAATGGTTTTACCGGTGCCCCGGAATTCCAAAAACAAATTGAAAACTGTTTTCCCTAGACGGATAAGTAATTTGAAGTTTCAGGGTTTAAAAATCTTCATTTATATATTTATGACGCAAATGTCGATATATAACAAATGCAAATTCTCAAAATTTGTGTAGAGTTAGTATTCATGCTAAACATATTAGCCACAATTCGGAATTCTCGTAAATATGATTAAAAACCGGAAAAGTGGTAGCCATATAATTATCAGGATTTCCTGAAAATCTTTAATTAAATTAAGAGTATATTATCCTGAATGCTATAATTTTTGATACCGGCTGTATGACAATTACGAATATCTCAAGCGTCTTCGTGATATTTTAGTAAAAACCTAAAGAAATATCGATATGAAGTAACGCGTACTCTCGATTATTCATATGAGAATATATCGTGAGCATCTCCTATCCTTTTCCTATATTCCTCTTCCTCTCCCCTTCCTATAACCCAAAATTAATTATTACATAATAAAACTTCATTTCCGATGTACTTTAGCATAAGAAACCTCTGTGGCTTGACTCCAGTTCAATTATATATTTATCACTGTATATGTATTATGTAAAAGCTGTTTGTTTCTTACAAAGAAATAAATAAATAAATATTTTACCCGTAGTAACATTTTTGTAGTTCTTAAACGAAAATATTGACACTTCTCCTGGCCGATATGTTAGTAATTACCAACTATTCATTCGTTCTCATACTAATAAGGGGTTCCTGATATTTTATAAGTAATAACCAACCTTTATTCGTTCTCTTACAAATTCTCCATAGGGTTTTCCTGATAATAGTGATAATTTATTCGTTCTTATGCTTTGTTAAGTCTTACTGATATTTTATTAGGTTTTTAATAACACTTTACGCATGGTGTCATGTTAATAGCCCTTCTTACTGATAGAATATTAGGACATCTTAATAATATTTTTAAGAATTTCACTGACTACTTCATTCCGGTCTTAACTAGACCAGGACTAGGATGATTTAAAGTCAGTGTGAAGAATATCAATGATTCTTTAAAACTGCCATCATCATTAACCGGAACTCGAAATAAACGTAAAAAACAAATTTACAGAAAAAAATGCAAAATGCTCGAGTAATCATAGTTAAAGTGCCTTGTATCGATGTAGTTTCAGTATTAAAAAAAACTATATATTTTTAATTGAATTAATTGAATTATTAAAACACTTTGTTTTTACCACAATAATCTTTATTTAAAAAGTCGACATGTTTCGAGAACGATGTTCTCTTCATCAGGACAATATATGTAGTAAAACTAAATTATCAAGCATAGAAAGACTGGCGTGGGTGGAAATGAAATAGTTGGAGGGGGGGGGAGAGGGGCGGAAAGAGGAGGAGCTTAGAAGATAGACAGGGGGGAGGGGGTTGCTTAGAAGATCATAGACAAAATTACAATGGAAATATGTTTAAAATAGGGTTATTCACAAAATTAATTTGGTTATTAATAATATTTAAATTACTATTGACATTTTTCCTAATTTCTAATATTTCTAAAAGATCTAATTGAAAACCACTAACGTTAGTATGTAAAATTTTAAAACCCGTATTTATATCAAATGAATGGTTAGATTCAATTAGATGGTTAGCAAATTCCGAATAATTATTGCTATTTAGACATCTCAAGTGTTCCTTAATCCTCGTTTCAAAATTTCTGCAAGTTTTACCTACGTAAAAATGATTGCAATCATTACAATTCAATTGGTATACTCCGGATTTTTTCATTTTTTGGTCTTTGTCCTTGTTATTTAAAATATAATTTTTCAATTTATTATTGGTATAAAAAGCTGGCTGTATTGTATTAGGGATTTTTTTCCCGATTGAAATGGAGGTTTGATGATTTACAAACAATATTTTTCTCCATTGTTTTTTGATATTATCACTAAGCAATGGGTAAATGTAGGACAAATGAAATTTTTTCTTATATTTTTTGTTCAATATGTCGTCTATTAATTTGGGGTTATAACCATTATTAGATGCAATTATTTTAATTGTGTTAAGTTCAGCTTTGAAATTATTTGGGGATAGCGGGATATTAATTAATCGATTGATCAAATAATGGAATGCTAAGAGTTTTTGTGAAAATGGATGGTTAGATGAGTTGTGTATAATTATATCAGCGTATGTTTCTTTTCTAAAAATATTAAATTCAATCTTATTTTTAATTACAGTTAGGTTTAAATCTAAGAAATTTATGCTACAATTAATTCCTATTTCTAATGTAAATTTAATGTTTTTATGAATTTTGTTCAAAAATATATATTTTTAATTATAGTAAACTAAACAGTAGTTTTCATGAGGCGCCTGGTGAATAAAATCAAAGTATCATACAAATGGAAGGATTTATGATTTTTTTTAGTTCTTACAACCCCTGAACGGCTAACTTTAAGTATAATACCTATGTTTTACTAATATTATAAATGCGAAAGTTTGTATGGATGGTTGGTTGGTTGGTTGGACGGTTGGTTGGATGGTCCTTACTCTTTCACGCAATAAATATCGAATGGAATTTAAAAATTCTTTCGCTAATCGAAAGCTACATTATTTGCGAGTAACAACGGCTTTATATTTTGGTAAGTTCTGGCGTTATGAATGAGCTGTGGCGTTATGAAATTTTGTATCATACGTTTTCTTTCCCTAACAAAATCGAGTTATCGCAAACGTCAAACAAATTGTTACCTTGGAAACAATTTAAATTTTAGGCTTAAAAAGAGTGCTTTGTTGTGATTAAAAAGAGTACTTTTTTGGCGTCGTAGTTACCTAATATCTACATATCTCTAAAAATGTTTATTCTCCGAAAAAAAAGCATAACGTTGCTATAAAGCATAGCGTTTGAGGTGGACTGTCATTTTCTTATTTTTTTTAGGTTACTCTGGATTCAAATATGAATAAAATACTAATAACGGTAGTAGGTACTTAAAATAAATGTCTATTTCTATAATTTTAATATTTTCTAAAATAGAATTTTTATTTGCGAAATGTCATTCTCAAATTTTGAAATTTTCTATTAAATAATAATTATTTTCTATTAGACAAAATAGCAAGAATAATAACAATTATGCCAGTAATTTCCCACTAATACTATGCGAGCGAAGCCGTGGGTAAAAGCTAGTATTAAATAATATAGTATTATTTCTAGATTGCACATCGTATTAGCTCCACATAGGAGGCCCTGAGGAAAATGACTTCCCTCGGGGCCTATGTCATCTTTGGAGATGCTGTTTTTTAAGGAAAGGAATGAGAGGAAGATCTGAGAAGGAAAAGGAGAAATCTGAAGGTCGGTGTGTCCAGTTCCGACGGTTGTATGAATCAAGTCGATGGGTCGAGAGAGTCCAGCTGAAGAGCTTAAAGTCTCCCTTGGTCAATCTCTCCCCCACAAAGTAGGTGGACAGACGCATCTGCCGCCAAGACCTAAACAATCTTAACCCCCCATGAACCCGGGCACTCTTGCATGTAACCAAACGTAGCTAACTACTTGGTTTGACCTATGGCAGAGGTGTTGTTTAGCCAATAAATAGTTTTCGGGGCGGCGGTACACGTACCCGCCTCCCGGAAAGCGTTAACCAAGGAAAGAAAACGTAAAAAATGATAGGTGGGAGATTTTTAGTCTTCACGCTCTTATAAATGTGTTGGCATTTAACACTTTTAACCGTAGGTTTTTGTGAAATAACCGCAGTACTTTTCAATAAATAAATAACATATATATAAACAGTTCTAATTTTTTTTAACCTATTTTATTACACAGAAATCATTGAAATAATGATATATAAATTTATATTACATAAAAACGGTTTTTTTTTCATTTTGCAACGTCATTCTTTAAACCATCCGGTTTAATAAGCAATTAAACACCGCACCGGCAGATGGGTGGCGGGGCCTTAATACATTAATGGCGCGAGGTACATCGGCGCGTTCGGATCATAAGAATTATTTTTAAATTGCCCTGCAACAATGCATACAAAACAGAGTATAAATTTCTTTCAAACCTGGAAAAAATGGTTAACTGAGGGTTGAACCACGTTACCAACTGAACCAAATCCCGGTTGGATAAGACCAACATTTATTTCGTATTATTTACTGCTGTATCTTCAGCAAATTTTAGAGAAATGCGTATATTCCGCGTGTGCGTGTGTGATTGCCACCAAAAGTTGATAAAATGTATTGTCACCGACCACGAGTCTTTTTGCCGAGTTTTGGCTCGACCAGATGTCGGAAAATGGATTAATTTCCACATTTAAGATTCCACTTCATTCAAGCAAGAAAACAAAAATGAAATTCAAATACATAGATGTATTTAAACATGTTACCCATCTGTAACGGATTAACACCACTATGTAACCATATATTATGATGAATTTGTTTTCCTTGCAGTTTTGGGCCGCCTACGTTCCCTGTGAATCGCAACACCGGGATGCTGTACAACTTACCTTCGAGCAGATTGATCTCATCAGAAGACTTACCGAACAGTACCAGCCTACATTGACACTTTGTACGACTGCGGAAGGTAATTTTTTATTATATTAGAATTGACAAAGATTAGGAAAAAATCAACAACCTAACATGGCCTCCGTGGCCAAGGTGAAGATTGGGAGGTCGCGGGTTCGAATCCCAGAGTGCGCAATAAAATTTTATTTCAATAATTTGTGATATTACTTAAAAATATTATCTAACACACTATATAAAGAGGTAATATTTGTTTGTTTGTTTGTTTGTTTGTGTGTTTGTTTGCATCGAATAGGCTCCGAAACTACTGAACCGATTTGAAAAATTCTTTCGCTGTTGGGAAGCTACACAATCCCTGGGTGACATAGGTTATATTATATATTTTTTTTAAATAGGTATCTTTACTAAAAATTCAATAATGTATCCCAGGGTGTAAAAAAATTACCTAAAATATTCTTTAAATCGCGTGCGCTGCGAAAACTATTAATGATAGAATAAAATAATGTATGACGACTTTATAGAACACATCATTATTTACAAAAAAAGTCGTGACAGCATATGTCTTACTATTATGGTTATGCCACAATAAGTATTCTTTTATTTTAAAAATTTAATTTTAATGTCGCCGCTTGAAAAGGCTCTTTATTTGTATCTTGGTTTTAATCCTTATCAAAATAAATTATTTCATATTCAAGACAGCTTTAATGCCTTTATTTAACTTTTTGAATTTTTCAATTCAGATATTTAATTAGAAAGATATCACGAGTTTAAAATTGTTAGTATTAGAAAAAAGTTTCGGCTACGGGCCGGACGGGAGAGGAGTCAAGAAATGCAGTGCCAGGGTGGTTGGCGGGACGGGGGAGCGGGAGAGCGGTGGTGGGGAAGGTGGAAGTGGAACGCTGGAGGGGAACGCTGGAGGGGAACGCACGGGAAAGGACATGTAAGGAGTAACATTTTATTTATTTGAATATGGCATATATTATAAAAGAAAGTCCAAAAAAACGTGCAGCTCGCAAAAACTCAGAAACGAGTCCCGGTTCGATCAAGGGAGTTATATGGTGTGGTAGATCTCTATCCCCCCTAGGGAATAAGGGTATCCGTTTTTTACCTAAAGGGCTGTTTTTTAAAGATATAAGGGCTGAAAGTTTCGCCCTCTTGAAATTTCTAGAACAGTCTTCCGGAAAGTTCTAGAAGGTTCCATAGAGCTGTAGAAAGTTGTGGAAGGAGTGGCGGAGTATGTCGTGGAGTTATCAGGAATAGGGAATCGGGAACATCATTGTGCAACATTCCAGAACACTATCTTATTGTCCTGAGCGAAGCCGGGTAACCCAGCTAGTATAATATAAATCAAAAACAGTTAGTTAATAATTAAAATTTTAACATAAACAGTTTGTACAGAAAGTGTATACAATTGGGTCTCGACTTTAAAGTTTGCATCTTTTCTTATTACCAGTATTATATTCATACCAATTTTAGTTTCAAAAAAATTAATTTGTTGGAAAAAAAGTGTGAATTATCAAACCTCTGAAAAAGCAACGATTTTTACTTTACGGTTTATATCTGTAATAAGTTACGTGCCTTCTTAAGCCGCCTCTACCCGAATTTCTACCGATTTCTTATATATCTCCCTTTAACACGTTGTTTTAAAACTGTTAAAAAATATAGGTATGTTATATATATATATATATTATTCTTGAAGATAATTTCCAGACATTCCCCGTGCCGAAACACAAACTATATAAAATTCCCTCGATTATTACAAAAATTATTATAAACACGTTTGTTTTAGTTATTTTACATGTTATATGTATGAAAAAATTCACAGTGTTTCTTAAAGGGAAGGGATTTATTTTAAATATGTAGGATTTTAATCAAAGTTATTTCTATATTTGTATTATGGTGTTCAATATTATGGTGATTAATAATTCGCGTGATCGAAATATTATATTTATTAGAATAACGATTACAGATCGGTAAATATTAGAGTTGGATTATGAGAGAGGAACCATTACTACAATGGTTTAAATGCCTGGCTATCTCCCTGTCTCCCTTATGTACTCGAATAGTTTTTTTTATTTTTTTAATTTTATTTTTTTTATTCATCACATAACGTTTTATACAGTTTTACAGGTGATTGGACTATACCACGCTAGGCACATGCCCGTATTATGGTAGTCGAATTATGAATGTATAATTATATAAATGTAAGAATAGTTTTTGGTTAATATATAGTTAAGTTAGGTACAATGTTTTTTATATAACAATGAATTATTTAAGTGGTTTCGCAATTAAGTAGATAGCATAAGCAATAAACCATTCTTTTTATAGGCTGCTGTTTCGCTTAAATATAATAGGTACATAAATACATGATAGATAGATAAATAAATGAATGAATCTTCTTATGGAGATGTTGAAAATAAGTCATCAAAATGTAAATATTAATATGATAATTATCAAAAGATTTTTTTTAAATTTGAATGTTAAAAAAATAATATAATGATAATAAAGCAAAGCAAATAGTCATATTCCACAATTATGAAATAGCGTCATGCGCTGTAAATCTTCCTTTACTTTCAGACGTTGAAAAATCAGTAATTACCCCATAACAATTTTTAAATTTTGACGGCGGGGATGGGTACCACATCACCGGGAACCATTTATTGGTCAACCAACATCTCTTCCATAGATCACCCCAAGTGGGTCGCTACCTTTGGTGACTTAGCAGGGGTGCGTGTATTCTTGGGATTTATCTGGGTCTTGGCGGCAGATGCGTTTGCCCACCTACTGTGTGGCAGGTCGGATCGGAAGAGACTGGTTGAGAGAAACCTTTCGTCCTCTACTGCCGGACTCTCTCGACCCATAGCTTTGCGCCGCAGTAATAGGAATAAATTCATACGTCCGTCACTCCTGGATACATTTAACCCCCCAGATACGTACCCACCCTTTATACCTTTTTCCTTCCCAAAACTTACTCTCCTTCCTTTCCTTGAAAAGACCCTCCTCACAGCATCCCAACAAAGACATAAGCCCTAAGGGAAATAATTTTAATTATTATTTTTTTTTAATTGGTAAACTAATGTTAAAGACAAGATTTTTATGCATGGCACAAAGGGTAACAATTATTATAAGCAATAATTATTAGCCTGAAACACTCATCAACATTGAAAAAATCTCCCGAGAAAAGATAAATGCCGCCGACGGGACCGAGAAAAGATAAATGTCCCGTCGGCGGCATTTATCTTTTCTCGGGAGATTTTTTCAATGTTGATGAGTGTTTCAGGCTAAATAATAAAAAAAATAATTATTATTGCTTATAATGAAATAATTTAATTTAATAAATATTTTTTCTGTGTGAAGCTAATGTAAAAAAAAAACATCTAAAATATTTAACCTAGAAAAAAAAAACATTTTAGCCTTGTTTGTAAAAATATAGTTGATGAAGAAAGTCGATGGTCGCCAGTCTTTTGTTCAGACTTACTTTCATTCCTTCAGAGCGACTGATCATTTTGTTACAGAAGGGTCGGTCTTTTAAATTTAAAAGGGTAGTTTATAGCTTCCGGGGATGGTCTCAATTGATCCGAGTATCTTAACAAATTGGGCAAACTTCCAAAGAGATATCTCTCAAACTGTGCCAGTATATTATCTTTGTAAAAAAATAAAAGTATCTTGTCATACTAAACCCCTTTTCAATCAGCATCGATCTGAATCACAAGAATTAAAGTAAGAATCTAAGTCAAACGGTTTATCAGTTTATTTATTTGGCAGCACAACCTTTTTTCTCGTACGTTTTAAGCATTGTCTTGCGTATAAGCGTCAAAAGCAAAATAAACAACAACAAAAAAGACGCAAACGAGCTCACGTTAACGATAAAACTATTCGTAGCAGCGCTGCCATCGTATCTATATTTTTTATAAAATTTGAGAGGCATTAATCGTTTTTTGTTTTATTTCAATTCGTGCTATTTTTTAGTTTAGTAAGTAGGTACGTAGAAATATGTATTCGTACACTATAAGCTTTCAAATGTCTGAACTTTTTTTTTTACATTGTAACTTTTTTTTTCAAATATTGAGGTTAATTAGAAATGAATTTTAGATAAAAGAACAAAAAACATTATAAATTGATCGAAATTCACTTCGATGAACAAACTGTTTTAGTCAAAAATAAGAGGTTAATGAACAACTTTTCTATTTAACTTCAGAATCAGAATTTCAAGGACACACTTGTAAAAACCAGCTGATCAATTTCAATCCGCCTTAGACATTGACATTGGGAGGCGGGTATGGGTACCGCTGCTCCGGAACCATTTTTTGCAAGACCACCACCTCTGAACTAAGTCACACTAAGTGATTCACTACTTTACTTTACTGCGTTACGTTACTCTCGTTTTTACTACGTTACGTTGGGTGACTTAGCAAGGTTGCCCAGGTTAATGAAGTGAGGTTGTCCAGGAATGCGTTTGCCCACCTACCGGATGTCGGACCGGATCGGGAGAGACAGGTTAAGGGAGATCTAACCTATACTTTTGCAGTCGGACACATTGACCTCCAGATTCCTACCCACCCCTGTACTTTTTCCTTCCCAGAACTTTCTCTCCTTTCTTTCCCTTAAAAGATCCTCCACACAGCATCCCCAAAGATGACACAAGCCTTCAGGGGTTTTTCCTCAGGGACTCTTGTGTGGAGCTAACGTAAAAAAAGTCAATGACGACCACCATTCAAAAAAGAGTACCCACAAAGTGTAACATGTTCATTTTTCATCGTCGTGAAATATTTTTGGGGTACTATGCCGTTCTGCGCTACCTCTTTCTTTGGCTAACAAGAAGGAGGTAGCGCAACAGCATAATACTCCAAAAAATTCTATGCTTTTGACTGTGAAAATCTCAAAACATACCCAATTTGTCAATTATGTGTAATAGCGAGTAAATTGTATCATAATTGGAATATTCTTTAGTGTACAATAATAATAATAATAAAATTATTAATAATTAAGGTTTTTGCACCTTTCGTGACAAACAAAATACTCGCTAAAGAACGGTAAAAAGCATATTTATTATATTTTAACTTCATTAAGTTTAACAAAGTTTCTGACTTCCTCTCAATTAATAATTTTACATTCTTGTTAGACTAATAAAGATATTTGCCCGAATATTGTAAACCCGTAGGTAATATATTTTGGTATTTTACGCGAGTTAGTTGATTTATGTGTTCATTACATTATGAAGTTTTCAAAGTTTTGACCTATTTTCTCAAGTGCCAATGAAATGTTATGAAGCCAAGTTTCGTAATATTGATTCACAGTATCCTCAAGTCGACTAACTATACTACAAGTTAAGGGTTTTAAATTGAGGGAATTCTGTTTGCCAGATTTGGTCATATGGAAGCCGATTTAAAAAAAAATTGATTTGTCTTGCAATGGTTAATTTTATTACCAATACCTAACAACGTTAATTTAATAATTGCTTTACTGCCCGGCTTTATTGAGGATTTTAATTGAAATGAAGAAATCTTGCTTATTTTTTTTACAAATAAATAAGCATTTCCATGCATTGTGTTCATTAAATTGAGGTTTTACCTAAATATAGTTACATTAACCTAGAAATTCGTTTCGAAATATGAAGTGGGTAATGATACTTCCACTGATCTAAAAGGTGTATGCAAAGGTGTATGCATGTTTAGTTTATCCTCTCTCTCATTCGGCTTTCGCCACACAATAAACGATTTAATAGCAATACTTACCTCCTCTTTAATCAAGAACCTGCGAATATCAGAAAAGGAAAGAGTGTATAAAATGTCATGAAGCCACACCTCAGCCTCAAACAAATATAAAAAAAATATTTAGATAAATATAATTATAATACTAATAATAATAGTTCAGAAATGCGCAAAATAATTTGCAAGACAGATAGAAATATTACGCCTTTAAATTTATACGACGAGAATGCCAGTATTTTTATAAATACCAACCAGGAATTATTAGATTCCTGGTCAAATAAAATTCTTCACGCAAAACACTTCAATTATCTCAACCAAACGTATATTGACAAACTTTCGTTAAGCAAATGGTTGAGTATTGGAGAGTTGAGCGCAGAAATAGAAGGATTTATGCGTGCCATTCAAGATAGAGTCATTAATACTATGCATAATAATAATACTAAGCATATAATCAAAGATACAAATCAAATTGATGATTTATGTAGAAAATGTTTGGCTTTTCCGGAAACTATAGAACATATTATATTGGGATGTTCTGTATTAGCGCCGTCTGAGTATACATTTAGGCACAATGAAGTTTTAAAAATAATTCACCAAAGTTTGGTAATTAAACACTTGATTGACTGCCGTAATATAGTACCATATTATAAATATGAACCAAATTCATTTTTAGAAAATGAATTTTATAAAATTTAAAACGAGAAAACTAGCTAACAGATAGAACAATTAGTCATAATAGACAAGATGTAGCTTTACATGACAAAACTAAAAAAGTAACTTATATCATTGATGTCGCTATTCCAAATTCCTGTAACATTCAGAAAACTGTTTCTGAAAAAATAAGAAAATATACAGATTTAGGAAATGAGATTAAAAGAATTTCGCAATCCCAGAATATAAAAATATTACCATTTGTTATTATAGCTACTGGCATTATACCTAGCTCTTTCATAAAAAAATTAGGCTTATTAGATTTGTCAGAGAATTTATATATAAAAATGCAAAAGTCAGTCATTTTAAAGACATGTAGGATTACGAAAGATTTTTAAAATATTTATATTAAGGGATCAGTAAGATTTATCGGTCCAGTTAGGAATTCTACCGAGCCGAACCCCCTCTGATACGAAAATATCTGGAGTCGGTGAATTTTTTTCCCATTTGGTCTCTGGTGGATTGAATTCTTGTTCTTGTATTGTTTTGTATTTATTATACTTATGTAGTGCACTTACATAGCGTGGATTGACTAGATAAACATTTGTGGAAAAGTGTATGGAAGGGTTGTCTTTCCTGTGGGGAAGATTTAACCCGGACAAAAAATCTGAAGCACAAAAATAATAATAATGATTTATTGTTTTCCTTTCTTAGTAACATGTAGAGATAAAGATATCCTCATTGGGATCTCCTGTGCTGAGGATTTCATTTACATATTAATTAGTTTATAGAAATTAATATGAATACGTTTTTTTTATTTTTTATTTATTTTGTACGACAGACAGGTAAGTCCAATTATGGTACAATTTTCTTACAACTAACAATACATATAGATATTTTTTTTAAATATGGTATAGTGATATTAAACACATCTATATCCGCTGGTAGAGCATTAAGCAATGTCATACCTCTTGTCATGCTATGTTGGGCCATGACATCTGTCCGACCCTGCGGTATGTATAACAGGGCGTGGCTACGAGTTCGAGAGTATTTATCAGGAGCGAATAAGCCACAGCATGATAGGAGATATGGACAATCGATAAGGTTTTTTATTAACTTTAATTCAAATACCATGAGTCCGGCACTACGCCTGGTCTCCAGGCTTTGATAATTTGTCTCCTTTAGCAGTTCCACGTGATGCACGAATTTCGGATATATTCCGTGTGATCGCATGTAAACATACCTCAGGATTTTTTTTTGTTAATTTGTTCAATCATATTTATGTATTTAAGTTGATAAGGTATCCAGACAGTACTAGCGTACTCCAGCTTGCTTCTGACCACTTCGTTGAACATGGCGGTCATTGCTTCTATGTTATTGAATTGTTTGCAAGTTCTAATTACAAAACCAAGAATTTTGGAGCAAGCCGAAGTAAGCTGCACTATATTATTTGAAAATGTCAGCCTGGGATCAAAGGTCACCTCAAGATCCTTGATGATATTTACGTGTGTTAGTACTTCTCCATTCATTCTATACTGGTAGAATGACGGATTTTGTGAACGACTATAAGTCATAATGACGCATTTTTTTGTATTGAAATTAAGTTTATTATCTAACGACCATTTCATGATTGAATCTAGGTCAGCCTGCATTTTGGAATAATCGTCATCTGATTCGATTTCCATCATCAGTTTCATGTCATCCGCGAATAGGAGACATGAGCTACGACGTATGCAGTCCTGAATGTCATCTATTAGAATAAGAAATAACATGGGATCAAGATTCGATCCTTGAGGAATTTCCGACAGAGCTACGAACTTATGGGAGTTGTATCCATTTATATTTACATACTGGCTTCTATCTTTTAAATATGACGCAAAAAATATCTGTAGGGGTTCTATCTTTTAAATATGACGCAAAAAATATCTGTAGGGGTTATCAGTAGTTATAAACATATATCACGTAGTATTTTTTTTTAATAATTATAAAGTTAATAAGATAGTGTTTTTAATAATTCAGTTCAGTAGATTCGGTTTTAGTCTGTATTTGATATCAGTATATTATCTATTTCTGATCTCCCTATATTTAGTATCCAGCTATATATAGTAGGTATGCACCATATGTTAATGTTGATATCATGCAGTAGATAGTTTTTTAACAATGTTTAGATGGCAGTTACGCAGATTATTAAATCCAATAAATATTAAATTTGCAAACCGAAAATTTATTGAATATTTTTTTTTCAAATACCAAAAATCGGATCCAGATATATTGAATAAAAGTATTCACAATGACAAAATTTGAATAAAAACTTTCGGTTTGGTTGATTTCCCACGCGAGATCACATTTCAATATCGTTGGGGTTGGGTTATACCATGGGTACCGCACTGGTCCTACCTACCCGCATAAAACTCTACGACCTGCTAGCTACTTTTCCTCCCCTATTCTTTATACGACGCCCATAAATATTGGTGCGGAAAATTACAGATTATTCACCAAGCATTTTTGTAGTATCAAGTTAAAATATAATCAGTAACGGCTATCATTCTGTTAACCAGGCGCTTGGCAAATCTACATACGTTTTGATGTAGCCAATTTGGCGCGGGTCCAATTTCCAAGGAACCTATAAAAAGTTTTAAATTAGCGTGGCCCTCTCATGAAGGCAAACGTCTGAAAATAAGGACTCTTATAAAGTTCAAACCGAATCTGTCCCAGAACCTAACCATCCTGCGGGGACTACATTATTGCTGTTGCATCTTTTGTTTCTCGTGAAAACTTTTAAATCATTCGTCTGGAAAGTTTCATACCAACATGCATTTCTTTGTAAAAAATAAAACACTAGCCGTAGCTGCTAAGGAAAGAACGCTCGGTCTTTCGCTGAGCGGTTCTCCGCTTCCCTCAACTTTTCTTTTTTTTTCACTTTACGGCAAAGTAGGTAGGAGAGCATAATATTTTAAAATTGTTTGTGCTGCGTAAAAAGTTTAACGAGACAAGTAAGAAAGGTTTCAGCTTTCGTAGATTTAATTTAAAATTACACGCAAACGGTTGCCACTAATAGCCGTTATAATTTTCGTCCGTTTTGTGTCGGCTTGTCTGAGAGGCGGAAACGTAAATAAAATTTGCTCAGTTTTTAATATATTTTTATTGCGTGTACATTTTCAATTTCTTTCCTGTTTAGGTACTCGTAATAAAATATTTGTCTTATCTTGCGATCAACGCTATGAAGTCCTGAGGATTTATAAAAGGACTGAGACCTTCTTCAATATTTGGAAAATACATTCCATTCTTGCTATAGAAATACAATATTCCTTTGACATTTCAGTAAACTGAAATACATTGTGAAGAAATAAATTCCAGTAAAGTCAAATACAAATATTTGGGGAATGCAGTATAGTCAATTTCAATATATCGTGGCTTCTCCGTTGTTCTTGTTATCATAAAATTATATTGTACAACATTGTGATATTATACTAACTTTGCACATTTTTGGTGGTGGGGACCGTCATTTTGTGTGTAGATACTTTCACGTTTTTTTTATGTTGTTTTTGTTTTACCAAAAAAAAAAGAGTTGTTTGCGTTTGTCATGTGGTCCTACGAATTTTCGTGTTTTGTAAAACTTTCTTATAAATGTTTAAAATATATAAGAAAATTAGTTTTAAATCTTATACCCAGATTGAGGACACCCCGTATCACCACCAAAAAGTATACTGGGAATATATTTTTCAGTTGTAAGTCGACTTCATTAATTATTTTTAAAAGATTTTTAATTTCTTACAAAAAGTATAATAAAAGTATATAAAGTAAAATAGATCAGAGGATAAGTCACGCACCTACCAGAAACACCAACTAGGTACCTACATACATAAATATTAAGTTTAATAAAAATAACACAAGATAATCATACGTAATTCCGTTTAAATTATCTTTGATTTGTATTGAGAACGGCGCTATAGAAATAATCTGATCAATCAATAACAATATTACTATTTACTAAACATCAAATACGATTATAAAACGCCTAACGTGAATTCCGGCCCGTGCATAACTGATCTACTTCAATTAGAACGAAAAACAAACACTCTCAAGCTTCACACGGGGATTCCGGAGTCTATCCCCATGATTATGGTATAGATGGTTCAAGTGCGCATGCGCGGATCCTTAAAATCCGATACAAAAATATTCCACCCGAGCAAAGATTTCATTTAGAAGGAATAGATCACTGTGCTGTCCCCTAACTGCGCAGAACTCAGTGCGCACAGTCAAGCGGGTGCTAGTATCTAGTGCCTATGCGCCGAGTGTCGAGTCGAATCCGAACAAATCCGAACATCCGAAGTGGCCGGCCGCTCGCGCTGCGCCAATATTAGTAATTACGTAATTAGTATGATTAGTATGCTTTAAGGAAGAAAGGATAGCGGTCGCATGTTCGTTCGCAGGAACTCCTCAAATTTCGAGCCTAAAAATTATCCAAATTATTTTTTTAGATTATATTTCTGCAACTGTTAATTACTTTTATGTTGAGAACGCATTAATTATTTTTTGTTAACACAAAGAATTGTCAATTTTTTCTAAGCATATTTCTGGAATAACTGGAGGGGACTGTCCCCATGGTCCCCTTGTGAGGAGCCGCCACCGTAACTTTGTAAAGATTTCTTTCGTGAACTACTTTTGTTACAATAGAATGCATTACGGATTACGGACCTGTAGAAAATACTGTTTTTGATACATCATAGTTTTTTGTAGAATATTCTCTTTCGTTAGATTATAAATGAATCATTCTTAGAATATTAAAAACTAATAATCGCTTTTCAAAATATTTGTATGAAGGGTGCCATGACTATTTTAGAAAGACTAGAAATTGCTCATGCGATAAACACAAAAACCAATTTTGGGATACCTAGTCCAGTCAAGATGTACATCCGCACTTGCAAAAGGTCCCGTCATTCTGAATTTTTTATATGTTGTTAGGACCTTAACCAGTATTAAAAAAAAAATTTGCAACTTCGAAAGTGATGTGCGAGCGGCGGTGGACCCAAAAAACCAAGAAATTTTCGGATTTTTTTCAGTTTTTGCTCAATATCTCGGTGAAGGAAGGGTCTGACCGGTGTAGTCAGTATGTACTTATGAAAGAGACTAAATTTCCTATAATTTGAGACCAAAGCAAGCTATATACAGCCATTGGTTTCCAAGATACAGTTCTTCGAAAATAGGCCATTTTTTCCAAAAAGTGAAACTTTTTCGAAATGGTCACTTATTTTGTAAAATAATTTCTAAAATACGCATCCCACGTCAAATATTGTTTTAAAAAAAGGTTGTTGTAAATTTAATTAGCTTTTATGTGAAATTAAATTGATATCTGTAGGCATAACGGTTCTCTCAAAAATGGCAGATAACCAAAAACAGTCATAAGTGGGTTTTTGGGGAAATGCAAATAAACTGTTCTCACGTCTCTCGGCAAACCTCACACTGGCCAGCATTGTTTTTTATGAGGTTGAAATAACTCCTGAGGAGCGAGACGAGACTGAAAAATTGCTGAGAGACACTGAAAGGTAGAGACTGAAAATAGATATGTTATATCAGCAGAAGAAATTGATACCTACCAAATACTAAAGGCAAAATTTGAAAGTGCCTTGGAGAAAATTGAAGCAAACGGTCCAACATCACAGTTGTGGGTCCAATACTTTCGTATGACCACTTTGATAAAACTATTTATCCAGGCAGAGCGTGTTGGTGATTGGAACCTTCATTTGTACACTGTCCACAAGATGCTCCATTTTTTCCACGCAGCTGGACATTTTTTTGTATGCTAAGAGCGCGCACCCTCTACCTTCAGGATATGATGGCTCTACAAGATCGGATGGAAAGTGAATACGACATGTTCACAAAAGGATCCTTTACCATTCGCCGGTCTGACAAGTTTTGTTCTGGGTTGTGGTCAGACCTGATGATTGAGCAGAAGCTGATGCGAATCATGAAAACCTACGGTTGGTTGACCCAAGGAAGGGGAATCTCCGACAGCGTTCTGGCAAGCTGGACAACAGGAATGGTGTTTGTGTTGAACATTTGTGAAGAACTGGAAAGTTTTTGCAGCATCTCATGTCCCACTGGAGAGCAGGATGTAGACATGAGACCTTCTCGAATCATCCGAGATAATAGTGATGTGGAAAAACTAAAAAACAGGTTTGCTCTCCCCCCTCCATTTCCCAAAACTGACAGTTCGATTTCTATCAGTAGTGGTTTACTGGCAGGTCCTGAAATTAATTGCCACACAGCCCAGAGAGTTGGAACGGAGGGAGTGATGAAAATTGTGGGGCAAATGTACGACAAGGTAGTAATAAAACAAGAAAAAATAAAGTTACCACGCTGGCATCGATCACCTCAACCGTTAAACTGCCGGACAAAAACAGAAGAGTGGCTGTGGAACCGCTCACAATTTTCCAGCGAGTGTGTATTGCAAAGCAATCTGAACAGGATTTACGGGATGACTTCAAGTATGAGTTGGCCCCGTTCCAGATGTCTCTGTTCAATGAACAAGGGATGTGCAAGGGCACAAAATCTACTCTGTACTTTGCCTTCACTCCTCTTTCCAGCCACACGCCAATAGATGCCAGCACTCACGTCATTTTGGATGTGGCTACCTCTTGCACAAGGTTGTGTGGCAGCGGAAGAGCACGGTTCGAGCACTGTTGACGCGTTATACCACCTACGTCCGAAACCACTTTGAGAAGAACGTCTCAATCGTTTTTTACGGCTACCCCGAAGATGCTACCAAAAAAAAACACCAAAACAGCGGAACCACTCCGGCGCTTCACAGCTCATTCCAGCTACGAATTGACGTTCGATGAATCCACAGAAATTCAAATTGCTCAAGAGCATATGTTGGGCAATGAGAACAATAAGAGACGCCTTATCATAGTGGGAGAAGACGTCGACCTGCTCATTCTTCTCAATGGTTTAGGCGCTGAAGAGACAAACGTCTATCTTCAGAAGAGCACGAAGGGTGAAGTTGGTTGCTGTCATTACTCTACGACCTCCTACAACCACCAGGGCTCCCGGCGATTACCAGGAACTATTCACCCACCATTTACCGGGTGCGATATCACCTCAGCACCGTTTGGCCAAGGAAAGACCAAAATCACCACACTTATGAGCAAGAGTGAACCACTTGCTGAGCAAGTGGAGGTCTTCCTTCGGCCAGACTCCACCCCACAAGCCGTGAGGGAAGCAGGCATCAAGTGCTTTGTGGCTCTATATGGGGGTGACATCGCGAGGGATACTCTGGATTTCCTGAGGTAAAAGACGTTTGTCACTTCAACAAGCATAAACCTCGCCCGTTTGCCACCGACGGAAGATGCCGCAGGCCACCATGCAGCAAGGTGCAACCTCCAAGTGCAGAAGTGGCAGGGAGTCAACTTGAATCCCACTGAATGGGGGTGGAAGCTGTCTTCTCAGGGACTCACCCCCATCTCCACCACGATGGATCCCGCACCTCCTGCCCTTCTGCGAAAAATTTCATGTAAATGCACGAAAGGATGCTCCGGGAGCTGCTCGTGCAGAAAGGCTGGGCTCCACTGCTCAGTCCTCTGTCAGTCATGCGGTGGCAAATTGTGTATTAACGTCCCGGATGTGGAGCTGAAATGCTCGGACGATGAAGATGACCCGACTACAGACTGGGCGCCTCTCCCAGCGTCCATCACAGATATCGAGACACCTTCTTCGTGCGAGCCTAAGCCCGGGCCATCTAAGATAAAAAGAAAGACATGATTTGGCAACCAATACACAATACCTACATGATTTATATTAGTTTTATTTTTTGTGTACATGTAATTTGTCCTTATCATGGTGTTTGTACAAGCATTTTACTATGTATGTATATAAAACTATGTTTGAAGATGACGTAATTCCCGATAGATGAATTATCTTATCTTTTTTTATAAAAAATGTGTTAACAATAACAAACAAAAAAATTGTAACTATTTGATAAATAAAACCATAAAAAGACGTGAGAACAGTTTATTCGCATTTCCCCCAAAACCCACTTAGGACAGTTTTTGGCTATCTGATATACAGATATCAATCTAGTTTTAAATGAAAGCTTATTAAATTTACTACAACTTTATTTCATATAATATTTGACGTGGGATGCGTTTTTTAGAAAATATTTTACAAAATAAATTACCATTTCGAAAAAATTTCACTTTTTGGAAAAAATGGCCTGTTTTCGAAAAACTGTATCTTGGAAACCAATGGTTGTATATAGCTCACTTTGATCTCAAATTGTAGCAAATTTAGTTTACTTTAAAAGTATTTACACTAACTATACCGGTCAGACCCTTCCTTCACTGAGATATTGAGCAAAAACTGAAAAAAATCCGAAAATTTCCTGGTTTTTTGGGTCCACCGCCGCTCGCACAGCACTTTCGAAGTTGCAAATTTTTTTTTTCATTACTGGTTTAGGTCCTAACAACATATAAAAAAATCAGAATGACGGGACCTTTTGCAAGAACAGCCCCCTTTTCATGTTTAACTTGACTGGACTAACCCACTTGTTTCTTTTTTCTAGGATACTAAGTCGTCTCAATGCTATAAATAAATATTTCTTAAACCTAATCTGCCAAAGTGTATTCCGACACCTAATTATTTTAGCGAATTCTTGAAAAGTTTTCTTTAGAAAATGACACCTTTACAATATTGCTTTCGGCTTTGGCAATGATTTCTATACCCATTGTAACAAGCAAAGTGAACTTTAAGTTTTACGTGATGTTTTACGCGGCCTGATTATTCTCACCCACAAAAGATGAAACTTGATAGCTCTTTTCCAAAGAACGTGGCAAATTGTGGTTGTTTCATTGGAATTATCGGTATTTTGAAGAACAACAATAGTGAAAAAACAACGGTTTGGTCAAGTGTTTACGAAAACAAAAAAATTTTAGGAACAATTGCAAATATAATACAGTAACATAACAATAAAAAAAACGTGCCTGAAAAACACAGTGGTGACACACTCCGTGCTTCCTCATATTTATTTATTAGTATTGACATTGAGTGTAACAAAGAATTTTATTTGTTTTCTAATATCATGCGCCTACAAGAAAAATATTTAAATAAAATATTTTTGTGCTGAACACGGGTTGTTTTCAAATATGTAATAGGCCACTTGCAAAATCGTGTGGAAAGATTTTTTTATTAAGATTACGAAAATGTTAGTAAAAATTTTTAGAAATGTATAGCTTTTTTATTTTTAAATTAATAAATCCATTATTTGAGCTCGTGACGTCACTACATGAAAATGTCCCGTCTCCGATTATGTTTCCTAAATTTTGTAAAATTCCACACTGATTAATTTTTTTTATATGGCAACACTTTGATTTCCGGCGAATTTTTGAATTTGGGTTTAACGTTCACTAGATTTATTGTTTGTTCTATGCGAACTCATCCTTTGGTTTGATTTTTTGATAAAGATGGCGGTGTTTTTACAGATGTTACGAAGAGAACCCCGTACAATTTATTGCTATTCGTGTGGAAAACGTTCTTTTTTTTAAATGATTATCGGCTATGTAATTATCGTTTTTTCGCACCCATAAAATTATGTCCCGTCATTCCGGTTTATAGAAAATGGTCTGATTTTTCGAATTGAAATTTTCAAAAAATCGCCAAGGTTTCAAAAATGAGATTTAAAAAATATATATATAATATATTTATGTATATATATATATAATGTCTTAGAATATTCGCCTAAACCGGAAATTTTTTTTTAAATGTGATGCAAATGGCCTATTCATTTTGGATCACCAGAGGGGGTTTGGCGGCAACTTCTTGAATGAATCACGTTAAACTTGTATTCTGCAAATTAAAAGCGAAACACAACACAAACCTACAATCATCCAGGTTTAGCTCATCAGCCAAGATTTTTCTATTAACATTGTCGTCTTGCAATTCCATGTTTATCTCAATCATTTCTCTCGAAATACAGGGAGACGGCGTTTATGATTTCTGTTCTGTGAAGTAACTGACCCAATACAACTTTCACAGAACTTGAAAATTAACTTCTAAATTTGATGGTTTGTTCCAATCCTGTGAAACAACCGAGCTTTCGTTTCTTTGATTATAAAACTATTGTGTTTGAAGCTTTTTTTAAATTTCAACATAATGATCTAACCAATAAAACATAAATTAAGTCCAATACGACTTTCCATTTTCTGCTTGGGTACCTATATTAATTATTTTTAAGCGTAACGGCAAATTCGCCATCGAAATGGATTTTTAAAAACTAAACAAAAGCGATTTTTTTTACAATTTAAAAAAAGAAAAACTATAAAATAAACTTTCAGTAATCTTGTAAGGTTGCAATGTAATTTTAGCAAAGTGTTAGATATTTCAATTCCGCAAGAACCCCTCAGAGCCATCTTGACTTCACAAAGTGATATTACACGCCGGGCGATGTGCTTTCTGCTCAAAGCCGGGGTCAATTCTTGCTTATTTTATTGCTTTTTTGAAGCTGACACGAGCTATAAAGGAGTATTATCTTCTATAGTGACATGATTTACCTAACGGTCGCTTTGGTATGACACATTCCATAAAAACGTACATTCTTGAATATAATATATTGATACCTATTATTTTTTCCTGTTTAATTTTATTTTATTTACAACATACTGGATACTATATCAAATTACGTAGTTGTATTACTATATTAATTTCGTAGCTGTCGGAAAGAAGAGCTGTATGCCGTGAATTATATGTATACGTGAGTGAGGTCTTCTTATTTTCTTCCTTACCTAATAATTAGTTTTAAGGCGCAATAAAACGGGTGAATGCAGGTAACTCTATTAATGGAGGACTGAACGCCATTGGCACCAACAAAAAACTGTCCAAAGACGCGAAACTAGCCGTCCATAATGGAGTACTGGTACCTACCCTGATGTATGGCAGTGAATCATGGAACTGGCAGAGGAAGGATGAAAGTAGACTGAATGCTGTAGAAATGAGATCCCTGAGGCGTATGTGTGGTAAAACCATGTATGATCGTGTGAGAAACGCGGAGATCCGCAAAGAATGCAAGGCTGATGTAAGCGTAATGAGTAAGATCAAGAAAGGAACGCTCCGATGGTTCGGGCATGTAGAGAGAATGAACGAGGAAAGGAGTGTAAGGAGAATATATGACGCAAATTTGAATGGTAGAAGAAGTCGGGGACGCCCGAGAAAGACATGGCACGACCAAGTGAATCAGATACTTGAGTCGGGCCATGTCAGGAGTCAGAATAATAGAAGAGCATGTATGAGACGGTGTATGAATGTGAACGAGGCAAGGAGTGTGTGCCAAGACCGAGTTGTTTGGCGGTCCGTCCTCTCTGCCTACCCCTGTGGGGAAACGGCGTGATGGTTAGTTAGTTAGTTAGTTCTCTAAGCAACTTTAGCATAAAAAACTTTTTTGGCCTAACTTCAATTAACTTACTTCGTTTATGCATTATATGTATAAGCTGTTTGTTCTTACCAATAAATAAATAAAGTTTAAAAGTTTAGAATCAACTGTTGGATATTCCTAATTGGTAGCATCAAAAAAATACAAATATAATACAACGCACGCATCGCAGTCTATTATGATAGACGCACGAGCAAGTTCGCGTATTTACGGCTCGACGACCTTTTTCGCCCATGCATCACCCAAGAACATTAACTTAGAAACCGCCGTGCAACTTAGACGGCGCGCGATTCAACCGATTTGAAATTTCGCCCATCTAACATCGCTGCGAGCCGCCATTTTCCCAGCAAGGCAAAGCTGAAAATTAATTAAAGAAATTAATTTTTTGGGACGTTTCGAAAAATTTACTTTTAATACAACTAACTATAAATGATGGTCCTGTTCCGGTACCTGAGGTATCTCAAAGGCAATTAATGAAATAGTTTCTCTCTTGCAAGTGTCCTGTTTATCTATAACTAGCAGACCCAGACACACGTTGCTGTGGCTAACGAAACACAACGCCACGCTATTACCCAACCTTTATAACCAACGCCATCTGTTAAGTCAAATCCACACCGCCCGTTTGGCAGCCCGCTACCCGCTGCCCGCTGCCGCTTGGCAAGATATATTATATATTTCAACCAATTTACACACAACCTTGACAAATTATATACCTAAAAACCTTTCTCATTATTCACTCTGTCTATTGGTGAAAACCGCATGAAAATCCGTTGCGTAGTTTAAAATATCTAAGCGCACATTGCTTTAATTTATACCTACATCCAAAAATGCTGAAAGGCGTGTTGATAAAACTATTGAAATTATGTAATTTTTGTAATTATTTTTTGATCATAAGTATTTATCATTTTTCAATTATCTCTAAGCAAAATAAGAATGCAATTTTTTTTAAATACATTGGTCTGTAAATGAACAAATAAATACACAAACAGACCAATTTTCGTCAAGAAACACGTGTATTAATACATTTTATTAATAATTTTATTTAAACTAAAATTAAAATTCTGTTACATACGTTTACCAGATAATGTATTGATTTCTTTACCTTTTTTTAATGTATACCGCACAAGAGTCCCAACTGCTCCCGTCTGTAGCCAGTGAGACTATGGCATCCCCAATTGGGGTATGTTGTGAGGCTGAGGGTAGTGGGGAGGGGATGGAGATAGGGAAGAGGAAGGTGGGGAAGTACCTGGCTATTCAGATCTGGTCACCAAACACGGCTAATGCCATTTCAAGCAACGTTTCAATTCTGAATGGTGGTCTTACACAAGGGCGATACGGAGAGTATCTTCCACTCTGGAACGTGCCGCAAAAATACTATATATTATTTTAAATGAATAATTTATGAAATAAATCAAATAAAATTTATTTGCCACGCCGGGATTCGATCCCACAACCTTCGGTGTGCGAATCAAGCGTCTTACCGCTGCGCTACGCCGGCCGTCAACTGCATGATTATATGATTTGAAATGGGTGTTGTATAATAAATGTACTTTTTTGAAAATTTAACAAATCCGCCAACGACCTATGGTATAACTTTATTATACTAAAAATTATCATTTTTTCTGAAAATTTAAAACATACGTTTACTAGATAAAAGAACAATCTTTCGAAACCAATTTATATTT
Organism: Limnephilus lunatus; assembly: GCA_917563855.2. Classification (NCBI taxonomy): domain Eukaryota; kingdom Metazoa; phylum Arthropoda; class Insecta; order Trichoptera; family Limnephilidae; genus Limnephilus; species Limnephilus lunatus. Next base: position 89,243,346 of record OU830595.1, on the reverse strand, counting down.
TTTTGTGGAAAAGAGTCAGTACGTCTAAACACTGATTTAAAAATGACATATTTCTGGTGTTCTCTGGTTATACGCTCTTAAGGCTATGCATCACTTCGTGTAAAATTTGAAATCGGGCCGCTAACAACAACACTCCATATGAAGATGACGATCAAGTTTAAATTCCCGCTCAATGCCACCTGCCTGTTTTGAATTACACGAGAAAAAACATTGCCTAAAGGCGTGTTTTTTTTTTTTTTTTTTAGTTCATGCATAAATATTAAAAAATTTGACGATCATTTTAGAAAGCACTTAGTTTCAATATTATAAAATAAAACCAAAATCCAAAACGGGTTTGTAGGTAGGAGAATTTACACTTTAAAGCAGTTTCATAGGCCTGCTACTTTATTTTTTCTGGACAAAATCTAAAAAATACTCGATTATTTCCAAGGCCGAGATGTGTTCTACTCGCAGTATTTAATTAAAGTATCTAACATATTTCTTAGTGATCACAATTTCACACCCAAAAACACATGATTTTGCAATGCTTCGTAAAGCGTCGCCTTAAGTCGATTTTTTTTTAAATTTACGAATATTTAATAAGCATTCTGATATGTACATAAAATTCTTTAGGTAAATAATATATACCCGGTAACAATGCTTTTATTACTATGATAGTGATAGTAAAGTTGCACGCAGCAATCATGGCACCGTTGACAGACTTACTTGCAGTTGCATATTGGTAAAGTTTAGTATTTATATCGCCATCGTTTTATATCTGCTTCGAAATAGCGCATTGTCAGTCAATAAAACTCGGTAGTTCGCATTAAATAGCGCATTGTTGGTCAATAAAACCCAGTAATTCAAGTGATATTAAATTTCATACCAAGCACCTCCATGGAGTAAAATGATGCGCAATTGTATCTTCCCACGTAACATCTACCAAACGCCTTACTAATGTTTAAAACATTTTACAACCCTCTTTTTATTTGGTTTATGGTAAGTGCTTCTCATAATTATTATTTAATAAATCTTCTTTGAAGAGCTGCATCCATGTTGTAAAAATACATTGTTTTATCGCCATAATTAAGAGGAACGGCTGCGCTCCCTTTTCATGCAAAACTTGAATTTGGATTTGAAGCCAAAATATCCAACCAAACATAATAATATTTTTATTTTATTAAAAGGTACTTAAAGCAAATATCTAGTACGGATATGCGCTATTTTATTTATTTGAATAAAATAATTCAATTCTTCATTATTTTGGAGGCAACTTTGGCATGTTTTGTGAGTTAATTCTAATTGATAAAAAAATAATATTGCCTTGCCTGCAGTTTAAATACAATGAAAAATGAAGAAAAAAAATCCTTCTATGAAAGACGTATTTTTGGGAAGAAATTTAAATTAACATACGACAAATTTGTGTTCCAACGAAAATCGGTCGTTTTTATTACTTTCGTCCATCAAAATGACTTCTTAATTTTTATCATGTTTTCCATTTTATGTTTCATCACATACCTGTGGTAAAGAGAGCAAAATATATTTTTTAAATAATTACAACTAACCCACAAATAATTGTTCCCAAACTTCTCCACCTTCCTCTTCTCCACTCCTTCCCCTCCCCACTACCTTCAGCCTTACAACATACGCCAATTGGGGATGCCATAGTCTCTCCGGTTTGAGACTGGAGCAACTGAGAGTCTTGTGAGGCATTCACATAAAAAAATTGTCAAAGTCGACTCTAAAATCGAGAAAAAAATGAATAATTTTTTTACCTAAATTTTGTAATTTATAAGTAGCACATATCCATACTACATATTTACTATACATTTTGATTACAAAAAAAAAATCTGTTTCGTTGGATATTTTTGCCTCAAATTCAAATTTAAGTGTTTTTTTATTGAGGAGGTCGCGCAGCCGTTCCCCTTAAAACTTTTCAAGATCGGGAAATTAGAGTGAAGTTGTCGATCTGATGACCTAAGTAGTAGCAGACCAATAAGCTCCTTGGCGTGATGAAATAAAATAAAATCGAATTATTATGTCTAACTTCGCAAGTAATTTTAATACAGTAATGAATACTTACTATATTTGCAGCTCGTTTCAGAGTGATAGATACTCTCAGCATCGCCTTGGTGAAAGACAATTATTAACGATCGAAACGTTACTAGATATCGCGTAAACCATGTTTTTTGACTAGATCTGAATAGCCAGCTAGGTGCACCCCAATTTTCCTCTTCCTATCTTCTTCCCCTCTACCGACCTCACGTTATCAAACGAATTCGAATGCAAGGTATCGTAATCCCACAGGCTCCAGGCAGTTGTAATTCTTGATCGATAATCAAAAAATATTATAATATATACTTTGAAATAAAAGGTAGAGCGGTGATATAAAATACATATTTTAGCACTTAAACTTTTGTTCGATTTTGTGTTTTGTCAGTAGAAGTGTTTTCAATAATAGTAGGTATATGGAGAGCTTAGAACTTCTTTGTGCCAACAGAAAATAAAGTGTCTGGTGGAAATGAAACGATAATACCAGACGTGCAGCTCTTAAAGCTTGGGAAAAAGCTTTGAATTTTATTTCTTGCGCGTTACGATCGATCTCTATAATTCAGGCTTCGTGAAAGAATGATCCATTATGAATGATTGTATGGCAAGGTCAATCACTATAACCTTCAAATACTTAACAGTGGCGGATTATGTAATTCTTTTAGCAGGTACCCTGGCACGGTCGATTGATAAGGATTGTATCGATAACTTTCCATAACTTCTCGTCGTTCCCTAGGACTGCCGATCGGTAACGTACAAACAACAGATGACGTCGAATATATTAAGAACACTTTGTCATTGTGAACTATTTTATTTGTTGGCGATCTGTTAGGGAACGAAAGTTATCGATACAATACTTATCGATCGACCGTCCTGGGCCTACATGATTTTGTTCAAATATACTCGTATATTTTCCTTAGTGCAAGACCTGTAGGCCTGCACAAAAACTGTAAATAATAAGCGCCGGCCCACAGAGACGCCCGACTAATGCAATGTCTTGATAGAGATGTTTTCCCGCTTTATCAGCTGTTGAAGATCCGGGTAGTACCTACGCAGCACGGGTATTTTCATATTGCGTATGTACAGGAGAAAAAAATTATTCATCTTACTATTTTAATTAATTACTTATTTTTTTTCCCTAAAATAATCAAACTCGCGCCATCTATGAAATATAAGATTACGAATGCTTGTAAGTATCACCTTAAGGCGCCGTATCCCCGCTCAAAAAGAAGAAGACGGAGAGATATGTAATTACGAATGTTGGAGAGAGTGCGCTAATATTTAAAACGGTAAAATTGAAGCAAAATTGTCAAAATGTTTAATAAAACACGAGTCGTTTAAAATAGAGCACAAATCTCTTGGTAGCTGTCTAAAACAGCATTTAAAGAAACACTATATTTTTTCATATAAAATAATTTTTTTCAGAGCATACTTTGCGATTTTTTACTATTGAGGGAATTTCATACAATTTGCGTTTCAGCATGGGGAATGTATAGATATGATCTTCAAAAATAACATATATTTTTTAAGAGCTTAAAAACTACAAATGTTTAAGGGGGATATGTAAGAAATCGGTAGAAATTGGGGTAGCGGTGGCTTAAGGGCTATTTTTCAACATCTCTGATTATCTAACCGTATATGTCGGTTTAGCGATAAAACACTGACAGAAAGTTATGTGATTTCAATAATCATTGAAATTTATTCCTGCAATAAAACCCTTATGGGCTCCATGTGATTCTTATCTTGAAGTGTATGGGTAAGCAAAGAGCTGATGATTAAGTCAAACCGCAATGGAACGGTAAACCAAAAGAAACTTTCTTTAAAATAATTTCGTCCAAATTGGTTAGAAACGATATTACTAAACCGTATGTTATAGTTCGGTTGTCAATACGTAATGTTGCATAAGGGAGACAATTTCCAATTTGACATAATGAACAATAATGCGAATTTGTGATAAGATTTGTGAAGCAGGGTTTTGTGGCGTTCTGTTATCTCTGCCAACCTCCAAGCAGGCAGCGGCTTTATGGTAAGTAAGTGATCCCATCCAAAACTGTTAAGTCTTATGAAGTCTCTTGAAGATAATCACTTCTGATCCACTCAACTTACGCCTGATCGACACGACCCACATCAATTCCAATGACTCCGATCCGTGAGCGTTCATTTAGTGATTTTGATCAAACTGAATGTTGATGGTGATTTATGCAAATCGCCTTAATGTTGGATCTTGATGAATACGACGCGCTTCGTCGCATCCAATTCGATTGTGATTCGTTGAATCAATAAACAGAATCAAAGGGGTACAACTCGGGTAGTGGGGATGTCGTAATTTTTTATCGAGTATTCTGATAGATACTTGTTATTTGAATAACGGATTGTTCTGTACTGGGCAGAAACTCAATGCTTTATGATTTATTATCCCAGGTGGATCTTCTCATGAAAACTTTGTTCGATGTAAGTTCAGAAAAAGGTTAAGGTTACCTTTCTGCAGTCAGCGGATCTTTCATCCTGGGTGAGCAGTTATCGTTTATTTTTCATCACTTAAGGGGGGAGTCCAGCCGACTGTTATTTCTAATGCGTTTTTTTAAAAAGATCTGTTTTATTTTCGTTCACGAAGCTTTTGTTAAAAACCTATAAAGGTGCATTGTAACAAGAAAAAACACAATTGAAAATTTTGCTTGATAATCTATATATATATAGTTATGGCGGCCGCAAGCGGAGGATCCGACTAAATCGGCTGGAATTCTGGAGTCTTTGGAAATTGTCTGACACATGCAATAAAAAAAACGTTATAATATGAATTTCGCATGTGCGTGAACCTCAGTTTGCAAAAAAATTGTTGATTTCAGAAATGGCGGACATAAAATGAAAATTTACAAAAAAACAGCCTTAATTTTGCAATAACTTTTTCTAAAGTAATAATTTCACTTAATTCGAGGTTCATATTGAAAAAAAATATATTGATAAATTTTGAATTAAGAGAATCGCATGAAAATTCAATGAGCTACGTTTCCAACCAACTTGAAAAGGGTAGTTTGAGAAGAAGCGTTTAAAGTTTTCGCTTGTAACCGGATCGCTCCGTTCTCCATCTACCTGCATGGCGCGCACCGTTCCTAACTATATTTCAAGGTCAAATTTGATGCCATAACTTTGGAAATGTATTCTCCACGTGTATAGGAAAATTTTCAGATAACAAAAAATATCAAATTTTGGATCGGCCGGACCAGATTCCTCCCTTAAAATGGTACAATAACAAAGTTTGCTCCTATGACTGACTGACACTAAAAATTAATCATTTTCGTTGTTGATGCATAACTCTGGTTCAATGAAATCGGATTTATTTTTAATTTTAGCGTCATTTTAAAAATTGGAACTGATTGGATTGTGTGAAAAGTACAGACAAGCGATTATGTATACTTGATTTTCATGTGCTTCAGATTTTATGTCCGGGTTAAATCTTCCTCGCAGGAAAGACTAAACCCTTCGACACACTTTTCCACAAATGTCTATCTAGTCAATCCACGCTACGTAAGTGCACTATATAAGTATAATAAATACAAAACAATACAGAACAATACGTTAATCAACCAGAGACCAAATGGAAAAATAATTCACCGACTCCAGATATTTTCATATCAGAGGGTTCGGCTCGGTAGAACTCCTAACTGGACCGATAAATCCTACGGATCCCTCAATATAAATAATTTAAAAATCTTTTGTAATCCTACATATATTTAAAATGACTGACTTTTGCATTTTTATATGTAAATTCTTTGACAAATCTAATAAGACTAAATTTTGAATTAGAGAGCTAGGTATAATTCCAGTAGCTGAAATAACTAATGGTAATATTTTTGTATTCTGAGAATGCCAAATTCTCATTTCCTAAATTTGTATATTTTCAAATTTTTTCAGAAAAAGTTTTCTGAATATTACGGGAATTTTTAAAAGCAACATCAATGATATACCTAAGCTATTTTTTAAATTTTGTCATGTAAAACTATATCGGGTCTATTACGACTAATTGTACTGTCTGTTAGTATAGTTTTATCGTAATAAATTTTATAAAATTCATTTTCTAAAAATGAATTTGGTTCATATTCATAATACGGTACTATATTACGGCCGTCAATCAAGTTATGTTTAATTACCAAACTTTGGTGAATTATTTTTAAAACTTGATTATGCCTAAATGTAAACACGGACAGCGCTAATACAGAACATCCCAATATAATATGTTCTATAGTTTATGTTTAATACAGAACACCCCGTTATAATATGTACTATAGTTTCCAGAAAAGCCAAATATTTTCTACATAAATCATCGATTTGATTTGTATCTTTTATTATATGCTTCCTATAATTTTTAGTATTAATGACTCTATCTTGAATGGCAAGCATAAATCCTTCTATTTCTGCGCTCAACTCTCCAATACTCAACCATTTGTTTGACGAAAGTTTGTCAATATACGTTTGGTTGAGATAATTGAAATGTTTTGCGTGAAGAATTTTATTTGACCAGGATTCTAATAATTCCTGGTTGGTATTTATAAGAATGCTGGTATTCTCGTCGTATATATTTAAAGGTGTGATTTTTCTATCTAATATAATATTTAAACGGATAATTTTTTCAGTTGTCATTTTCAAAATTCGAACTCATATGTCAAGAATTTACCCACAAAATAATACTTTTTTTTACAAAAAAAATCAATTAAAACAAGATTAATCTTGACAAGTAAAGTCAGATTTGATGATTTTTTTAAGGAACTGCACTTTTTAACAAACACGCAATCATGTTGCTGGCGAAATGTGATGAATGATGATTTAGCTAATATTCCTATAATTATTATATTCCGTGATTTTTTTTTGGGTCTGCACTTGTACAATGTCCATCCGAAACCGACGCGACGGACGTCTTGAGGAAAACATTAAATTAAAAAATAATGTTTTTAAATCCAGATAAGCGATTAAGTAGATAAGTAGGTAACCTACCACTTATGGCCATTTTCAAAGGATTAAAAAACTATGAAGTCAAGAGTTACATCCCCTAAGTTAAATACAAAAAAGTTTGTGAACTCAAAACCTGCTTTCCACGTGATTTTATTACAAGGGCTGGAATTAAACACCTACCCAAAGCCATGATAGAAACACCCCTAGGAGTCTTTATCGTAGCTAAGGGTCTCCTCAGGACCTAATAACGCGGCAGTAAAACCTTATCATCTTTATTGTTCCGGATATAAGAATGAAATGTGATATTACGACATATTTATCTCATTTTTTTGCAAAAATCAAAATTTTACTCTAACAAATTGAGTTAAAATAAATATCTAAATAAACTGGACTGATTAATGACAAATTAATTAATAACGGTTAGTTGACAAGTTCGTCAGATTACCACCTAGGTGTCGTGTCGTGGGTTTAAGTCCTTTGTCATGATACAGGCAACATTTTCACTTAATTTATGAGGTAGTAGAAATATTTTCGGGTTATTCATAAACGGGAACTTCTTAACGTTAAAGGTAACGGACGTTATAATCTACACATTCACAGATCGCGCCAATTAAATTATTTTAGGTTTTTAATACTTTTTTCACGTTATGCTTTAAATTGTTTGCGCCCGTACATATTTCATATGAATATAAATAAATAGTTTTGTCCATAAAAAAACCCAAATCTTTCAAGAAAGGCTGAAAAATTCAATTTTGTATCGGTGACTCAATCCAATATTGTATTGTTATTATTATTATTTTCCTACATTAACACCACACATGAGGCTTCGAGGAACATAATTTCTCTCGGGGACTATTTCATCTTTGGGGATGCTGTGTGGTAGTAGTATTTTAAAGTAGAGTAAAGGAGAGAAAGTTCAAGGAAGGAAACACGATGAGAGTTGGGTAGGAATCTGGCGGGCGGTATGTCCAGAAATGACGTATGAATTCATCACTCCCATTGCGATTCATGACGTTGTTGGGTCTCGTCAGGAACTTTATTATGTGTATTCTTTGTTACAGATATAAGGGCGGCACACGCGGCAGGGCGGGTATGCTCGCTGGTGGGCGTGGAGGGCGGGCACGCGCTGGGCGGGTCTCTAGGCGTGCTGCGCTCGCTGCACCGCGTGGGAGTGCGCTACCTGACGCTCACCTCCACGTGCAACACGCCGTGGGCGGACTGCGCCATGTCGGACACGCGCACGAAGCCCGAGCACGGGGGATTGACGCCGTTTGGCAAGGTAAAAAAAACGGTTTCATGAAAAAAAAGAACATTGAAAAAAAGATAAAAACAAACAACAAACCTGTCCTAACCTAAACTAACCTTACCTAACCTAACCTAATTTAACCTAACCTAACCTATTATTTGTTCATGTTCTGTTTTGTCACATATCTATATCCGTTTATCAAACTAACATAGATGTTAGTAAAGCTATTGTATATTAGAGGAGTTCATTACTACTGAGAATAATGACGTAAGTGGTAGCTATCTTACGCCATAAATAGAACATTGAGGTAAAGTGAAGAAAAAAATAACAAAAAACTATACTTACCTAACCTAGATTAACATTTGTTAACCTAACCTATTATTTTTACCATGTTTCTGTTTTGTCACAGTTCTTTTTTATCGTGTTGTTCAAATAGCATTATAGATAGATTTTTTCTTTTAGAGGACTTTATAAATTATTTAAATGATCACGCAAATAGTATCTTACCCCATAGTAGGTACTACACGGTGATTTTTTTCCAAAAATTAAGGTTTAATTTTTGATAATTCAATGAGTATTTCGATCTCATGTTCAATTATAACGTAGTCAGCTAAAATAATTCACGATTTGGATAGATCAAGAAATTTTAGACGGTTGGGCATCCTTTTTGATACAAAGCTTAAATTTGGATTTTTTTGTAAAATACCCCACCAAACTGATTTTTTTTAAATGAAAGGGTACATCATCTATCTTGTATGGATATATACCTACTATCTTATTTTTTTTTATTAATTATTAAATACAGGCCAAAAAAATCGATTTATCGTGATTTTTAGGCAACTTTGGCATATTTTTGAAATATTAGAAATTAATTATTAAGAAAGTTGGTATTTTTTTTTTTTAAGTGAAAAAAAATTAATCAAACAGCAAAATGACATCTATATTTTTTACACCATATATGTTAATCGATGGTTAAAATATACGTGCTGATACATTCTAGATATAAATATATAACTAGATGTTAAAAACGTCTTTATGGCTTCTTTAAACATCACATATATATAACAGGTTGCTTGCTAACGGGTTATAAATGTGAAAAATCGTGTGTGTTTTAATTAATCCAAACGTTGTAGTGGTTAAAACTCTCGCCGTATTTACATTATACCGAGTAATAAGGTCCTACCGAAAAGTCACCGCAAACGTAAAAATGTCACGAATTGGCTTTATTCTTCGATTCACTTTGGTCCCTGAATAATCTGTATGATTGATGTCCCTACCCCTGCCCCCTACGTGATGTCAGCAAACAAGGGTATACACAAGCGACATAACAACACAAAGAGATCTAACAGAACCGAAAAAGGTTTAAACCAGGGCCGAAATAAACCTTTAATTGCACCTGCCCTAAAAAACCGTTAATGATTTAACTGTATTCAAAACAGACCATCTAAGAAAAGTGAAGATACGTGAAAGGAAAAAACACACCTTATATGAACTAACCTGACTGAAACTATTATTTTACGATTACGTCTCCTGTCTCTGTTCTGTTTTACTCACTTACCTAATAAGCATTAATTTTCGAAATAAAAATAATAATACGTAAGCGATTGCTAATTTCGTGTGCATCCATTTTAGCTTTAAAATCTCTAATAAATACAATTTATTAGTTATTATCACTTTCATTTAGTTATTTGTAAATATATATTTTTCAAATTAGAAAAGAGTATTAACCGGGAATAATAACATTCTGTGGTATCCTCTTTTCCTTGAAGCCCTAAGCACACACTTATTATACTTTCTGGTAAATACGGCCCTGGAATAAAAACTGATTCACGTAAAGTTTGTATTTATGCCTTTCAATAAACCTATTTTTTCAATACGGTTGCTTTCAATGTAACTAACTTCTATATAGATACCTAAATTACGTACTTTGTATGTAAATTACGGATTTTTTTTTCAATTTAGCATTAATTCCCTCTACCTAACTCACGTCAGGTATTTGATTATTTCAGTAATTTCTTTTTTCCTGGAAGGATACGTTCCTTTCACCTCGGTTTTCGGAAGGCTTCATAACTGTTATGTAAATATCACAAAAGAAACCCTTCGGGAATGTGGCAACCCCAATAGGGGGGTGTAGTAAAGCATGGGGAAGTGGGGGCGGAAAAGAGGATTGTTTCAAAGTACCTTCACCGTTTCAAGTAATGTCTCTAATCTGAATTATATCTTCCGACGTGGAAAGAATTGCAAACAAAACGTGTCATTTAATTGTGCATGTGTAAAAACTCTTATCAATGACATGCATATTATTAACGCTACGCCGGGTTTTGAAAAAGTTACCTCGGGGCCAATGGCCAAATATCTTACCGATCTGCCTCGAGTGACGTCATTTGTGCTAAACGCCATTATTTCACATATTATACACAAAAAAAAAGAAAAAACATTTCCTCGTTCCCAACTCATTACTCACTCCAGCCGTGAAGGCTTTGTATTGTTCTTAGTTGGACAGTATTGTTATTATACAATATCACAATAAACAGACCGGAATGCTAACTCATTTTTATGAGAAAATGTATCGAAAAGCTCACCACGCGTATTTTGTATGTTCCGGTGACCACATTTCCTTTGCATTCTATGTGGTTATTTTTATTATTTTTGTTTTCTTTCAAAGTCTCGCCAAAAGACATTATTATTATAATAATGTCACAACTGTATATGGTGGGTTTTTCTGACAGCGTTTTCGTACCATAATGGTTTTATTGTTTTACGGAGATCGTAACAAGAAAAAAACGTAGAAACGTTTTCTAAAAGAAGCAAAAACACTATAATATAGATACCTCTATGGTATAGTTATAATTTATAATGAATGTTGTACTTATTAGCATATGAATAACAAGGATATGATCAAAAAGGCCATTGGGACTAAAGACTAATGAAGTGCTATGGATGTATCTGAAAGTACGTATTGTCAAAAAATTACGTAATTAAATGCTAGGTATGTCAAATATAAAAATAACGTGCTTATAAAATATTCGCAGAAATATTTATTTTTTGCATGACGTGCAAAAATTATTTTTTATTGGAAATTATTTTTTTGCATTAATGCCAAAAATAAATATTTCTGCGAATATTTTAGAAGCACATTATTTTTATATTTAGCATAACTAGCATTTAATTATGTAATTCTTTGACAATAGGTACATTAAAATGTCATGTCCTTATACAAAATACATAGGTAAGTGAATGGAAAATATGTGATGGTTTATAGTTTGGCAAGAAAGTGTAGAAATTTATTAATTTGGAACTAAAATTTTTCATTACTATGGTAACACCGAAATACTTGATTTGTCAATGACATTTCGTATGGCTTTTGGCTTTATTGACTTCAATCGCGTAGAACACACTGAAAATCACTCGTTTAATTTTTTTTTCATTGTTTGCCTGTGCATTGTTTTAATTGAATTAAAATTAATAAACCAATACGTAGTGGTGCAAGAGAAGTTATATACTGCGTTTTTCAATGCTGCCTAGCTGAATATCGCGCGAAAAAGTTTCTAATCCTCCAAAGATCTAATTTGGAAGATGTTTACAAACGAACTGCAGAAATTAATGGTATTTAGTATAGTTTTTTTAATAAATTTCATTAGTATTACAAGATTTATGCCAATTTTCGAGCGATTATAATCATTACAATCTAATTTGAGGTTATACTTAAAAATCTGATTTTGACACTTCTATTTGACAGTTAATATACGGCCATAGGAAAAAGGGAATAACTCAATTTAAAAAAAAAATTGCAATTTCTAAACTCATACAAATGTAACTTTTTTCTTAATTTTCTCTTTATTTCTTTCTAAATGAATATTTTCTAGTGTGTTTTTTAAATATTAAATTACGTTCTATAGAATAATAATTTTAATGACGTTTTCCACACACAGGTAAATCTGAATCAACGGTTAGATGAATCGTCAAGGAAGTGGAAAAGGCTGAAGGAAAATTTTAAACACCGGGAAAACGGAAAATAGCATAATAATAATAATATAAAAATGATAATAATAATAATATAATATGCATAAAAGTGCTGATGATTGGAAAAATTGTTGCAAAACAGGTGATGAAAATTGAGGCAGAATATTATGCACGAGGCAGTACTATATATGTTGATATCGACGAACTGATAATACCTTTAGATGAAGATGAAGATACAGAAGAAGAAGAAACACATGATGACGAAGACAATAATGTTGGGTGTTGAATAAATAGACTCAAAATTTTAAGTACCTATGTTTTTTATATTGAAATAAACGCCCACTTAAACCTTGTTTTGTTTAATTTTACTTCCATTAAATTCCAGTTTTTTGTGCAAAATTTTTGAAAGTACAAATACGCTATGAAATATGCATTTTGGCCGAAGTGTTTTAAAAAACATACATTCATTGTCTTATGAGCCAGCTTGGTGTTGCCATTTAAAACCTAAAAAACGATCGCAGCGCCATCATTTATTTTCTACACTTTCTTGCCAAACCGGCTAATTAAAAATGAAGTAAAAATCTAAATTCAAAAGGTATCTTAAAAGTATTCACTCGATTTTCTAAGGCAAGTACTAACTTTGTAAATAAAAATTATTATCTATTATAACTCAATTTTTACGCTTTCTTGAGGAGTATAGCGATCGAAGTTTTGTCAACGTGGATTCTGCTCCTGTTTATTTCACAAATTTCAAGTCGAGATGGTAAAAGACGCAGTTTACAAAAACGAGAGCATCTTCCGATGGGCTGATAACTTGTGCGCCATCTTTTATAAAAGAAATGTGTAGTTTTTCTTTCGTGTCCTATCGATATGAGTAGATATTTTATTTAATTTTTTTCTATCATTATTACATTATACTTTTTTTAACCTTGTTTTATGATCAAATATTCGAAAACTACTCTTCCTTGGAAGCATTAGCTTATGGCTAGAAAGGGGAGTGTACGGTGTTTTATTATTGTAATTAATAACACTATGGTTTTACATACATGCATTATATATGCTACATTAAGTAAATTACAGTGCACAAGTAGAAACCAATAATATGTAAGTTGTTAGGTGTTGTATAATTATAAGTATTTTACAACCAGCAAACAATTTTACTGCTGGTATAACGTATTTACAAATACTGTAATAAGTAGTTGATAATAAAACCAAATTTAACTTACTTGAAGAAGGAAATATCACTTAAGGAAACTAATTGAGGTGTGGGTTATTCTTAAGATTAAATCACTGATTGTCACTACTTGATTAGACTATTGCCATACGAGTTAGGAATTCACTTTGATTTAACTCTTCTGATTCCTTATTCACACTTACCTGCTTTGTTATTACTTCTTTCATAGTTTTTAATATTTTTATTGTTTATTTTGGGTCTGTGTTTATACTTAGTTAATGCGTTGTTCACAGTTCTTTGAGTTTTAATTATTTATTTTGGGTACTTTGTTTAATACTTAGTTAATGCTTTGTACACAGTTTTTCTTAATTTTGCATAAACTATCTTTTTTATAATTTTTGGCGTGCTTCATTTTATAATGTTTTAAAAAGATTTCATTTTTCATTTGAATATAATTTCACCACTACGTCAAATTAAATATACAAGCTCGAGAAAGGACTTAAAATTTGTTCTAATCCTAGATCTCTTCAAGCACAAAGCAAGGGCTTGACCTAATTCTCATCTTTCGTCTTTCCTTTTTAAAGTCCACAGTTAATTGATGCTTGGAACCCGAGGCTTAAAGCCGTGGTTAATTGAGCCATTAAGATTCTATATGTTGGGTGTCATTGCTTATTGATGATTGCTTTTATAGAAGACGATAGATCAAGTATTTCATGCTGTATTACGAGCTAATGGGAATAAGGGTCATGATTAATGAAGGAATAAAAGTTTCCCCAACGAACGAGATGAATCGATCTCCTTACAGCTTATTGATTTAATCTCCGGTCAGCTCAGAAATACACAGTATCGCTTGAATTTATCCCTTGCTCCTTGGTCTACGATACACTCTATTTACAACCCGGGTACACCTTAGTTTCAAGACTTTATTTGAAGTGAAAACTTATTTTGCACCGTTGTGATTTGAAACTCGATGAAACAGAAACGAGCGACACTAAAAAGAGACAAACAAATCTATAAGTCTAAGCGAGAAAATGAGATAGCAAAAAATATTTATTTAATTGACGGATACTCGGTTCCAATATAATACGATAAAACCACAGGCCCACGCAAGTCACATCTTAAACCGCTCCAAAATGAGCAGGAGAAAGAAAGCGACAGCTAGCGGCTCCGAAGAAGAAAACACAAATAAGATGACCAAATGTATAGGAAAAGGTGCACTGGAATTCGACAAAAAAAAATATGGAAAAATCATACTTCACATTGATAAAAAAGTGCTTCATGGTCTCCCTAATCTTGTCTACTTTAATTTTCTAAAGGTTTCACTTCTACCACTTGTAAATGCACACTCTCATTTTTTTTAAATTTAAACAATTGCTATAAAAAATTACGGTAAAACGTATCATTCAAAGCTCATTGCGAAAATAATAACGCGTCATGTTGATCTTTAATCTAAAAATCTTTTCGGATGTCCAGACACCAGATCTCACCGCTTGGAATAATTGTTTTCAGTTGTAATTTCAAAATTGTGAATACACAGCATTTATCTACGTTTTTTGAGCCATGGCTGACGAAGTAAAGAAAGTAATTATATGTTTACGCAGCTGGCTACATACAATAGTAATTAGGGAAAAGGATTTTTTACACATCAGTCCTCAAGAGGGCTTTAATACTTGTTTATACATTGTAATTTCAGCAAAAAGTATCGCGAAAATGTCATCTTTAATTTTGAATAAACTTAATCTACATGTAAATCTCTCCCACCATCAGCAACACGTAATAGTTTTTCTTAACCCTCTTACAAAGATTATTTTTAATAATTTATTCTCCTTTTGGAAACAGAGGGAAAATAACAGCATTTTTCATCTATTTTTTTACATTAGCTCTACAAAGGAGCCCTGAGGAAAAATAATCCTCAGGACCCACGTCATCTTTGGGGATGCTGTGTGGATAGTATTTTTATGGAAAGGAATTAAATGAAGTTCTGGGAAGGATAGAGGTATGAGTGGTGGGTGAGATTCTGAAGGTCAATTTGTCTAGGAGTGACAGACGTATGAATCCATCCCTCCTGCTGATGTGCATGGCGCTGCGGTGATAGCTTCCGGCTAGAGACTTCTAGGTTAGGTCTCTGTATATTAGCATCCGCCGCCAAGACCTAGATAAACCGCACCCCATGAATAAGTCACTAACCATAGCTAACCACTTGGGGTGACCTAAGGTAAGGGTGTTAGTTATCCAATAAATGGTTTCCAGGGTAGCCGTATCCATGCCCACCTCCAAATTATTACTTACCATTATTATCAAAGATTAATTAATTTTAAAACATATCCACCAAGAACTGACAAAGAGTAGTGACCTATAGATGATTTTTTTCCTGTCAGCTTTGTGAACATCGTCCTCACATTCATTGCATTACTTTTGTAAAATATGCAAAATAGCCGTCCTCGCCCGGAAACAAAATGAAAAACGATGAAGAAAATTCTCGAATCGTTAAATTAAACAAAAGGGTTCGAAAAGACATCGTGACCCGGAAATGTAAAAAAGAATTTTATTTCATCGCGACATTACCTACGTAATCATACAATACGCCATATGGAAATACAATATTCCGTAAATATTCCTCCCTTCGGCGCTTTCAGGGTTGGAACTAAACAAAGTGCTTTCCGTAGCAGTAGGCCGCACCGCCTTGAAAGCACACCGCTACCCGCTACCCCTGAATACATTACGCATTTGAATTATGTATGTGCGTTTTGGAAAACCATTATTTAAAATGTGCCCAAAATGCAAACATATCTCTGGGTTGAAGGTGATCTCAAATGTGAGGTATTTAGAATGTGCAAACAGAAAAAGAAAATACTTTGTTTCTCACAAAAACGCTTAAAAGGTTAAAATTAATTTGAAATTCTTATAGCTAAGAATATTATTATGTGTGGTAAAGTGTAGATTATTGGTAAGAGTGTGTGCAATCTTAACAACCTATATTATGACAAAATGTTTTTATTTATCATAATTTTTCTGCGGTAAAGTTTATGAGCAAGAGCATTCATTTTTATATTACTTACACGCTTCCAGGCAAACAGTTCTGAGGATCCGCATTATTAAAAACATACAAGTTGGGAAGCAGCAGGGCTGGGCAGTATTTGAATTACTTGTAATTGAAATACGTATTTGTATTTCAATTACTTCCTAAAAATGTATTTTGTAATTGGTATTTCAATAACCCGATGCTGAAGTATTTTGTAATTTGTATTTCAAATGCTTTTTTAAATTATGGCTTCAAAATACATTTTCAAATACATTCAGCGATCTTAGTAATGATGAAAAATGATGAAAAATAAGCTGACGTGGATAATACATAGACTAAAAACGTTAGAATCCAGCGCAATATGTGTTAATATTTAGAGTAAATTGGCAACACTATTTGTATCGTATTATATTATTAGTGTCTCACTGAAAGTGTATACTGAAATTTGGCTTACTTTTACACTTATGCAGACAATTAACACGTGTTAAATGAAATAAATAATTATTGAAGTGCTTACATATGAAAAAAATATTATTTATTTTTTGATATTACTGCTATAAAACAAACAAAAAATAATAAAACATGTTAACTAATTCTTGGAACAAAAATTTGACAATAATCAACACTCAAATTATAAAGGAAGGACGGAGGAGTATTTTAATTGCGTTTACAATCACAATATGCTTAATGAACATGTTAAAAAATAAATAAAACAAAAATTGAAGTATGTGAAAAAATATATATTTTTTAAATATTAATTCCACACAGGATGCCCTGAGGAAAATAGTTTCCTTTAGGTTCTAAGTCATCTTAGGGGATGCTATGTCCAGGGTTTTTAAGGAAAGGAAGGAGAGGCAGTTCTGGGAAGGAAATAGGTATGAAGGATTGGTAGGAATCGGGGGTCAGTGTATCTAGGCATAACGGACGTATGAATCCATCCCTCCAACCGCGGTGCTAGGCGATAGGTCGAGAGATTCCGGATGGAGAGGATATCTCCTCAAGAGACCTCACTCAATCAGTCTCTCACGATCCTGCACACCACGGAGCAGGCAGGCAGACGCATTGGCCCCCAAACCTGGACAAACTTCACCCCATGAACCCGGGCACACCTGCAAAGACACCAAAAGTAGCAAACCACTTAATGTGACCTATGGAAGAAGTGTTGATTATGCAATAAATGGTTCTTGGGGCGGCGGTACCCTTACCCGCCTCCCTATTTGGGCGGCGGGTATTATTTCCGGTACATTACTGCTATAAAACAAACAAAAAAATTAACAAACATGTTAACTAATTAATTGTTAACTACTTATTGGATCAAAAATTTGGCGAACGAGCCACGAACTCACCCGAAGTCAGCCGAACGACGCGCGATAATTCACGAGCGCAGAGTTTCGGTGCAGCCGAAGGTTCGGCAGATTTTCTGCCGAAACCGAAACTGATGCCGAAACTAGATTTTTTTATCGAAACTTGCCGAAACCGAAACCGAATCTTTGGTCGGTCACTATATATTATACTTGTCATTGCTGTGTATTGTACATTTTTGTTTCATAGTATTAGATCAAGCACTATGGGAATAATTTGCTGAATACTTAATTATTTTTTAGTTATTTACAGTAGAGCGCAGTGAAATAACACAAAACTGCGCTATACAAATGTCATGTTATTATAATAATAATTATTATTATCTAACACCTGGGTTCTATACCACAAAACTTTACAAGTGGAGCGAAGATGAGATGTGTCTTCTAAGCAAATTTTTGCACGTCTCTGTTTCACTCTGCTCAGCTTTGCTTTTACTGAAACGCACCCTTAGACAAGTGCACTTACGACAATTTATTGCGATCAAAGGTTCTACCAAAACCAAATGTATTTTGTAATTTGTATTTTGTATTTGATTAAAAAAATGGTTAAAATACTGTATTTTGTATTTCAAATACATGACTTCAAATTATTTTGTATTTTAAATACATGCGAAAAAGTATTTTGTAATTTGTATTTTAATTACAGCAAAGCATGTATTTTGCCCAGCCCTGGGAAGCAGGAACCATTTATTGGATAACAAACACCCCTGCCATAGGTCACCCCAAGTGGTTCGCTACGATTGGTGACTTCAGGGGTGACATGGTTCATGGGGTGAGGTTTGTCTCGATCTTGGCGGTGGAGGCTTTTGTTCGTTATCTTTTTTCGGATAGGTAATGGCTGGTTGTGGGAGTCCTTTTGGGCTCTCTTGACTTATCGTCTTACTCCGCAGTGGGAGGAATGGATTCATACAATCGTCACTCCTGAACACATTGACCGCCAGATTCCTACCCACCTATAATTCATTTTTCCTTCCCAGAACTTCCTCTCCTTCCTTTCCCTAAAAAGTCCCTCCACATAAAATCCCTAAAGATGTCATGTGCACGAGGTGATTTTTTCTCTCAGGGCCTCCTGTGGGGAGATATTGTAAAAAAATATTGTTTTTCTTTTTACACACTAATATAAGGATATAAATAGGTACAAGGAAACCTGTACCTATGTATATATTTTTATTAAAAATTCCTCGTTATACGTTACTCAGGCTTTATTCTGTTTTAAGTGGTGGGAAAGGGGAATGGCCATGGTTTTCGACATCTCATGCAGTGGCTTGATGTAAAATTTAAATGTGTAAAATTTCATCAATCTATGAATAAAACTGTAGATTTGTATTAAAAACATAGCCTCAGGCTCTGTCTGTTTATGTACTATATGCACATCAATGACTAAACAAAATACCTAATAGAGGAGTTGACATACCAATAAAACATTCTACCCAAACAGTTAAACAAAAATGGCCAATAAATTCAAATGATTTCCGTGGTTATTATTCAGTTTATAAGATAAGTAATAAATATTGGTTCCATCTTGGCTGCCAGTTTCGCATAAACGTTTGGATGGAATGTTTTATTGGTGTACCAAGTCTTTTATTATGTTTTTTGTTTAGTAATTATTGATGTGCCATGATGTGATGGTGATTTTTAATAACCAATTTATTTATTTATTTCAAAACAAATGGCACAACATGTGCTATTGACATAATTATATTAATATACCTTTATTATAATACAATAACATAAAGAAAGTGACATATAAATGTAAAGTTAAATCTAAAAACAAAAGGTTGGAAAAAGGAGTTAAGTAGAAATAAGATGTATAAAATGAAAGTTTAAAGTAAAAGCACAAACTATAAAATATAAAGTATAATGTAAAAGTTAAAATAAAAAATTAAGAGGCAGAAAATAATTTAGTAAAAAGTAAAATCTATTGACTATAAGTTACCTATATAAATAATAGAAGTTATAAATATAAAAAAAAGTATGACATGTAAAGAGTAAAAAACGCTTTTAGGATCCAAATATTGAAGATAATATAAAATTTAAAAATTAAATAAATCAAAGTAAAATAAGTAGGTACCTAGCGATGATATGTTTCAAATCCATAAATATTAGAGTGCATACTGGTAGAACATAATATTATGGTTACATGATTATAATAATAATAATAATGATTTTCTAAACAAACATCTAGAGATAATGACATCCTCACTGGGATTTCCCGTGCTGAGGATTTCATATACATATTATAATTTGATTATAAGAAATTAATATGAATTAGTTATAAACATATAGGTATCATGTAGTATTTTTTAAATAATTAAAAATTAAATAAAATTGTGTTTTTTTATAATTCAGTTCAGTGGATTCGGTTTTAGTCTGTATTTGATATCAGTATATTTTCTATTCCTGTTCTCCCTATATTTAGTATCCAGCTTTTTATTTGAAATTTAAATGTTATACTGTTGAGGTTTTTAAGTGAGAGTGGTATTTTATTGTAAAGTTTAATACCATAATACAAGAAGCTTTTTTGCCCAAATGTTGTGTTAGTAGTTACTTGTTGGATATGTTTTTGACCATGAGATCTAGTGTTTCTAATGTACGTGTAAGTTGTCATTTCTTGGGTTTTGTACTTATGAATGTAAATGAGTATAGTTTTAGAATACAGTTATTTAATTGACATGATGTTAAGATTGTTGAAGATTTCGTCAGTGCTAGTTCTTACAGGATCTTTCAGTATAATTTTCATTATGGATTTTTGAGTTTTAGTTAGTGGATTTAGTATGTTTTTATTTGCACTGCCCCATCCGATAATACCGTATTCTAACAGTGATTGGCAGAGAGCCATGTAAATCTTGATTAAGTCTTTTTTAATAAGGACATTCCTGATAGTTTTGAAAAAATAACTTAGTTTTTTTAATTTTATTATTTAAATAGGTAATGTGTTCGGTCCATTTTAAGTTTTGGTCAATTTTTAGACCCAGATACGTTATATGGTCAACGTTTTCTAACGAGGGATAATTACAATGCTCATTTAAGTGATGCTGACTATGAATTTTCAAGTTCAGGTTTTCTTCAGAGTTTTTATTATATTATGATTATGTGGTAATACAATAATATAAACATAATAATATAAATTTTGTTTATTGAATGCATCATTTAAAACATTCTAGTAATTTTTATTGTCTTAAATTAATGTTCTGTAAAAGAGACAAAGTTCGTATATCTTTGTTTCCTTTGCTACTCCTCAATGGATTTGATGAATGTAAAATGGTATGACGAAAAAATTTGAAATTCGTAAATTATAATTAAAAATGGAGGACTTATTTTACTTCACCAACCCTTTAAGCCTGATAAGAGGGATCTCTTTGAAATTGTTTATAAGGTTCACTTCATTAGGCAAATGCGGAGAATGCTCAATAACGCCCCTAGCCGATCATCAATTTTCTTTCCTCACACCATACTTATAAAGACTATACGTATAATGAAAGGTTCCGTAACAACTTAACAAAGTGATATTTCAACACCCTTTTGAAGTCATTTAAAGTAATAAAAAAATAACCCGTTACATAACCTAACGTCTACGTAGTCTATATAACCTATTTTTTATGAATTTTATTGATTTTCCAAAGGAGTGAAAAAGTGCCTTTTTATTAAGTTGTCCGGTCACTATAATAAAATGTTAAGTTAACCTATCTGCTTTCATAAGCCTTGTCACTATTAAAACCTCTTCAGGGTAAGCTGAACATAATCTGCTTCTTCATAAATGGCTGTAATTTAATTATTTTTAAGAAAATACGATATATTTCAGAAATAGACCAAGGGGTGAACTGTAACGTTGTAAAATTAACATAGCTTTATTTATTTATTTTTTTTAGGACAGAAACCAACAATTTATTTCCACATAATCTTTGAAATGTCCATTTAACATTGTCAAAAAAATAAAACATGGCACCATATCGTTCAATACGGCGACTGCTGAAGTCGGTAATCCGGGATTTACACTAGTCAAAGCTATCAAAAATCGACCATGTAAATGTTGACTGAAATTGCAGGCGCCAAAATAGATTAGCTTTCGACTTTTGTGTGCGGCGACAGCCCGCATACAGCGGGTGACAAAAAACGACCGCAAACGACCACACAACGTAATTTTTAAAGCAAAATGGAACTAGTTGCACGAGATATTAATCGATTGTGAAAATTTTACATGACTAGCGGTAAGGCTCTTGACTCGCAATCCGAAGGTCGCAGGATCGAATCCCGGCGTGGCAAATAAATTTTATTTGATTAATTTGTGTTATTTCACAATTAATTCATTGAAAATAATACATAGTATATTTGCGGCACGTTCCAGAGTGGAAGATACTCTTAGTATCGCCCTGGTGTAAGACCATCATTCAGAATTGAAACGTTGCTTTAATAGGCTTTTGCCGTATTTGGTGACCAGATCTGAATAGCTAGTTACTTCCCACCTTCCTCTTCCCCATCTCCTTCCCCTCCCCACTACCTTCAGCCTCACGACATACCCCAATTGGAGATGCCATAGGCTCACAGGCTCCAGGCGGGAGCAGTTGGGACTCTTGTGCGGTGTTTATATTTAAAAAAAATAAAAAATGACGGTGGGGCAACTATGCCGGTAGTGTAAATCCCCCATAAGCAACTACCACAAATAAACCATTCACGCAACTACCAGCCAATTGACCACGTAAAAATCGCAAATACTTGAAAATCAATAATTGTTGCCATCAACCTAGTTCGAGGTAAAGGCTGCATAAACAGAAACCAGAATACTTTTTTTGCGTTGGCGACCTCTTCTCGTTCGCATAAATCAGCCGATAAAATAGAAATACGCTGTGCAATATCGGCACGAATGCTGGTCAATTCGGCCAGTTACCAATAGCGCCCATTGTCCGGACTTGCCCGTCTCCCCATCGGGTGTCCGGCGATTGAGCATCGGCATTGTTTTCCGGATTGCTTTTAGATTTACGGCGCTCGGGATATTAAATACAGCGTACTTGTTACGCTGTTACGAATAAAGTAGTGTGGCAGCCCTGGGAGAGGGCCGGACACTTGCAACAACCTAATTCTATGTATACAGTAAACCCAGTTTTAACGGAGTCCTTTCATCACTATGAAACTTATCATGACACAATGTGGCACATGCGTAAATCACTTGATCGTGTTTTGTCTCCCTGGAGCGTCACCACGAGAATGAAAAACTGAAAAACTAAGGACAGTTGCAACTTTAGTTGCGTCGACGTTGCGCATATTTGTTTATTCTTCTTTTTTTTGTTTACTTGTAAATTGTGTATTTTGAACCTTTATTATTTTTATGCCATCTGTATTTTGAAAACTGGTTTTAGATTTTTTTCTTTCTTTTTTCTGCATTTTTTTTATTTACTATACGCATAAAATGCTACTATATATCTACCGTGTATTTTGTTCATTTTTTAATAGTTTTTTTTAATTTTATTTTATTGGGAAAATTTACAGGTTAATAACGTTACATATATTAAAAAAATAATAAATTATTTAATCAGTAAATTATAATTATAATAACCCGATAATTAATGTTCACCTCATGCACAAATAATAAATAAAAAAAGTCAATAATTAATAAGTAATTTTTACTTATATAGGATCTAGATAAATTGTCTAAATATATATCACGGCATGTAAAATATAAACTTATGTGAAAGCCCATTAGGGCGTTAATAATTAATAAATAAGGTCACATGTGAGATTTTGATGTACTGTTGACGCAACTGTTGCCAGCAACTAATTTTGCTCATGTGCGCCTTACCTGTTATAGTTAATCAATTTGAAATATTACTTTTTTTTCTTTGGCTTCCAAAAACTGTTAATATAGTTTATTGGTATTGGTTAGACATATTTTTGTTTTGTTTAAGCCTCAGTTAAATTGAGAGAGTTTACAAGCTACTATCTACTAAGTTCAAAAGCGGGTGAATCGGCGAGTGAGATATTCATGATGACAAACAAAACTGTCCACTCTAACAGAACTAATTCTGTCAGATGTTTGACAGTCGAAATCAGCTGTTTCTTGGCCGCCATTTTGAGCGCATAAACAAACCAATAACGAGTAAGCGAGTGGCAAGTTAAGTTGACGACCTTTCAACTTTTTTTCGTAGATTGTCAACAATCTGCTAGTTAGCAAGTAACACGATGACACTGAGCGAGTTTACTATCAGATAGTGAATTTCCCAGATGTAGCTTGTAAACTCGCTCAATGTCATCGACGCTTTACGAGCACTAACACTTTACTTATTATGCCAAGTATTTTAGACCCCAGTTGTTTCTTATGGGTATGGTTCCATCTAGTACAATTCGATATTCTTATTACTAATCTATCTATATACAAAAAACATCCTAAAAAAAAGTTTCTCTCTTAGTCTTCCTAGTTGTCTACAAAGATATCATGTATGTCATGCTGTACGCCATTTTTTGGCTTAGTAAGTGGCCAAATATTTAAAGGAACTAATCAAATAAGTACCTACTTAAGTAATAATAACCCGAAAACTTAAGTTTAGATCGATCTCTCTGCCAGCCCTGGTGGTCCCGGCATGTAATGGCCTTATCACATAAATGATGCCGGAGCTAGGCTCCTATGAATGTTCGATGGCTTTCCGTTCTAATGATTCCCCACATGTTCGCCGCTACCAATGTTTTATTTAATCTGCGGTGAGATAAATCCCATATCGGAAATGTCATATTTATACCTCGCGCTGCATGGCGCTTTCTATGCATATGCAATGATTAATTACCTACTTGTTTTAGAACATCAAGATTTCAGTCAATTTAACTAAAGTGCCTAATCACAAGTCCATGACTCTTTTTACATTTAGTTTCACATTAGCTTTGGGGATGCTGTGTGAAAGTATAAGGGGTGGGTATGAATCTGGGGGTCAGTGTGTCCAGGAGCGACGGAAGTATGTAATATTCATTCCCCCCACTGAGAGATCAAAAGGCCTCCCTCAATCTGTCTCTCCCGATCCGGCCTGCCACCCAGTAGGTGGGCAAACTCTTCGGCCACCAAGACCTAGAAAAACTTCACCTCATGAACCCGGGCACCCCTGCTAAGTCACCAAACGTAGCGAACCACTTGGAGTGACCTATTGTAGGGGTTTTGGTTATCCAATAAACGGTGGTATCCGTTCCCGTCTCCCAAATTGTAAACTAATTAATTTAAAATCTACATTTTTTAAGTCATTTTCTCTTAAATGTAATTAAACCGTGCGCCTGGACGTGTATATATTTTTTTCGTGCCAAGTGGTCTTCTTTATATTAAAAATGTTAAAATTTGCAACGAATTTATTTCTCGTTTATCAGCAGTGCACTTCATAACGAACCACATTCAAAGAGCCTTTCTCACATAGGTTTTCATTGCCAATTAAGTCCGATATACGAGAATAGAAATACGAAAAACACTGACGCGAGATGAAATGTATACGTTTTTTTAATCTTTTCTTTACTTATCAATTGTGTTCGTCGTACACACGAATAAAGATTTTTGACTTGTACTCTATTTAAACTATTGATATCGATATTAATCTGTTTTGTAAATTTGTTAAATATCACCCGTTTTTTTAAGTAGGTACTTATGGAGATATTTCATATTTTCCCTAGTGGTTACCAATTTAGAGGTAATTTTCACCGGTGCGACGTGATGATGATTTTGTGGACGGTATTTTTTTAAAATATTTATAATAATAATAACGTTTATTCATCAATAGATTTTTTACATTATTATACATTTTGTTGTTTTATCATTGAGTCTATTGATGAAAAGGTCACTGCTCAGCTACAATTCAGGATTTCTCCTGGAATGCAGCTGGTTTTCAGCAGTGCCTCCATTATGTAGTAAAGGCGATGTAGAAAGGTTAAATTTGGACTTTTTAAAAATTATAATATTACTAAAATAATAAACATGTAGGTATTGGCATTACAAAATAGTATAATTAAGTTAAAATAGTATAAGTTAGTATAATTAAGTTAAGTTTCTACGCCAGTAAAGAGAGCTGTCTCTTAAGGACTGTAATGTATCTTAAATAGCTACTAGCATGAGATCGTGAGATCAATTAAAATACATATGGTTTAAATCAATGACATAACTGCTTTATAAAAAGACGCTTGTTAATTAGATTTTAATTTTATTTGATGATCTGTTTTTTTTACCTCTTCGAGAAAACTATTCAAGTATTTAATCCCTGCGTACAAAATAATTGTGTACAACATAAATCAGTTTTGATATTATTCCTTAAAATATACAATTTTCAGATGTCACATTCATGTTGTTACATTTATATCAGGACCCAACTTACTTGACTACTAACAATTTAAAACAACATAAATCCTTTTTTTCCAGAGATAGACCAATTTTCCTTTTTAAATAGCTCACTTCAAAACTTTTGTTAATTTTGCAATACCATGCTCTCAATATTTTACCAAAGGGTAATTAATTGATTGTTGTGGATTTTCGTATGTCGCACACTCCTATTCTTTCTCCAGCCTCACAGTTCACATTTCAAAATATGAAATCACGTACAAACATGCAATTATTTTATCAATTAAAAAGCTTTTTTCATCTCACACCAACGCAACAAAATAAAAAAAGAAAGTATACAACTACAGCTAACTTGTCAAAAAGGTGAGGCCGAAAGCACCTCTAATAATGGTAGGGAATTATCTGCCCATGACTGGAAATATTTTTGTTGATTACAACATGAACCTTCAATATATTCTGACAAGTGGTGTAACCAACATATTCTGTTTGAAGAGTCATCGTCATTAATCATTGTACCATTATTTGCAGAAGTTCAGAGTTACATTGATTTCGTGTTTGTCCAAATTTCAGGTTCGGCGCAAACATTAAATTGGTTTGGTTTCTACT
The DNA here is from genome assembly GCA_917563855.2 of Limnephilus lunatus. NCBI lineage: Eukaryota > Metazoa > Arthropoda > Insecta > Trichoptera > Limnephilidae > Limnephilus > Limnephilus lunatus. Next base: position 89,216,706 of record OU830595.1, on the reverse strand, counting down.
GCCAACTAGAGAGCACACCTACATTATTTGAATTAATTGTTTATTTTTCGACGTTTGGCAAGAGAGTTTTTTAAAGATACTAATTTAGAGATATTTTTTTAGGTAGGTGCTCTGTTTCAAAATTATGGTTTTTAGGTCTTATCTATCTTTCATTTTGGGAAAAAATTTCAAAGGGTGAGGTAATTCTTGTTATAAAAATAGCACAGCATTTTCAGCAACAAATTTCTAGGTCAACTTAATGGGCTGGATATATGTAGGTATATTTAATTTATGTTGTGCTGTGGAGATTTACAATGTAAAAATTAAATTCCTAGGTTCAGCCGACTATTTGCAGGAAACATTGTAAAAGCAGTTTCGCTGTAAAAAAACTCTTAACAGCAAGTAGAAGAAAAAAGCTCAAAATATAATACATAATGTATATAAAGACAAATTAAGAGGGAATAACGAGACAAAACCGGAAATATGTCATGTTTAAATAAAATTTTAGCCGTATTGACTCTTTTCCACAAAAAAGTGTAAATTGATTTCGAAAGATTGTTGTTTTATCTGGTAAAGTTGTGTTTTAAATTATGATAAAATATGTTTATTTTGAGTATAATAAGGTTATACCGTAGGTCATTGGCAGATTTGTTAAATTTTCAAACAAAATTTTGTATTATACAACACACATTTCAAATCATATAATCATGCAGTAAAATAAGTCAATAAATAATCTGGGAATGCTACGTTTCAGAATTTTAATTTTGGATTAAATAAAATCATTAAAAAAAAAGATCCGCGGACGTGTTTCGTGACGAAAATACTTCAGTTTGTCTATTTATTTACGGTCTTGCAAATTAATATATTTAAGATTTTTTTTTGCATTCTTATTTTGCTTAGACATTATTGAAAAATTATAAACACTTATGATAAAAAAATGATTTCCAAATTTACATGGTTTTAATAGTTTTATCATCACGCCTTTCGGCATTTTTGAATGTAGGTATAAATTCGAGCAAATTTTGAATTATTAGAGTTATAATTTTAAAAAGCTGGTACGGAGAACAATTAATCTCGTTGAAATTGCCCTGAACATCTTTCGAAGAAATTTGAATTCTCAACCGCTGGCTGGTTAATGGCCCCAAAAAAATTCCTAACATGAGATAAGCCTGTTTGTCATCGGATCAACGATAAATATGTGATATCGATTCCCGTCACATGTTAATCGTTTTCATTTATTTGTTTATTTTTTAATTCATATAAATGCGGAAAAAGCCGTCGCAATTCAATAAAAAATACGTATATTACTTAACGTAATTACATATAAAATGCATATATTAAGCATTTTCTCGTCACTCTGTACTGCTGAAATAAACAGTATTGTTATTATTATAACTGATATTATAGGTAGGTACCTGTACCTCTAATAAACTTAACTACAGCATGCTTGAATAATCACACAGTTTTCATGTATGAATAATGCGCAACTTCAAAGGGAGATAATACCCTGCATAATATCGTTGGATTACTAAAGCTTTTTTATTCCAATTTTAATTATAAAATGACTAGTTCATTTAATTCCTAAACAAAGGCCAACGGTTTTCGTAGATATAATTAATTCGGTGTATTGCAGTGAAAAGCGTGTGGCGTGTGAGCTAGAGTAGTGTGGCTGGTTGTTCAGTGTTCCCGAGCGCCTGGTTGTGTGGGTACAGCAGGTAAAGGGAAAGTGCCTACAGACTGTACGTGAGGCAGAAGCCATACATCATTAGTGGTACAGTATTCAGGTGGTTCGCTCTCATTCATTTCGTGCCGAGGAGTGGGTCATTTCAACTTTTTAAAATTTCATTTCGGCTCTCTATTTCTATGGTATTCGCGAAGCCAAAAAAGTTCAAATGATTTTGCAATTTTCGCCTTTTTAGCATTAAATTTGAAATAAATCTACTGGGAAGCGGTTCATTAATTATTAAAAAGGCACTTAAATAATTCGGAAAATAAAGGACCTACCATCTGTCCTTCAGTTTTCTTGATGGAAAATTTTCCGCCAGCAATGCTTTAAGATAAAGGCTTTGTGTAATGTGATATTTTATGACAGTAAGTCAGCAAATTTGACAATCCATATATTTTCTATGTTGTTTGTTGGTATTGGTGGTTAATGGTATTAGTTAGAGGATGTACCTACTTATCCTGATGTCTTATCCTTCTCACACTTGTATGCAAACAATCAGAAGGTGCTAGAACAATGACGTCGTGTATGACCTCTCTCTGGGACTAGTATAATATGTAAATGTTGCTAATAATTCTAACTATCCCTTTTTTGGTGCAATCTTAGAGAACTGAAATTCTGAATTAATGTAGGTACATATTATTTAAATTACATTTATACCTGTGTATTTTATAGATTTTTGTTCAAAAGAATTGATCTAATTAGGTCGTAAAAAACGGCTAGAATTGACACAAATTTGGAAGACGGGAAACATTTATTGTGTTTCGCTACGTTTTGTGACTTAACAAGGGTGCCTGGATTCATGGTGTGAGGTTTGTCTAGGCCTTGGCGGCGGATGGCCTGGACACGCTAAACCTCAGATTCCTTCCCACCTCTCATAACTTTTTCCTTCCCAGAACTTCCTCTCCTTCCTTTCCTTAAAAATACCCACCCAGCAACCCGAAGATCCCAGCATCTCCATCCTGTGTGGAGCTATTGTAAAAAAATCTATCCAGCGAAATTCCTACAGATTCAATTTCGTTCTGAAATTCGATTGATTGTATGATGTGAATCATTACATTCATGAATCAATTTTTAGGAAGTTGCAAAATAGATATTTATAAATACCCCATCTTCATAATCATCAGAATCACAGTCGCCTCCGATCCTGCTGTTTTTATGTCCAAAGTTACTGTAATCACCACCACAGTAGTCCACCCCATTCGGCATAAGGCATCTTCGTCCTGGAAACTGATTATGAATAAGTCTCTGTCGTGGAAAGATTGTCCTCAACGGAGCCGTCGTAGCTGCATAATGAATACTGTTTTTTATCATCACATTATGCAATCTTAAAAATATACGTACATATATGAAAAACAAAAAAAAACTTCGTTTTAATTCATTTGTTTATTGTTATTTGTTTATTGTTATAAATTCATTTGTTTATTGTTTAGATACAACCGACATGTTTCGTGAGCTATGTTCACCTCATCAAGTAACTCCTGACGACGCGACGCGACGTGAGCAAAGCTCAGAAAATATTCCATTTGTTATATTCTTCTTTAGATTTAACCTCATTGCTGGGTATCATGACCCCCACTCTAATTTACCTGGTGACCAAAGCTCTGTGACATTTGATCACTCTAATACTCTAGCGCATCTTCATCTGCTTCTCCTGTCTTCCAGTTTTGCCAATGACTTGGAGTTTCTCTAGATTCGATTTCTCAGTTTGGCAAGCAACCTGTCCAAAATATATTACGATATGCTGTACGCAGACAGTTGGTAGGATATTTTGGATGCCTAACTCTTCCAGAATGGATATATAAGTCTGGAATTGCTGCCCATGGAATCCTGAGCTTTTAAATACAAAATTAGTTCTTAAATATTGTCATATCATAATTGCAGGTGATAGTCAAGGAGATGAACCGACTCGGCATCATAGTCGACCTGTCCCACGTCTCCATCAAGACGATGAAGGACGCCATCGCCGTGTCCAAGGCCCCGGTGATGTTCTCACACTCCTCGGCGCACGCACTCTGCAACTCTTCGCGCAACGTTCCGGACCCCGTGCTGAGGAGGCTGGCCAACAACCGGGGACTGGTCATGGTCAACTTCTACTCCAAGTTCTTGTCCTGCAACCCGGTGGCTACTGTTCAAGATGCGATAGGTGAGTACTGCCGTGTCATAAATCATCAAAGATACTCATTTCTGTTGACTGTACGTCCTGCGTAACTCAGGTTTGATGAACTAAGATTTGCTTTGAATTTAATTGTCATTTCTCATTTGCAAAATTGGAACTGATATACAACTGATGATCAAGTATTCAGACAAGTGGAAATTAGTACATTATCGTGAATATAATTTTTTGATCATTCTGCAGCAATTATCCTTGTTTTGATATGTTCTTTACATAAACTCCCAGCTTCACAAATCCTACAATTATAATATCCCGTGATTTTTTGCAAGAAGCGCTAGCAATGGTAATAATAACATCACATTGTTATTATAAGCAAGTTCTTGTCCTGTAACGCGATGGCTACTGTCAAAGATGCGATAGGTGAGTAGACATCTACATCTACCCAGTTATAATCTTCCAATAATGAATTTGACCAACTCACATACTAGCTCACAAATCATCGTAAGCATACCAACTCACGTAATCGATATGCTAAACAAATAAGCACATGTAAACTTTGTGGAAATAGAGTAAATGTAAATAAAAACAAAGGAAGTGAATCTAAAAAACAAACTAGCGCAATACACCCTATCCATGACGCAGACTGGTGTGTGTTTGTTTAAACATTCCGTTTGACTTGTGAACAAGTTTTACCTTTTTCCATGTCCGAAATAAATTTCACCATACCACTGCACGGATCAGCAATGAGTCCTTGCTTAAATTATGTATTTTTCTTTACATTACCTACCTGAATGTCAAATTTTAACTCATAAATCTTTCATTACGTAGATATGTACATAAGTTGTTCGAAAACCGACAGCTCCTTGTTTAATGCGGGCAAATTTATTCGCAAACTTATTTAGCGATAATGTAAAATATCCAACAATTTTGCGTGTTTCTCTGTGATTAAAAGGAATTTACCCTTTCGCCATAGTGTTTGCCATTCCTCCGCCCTCCACCGCTAATGTCGGAGAGCTGCCCCTTGTTCTGTTTACTTGGTAAGATATACGAAACCTCCCCCAGCACTTACACCAATCAGTTGGCACACACAACTTTTAAAGGGAAGAAGCCAATGTATTATCAAATATATTATATTCTCAAACAATATTCCCTAAACCAAATAAATAGTAATAACAACGTAATGTTTCGACTAAAAGCTCTTAATAAATATGTTCATGAAAATATCTAACGAAACAATCTTTGGTTTCTTCTTATCTTGAATGATTGCGAAGAAATGGGTAAAACATATATTTTTGGCTTGGTTTTTTTCCCGCGGTGTAGTAAAATAATATAATAGATGGGTGAGAGAAAGTTTTACCCCCTTGAGGAAACTTGAAATTTCGATAAAGTCTACTTAACTTCATCCGTGATTTATTGAATCAGTCTTTTAGTTATGTCAAGGACATCGGGAACATTTGCAAAGCGATTGCTTCATAGTTGTGTTGGATCAAATAGTTTACATTTTCTCAATTAGCGTTGATTTGAAACACATCAATTTTGGAGATTTTCGTCAAAATTAAATTATTTTTTTTAAAGCTTTTTCATTTGAGTTTTTGTAAATTTTTCGATCAATCTTACTTACAAAATCGACTTTTCCTTGCGTTAACACTAAAGCACTAATCGTTTTATTTTAATTTTTGATTTGTTCGATTTAAAACATATTATATACTTATATGTCTGATATTTAAATAAGCATTTCTATAATCTCGACTGTTTTAAATTTTTGCAATAATTAAGATGAAAAGGGGGTATTAATTATGCCTACTAAATATCAAATTCGTGTAACATTTTTCTGTGTTACGTAAAATAAGTTTTATCATTTTGAATGCTGGACCTAATTTAAAAACTGGGAATTAATAAAGTTGGCTGTCTTATTAAATAAAATGTGTTAGTGTGTACACATAGTATACACCAGGGGTTCCCAAACTTTCAAGCGCCGCGTCTCTTTAGAAAGACAAACTTTGGAGCGCACCTGTAATGAATGTGATGTGGAGGGGGGGGGTTGTTTCTAAAAATAATTCTTGATAATTAACAGAGAAAACTTCCAAGTCAAACCCCCAGGGCTCAAATTTTTGTTATTTGAGTTAATTACATTCAGAGACGTGATCATTTAAAATATGTCTTTATTCCATATATAAAAAATGTTTCCATCCAATGTATTCATAAAAAGTAGCTCACCCGGCTTCACAAGAGTTTCGGCACTGTTGGAAAATATATTTTCTTATTGAGTAATATCAAAAAACTACAAGTAAAATTTTCAAAATTTTAAGCAACCCACAACAAAAGATGACCTTGAAACGCCTGAAAACATTTTTATGAATTGTAGCTAAAAAACATCTCGATCACGTCAGCTTTCAAATAAAAAAAACCGCATCACAATCGGTCGATTCATTTGGAAGCTACGATGCCACAGACAGACGCACACACAGACAGACAGACACACAGAAAGTCAAGCTTATAACACCTCTCCTTGCGTCGGCGGTTAAAAATATGGATGTATTTTTGACAGCTACAGCTACAACTAAACAAATAATGAAATTCATCATGATTTGCCAATAAAATTATTGCGAATTTTTCTGTGTTATTTCTTAAACTGTATTTTAAACTAGACATATGAAAATAATTTGCTTCCCTCTAAATGAAGAATCAAAAACAACAAGAAAAAATATTCTTATATCCCTAATTTATTATCTCCAGTCCAGGAATAAATAATAAACTCACTATTTTCATCCGTTTCATCGATTTTCAATTTATTTTAAAAGCCGAGTTTTTTTTTTAATTTTAGGGTTTCGGCTTTTATTTCTACCCGAGAAAAGTTTTAAATTGATTTTATGGGCCAGCTCACTCTAATTGTCTTTGTGCTTTATATACCCGAGACTTTTCTTCAAAGTTTCAATTTGTTTCTTTGGCAAGTTTGTAGATTAGGAAAAGGTAATTTAAAGATCACCGGCGCATACATTAATCCTTCGTGTATAATTACTTTTATGTGCGCGACATCTTGAACACACGCTCCCAGTGATGCCACATAATTAAGGAATCTAAATAGTAAAATGTGCCTTCTAATATGTCTAAGCTTTTCGTAAGTTCTGATATATATCAGCGTGTATTTTTAACCCCTCAGGCCTGGCCCATTTTTTGTCAGAGAGTCAAAATATTTACAAATAAATGAAACATTTCTAAACGCACCCGAAAACTAAATTCTGTTTTTGAAAGGTGATATTACTCTATCAAATTTTATAAATTTAATTAAACATATAATATTTTAAATATAAATATATTACGTTCTTTCTATCTAAAATTACCAATAACGATAAAATATAAAAATAAAACATACATATATTTTATTCAAAAGCAGCAAACACCAATTTTACAACTTTTTAAATAAATACAACACAAGGTGTTTGCTGCTTTTGAATAAAATATATGTATGTTTTATTTTTATATTTTATCGTTCTTGGTAATTTTAGATAGAAAGAACGTAATATATTTATATTTAAAATATTATATGTTTAATTAAATTTATAAAATTGCTGTGACTTACTAACATTTTAAATAAATAAAAAGAGAATAGTTTGTTTTAATTCACTTTATTGATATTTTATAGTCTACCGGTTTTGCTACCTCCGTACCCTAGTATTTTTATAACAGTCCTGATGATGGTACGGAGGTACCGAAACCGGTAGACTATAAAATATCAATAAAGTAACTTAAAACAATTTTTTTTTTATCTTTATGAGTAAATCTCAAATAATAATATTTAATTAAATGAAGACAACAATATTAAGTAGCGAAACTCGATCGACAGAAAAATTAGAAAAATATATTGGTTCCACTGGGACCCAATCCACTGGAACCCAGTGGAACCAATATCTTTTTCTGATTTTTCTGTCTCCAGATTTTCGATTGAGTTTCGCTACTTAATATTGTCTTCATTTAATTAAATATTAAAACAAAGTATTCTCTTTTTATTTACATACATATTTTATTGGACGAATTGCATGTAAAAATAAAAATGATTACAAAAAAATTGCCAAAGTTTAATTTTTTTTTTTCACATTTGAGATTCATAACTTTGGTTTCACAATACACTTGTTTTGTGGTTAATTTTTAAATTTGTATCTAAAGCGTGGTATTTTTTTTCTTTCTAACACCGTTTATGTCATATTTCTCATTATAAAAATAAGGGAGATACAACGATTTCTATGAGTATGAGTTGTTCCAAGTTGTCTCCTGTATGAGTTGTTCTGAAAAGCGAACAAATTATCCTGAGGGGTTAACCGTCGTGATTATTTGCTTACTTGCTTGTACTTATTTTGATTACTTTCTTACCGTGGCAATAGGCCACTTGCATCACATTTTTAAAAAAAAATTCCGGTTAAGGCAAATATTCTAAGACATTCCGTTTTTTTTATCGTATTTTTGAAACCCTGGCGATTTTTTGAAAATTTCAATTCGAAAAATCAGACCATTTTTTATAAACCGGAAAAACGGGACATAATTTTATGTGTGCGGAAAAAACGATAATTACATAGCCAAAAATCATTTTTAAAGAAAACGTTTTCCACACGAATAGCAATAAATTGTACGGGGTTCTCTTCATAACATCTGTAAAAACACCGCCATCTTTATCAAAAAATCAAACCAAAGGATAAGTTCGCATAGAACAAACAATAAATCTAGTGAACGTTAAAGGAAAATTCAAAAATTCGCCGGAAATCAAAGTGTTGCCATATAAAAAAATATTAATCAGTGTGGAATTTTACAAAATTAAGGGAACATAATCGGAGACTGGACATTTTCATTTAGTGACGTCACGAGCTCAAATAATGGATTTATTTATTTAAAAATAAGAAAAACTATACATTTCTTAAAAATTTTACTAACATTTTCGTAATCTTAGTAAAAAAATCTATCCACAGGATTTTTTCCAAGTCGTTATGAAATCCATGCAACTGGCCTATTGAAGAGATTTCTTCCAATTATATTTGGATCCATCCACGAATTCCTTGAAAGATACACATAAAAAATAAAATATGTCTCACTTCTTGAACACGGACTCAACAATCACAACAGTACGAAAAAGTCAGCATTATTCCTAAATGTATTTATGGCAATTATTATAGTAATACTTATTTACCAATGCTATTTCTGTATGCTATTTCTGTGAAATATCACTCTATTATAAAGCTATCCGCATTGACCGCATATCGAACAAATGAAAAGTAGCGTTTACGTCTTTACAGACATCGCAGGCTTTAAGGAGGATTAAGATTTGATACGAAAATGTGTTTGACGCAAAAGATTTAAATTTGAAGGGCAAAAAGAAAATAATTTTAGATACAGGTTTATACGGCTATATGGAATTGCGGGATCTGAAAGAGAATTATCAAATTTAATATTTTTTCCATAGACATGAGTTTATGAAGAGACGATTTTCGAAATCTATGATATTTTTTTTTTTATTTTTTTTTTTAAGATTAATAAGGGTAATTAAACAAAATATATATATAGGATGTACATAAAACCTTTGGAATAACAAACAGTCAAAAACATATCTAATAAAAGTTAAAATTATATGGTGGGACTACCAAAATATGATTTAATTTTTTTTTTATATTTGTCGTAATTTTTTTCTGTTCGCATATCGGCGGGTAATTGATTAAATAATTTTATTCCTTTATATACATAGTGATTCTGTGCTGTTGTGGTTCGTATGGGTGGTATAGTTAGTCCACCAATAGAAGTATTCCTTATGCTTATATTTAGCAGTGGGGTAATATTTTTTTTAAATATATCTTTGTGTAGCTGAAGTAGTGCTATTTTTTCGTAAATTTTTGTAAGTGGGGGAACAGGGAATTCTTGGAATACGTTTATTGTTGGGTAGTAATACGGTTTTTTTATGATAATTTTTATAAGAATTTTTTGAATTGTTTCGAGTGGGATAAGGGATGATTTATATGCACCCCCCCAAGCTATGATTCCATATTGTAATACCGAGTGCGCAAGTGCAAAGTAAATTTCTTTTAATATTTTTAATGTGATAGTATTTCTAAGTCTGAAAAATATATATATTAGTTTTCTCATTCTGTCTATTGTGGAGTTTATTTGATTTTTCCATTTAATGTTATTGTCGATAATTATTCCAAGATATTTTATTTGTTCTTTACTACTAATATGTATACAATTTGAGTTAAAGGGTGTGATTTTAAGTAGACAGTTTCTGTCGTGAACTTTAATGTTTACATTTATATTTGAAATATGTTCTGTTAGGCTCAGAGGTAGAAAATGAGTTTTTTCAACATTTAAAGAAAGTAAGTTTTTGTCAAACCATTTTTTAATGATATTTATTGCATTATTTGCCGATATTTCGGCTTCTTTCCAAGAGTTTTCTTCAATTGTTAATACTGTATCATCCGCATAAGATATAATCTTTCCGACGATTGGGAGTTCAAAAAGTTCATTTACATATAATAGAAATAGTATCGGGCCCAGTATTATAACTGCACTTCGAATAAGATAATGTTTTCCTTCGAATTGTGTAAGCAGATGAATCCACAATTGAAATTTTGCATTCTCAAAACGGGTTTAACCCTTCAAATAATAAAAAATAATATCTATAAGCTTTTGCTTGTCAAGGTTTGCGCACAAAATTCCCGGTTCTTCCCATGCATTTTAAATGTTCCTTTTTATGGGCTTTTTTTCATCCTTTTGCAAAAACCAAAATTTTTCTAAAATCTCGATAAAATATTTTTTCCAACGTGATCGCTAGAACATTTTTGTTTCTGTCTTTTTAAGGAAGGGTAGGATAGGAAGTTCTGGTATGGAAAAAAGCATGAGGGGTGGGTAGGAATCTGGAGGTCAATGTGTCCGGGAGTGAATCCATCCCTCCAACTGCAGTGCAAGGCCATTGCCTTGACCGGGATTGACATTTTACCTTGACCTTTCCAGCCGAACTTTTTCGACCCATTTGGTCAAGATAATCCGCCTGGAAAGGTCAAAGGCCTCCCTCAACCAGTCTCTCTCGATCCGGCCCGCCATGCAGCAGGTGAGCAGACGCATCTGCTGCCAAGACCCGCACAAAAGTCACCCCAAGAACCCAGGCACCCCTGTTAAATCACCAAACGTAGTGAACCACTTGGGGTGACCTATGGCAGAGGTGTTGGTTATCCAATAAATGGTTCCCGGGGCAACGGCACCCGTACCCGCTTCCTTTCAAAGATTCCCGTAAGTAAGTGGAAAAGTAAGAAAATCACAAAAAAAATTAAATCCATGCGCAACGCCAACTATAATACTGACAAAAACAAAACACAGACAGTTGGGCACTTAATAAAAGAACTGAATTTAATTCAATGGTTATTGATTCTTAGGTGGTACGAAGTTTGGCGGGTCAGCTAGTTTTAAAATTAATTGTGTTGGACATTTTTCATCTCCTGTGATTCGAAGGGTTTAATTAAATCTGTATGCGGCGAATTATATAAAACTACACTCAGAATATGAAATGAAATGGTTTAAATTTTTACAAGATATTATTATTATTTATTGTGAAAATTTGCCCCCCCCCCCCCCCCCCCCCGCTACGTTACTGACGCAACGCCACGACATTTCCGCGCGTCTACAAATGAACTCTGCTAAAACGGCGGGTTAGCGCAAACCAGTGCGCAGGGACGCGTTGTGGAGGTCGCTACTCGTACGAAAAAATAGAATAAAATGGATTGACTCAACTAAAGAACTGACTAAACTACTATAATAAGATTGTAGTGTTTATTTACTAATACACGCGCTACTCGACTTAAATACTTGCCATGTGCGACGGCTCATTAGGTAGGTACAATTTTCGAACCAGATATCAAAATTGCGCTTTGAAGCCTTTAACCTTCAAAATGCTATTGACATTTTAGTTATTTTTTAATGATTACCGCATAACTGCTCCCATCTGGAGCCAGTGAGACTATGGCATCCCAAAGGCTGAAGGTAATAAGGGAGAAGGATGTGGGTAAGAGGAAGGTGGAGAAGCGCCTGGAAGATCTAGTTACTAAACATGAATAAAGCCATTTCAAGCAACGCTTCAATTCTGAATGGCGATCTTACACCAGGACGATACTGAGAGTATCTTCCACTCTGCGACGTACCGCAAATACTCGTATACTATGTATTATTATGTTTAATGAATAAATAGTGAAATTACAAAAATTTGCTGTTGCCATTGCTGACCTAAGAGCTGATTGTCCTGAATTGATATCTTCAGGAATGCACAATTCGAATAACGAAGTAGAATCCATTCATTCCACATAAAATATCACCCAGCAATCGGCATCCAGCTAAACTAGAACACTGCTCCTTCTTACGTCTTTCATGACATTTGAGACAGTGAACATTTCTAAGATGCTCTGAATTATGGTTCGATTTAGATACGCCAGTGATGAGACGCGCAGCGGCGTTGGAGTCTGATTGAATTTCAACGACGATGCAATCCAAAATTGTGGGATTTGAGTTGAAAATTTAGAATTTATAGGGCAGTTTTGTTAGCGAGTATTTTTATGTTATAAAAAAAAGAAAGTATCATGCTAAAAATAATATTTTTAGGGTAAAATAACTTGAATCTTAAAATTGAATCAACGCTTCTTTCAAAAATATGTAATGGCTATATGAATTGATTCATTTTTTTTCTAACTTTAAGATAAATAAGAATCTTAAAAAGATTGTTGAAATCTAATCAATGGCACATAGTTATTTCAGCAATTTGAAGTTTAGGTGTCGTAGAGGAAATTCAACAATAAATCAAAACACGCGCTAAGCCGATAGTAAAACTAATAAGCATATAATTAAACCGTCCCTATCATCAACGACATAAAATAATACAATTACACTAATCGACTAATCTGACTAATCAATAATTGTTTGTTTTGTTTTTTAATCTTTATTTAGATATACGCAATTTTTTCATACATTTTGTAGGAAAATATAAAAAATACAATTTACGAGATACATTTTAAGAAAAAAAGATAACAAGAAAAAAATACATTTTAAGAAAAACAGATAACTAGTTACCGCATACGATTCATTAGTCAGAGGTAAATTAGAATATGGGAGTGTTATATGGAACCCACATTGTATGATTTATGTACATTCTATTGAATCTGCACAAAAAAAAATCCTAATATGATTATCTTTCAAATGTGGATTAAACGCCTTACCCCAATATTGTGAGAAACGGCTACAATACTTTAAATTTCTTACATTAGAAAAAGAAGATAATCTACTGACAGAAGCTTGAAACCACCCATTGTCTAATTATTCGTGTAAAAGGTCCGAATAGACGTCTAAAACATTTAATATTGAGTTATTTAATAATAATATTGCCTATTTCAATCCATTGTTTGGGAGGCGGGTATGGGTACCGCCGCCCTGGGAACCATTTATTGGATAACCGACACCTCTGCCATAGGTACCCCAAGTGTTCGCTATGTTTGGTGACTTAGCAGGGATGGCCGGGGTCATGGGGTGAGGTTGTTCCGGGTCTTTGCGGCGGATGCGTCTGCCCACCAGCTGCATGGCAGGCCTGATCGATACCCAAGTGTTTCGCTATCTTTGGTGACTTAGCAGGGGTGCCCGGATTCATGGGGTGAGGTTTGTCCGGGTCTTGGCGACGGATGTGTCTGCCCACCAGCTACATGGCAGGCCTGATCGGGAGAAAATGGTTGAGGGAGTCCCTTTGACTTCTCCAGCCGTACTATCTCGGAACATCGCCTTGCACCGCAGTGGGAGGGATGGATTCATGCGTCCATCACTCCTGGACCCACTGACCCCCCACTATCCTACCCACCCCTAATACCCTTTTCCTTCCCAGAACTTTCTCTTCTTCCTTTCCTAAAAATTCCCTCCACACAGCATCCCCAAAGATGACATGGACCCTGAGGGAAATTATTTTCCTCAGGGCCTCCTGTGTGAAGCTAAATAAAAACGTCATGGTAAATAGAAGTATTTGAACTAAAAATTATATAATTGCTTTATTACGCTTCATTATGTTGTAGCTTCTTTCTTTATCTCATCTCTTTCTCTGTACTACACAAATACGTACTATGTTTAATATTTTATTTTGCTTAATATTTTTTCTGTTATTTCTCCACTGGCATTTCCACCTAGTAAACAAGTAAACCTTGATTTACACATGCTGCGAACATTTTTAATTGGCGTGTTATAATATCTATGCAAACCCCAATGGCAGTTTCAATTAAGTAATAATTTTGTTTTGAATTTCACATGTACATTTGTTATTCAATTTATCTGCTACCGCTTTCGAACCATTCGTGTTTCCTCGACACATCAACGTTTCCCCTATTATGTTGACTCCTCCCACCCTTCAATCATAACTTCCACTACCACACCTAATAAAATCTAAGATTGATAGTGAATGACACGGATGTGTCGAAACCAATAGCAGATAAATAAAAATTAAATAAAAAATGAACATCTGAAATAAAACTCTTCAAAACAAAATGTCTAGAAATTGTTACATAGTTAATGCCCAAGAAATACAATAAAAAGGTAATAATTGTTAACACTAAATAAAGTTTCAAACAATAAATAAGTAAACACTTCACCGCAACAAGTACAGCGGTACAATTCTTACAATCTTTTACTCACCGCAAGTTATTACATATTGAAACAGTAAGGTAAAAGTGCAATCAACGTATCCTCTCGGTCCATTTCGGTTTGGTTGCCCCTATCGACCACTCTGCCGTCAACGCGGCTTAATTGTGATATTGCCAACAGTTGCAGAAGTGGTACTTGCAGTGGGTGCTCTAGTTGCAGTCCCGCTGCCTCTGACCGAGCGGGGGAGTAGGGACTGCAATCAGTGGGAGACCGCCTCGTTTGCTGCCCTCTGAGCATTCATTACTGCCACGGATTCCGCAATGAGAACTTCACGTTTCATTAGGCTCATTTTCCGCAACAGATAAATACTAGACTATTCAGATTAAAAGCATGAAAATATAGTATTTTATAATAACATTTTATCATAAAATTTTATCATAACATTTTAAAATAAGAGGTAAGCTATTATCGGAAAGTTTCTTGTACTCGAAGTTATAAGATGTCAGAATTAGTACAGGTTAGAACATTTTTGCAATAAAAGGTGTATAGGAAATAAAATGCGATTGAGTTAACCGAATTTATGGTACGCGTCTATGGTTAGCTCGTTATTTAACGAAATGGGTTATTCATTATCCGCTAAGTGAATAGTTACAAAAAATAACTTGACCAAATACAAAGCTTACGTACGTCGTATATACAAACAAAACTTCTCAACATTATTTATTTTATTTTGTGGAAATCAACAATATGATTGGTTTATGTAGGGACGCACTTGACTGACTTTAACTAGTTATTCCTAACATTAATTGAAGTAAAAAATGTAAATGAAATTTTGGTCTCCGGTGACTTTTTCGATGACCTTTTTTAAAAAAAATCTTCAGCATGTCATCACTGGTCACTCGACGAGGAACCACCCAAGCTACCTCGACTTAACTGTTCAACATCTACTATTTTTTTTTTTTTTATAGAAAAAAAAATGTCACCGGAGATCAAAATTTCGTTTACATTTTTTACTTCAAATAATGTCAAGATATGGTTAAAATAAGTCAAGTACGTCTCTTAGCACCCTGCATATACATTGTGCATTTTACTTAACTACGAAACCAATTATTCTAGATTTTCTTACTATCCTAATGCTTTATGTCCTCAATCATACAGTATAGGAATAATATGTATGGGCATACAATTCTTACAACATGCTATACTCCATAATACGTAATTTTATGTAGGGGATATGAACACATTTTTAATGGAGATTTTATATTTATTTCCTTTACAATTGAAGATATTATCAGAGTGAAACAGAGTGAAAATTATAATACATAATATGTTGAACACAATCTAATAAGGCCAGCATTTTGATTTCAATTTTTTTTACAGTTTTTTTTTCACTTAAAAGATTACACGAACGCGTTTGCCGTGTGGGTACTTTTAATTCAATTATGTTTAATAATTCAGGACAGTCATTAATGTTGTTTACGGTTCTATATCTCAATGATCTCAATATATCATCTGCAAATTGTTTACGTAGAATATGGGTTACATTCATACGTATTACATATTTTACAAAATGTATTTAATGTCAATATTGTTCATGTACACCTTATCAGAAAATTTGTATTGTTGTGTAAAAATTGTACATCGAGTTTATATTGTTTTTAAACTAACCTAACCTAACCCAACCCATGGTGCTGTAGATAAGCAAAGAGTGATCAAGGATAGTTGCCATGGACATAAAAAAATGTCTATATAGTTACAAATTTTTTGTTATTTATTTATTTATTTATTTTTCAGAAACAAACAGTACATAATTACATGTTAGAAAGTAGTTACAAGTTGTAGAATTAATACAATAATTGGTACCAATGACATGTCGCTGTTATATAAAATATGTTTTTAAGTGACAAATTATAAATTTTACCTATTTATTTATTTATTATTGTTATACACCCATAGGGGCTTTTACATAGATTATAAATAAGTTTTACAAAAGTTATCGAGTTAGAATTTATACCAAAGTTATAAAAGTGAAAAATTAAAAAATAGTATATACAAGAAGTTTATGAAGAATATGGCGTAAAGAAATATTTTAAACAATATAATATTTGAGTTATCGAGTTAGAATTGATACCAAAAGTTATAAAAGTGAAAAATTAAAAAAAATATATAAGTAGTTTTTGAAGAACATGGCGTAAATAAATATTTTAAACAATATAATATTTAGATATCGAGTTAGAATTTATACCAAAATGTTTAAAAGTGAAAAATTAAAAGAAATATATAAGTAGTTTTTTGAAGATCATGGCGTAAAGAAATATTTTAAACAATATAATATTTGACAATAACATAATATACAACATTAAAATAACACATCAAATTGTTAAATATATTAAATTAGCAAATTACTGAGGGAGAGGTGTGTGTGTGTGTGTGTGTGTCTGTGAGTGAGGGTGAGTAGGAGGGTGTGTGAGAGGGTGTGTGTGTGTGTGTGTGTGAATATGTGTGTATATATGTACGTAAGTATGCGCATTAAACAATTTATATGATTGACATGATGCTCTTTTTAAATTTGGGCAGTGAATCGGAGAAAATGTTGATGTTATAATTTAGATTAATATTATTGAATATATGAAGAGCACGATTGATCGGCGAATTAGTTGCTGCATTTGTCTTGTAATTAAGCGTGTGAAATAGTTCTGTATGGCGTGTACGTCTTAATGGATGTTAAAATTAATTAGGGAAAGTAGTTCGATACAATCGATGTTATTATTTAAAATTTTGTGTATAAATGTCAAATCAGCAATTATTCGTCTTTGTTGCAAAGTTTGAAATGTGCATTCATAATTATTGTTGAATTTGAATTTAAGATATTTTATAAATTTGTTTTGAATATGTTCTATGCTATCTATGTATAATTTGTACTGCGGGTTCCAAATTGGCGACGCATATTCCAGTATTCTTCTGACTAATGCTACTACTGTGCGCGGGTTACTGAACGCTTTACTTATACGAAGAACAAAACCAAGCATTTTATATGACCTGTGAACGATTGAGTCGATTTGATTATTAAAAATAAGTTTGCTATCAAGGTAAACACCAAGGTCTTTACATTCCGTTTTAGAGATGACAGGTTTATTGTTGAGTGAATAAGAGTACTTAATTACATTTTTATTTCTGGTGAATGTCATAGTATGACATTTGGAAACATTGATATCTAAACAGTTAACTTTACAATACTTGCAAAGCCTATTTAGGTCACTTTGTAACGCTTCACAGTCAGAGAGAGAATGCACAACTTTGAATATTTTCATGTCATCAGCGTAAAGCACATATTCGGAATTTCGAAAGCATGATCCAATGCCGTTTATATAAATGTTGAAGAATAGCGGACCTAGGTGGGAACCTTGCGGGACACCAGATATTACCTCTATAGACTTTGAGTAAACACCGTTTATAAATATTACCTGATTTCGATTACTAATGTAGGACTTAATCCATCTAAATAGGTCGCCATGTATACCAAGTAGGATGAGTTTCTTCAAAAGAATTGAGTGAATTACGCGGTCAAAGGCTTTAGAGAAGTCTGTATACATAGTATCAACTTGCTCCTTATCGTCCATCTTGCTATGCAAGAAGTTAATGAAAAGGGCGAGGTTGGATGTTGTAGACCTACCTTTCATGAATCCGTGCTGATTCGTCGTAATTTTTGTCGAAATTGACGAGTACAATTCATCAAAGACGATTTTTTCAAGAACTTTGCTTAAAATAGGTAGTTGGGAAATTGGTCGGTAGTTTTTAACGTCATGTTTATCACCAGTCTTAAAAAATGGTGTGATAACAGCTGATTTCCACTTGACAGGAAACGATCCTTCCGTTAGTGACTTTTTATAAATGGCGCAAACCGGAAGTCAAATATATTTACTACAGTTACGTATAAAAATTTCAGGCAGCCTGTCTATTCCTGGTCCTTTATTAATATCTATGTTTGATAGGTATTTTAATGTGATTTCTTCGTTTATTCTGATTGAGGATATTAATTCCTTATAATCAGCATCATGAGTTGGAATTTCATTTGTAAAGACCGTTGAGAAGTAATCAGCAAAAAGGTCTGTAACTTCTTTGCTGTCGTGTGCTGTTGTGGAATGATACGTCATGTGTTCTGGTATAGTGGGAGATTTTCTTTGTGTCTTAACATAACACCATATTTTTTTAACATTATGTTGTATGTCGGATTCCAATGTAGCAATATAGGTTTTATGAGCAAGACTAGAAATCTTCTTTTGTCTTTTGCGGAGTAATACAAAAGATTGATAATCCAATGGATTCTTATAGCGTTTCCAGGCACGAAAAAACTTTAATTTTTCTTTTGTTATATTAATTATAGCAGCCGAATACCATGATGGAAATTTTGTTGAATTAGTTACTTTCTTTGGAACCAGATCATCTATTATGGCATCAATGATTCTATAAAAATGATGTACCGCAGTGTCAACATCTTGCGCATTTACTACAGAAGACCAATCACTATTTCTAAGAGCATCATTAATTAGTACATAGTTAGCTTTGTTAAATGATTTGATTATCTGTGGTTTTAGGATAACAGCAGGGAGGGGAATATTGAGTTCAACTATGATAGATTTATGATGTGCATCTTCAAATACCAGTGATGAGTCGGCAGCGGAGACGATGACTGTAGTGTTGCAAAGCACAAGATCTAAAATTCGTCCATGCGAATTAGAAATTGCGGTATTTTCACAATTAAAATATTTCTTAACCAACAAATATATACATAGGTATATTATTATCTTTACCAGATAATGATTAAATCGATTGTGCGTATGAAATGATTTTTTTTCCAATCGATTAAATTTTTCCTTATATGTAATGCACAAAATGGAGACCACAGAGTCAGAGGATATAATATAACGGAAAACCAATGAATTGTTGATACTAACTGCAACAAATCCGTGTAATAAATTTCAATTATTTTATGAAATTTAAAAAACATCTGCATGAAATGCAATTAATTACCACCCAACAAAATCTCCAGTACCCACACTGTTCATAATACGTTTTTGTATGTAGGAGCCTACCTATTCGTGTACCAGGCCAGAGTAATGGAAGTTTAATAATTTGCTGTTCCAATGCAATAGAATTTTTAATAAACTGCTGTGAACTGACCTACTTTTATTTCGATGTCTAACTGCAAATAACATAAAACGTGAACTACGTGCAGAGATGCGCCCACTGTTGTCGACACCATCTATTCGGTACCTACCGTATGAATGAACACATTTTTGCAATACGTTTTATGTATATTTTATTTTCTAACTTTTTTTAAAGAAAAACCGCCCTCCTCCAACGATTTTTTTGACCTTGGAAATCCCTTATTAAATTTCTAATACTAGAAAAAAAACAATTCAAACCTCTACTGGAAATTCATGACAGAAAAAAAATACGAACTGAATTCCTGTTTTCGTCGCCTGAACTTTTTGGAGCTGTAGTTTATTGTATTGTATCATAATTAATTATTAAGGCAGGTGTGCATTTCTTTATAATGCCAGAGCTCGTCAGACAAAATCTAGCTTCCAGTTAGTAAGGACGTCAGTCTTCCAAAACTACATCAGTAAACAGTCACTGTGATCTCAAGAAGCTTAAATCTTTTTATAAGCATATTATAGTACTGGAGAATACTGGCCCTAGTTAATAAGGCCCTAAATAACCAATGTAGGTATCTAAATAGGACGTTCAAGATATAATAGGGTTATCACCATCGCGGACCTGCAATCCAGGGTGGTAATTTCACAACTTCACAAATAACTGTCTCCATTTGCTGCGGTCCCTCGCCATTCCACCATTCTCTTCTAGTTATTCTGGTCCTACTCCAACACATCTCCTCTTTCACGTGGTCATTCCACCTCTTTCTCTGTCTGCGACTGAGTCACTTCTAATCGGCTTCCGCCGTATTTGTCGTTATACTGTCATCATCTTCTGTCATTCTATAAACATTTCCAGTTGGTCGCTATCTTTGAGACCTACAGAATATTGCAATGGTCTCATACACGATTAGATCATCGTGTTCATTTTAATTCTTCGTGATCCATTATCTAGCTAGGTTCAAAGTAGAGATATAGGGATATGGGTAGCTTCTCTCAAATGTTCTTATAAATCTGCATCTTCCATTTAAATGCATGATGCAATAATTCCTCGGCTCTAATTGCGACGTGTTTCCGGCAGTCTAGAGAGGAAATTAATTCCGCACCGGGAGTTTTTCTTTCTTTGGAGCTACTTCCGGAATAGGAGAAATGCTTTATCATTTTTGAATAAATTTTAATCAATCACAGTCATGACAATCCGATTATATGTGGACCCTCCAAGTCTAAAGGATCATTTCCGTAATCAAAGAACTTGCAATATACTTACTTTAAATTGTTTTAAGGTAATTTTCGTTAATTAATGGAAAGTCGAAAACTTGTAATTTAATCCAATTTTTACCGTAAATTCAACTTAGTTGAGATCTTAATTAACAAATTTATTTTACAACGCTTTTCCAGAAAATCTGTACTTAATCTATGTGTCAAATGATAATTTCAAAAAATAAAATTTATACATCACAGATAAAAAAAATCAGAGTGCGCAATTAACACGCAGTAGAAGTGAAACTAGAAAGTCGCTAGATGTCGTTTTCTTTTCTTTTGTCTGTTTATTTTAAAGTGGTTTGAAGATTGGATTTTGATTTCACAAAAAATAAAAATGTTTATGTTTTTTTTGGATTTCGTAGGATTCGAACCTCCGTTCGCTTAATGTCTGCCTCTCTGGCCGCCGAGACTTATCGAGCGACTTGCCCACTGCGCTGTCGAAGGCCCATTATATTAGAACCAAGGACCGTCAAATAATATTTTATGTGACGCATTTCCGTTTCATCCGAATTTCCAATCGCTAACGGGGTTAAAGAAGTTTTAACTCGAAAAATGTCTGAAGCAGCAAAACTCTGGAGCCTTGAAATAAACATAATTAGTGCCCATTTAGCCAGATTTTTAGGTAAACGCAACTATTTCCTGCCTGCAAAGTCATTTCCATCATTAGCTATAGAGCTCTGAAATATCGAGTAACTGCCAAAGAAAGTGTCAAATTTCGTGCTCTATATTTTCAATTGTTCAATAAGAAATC
Organism: Limnephilus lunatus; assembly: GCA_917563855.2. Lineage (NCBI taxonomy): Eukaryota > Metazoa > Arthropoda > Insecta > Trichoptera > Limnephilidae > Limnephilus > Limnephilus lunatus. The sequence continues at coordinate 89,195,086 of OU830595.1, read as the reverse complement.
AGATTTAGAAAATGATACGCCAAATCTAAATGGTTGTCAAATCTTATTTTATCTCTTCCAAATCCCGCGCGATGCAGTGTCGTAAAGCCAGTATTTCATTTTTTACGTAAATACCGAAAAGAGTCCCAGCTGTTCTCAACTATCTGGAGCCAGTGAGACTATGGAATTCCCTGTTAGGGTATGTTATGAGGCTGAAGGAAATGGTGAGGGAAATAAGATGGAAAAGAGGGAGGTGGGGAAGTACCTGATTATTCAGATCTGGTCAGCAAACACATTTCAAGGAAAGTTTCGATGAATAATATTCTGTTTTACGAGTAAAAGTGTTAAATTCTACTACGTCAAACATGATGTTCTACCTTGCAATTTAGAACCCCTTCACAAGAGCAACTGTAATTGCGGCGACAGCTGGCAACTTTTTCAAAACCCATTCAAATTCAAAAAAGTCTCCCTAGTGTAGGTAGCGTTGCCTTTTGTGCGCACCTCTCTGTTATATTATATCGTAATTTTGAAGCATGAAACTCTTACCTGCAACTAAAGTTGCTCGTGTGCTGTTGGACTTAAACTCTTAAAAAGTTTTTAACCCTCGACCCGTCGCGTGGGGTCTTTAAAAGCCCAGGTTTTACAAAAATGCAAATTATGTACATTTAAAATGTTCCCACTGATTCCTTACTTTAGGTAGCTTCCTAAAAGGGACTACACTTGACTCTAGCGCCGCCACCATTCAGTTTGCGCATATGCGATGTTAGATACAGACTTTTGTTTCGGCATGAGGCTCAAAAAATCAACAAAATACAATGAAAAACCAAGTTTATGTTTTTTCATTGTGTTTTGTTGATTTTTTTGTATCTAATAATAATAAGTCTGTATCAATATCAAATAGTTATAAGTTTGGTAGAAATTGGTTAGTTTTTTTTTTGTTTTCTATTAAAAAAGTATGATTCAAAATTATAAAAAAAATGTTCCTTGTTGATTTTTAAGCTTTTACATTGATAATAAATATCTTATTTTTAATATTTATTTTTATCTCAATGCAGTCATTAAAATAACACATAAAATGTACGCTATAACAAAAATTTTATCATAATAATTTTTGGGGTCCTCAGCGACCCCGCGCTACACCTCGCGTTAAAACAAAGACGCGACGGGCGGGGGGTTAAGCGCAAATGTTTTTTTTTCTTTCTTGTACTAACTTTTGGTTATTGAAACATAAACAAAAATAAATATAATGTCGGTACTATAAATATGTATCTAATGCATTTCTTAACGAAACTTTATCATGTTAACATAGGAACCAACGTATTATAACACATAAATGTACTTTGATAAAGTTTGATAGCTCTATCCTAATATTAGCAATAAATTAATAACAATGTTATTCATCCTGACGATTTTTCTTGTTTCAGCACACATAAACCATATCAAAGAAGTGGCAGGGGTCGATAACGTGGGACTGGGAGCTGGTTACGACGGGATCAATTAGTAAGTCGCACTTCAAATTGCTTTGAAGTTCACCAATTCAAAGTTGTATTTATAAAAATATTATATGTAATGAACGCAGGTTAGAGACTGTGTAATAATAGTGAACTATCTCTGATGATTGTACGAAGCGATCGTAGGGTATAAAAGACCTGTTTGCGTGTGCTAGAGCTTCTTCCACTTTTAATCTTCCCTTACTGTACTTTGTACGTTATACTTTATTGTGCCTATCTTTACACACATATTATTATTTATAATAACCAATTTACATGCCGATTTTATACTGTTGTACAAATTCTTTCAATTTGTTTAGGTTGATAAATACAATAACAATAGCTTAAAAACGAGGTGAAGTCGATTGAGTGAGGTGGAGTCGTATTTTTTGTATTATCCCCACTACTGCCAACTTATGAAAAAAAAAACAAAATTCACGTTTATTTTACACGTTTTGAGTTTTTCAATTTAGTAAAGGTACGAGTTTATTCGCATGCTTAATCTATAAAGAATGAATGTCACCCGATCTATTCTTATGTTTATTTCATAGAATCAATTAGATCTGTGAGAACAGGCTTTTCTATAGAATAAAAACCCAAATTTGAATGGACTTTTCCATAAAGTCTTATAGATAATATCAGGTGAGAACTTGTCATTAGATGACGTGTTGTTAGGTGTCGTAATTTCGGTTTGGTCAAAAACCTACATCGATATCCAATTGTGAGAATAAATGTTAATTTCGGCATTTTGTTGGGTGAAGGCGATCATGCAACGAGTATACTGAAAAAAGATGGGCTTCAAAAAAATAACTATTAACCGGAATTCCTTACTCAACCATTACTGAAATTGCCAGCAGAAAAAAATATTACCAGAATGGCCAACAATAAAGAATAATAAATAAACGTCTTTTCAATTCATTGCATATTTTTAAAGAAATTATTTCATACAAAATTTAAGGCAAACGAAATCACCCCACGGGGGTGAAGTCGATCGACCGTTAACATTCGATATTAATTTCACTGATGAGAGAAAAATGTGTAGGTAGGCACTATAGTGTTCGTAGACAAAGCTCGTATCTATGTCATCATGAGGCATTTAAAAGTATTCGTAACTTGCTTTTAATTATATTGACGGGTGATAGTGATCATTCTTCTATAATTAACGGACTTGAATTTGTACACACACATACATTTTTAATTTTTTTTATTTAATTATGTTATTATGAAGTTCTGCAAGTATTTTAGTTTTTATTTTTGTTGCAGCTGTTTCGGCTTACAATGGAATTTTCAAATTGTAATGAATAATTTATACTAAAAACGTAGCATTAATAAATACCTAGGTACATCGATGATTAAGATAAATAATATTTTATTTTTATGAATTACGTGGAGTCAAAATAAAAAACGCGAGTAATCTATACTCACATATTTTTACTTTAGTGAAAAATTGGTGTCTAAATAAATACATAAAATTTTACAAATAATAAACAAAAGAATCTTAGTCAGTCGTCCCAGATAGAAACTTATACATATAAACTTTAAAACTATGATATCACATTGTTTTTGCGGTTAAATTATTAACAAGTGAGTGTGTAATTAATGTTAAATGTCTAACTCATCCTGTGAGAATTTTATTACCATTTTGTGCGTTGTATGGAAGCATGCATTTTTTTTCGATAACTGGAACTAAGAAATAAACGAAATAATTAAAAACACTTTGTTTTTACCACGATAATCTTTATTTAAAAAATCAACATGTTTCGAGAACGATGTTCTCTTCATCAGGACATTATATCTACTAAAAACTAAATTATCAAGTATAGAAAGACGAAGAAGTAGTGGGGGGGGGAGAGAGTTGGAAAGGGGAGGTGCTTAGAAGATCAACAGGGGGAGGGGGGGGGGGGGACAGGATTTTTTTTGGATTTAAACCTAACTATAATTAATAATAAGATTGAATTTAATATTTTTCGAAAAGAAACATACGCTGATATAATTATACACAACTCATCTTACCATCCATTTTCACAAAAACTCTTAGATTTCCATTATTTGATCAATAGATTAATTAATATCCCGTTATCCCTAAATGATTTCAAAGCTGAACTTAAGACCATTAAAATAATTGCATCGAATAATGGTTATAACTCCAAATTAATAGACGACATATAAAACAAAAAATATAAGAAAAAAATTCATTTGTCGTACATTTACCAATTGCTTAGTGATAATATTAAAAAACAATGGAGAAAGATATTGTTTATAAATCATCAAACCTCCCATTTAATCACGAAAAAAATTCCTTATACCATACAGCCAGCTTTTTATGCTAATAATAAATTGAAAAATTATATTTTAAATAACAATGACAGAGACCAAAAAATTAAAAAATCCGGAGTTTACCAATTGAATTGTATCGAATGATTGCAACCATTTTTACATAGGTAAAACTTGCAGAAATTTTGAAATGAGGCTTAAGGAACATTTGAAATGTCTAAATAGCAATAATTATTCGGAATTTGCTAACCATCTAATTGAATTTAACCATTCATTTGATATAAATGTTGGTTTTAAAATTTTACACACTAACGTTAGTGGTTTTCACTTAGATCTTTTAGAAATTAGGAAAAATGTCAACCGAAATTTAAATATTATTAATAATCAAATTAATTTTGTGAATGACCCTATCTTAAACATATTTCCATTGTAATTTTGTCTTTGATCTTCTAAGCAACCCCCCCCCCCCCCCTTTCCACCTGTCCCCCCCCCCCCCCCCCCCCCCCCCTTCCCCGTGTTGATCTTCTAACCACCTCCCCTTCCCACCTCTCTCCCCACCTCCCCACTGCTTCCATTTCTACCCACGCCTGTCTTTCTATACTTGATAATTTAGTTTTTAGTACATATAATGTCCTGATGAGGAGAACATCGTTCTCGAAACATGTTGATTTTTTTTAAAAAAGATTATCGTGGTAAAAACAAAGTGTTTTTAATTATTTCATTAATAAAATGGTGCCACAAAGTGAATTTGCAAAATTTGAAGAAGTAAGAAATAAACGTTCGCGAGATGTCTATGGAAATATGATCAAAAAAACTCGATTTTCTAGAATCTTCTGTCGTTTTCGTTTTCATGCAAGACATTTGAGAAGGAAAATTTCTATGTGGTTTTCAGGACGAACGTCGATGACGTCGATACGATTTCTCCCTGGGGCTAGTATACATTCGAATAATGAAAGTTGCCACATGTAATTTTGAAATGTGCCTTATGTAATGTAATTTTTTGTAACTTTTTCATGACGCTATAAAAGTATAAACCATGCTGAATTATCCCAGAACAACATATGATTTTAATGAGTTCACCCCGGATTACTGTACTTTTCAAAATAAATAATTCCCCACAATTTGCATTTATGTAGATATACATTGTATATACTCGTAGTATACTCGTATATCATCGAGGTCATTCACATTTTGATATTTTAATCCGTTTCCATATAGGTACAGTGGATTCCGTTTAATTGGGACAAATCTGGCCCAAACATTTTGTCCCAAATAAGCGGTGTTCAAAGTAAGCTAGGTTGGTAGGTAAAAAAAATAAAAGCGTGGTGCATCTCCTCCCCTCCCCCACGGCGCATACTTTTTTATTTATTTTTATTTCATAATATTTTATTGGTTACAGATTTTTTGTTTTTTTTTTGGCTACCACACTAGGCTAATGCCCGTGTTGTGGTAGTCATGCATTTAATATTTTAAACAGGAATTAAATACTATTTTATTGAAACAGATAACCATACTAAATAAAAATTAAGAAATACATGAAAGTAAATGAAAAATAAAGAAAAAAAATTATATTTTAAAGAAAAATAGAAGTAAAAATTATATTCTAATTTTGAAATATCTACATAAACTAATAATAATGATTAAGATGCTGCACGCCTGCCATTTTTGACCAAAAAGTCGCTTACTGAGACACGTTTTGTAAAGACTTCAGATGGGATTTTGTCCCAATTAAACGGAATAGTGTCCCTGATAACCAAAATAAATTATTATTATTTTATTTGTTTTGCTTCTGTTTCTGTTTTCGCCCAAATAACCGGCTGTCCGGATAAACCGATGAACCAATTATGCTGAATTGACTGTAGTTGGTTGATGGTTTCCGTTCTATAAACAGTAATATTTTCGATCGGGCTTTTAATTACAATTAATTTACCATTGCTCAACTAATTTAACTGCTCGATTCACGCGGTTGAAAATGCACTTCAAATAGTTATTTGCATTGTATCGGATATACGTTTAAAATTAGATAGAAATTTCACATTTTCGAATTTGTATTTAATTCCCCGTGGTATTAATTAACATAAATCAAATTTGTTAACTTTAGGCTCAGTGGCATTTGATCTGATGTGGGCATTGTCAATCTGTGGTTCGGCCACCTGCTTTCTTTAAAATTTATGTGTTCATAATATTATACAAAAAAATGTAGAGTAGAGATGTTTTTCGGATTCTACTGACTGAAAACATGGGTCAGCCGAGAGTCGCTGTGAGTTCCATACAACTGAGTTAGCTCCCATGCTTATTAGATTAATTCATGTTTTAATTCCTCCCCGAGGCTAAGTGAGTCAGGTGCGTCTGTTCATTATTTATATTACCTCATTTTCATTACCGTCTTAATTTTTTATTTATTTATTGTATTTTATAAATCTGTAAAATAGGGTTCAGAATGGGTAAAGCGCACAGTCAGGCACACGTTATCAAATAATGTTTTTAAATATTGTATCAAATAAAAAAATTTAATATAATCAAATTTCAAAAATGAATATTTTCGAACCACCCAATTATAAAATAAAAATTTAATTCTCTAACTCCACGCATTTTTCATTGAATAAAGAATAACAATTTTCCCGTTATATGATTTGATGCGAAATTTTCGTAATGGAGGTGGAATGTTCATTCTTTACAAGTTCCAAACAAATATATTAGTATTGAAAACACATTTTTTTATGTTGAAAATTTAGCTAAATAACTGAAAAATCCATGTATCGATTATATTGATTATGAAGAATTGTCGATTCTGAAGAAACTAAATCTAAATGTAACTTGTCCTTCGTACTTTAAACAACGATGATGAATAATTTGATTGTTATGTAATTATTGTAAAATAAATTGAATATTTCAGTACCCCTCGCGGTCTGGAAGACGTGTCATCCTACCCACTTCTTTTCGCCGAGCTGATGGCTAACGGCTGGTCAATGGACGACCTGAAGAAGCTGGCTGGCCTCAATCTCCTCAGAGTCATGGAGGCCGTGGAGAAGGTCAGCGCCGAGCAGAAGGTCTCGGGGATCTTGCCCTACGAGGACACCATGACTCCGAGACCTCCCGACCCCTACAACTGCTCCAGTCAAGACCTCTTCTAGACGAAATTTGAAAATGTGTCAATTTATCCATTTATATTAAACAAGCCCTTTATTGAATCAATATCCTCAACACTTCTCCGTATTAGTTATTACTCTGTCGTGCAGTGAATCTACTGAATCTAGTCTGCGAATGGAAATCTATAGGGAAGCCATTCATAAATCTTAAGCTTTTTCTACCCGTAGTACCTACGTAATACCTGTTTGTCTTATAAATAATATATCTAACGAATTAAAAATTACGTGTAGCCATTAATAAGTTTTAAAAAATCTAAAACTTTTGCGTGGATTTCAATTTGAGAAGCAATTTGTTTGGAGCTTTTAAAGACTTGTTTTTTTCGTAAAATATTTTTTTTTTTTTGGTGTATAATAAGAAAGCTTTAAATTAAAAACTTTAGTACATATTATGAATGATATTAGACTGATTTTAAATTATACACATATCAATACAAGAGTATCAGCGGGATAATATTATTTAAACGTTTCTTTATGTTAAAAAGCACTTTTTTTCTTCATTTAAAGTTTAATCGATTTAAAGTGTTTCTTACGGTAGAACAACGTCGATCTTTCTCTATTCAAAAAACTTAAATAGTGGATCCAAAATATTGTAGCCAATTTAGCTATAAAATAACTGAATTTTGATTACAGGAAATCCAAATAAGGAATTAAACTACTCTTATATTATAAAATTATACTATTGTTGTTATATTTTTATCCAAGCGCAACAAAATAATAGTGTTGTTCCAAATAATTAATATATTTATTCTTATTCATCAAAACTTTTATTAGACAATCATTATTTGAAATCCCCTAAAAATAAATCACCCTTTTCCTATAATCTAGACATTTAGTAATGAGTGCCAATTTTTTAAATAATGTTATTGCTATGAAATGAAATATATGGAAAATGCTTAAAATATTATGGAAACTTATTTAACTACAACATATCTCTTTATGAAAGTATCATTATTATTTATTTCTCTCGTTTTTAATATCTAATTCTTGTACAGACCAGAGTTGGTTTTTCAATGTGAAATCTTCCGCTGAATTTGTTTTACGTAAGTGATATCAATATCATTAGCATTTGAGTTTTCTTTCTTAAGGAATGTAAAAATAGGCGATGACAGCCGAATCAATTCAATTAATTCATTCCTTTGAAGCGAATGAATGATTCATGAATAATCTGTTGAGTCGTTTTATCAAGATATATGTGACATATTTTTGTGGAACTATAAATTTATTCAGTCCTGTTACATTATAAATTAATGAATTCTTAATATTGCTCTTAATTATTATCAAGCGCTTTTAGTCTGAATTAACAGAGTAAAGGATTTTTTTAGATGAAATGTATTGATTCAGTCTGGATAAATGATATGCGTTTAAGGTGATACTTAAAAGAATTCATAATCTACTCTTTCATAGATGGCACGAATTTAATTATTTTGGAAAAAAATAATTGCAAGTTATGCTTTCAAATATTAAAATGAATTACTTGTTTCCGCCCGTACATACGCAGTTTTTAAATAGTTTTGTCCATAAGCAAACTTAACTCTTTCAAGAAAGCCTTATAAACAGAATATTGTATGGAATCATCGATACAAAATTGTACCTATTTATAAGCCTTATTTATATTTTCAAGCATAATTTGCAAATGGGTTTTTTCCCAAAATAATTAAACTCGCACCATCTCTCAAGAGCAGATTATTTCATTATCACTTTAGATGGTGTAGAAAATATTTAAATCTCTAAAAACTGTCACAAAATACTTATACTTTTTACTTTTTTATAGATCTGTAGGGATCGTAAAATTAATATAATCCTGTCTCAGTGAGTAACCAAAATGAACTAAATACGGAATTAATTCATGAAGCGTGAATTGTGAATAAACCTGTCAATATCGACGAAGAGATAAATTGAATTGTGGCGTAGTAATACATTCGCGGGCAGACAACACATTGAAAATTCTTAACTTTTTTTCTTGTTAATACCTAACCTTACAACAATGATAACCTTGTTTGCAATGCTTAAGGTTAATATGCATTTTTGTGTAATTTCTATCCTATGTAAATCTAACGGTTATGCTTATCAATATGTCAACGTATTGATGTATATATGTAGGAGCGTGTATTATTCGAATCAACGAAATTTTATAAATGAATATTATTAATGAAAGAAATAAAATATTATATGAATTATTATGAACATTATAGAAGTAATCACGTAATTAAAAGTGACCAATTATATAAATAAATGTTGAGAATAAAAATGAATAAAACTAGCGAGTTTTTAACTATCCTCCTATCCTCCTAAAAAGCGTGGACATGAAATTATTGGAAAAAGTATTTCCAATTCAAAAAACGTTACTTGCGACAACACATACCTACCTACATCATTTTTAGAAAAGATATGTTTCCCGATCTGAACGCAGTTTATAAAAATTCAACTTTTTTTTCTTTGAAAGCACCAATTCAGTATGTAAATTACTATAATCAAAAATCAAACACCCTAGAATCAAATAGCCAACGTTCGTAGAAAATGTATTTACATAACCTTGGCCAATACCTGCAAATTCTGACATTTTCCATACAATTATGGTATGATACGTTCGCTATTAGGTTTGTTGACTGAGCGTAACGAAGTATTGCTTTCTTTAACACGACCATTTGGGATCCGAGGTCTACTGTTAACATGACTACTAGTATTAACAATAAGTCCTTTTTTATTTAGTTTTTATCAATGTAGACGTAGATGTTCTAACTTAAATACCAGAACATTTTTTTGAATAGGTAGTTTTAATAGTTAAAATAATTTTCGGGTTTCCCCAAATTGCACCAAATCTGTGGTTGTCTTTGTGACGTCACCAGTCACAAAATGTCTACATTTTGTATCAGGCATTGTATAGCGGCGTTGCATGGCGGCGCGGCGTCGAGTCGAGACTTTTTTTCTTAAGTTTAACCGCTTTTAATATTGAAGAATACAAGGTAATCAATATATATATATATAAATCAAATGTGGACACTAATTTTCCTCTTCTTCTGAATGTCAAGTGTGTAAAATTTGTCAAAAAGTAACAAAATGGGGTGGGAAAAGGGGATGGGGGTGGTTTTTCGAAATCTCGTGTGAACAGTGACCTTTCTCTTATTTTGAAGGTCAAGTGTGCAAAATTTCAATAACGTAAGCCATAAACAGACACTCTGCTTTATGTTTTGGAAGAAGAAGGTATAGTGATATACAGCGTTGCCCGGACTGATGAATTGCTGTAGAATTTTTCCAAAACTTTAAATAACAATTTATACGTTCTATGTATAATTATATGACCAGTCAGTGGTTGAGTGCGCATAGCGCTTAGGTCGAACCCGGGAGTCGCATGTTCGATTCCTCGGCTGGCTAAGTCCTCCATCATAACACAAGCAACATTTTAGGCTTTCTGTGGTGGTAATAGGAGATTTTAAAACATTGTTGGGTTATTCGTAGCCCAGAAATGTTTGTCTTTCTTTAAAAAAAAAAATAATAAAATAACAACAAACTCATGCTTGCAGAATCAGCGTTTGTTGTTAAATTCGATTTTCTTTTCTTGAATGAATGAATGTATGCAAATCTTGAAAGTGGAAATAAAACCGCTTCCCTACATCTGAGCGAGCTGAAACTCATCATGGCTTGAAAAAACAAACTCGTTGTCGACTAAAATGCATTGTATCACTCGCATTGGTGGCACTCACGTACACACACATTAATAAAAATAGGCCATGCCCTTCCGCGCCGGCAGTCCGATCCTGTACGCGTGCGGTCTAACAATAATAATTGTCTGATCAGACAATCGGAAAGCAAAACTTGATTTTTACGCCTGGCCTTACACTTTTTAAAATATAATACTACAAAAAATAACAACTAGCAGAGCACTATAGGAATGAAATTGAAAACTAAACACATTATCACACAAAGTAGAACACGGTAATAAAGTATGTAGGTACATATTATATTTAATAACTGAAGGTCCGAATGGGACATCTAATTTGCATATTTTTTAGCTTTGCGAGTTACATCTGTAGTCGATGGGTTTTCGATCATAACCACGACCAGTGTGCCTACAATAATAATTATCTCTTTTTACAAATCATGGCATCAATGTAATGCAAATTGCAAAACTAAAACGCGCAAGGCGCTTTGGTCTTGGCCGGTGGCTCTCAATAGATTCCGCAATCAACATAATATTGCGGAATCTATTGAGAGCCACCGGCCAAGACCAAAGCGCCTTGCGCGTTTTAGTTTTGCAATTTGCATTACATTGATGCCATGATTTTGTAAAAAGTATTCGTACGTCACAGATACTTCTGGGTTGGACTGAAAATAACGGCAAAATATATTTTGTAATTCAGTACTGAAGTAATTGAGTCGTTTTCATAAATTTATAACAGAAAATTGGTAGTAATCCTGAAATTTATGAGTTGAAATTTAAAAAAATACTTCAAAAATCAGATAATTCACGAACAACAAACCCCGTAATATCAACATAGAATGTCTGCGAGAAGAAAATCATCTATGAAATTTCTATAATTATTGTCTATGTATTATGTTCGCTGATTGTACAGAATCTGTCAATTTTCTTTCTATTGCTCGCCTGTTTCGTGATCCTCCGCAGCGCAGTGAATAAATTACAGTCCTGGGATATTTAATATACTTTTTAGTGCTCTGTTATCTTACAGAATTAACGTTATTTCCATCCCATTCTAAAATTATCTTATCGAATGATGGACGGAAATCGCGACGAAGCGGATCGATGCCTCGAAATTGGAAAACGGGCATTTTTCGAGGGCAAGTTTGAGAAGGCCGAGAAGTTCATCCTGAAGGCGGAACGTCTGTTTCCTTCAAACGTAGCCAAAGATCTGTTGGCGAAAGTGAAAGTGGCGAGTGCCAATAACAGCGAGTCGCGGAACAGCGATTCTGAAAACGTCAGACGTCGTAAGGCTTCTCCTGCCAATGTGAAAAAATCTGCCGAAGAAGAACCTAGCGAGCCCGATTACACTCCCGAGCAACTAGAAGCCGTCAAAAGTATTAAGAAATGTAAAGATTACTACGAGATTCTCAGCATCTCTAAGGACGCAACGGACAGCGACGTGAAGAAGGCGTACAAAAAGCTGGCGCTGCAGCTTCACCCAGACAAGAATAAGGCGCCTGGAGCCTCGGAAGCATTCAAGGCTATCGGCAACGCTGCCGCTGTGCTGACGGATGCAGAGAAGCGCAAGCAGTACGATGCCTTCGGGGCTGATGATGAGCGCGTGCAGCAGCGCTCTGGCCACGCACATCATTACTCCTACACGCGTGGCTTTGAGTCTGATTTTACAGCGGAGGAGCTGTTTAACATGTTCTTTGGCTCTGCCAACACGCATGTCTACGCTCGGCGCACACGCTTCCCTCGGGAGGCTTATCCTGCCCAGCGTGAGCCTCAAGGTGGCTACGCCAGTCTCTTGCAGATGTTGCCCATCCTCGGCCTGATCCTGCTTTCCATGATGTCTACATTCTTCATCTCTGATCCCGTATACTCACTCACGCCCAGCCACAAGTTCCCCATGCAACGGAAGACAGAGCAGCTCAAGGTACCTTATTATGTAAAGGAGAACTTCCACACGGAGTATCAGGGCTCACTACGTCGTCTGGAGCTCACGGTACAGGAAGAATACATAGGAAACTTACGACACTCTTGTTACCGGGAACGCAACTACCGTGACTCCATGACTTGGAAGGCAAAGAACTTTGGGGACAAGCAGCAATTCCAGGCTGCGCAGAGTATGAAGATGCCTTCTTGTGAGACCCTTCAGAATCTACAAAGATAAGTTTCAGTCTCCGAATCTTCGTAGTATAATATTATGTTCCTCCCTTAACTCGCATCCTCCCTTACATTGTGCCACCGCTTGACCACAAACCGTTTCCCTTTGCGCTGTGGCCCCCAGATAGAACAGGTCTCATGGTAGTAGGCTGGACTCTCCTAGACTTTCCTGACTATCACCTTACAAAGTACTACAATGACCATTGAACTGTCTAAACTTCAACCATTTATTTAAAAAATATATATATTTGTACATAATACTTTTTATTGTTATGTTTTGTTGTTATGTATGTATTTAAAATGGTTAAATTAATTTGAACCTTGTGCAATAATTCCATATTGAGAAAATTAGTTCATAAATGCCACAGGTTAATTGTAGAATCTGCCAAAACCTTTTATACACTGTTGGCCTTCCGAATTATCTAAAATTGATGAACTGCATTTTCTTCACACAATAGATTCGGGTACCTATGTAAATCATCCAACATTATTCAATTGATCGATCCTATCAAAAACTATACTTGTTAAATTTTTTCTCCGATGCCAATAGTTTGGGCGTTAAATGTCTGGAAAGAAATCCATTTCATTTATCTGATCAATCTGCTTTGTTTTGAAATCATTGTTCAACATTCTGTTTTAATATTTTGTGGCAAGATCTCGAATCACATCATTTATAGTCATTGTCAGACAGAAGCCATGAGATACGAAAAGTAAGAAACTTAGATATTGTCGGTAAATTCAGTTTTTACAGATAGGTTGAAAGCCAATGTTCCCATATTATGCATTATTTGTCTGGAGCTCATGATAATTTGCATTCCGTGACATTATTTTTATTCATTACTTATTCATATTTTCCACTGAAACATCAAATATACATAAATTATAAATAAGATTTTTTTCTTGTTTTCTCACAAAATACAGTCAAAAATTGCAGTGTGAACCTGTAATATATCGACGCTGGAAAGGATAAATGGCTAAAGCGTCTTTCAGCCACTCTTCCTTTCCAGCGTCGATATCAATTTATTATGGGTTTTGTATGGTAGGCACTGTGTGACTGTTTTACAATGATAATGTTAACTTGTGCAATTTTTTTAGAACAGTCAAAATAGTTTGGTGTGATGAAACATGTTTTGCATTAAATTTGATGTTCATCTTTTTACAGATTAATTTATTCTTCCTTGGTTAGGGAAGATGAAAGGTAGTATAATCATATTGAATGTAATTTTTAAAGTTTTCTCTATAAACTGGTCACAATATTTGACGGAGGAGAAATCATTCTAAAATATTTTTATTATTTATTAGAATAAAGTTAAGACAAACCTTTTAAATAATTATAGTGTTTACCGCACTCCTAATTGTCCCATTTTCAATTTTTACCCTAAATTTTAACATCTGTTTTTCTAAATCGTTTGAGTTAGTTAACTTTGATAAGTTAATAACAATGATTTTAATTTAAATGAAAAATTATTTTGTTTCTTATTATACAATTTTACAAATAGTCTAGTAAATAGTCTAATAAATAGTAAAATAAATAACTAACCTTCTTCAGGACCGTAAAAATATAAACTAACTTAAGTACAGACATTTACATATGTGTAGACAGACCGCCTCCAAGTTATTAAGGCGCAAGCCTATTCCATTTTTATTTTGGACTTGTACCTTTTTTTTTTATTCTTGACGGAGACGGTTTACGATTAGTTCCCGTGAGCACTTAGGCCATAGGCCCATTGTGATATTCCTCATTTTACCTCAATCCTTTAACAACAACCCAGTCCCTTTAATAAAGTTCACCAGAGTTGTTATTGGAAATGAAGCTATATCTTCTGGTTCGACAATGTGTCTTTCCAGGTCTCATTTCCCCTCTTCACTCATCCTTGGTTCCCTGAAGGCCCACGAGGGAAGAGGGCTTCATCTCTCCTCTCCACTCCTTAGTTCCCCGAAGGCTCCACGACGGAGAGTCCACCTCCCCTAGGTTCCCTAAAAGCCCTACAAGGGAAGAGTCCACCCCACCTTGGTTCTCCGAGGGCCCCAGGAGGGAAAAGGACTTCATTTATTCTCTTCATTCCTCCTTGGTTCCACAAAGGCCCCAAAGGGGAGGAAGACTTCATCTCTCCTCTTCACTCCTCCTTGGTTCCACAAAGGCCCCAAAAGGGAAGAGTTCACAGAGATAGTCTCATTTCTCCTCCTTACTCCTACATGGTTCCCTAAAGGCCCCACATGGGAAGAGGACATCATCTCTCCACCTCACTCCTCCTTGGTTCCTCGAAGGTCCCACTCTGGAAGAGTGCCGTTCCCCTCTTGGTTCCCTGAAGGCCCCACAAAGGAAGAGTTCATGGAGGTGGCCTCAGCTCTCATCTCCACGGCTTCTCCTCTTGGTTCCACCTACAGGCAGGCCCCAGGAAGGAAGTCCACGGAGGTGGCCTCAGCACTCCTAGGTTCTCAAAAGGCCCTTAGTTTTTGAATGATCCAATTTTTTGTCCCACGAGTTACCAGGGAAATAGAAGGTCCACTCCAGCAGAGCCCCGAGTGCTGGAGTAAGGTCTAAATACTCGGAGATGCGACCTTGTTTCTCGGAGGAACCGTTCGTGACACAGTTCCCCAGGACATTCAGCCTGAGCGCGGTAGCTCACACCTTGGCTTGGGATGGCTATTGCAGATTTGTGTTTCTACTCCCTGATCGATGGGTTCGCCACACTCCCTACGCTAGTGGACTTGTACACCTGTAAACATTATGTTATAACCCCTGTTAGTAATTATGAAAGCAAACAAAAATGTTAATAGTTTTTTTTAAATAAACAAAAGGAATTATCCAAAAGTCCAATTTTAAAGTTGTTCCCTTTCTCCTCCCACCCCCCTACCTACACCTACCGTGCTCTGATGTTCTATCCCCCTCTAATATTTTTCTCTCGTATTGTTTAATTCTTTATAAATAAATATGTATGTAAATGACTGTACTCCGCATCCGAGCTCAAAAAGAAGAAATGGAGAGATGTGAAATTACGAATGTTAGAGGAACGCTCTAATATTTGGAGTGATAAAATCGATGCGAAAATGTTTAATAAAACACAACTCATTTAGAATAGAGAAAAATCTCATGGAACGTATCTTAAGTATCATTTAAAGAAACATTGTGAATTTTTTCATACATATAACTTGTAAAATAACTGAAACAAACGTGTTTATAATAATTTTCGGAGCATACTTTGCGATTTTTTTCTATCGAGGGAATTTTATATAATTTGTGTTTCGGCATGAAACGTGTCTAGTTATTGTCTTCAAAAATAACATATGTTTTTTAAAAGCTTGAAAACTTCAAATGTTTATGGGAGATATGTAAGAAATCCTAAGAAGATTAATTGTAACCGAAACTAGTTGAATATTTTTAAAATTGTATATTAAAGAGGTTTAAAACAAAATAATTTTTCATTTTTATTATAACGTCAAGCCACAAAGAAATTGTTTTCTTCGATAAAGATATTAATGTTGGTAAACTTTTGGAGTTCGGAGAATAAAACAACTCATTCATTGTGTTAAAAACAACAATAAGGTGATTTCTCATAAAAAATATGACTGCATGAATTATTCTTCTTTGTGGAGAAATTGATATCAAGAAAGCACTCTATAATTTCCTGCCATTTATTTAAACTCTTCATATACTTTTGAATATTTTCTATAAAATAAACTTATAGCATTTATATGATATTTCAAGCCTCATTATTAACATTACTAAGATCAAATTCTATATAGCTTAGAGATCTATTTGAGGGTTTAACACCAAACAACCTTATCTACAAAAAACATTTTTTGTAGATCACATTGTATGACATTAAGGTCTCATACTGTGCTAATCAATATTTTAAATACTTCTCTTGGTACCTAAATTTAAATTTTAAATTATTTTTAACCTAACTTTTATCAACTAACCAACTCGCTGGGAGTTTAATATATATATTATATCATTGATACTAATAATTGATTGTAGTGAAAGGCATTTTATTCTGGAGTTTTTAACAAAGCTTATTTGTTTTCATCGTTTCGAACAGCAATATCCACCCATAATATCAATAATGCTCATTATATATAATTATTCAGAAAGACATGTTATAAGTTAAGAATTATTACTATGTTTATTGCTATGTTTTTTACTTCTTACTCCTGTTCAATATTTCACCGGCATTAAGTGTTTCATCATCCAGGTTATTTGTTAAGTTATTTCAAAACCATTGACAACATAATGTTTTTAAATAACTTATGTATTTGTTTCACAAACCAAGTATGTCAGTTTGCTTTACTCACCTATTGGCTTGAATTGCAAGTTGTTGTGATTGGAATTTGAAGAACCTGTGTAGGTTATGAATGTTATTTTTATAAGATTTGTTTATTATTTATTCTCCTGACCAAGAAACCCTGCCAAATTGAAGCTGTAAGGAAAGATTTTCATGTTAAGTCTGTAAATTACATTCTGTTAGTTGCCCAGTGTAATTATTAATGAGATTTTCGTGATAAATTTTTTTATAACTTTGTTACACATTTTATAATGCGTCTTAAATTTTATAAAAATAATTCTGTGATACCTGTCTGCATTCATGTTCCGGAAGCTATTTTGATTAGGTTGACATGTTCTCTACTCTGTTCACTGAGAAGAAATCATTTTTCAAAATAAACTTATGAGTTTATAAAAGAGGAACTAACGAAAACTTAGTGTCTAGTTCTAGTACTTATTTTGATTCACTTAACAGTTCATAGCTTCGTTGGTGCTAACAATATACACATACTTATGTATGCATTCATCTCATAATGAGTACAGACTATTGTAGAAATTTTATCAACATTTATATACAAGCATCATAATTAAAATATTGCCTTAGCTTTGCTTTACAAGGCATTTTGTCTAATTTATTTTTTTCTCTTTTAAAAGTGAATTCTTCTAGGTGAAATATAAATGAGTTTACACTATTTGAACTGAAAAAGAACTTAAGCTATAAACCGAGTTTTTGGCTCTCGAAATAGATGCTGGGTATTACTTTATTTTGGATTTGTAAGGTTAGTGTCATGACAACTGACATAAAATGCCACTAT
Source organism: Limnephilus lunatus (assembly GCA_917563855.2). NCBI lineage: Eukaryota > Metazoa > Arthropoda > Insecta > Trichoptera > Limnephilidae > Limnephilus > Limnephilus lunatus. The sequence continues at coordinate 89,177,309 of OU830595.1, read as the reverse complement.
CCAGTACTAGCCACTTGACTATCAAACGATGAACTATGATGTTCCACACACAACGATATACGTGCAACTTAAGATTGAATTAGGAATATCAATGATGGATGCCATTCCTCGTCCTTTTATTAATTTTATGACTAAAAGCTTCATTTAACTACATTTGAAATTCTATCAAAATAATTTACTGCTCCAAATTGAACTATGCTAACTTCAGACTTCAGTAAGCTAATGTGTTTTGCCCTACCACAGTTAATTTATAAATATATGTATATTATTATACTTATATGTATATCATTTTTAACTATTTTAATATTATTTAATTTGTCACATTTATTTTATTGTACGAGAGGACAATAATTGGAGTTTGCGAAGTTCAGTTTGTGGAAGTATAGTTTTATCGTATTATGTGGAGATGGTACTGTTCCTTCGGCAATGCGTGGTGGTGTTACATAATAGGTACTTTAGATAAACTTTGAATTTATTTATTGCATTTTCTTGACTACCTTTATTCATTTTGTAACAAATCCTATTTGCACAAATCTTTTTTTATTATTATCACCTGCTAAAACTGATTTTACTTTCGGAATACTGTTGTAATTATTTAACTCGGTTACTCCATCACGTACCACGTTGCAGAACACTAAATGTATCTTATTAATGTATATATTATATATATTATTGTTTTCTCATTAGTCATTAGTTATAAAAAATATAATTTATTGAGTTTAAATAAAAATGAATAAATGTAATCTGGTTTTATACTTTATCCCTATTCTGTCCCTGTTCTGGTAGAAAACTTTAACTCTAATAGGTTTTTGTTTAGGTCCGAATAGAAACAAACGGATCACCCATGTAAACATCCTGTTGTAGTTTAGTGAAATTTTGGTTTATATTTTATGTAGGTATTTACAACATTAGGTACACCGGTAAGTTAGATGTGTATTGTGGAATCTTCTAAAGCTGCAAATGACGAATCCTAATGGTGGATTTAAACTTGTCTGACGTGTTGTGTCGTGGCGCGTCAGAACGGTATCTGTTTCATACATTTAATATGGGGTGAGGTTTATATTAGTGCAACGCTATCTGACGTGATGCGTTCTGTTGTTTTGCATCAAAAGCTATCTCGATCTCGAAGGTGGAGGTCACGGGAGCTGCCGCATCACAACAGATCAGACAAGTGTGCACGGGTCACTACTGTATTGTGTTATTCAAAATATCATCAGAACACGACATACAGATATGAACGCTAGCCATCACGTCAGAACACATCACGACACGTCAGACTAGTTTAAATCCACCATAATGCAGGTTAATCAGTAAGTCGTGTATCGTACATCATCAGAACTTCGACTTTACACTCCTGTTACGTACGTTACATGTGACTCATTTAACACTGATTAACCTGCGTTAGGCTAACGCAAAAGATACAGAATTTCCTGTTTGAGGTGGATGTCAAATATCTGCATCATCTGTAAAAGCTCCATTTATCATTTTTATTTTTAAATTTTATTAATTTGCATTTACTTAATTGTTTGATAATGACCGATATTTATGTGGGTTACTTTATTAAATTGTGAAATTATTAACCCCGATACAGCGAGCCCTAGTGGGGTTAATAATTATATGCTAAACAATGTATTTTAATTGTGAAGAAACAATAAATAAATCGGTTTTAAAAAACTTTCCTTTGGGATCTTTTGGATCTGCTGAGAGTAGGTGCAGGGTCTTTAACTGATTGCTAAAAAAACAATATTCTAGTCCCAGCTAGAGATCTTTCTAGTATCTTCTGTCTTTTTCGTCACATTTCTTCAATTTTCTGTTTTGTCATTGAACCTTAAAAAATGAACTTGTAGGTTTCTTTAGTCAATAAAATAACATATAATATTTGTTCCTCCAACAACGTGGCAAAAAAAAAAAACAAGTGAGTTTTAGACTACACGACTGAAGTAAAACTTCACTAACTTATAAAAGAAGAGAGAAAGAAAATATGCGCGCGCACTGCTCTCTCTTGCTCCTACAGTGTGATACAGAAAATAGGCCTGCACTGTGTCTTAGATATACGAAACGTTACTATGAGAGAAAGAAAATGGGTGCTCGCACCTCTCTCTCTTGCCCCTACAGTAATAACGAAACGTAACTATCTCTTTCTATCTTCACTAACATATATCTCCGTCTCAAATTTCGTTCACCTCGCCCGATCACACTTTTCGTAATGTTCTCGTCACGCATTCACCAGCTTACTCCCCAAGTCAAGCGTGCGTAAAAATTTCTATCTGATTCTTGTTGGCTTTCACCCATCCGCAGCTGACAGTCAATCTGAAGTCATCAACACATTTCATCTGCGGGCGACCTCTGTTTCGCTTTACTAACTAAGGAGGCAAACAATTTGATCCAAACTGTACTTAACATGTTTCAATTTGTTTTACTCTTTTTGAATTAGATGAAATTCTGTGATAGGTTGAAGTAAAAGCTTTTGTAGCCTAAGGGTTAAATCTTTACAAAAATATATTATTTGAAAATCATATGTAAGCCTTTTCCTGAGAACTTCTTGGGTACACATTATTTTAAGATAAATAAATACATTGATTAAATTTAAAGTTTTTATTTACTTAGACATTTCCAATATTTACATAAATATGATCATTATTGTCAAGGGAACAGATTCATATTGTCATCCATTATACAAATGCAGTCTGTAATCACCGAATTCATATAATTTTAAATGAACCCAAATTTTAAGCTAATAAACAACAAATATGTAATTCTATTATGCTGTGTTTACATTTGCGAACCAACATGCGAGCTGAACCACGAATTATATGAAAGGAACCAAAAACCACAAGCGGAGTCTCGCACCGTTTGCAGTTGCTTCGTTCTTTTTCCATAATTCGTGTTTCAGCTCGGCAGTTCGACTCCCATGAGTGTACGTAACCTAAGAGATTCAAGGATGTTTTTATAATTTATAATATTATATAAACTGTTATAAAAGTTTTCTAACGTAAGCATAAGCAATGTAAATCTTAAAATTTACATAATATATTATTATTAATTTAAAGATTTTAAAAAAAAAATTATGGTAGAGATTCTTACTAAATATTGAGGTGATTTTTCACAAAAAACAGCGCTATATAAGTCATCCAAATATTATTATTAAAAAAATTCAATTCATTGGTGTCTCGCTAAAAACATGAGATCTGTGAATTCTGGTGTTGTTTATTGTTGTATATTTGTGCAGTATTTTTCTGTCTGGAATTTATAAGGAAGAATTTATAATTTTTTTTTCAATCAATGTTATCATTTTGTAAAATCATGTCCACCATGAGCTAAGGAACTTCTTAAATGTTTAATTTTCAAAAAATAAAATATTTTGCCATTACTTTTCCATATTTACCAAATACAGTAATAAAAATCTATTAAAAAATAGTTTTCAAGTTATTAAGTTATAAATTTATATATCAAGTTTTAAGGCACACTTACTATTGCACAGGGAAAATTAATTATGAATGTATCTGAAAATTACAATGTACCAATACATATTTTTATGGCACTTTTTTTTTAAAAAGAAAGATGAACTTTCCCGGATTACGAATAAACTGATAATATTTGAAAATCTCCTACTACCACCATAGTAATCGGAAAATATTGCTTGTGTAGTGATGGAGGACGTAACCAGCCAAGGAATCGAACATGCGACGCCTGGGTGGAACCCAAATGCGATGCCAACTCAGCCACTGACCGGTCAAGGACATGTAAAGTATACTGAATTATTTCCTGACTATTGTAAATTTTAGCTATCTATTTGAAATTTTCTATAAAATGAAATCATTTTGGTAAGGTATGGAGGACTCCATTCATTCTTGTCTATTGCAAGAATATTTCAAATATTTGTCTAAGCGCCTTTTCAATATTCAAAATCCAATTATCGCCAAACTGTGACTTGAATAAATGGAATTTTCTAGTGTGTAAACCATGTCCTGTCTATTGGTAAGGAATTTATTCCTTATTAATACAGTATCACATTCCTCTCCGTTTCTAATATTTCAACAATCTGTCGGTCGATCACGATTGAACAGTGGATTGTAAAGTCAAATGATAAGTTTTGAAAATTTTAATGATTACCATATTTTATGAAAAAAAAATATCTAGGTGAGTAAGATAAATTGTTTTCGCGAGATTCGTATTATCTGTTTGAAGGAAACCACAAAAATTCTTATAAGATACTTATTATAAAGTGAATCGCCATAAAATTTAGCTCTCAACCTCAAAGTACCCCTGTTCTTTCATCTTTACTTTTTCTCATTATACTGACACCCTGTTCCGTCTATTAGTAAGGTATGGAGTTATGTATACTTTATGAATTCCATTACAAGCTTCACATTTGTAATATTTTAAGTGAGTAACACCCTGTTCTCATGAGAAGGTGTCCAGAACTGTGATGGCGAGTCCGTGGTGTGGCCACTCGTAGTGGGAGGCCACCTCCCCCTCCACGGCAGCCCCCTCCAGCCCTGCCAGCTGCTCTGCCATCTCCAGAGCCAGCGGACACGGAATAAACACCTGCAATTAATGTCATTCTTATTGAAAGAAGGGTAAATGCTGGAATTTCCATTAACAGAGAACTGGACGCGATTGACGCTAATAAAAGATAGATAATTGTCCAAAGAAGTGAAGCTAGCAGTCACCAGTTTGGGTGGTGAAGAGAAAGGGTCAAGTTATGAAGCCGACTCCTGAATTCCTCATGCCTGGAAAGCACCTGTGTCATGTAGTGATCCATTTTAATGTGTGCCCAGCCCTTTCCATTCTGAATTTGTGCACATCGAGGCACATACGTACACAAAGAAAAGCTTTAATTATTCACCAAATCCAGAGATATTCTGTATCTTGAATATATATTTACCTGAAGCCAGCCATTAAGGGCTGCAATGGGTTTAGTAGCACTAGCTAGTGCCCCACCCACTCCGGGGCCCAGCAGAGTGATGGCTTGAACCCCTCCAACGGCAGTCCAGGTGAAGTGGGCGCCGTGCACCACTCTTCCTCGCAACGCCAGGGGTAGTAGGCTGGCCGCTTCCTTGTCGAAAAACAAGTGCACCCTGGACAGGTCCCCTTCCTCTGCCACCGCCCCCTTGGGAGGAAGCTGCATTACTTCTTCCAACAAAGCATTCTCCATGTCGGTCATTTTAAAACTATCTGTGGACATGGAGATATCTTTATCGGCTGCTAATGACTTGGCGGTTGAATCATTGACATGGAGCTTTTTGGAAGATTCACAAAGTTTTGTACTGTCAGTCGACATCTTGCACTCATCCACAGGAGCACCTTCTCGACTTGTAGATTTTGAGATGATATCAGAGAGTCCGCGCTGCAGAACGCATTTGATCTCTTCTTTGACGGTTTGGGGGATCTCGGAAGAGTCCCGTTCGGGCGCCGGCGGGGCAACGGGGGGCAAGGGCTCCCAGCGGCAGGAGGCAGCCACCCCGCTGAGGTCTGAGGGTCCCTGTGGGTCCGCGGGGAGCTCAGCTGACTGGACGCGCTGCATGTCTGTCACCAGCCAGGGACCGCAACTAGAAAGATTATTTACTTGAAGGTTAGGATACGTGTCATTATTAACAGGGTACTGCCATCTTAAGAGGCACTCGCTGTTAAGAGTGAAAAACATAAATAACTGTAGGAAATATAAAGACGGTTAAGTCAATATTCAAATAATAATTAATCAGGGGACATGGCGGAAGTCCCATTGACAACCCTAGTGAACTTTATTAATTGGCTAATATCAAGGTAAAACATTGTTGAAAGCACAATGTTGCTTACAGGAGCTACTCAGACCCCATCTCCTTTCAATCTGCAATAATAGTAGATTAAAGATTGATCAAACACTTTATAAAATAAAATGAGCATTCTACCTTTGAAGATCAGCTAGGGCTTCGAGGAGAGGGGTACCCCCACAGCGTTGAGCCGAGCGGAGCTCCGAGTCCGTCACCCCAACAACCTACAAGCAAGATAAAGGTTAGGTTAGGTTCATTTACATCTACACAATACTACACATGTGACCTACTCGGTTTGCTAAATCTATGTTATTTATTAATACTTTCATCTCTATCAATGTCTCCAGTAGCAATGTGTAGGTTCAGTTGGAGTGGGCTCTTGAACTCGGGTTCTTCGCGGGAAGCGGATCCTACTCCTACTCCTTTTTCAAATCGACTACTCCCAGAGAACCCGGTCCAAAACTCATACCCAAACCCGGAACTCAGGGGTCTGAGCCCTCGCGAGTCGGGAGCAGGTCCCGGGTTCGATTTCTTTTGCGGTTTCCGACTCCGAGGTCCGGCTCCGCTCGAACCCGTGAGTCTCGGTCCGAGCCACTCGCGAATTGGGAGTGGCTCCCGGGACCTGCTCCAAGAACTCGTGTACTTTTAAAGGGAAGCACGTCTCGGAGGCCTCGAGCAAAATGCAGAACTTACCCATCTCTAATCTCCAGGGCTAATCACAAATACCTCATCATCATCATCATCATCTTCTTCCCCTTGTCCTATTCGGGTCGGAGACAAATACCTAAGTAATTTAATTTTTAAATAAAATATATCGACGATGGAAAGGCGAAGTGACTAACAAGCCATAATACAGCTGGAAAAAGAAATGGTTCAAGCGCCATACAGCTGTAGGGTTTGTTAGTCACTTCGCCTTTCCACCATAGATATTATTATTGTTGAAAACAGTTCCTGTTGTTATGTAATTCAGAAAGAATGCAATGACAATTAATTTTATACACTACGTACATAATCTTACTAATATTATAAATGCGAATGTTTGTATGGATGTGTGTTTGTTACTCTTTCACGCAATAAATACTGAATGGAATTTAAAAATTCTTTCACTAATCAAAAGTTACATTATTTGCTAGTAATATAGGCTATATATATTGGTAAGTTCTAGCGTTATGAATAAGCCGTGGCATTATGAAATTATTTACTATAAGTAATTGTTTAACGTGGGCTGTCATTTTGTTATTTGTTTAGGTTACTCTGGAGATTCCTTTGATAGCAAAAATTCAAATATGTATAAAATAGGTACTAATCTACATTTTGACCTTAGCCAACTGCGGGGGGTGTGGCGGGGGGGGGGGGGGGCGAATATGCGAGAGAAGCCAGGGGCAAAAGCTAGTCTAGCTATATAAAGAGGTAATATTTGTTTGTTTGTTTGTGTGTTTGTTTGCATCGAATAGGCTCCGAAACTACTGAACCGATTTGAAAAATTCTTTCGCTGTTGGGAAGCTAGACTATTCCTGGGTGACATAGGCTATATTATATTTTAAAAAAAAATAGGCATCCTTACTAAAACATCAATAATGTAACCCAGGGTGTAAAAAAATTACCTAAAATATTCTTTAAATCGCGTGTGCTGCGAAAACTATTGATGATAGAATAAAATAATGTACTACGACTTTATAGAACACATCATTATTTACAAAAAAGGTCGCGACAGCATATGTCTAACTATTATGGTTATGCCACAATAAGTATTCTTTTATTTTAAAAATTTAATTTAAATGTCGCCTCTTGAAAAGGCTCTTTATTTGTATCTTGGTTTTAATCCTTATCAAAATAAATTACTTCATATTCAAGACAGTTTCAATACCTTTATTTAACTTTTTGAATTTTTCAATTCGGATATTTAATTAGAAAGATATCACGAGTTTAAAATTGTTAGTATTAGAAAAAAGTTTCGGCTACGGGCCGGGCGGGAGAGGAGTCAAGAAATGCAGTGCCAGGGGGGCTGGCGGGACGGGGGAGCGGGAGAGCGGTGGTGGGGAAGGTGGAAGTGGAACGCTGGAGGGGAACGCACGGGAAAGGACATGTAAGGAGTAACATTTTATTTATTTGAATATGGCGTATATTATAAAAGAAAGTCCAAAAAAACGTGCAGCTCGCAAAAAATCAGAAACGAGTCCCGGTTCGATCAAGGGAGTTATATGGTGTGGTAGATCTCTATCCCCCCTAGGGAATAAGGGTATCCGTTTTTACCTAAAGGGCCTGCTTTTAAAGATATAAGGGCTGACAGTTTCGCCCTCTTGAAATTTCTAGAACAGTCTTCCGGAAAGTTCTAGAAGGTTCCATAGAGCTGAAGAAAGTTGTGGAAGGAGTGGCGGAGTATGTCGTAGAATGATCAGGAATAGGGAATCGGGAACATCATTGTGCAACATTCCAGAACACTATCTTATTGTCCTGAGCGAAGCCGGGTAACCCAGCTAGTATTACATAATTATGTTTTGTTTTTTTTTTCTTTTTTTTTCCCACTATATCTACATACATACAAAAGTTAGCAATAAGTAAAATATATAATAGACAAGAGTAGGTAATGGGAACCCACTAAGGCACTGCCTGTGTGTATTAATAATTATCTTCCTCAGCAACGATGAAATAAATAAAGAAGAAGACAGAACGGTAATGCCTGCATCAGACCGCATGCTATATTTTTGTGGCCTATAGCATATCGCTCGCTTGGCCTATAGCATATCACTCCCATTGGGAATGTATGGCGAGCAATATGCTGAAATAGGCCAAGTTTTTTTTTTTACATTAGCTCCACACAGCAGGCCCTGAAGAAAATAATTTCTCTCAGGGCCTATGTCATCTTGGGAGATGCTGTGAAGAGGTTTTTTTTAAGGAAAGGAAGGAGAGGAAGTTCTGGTAAATGGTTCCCGGGGCGGCGGTACCCATACCCGCCTCCCAAATTGAGATTATATACATTCAAAGAAAATTACACATCAAACACTGAAGAGAAGTGAAAATTATGGATATGGGTTGTAGGCTTGTCTGTATGCCTAAAATAAGGTTAATTTTATTTTACTTCAGGTTAAATTGATTAAATCATTTGAAATATGTATTGAAATCATAGAGCTGCACAATTAGAGGCACTATTTAACACTAATATCTAGTCGAAACATATTCCACTAGCGATGATCAATGTGCACTGCCCGTTGACCGGATTTTGTAGTTTCCAGTCGTTCGGGTTAGAGCGTTGGGAATGTTGGAGGACAATTCGGACTAATTGGAAGTACAAAAGTGGAACCCATTTTTTCACTTCATGTCTCATCTAAATATAAATACCTACATCAATGATTGAAATTCTCTTATTAACTCATAAAAAATTTCAACGGCCAGTCTGGACCCCAAGAGTTAAGTCTTATGTAAATTGATAATCACTTTTCTTTTAAATCAGCATAGATCTCACTTCTAACACTATGAACATATGTATTCGTTTTTCTACGACATCCAATAATCTTACCTGTACGTAGTCGACTTTTCCCAGTGGTGTGTGTGTGGTGGAGAGGCGAGGGTCTGCCCCCACCAGCATATGGCGGATGGCCCCCGCAGGGCCCCCATCCAGGGGACTGTGCCAAGACACGTGATCGCCTACACAAAGGCAGTTACCTGAACACAAGACACATTACTGTAATTAAAAATCTCTTACAAGGTTTTCCGAAGGAAAGGAAAACAAAGATTCAAATTCACTGCAATTAACCTTTATAGCGAAATCTACCCCATCATGTGGCGCATATCGACACAATTTATGTGTTCTAGTGAAACTTCATGAATCACATACTGTGCGACATCAAAGTATGGGGATAGTCAATGATGGATCACATCATATGCTAAGGTCGTTTAGATAAGGTTAATAAAAACATTTAAAGAAGAATTTGTATACAATCATAAACTACTACAGTATTGTATGCAGTCACAAACTATAGTAACTTATAAAACTTGAATGGCTCCAAAGACTAGAGCTTGTAGCAAGGATGGAAGATAACTTTTTTTTTTTAATTTCTTAACCGGTCTATCGGTTTTCGTAACAACTCACACAGCCCTCATTGAAATCTTTGTCTCCCTTACTATCATAATTAGAAATGTGATCTAAACGGTGTTAGAAAGAGAAGATACTACGCTTCATATTCAAAAAATTTAACCATAAAATAATTAAAATGTTAACCATTATGTATGTTCCAAAGTTTCCAATCGCAATTTGAAAAAAACTATTTTTCCATGAAACTACAAAAAAGTGAGTTGACGATAACGTTCATAATACATTTGCCTAATAATTATGTATGTCTTTTTTTTTCATTATCAGTAATTTTAGATAGAAAAAACTTAAGGTGAGACATTTTTAAAACCTTTTTATGTTTCAAAAATTATATGTTTAGGTATTTCTAAGTAGCAGGTTCACGGCTTGCGTTGCAATGCCACTAATAAAGAAATTGTTTCTCCCTGCATGTCTTTTCCCATTCGTCCCATTCCCCTTCCGCCTTCCCTTTAACTCCCATGTCCCCTTCCCCTTACGCATTCCCCCTCCACCTTCCCCGCCTTCCCACTCCCCTCCCGCGGTCTCCTCCCCTCTCCAGCGTTCAATATATTCAGTCCCGGTACATTCAGAATTTTAAATAGGTCGCGTGCCACCTATTGGAATTTTTTTACAAATTTTCATTTTTTATATACTACAAACATTCATTTTTTTATATTTTAAGAACAATCAATCAAAATCGGTACCTATCATAGGTACCTATTTAAAATAAACATCATTTTTGATTAGATTAAAAGTATTCAATTTTGCTTAGTACCATAGGTGAGTACTTCTATTAAATTCATTAATTTAAAGAGTTTATTCAAAAATTGAATTTTGATGTAACAATCGATGGTTAGTAAAATGTCATTCTCAAATTGTGACACAGTTTCGTAAGAGGTTTTGTAATGATTAAAAAAACTTTTCAGATGAATTGTCATGTGGTTGTAATAATCCAGAAACCTTTGCGAGGGTGGAAAGAAGGTATTTTGAAAGTTTTAAACATTTCCTATGCTTAGTATAGCAATGCATAGACAACTCACATACATTCGTAGAAGCAAGCATATTTTTATTATATAGATTACTAGCGAGTTCCCGGATTGCGTTGCTATTCACACTAATAAAGAAATTGTTTCTCCCTGCTTGTCCTTTCCCATTCGTCCCGTTCCTCTTCCACCTCCCCTTACTCTCCCACATCTCCTTCCCTACATGCATTCCCACTCCGCCTTCTCCACCATCGCGGGTATGCACACATCAAATCCCCAAAGTTTCATCGCCATCGGATGAATGGTTAGCAACGCATAATTTAATGATGCCAGAACTCACTATTATGTATATAAAACATCGCGGGCATGCACACATCGAATCTCCAAAGTTTCATCGCAATCGGCTATCCAGCTATGCATAATTTAATGATGCCAGAACTCATTATTGTATGTAGAAACCATCGTGGGTATGCGCACATCAAATCCCCAAAGTTTCATCGCAATCGGATGAATGGTTTAGCAACGCATAGACATCTCACATATATACAAACCCAGAATCAAACATTTTTTGATTTTTATATATATAGATAACATAAAGCATATTTCATCATCTTTCAAAAACAGTTTTTAGTTTTTGAATATATTCAGAAATATTCCATTTATTTGAATTTTGTTAGAAAACAGAAATATTTTGACCCTCTGATAAAACACGGTCAACGCCTGTGGGGTTAATAATAAACCTACAAGATGGAAAAGCGACGACAGATAATAATTTATTTGGTTGGATGGTGTGGAGGCTAACAGTGAATCCTTGGGCATAAGGAACTGGAGAGAAACAACAGGACACAGTACAGGCAGAGGCGGCCGGGACTCTTTAAGGTTGACTCTCTGGCGACCGTGATATAAAATACAAAAATACAAAAGAGCTAAACTTTTTCATCTTATGCCTTATTAAGCAATATTGAGTTTGGAGTATTAAAAACAACCTTGAGATATCAAGAAATATGAAAATAACCAATGATTTGAATAATTTACCTGTTGTAAAGATGTACCGAGCAAGCCTCTGAAGAAGGGCTGCGGGCCAAGTGGGTGCTCCACCTTCTTCTCCCACAACCCGCATGGTCAACTCCATCCCCAGACCTGCAATACAGACACATAGCACTGTTATCATTCTACTAGATTTATAAAAAATGAAATTGTGCTGTAACAGATCTTAATACTTATTACTTTTAACCACAGAGAAAACACAAACTTATTAAATTAATACATCACAATATTAAAATCTAAAAGTTAACTACAAAGTAATTAAAACATACACCTTTATGAAACCAAAGTTACGGATGCAATTTGAAAAAAAATTATTAAATTTTGGGAATTGTTTATTAATTATTATTTGACATGAAACCACAGAAAAGTCAGTTGACGATAATTTTTATAATACATTTGCCTATTGAAATATGATGGTGTTTTTATTTTTTTTCGTTATCAGTAAATTTAGTTATGAAAAATGTAAGGTAAGCTATTTTAAAAAGTTTTTTATGTTTGCATTAAAAAATGTTATATTTCAAAAATTATAAGTTTATTTCGAATTACAAAATTTTCATTTAAGAACACAGCAAAACCAGCACAAAAGGTTCCCACATAAAAAGTTTTAAGTAGTCTAATTTTTGCTTAAGAAATTTAATTTTGCAGACCCTTAGAAACTAAAATAAAAAATACATAGCTTACATAATTTGGAGCCCACCTAATAAAAGGTGTTTTCACAATTTTTTTATTCTGGTCCCTTGAAAACCTTAACCTTCCAGCAGGCGCGCTGTCGCAAAATTTAAGACAAATGCGCCTTATCGCTTCCCCCACTTTTACCACTTAGTAGCAAGCATCGAGCTTCCAAGTTATTCGAGGGTCAGTGTCTCTCTAAACTATAGACGTACCGGGTGTGCTTAGGAGTTTTTGTTATTCATTGATATTTCCGTTGAGCGTAAATTTTACGACACGCACCTTAAGTATATTAAATAAACTAATGGATTCTGACACCAGAAAGCCTAAGGTTGTACTGGACTACAACGAAACCAAAGGCGGAGTGGATACAGTCGACAAAATGTGGTCTCTAGAATAACAAAGAGATGGCCGTGTATTGTTTTCTACACTCAAATGAATATTGGCAGTATAAATGCTCAAATTTTATACAAATCTGCCTGTCCAGGAAAGGCCCCAAAGAATTGAAGAATTTTAATAAAAGAGCATCTTATCTTCAGACCAAATGTCAAACATTTACCGCAAGATATAAGTGCTTTTCTCAGAGTAAATTACGGTCGGGAAGTTGAACCAATAACAAAAAAAGAAGCCCTCCAAAACGCGGTGTTTGTCGGTCATGTGAATTGGAGAAGAAAAGATCCTCAGTGTTAATGAAGTGTTGCCGTTGCCAGTCCTTTATATACAAGAACAATTCTGCAGTTGAGGTGGTTTGCAACAATTGTAAGAATGAAAATATTGATTCTGACTAATGGGTTGATAAAATATTTTGTTTTGAAATATTAAAACAATATTTGTAGTGTTGTTTCGTTTTTTGTTTAAGAAAGTCTATGTTTAAGAAAATACATATTTTTAAAGTACTGTCATTTATCATTTTTCATAACCTTACAGCAATTCCCTAACATTTATATAAAGAAAACACCATTTAGGTTTCGCTGGAAGGTTAAAACAGTTTTAGTATGAAAAATGGTTGATTGTTCAATATGTTCTAATCTTCCTTCCAAAATGTTAACTCACCTGATGGACGATCTGGGGAAGGCGGACCCGCTGGTCTGGGGTGCACGCGCCCATCTCCATGGAGGTCGGAAAGTCCAAAACTACAAAACAATTTATTGAAATTAATTTGTTGTTCAAATTAAAATTATTAAATAATTTGTAGATTATGAATAATATTAGACCTGATGTAGTGCCAGTGGGGAGGGATCCTCAGATCGGGCTGGCCAGGGTTCCAGTACATACTGATGTAGTCCAGGGGGTCTGGACCTCCTAGCCTGCAAAATAGAAGCACACAGTTATTAAACATATTGAGGAAAAATTCAAACACCTGTTGTCATTATGTTTTCTCGTATTAACTCGGAGCTATTAATGCTAAGTGGAGGGTACTTTAAGGATAGGAAGAAGTGAACCTCCATTTTAAGGAAATCATTTTTTGTACTGGGTACATTGTGCTAGGCACCAATTTACCATGAATCCTTATAAACTATGTATGAGTGCAGAAGAGATACAATTATGCTAGTTCATTGGAATGCCTTTGAAAACAGACAGCAATCAACAAAGCATTAGCAACAAAGATGATAAAACAGACACCAATCAACAAAGCATCTGCAACAAAGATGATAAAGCAGATAGCAATTAACAAAACATCAGCAATAAAGATGATAAAACAGACAGCAATCAACAAAGCATCTGCAACAAATATGATAAAACAGACAGCAATCCCGCCTGTGGTTCGTGCTCTAATGATCGCAAGGCATTTGTTACTGGAATCTACCAGGCAGAGAGAGGAAAGGATTTTTTCAGGTAGCTAACAGCTCCAGACCAGAGGCAGCTGCAAAGCTAAACAGTAAGGCAAACTAACAAGCTTTACTATACTTTACGATGGAACAATACTCAACAGTACTCAATGGAACCTGTGCCAGAATAAACTGAGCATAAAATTATATATTAGGTGGGGTGCATTATACTGAAAGTTAAAGAGGGTAAAAGTATTGAAGTGGAGAGAAGGAGGTAAACACTTACCAGTACTTGAGGCGAGCAGTGACCTGCAGCGGGTTGGGCTGCTCGGGATAGAGGCGCTGGCATGCAGCACACAGGCTCTGCAAGCCCGCCATTCCACCTACAAACACCATTATACATCTTTATTAATTTATTAATTCTAAACTATTTTTAATGCTGTTGCATTGAGTAAAAATGTGTAAATTTCTCTGGTCTAAATTAAAAATAAAAATTTTAAGATACAAATGTAATCGTTATTTGAAGACTCGTAAAAAAACATCCATTCAAGACTAATCTGAAGCACATTAAGAGTGTATTACCAGAGAAACCAGAAATATGTCATTTTTAAATCAGTGGTTAGACGTATTGACTCTTTTCCACAAAAAACTATAAATGGATTTCAAAAGATTGTTCTTTTATCTAGTAAACGTATATTTTAGATTTTGAGAAAAAATGTTTATTTTTAGAATAATAAGTTTATACCATAGGTCGTTCGCAGATTTGTTCAATTTTCAAAAAAGTACATTTATTATACAACACCCATTTCAAATCATATAATCATGCAGTAAAATAAATCAATACATTATCTGGTAAACGTATGTTTCAGAATTTTAATTTTAGTTTAAATAAAATTATTTAAAAATATATACGGACATGTGTTTCTTGACGAAAATTGGTCGGTTTGTGCATTTATTTGTGCACTTACAAACAAATATATTTCGGATTTTTTTACATACTTATTTTGCTAAGAC
The DNA here is from genome assembly GCA_917563855.2 of Limnephilus lunatus. Taxonomy (NCBI): domain Eukaryota; kingdom Metazoa; phylum Arthropoda; class Insecta; order Trichoptera; family Limnephilidae; genus Limnephilus; species Limnephilus lunatus. Next base: position 89,162,005 of record OU830595.1, on the reverse strand, counting down.
GTTATTGACAAATCATAAATAATTTGATCTTAAAATAATTTCAGGAAGTATTTAATTTTAAATAATTTTGAACATCGCATTTCACCATTTTTATCGCAGCCCGTAAACACAAATTTCAGATTTCATTACGGGCCCAAACGCGGCCAGGAGAGCACGTCTTCGCGACGCTTTGAATAATAATATTTGGAAATGAAATTTGAAAACGAAATTTGAAATAAACACGAATTCCTTGATTCATGTTTGTTAAATCTACAGGGTTGCCCGAACGCAATTTTTCATGTTCATTGAATATTTTTATGCAAAAATTTTTATAATTTCGAATATTTTTTTTTATTTTAAATTATTCTTGTGTGAATACCGCACAAGAGTCCCAACTGCTCCAAAATATTTTTTGGGGTAAATCTTTTTTACGCACGCTCGACACTTGGGGGTAAACCGGTGAATGGGTTACGAAAAGTGGTGATTGTTACGAAAAATGACATGCGAACGGTAATCAATGCGAACGGTGATCGACTGCTCGGCGGGTCGGGCCTTTACGCACGCTTGTTTTTCGTGTTATTGTTATATTGTTAATGGACTATTTGTCCATAAATAAATAAATAAATTATAAACAGCGGGTACCCGGCATGCGTTTCAAGGGCACTGTAACCTCGCGGTCAACTAAACTGGTTCCATCACAAGTCCCGGGAATTATAATGCAAGCGCCTGCACTATATAATATTATACACAGCGGGTACCCGGCATGCGTTGCAAGGCCACTCAAAGAAAGAAAGGGTTTGTGCGCTTTAATTCTGTTTGTTGAAGTGCTTATTATTAATTATGCACACAAATAAATATTTCAAAATGTGACATTTTTTACAATCCAACTGAATATTACTTGTTTTTTTCATGAATACCGCACAAGAGTCCCAACTGCTCTCGTCTGGAGCCAGTGGGACTATTGCATCCCCAATTTGGGGTATGTTGTAAGACTGAAGGTAGTGGGGAGGGGAAGGATATAGGGAAGAGGAAGGTGGGGAAGTACCTGGCTATTCAGATCTGGCCAATAAACACGGCTAAAGCCATTTCAAGCAACGTTTCAATTCTTAATGGTGGTCTTACACCAGGGCGATACTGAGAGTATCTTCCACTCTAATGGCCGTAAAATACAATTAAAAAACAAAAAACCAAAATATTAAAAAGAATATAACAAATTGTTTATTCATGTAGGTATCTACTTAATACCTACTGTGTTTACGCATTTCACTTGTATCTATTTATGTTTATGCACTTCGATATACAAATTACAAATAACTACTACTAATTAAAATTCTGGAAGCGAGAATAGTAATATAAAGTAGTAATAGTAGCGGGTAGCCCTAGCTCGCGTGAACAAAACCCTCAAAACTCGGATTGCCGCGGAACGAAATTTAGTTCTGAAAACGCCCGCTCGCGAGCCCTGATGTGTTAGCGCTAGTGTCGGAATCGAAGTTGTCATGTGCTGGTTATTCACTCTTAAATACTGCTTCCTCTGAATAATACATATATTTTGAAATACACACTGAGAAAAAATAAAATTATTTACTACTAATTTGTTGCAATAATTTTTGTCACCTTCACTTCAAAACTAAACTAACACAGTAATGTTTTACAAAGTAATTTATTTCACTGTAGGTATATATTATTGTCAAACCACAAAATATTTTATAGGAAATATAAAAAAATGATGTACAGTGAAAACCTCTTAAGAAGTTTTCCAAGGAACCAGAAAAAACAAACTTCTTAAGCAGGAAAACCTTATACATACGTGGGAAAAATGGGGCCAATTTTGGGCCGAGGGACCGAAAAAACCAAACTTCTTAAGCCATGCAACGTCTTAAGAGGGTTTCACTGTATGAGATAAGTTGCTTATTTTATAGGGATTTGTTTATGTTAAGACTGTATAGTCCATTATGGGTAGTCAGTACTCACCCTGTGGAGGTGTGTGGACGGGGACAGCATAGTCAGGAGCTGTTGGAGGGAACTCCGACCCTGCAGGGCGAGAGAAGCCATTCTCAACGTTTCTAGGAGCAGCGCTTTCCATTTTGCCCTGAAAAAGTGCAATAATACGCACTAATAAACATTTTTTGTATATTAATAGCAAACATGCATTATTGTTCAGGTTGCGAAATAAAGTGTTCTAACTTGGTTTAATTAATAAAATAGAACTCTGCATAGTGTAATGTTAAGGTTTAAATTTATTTATTTACACCCTTAGGGTTTTTACATAAAACAAGTCAAAATTACATTAGTGCATTACTTAATTTACATAAAAATAATTATAATGTTTTGCCAAATTTTGGAAAAGAGTACTGTGCATCCTAAGCATTGCCAGTACTCAATCCGATTTACCAAAGTTAGGCTATTTTATATGGGTATCATAATTATTACTTAAACCATCTGAATTTTAAACAATCATCGTCCCACCGATAGAAATCTATTGTTTGGCATCTAGAATCTTGAATCAAAAATAAAGATGGTAAACTTTCAAAATTACTGGACATGCAATACGAATATCTTTTAGAAAAAATCTTTTGATTTACCTTCATAACTGTAAAAGATCATTTTTGCATTAGAGGCGATGGAAAATACAGCATTCAAAATTTCAATTACTAGTACGAGTTCGTGGCCATGCCTGGCTGCGGAAAAAAGTTGTCTTTTACAGTAATTAAGGTAAATCATAAGATTTTTTCTAAAAAATATTTGTATGCGTGTCCAGTGATTTCGAAAGTTTACCATAATGATTGTTAAAGGGAATAGAACGAACTTCCTTTTTTTACGTAGATACTTGTCCGATTCGGTTGGGAATGATACATGCAATGGCTATTTATTAAATTTGTCATACAGAAAGGCAAGTCTAACTCCGGTAATTCTTCGGAACAAACGGTAACGGTTAATACGCACTTTTTTTTTATAAAACTTTTAGATTCTTCTTAATTACCATAAAAGACAACTATTTGCATTGGGGGCGGTTGAATATGTTACATTTTTAATTTTAGTTACGTAAATTGAAAATTTGCTTTCACTGTCAAATCACTCTGTTTGCCATATTATTGTTATTTTAATATGTTGGTATTACTGATATTTTACATTGCACTGGCTGTATAAGATAACGAGTGGCTAGAAAATTAGTTATACCACCAATTTGTGTGAATTAGGTAAGCACTAATTTGGTTAGAAACATTGTTTGGAATTCAAACTAGATAAATCCTGGGGTGTTTTTTTTAAAGAATTGATGTTTAACGATTTTTTCTTTTGAACCACAAACCATGTTACACAAACCTAGCGTAGCCGCTAAACTACTTGAAAACTGGGATGTTTTTTTTGCCTTGACGCGAGTAGGCGTTATAAAGGGGCACTTTCTTTTGAATCACAAACCATGTTACACAAACCTAACTACTTTAAAACTGGGATATTGCTTCTGAAGTGATTATATTGCTTCTATTTTAATGACGATGAAATTCAACACGATTTTCCAGTGCTTCAATTCGACTTTGAAGTGATTATCCTGATAAAGGTTTGTATTTTTTTTTATTTACGCGCCTTTGAATATATTGCCATGAAGTCAGTTACGTTGTGATGTAGTCTTCCATATAGTATCAGTAATACCAACATAATAAAATGACAATAATCATTACAAATTGCATATGGTGAAGCGTTGTGTCTAAATACGAAAGCAAATTTTCAATTTACGTAACTAAAATTAAAAATGTAACATTTTCAACCGCCCCCAATGCAAATAGTTGTCTTTTATGGTAATTAAGAAGAATCTAAAAGTTTTATAAAAAAAAAGTGCGTATTAACCGTTAGTTCCGAAGGTAAATATCGGTTGGGACTGGACACGCTTATTACGAATAATTTTTTAGAAAAAACTTTAGATTCGCCTTAATTACTATAAAAGGAAACTTTTTGGCTTGGGGGCGGCGGAAAATAAAGCATTTTAATTTTCAATTGCGTAAATTAAAATTCACTTCGCGAATCTACACGATGTCAAATCGCGGCTATTAGGTACTTCACTGTTATGTTGGTATCCCTGATACACTGCAAAGAACTAATACTACTGTGGCCAACTTCGTGGGATACATAAAAACACGGTTAAACTACGAAAGCTGCATGTCATCATACTTTAAAAAAACATCCCAGGTTTTAAATGGTTTGTTTGGCAAAGCAGGGTTTGTCTAGCGGGTTTGTGTTATTATGATTGATTGTCTGTGAAATAAAAACAAATGTTAGTTTTTTGCAATGTATCAGTGATACCAACACAACAGCGAAGTGCCTAATGGCCGCTGACAGTCACCGATCGGTTCGCGAAGTGAGTTTTAATTTTACGCAATTGAAAATTAAAATGCATTATTTTCCGCCGCCCCCAAGCCAAAAAGTTTCATTTTATAGTAATTAAGGCGAATCTAAAGTTTTTTTCTAAAAATTATTCGTAATAAGCGTGTCCAGTCCGAACCGATAATTACCATTTAAATAACTTACACTCATATCGTAACCATTCGTATTGCCTCTTTTGTCACAACATTTGTTATCTAAACCACAAACCCTTCGGGTTTTTTACGAGTTCGCAAAAGGCAAATAAATTACCACTTTGAATAGAAATGAACATTTACTATTTTTCAACTTCGCACATCATTTCACTTTGAATTAGTTTTGTATTAGCATCTCAAATAATTAACTCCCAAAATAAACTTTCATAAACTCTCAAAACCAAAACTAAACTTTAACCATAGATAAAAATGTTACATTTATTTTCTTCTGTCACTGTCAAGTAGTGATGGAAATGATCGAGACATTTACATAACATCAAAAGATTTACCGACATTCGGAGTTCGGGAGCAATAGCTACGATCAGGGGCAGCATGTTTTATCTCGCGGGGGCCGGGAGAGTGGAGGTTGAGACCACAAACATTTTTTAATTTCTCTACATTACACACAAAATTAAAAAAACACAGTCCTTTTATTTTATTTAATTTTGGGAGGCGGGTATGGGTACCGCCGCCCCGGGAACCATTTATTGTATAACCAACTCCTCTGCCATAGGTTACCCCAATACGTTTGGTGACTTAGCAGGGGTGCCCGGGTTCATGGGGTGAGGTTTGTCAAGGTCTTGGCGGCCGACGTGTCTGCCCACCTGCTGCTTGGCAGGCCGGATCGAGAGACTGGTTGAGGAGGTCTTTTGACCTCTAGCACCGGAATCCCTCGAACCATCGTCTTGCCCCGCAGTTGAAGGAATGGACTCATATATCCGTCCTGAACACACCGACCTTCAGATTCCCACCCACCCCTCATATCTATTTCCTTCCCAAAATTTCCTCTTCTTCCTCTCCTTAAATGTTTTTGTTATTTCAAAATTAATTCATTTAAAATTATTTGCAGCACATTCCAGAGTGGAAGATACTCTCAGTATCACCCTTGTGTAAGACCACCATTCAGAATTTAAATGTTGCTTGACGAAAGAAACCATTCATTTACTAGGAATGCAATTATTAATGTTCTCCAAAATGACCTTGGAAAAAATTCATTCAATTAGGTTTATAAATGTGTAAATTCTAATTATGCCATTGTAAATGTTCACCAAAATGAGCAGGAAAGAATCTCATACTTGTGATCTCCCGAAAGAAACCATTCATTCGTTCTGAATGAAATTTGTTCTCCAGATGACCTGGAAAAAATTACATCTTTGCGATTCTTTCAAGGACATAAAGAAACCATCCCTTCGTTCAGAATGCAATTATTAATGTTTTCAAAAGCTGTCTTGACAGAAGCTCATCCCTGTGATCTCTTGAGCGAAACCATTCCTTTGTTAAGAATATTATGAACTAAATATACAATTTGGCTGTCCTGAAATGGGAATCCTTACCAGTAGGTCAAACTATCATTTTGTAATCTATTGTAATATATATATAAGTAAATAAATGAATAAATAAATAAAATGGCTTTAGCCGTATTTGGTGACCAGATCTAAATAGCCAGGTAGTTCCCCACCTTAATTTTCTCCATCTCCTACCTCAGCCTCACAACATACCCCAATTGGGGATGCCATGGTCTCACTGGCTTCAGACAGGAGCAGCTGGGACTCTTGTGAGATACACAAATAAAATAAAAACTGCAAAGTGCTCAGCGCTGTTCGGCAGTATAGATCCACGATTACTAACTTTTGCTTTCCCCAATTGGATGGCATTAATGTGGAAGAGGGATGTGTTTATTTATGGTGGAAGAGCTTTGGTATCAACAAGACGGTGGCAATCTACTTTACTAAAGGAAACATTCAATGAGCGCATAATGAACCTGTGAATTAGCCTCCAAGCTCATGTGATTTAACACCTTTGGATTATTTTCTTTGTGATAATGAAGTTATGAAGTCGCTAGTGTATGCCAATAAACCAGACTACAGACGTCTTGAAACCAACATTCACCTGATTTGCTGCGTTATTGCCTATATAGGGCCCTAGCTGCTCGAAAATTGGACATACAGATTTTTATTTTTTTATTTTTAACATTAGCTCCACAAAGGAGGCCCTGAAGAAAATAATTCCCCTCAGGTCCAATGTCATCTTTGGGGATGCTGTGTGGAGGGTCTTTTTAGGAAATGAAGGAGAGGAATTTCTGGGAAGGAAAAGGGTATGAGGGGTGGGTAGGAATATCTGGGGGTCACTATGTCCAGGGGTGACAGACGTATTTAATTTAATTTTATATATGAATCCATACCTCCCTCTGTGGTGCAAGGCGATGTTCCGAGAGGGTACGGCTGGTGAAGTCAAAGGGACTCCCTCAATGTGTAACAAAAACACTGTTTAACGACATTAGGGGATGAAGAAGACAAATCAAGGGAGAGAAATGTAGAAACAACAAGGAGAAATGGAGAAGAGAAAAGAAACAACAAAGGAAATAAAAGGTGATATCCAGTAAGAAATGAAGAAACATGATATCCTAATTTAGTGCATTTAATTTTGACAGTCAGCGAACCCAAATTAAATCAAATATTTTTTCATACAAAACTTTTGAACAACTGTTTATGATTAAAAATTGAGTGATCTAATACATATTTATATCTGTTATTATCAAGTAGACTATAAGACAACACACAGAAATAGATAATATCAAATGTCGACCTAAATATATAAGTAACTCGCACTGCAATTTCAAAGGAACTGACAAGAATCCGCGTGTTTATAAAGTTTACGATTTTTTTATACCTCCCCAAAATATGGAATGGACGGTAAAATACAGGTGGATTGGCTATAGAGCAGTGGCGGCTCGTGACTTTTGGGTGTGCTAGAATGCTAATATTTATTGAATATATATTGAAGGCGTTATAGCCGAAAACATTTTTTTTTTTAATCAGTTTTTGTTTGAACGTTTTCAAGAAATTTCAGTTTGGTGTACTACACCCGGATTTCCTGAATTTTTTCGTACAAAAAAAACTAAATTTCGAAATAAAAAAAAACATTATAGGCTACAACAACACTAATAATGCCATTTTTTTAAAATATTAGCACCCTAGCACTTCTAAAAGTTACAAGCAGCCACTGCTATGGAGCGCTATAATCATTTTATGTCATTTTACGTCGGAGGTATGACTTTTTTAATGTGCGAGTAAAATTTCCAAATAGAAATTTAGTCACTCGCCTCGTTTTTCAATTAATAACGTGATCGCTCAAGTTGTTAAAGATTCCAGTAATAGGAAAGTTCGTTAAACTGGACAGACTCACTTTTTAATTGTTGGGGATATAGAGACTATACTGAAATTGCCATGTACATAAGTAGAAAAAAACACATCGATTTTGATTTATTTATTCTTTCAAACAATACTTATGAATACAAACGAGTTCAAACATTTCAGGTACTTTAAAATGGCACTGTTCAAACTATTCTCATGCTTTTTATAAAAAAAAATAATATTCATTATTCAGTACAGGCACAATGCTGTCATCAAACAAAAATTCTATTAATAAAATAAAAATAATATTTACAAATTATGTGTTACATAAATCCAATTAACTATCTTTTACAAAACAAAATAAAATACCCTTTAAAATAAAGGAGAAAAATTATATTGAACATTATGTATTATGAAAAAATGTTAATTATTGAAGATTTATTAAAATTATTATATTATATTTAAAATGTATCTTGATGTCATTATTTATCCATGGAATGAAAACATTTATGATTAAAAAATAAATAATATTAAATACAAAGAAAATTTTTATTTTAATAATTGAGCCCTTGCCCGGAAGAATGTTGTATCCAACAATGTTCTTGTTCCGAGAAAAATTGAAAAAACGAAACCAGTTACGTTTCATAACATTTTATTTTAAAATATGTACATAAAACATACAATTCTTAAGACTTAAATAAAAAGTCATATAGAAAGGCTGAACTAGAAATTACGCTGAATTTGTGGAATAATGTTGTATATAAAAATTTCACACACAACTTCATTCCACAAATGTATTGTCTTAAGATCAACATACAACATTCTTCCACAAAACTGTTTCAACGGCTAAAAAACAGGCTTAATAATATTTTTTCTGGACAAATTCTACTTTCCTGCATTCTTCAGCTTCTTGGCTTTGAAGGCTTTCTAGTTGAAGCCATAAGATGTTCGTTTTCTCAATTTATTCCCACAAATTAAACCATGTGCCGTGATTTCGATAAATAGGATTATACAACATTCTCCCACGAACCAATCTTTAAAAGGATGCCACAGGCCCAAAAACATTTTCATTGCCATAATCCCTACCTTAAAAGATGCGTACGTATTAATATGCTCACCATTATTCCATCAATAACTCAACATTGATAGTTTTGTGGAATACAACATTATTCCGGGCAAGGGCTCAATTCTGAAATATGTCATATAAAATTTGTTACTAATAATATAAAATTACAAAGACATTACTTTTACACTATTTACAATACTTTTCAGTATTATGTTGGGTACTTATTTATCATCATTTTTTTTTATTTGGTTGCGGTATTTTAGGTAAAAAGTTTTGTATTTCTCAGCTTTTGCAGTCAAAATCTGATTCTCCTTCATATACTCGTGGAGTCGGTGGTTCTGCGAAAAAAAAAAAAACAAAGTCAATTGACTACTATTTATAATAGGCATTGGGTATTTGTGATTCGACATGTGAAAGAAATAAAGATTTGGTAAATATACAGTTGGTCCACCTCACGGATAATACGGAGTGTTCCTTTTTTAGGTTGAGGTTAAACTACAAAAGCTGCATGTCATCATAATTTTAAAAAAACATCGCAGGTTTTGAATGGTTTTTTTGGTAAGGCAGGATATATCCTAGCGGGGTTGTGTAATTATGATTGATTGTCTATGAAATAAAAACGGTAAACGCACAATGGCGTTACTGCGTAAGCGAATTAAAATTTTCAAAATTAAAATGTTAAATGCAAATTTTTTGCATGTTTTTTTGTCTCCCGTGACATAAATACTCAATTTTCAAGCTAAATCTAACTGTTGAATAGAAAATATTCCGTATTAACGAGTAAGCGGAGTAAGACATAATTAATAAAGATTTTTCATTTACAATTTGAAAACAAACAAAATCACCCGAGACTAAAAACATTTTGACTCCAAATAAGCTCAGGAATCACTGGTTAAAGCGGGTATGTCCTGATACGCCCTGTATAGAGGGTTAAAGCGGGTATGTCCTGATACGCCCTGTATAGAGGGTTAAAGCGGGTATGTCCTGATACGCCCTGTATAGAGGAGCACAGCTGATAATTTTATTTTTAATATGGGTTCAAACAAATCAACCATCAAGCATAACCCAATGATAAAAATTTGACCAGCCACTGACAGGCCAATAATCAGGACAGAGGAAACAACTGGGCCTTAGGTTTAGCTTTAGAGAGCGTTCAAGTGAGTAATGGTGTATTGATATGCATTCAGTACAGACCTGTACGATCGCAGATCCAACAAGGTGGGGTGATAATGATGGGGCGATGGTGGCAGGGCGGAGACTCAGGCGAGATTCTAGTTCCATGTTCTTGTTCTGCAGCTCTTGTAAATTCTGCAAATGCCAAAATGTATACATATTGTCTCAATTTACTTACTACATCTTACTAATATTATAAATGCGAAAGTTTTAATGGATGTACAGTGAAACCCTCTTAAGAAGTTTTGCGGCTGAAGAAGTTTGGATTTTTCGGTCCCTCGGCTCAACATTGGTCCAGTTTTTCCCACATACAAGGTTTTTCTGCAGAACTTTGTTTTTGCCGGTCACGGGAAAGGACATGCAGGGAGATCAATTTATTTCTTTGAATGTAATTGCAACGCAACTGGGACCAGCTAGTAATTAATTAGAATAAACAATAAAAAATGTTTTTTTTCAGTCCCTTTGAAATGCTTATACAGTAGAACCCCGTTAATTCGAACCCCGATAATTCGAAAAAACGCGTAATTCGAAATTTTTGCCAAAAAAAAGTCCCCAGAAAATTTTTTCATACAAAATGATTTTTTAATTCGAAATTCGTAATTCGAAATTTATTTTTGCCCGCACACGAAAATTCGTTTGTGTAATTCGAAAAACATGGATTTTAGCAAAAAACAATAAAAATAATTTCGTAAATTAGAATCTGGCAGACAGCCGTGGTGGTAAAATGTCGATTTACGCGGTTAACATCGTCCTAATTCGTATTATTATTTTGTAAAATCTGAATTGGTTGTGGTATTTTAACGAATTTTCTTAGAATATAGTAATTTAAAGGTCCGACCGCGACGGGATTCGGCCGCGAAAATCGATTTACGCGAAATATATCGTATTTTTATGAATTTATTCCGAATATGTATCTGAATTAGGGCCGGCCGCGACGGGATTCGGACGCGAAAACACAATTTACGCGAAATATATCGTATTTTTATGAATTTATTCCGAATAGGTATCTGCATTATGAACGGCCGCGACGAGATTCGGCTGCAAAAATTCGATTTGTGCGAAATATACTTGAGTCTTTACGATTTTTTTCCGAATAGGTATTTGAACAGGGGCCGGCCGCGACGGGATTCGGCCGCGAAAATTCGATTTACGCGATATATATCGTATTTTCATGAATTTATTCCGAAACGGTATCTGCATTATGGCCGGCCGCGACGGGATTCGGCTGAAAAAATTCAATTTGCGCGAAATATATCGATTTTTTACGATTTTTTTCCGAATAGGTATTTGAACAAGGGCCGGTAGCGATGGCAATCGGCCGCGAAAATTCGATTTACGCGAAATACATCTTATTTTTATGAATTTATTCCGAATAGGTATCTGCATTATGGCCGGCCGCGACGGTATTCGGTCCTGAAATTTCGATTTACGCGAAATATACCTAGTTTTTACGATTTTTTTCCGAATAGGTATTTGAACAAGGGCCGGCCGCGACGGGATTCGGCCGCGAAAATTCGATTTACGAAAAATACATCGTATTTTTATGAATTTATTCCGAATAGGTATCTGCATTATGGCCGGCCGCGACGGGATTCGGCTGCAAAAATTCGATTTGCGCGATATATATCGAATTTTTACGATTTTTATTCAATTAGGTATCTGAACAAGTGCCGGCCGCGATGGCAATCGGCCGCGAAAATTCGATTTACGCAAAATTCATCGTATTTTGAATTTATTCCGAATAGGTATTTGCATTATGGCCAGCCGCGACGATATTTGGTCCTGAAATTTCGATTTACGCGAAATATACCGAGTTTTTACGATTTTTTTCCGGATAGGTATCTGAACAAGTGCCGGCCGCGATGGCAATCGGCCGCGAAATTTCGATTTACGCGAAATACATCGTATTTTTATGCATTTATTCCGAATAGGTATTTGCATTATAGCCGGCCGCGACGGTATTCGGTCCTGAAATTTCGATTTACGCGAAATATTCTGAGTTTTTACGATTTTTTTCCGAATAGGTATTTGAATAAGGGCCGGTAGCGATGGCAATCGGCCGCGAAAATTCGATTTACGCGAAATACGTCGTATTTTATGAATTTATTCCGAATAGGTATCTGCATTATGGCCGGCCGCGACGGTATTCGGTCCTGAAATTTCGATTTACGCGAAATATACCGAGTTTTTACGATTTTTTTCCGAATAGATATTTGAACAAGGGCCGGCAGCGACGGGATTCGGCCGCGAAAATTCGATTTACGCAAAATAAATAGTGTTTTTATCTGCATTATGGCCGGCCGCGACGAGATTTGGCCGTGAAAATTCAATTTTCGCGAAATATATCGTATTTTCATGAATTTATTCCGAATAGGTATCTGCATTATGGCCGGCTGCAAAGGGATTCGGTCGTTAAATTTCGATTTTAGCGAAATATATCGTAGTTTTACTTCGAATTTCTAAATTTCATAGCCGGCCCCGGAAGCAGTAATTTGCGAAATTTCGATTTACGCGGTAATATATCACATTTTTTTTAGTTTAAAGGGATGGCTGTAACGGTAATCGGCCGCGAAAATTTGATTTACTCGGAAAATATCGTATTTTTGTGAATTCATACTTCGAATAGAGGGCCGTCCGCGGCGGTACATGGCTGAGTAAACTCGATTTACCCAGGGAATAAGCGTATTATTACGAATTTATTCCGAAGAACCTACCCGAATTTGAATTTGCCGCCAAAAAATTAAATTTTCGGCGATTTTTTTTTTTTTTTTTCGCGAAATTTCGAATTACGTGGGAATTCGTTAATTCGAAATTTTATTTTTGATGTCCCGTGGATTTCGAATTAACGGGGTTCTACTGTATATGTAAAAAGGATACGGGCAAACCTACCACTTTAAACTTTTACAAATTTTTCAGTAAACACGAAAAACATTTTTTCGCCTTTGGTTATTCTTTTAACAATCTATGCTTTACATGCGGCAAACGAATTATGAATTTCCGCACCCTGGCCACAATATTGAAATAATTAAAATGAACAGTGGCACTTTTGCATCTCAGATTTTACAAAGTAGTTTTGCATCTCTTCGAATTGCTCAGTGGCGGTTTTGCATCTAACTTAACTTCAAAATTTAGGCGAACAACAACGGCCATTTTAGATAATGGTGAAAGGAGGATTCCGGTTGGATGAAATTTAAAAGTAGCAGTTTTGCATCTAATCTTTTTTTTAATCCCACAGGCTAATTTGATCACTTTCCGGAACAACTCATATAGGTCTCACAGAAATCGTTATGTCTCCCTTACTATCGTGGTTAGAAATATGATCTAAACGGTGTTAGAAACATCACGCTTTATATTCAAATCTAAAATTTAAAAACAAAATAATTCAAATGTACACCTTTATGAAACCAAAGTTCCCAACCGCAAATTGAAAAAAATTTATGAAACTTTGGGAATTTTTTATTAATTATTTTTATATGAAATGACAAAAAGTGAGTTGATAATAACGTTTATAATACATTTGCCTAATAAAATATGTGTGTTTTATTTTTTTTTTTTTGTGATAGAAAAAACGTAAGGTGAGCAATTTTTAAAACTTTTTAATGTTTGCAATCAAATTTTGTATATATCTATCGCTCAGATGATTAGTCAGACATCTCCGAAAAATTAAAATATGAGTTGAGTATACAGTTTTGTGTAAAAGTGTACCCTTTATCTGGTACAATACTCAGATTACTCATAAACACCGCCAAATCAATTCTAATGCAGAAAACTTAAAGAGAAATAAACAAAAAAAACATCTGGATTACCACTAATTTCAAAATATCATTTTAATGTACCAGACTGTTATACTTTCCCGTAGTAAATAATATTTGATTAATGGTGAGCATTCGACTATTGCTTTCCTCATTATCTCAAAGTTTGTAATTGGAGATGTCTGACTAATCAACTGGACGATCAATGTCTATTCCGAATTATAAAATTTGAAAGTGTATATCATTACCTTTCAAAAACTATTTTTAGTTTTCGGATATGAAATACTCCATTTATTTGGAGTTTATTGCAAAGTGGAAAAATTTTTAAAAATGGGCTCGGGGCCTTAGGGGTTGATGGAAAAAGGCATTTCTGTTTTCAAACATCAATATAGTCAATCAATTAAAATCTCAACATTTTTTGCAAAGCTGCAATAGATTTGTTTTTATACCCTCAATAAGAATTGCACTATATAGCTCATTATTTAGCAGGAAGCATAATGAACCTGTTCCAACTTGAATGTGAAGGGTGAATAATGAACCTGTTCCAACTTGAATGTGAAGGGTGAATAATTTACCTGTTCCAACTTGAACGTGAAGGGTGAATAATGAACCAGATCAAACTTGAATGTGAAGGGTGAATAATGAACCTGTTCCAACTTGAACGTGAAGGGTGAATAATAAACCGGTTCCAACTTGAACGTGAAGGGTGAATAATGAACCAGTTCCAACTTGAACATGAAGGGTGAATAATGAACATGGTCCAACTTGAACTTGAAGGGTGAATAATGAACCAGTTCCAACTTGAACATGAAGGGTGAATAATGAACCTGGTCCAACTTGAATGTGAAGGGTGAATAAAAAAACGGATTTCAAAAATTCCCTGATAATTCCAGGTTTTCCAGGGCAGTTTCTACATTTTTCCCTGATATGTTTAATTTGATATAAGGGGATATCGTTCGTTAGATAAATTATAAAGGGAATTCCGTCATCTATAGCATTTATTATTTCTTTGCATCCCAATATTCCATTAAAAACAAAATACACTTGTTACAAATTTATGATATTTCGCCTGAAGACAATTTATGAATAAATGAAAAGACCAGACAAAAATAGACAAATAAACAAAAAAAAAACATTAACATTAGAAGAGATACTAAAAAAATATCACATGAAACAATATTTTTCACTGCAATCGGTGAAGAAATGGAGAAAAAGCCGCAGTTATTATTGTGAGGTTTGAAAAACATAATTTAGAGTGGTTGTCAGAAATGACAGTTGTCTCCAAATCTTTGGGTAGACCAATAGAAGTATTTCAAGAAAGTGGTTCTAGATCAAGGAAGAAAAAAAGTGCATGATATGTTAGAGTCTCGCACTCTTGATGAACTCCAGTTAGCAGCAGAAATGAGATTGCACAAATGTATAGTGATGGAGAATATCATGATGACTCGAATCTCCCTACAACGTCGTAGGTGCCACTTCAGCTCTACAGCGAAGGAAACTCAAGAAGCAAGACTTATATAGCTAAACCCACGGTCTTCATCTACAAGTTACTTCAGACCAATAAGATTACAATTTTAAAAAGAAACTCCCGAGATAATTAGAAATGAATTTGCATTTTGCGAACATTTCCTAAAAAAAAAGGTTCTATTTACCTACTGAAGTTTTAAGTGTACTAAAAATTCGTTCAACGGTTCTGGAAATTTGTGTGTTGATTTTGACTCCAACGACAACGCAAACACCTTTAGCACTACCATTTTTCGATTAAAATATGTGTGTACCTAATTATTGCCCCTATTTTTTGTTTACATATGTGAAATATAATATGTAAAATTTAAAATTAATAGGTTTTATTTGCCTAGATATTTGTATATTTTCACAATGTATTACTTTGTTGTTGTAAATTTCTACAGAATAGTAAATTAATAATTTTTACTTCAAAATAGTTATAATTCATTAATTAGATCAAAAAAATAAAAATTGCATTAATATTTAGTTAGCAAGGAATTGATTCGTGTTTTTTCTTCATTCCATCCACTGTGCGTCGCAAGTAAAAGTAATAAAACACAACTTTGGGGTTTCACAAATCGCAAAATAACGAATTTAGTTTTATTTTTGAAATTCCCTGATATTATAAAATTTTTTAGAAATTCCCTGACATTTCCCTGATAATTCCAGGTTCGGTAAAATTCCCTGATAATTCCAGGTTTTCCAGGTTTTCCAGGTCCTGTGGCCACCCTGAATAATGAACCTGTTCCAATTTGAATGTGAAGGGTGAATAATGAACCTGTTCCAACTTGAATGTGAAGGGTGAATAATGAACCTGTTTCAACTTGAATGTAAAGGGTGAATAATGAACCTGTTCCAACTTGAATGTGAAGGGTGAATAATGAACCTGTTTCAACTTGAATGTGAAGGGTGAATAATGAACTTGTTCCAACTTGAACGTGAAGGGTGAACCTGATACCAATACGTAGTAGAGAAAATAATACTAACCTTTCTGGTTGGTTCACATTTTTCACAAAACTGCAATCTTGAAGACCGGTTAAAATCATCTGAAAGCAAAACGACAATACATATACAATTAATCCATACATAATATATTATATTAAGATTCAGTATGCTGATGACCCTAATATACGTAGGTGGAGTCAGTAAAAATGGAAGATTTAAATAGAAGGAATGATTTAAAGTTTAATTTAACATGCAAACAATTGTGAAGTTATTTATTAAAAATTAATCAACACTTAAATTTAATCACTTTTATTATTTAAAAAACCAACATGTAGAGTAAGCGATGCTTAACTTCACCAGAGTTTTTCCAGAAAGGGGAATTTTATTTTTTTTTTAGAATTTTCCTAGCTCACCTGGAACAGTGTTAGTGGATGCCTCAACTGTAGTCAGACTGGTCCCTCTGTGGGCGTCGTACAAACTCTGTCGCTTCTTCCGCACCTCCCAGCTAGGGCTGCCCTCCTGCATCTCTTCCAGCTTGCCCTTCACATGCTTCAGCTCTGCCTGGAAAACACACAGCAGACTGTTAGAAAACTAGTAACATCCCCAAAAACACATGTCGTCTAACTAATATTCCTGAAAACTCATAAACTAGGTAAAAAGTGACATCCCTAAAACACAAATCAACTAATTACAGTCTGTCAAATAAGAGTAGAAAATAAATGAGGGCGCCACCGCTGCCCAAATGGCAATACTTAAAGTATAATCGTGGTGTTAATCTAAAGCTGTGTAACCTACATTTTTATTAAAAATTAAAAAGGCGTAAAAGTGAAGAAAAAAAAGTTATTGCAATACAGATACCCACTGATCTCAAAATTATAATTTTATATAGGTATACTATTATTATACGTTTGCAATTTTGTGTTAACATAATGAATAATAAATTGCTCACATTTATTTAATATTAGCTTAAGTACCTAGCGTTGCCCGGGCTTTAGATCATGCCTCTAATTTTAGATCTGAATATATTTAACTCATTCAGATCTAAAAGTAGTGTAACTAAACTCACCATTAATGATTCTTCCTTTCCGCCTACTGTTAAATTCAAATCTATGTTAAATTAAATGAAAGCCAATCACTTTGTAAAACACAATTTAATCAAATTTATTTCATTTTGTAGGTACCTTCACAATAGTGCTTCTTCGATAATTTTTTTTTTTTAAGAACATAAAAATGTTTTTTTAAATGTGTATACAGTGTTTTGAATTTTCAGTGTAATTGCACTTTTAAAGAATATTTGACAGATAAATTGGTGTTGCCAGCCTAAAAATTTCTTAGTTCAATTTTTTATATTTTCTACTCTTATTTGACAGACTCTAACATCCCTGAAAACACAAATCAACAAGATAAAATCCCCTAAAACAAAATGATGGATTTTTTAAAAAGTGAATACCACACAAGAGTCCCGAGTGCTCTCAACCGTCTGGAGCCAGTGAGACTATGGCATCTCCAATTGGGGTATGTTGTGAGACTGAAGATAGTAGGGAGGGGAAGGAGATGGGGTAAATTTAGGTGGGAAAGTACCTGGCTTTCCAGACCTGGTCTCCCAAACACGGCTAAAGCCATTTCAACCAATATTTCAATTCTGATTGGTAGCCTTACATCATGGCGATACTGACAGTATCTTCCATTATACATTATTTTAAATACTTACACATGCTGGAATTTGAGAGCCCTACCCGTCGACCACGCAGGCCATCAGATATAAGTACCATTACTGAATACACAACTATGTAATAACTAAATCTCTTTTTTAGAACAAGTTACATTTCAAGAAAAGAGGGTTATGTACAAGTAAAGAGTTAAAAGCGAATTTACGAATTCAGGCTATCTGTGATTTTTCACAGGTCTGTCCCTGTATTAAAATAGTTTGTAAACCACTGGAGCAACAGCGCGTTTTTTATTTTTTTCCTCGAATTGCTTGAGATATTTTGGTGACTGTTTTGAATATTTTCCGCCCACCTTAAAAAAATCACACCTCCGAATTTTAATATGGAGGCATACAAACTGATCATTTTTATATATAGTCAATAAATTCACCCTTTGGTTGATTATCAAATATTCCTATGATTTATAAAAAAAAATATTATAAAATCGTAAACATTTAAAACGGAACTATTCTCAGGATTTTCTCCCTATAAACTCGCCTATGAAGTTAAATTTTGCCGCCACATTAAATATTTTCTATTAGGTTTCTTATAAATGGTCTAATTTATAATCACAATCTACATAGTATGTATATGTATAAGAAAACTGAATTTTGATATGTTGTGAACTGTTTAATGTTCCCTTTCAACAAACTTTGGACAAAAATTTTGTCGAAAAATTGCAACATTTTTAATACACTAAAATGGAGTTCATAAAGGACTCACCAAAAATACCTGCAGTGCATCTAACAGATACATCAATTATCTTAAATCCACAATACCAATTAACTCGATTATTGGTTTATTTATTGAAAATATCGCATTTTCAAACACACGCCGATCGGCAAAAAATGGGAATAACATAACCAAAAAACTTTGTTTTTCAAATAATCACTGAATTTTTAAGTTTGAAACACGTTGAAACAGTTGAATGCATTACTAATTCAATTATTATAACACTGGTATATACAAATATGTTAGAAACATCCACTAAAATACGATAAAATGCCGCATTTTAACTGACAGGTTCAGACCGTTTAATATTTTACAGAGATCTACAAAATATGAATTAGAATTTGCTGAAATTCGGAAACTAAGCAAACTTATATTTTGTAAGTGGTACCGAAATTCAGCAAAAAGCGTTCCAGTGGATAAGAAGTAATAAAAGGGACCCTGACCTCTACGAGCAGCTTATCGGAGAAGACTTTGTTGTAAGTGATGATGGTCTGTCGCAGTTCATCGGCACACACATCGTATTCCGCATCCATCTCCTTGTACTTGGCTTCCCAATCTTCCTGTTCCTTGTACTTGGCTTCGCATTCTTCCAGCTTCTCTTTCCAGGTCTTCACTTCCTGCTCCAAGCCCTTTATCTCTCCCTTCAACTTCTCGGGGTCTTTGGAACTGCGAAATTTATTTATTTATTGTTTGTTAATGGAATACATATAATAATTTTAACAAGGGCATCTTTGAGCAAGGGTTTTCACCATACATCTTGAGTTTAATTTCCAGAAAGTTGATAACGGATAACAAACAAACAATTAAAATTATTTTCATAGTTATGTAGGTAAAGTCCGTCAAGAAAGTATAAAAAATAAATAAAGCGCGCTGCAATCTTTTAAATGGCAACACCAAGATGTTCAAAATAAAAATAATGTAACTTTGAAAAGCATTACATAAACAAAAATTTTCAAAAAATTCTGAGCATCAAATATTTTTATCACTGCCATTCAGATCTAAAAAGACATTTCTCTGCCAGAAGGCAGGGGCGTGCACTCCATATAGGCACATAAGCACTGCCTACCCTACCATATTTGTAAAATATAAGCATGTAAATAATATTATAATTTATTAAATTATTGCTAAATATAAATACACCCTTTAAAAAATAAGCGCGACAAAGCTGAGCAACCGAAACTACGCGAGCACCACATCAAACGTGGCATAAACTATAACTAGAAACTACTCGCGCCCTCCGACTACCTTACCTTACTAAAATGCGGCCTAAGCAGGAATTATTTCTGCTTAGAGCTAACTTCATACAAGATATAATATCAATGTTTACGAAATGCACATAGCATAGAGTAGAACTGTCGTTATGAATTTGCTTCCCTGAGGTTTTTTGTGTTAGTATTAGGCAGTGCTTTCTGGAACAAAATTATCAAATGGCAATCAGTGACATCTGTTGTTATATGAAGTGTGAGACAACGCCAACGGCCTTTATCAAGACCACCTCGGATATCCAGTAGACTTGTGATAATGTGCATAAATGAAGCGATTATTTACAATTATTATTATTTGGATATTTGTGCGGCTTAGATAATCCAAACCTACATCATCTACAGCTAGCAGCAAGCTCTCGTAGCTAAAACTTGTACAAAGGGAGTTATCTGTGGTTAGGTTATTTTTTTATATATTTGAATCCATTCGGCTGTTTTCCTACTGCCTACCCTGATCAAAAAGTCTGTGCACGCCACTGCCAGAAGGTAATTGGTGTGGAGGTACTGGCAGGCCGTGAGTGAGGTGGAGGCCATCAACGCCACCGTGACTCTAAGAGGAAGGAGAATACCCTCTAGTTTTATCATCCTCCGAGGGTGCCATGAAAATCACACACTTTTGGGAGTGTACTTCATTGAAGAAATAAACATTCCACAACAAGCATTTTCTGACAGCCCTGAGAAACGCTATGTCTTATACATGGAAGATTATATTGCAATACAACAGCAGGAGAGTGGTGCGATAGGAGAGGTTAAACTTCAAGTACCTCTTCCTCTAAGTCCTCTGCCCTCCTCACCACTACAGGACCATGGCCATGAGATCTACGCTCCGCCTCTTCTAAGTCTTCTAAAGACAACACCCCCCCCCCCCTTGCGCCAATCTGGAGGGAGATGATGACAGACTCCTACAGGTTATTTCACAATTCTCCAAAAAAAGAAAAAGAACTCAAAAATGGAATTTTGCTCTCTGGATGCCGAGGTACTGGGCCTTCGATCAGATGAAGCAATCGATACACTTTACCATGAACACAGCTTTCACTGCCAAAGCACCGGTTACTCTGACTCCCTAACGTTTGGAAGTGAGCTAAGATCGACAGATGATGAGAGTAGAGACCTAATAATTTAGCTATCCATTTTACTGTCAAATACTGTCAATTTCAGGAGACAATTTTTAGTACCATTTAATAAAATTTCTAGAATTTCATGACGGATTACAGGTATGTGGCAGCGTACCTGTCTTTGAGCAGCCGGCTTTGCACGGTGTTGTCCTGATGGGAGTGCATAAGGCGGCGCAGCTCCGAGGCCTGCTCCTTGTTGCGCATGCGCAGATCCTCATTGACCCGCTGCAGCACCTGGTGCTTCTCCTTCAGGAGGTCGTGCGTCATCCTGTCCACAAACAGGGACATCAGGCTCTCATGGTCCTCTGAAAACAGTACATACAAATTACACTAAGCAATGCAAGTTCAATGATATTTCTTCTATCAGAGCAAAAAGTTTACACTACACACATACATAAAGTTACACCAAAAAAGCCATTAACACTAGGTGAAAAGAACCAGCCTCTTACAAAATTGTTTATGATAACCCCGACGGTTTCAGCGGATGGGTTTTTTTTTTTTACAATAACCCCACACTTCAGGGCCTATGTCATCTATGGGGAACCTGTGTGGAGGGTTTTTTAAGGAAAGGAAGTTCTGGGAAGGAAAAAGGTACAAGAGGTGGGTAGGAATCTAGGGATAAGTGTGTTCAAGAGTGACGCGGCAGTGCAAGACGATGGGTAGAGAGAAATCAGCTGGGGAGATCAAAGGGTCTCCCTAAAACGGCCTCTCCTGATCTGGCCCGCCACGAAGCTGGAGGGCAGGCGCATGCGCTGCCAAAACCTAACCTATCCGCCGCCACTCCTCACCCGATGAACCCAGGCACCCCTGCTAAGTCACCAAACATAGCGAACCACTTGGGGTGTATGCCAAAGGTGTTGGTTATCCAATAAATGGTTCCCTGGGCGGCGGTACCCATACCCGCCTACCTTAATTGGTTGTTAGTAGTCCTGGGTCAATCTTGAACTACTGGCTAACAAAACACCAATGAGGGATTAGGTTATATTTTCAAAAAAGGTTCGATCATCAGCACCCTTGTCCTGTGATGGATGCCGGTGTTATGAGCGACCACAGATGAATAAATTTTGTAGACCGGGCATTTAGAATCTCATTCACACAATAGATAGACAAATAGAGATTTTTATTTTTATTTTTAGAAATTTAATTCAAATTAAATATAATAATGTTATTATCGAGTTCTGCAAGTATTTTAGGATGTTTTTTAGTTACAGCTGTTTCGACTTGTAAGGTCATTTTCAAACTGTGGTGAAGCCACGTACGGATGACTTATCTATAATATTTTAAATGTCAATTTATTAAGGTGTCTAAATTGATTTATTACCGGTAAATCCAATTTGCAGAGACACTAATTGAGAATACTTGCAGAACTCGATAATAACATTATTATATTTAATTTTAATTAAATTTCTAAAATTAAAATGGAGTTCTACGAATTAAACACAAAAACAATTAATATGCAAATAGAGATGGTAGATGGTAGAACTGAAATCTAAAATAGGCTACCGTTTACCTACTACCTAACTATATGCACGGTGGATTTCTTGACACATTAAAGGTTACACTTTGGTGGGTTGTGAAAAATGATTTATCAACCCAGTTCCAGTTGTTAGCTATTCAATAGGTATTGTTGTATGTGGCCAGTAAGTGGCCGGTAAATTTTTCAATATTTCTTTCATTTGCCAGAGCAAAGTGTTCAGAATGGGTATTTTAATATATAGTTGAGAAGTTTTAATGTTGAACTCAAAATTAAAACTCAAAATAAGAATTCGGAGCAAACAAATTTATTAGGGTTGCCAAAAGGGTTGCTTGTTGAAAATTATATTAGATATAAGAGCAATATATATAGTACAGCACTCTCTCACTAACCTGCCAACCCAAAAACTGGTTAAGTCCTAAAATTTGTGAAAGCGGTGGATTACAGTGCATGCATCCAAAAAATGCTAACAATTAAAACAAGTATTTTATAAAGACAAACAAACACCGCTATCAATCTATCTTAAAGTTTCCATTTTTGGATTAAAGTTAGCATCATGCTTAAGCTTGCGAGAAGACTCCATTTTTTTAAATAATTCAAACAAAAAAGTTGCAGAACGAAAAGAACAGAAGCATGTGCGACAGTTGCTAGAATACATAGAGAATTTCCCTAAAGCAGTGATTCTTAAACAGGGCGCCAGCGCCTTTTTGTGGGTGTTTTGGAGGTCTGGCAGGACGTTTTATACGCTGATACACTTTTACACTTTCTTTTTTAAGTTCTGTTAAATAAACTACACTTTCACGCACAAAAACTACTGAGGCGTAATACACAATGTCATAGTTAGAATATAACAAAATAATATGTTACCACTAACGCCATCTAGGATACAATCACTGTAACTGTGTATTAACAATAAACGTCAGTCTATCGAAAACCTCTCTGCTGTTTCATTAGGTTATGGGCCCAGTGAACAATTCCGGTGCAGAATACGCAATTAGTATATTTTTTAAATTTTTTAATTTAAAATAAAACAATAACTTTGTAAACACCACTTTTATTTTTTATACTTTATGCCGACCGGGTTTCGCTACAACCGTAGCTTCTTCAGGGCAGTACAATCTCTGTACTGCCTCTGTACTCGAGATTGTACTGCCCTGAAGAAGCTACGGTTGTAGCGAAACCCGGTCGGCATAAAGTATAAAAAATAAAAGTGGTGTTTACAAAGTTATTGTTTTATTTTAAATTATAATGTCACATCACAAAGTAACTGCTTCATATGAACAAATATTTTTTTAACTTTTTGATCGTGCACAGTATGGAAAAATGTCGGCGAATTACTCAGTAAACGTTCCCAGGTTGAAAGGGCGTGAGAATTTCGACGATTGGTCTTTCGCAGTTGAAAATATCCTCATCCTGGAAGGTGTGGATTTGAATAGCACGCAGGTGCTAGCTGAAAACGACGACAGAAAAGCAAAAGCAAAGCTGATAATGACCATTGATCCATCTTTGTATGTCCATATTAAAGGTGAAACTACAGTGCAAAGTGTATGGAAGAAATTGAAATCCTTGTTCGACGACTCCGGTTTCACAGAATCAGTCTACTGAGGAATTTAATATCGACTCGCTTGGAGACTTGCAATTGTATGACTGATTACGTCACTCAATTAGTGGAAACAGCCCAGAAGTTGAGAGGTACGGGTTTCGAAATAAACGATGAATGGATCGCTTCATTGCTTCTTGCTGGACTCCCGAAGATGTACGGCCCAATGTTAATGGCCATTGAACACTCCGGTATTAAAATGAGTGCAGATGCTATAAAAACAAAATTGTTGGATATGAGCACGAATTCTGAGGATAAATCGAAGGGTGCATTCGTCGTTAGAAATTCTCAGAGCTAATTCATAAAAACAAAGGCCCATTCCAAAAGGTTCAAAATATTACATATGAGTGAAAGTTTTGTAGCGTCAGTGGCTCGACACTTCCTACATATGTGTTCATTCGTTGATACGGAGCAAGATCGGTAGTATCAGTATGAGAGGTGGGAGGGGGGGCGCTGGATAATTTTACTGTGGTAAAGGGGGCGATTATTTCAATACGGTTAAGAAACACTGACCTAAAACAACAAAATAATGATCCCTGGTGACTGGCAAAATAGTCAGCGAGAGCTGAATTAGAATAAAATTTTACATAACGAATACTGGTGAATTATAAATATTGACTTTTTGAAAATAAAATTTTTGTTTGAAGATTTTATAGTTCCATACTGACAAATCGTCATACAAAAAATTTTAATTTTGAAAAAAATGTTTTCAGGTCCAATAATATTTTATTTTTAATCTTAGCACTCTAGCCCACAAAAAGTCTAAAACCGCCCGTGCTGGAAACTTAATACTAAACACTTCCAGAAAGGGGAATTAAATTTTTTTTTAGCATTTTCCTTGCTTACCTGGAACGGTGTTAGTGGATGCCTCAACTGTAGTCAGACTGGTCCCTCTGTGGGCGTCGTACAAACTCTGTCGCTTCCTCCGCACCTCCCAGCTAGGGCTGCCCTCCTGCATCTCTTCCAGCTTGCCCTTCACATGCTTCAGCTCTGCCTGAAAAAAAAACACACCAGTCTGTTAGGAAACTAGTAACATCCCCAAAAACACCAAGACAACAAACATTTGTACTAACATTCCTGAAAATTCCACTAGTGACTTAGAACTATACTTATTTTTATAACCGAGCTTGTACTTGCAAGTCATAATACGAACAGAGCAGTATTTCTATTCGTATCATGACTTTCAACAGTCTTACAATTAGTTATTTACAACTGACATACTTATTTACATTAATAAACACATATTGATATGATTACTGCCCATGCTGTCAGTATAAGTCATGAAAAATATTACAAAAAAAAAAAAAAAAAGTTTACACATAATAAATTGTAAAATATTGTACAAAAATTGCGTAACAACGTAACAGTGAAGATACATCAAACTAGGTAAATCCAATGGACTGAGTAACAAAATACTACTGAAAAAATGCAGTTATTTTTCTGGATATGATAATGTGAAAAGGTGAGTTTTGAACTTTGCCTTAGTCGATGAGACTCGCTATCCATCACATTACTGATAACACAGCTATGTAGTAGCTAAATATTTTTGTAGAAAGGTATCGAAAATCAGATTTAAATTGTCTATAATTTCTACACTGGCACCACCAGCGCCTAGCTCGATAGTGCCGCCAAACGTCAGATGGCAAAAAGCTGAACCATTCTTTTTCTAACACTTGCCCTGGCCGGCTGGAAATTCCTTGCAATTCTTTCTGTCATTATTGTCACGCGCATTTATGTATTTATATTAAATAAGGAGTAAAGTTAATCAACTTGTAAACGTGAGTGTTTTTATTAACAAATAATCCGCGATCTTTATAGAGGTTAATGAACCATAAGCATTAAACCCGTCTCTATAGCTTTTTTTTTTCAGAATAAGTTACACTTCATGAAAAGAGGGGTACAAGTTTTGAGGTTAAGGCTCCGCAACCGGGCTCGAAAAGAAGAAGATGAAGAGATACGATATTACGGATGTTAGAGGAGCGCGCTAACATTTACAGCGACAAAATCGATGTGAAAATGTTTAATAAAACAAGACTCGTTTAAAATAGAGCAAAAATCTCGTGGGGAACATCTTAAGTATCATTTAAAGAAACATTGTGAATTTTTCACAAACATAATTTATAATAGAAACAGAATGTTTCTAATAATTTTTGGAGCATACTTTGCAGTTTTTTTCTATCGAGGGAATTTCATATAATTTGCGTTTCGGCGTGGGCAGCATCTAGACATTATCTTAAAAAATAACATATATTTTTTTAATTGCTTAAAAACTTCAAATGTTTAGGGAGATATGTAAGAAATCGGTAGAAATTCGGGTTGCCGAGGCTTGAAGCTATTTTACGAATTCAGGTTATCCGTGGTTTTTCATGGGTCTGCGCAGTATTAAAATAGTTTGTAAAGACACCTAAGTAATAAAAGGGGCATTACCTCTATGAGCAGCTTTTCAGAGAAGACTTTGTTGTAAGTGATGATGGTCTGTCGCAGTTCATCGACACACACATCATATTCCACATCCATCTCCTTGTACTTGGCTTCCCAATCTTCCTGTTCCTTGTACTTGGTTTCCCAATCTTCCTGTTCCTTGTACTTGGTTTCCCAATCTTCCTGTTCCTTGTACTTGGCTTCGCATTCTTCCAGCTTCTCTTTCCAGGTCTTCACTTCCTGCTCCAAGCCCTTCAACTTCTCGGGGTCTTTGGAACTGCAAAAAATGTTCGATTTGTTAAGGGAAAACATACAGCAGCCAGGTGAAAGATACTTCATCAATCTATAACAATTTGAAAAAGGGCATCCTTGAAAAGTTACATTACAAATCTTGAGTTTAATTTCCAGATACTTGGTAAGGAATAACAACCAAACCATATTTTTTTTAAACTTATTAAATATCAACGGTATAAATCACAAAGCACTCTTTTTAGGGTGAATTGCCTAATTTAAAAAAAAAAAAAACGTATAAATCTGTGGTGATTTGGAAAACGAGTCAATATATTTGTCAACTGAAGAGGGCAACCGATTTTTTCAAATCTGAAGAATAATGTTACGAGTACATACCAAGCTGTTAAATTGGGTACAGATTGCTGTAACGTAATATGCAATGTAACACGCAATGAAAGAATTTGCCGTCCACATTGTCGCAATGAATCATGCAATGTAACAGAATTCCCGTAGTGTGGACGCCTTGCGCACACGAACCGTGCACACGACGCGCATGAACAGAGCATTTCAACTCGTGCACGCCGCAATCCACAAAGTGTCGGTTTGTTCGCCGAACATAAAGGGGCGTGCAGTGTGCACGGAGCGTCAGTGTGGACGGGTTGGTCGTGTCTATACTGCAGAACGCGCGCGAATAATGGAGGAAGAAGGTGCGAAGTGTTGATTGTACCTACCTTCCATGTGGTTAAATAGATCCGGCACATCTGCATATATATGTATTACTAACTTCAAGTATTCTAGGTACAAGTGAGTGTTTTTAATGTTCAGTCCTGGTAGGGTTACATTTAAACAGGATTTTGGAACGAGTAGCTCTAGTAGGTATATGAAATTCAATTTATTTATTTATTTATTGAAAAAAATAAGAAATACATGAAAACATAAGCTGCACATCTCACTAGGGGATTCCTGTATCGAGATATGCAGTTTTACAATAAAGTAATTTAAAAAAAAGAAACATACATATACCTAAACTTAAAAGAAATATAATAATAAACCTACAAAAGAAGCACTGAGTACAGTTATTTAAACATTACTAATTAATAATTATTACAGCTGGGCAGTATGCTCATTGTTGACAAAAATAACATTATACTGTAAACTACATATTAAATATGTAAATACAAGGTACCTGTTGTGGCTTACCAGATGCAATAATAGGGTGATCATACCACAGTAGCATTAAATTATTAACAAAAAATAAATAATAATAAACAATTATGTAATAAATTTATATTCAATGAGGTTAATTAATCAGGGCTGTCTATACTATCATTTACTAGGGAGGAGAACTCATCAACTGATTTAACAATATGCATGAGAGATCACTAGAGAACACCAAATCCAACAGTTTACATTTTCATAGTGATGTAGGTAAAGTCAGTCAAGAAAGTATAAAAAAATAAATGCAGCGCACTGCAATAATTTAAATGGCATCGAAAGAAAAACAATGTAACTTTAAACTTTAAAAAGCACTATGTGGTCAATCAATATTTTTCTCAGCATCAAATATTTGTATCACTGCCAGTCTTGTTAATTCAGGTCTGAGAGGGTTAAATCATTAAAACTATGAGGAAGAAATGCACACTTTCAACAATGAAAAAAGAACGTTATGAAAAATAATTGAGTTATGCCATTTTTTTCGGTCAAATATACTATCAACTTCGGGAGACAATTAAAACTACAATAATTGGTTCAATTAATTATTATCGGTGTTACCATAATATCGAAAAAAATTTGAGTACCATAGTACCCGGGGGTGGGGAACCTTTTTACCGTCGAGGGCCATTTATATTTTTGTAGTGTTACCCCCACAGGCTGTACTAAGATTTTTATTTTGGATTAGCGATGTAAGTTCAGCTGGAGTGGGCTCTTTAACTCGGGTTCTTCGCGGGAAGCGGATCCTATTCCTACTCCTTTTTCAAATCGACTACTCCCAGAGTACCCGATCCAGGACTCGGACCAAAACCCGGAACTCGGAGCCGGACTCGGAGCTGGAACCCGAATGCCTCCACCGGCGTCCTCATGTTCGCAGTCCGAGCAACTCACGAAAGGGTTCTTTTCCCCTAGGGGTTAATAAAATTTCTAGAATTTCATGACTGACTGCAGGTATGTGGCAGCATACCTGTCTTTGGGCAGCCGGCTGTGCAGGGTGTTGTCCTGATGGGAGTGCAGCAGGCGGCGCAGCTCCGAGGCCTGCTCCTTGTTGCGCATGCGCAGATCCTCATTGGCCCGCTGCAGCACTTGGTGTTTATCCTTCAGGAGGTCGTGCGTCATCCTGTCCACAAACAGGGACATCAGGCTCTCATGGTCCTCTGAAAACATTATGTTCAAATTACATAAAGCAATGTAAGTTCAATGATATTTCATTTATCAGAACAAAAATGTTACGTTTTCAAAAAACATTTGATTGTCAGCACCCTTGACCTTCGATAGGTGCCTGTGTGGTGAGTGATAAATTTTGTAGACCGAGCATTTAGAATCTCGTTCTCCCGGTAGATAGACAAATAGAGAAAATAGATGGTAGATCTGAAATCTAAAGGCTATAGTTTACCTACTACCTACGTCCACGGTTGATTTCTTGACATACTGAAGGTTAAGAGTGGGAACTCTCGACCCGATCACTTTGCCAGTGGGTCGTGAGCGACCCGGGTCATGTAAAATGATTGAGCGGCACAGTTCTAGTTGTTAGATATTAGGTGTTTTTGTCTGTGGCCAGGAGTGCTAACAGTAATTTTTTCAATATTTCTTCCATTTGCTAGAGCAAAGGGTTGAGAGTAGGTATTTTAATTAACAAAATTTTGATTTTGAACTCAAAATCAAAACTCAAAACCTTTGCAGCTGTGAGGAGCAGATAAATTTATTAGGGTTGCTGAAAGGGTCAAATTATAATAATTTGGTTCCTGCTTGTTGAAAATTATATTAGATAAAAGAGCAATATACATATACAGAACAACACTCTCTCACTAATCCGACAACCCACAAACCGGGTAAGTGATAAAATTATAGATATAAGAGTAATATACATAGCACACCACTCTCTCACTAATCCGGCAACCCACAAACCGGGTAAGTGCTAAAATTATATTAGATATAAGAGTAATATACATAGCACACCACTCTCTCACTAATCCGCCAACCAACCAACCAGATAATTGCCAAAATTAGTGAAAGCGGTGGATTATTTATTTATCCAAAATATGCCAACCATTAAAACAGGTAATTCGTAAAGACAAACACCGCTATCAATCAATAATAAAATTCCACTTTTTGGACTAAATTTAAGGCATCATGTTTACGCTTGCGAGAAGACCCCATTTTGTAAAATTATTTTTAAAAAGTGGCAGAATGAAACGAACAGAAACACATGTGACAGATGCTAGAATACAAAGAAAAAGTCCTAAAACAAGAAAATAATGAACCTTGGTAACTGGTAAAATAATCAGCGAGAGCAAGCTTCACGGCGATATAGTAACTGGGTTTGTAGAAGTAAGATAACCAAATCTGTTAGTGTACAAAGCTTGGCGTTCGAGTCTAGCAGACGGTAGACTGCTGAATTTGACATACGAATACCGGTGAACTATATAGCTTGATTTTATGCTTTCAACTACAGTAAAAATAATGGAGGATTGTAGCAGTAGTCAGATGGGCAGATTACTGAAAGAGTACAGTATAATGTATTCAATTTTACTATGTATGTTAATTTTACCTTTTTGATTTGTGTTTGTGGAGGCATCTTGCTTATTTTTGCTGAACAATGTGACCAAATGTTGTCTCATTTCTTGCATTTGGACCTGAAACAAACAAATAATAATATATTCCTGTCCTATCATGTGTTGCACAGCACAGCACCAGTCATTTATTACCGAGCAAGCTTCATTTGTGCAGTATAAACGTTTACCTCCAAGTTTTGGTATGCAGCCACAACTCTAGCATATTCTTCAGCTTTGTGTTTGAGGCTTTGCTGGCTGTCGATGAGAGCTTGCTCCAACTGCGCGTATCTGTCTTGCGCTGTCTTCAGCTGCCACTCCAGTTGCTCCACATTCTTCTTCAGATTTGAACTTTCTGTTGCCATCTGACAATCTTCCATTGACACGTCATTATCCTCTGAAAAAACCAAAAAGATATGTTTATAAACTAAACTAAATAAATGATCCATCATGTCATTTCACTACAGGAGTAGGCAGAGGATGGACTGACACTTGACCCTGTCTTGGCACACAGTCCTTGCTACATTCATACAAACTCTTCTGCTATACTGATTCTTGACATCTCCAATCATCCATCAGATTGCGCCATGTCTTGCTCGGTCATTCCCGACTTCTTTCATTCAAATTTACGTTTAATACTATCGATTCTGCTTAATTGGTACACCGGTTCATCAGGACAGCCGGTTATTTGGGCCAAACCCATGTAATGGAAACCAAATAAATAAACTATTATTATTTTATAAAAATAAAACACAAACACTTTGTATTTAACCACGAATTTATTATTGCATATATCGACCGGTTTCACTTCGACCAAGCTTCTTCAGGATATAATAATAACTATTATAAGAGTTATTATTATATCCTGAAGAAGCTTGGTCGAAGTGAAACCGGTCGATATATGCAATAATAAATTTGTGGTTAAATACAAAGTGTTTGTGTTTTATTTTTATAATATAATGTCTAACCACAAAGTAATTGCTTCCTATGAAAGAAAAAAAAAAAAAAAAAAAAAAAAAAAACTATTATTAATTTACTTTGGTTATCTGGGACAACATTCTGTTTAATTTGGGCAAAGTCGATGCAAAACATGTCAAAAACAAAGAATTTTAGTTTAGAAGGGCTGGCATGCAATATGCGGCGTGGTTGAGGGGAGGGAATATGGGAGTTTGAGTTCATTCGGCATTCATTTGGTAGACTTCACACACGCCGGCTGTTCGCCGTCCGCCGACATTCATCAATGTAAAGTTGTTCAGGTCGCAGTACACTTTAGCATGTGTAATAAGCCATTTTTTGGGTTACTGTTATTCGTAATTGTTTGCTCAAGTTTTTTATTTTTCTTTAATCTTGTTATTATTATTTATTTCTTTAATCTTTTTATGGTTATTTTATTTTTTTCATTTTCATGTAGTTAGTGCATAATTATGTTTCTGCAATAATTTTTTTTTTCAAAATTTTTATGAAGTTTTTAAAAACACATTCGAGAGAACTCAAATAAATGTAATATGGCTACATATAAAAAATAAATAAATAAATTCTTAACCTTTAACAGACGCTTATTTGGGACAAAATGTTTGGGCCTGATGTGTCCCAATTAAGCAGAATCGACTGCATATTCTTCTCAGTAGTTCAAACCGTTAAATTTATAATAAAGACCTTTCCACTTAAAAAAGAACAATGTTAAAAAAGGAGTTTAGCAAACAAATAAATAAAATAAAAAGACGTATGCACCAAACACTAACCT
Organism: Limnephilus lunatus; assembly: GCA_917563855.2. NCBI lineage: Eukaryota > Metazoa > Arthropoda > Insecta > Trichoptera > Limnephilidae > Limnephilus > Limnephilus lunatus. The sequence goes on along the minus strand of OU830595.1, from coordinate 89,129,833 downwards.
TGTTTGATGAGGCTAGCATTACAGATGAGCAGGCTCCTCTGCTGATCGTGTAAGCTTTGCCTCTTGAGTTGCACGTCGTGTCTCATTTTGGGGCTAGACTTCAGCAGAGCATTCAGTTCCGACTGGATATCGGCAACACGGCCCTAAAATCATAAGATTATTATGTCAATGATAGCTTATTTCTCTGCTTTGCATAAAAGCCTAGTTTAAACAAGCAATCCAACCAGGCTGAGCTTTCTCCTTCTACATATCTCTGGTACTTTACATCTAGTCAAGAACTATTACCTGAAGAATTGTATTGGCAGATAACAGTCTTGAGTTTTCAGATTCAAGGCGTATTTTCTCAGCATCCTTTGTAATTCTTTCTTCCGTGCTTGTTATTTTAGATTGCAATTCTTGAATGAAATCTTTTTGGTTTTTCAGCTCCTTGTGTGATTTCTGGAGTTCAAATTCAAGGCTGAAATAAATTTAAGAATGAATGTTTAATTCAAATGAAAATACATTTTATTAAGAAAAGGTTTTTATACTATTGCATAACAGCAGACCTCGCGTCCAAATAAGAATGTTTCTAATTTTCTATTACTTATTAGGTGATTTCCCTTACTTTACCTTTAATGAGTGACTAAAATCAAATACTTGGACATTATTTTTGAGTTATTTAAAGTGGAAAGAACATACTATGACTACAGAAAACAATCATAGAAAATCCATATACTTCTTTAGACATACTCGCAACTTTCGTAACTTAAATTAACTCAAAACAATTTACTATGCACTATGTCAATCTTCAATCGAGTACTGTATTATAACCTGGGGAGGAACAAACGCCGCCGCCAATGAGATTAAAGAAAGATTATTCTAAAACTACCGATCACAAGCAATTTGAATAAAATCTTTGTTTACGTACAGAATCTGTGTTTTGGACATTAGATAACTTTATGCCAAAAACATATTAGCATACCTTTTCAAACACAGAACTGTTTTTGACAATGTCCAAACTGCTTGTGATACTAGAACCAAAAGGCATAATCTGTTTCATTAAAAGTTGTTTTGCTAAAACAAATTTGACAAATTTTTTTTTAGATAATTTGCAACAAAGCTTTACAATGCACTTATACTGGCCATTAGACGGAACACAAATTATTTGAAATATAAATCAGATACCAAGTCTTGGATCATTAGCCAAGATGAATTGCCAAATGGTAGATAAACAGGACTTTGCTATGCTCAGTACAATCAAGTTAGTATGTATTCTTACCCAGTAGAAGATCTGGATAGTGTCTTCAAGTGACTGATTTCCTTTTCCTTCTCTATAATTTCTTGGTCCTTTTCTTTGAGAAGGCAGGACAGCTGCTCGGTGTTGGATATGAGAGAAAACATTGCCTCTTTATCCTTTTTGTTCTCAGTGCGGAGTGTATTAATTTGTTCCTCCAAGCCTGTGATCTGAAAACTGGATTTCTTTTTCTCATCTTCATATTTATGAGATATATTGTCTATTAGGACTTCTCTCTCGGCAACTGTTTCAGTTAATTGGGATAGCTTGTTCTCAAAATCAATTATCATATTCAGTTTGGTTTGCAGCTGTTCATTATGTTTAGCTATATTGTCTTCCAAGTGTTTTTCTTTTTCCTGTAATGCTGTCTCAAAGGTTTTCTTATCCTTTTTGTTCTCAGTGCGAAGTGTATCAATTTGTTCCTCCAAACATGTGATCTGTAAACTGCATTTCTTTTTCTCATCTTCATATTTATGAGATATATTGTCTATTAGGACTTCTCTCTCGGCAACTGTTTCAGTTAATTGGGATAGCTTGTTCTCAAAATCAATTATCATATTCAGTTTGGTTTGCAGCTGTTCATTATGTTTAGCTATATTGTCTTCCAAGTGTTTTTCTTTTTCCTGTAATGCTGTCTCAAAGGTTTTCTTATCCTTTTTGTTCTCAGTGCGAAGTGTATCAATTTGTTCCTCCAAACATGTGATCTGTAAACCGCATTCCTTTTTCTCATCTTCATATTTGTGAGATATATTGTTTATGAGGACTTCCCTCTCCGTAACTGTTTCAGTTAATTGGGATAGCTTTTTCTCAAAATCAATTATCATATTCAATTTGGTTTGCAGCTCTTCATTATGTTTAGCAATATTGTCTTCCAGATGTTTTTCTTTTTCCCGTAATGCTGTCTCAAAGGTTTTCTTCTCGACTTCGATTACTTCTGTTAATCTTTGCAATGACTGTTCAAGACTAGCGTTTTTGTCACTCATTTTACTTAACTGTTCTTCAGATAATTGAATTTCTTCCTCAGAAACTTTTCTGCATTCATTCAATATAGATAATTCTTTTTCAAGAGATTGACATTTAGATTTCGTTTGGTCTACTTCCTGCAAAGAGTCTATCAGCTCATTGGAGAGAGATTCGTGTTCATTCTGCAGCTGATGATAGCGTTCTTTTAGGGATTCATAATCTGTAAGTTGGTCTGTGAGCCTCCTGATTTCAGAACATTTGGAATCCAGATCGCAGCGAAGATTTTCACAAGCGGCCTTGAGATTCTCATCAGACTCCTTAGGAATACCGTTGAGCGGTGCTACACCACTTGCTGCATCGGTGCATCTGCATCAGCCAAGACAGATCAAAAATCAAAGATGTTATTAAAACCTATTCATAAGTATGTATTTCCAATTTTACATGCTGATTGTCTTTTATTTTAAATGTTGTGTTATTTTTAATTTTAATGTGAACTGCTTATGTTATTTACAGCGCCTGCTCTCATCACAGTAGCTCCTAGTGTACAGGCACAGCACATCACCAATGTAATGTACATACTTAATGAAGATGAATTATTGTGGGTATTTTTATGTTCTATTATAACACTGCATAACATATAAAAATGTAGATATACTTATTGTAAAAAACATACAAATATTAAATAAATAAATAAAAATAGAAGTTTTAAAAAAAAAATTAAAAAATAATAAAAATTTGTAAGAAGTTTCTTCAGTACCTACCAATTTAATAAGGAACTCAAGTGAAAGATATTATGGCTAAAATACATTCATATAGACCAGTTTTTCCCAAAGTGGTCCAAGTCCAGGACCCTGCCAGGGATCCACAGGAGACCCCTGAATGACGTTAGGGGGTCACGGAAAAAGTTTTGAAAAAATTATTTAGTCCATTTTTAATTGTGCCATTGAAATACACTGTCAAGTTGGTATTATTAAAATGTTTAGTGCTGACGTCACTGCTCACCATAATTCTCAAGTCATTGTATTGGAATGGATGACACAAGCCATCGTATTAACAACATTTCATGGTATTCGTTTATTGACATACTTTTTATAGAGATTTAGTTGTTGTGTTTATTGAAACATTATTTAGGCCTAAATAATTCAGTTTAAAAAATAGAGGTACAGTGAAACCCTCTTAAGAAGTTCTCTCTTAAGACGTTTCGTGGCTTAATAAGTTTGGTTTTTTCGGTCCCTCGGCTCAATATTGGCCCAATTTTTCCCACATATAAGGTTTTCCTTCTTAAGAAGTTGGTCTTTCCAGTACCTTGGAAAACTTCTTAATAGGGTTTCACTGTATCTCTATTATTTAATCAAATGAAGACATATTAGCGAAACTTAATAAAAAATCTGGAGACAGAAAAATCAGAAAAAGATATTGGCTCCACTGGGACTAGAACCAAGGACCCTTTGCTTACATGGCAAGTGCTCTACCAAGTGAGCTACGGAACCTATATCCAATTCAGTCACTTTTAACTGTATCATATTTCGACTAAGAACTACCAAAATTATCTTCATTTTCTTAAAGCACATATTATTGGCTGCTATCTTAAGTCTTCATTTAATTAAATATTATAATTTGAGATTTTACTCATAAAGTTAAAAAAATAAAAAGTATCTCAAAGAAAAAAAATTAAAAAATTGGACTGGAGTTTCTTATTATAAATAATTTTTAATTTCTTTATTTATTTTTTTACTTTATGAGTAAAACCTCAAATTGTAATATTTAATTAAATGAAGACAATATTAGTGAAACTCCATCGAAAATCTGGAGTCAAAAAAATCAGAAAAAGATATTGGCACCGCTGGGACTCGAACCCAGGACCTTCTGCTTTCATGGCAACAGCTCTACCAACTGAACTAAGGTGTCTATATCCAATTCAGTCACTCTTAACTGATTCATACTTCGACTAATAACTACCAACCTTATCTTCATTTTCTTAACACTCGTATTATTGGCTGCTATCTTTATTTATGATTGCAAGATTCAAACCCGAACTAGATAGTGTCGGGATAAATTTTTATCCATTTTATTTTTTAATATGCGACATCTATTGACTTTTCTGCAAGTCTAGTATGAATATTTATTTTTATTTTTTAACTTCATGAGTAAAACCTCAAATTGTAATATTTAAATAATTAATTGGTAGAGCTGTTGCCATCAAAGCAGAAGGTCCTGGGTTCGAGTCCCAGAGGTGCCAACATCTTTTTCTGATTTTTCTGTCTCTAGAATTTCGATTGAGTTTCGCTAATACTGTCTTCATTTATTACATTTTTATTTCAACTGTGGCACAATGAACTCTAGTGTATAGTATTAGTTTTAAAAAAAGACGACTCGTGATGCCGCCATACAAAATAAAGCACCTGTTAAAAAAAAAAAGGCTTTTTGTGACTGGTGACGTCATACTGACTTTTGGTACGATTTCAGGAGACTTGCGGAAAAATTAAAACTTTGAACATTATTTTCACTAAAAACTGACTATAACAATAAAAAATGTATATTGGTATTTAAGATAGAATTTAAAAAAAGGTCATTACTGATAATAAAAAAAGGGTCTGGGGTTACTTGTACAATTTGTCCAAAAAATGAAATAGTTTCAATGACAACTCTTTTTTCAAACTTTCTTGACCTTCCGGTAGGTAACATAATATTTATTATCCTGATTTGATAGCCCGTAGTAGGAACCAAGATGATGCAATCTGGGTGATAAAAACAATTATCCAAAAAGGCCACTATCTTAAACCGGAATGTAATAAACAAAATTAAAGACAGATGAAATGCCAATTGTGAAGTTAAAGCAGATGTTAAGAGTGAATAACCAGCACATGACAACTTCGATTCCGACACTAGCGCTAACACATCAGGGCTCGCGAGCCGGCGTTTTCAGAACTAAATTTCGTTCCGCGGCAATCCGAGTTTTGAGGGTTTTGTTCACGCGAGCTAGGGCTGCCCGCTACTATTACTACTTTATATTACTATTCTCGCTTCCAGAATTTTAATTAGTAGTAGTTATTTGTAATTTGTATATCGAAGTGCATAAATATAAATAGATTCAAGTGAAATGCGTAAACACAGTAGGTATTAAGTAGATACCTACATGAATAAACAATTTGTTATATTCTTTTTAATATTTTGGTTTTTTGTTTTTTAATTGTATTTTACGGCCATTAGAGTGGAAGATACTCTCAGTATCGCCCTGGTGTAAGACCACCATTAAGAATTGAAACGTTGCTTGAAATGGCTTTAGCCGTGTTTATTGGCCAGATCTGAATAGCCAGATACTTCCCCACCTTCTTCTTCCCTATATCCTTCCCCTCCCCACTACCTTCAGTCTTACAACATACCCCAAATTGGGGATGCAATAGTCCCACTGGCTCCAGACGAGAACAGTTGGGACTCTTGTGCGGTATTCATGAAAAAAAAGAGTAGTATTCAGTTGGATTGTAAAAAATGTCGCATTTTAAAATATTTATTTGTGTGCATAATTAATAATAAGCACTTCAACAAACAGAATTAAAGCGCACAAACCCTTTCTTTCTTTGAGTGGCCTTTCAACGCATGCCGGGTGCCCGCTGTATATAATGTTATATAGTGCAGGCGCTTGCATTATAATTCCCGTGACTTGTGATGGAACCATAACAGTTTAGTTGACCGCGAGGTTACAGTGCCCTTGAAACGCATGCCGGGTACCCGCTGTTTATAATTTATTTATTTATTTATGGACAAATAGTCCATTAACAATATAACAATAACACGAAAAACAAGCGTGCGTAAAGGCCCGACCCGCCGAGCAATCGATCACCGTTCGCATTGATTACCGTTCGCATGTCATTTTTCGTAACAATCACCACTTTTCGTAACCCATTCACCAGTTTACCCTCAAGTGTCGAGCGTGCGTAAAAAAGATTTACCCCAAAAAATATTTTGGAGCAGTTGGGACTCTTGTGCGGTATTCACACAAGAATAATTTAAAATAAAAAAAATATTCGAAATTATAAAAATTTTTGCATAAAAATATTCAATGAACATGAAAAATTGCATTCGGGCAACCCTGTAGATTTAACAAACGTGAATCAAGGAATTCGTGTTTATTTCAAATTTCGTTTTCAAATTTCATTTCCAAATATTATTATTCAAAGCGTCGCGAAGACGTGCTCTCCTGGCCGCGTTTGGGCCCGTAATGAAATCTGAAATTTGCGTTTACGGGCTGCGATAAAAATGGTGAAATACGATGTTCAAAATTATTTAAAATTAAATACTTCCTGAAATTATTTTACGATCAAATTATTTATGATTTGTCAATAACGTCTTAGCAAAATAAGTATGTAAAAAAATCCGAAATATATTTGTTTGTAAGTGCACAAATAAATGCACAAACCGACCAATTTTCGTCAAGAAACACATGTCCGTATATATTTTTTAATAATTTTATTTAAACTAAAATTAAAATTCTGAAATATGCGTTTACCAGATAATGTATTGATTTATTTTACTGCATGATTATATGATTTGAAATGGGTGTTGTATAATAAATGTACTTTTTTGAAAATTGAACAAATCTGCGAACGACCTATGGTATAACCTTATTATTCTAAAAATAAACATTTTTTCTCAAAATCTAAAAGATACGTTTACTAGATAAAAGAACAATCTTTTGAAATCCTTTTATAGTTTTTTGTGGAAAAGAGTCAATACGTCTAACCACTGATTTAAAAATGACATATTTCTGGTTTCTCTGCTTATACACTCTTCAGTCAAAAAACAATCAAGTTAGTTTGTATTCTTACCCAATAGAAGATCTGGCTAGTGTCTTCAACTGACTGATTTCCTTTTCCTTCTCTATAATTTCTTGGTCCTTTTCTTTGAGAAGGCAAGACAGCTGTTCGGTGTTGGATATGAGAGAAAATATTGCCTCTTTATCTATTTTGTTCTCAGTGCGGAGTGTATTAATTTGTTCCTCCAAACATGTGATCTGTAAACTGGATTTCTGTTTCTCATCTTCATATTTACGAGATATATTGTCTATGAGGACTTCTCTCTCTGCAACTTTTTCAGTTAATTGGAATAGCTTGTTCTCAAAATCAATTATCATATTCAGTTTGGTTTGCAGCTCTTCATTATGTTTAACAATATTGTCTTCCAGATGTTTTTCTTTTTCCCGTAATGCTGTCTCAAAGGTTTTCTTCTCGACTTCGATTACTTCTGTTAATCTTTGCAATGACTGTTCAAGACTAGCGTTTCTGTGTCTCATTTTCATTGACTGTTCTTCAGATAATCGAACTTCTTCTTCAGAAATTTTTCTGCATTCATTCACTATAGATAATTCTTTTTCGAGAGATTGATATTTGGATTTAGTTTCGTCTACTTCCTGCAAAGAGTCCATCAGCTCATTGGAGAGAGATTCATGTTCGTTCTGCAGCTGATGATAGCGTTCTTTTAGGGATTCATAATCTGTAAGTTGGTTTGTTAGTCTCCTGATTTCAGAACATTTGGAATCCAGATCGCAGCGCAGGTTTTCACAAGTGGTCTTGAGATTCTCATCGCACTCCTCGGGAACACCAATGAGCGATGCTACACCACTTGCTGCATCGGTGCATTGAAATTTATCAACTGTGAAATTAGACATAAGACTAATGGGAGTTTTTTCAGAAACATCCTTAGTTTCTGCTTCTAGGATGCAGGATTTTTTGGGAGTAATGAAGTCATCGGTGTAAAATGTATTTTCTCTTTCTGTCTGGTTGAGATCTTGGAGTAGAGACATTAGTTCTGTGAGTTCTAGTTGCAAGTATGAAGTAGTGGAGTTGCAGAAAGAGTGCAGGTTGGAGTGGTAATGCTGAACCGATGTGAGGCGAGAGGTGAGCAGACTGTACTCGGCATTACTAACCTCGTTTTCACTTCGCTGATTTAAAACTTTCTTTTGCAGCTCTTCCGCTTCCTTCACAAGCTCCTTCACTTCCACCACACTTTGTTGTATTTCACTTTTTAATAGCAAATTTTCTTCCATCAATTTCTCATTATCATCTATCTTGGATAATATCAACTCTTCTATATGTTGAAGTAAAGAATTATGCATATTTATTATTTTAGTCAATTTAGCCTCCAGATTGATATCTATTGGTGTGTTTGTATCAAAACCAGTTGGGACTGTTAGCTGTTGTACGTCTAGTCTGGAGTAAACATCAGAAATGTGACTTTCTAGGGTAGAAATCAACATCTCTAGGTCATGCAAGCCATGATTACAAAACTCGTCAACAACACATTTGGATTCATCTAATGCAGAAACTAATTTTCCCTCACCTTGAACCTGCGAGATGTCTGCAAGTTCATGTGCTTTTTGCACAGACAGAATAGATTCGCTACCAAGCGTATTTTCACCAACGATGACCATACTGGAAGTTTCACATTCCAATAAAGACAACTTTGTTTGTAGAACAGATTTCAAGGATAGAATATTGTGAATAGATTGCTTCATTACGTCCATATAATCATCGATAATGCTACCGGAAAAGGTTATTTCAACATCAGTATATTTTTCATGATGAATTTTGTCTAGTTCGCTGATTGCGACGAAAATGTCATATAGCAGTCTCTTCAACTCATCATTTGTGTTCTCGAGAGTGAGGACTTTTTCTTTCAGCAAATTATTGGATACTAAGGATTCTTGGAGTGCTAACTCCAACTCTTTTCTTTTTGCTAAAATTGTCATTAACTCTGGAAAAACTGGATTTTCTTCATTTGCAATCTTATCTAAATTCTTGGGCAATTCTTCCTTAATCTCTGAAATGGAGGAGAACTGGATAACAGCGTCCAAGAGATCTTGTTTCAACTTTGCGATTTGGGAACTTTTTGTGTTGCAATCGTTCATCAATTCAATTCTTTCATTTTCTAGAATAGATATAGATTCCCTGAGGGCCAAAATCTCATCGCTATTGATAATATTGTTTTCACACATGGATTTCAAATCACTCTCCTTCTGCTGAACGTTCAATTTTTCTTCTGATAGTTGCTGCTGATAGCAATTAATTTGTTGGTTCATGCCGGTTATTGTGGTCTCCAGTTGGGCTATTAATATCTTATCGGTTTTAGTCTGCCCCTCAACATTGAGCAAATTCTCATGTTTTTCTTCATTAATTCTCGCCACTTGCTCCTTTAGTTGTAAAATTTCACTTTCGTAGGATGAAGTGCTTTGTGTAAGGTCTGTTAACTCGGCCAATTTACTGCGCGATTCTTCAAAGTCTTTGGTTAGGCTTTCAAACTGAGTTTGCAATTCAGTGTGGAGTTTAGTCTGCTGTCCGAAAATGTATCCTTCTTCAAGGGTACGAGCTTCCATTGTCTCGATTAATGTGATCTTAGCTTTAAGTTCCAACTTGATGGCATCCATTTCCAAGTTATTGCTATTGAGAAGTGCTTTCAGTTGCAGAATTTCACTTTCGAGGGTTGGAATGCTTTGGGCCAAGTCTGTTAACTCTGCCAATTTACTCCGTGATTCTTCCAAATCCTTGGTTAAGTTTTCAATCTGAATTTGCAATTCAGAGTTGTCACCTTTCTCAGGGACACAAGCTTCCATTGTCTCGATTAATGAGATCTTAGCTTGAAGTTCCAACTTCATGGCATCCATTTCCAAGTTATTGCTGTTGAGTAGTGCTTTCAGTTGCAGAATTTCACTTTCGTAGGTTGGAATGCTTTCGGTCAAGTCTGTTAACTCCGCCAATTTACTGCGCGATTCTTCCAAATCCTTGTTTAAGTTTTCAATCTGAATTTGGAATTCAAAGTCGTCACCTTTCTCAGGGACACAAGCTTCCATTGTCTCAATTAATGAGATCTTAGTTTGAAGTTCCAACTTGATGGTATCCATTTCCAAGTTATTGCTATTGAGAAATTCTTTCAGTTGTAGAATTTCACTTTCGTAGGTTTGAGTCAAGTCTGTTAACTCTGCCAATTTACTGCACGATTCCATTAAGTCCTTGGTTAAGTTTTCAATCTGAATTTGCAATTCAGAGTTGTCACCTTTCTCAGGGACACAAGCTTCCATTGTCTCGATTAATGAGATCTTAGCTTGAAGTTCCAAATTGATGGCATCCATTTCCAAGTTATTGCTATTGAGAAGTGCTTTCAGTTGCAGAATTTCACTTTCGAGGGTTGGAATGCTTTGGGTCAAGTCTGTTAACTCTGCCAATTTACTGCGCGATTCTTCCAAATCCTTGTTTAAGTTTTCAATCTGAATTTGCAATTCAAAGTCGTCACCTTTCTCAGGGACACAAGCTTCCATTGTCTCAATTAATGAGATCTTAGTTTGAAGTTCCAACTTGATGGTATCCATTTCCAAGTTATTGCTATTGAGAAATTCTTTCAGTTGTAGAATTTCACTTTCGTAGGTTTGAGTCAAGTCTGTTAACTCTGCCAATTTACTGCACGATTCCATTAAGTCCTTGGTTAAGTTTTCAATCTGAATTTGCAATTCAGAGTTGTCACCTTTCTCAGGGACACAAGCTTCCATTGTCTCGATTAATGAGATCTTAGCTTGAAGTTCCAACTTGATGGCATCCATTTCCAAGTTATTGCTATTGAGAAGTGCTTTCAGTTGCAGAATTTCACTTTCGTAGGTTGGAATCCTTTGGGTCAAGTCTGTTAACTCTGCCAATTTACTGCGCGATTCTTCCAAATCCTTGGTTAAGTTTTCAATCTGAATTTGGAATTCAGAGTTGTCACTTTTCTCAGGGACACAAGCTTCCATTGTCTCGATTAATGAGATCTTAGCTTGAAGTTCCAACTTGATGGCATCCATTTCCAAGTTATTGCTATTGAGAACTGCTTTCAGTTGCAGAATTTCACTTTCGAGGGTTGGAATGCTTTGGGTCAAGTCTGTTAACTCTGCCAATTTACTGCGCGATTCTTCCAAATCCTTGGTTAAGTTTTCAATCTGAATTTGGAATTCAGAGTTGTCACCTTTCTCAGGGACACAAGCTTCCATTGTTTCGATTAATGTGATCTTTGATTGGAGTTCCAACTTGATTTCATCCATTTCCAAGCTATTGCTATTGAGAAGTACTTTGAGTTGTTGATTTTCACTTTCGCAGGTAGGAATGCTTTGGGTCAAGTCTGTTAACTCTGCCAATTTACTGCGCGATTCTTCCAAATCCTTGGTTAAGTTTTCAATCTGAATTTGGAATTCAGAGTTGTCACCTTTCTCAGGGAAACAAGCTTCCATTGTCTCGATTAATGAGATCTTAGCTTGAAGTTCCAACTTGATGGCATCCATTTCCAAGTTATTGCTGTTGAGAACTGCTTTCAGTTGCAGAATTTCACTTTCGAGGGTTGGAATGCTTTGGGTCAAGTCTGTTAACTCTGCCAATTTACTGCGCGATTCTTCCAAATCCTTGGTTAAGTTTTCAATCTGAATTTGGAATTCAGAGTTGTCACCTTTCTCAGGTACACAAGCTTCCATTGTCTCGATTAATGAGATCTTAGCTTGAAGTTCCAACTTGATGGCATCCATTTCCAAGTTATTGCTATTGAGGACTGCTTTCAGTTGCAGAATTTCACTTTCGTAGGTTGGAATGCTTTGGGTCAAGTCTGTTAACTCTGCCAATTTACTGCACGATTCTTCCAAGTCCTTGGTTAAGTTTTCAATCTGAATTTGCAATTCAGAGTTGTCACCTTTCTCAGGGACACAAGCTTCCATTGTTTCGATTAATGTGGTCTTTGATTGGAGTTCCAACTTGATTTCATCCATTTCCAAGCTATTGCTATTGAGAAGTACTTTGAGTTGTTGATTTTCACTTTCGCAGGTAGGAATGCTTTGGGTCAGGTCTGTTAACTCAGTCAATTTACAGCGTGATTCTTCGTAGTCCTTGGTTAGGTTTTCAAACTGAGTTTGTAATTCAGAGTAGAGGTTAGTCTGCTGGCTGAATATTTTTCCTTCCTCATGGGCGCGAGCTTCCATTGTTTCGATTAATGTGATCTTTGATTGGAGTTCCAACTTGATGGCATCCATTTCCAAGTTATTGCTATCTAGAAGTACTTTGAGTTGCTGTATTTCACTTTCGTATGCAGGAATGCTTTGGGTCAGGTTTGTTAACTCAGTCAATTTACAGCGTGATTTTTCGTAGTCCTTGGTTAGGTTTTCAATCTGAATTTGCAATTCAGAGGTGTCGCCTTTCTCAAGGATGCGAGATTCCAATGTTTCGATTAATGTTATCTTTGATTGGAGGTCCAACTTAATGGCATCCATTTCTAAGTTATTGCTATTGAGAAGAACTTTGAGTTGTTGTATTTCACTTTTGTAGGCAGGGATGCTTTGGGTCAGGTCTGTTAACTCAGTCAATTTACAGCGTGATTCTTTATAGTCTTTGGTTAAGTTTTCAAACTGAGTTTGTAATTTAGTGTAGGGTTTAGTCTGCTGGCTGAACATGTCACATTTCTCATCAGCCGACTGCTTCTCCAGTCTTAAAATGCAGATATTCTGAAGCAGCTCCATCTGAAAGACATGTGACATTAATTGTATGACTGAAACATTAGCAGGGAGCTGCATTGGTTGTATCCTAATAAGAATGTCATTCATTTAACATACCTCTACTGGGCCACAGGTTTTTTCTAAAGACATCAGTTCTTCCAACTCAATTAGTTCTTTCTCGGCTTTAGACGCTCGGTACTTCCACTTACAGAGGGCGGTATGGTAAATTTCTGTAAACAAGTTATCTTAATACATATACATGTGAAATTCAAGCAGAACCAAAAGAGAAACCACAACTCAATTCTGCGAGGGCTGTCCGTAAAATAAGGTTTCCAAGTTGCTGCGGTCGCGAGTAACGATTTTACGCACAATCCGGCAACACTGACGTGTAGCCTGGTTTCCCCTTACCAAATCCTCACCACTCTGCACCCTTTGTGATGCTTAGTCTCGGCGTGGCAACCGTTCACGATGGAGCTTTCACTCGCCGCACCCGCTATGTGGGAGTTACACTCTGTAATTCGTTTTTAAACTTTGCTTGGGCGAATCGGAATGACGCCACCGGGATTGTTCCTTTGTCTATGGTCTCGTGTAGTGTATCCAGGTCTCGTCCCCAGTCACAATTGAATCCAAGAATTCTTCGCCATCGATGTCGTAGCACTCAAGGAATTAGCGGGCTGCTTCAACCCGTTGTTGTTTGTGATCTTCGGTGAGCATTTTGGGACCCACCTTGGGCAGACCTTGTGGTCTCACAAATGTCCTGTCAAAATCTTGTCAATAGCGGTCTTACTGACATCAGGGATCATATCACAGAGCTCCCGAACCATCACTCGTCGATTTGATTGTTTTTTTCCACTATGGCAATTTTTTCATCTGAAACCGTTAGCCGTCCAGCACGCTTTTAAATTCTCTGCACTTGCGCACGTTTTCGCACTCATCGCACTGTTTTCCGTACACTTCAAGTAGCTGAGAATGAATTTCTACAGGGGTTTTGACCTTTGCACAAAAAAACTAATTATAGAGTGTAATTCACACCTGGCGTGTGCGGCGAGCGGATGCTCCATCGTGAACGGCTGCCACGCCGAGACTAAGTGTCGCAGAGAGTGCAGCATGGTGGGGATTTGGCGTAGGGGAACCAGGCTACACGCCAGTATTGCCGGTTCTCGCGTAAAATTGTTCCTCGCAACCGCAGCAACTTGAAAACCTTGTAATTATCAGCAATTATTAGCACTGGATTGGCCTTATTACATTGTGACAAACAGCTGACATGCGAGGAGAAAGTGAACCTTTGTCAACTAATTTGCCAGTGAAAGTTATTATATACTAATAAAAAGACCTCAACATTATTTGCATTCAAATTTAACACTGCTCACCAAAGATAAGATAAAATAAGTGAAACAGAAAACATTTTGGGAGGCGGATATCGGAACCATTTACTGGATAACCAACACCTCTGCCTAAGGTCACCCTAAATGGTTTGCTACGTTTGGTGACTTAGCAGGGGTGCCCGGGTTCATGGAGTGAGGTTTGTAAAGGTCTTGACGGCCGATGTGGCCGCCCACCTGCTGCATGGCATTATATTGATGGGAAATATTTTTTTAATAAGATTCATAGATTTACAGTCTTCAGTAAGATATTACATATTAATTTTGGGTATTATAATTTACCAGTACTGCACACGAAAACACCGAGCAACCAGCCGCCCTTGCAAGTGAGTGATTATGATAGGTGGCAACTTCTAAGAAGGAGGAAGGAGCGGCGCAAATGAAGTGGCCTATACTAATGAAAAGTGTAAATTCGGCCCTGATCAAAAGATACTAATAAATGCATAGGTGCTTAGAAACGAATACATATCAAAATAAAATAAAATCTTAATCTATTATAAATTTTTTCAGCATTCTTTTTAGTTCAGTGGTGCTTGATTAGCGTTTTATATTCTTATCTTATTAAATATAGTAGATATAAGATAAGTGAATGTATATTGGCCGTATTTATTTGTAATTTTTGGAATAAAAAAAATTATGCGGATTCAAAGGAGGGAGGGAGAGTAGTCATTTCGTCATACTTTGACAGGATATTATTAAATATTTTCAAAAATAGTAGAATTTTTTTTTAAACGCGAAACTATTACCGAATAGTTTTTCTAGGATTACATAAACCATAGATGTAATAAACATTAGATATCGCACAAAACTTTAGTTTGGGGGAAGTGTATTACCCCCCTCCGGAGAAAGAGGGTTAATAATAATAAAATTTAATGGTATTTCATAATGGTAAAAGTGGCTTACCAGTACAGTTGGGGTCAAAACATGTGTTTCTAGAATATGCAAGTAGTTTGTCTTCTTCACCTGAGTCATCTGCAATAATAATTCATAAATTATATTTCACAGAAAAGGAGGTAACATTCAATTTATGATAACTGTGAATAACCTATGAAGGTGAAAACAAAAAAAATACCACCACCCGAAAGACAAGAATACACACAGGTTTCCAGATCCTTCTTTGTTATGTGACTACCATCAGAAATCAGCATGAGCTAAAAGAAGGAGAACACCCCCTGAAGCTACAATGGACACAGCTATGTTATGTGATAATAAACTGTAAAGTAACATAACTATAGAGCCCATTATCGCATGTGTCATATGGAACCTTGCTATTCTAAGGGGATCAGAGGGCCAGTAATAAAAAAAAAAGAAAATGGAGATGTTTAATGGATTCAAATGTTACCTAATATGACAATCTCTTCATGCACCATTTCTTGATTCGAAGAGGCGGAGTCCCGACTCGTTACAATACTGTCATCGTTCCTTTCAGTCACATTGGACAGTCGCGGAACATTGTTGAAATTTGTCCTGAAAAGATTTAGTAAAGTTAAATTAAGCAGTGAGCGGATGAAATATCGTGGGTAGACTGGAAAAAACCATTAATCCATTGGCCCCTCCTGAATTGTTAAACCAAAAAATTGGCCAAAATTAGCAATCAACATTGCTGAACTATATCTAATATAATGTTTAAATCATATTATGTTCAAAAGTGTTATTTAAAAAAAAATTTCAACAGATATATTTTTTTAAATTCATCTAAATACATTTTTAATGAAAAATATTATCTAAAATCATTATAAACCCCTCAGGCCAGTTTGTTTGCTTTTCAGAACAACTAATATAGGTCAAATAAAAATTGTTGCATCTCCCTTTTTAGCACAGTGAGAAATATTACCTAAACGGCATTTTTTTTTACATGAATACCGCACAAGAGTCCCAACTGCTCCCGTCTGGAGCCAGTGGGACAATGGCATCCCCAATTGGGGTATGTTGTGAGGGTGAAGGTAGTGGGGAGGGGAAGGAGATAGGGAAGAGGAAGGTGAGGAAGTATCTGGCTATTCAGATATGGTCACCAAACATGGCTAAAGCCATTTCAAGTAACGTTTCAATTCTGAATGGTGGTCTAACACCAGGGCGATACTGAGAGTATCTTCCACTCTGGAATTGGAAAGAGAAAAAACCATGTTGTGTATTCAAATCTAAAAATTAGCATGAAAAGGATTAAAATGTACACCTTTGTGAAACCAAATTGTTTCCGATCGCAATTTAAAAAAAAAATGAAACTTTGTAAATTTGTAAAAAGTTATTTTTATATGAAACGACAAAAAAGTGGGGTGATGCTAACGTTTATAACACATTTGTCTAATAAAATATGTATATGTTTTTATTTTCTTTCATTATCAGGTAGTTAGAAAAAATATGCCATTTTTTAAAACTTTGTATTCTAAATTTTTATATTAAAAAAATGATATTGTCGCTCACTTTTTTTTCAAAGATGCGCTATTTTTTATTTAACCCTTCTAATCACAGGAGACCCAAGTTGTCCCAAAACATCATATGCCGTTATAATAACAAGAGACCCAGATTGTCCCAGAGCGACCGTGCATTATTAAAAGTTATATATCTCTCTTCCTGTCATGCGAATATTTGTGATTTCTTTTATGTTAGAGAGCCAAAGAAATAATGCTTCTCATTGTATTAGGATTATATGAGCTATGTTGTTGAGATATTTTACAAACCCGATCATAAGTGACGGTTTTATTTCGAGCCAAATTTTGACGTAACAAACATTTAATTTTAAAATAAAATTGTATGAAAGTGATAAAAAGTGAGGTGACAGTTTTATTACAAATTTTGTTAAAAAAAGGAATCTGTATTTAAAATTTTAAGTTTATTCTATTTTAAGTACTTTAATTCCAATATTCGCAGGTATGCATTTTTTAGCTAATTTACATTTCCAATATCAAAATTTTAATATTTAGAAAAAAAAAAGTTGATTTCTAATAAACACATCGGAAAGATTATTTTATCTAGATTTTAGAACAATTTTTGTTTTTGAAAAAGGGTTAAAAAATAACCCATAAATAGGAAAATTTAAGATGCAATGTCAAGAACCAGGAATTTTGCACGCGAACCTTGACAGGCAAAAGGTTACAGATATTATTTTCTTATTATTCGAAGGGTTAATAAACCAAACAGTTTATTGTACCTCCTGAAAAGCCGTGTAAAATGAGATACGCGGTGTTATAATCTGAGTGATGATATAGTTGTTTCTAATAATAAAATTTGAAAGCGTATTTCATCACTTTTCAAAAACAGTTTTTAGTTTTCGGATATTTTCACAAATATTCCATTTATTTGGATTTTAATGCAAAGCGGAAATATTCTGACCTACTGACAGAATATGGTCGAGGCCTGAGGAGTTAATGCGATACAACTATAGATTGAAGTCGTAAATGTTTATTTTATTTATTATGGTCGAATGCCTACATTAATTATGAAAAAAAAAATAGGGTAGTGAAAAACAATAGGCCATTATTTGGTAATAAAAAACATCAAGTCTGGGAATGGCGGCATACAGGTGGTAGTTTTAGATAGCTGTTCTTTATCAAATGGCACCATTTTTCATTTCATACGCCCTTAAATAAAATGAAAGTAAGGAAGGGTACCCGTGGAAGGAGTGCTGCTGTATGGCACGCAACTGCACCGACACCCGATGCCGCCCATCAGGATCTTGTCTCGCAGCAGGGCTAGCGGTTCCTTCAGTTGGTGGAGAGAGAAAAAGGGTGCAATTTAATGAAGTAAGGAAGGGTACCTCTGGAAGGCGTGCTCCTGTATGGCCGGCAAGCCGGGGCGTTGTGGAGCGCACCACGTGCGGCGGCGCAGTGCTGCGGCCCGCTGCACTGACACCTCCTCGGTGCCACCCATCAGAATCTTGTCCCGCAGCAGGGCTAGCTGCTCCTGCAGACGCTTGTTGTCAACCTGGGAATGCAATGCAATCTCTAAATCGGTACCGTGACAAAACAGTAGTTTCCTGTGAATACCAGTATACAGCTCCCACAACCCAAACAGACATAGAAACAGCATTGTATCCGAAGGGTGTAGGTTGATTGTGTCTCCCACGTTTAACCTTATTCTTTTACAAGTGCCATGATTCTACTTAGTAACATCTCTAAAGTTTTTGATACAAATATCAGTATGTAGGTATATTAAAAAAACAACAACATAAGTGTAATTTATTTGGTTTGTTGTAGCATTATACTATAATTTGATTGAAGACTGGAAAAGAGAGATACATAAGGAAACACACCTCCAAATGGTTTTTTTTCTCCAGTTCTTCTTGAAGGTATTTCATCTCCCTGGTGAGGGTCTTAATTTGGGTAGCATCACTCACAACGGCGTTTATCTTTGGCTTGTTTTGAATAGCCTTGGCGCACATTGCAAATCTGGAAGCAAAGTAGTCATTTTAACTTTTTGCCGCATGACGGCATCACCCATTGCCAGGAAATTAAAAAATTTATTTCGACTCCCGCTTTTTATTTTTCATCAAACAGAAATTGTCAAAGTCTCAAGCTATCCTTCAAAACCTTTCCCCTTTTCAATCAACGTGAATGAACAAGGTACATTGCACATACACTTTTCAATTAAAAACATTGTTATCGTAGATAAGAATTTATAATAAGGTTCTAAACATATGGCATCACACTATGCCAACATGCATCGGAGGAAGATCTAAGACCATTCTCATGGGTCTGATTGAACGAAAATTATTGCTAATTAATTAGTGGTTCAATTGAATTTTAACACCTTTCTATTTACATGAAAATTAATAATAAGTACAATTTAACTACTTATTTACAATTTATTCTACTAGTTTACTTTTGTAACATAGACGCCTGTGCCTCTACCTGTAGAACATCTCTACCTCTAACAAAATTCATCCATCCATCGACCACAGTACTAAAGTATCGTGCGATTCTAGAATATTTCTTTTCGTGATTCAAAAATTTTAGTCAAAAAAATCCCTCCTGTTTTAACATTGTCCGCAAAAAGAAGCTTTACACCATTTCGAGTGTACCTCGACATTGGAGCTGGTGGAACAAAATCATTTGTTTATTTCCAGATTTGATAAGTCATGCGGTAAGAGGTTAATATGTCGCAAAAAATAATTTGTAAGCAATTTAAACCAGTGGCGGTTCCTAACAAGGGGACCATGGGGACAGTCCCCACCAGTTATTCCAGAAACATGCCAAAAAAATGGACAATTCTTTGTGTTCACAAAAAAATAATGAATGCGTTATCAATAAAAACCGGATTATATGCAACAAAAACAGCCCAAAATATGCATGCAAATATGCAATAAAAATAGCTAAAATATGCACGAAAATCGATAAAAAGGGCCAAAATATGGAACATGAAATAGTACAGGAAGTCGTATTTTTAAATATTTTTTTTATTTTATTAAGCCATTAGTTCTTAAAGATAACAATTGTATTTTCGAAAATATCAATTACAAAATGTATTTAACAATGAAATTTACAATTTACCTTTAAAAACGTGTATGAATAAATACTGTTCTAAATTTTCTGTGGACAAATTGTGTCTACGATCGCTTAATATATTTTTGTAAGCGGAAAGGAGCGTTCTACGTCTACTGATGTGACTGGACAGAATTTAAATTTGGGTGCGATTTTTGAACTTATTGTGCCGGGCAAAATTTCACCTGCCCCGTTGATGAAGCTATCAATTTGGCACAAGGGTTCAAACCCTGGGTTATTGTTTAGTAAGTTTTCAAACTTTTCTTTTTACTCTGGAGGAATAGCTTTGACAACGAGGAATGCATAAGGCGAATTTTCTTCATAACCTAAATAGATTCATCGACGCCAAACCATGAGTTTCAAGCGTTTGTAAACTTGCAGGTATGTAGGCGAAATGAGGGCTAATCATAGCTAGTTTATTTTTATTTTTTAATACTAGCATCGTCAAACGCTTCTTTGCACTGGAAAACTGTCGAAGCTTCTGCACTATCGAAGTCATTGATGTCCCTTGATGAATGAAAGTCCCTTGATGTCACTATGTGAGGCATCTGAACGATGAACAAGATCGAGCGTAAATATGCAAGATCTCAATTTTTTTGCTAAAATATGCAATTACCGCTGAAAAGGGTCTAAATATGCAAATGCATATGCAAATATCAAATTGCATATAATCCGGTCTCTAATTATCAACATGAAAGTAATTAACAGTTGCAGAAATATAATCTAAAAAATTATTTTTTAGGCTCAAAATTTGAGAAGTTTCTACGAACGAACGTGAGACCGCTCACCTTTCTTCCTTATAGCATACTAAATTTACTAAACTAATACTAACACGATGCGACTGGCTACTTCGGACTGGACTTGACACTCGGCGCATAGGTACTAGATACTAGTGCCCGCTTAACTGTGCGCACTGAGTTCGACATTTATTTCTTCTAAAATGAAGATTTGCTCGCCCTGAATATTTTTGTATGGGATTTTAAGAATCCGCGCATGCGCACTTGAACTATCTGTACCATAATCGTGGGGACAGACTCCAGAATCCCCGTGTGAATGTTTGTTTTTAGTTCTAATTGCAGTAGATCAGTTATGCATGGGCCGGAATTCATATTAGGCATTTTATAATCGTATTTGACGTTTAGTAAATAGTAATACATATTGTTATCGATTGATCGGATTATTTCTATAGCACTATAGGATGGTAAATACACATCAAAGGTAATTTAAACGGAATTACCTATGATTATCTTGTGTTATTTTTATTAAACTTATGTGTGTAGGTACCTAGTTGGTGTTTCTGGTAGGTGCGTGACTTATCCTCTGATTTATTTTACTTTATATACTTTTATTATACTTTTTGTAAGAAACAAAAAATCTATTAAAAAGAATTAATGAAGTCGACTTTTAACTGAAAAATATATTCCCAGTATACTTTTTGGTGGTGATACGGGATGTACTCAATCTGATTTAAAACTAATTTTAATCTTATATATTTTAAACATTTATCAGAAAGTTTGACAAAACATGAAAATTCGTAGGAGCACATGACAAACGCCAACAACTCAATTTTTTTGGTAAAACCAGAACATAAAAAAACATGAAAGTATCTACACAAAAAATGACGGTCCCCACCACCAAAAATGTGCTCGAGCCGCCACTGATTTAAACCATAACATAGCATAGTAATACATATATATAGTGCTTTGCATCTAAATTGCAAACAATACGCATGACTAATTTTAAAAAATTATTTAAGGTAAATATTTACTTATTCTTAGAACACTACATACATGACAGAAAACTAAACTAACACTCTAACACCTGTACATAAATTAACCCTTTATAAAAACAAGGTTCCACTGGACACCAGTGACCAGACACAAAAAGTGGAACTTCACCACTCCTTTGAAAAGTCGTTAAAATTAAGAAAAAAAATTAAAAAACTTGGTTAGGTTATTAGCAGTTTTTTTTGTATCATGATTTAATGACTTTTCAAAGGAGTTGAGTGTCATGAAACCGACAAGTAGCAAGAAAGCTTCTTTAGCCCATAAGCTTCTGAATTCATTCTGTAGTATAATAGAGAAGTCCAGTCCATTTTTTTTATTTTTTTTTTATGAAAAATGACCTTCTAACTTAAATTACTGCATATTTTTTTTTTTTTTTAGAGTTAGTTTTAATAGTTAAAATAATTTTCAAAGTTTTAATTTTTGGAGATCCCTCGAAAACACCCATATCTATGGTGAATTTTGTGACATCATCTACTAAAATAACGATTCACTATTTTATGATTGTTATGTTGGTTTTCTTGAATCTCACATAGATTTGCGCAGGCGCGCGGCCATCTTGTTTATTATAACGCGTTGATTGGCTAATGGCTTATTTATTGCATATGGCGAAATCAAATTCTTTGTAAAACAATGAATGACGTTGATGAATTTTACTTACAGTTTAATGTTTTTGATGATAATTTTCGTTTAAATGATTAATTCACTGTGATATTAGTGTAATTCAACATAAGTACCAATTCTGCCTTTACTTTTTTTCAGTTTTAGTCCTTAAAAATAATGTTTTGTTAGTGATTTAGTTTCGTTCGGTTTTTAGTTTACTGACATTACATAATCAAAGGTTACTTCTCTATAATTTTTATGACTTTTCCGCGTGAATTTAATAAAACTTCCATAAAAGTAATATTATTTAATAATGTAAAAGCCTTATGCATATGTAAATAAATACAAATTCGAGAAATCAACGCATTAATTGCGTAAAACCGAGTCCAAGATGTCAGATTTTTTCAGTTATTTTTTCGGAATTATTATAATATTTTTTTATCGTTTTTAATTGTATGAACGAGATAAAAAGTGAAGTGACAGTTTTATTCCAAATTCATAAAGTAAGAGGACTGTATTTTTTAAATTTTGAATTTTCCTAATTTTTTCGACCATTTAATAGAATATGTTTACAGTCGGCTGTTTTTTTTAAATTTTTTCATTTTGAAACTTAAAATACTGCATTTTTCAAACACAATCGTATATGTCAGATACAAAAATCTACAAGGCAATTTTATCAACTTTCTATAAAGGTATATGCTTTTACGACATCTTCAAAAATAAGAAATATATAGAACATTCGCTTGTGTCATACCTAAATTCCTTTATAAATGACCCAAATGAATTACAGTGAATCACCAGGTGAATTTTCCATCGTGACGTCACCATGACAGCATTACACAGCATACCAACTTAACGCTGTGTTTTAACGAGAATATTAAAAATGCACTTTTTAATATTTTTTTAAAAAATGTACGTTTAATATTATTAAATAAAAGTTATATATTCAGAATCAGCGTTTATTGGTCTATATGAACATATTTTTTTAAAGCCATAATATTTTTCACTGGAGTTCCTTATTGCTGTATTTTCTATATTTGCCTGAATAAAAAACTTGGTTTTGCCTACAGGTTTTCGAGGAAACTCCTGAACGTCATACAATATTACATTTTCGAAATTTACAAATACCCACAAAATAATATAAAAAACGTCAATATATTTGCAGTCAGCAGTTTACGGGTTAGATTTCATTATGGATGGAACCTTGATATACTGAAACTCAATCGAGTTCTTTTAATTAAAGAGTACATAGAGTAAAAATAATTATTATAAGCAAGGTTCAAGATAATAGATTATAATAAAACAAATAAAAAACTTTATTCCATTTAATTTTATTAACCGTAACCGGTTTCAGCTCCTCAGAGCCGAAACCGGTTTGGTCTGTCAGAAGGCCCATTCCAATATAATGGAATTCCACCACGAATTGTCAGTTTCAAAAACAGAAATATTAAATATATATTAAAAAGGTTCCAGATAATCTAATGCGTTACTGTGCTACAGAGAAAGCTACCTTAGGACCGGTTGTTTCACAGAATTTGGATAATTCATCAAAATTCAAAGTTGATTTTCAAATCTGTGAAAGTTCTATTTAAGTTCTGTTTTTATTTCATTCTGATTAACAACTTGCCCAGAACGAAATAATAACCGAACTTGAATAGAACTTTCACAGAACATGAAAATCAACTAAGAAATTTCATGAATTGTTCAAATTCTGTGAAACAACCCACCCTTAGATTTTATTATCATGGCTCCAGTTCACGTTGGGCCAACGCATTGGGCCAACGTGTACAGGGCCACTTTGTGTGTATTTGGCGTTTGCGGCCAACGCTCGCCGACGAGCCGATGAGTGTCGGTTTTTCGTGCACAAATCAAAGGAATTTGGCGCGAGCCGCAAACAGCGATCACATGTTGGCTGAGTGTTCAGTTCATAGTTACGCGTCGGTCGGAGTAGACGCGGCGCGGCGTCGCGCTTAATTATTTCAATTTGAATTTAAACCACTATCGGTGTGCATAAATATATTCAAAAATGCCACTGTATAATACACAAATTATATAATGAATAAAGAAAAAAAAAAATGATGAAACTGATCAAAAAATCCTGATGAAGAAAATTAACTTTACAGTAGGTACCTACTGCAAATAATCATAATTAAACAAAAAAATTTAGAGATATTATTGAATGATTTATTTTGTCAGAATTAATTTTCTCTTTAATAGATTATAATAAATTATTTTCAAAATGTATTCATTCAACAAAGTTATCACTTATGCAAGCCGTAGACGGATTTTTTTCACCTTTCTGCTTAGCGAAAGCCTTTATGAAAAGGCTCCTGAGGATTTGTTTCAAGAATATAAAATATTGAAATATATTATTACAGGTCTAGAATATATTACATTCCAGACCTGCTAAAATCCATTTAAATGTAGATATGTATTACGATTTCAAACTTATCTATTTTAGTCAATTTGACTGGTAACCTATTGAAGACATATGTTCAAAAATAATCTAAATAAATCATAGTAGAGTCTGTCAAATAAGAGTAGAAAATAAATAAAATGGAACTAAGAAATTTTTAGGCAGGCAACACCAATTAATCTGTCAAATATTATTTAAAATTGCAATGACACAAAAAATTCAAAACACTGTATACACATTTAAAAAAACATTTTTTGTTCTTAAAAAAAAAAATTAAATCGAATAAGCACTATTGGGAAGGTACCTACTAAATGACATAAAATTGTATTTTACAAAGTGATTGGCTTACATTTAATTTAACTTAGATTTGAATTTAACAGTAGGTGGAAAGGAAGAATCATTAATGGGGAGTTTAGTTACACTACTTTTAGATCTGAATGAGTTAAATATATTCAGATCTAAAATTAGAGGCATGATCTAAAGCCCGGGCAACGCTAAGTACTTAAGCTAGTATTAAATAAATGTGAGCAATTTCTAAAGTGTGCTTTATATTTTATTATTTTAACACAAAATTGCAAAATGTTATTCTTCACTATGTTAACACAAAATTGCAAATGTATAATAATACCTAATATACCTAGGTAAATGCAATTCTAATTTTGAGATCAGTGGGTATCTATATAGCAATGAAAAAATATTTTTTTCACTTTAATGCCTTTTTAATTTTTAATAAAAATGTAGGTTACACAGCTTTAGATTAACACCATGGTTATATTTTTAGTATTGCCATTTGGGCGAAGGTGGCGCCCTCATTTATTTTCTACTCTTATTTGACAAACTGTATAAAACTTTCCAAGGTAGCAATAAGTTTGTGGTTGCTACCTAATTGTAATTTGAATAAAATAACTTAATAATTAAATATTAAAATAAGTTTATTCTTTTTTTAATATTTTCAATTGAATATAAAAATTAACATATCTGGGAACTAATTTTCTTGGCGTAAAATCCGCTAAATCAAACTTTTAACTTCTTTAGATAGGACGTAATTTCATCTACAAATGCACTTCCATCTTCATCTAGCGACCAACGCAGAATGAAACACGCCAACGTGTGAACAGTACCACGAAAATCTGCCGAGCGCATTGGGCCAACGCGTTGGGCCAACATGAACTGGAGCCTTCACATGAAATTTCTATGAAATGTCAGATGTCAGATGAAACGTAAGGACGGGTTGTTTCAGAAAATTAGAACAATTCATCAACTCTCAAAGTTAATTTTGAAGTTATACAAAAATTCTATTAACCTTTTTACGACAATGTCGTTAAAGAATTTGCAATACCCGTGGACGAGCAGATTTTTCGCAGTAATTTATAAATTTCATTTTTAAATATAGTGTCACTTAAAAAATATTCAAAGATGTAGATGTAATGTAATATTATGCGTCGTGTATAGATGACGCTCGTCTTTTAGGCATGCGTTTGGTTGGCGTGTATGTATACATATGAACATGACGCTCGTCTCAAATAGATTAAAGTTCTGTTATTATATTATTATGGGTTAGTTGTTTTCACAGAAACAATCATTAAACATTCACAGAACTTGAAAATTAACTTTGAAATTTGATGAACTGTTCAATTTCTGTGAAACAACCTGTCCCGTATTTGAAAGAGTTTGGTGATGAATTTAAAAAATGAATGGTTCAAATTAATAAATCCCGTAATTACTTGAGAGTAGAATATGTCTCATCCAGAACAGCAGGTGTGACAGCACAGATGATCCCAGTTTTAGCATTACCGCCCAGAGACGTTTGTAAAATGCGGGTCAGCTTACTGTCCCGGAAACTTATAAACCTTGAAAACAAAGTAAAACAAGAACAAAATTAATAAATGAAAAATTAAAATACACCATTTTTACAGTAACCTAATTTTAAAATCTGCTTTGGTTGCAATACCTGTGTTTACTGGGTTTTGTGTTGACAAGACAAAGTATAAAAAAATAAAGATATTTTATGTCATTTTCATCAAATTTGATTCAACACACATACATAGCAAAATATTTAAAAAAATCTATGTTTTTAATTTTTATGGGGGTAGACTAGTTTTGTAAGCTGCTCCCCAACTGATAATGGTATACTGAAGAATAGACTGTACTAATGCAATACAACAGTAGTATATTGAGTATAGATTTTTCGTTGATAAGAAGTTTCATTAATTTGTGAAAACGCCGCCGCACTTTTAAGCACAGATTATGGAAATCACACTTCATTTCAACAATTACTACAAGAAACAACTATTTACGTACACAAAATAGGTTATTAGGTTCTTAGTTTAGGTAAATTGAGTAATTCATGCGTATTTAGTTTGAAACGAAACTTCGTAAATGTCAAATCCATACAGAATAACATGGCGGCAAAGGAGATGTTTTATATGGGCAATTTTTAACATTGAATAAAAATCGTATTTTTAATGCAAATTTTTCCGTCTATCACGACTGAAACCGGTGGTTCTTGTGGTAATTAAGTTTAAAAGTAGTTTACTTTTCAAAATGTATGCCTATTTAAAGTGTAGCGACATGCGGCGGTGTTTTCACAGTTTACCGAAGTTTCTAATCCGTAAGAATATATAAATTCTTTTCCTAATTCTATTTATTGTATGGCCGATGTGATCTTTCCATTTTAGGTTTTTACATACTCTATCATACTCTACTATAGATTCCAAACTACTTACTTAATTTATATTAGCTATCAGACAGACTAGTTAGGTGATAGCTAATAAATGTATATATTTTTTTAAAATTATTATTTTTAAACCAAAGTTATTATTGAATCTCTAACTGACAGCCCTGAAAAGCAGAACTAATTAGCAGTACCTGCAGTCATTTCAAACTGCAGTCATTTCAAACTGAAGGTAACAATATTGAAGGAATCATTACTAAATTATTCCATTTTAGCCAATTCCTAGAAACCAAGGATATGTACAAATAGAAGTAAAGTATATTATACTTGATATTGACAATTTCTCCAAGAAGTCACCTTTATTTACTTATTTTTATTCTGCAAAAAATGTGTACACTCTATACGAGCTCATATTCTTTTTATTGGTTGTAAAACATAATCGTATCCTATAACTAAATACTAGTTGTTATCATACATATGTACTTTGTTTAAGGGCCTTCCTTACTAGCGATCTCAATCGTTGTATGGAGTATCATGAATTCTCAGATTAAAACGACAATCTAAGTTATTAATCGTCAAAATATCGATGATGTAGCCACGATAAGCTATCATAAATACATTTTTCTATCGAGATATATGCTTTTATTAACCATTTATTTTCGTTAAATACTATAAAATGAA
Organism: Limnephilus lunatus; assembly: GCA_917563855.2. Taxonomy (NCBI): domain Eukaryota; kingdom Metazoa; phylum Arthropoda; class Insecta; order Trichoptera; family Limnephilidae; genus Limnephilus; species Limnephilus lunatus. Next base: position 89,102,088 of record OU830595.1, on the reverse strand, counting down.
CATCTAAAAATTCTCCTACTCATTCGGCTCTAAGAGGTGGCCGTGAACGCACGTTTCCTACGGTCCGTCGTGTCAATCTTTTTTCAAAGTTCGAAATTCCGCGTAATTATTATGCTTCCATGCGACGTTTCAACAATATTACACTCTATGCGTTGAGCGTAGGGACTATAATGGTGTGTCGCCTTTTTATGCTTCGTCTGTGAGTTTCCGTCGAAGCTGTGTAGTGTCAAATAGTAGATAGTATTAAGAATTAATTTATTATTAACATTTTTTCGGGTTTCTAGGAAATAAACAATTTGATATTTTTTAAATATAAAAGTATGGAAATGGCCACAAAAAAAAGTAAATATCCATCTATAGAAGAGGAAAGTTCTTCGCTTCAACCGGTAGTGCGCCAGGGGAGATCTTTTGAATCGCATGACTAAGAATGGATTTAAGGGAGTATCAAATGGCTATGATTTTAAGATATCTTACTATATAAATATATACTGTATGTATATATATATAGTATTGGATTTTATTATTTATATTATTTTTTTAATTACATATATATCTCGTGTCTGAGATATAGGTGTTAGAAAAAAATGATTTTAAGGCTGATTGTATATATCTCGTATATACAATCGGCCTTAAAATTATTTTTTTGTAACACATATATCTCAGACACTATAGGGTCTACTGTGACTAATAATATATCAAATTGTAGTAAATTTAGTCTACTATAAAAACATACAAAATGATATTTGGAGAAAATTTTGTTGTTTGGGGTCAAAGTGACAAAAACGATTTTTGGCAAGATCCGGAGATCTGACGAGATTGAAAATTTAGATTTTTCATTAGTCCTTCATCATATAGAATATGTAAAAAAAATCAGAACCATCCCATTTGATGCGAGTGGAAATGTTTAATTTTACTGGACTATGTAGTATAGAAAACTCATAAAGCAATTAGAATTAAAAAGATTGCAGAAATATAATCAAAACTTTATAAGTAAAAAAAAAAGAAAAGGAAAAATCCTGCAGCTCGCTTCAGCAAAAGATCGGCATTATGGTCCCAATGCAGAAAAACCTGATATGGACTAAGCATCGTATGAGGCAGCTAAAGGTGATTTTTAGAAAGGCTTTTCACCATAGCCAAAGATAGGCAAGCAATTGAAAGGGCGACAGTAGGTACTTCATGCATCTAGTGGAAAGTGGATCGAGATGCGCTGCAACATGATTACGGCATCGTGGTTTGGAAAAGTGTGCAAACGGCGGCAAAATATCAGTTGCGCTCCATTAGTCAAAAATATACTGTACCAGCAATCCTTATCAAATATTCTTTCAATTCGACACGGACAAAAACATGAATACAATGTCCTGAAGGAGCTTGCAGAACAAGAAAGCATTACCATAGAAAAGTGTGGTCTTTTCGTAGATGAAGAATATCCATATATGGGTGCGACCCTAGATGGATTTTTTTCTGAAGACACCGTGATTGAATTTAAATGTATTTTCACAGCACGCAGCATTCTCATATATGAAGCAGTAAAAACCCAAAAAATTTCTTTTTGGAAACTTAAAAAAAATGGAGAAATACTGGTGTATGCATCTCACGATTGGTTTTACCAGGTCAAGGGCTAATTACATGTAAAAAAAAAAGATTTTTGTATGTTTGTTGTATGGACTGAACTCGGAATAAAAATCGAAAAAAAATTACGGGATGACGAATTTTGGCAGACTAATATGGTTGAACAGCTGAAACGCTTTTACAATTTTTGCATGCTACCCAAATTAATTGATCCTCGAAATAATCGCTGCATGCCTATGAGAAACTCTGAGTCTTTAGAAAAGTGCATAATAGCGAAAAGAAGTAAAGTAAAATTGGTTTCAGCTAAAACCAAAACATGTAAGAAGAAATTGTTTCGAAGAAATCAATAACATTTTATTTCATTGAAGTGTCTTCAGAAGAAATTTCATTTATATTCCTAATTTACATAGTCCACATTTTTAGAGATAGGGAAGAGGAGGGTTGGAAACCATTTTATAACATTTTATTTCATTGAAGTGTCTTCAGAAGAAATTTCATTTATATTTCTAATATATATAGTCCACATTTTTAAAGATAGGGAAGAGGAGGGTTGGAAAGTTCCTGGCCATTCAGATCTAGTCACTTAACATATCTACGCCGTTCTCGAGCAACTTTCAATTCTGAATTATGGTCTCTCACCAGGGTGATACTGAATGTATATTCCACTTTGGAACGAGGTACAGATTCATTAAATGTACCTATATACATTTAATTTTAATTCTACAATATGATTTACTCATATAAATGAAATTTAAATCGTTTTTTCCTCGCCGGCTTTTGAACCCGTGACCTCAAATCAAACTAGACAATTTAATATTAACAGTGCCCCGCTGCACTGCGAAACCAGGCTGGAACAAAGGGCAAGCCTTTTGTCAATGTTTATAATTGTATTACTATGTGTACATTTTTCATCTATGTATGTATCAAAAAAAATCCAAATAAAAAGTAACATTAAAGGTTTTAAGTTACTGAGAACCTCCTCCATGAATCAAGCTACCGTTATATTGCATTACATTCTAAAACATATTTTAACATTATTTTTATAATCACAATATTTTTATTTAATAATATTTGGTTTTGTTCTGTGCGTGTCTTGATTTTGAATGGAACGCACCGGCCAGCTGCACGTGCAGCTAGTTCGATATTCGAAATCGAGCTGGAAACATTTAATACCGAGGGCCCTTAACAAACATTATTATTTTGTTATTATTATAATTACCCTCCTGTGTGTACCACTGTGTATCATGTATCACTGGATTGTAAAAACCATTTTATGGCGTTGAAATAAATAAATAAATGCATAAGAAACCTTACTTGTATTTTGACTATATATCCATGCAACCCCAATGGCATTTGGCAGATTTTGTGAACCTGATCTAATGATATTATTAACCTGATATATGCGGCTTTCGCATATGTATCTATCGGCGGCAATCCTCCTCATGCAAAGCCGATGTCGTATATTATGTGATCTATGAAGTTTATAGTTAACCAGCTGACCCGACCACACGTTGCTGTGGCTAATGAAACACAACACCATCTGTTAATTTGCATACATATCAAATCCACACTGCCTGCTTGCCAGCCCGCTTCCTGCTTCCAATTTACACAAAACCTTGACAAATTATTTATCTAAACCTTCCTCATGAATCACTCTATCTATTGGTGAAAAACGTATGAAAATCCGTTGCATAGTTTAAAAGATCTGAGCATACAGACAGCGGGAGCGACTTTGCTTTATACTATGTAATAGGTACGTGGGTTAGATGGCGTTCAAACGGCCGGATTGTAAAATTAAAAAGAGTAATTACCGGGTGGTGTCTCCCTGTGCGTCGGACAGCTGCCGGATTACGTTGCCCAGCATGTGGAGGGACTTGTTGATGTGGCCCCCTTCGCGCAGGCGCTGGTGTGTGGCCCCCGTCTGCGCAGGGCGCTCCGAGCCCGCCAGGTCTACCAGGTTCAGTTGCGACACGTTCACGCTGTTCTCCTCCTCCTCGCCCGGCATCACGTGGCGGCGGGACTCTATTATCTATGACAATGTACAAACATAATGACAACAGATACAAATATACATAACTAACTAACCATCGTACCATTTCTCACTTCCCAACTACCAAATCATTTTGCAGTCAAAAAGGAAAATAAAGTGTATGAAATCAATTGTGACTATAATAATATATCTGGGCCTTTTCTTTAATGTTCAACTATTGCTCGATACTTGTTTGCACTTGTCTAGATCATTTGATACACGCAGTGCTCTGTCTGAAATGAGTTATTCACATTTATACATTGTGTATATGTAATTTTCTGTTATACTGACATTACTCGATGAAAGAATATGATTCTCTTAATTGTTGGTAAACTTGCACATTAGGGATGCAGAATGGGTTTTTGAACTTCTTTGCGGAAAGCGGATTCCACTCCCATTCCTTTTTCAAATCAACCACTCCCAGAGAACTCAAACCCAGACTCGGACCCGAATGCTTCTACGCAGCCGCATCCCCCTGCGTCCGCATAACTCGTGAGTTCACACGCGAGTCCGAGTTCTCATGCAGGTCCAAGTTCGGGGCCGGAACCTTGCATTTCGGTACCTACCACACCTCCCAGTACCCAGTTCGTACGAAGAACTCAGAATCTGGAACCATTCCTAGAACTCGAGTTCTTTTAAAAGGAACTACACATCGAAGTCCTCTGGCAAAACACGGGACCTACTCATCACTATTGCACATTAATATTTCTAAATAAGGTAATCTTAAATTGGAGATGTGTAGCATTAATAATATGTAATATTAGTAAACATATAACAATACTGCCACAGGCTCAATGGCAGGAAATGATGATCATCAAATTTCAATGGTGGGCACAACAAGAATAGACTAGACTTTGAATTACATTCATTTGCATTATGCATATTAGAGCCTTCTAGGTCAAAAACGCATTTTGAGCCTTTTTTCCTCGATGCATATTGAAGTCATTTTATTCCTTAGCAAATTTCAAATATTATTTTTCTATACCTATATTTCACCCATAAATGTAGAATATAAATTGAATAATTTTCGAATTACAAAATATTTATAAGCATATTTTATTTATAAAATGCATGATAAAACATTAAAACATTTTCATATATGACCATATAGACCGGTTTTATTGTTTTGTTTATTATAATTTTGACCATATGAACCAATCATTGGCTTGATATAACTCTATGGTTTGGGAAAATATATAGATAAATATATTCTGTGGATGGAAAAATGCCAAACTAATACTGCAGCAATACTAAATACTTACAATGATGAAAATAGTGTGGGAACGACTACTTCTCTCATTCATTTGGGTTTCTCCAGTACTTCGGTTCTTATCTCCCTACAAATCAAAAGAAAATAAATAAATTATTGCACAATTTACATACATAAATATTTTTCATCAAAATATGATTTATTTATTTCGAAAAAAATATGTGCACGTTATTTACTCTTTTCATGACTTCCAACACTTGACTTGATTTGCTGGTCACTTCCTCGTGGCATTTGACTGTAACTTGCCCGGTGTGGTCCTCGTGGATTTTTAAATCAGTTTTGGTCACATCCAGTAAATCTCTGATTTTTTCATTATATATTTCAATGTACGATACCCTGAAATAACAGAAAGCAAATATAATCATATAGATTGTATAAGTGGAACTAACTAAAGCTAACCCATGGAGGTTCTGTTAGTACAATTAGACACAAAATATAATACGAATGTTGCATAATGAGGAGTGCAATCACTCTTACGTGAAACAACGGTAAACTTTTGAAATAACTGGACACGCTTAAAACAAAAGTTGTCTTTTACAGTAATTGGTGAATCTAAATGTTTTTTTCTAAAATATATTCATTACAGTCCAATGATTTCAAAAGTATACCAAAAATGGTAAACAATTGCCGACATACCTGAGTAAGAAATCCCTGTTGACTTCTGATTCGATTGCATGGAAGATATTTGACACAGCCAATGGAATTACGCCCGGGGAACAAGCGTCTCCCATCATAGTGTAGGTTTTTCCCGAGGAGGTTTGACCGTAGGCAAATATTGTGCCATTCATCCCGCCAACAGCTGCCTCGACAATGGGCCGAGCAACCTTTTCGTATACGTCTTGTGTCAGACTTTCGTCATCAAATACGTAATCTGGAATAAATATAAACGATTAGAAAATAAACTAACTTGATAACGAAATGCACAAACCATTTAAATCTACTCACCGAAAGTAAATTCTCCCATTCCTTCTCTCCCAAACTGCTGACCAGTCGGGAAAATTGTATTGTCCGAGACAGTCCATTGTTTCTGTAGGCTGTCATCGATCTCGCGTTTTATCAAAGGCCGTACTTTGATGACTACTTTTATGTTATCAGCCATGTTTATTTATTTTAATTACACTATTATTTCGCTATGAATTCAAATACATAATAAATAATATTGTTACATAGCGACACCGATATTCCATCTACCGCGATTTACCGACTGCCAAATTGCTAAAACAGTACAAACAAAGTAGCACCGCGCCGATGATAAAACGAGTATTTAGAAATTTAAATTCATGTGTGCAACATTCCGATTTTTAATAAACAACTGGCGTTTATGGCTACAAAATATAAATGAACATTGTTGATTGGTAAAGAACCAACCGAAATAAAAAAATATTATTTTTTGCTTTTACGTTCGTTTAACTTTCCAAAAATCACGAGAAAATAAAAATAATGTTTATAGTAACATCTGGAAAATTTCTGCTTAGAATACGATTTATTTTAAAAAATATTTTGAAATAACTAACTAACTAAGCATCACGTCGTAACTTCGCGGGGATAGGCAGAGAGGACCGACTGACAAACAACTCGGTCTTGGCAGACACTCCTTGCTTCATTCACATTCATACATCGTCTAATATGACCTCACATATACTCTTGTATCTTGTATTATTTTGACTCGTAACATGGCCAGACTCAAGCAACTGATTCACTTTTTTTACATTAGCTCCACACAGGAGGTCCTGAGGAAAATCATTTCTCTCAGGGCCTTTGTTATTTTAGGAGATACTGTGTGGAGGTTTTTTTAAGGAAAGGAAGGAGATGACGTTCTGAGAAGGAAATAGGTATGAGGGGTGGGTAGGAATCTGGGGGTCAGTTTGTCCAGAAGTGACGAACGTATGAAACCATCTCTCCAACTGCGGTGCAAGGTGATGAGTCTCACCAAATCTCATTTGATCGCACCAGGGGGGGAGGGGTGTAAATTGAAGAAAAAAGCTAACGTAATTAATGTATGCCCCCTAAACCTTGTTACGCATTTTCTACGAACCTTGCACTGTACTTATTTTTATTTGTGAAAAAATAAAGCGAGGATTTTCATGTGCGGACTAAGGCTGAATTCAGACGATTCATTTATCGTTCATTTCGTGATTTCATTCCGCCTCTTTCCCTCGAAATGACCCGTCTGAACACGCAATGAAACGAAAGTGATGAGAGACAGTGCCGAATGAAGCATTCCAACAATGTTGGAGTTTTTGGTTGATATTTATTTACTGTTTACAAGAATCGCCAATTTCTCGTAATTTAGTTCGACGTTATCAGAAATGTCAATTTGAAATCGTAAATATTCCCGAATTAGCCATCAGCGCCGACCATAAATATACCAAACCACCCATGCGCCCGACTCGTGCGACAGCGCTCGACGACTTTGTAGTGAGAATGTCGAGTGAACTCTTATTTCAAAGGAACCGTCTGAACACGCGGTAAAACGAAAATGGAACATTTCATCGAGTAAAGAGTAAAGGCCCGTTTATAATAGGAATAAGCCGTAAGCCGTAGGCCGTAAGCCGTAAGCCCTAGAAGTTAGAAGATAGGAAACCTGTGTATCCGTTTATATTAAATGGCAATAAGCCGTTAACTTTTTCCATAACTGAAAAGATGGTTCAACTTTAACTTTTACGGTTACGGCTTGCAGAAAGCTTAGATATATGCTGAGATTTATGTATTTTCGATCGATACTCTATGGCTTTGGATTCAATATTCAGTTTAGTTGAACAATAATTTTATTTTATATATATTTGCTGAAAACGAAAATGATCTAATATAAATATAACAGTGAATATAAATGACGCGGAATTGATTTCTTGGGTCGAACAATTTCGTCTTTTATATAGCAAGAAAGAAAAAGATTATAAAGACAGACTGGTGATCCCTATTTATAAATCCGGAGACAAAATGGAAATAACTAACTATAGACCAATCACATTATTAAACTCGCTATCAAAGATTTTCGAAAAAGTCTTAAAAAACCAAATCATAAAATACTTGGAAGAAAACAAATTAATCTCAGATAAACAATATGGATTTAGAGAAAAGAGAGGTACAAAAGAAGCTTTGGCATGTACAATAGATTATATACATAGCAACTTAGCAGTGGCGGACTAAGATGGGGGCGGGGGGGGCGGCCCGCCCCGGGCCCCCGGTCCTGGGGGGCCCCCAAACGCCTCCATGCTCCCTTGATCAAATTCTAAACAAGGCTTTAAGGCACCACTTTAAAAAAAAGTTTTTTTTGTATTTCATTTTATGATTGATGCACTTGTTAAGAATGCTCTAAAGAATTAAAAAAAAAAAAATCGGAAAATTGACGAAGATACAACATTTTATGTGAAACCGTTTGAAACAGTTTGTGTCTTGAATTATCCTTCAGCAAAACTTTAAATGCGTTTTATTTTTGAATGAATTTTATTTTCGATTTTTCATCGTTCATAAAAAAAATGGAAGGGGGCCATTTATAAAACAATCCCTTCGTAAGGTCACAGTGAGGGCCGGATTAAATATGTCGTGGCCCCTAGGCAATGCACGTCTCGGGGCCCCTACCCGATGCGTAGTGGCCTTCACTGCCTTATGGACAATAGGGTCCTGCCAGAGTCGGCTTAAACATATCGGGGCCCCTAGGCAATGCACGTCTCGGGCCCCCTGTACCTCAGGGGCCCCTACCCGATGCGGGGCCCCTAGGCAGTGGCCTACACTGCCTTATGGACAATAGGGCCCTGCCACGGCTGGCTTAAACATGTCGGGGCCCCTAGGCAATGCACGTCTTGGGGCCCCTTTACCCTAGGGGCCCCTACCCAATGTGGGGCCCCTAGGCTGTTTCCTACGTCTTTTGGATAATATGGAATATAGTGAATTTTATTTTCGATTTTTTATGGTATTTTCATCGTTCATAAAAATAAAAAATAAATGGAAGGGCGCTATTTTTAAAACAATCCCTACGTGGGGTCATAGTCAGGTCCGGATAAAACATGTCGCCTCGGGGCCCCTAGGCAGAGGTCTACACTGCCTTATAGACGTTAGTCTCTGCCAAGGCCGGCTTAAACATGTCGGGGCCCCTAGGCAATGCATGTCTTTAGGCCCCTTTACCCTAGGGGCCCCTACCCAATTCGGGGCCCCCTAGGCAGTTGCCTATACGTCTTATGGATAATACGGCCCCGGCTATAGTCAATTTTACGAATTTCCTTAAAATATTTGGTGAAAGCATTATTTACAAATGCATATATAGATATATTTTATATGTATAATATGGAACTCGTGGGACTGCACCACCCTCCCCGAGATCTGGAATAAAGGATAAAAAAAATAAAATATATATATATATATATTATTAGAAAATGAAATAAGAAAGTGAATTTTTTTTTTATTGAGCTGGTGCCTTTAAAATATGCTAAGTACCTATCTAAGATGTGATTTGGAGTTGGGAGGTCCCATACAAACATCATCCCTTACAGATAAAATAGGAATAAATAAATATAGCCTGAACCGGTAATTTACAATTTTTTTAAATAAAATTACTACTACTAATCTTTATAATGTCTACACAGTTTAATTCTAGTTTCACTTACGTATTGCACTTCGTATTACTTTTATTAACTTAGGCCCTTTGCATAAGGTTATCTTATCATTACAGATAATATAGGTAATAATAAAATTGGTTATTAAAAAGATTCAGTACCGGAATAACGCAAATTATATGAAATTCCCTCGCAAAAAAATCGCAAAGTTTTCTCCGAAAATTATTAAAAACACGTTTGTTTCAGTTATTTTACAAGTTATAGTTGTGAAAAAATTCACAATGTTTCTTTAAATAATACTTAAGATGTTTTCCACGCGAATTTTGCCCTATTTAAAACGAGTCGTGTTTTGTTAAACATTTTTACAATTTTCGTATCGATTTTATCGCTTAAATACGCGCTCCTCTAACATTCATAATTACATATCTGTCCATCTTCTTCTTTTTGAGCGCGGATGCGGCCCCTTAAGACTCAGTGCATGCAAATCGGATGTATAGTTTTTCTAATATGTTGTCAACCAGGTTGAAAAACGTAGTTTCGAGAAAAATGCGTTCAAAATTTTTCTGAAGGTTAATTCAACATACAAACTGTTTAATACTTTCTTGATTTTTTGTAGAATTTCCTTAAAACATGTGATAGCATTATTAACAAATGAATCTTTTAGAAAATGAAATACAAAAAAATGTCAATTTTTTTACAGTGAGGCCCCCCAGAACCAGAGGACCTTGTGAACTGAATAAAAATCTTGTAAAATTATTTCAACTTTTTATACTAGGGGGGGAGGCCTCATTCAGCTTTGCCGCCCCGGGCTTAGTCCGCCACTGCAACTTAGATCAAGGATACAAATGTATAGCGATATATCTAGATTTAGCTAAAGCCTTTGATTCAATCTGCCACAATACACTTTTTAAAAAATTAGAAAATATGGGTTTCAAAGACAAGGATCTCCAACTATTAAAAAGTTATATGAGTGATAGAACACAACAAGTCAAAATTATTAACCATACTAGTAAACCCCTGCCGATTACATACGGAGCTCCACAAGGAAGCATACTAGGGCCAGTTCTTTTCACTATTTACATAAATGAACTTTGTAGCATGGAAATAAACGGTGAAATAATTAGTTATGCAGATGACACAGTTTTACTCTTTAAATCTAAGGATTGGAATAATGTATTTAACATAGCAAATTTAGAAATCACGCGGGTGAAAACTTGGCTAGACTCAAACATACTTACACTAAATATATCGAAAACAAAATTTATGACGTACAGTATAAATAGTACAGGACAATCAAGAAACAACTCAAACACCATAAAAATACACGAATGTTTAAATACTAACATCTGCAGTTGCCCTTCTATAGAAAAAACAGAACAAATAAAATATCCAGGAATCATAATTGACCATAACCTTAGATGGACACATCATATCAAACAAATCACAAATAAACTCCTCAAAACAATACACATTTTCCAAAACATAAGAAACATATATAATATAAAACAAATGAAAACAATATTTATTTTTATTTATTTATTTATATACATATTTATTAAATACATTACAAGTGGTACTTTGTCTGTCCAACTGGGAAGGATACCCGTTTTAGGACAGCCAAATTGTATATGTAGTTCATAATATTTTTAACAAATATTAATCGAAATAACTATTAAGAACATTAAATTTTGTTTTATGAACGAAGCGATGGTTTCTATATGCCTTTGAAAGAATCGCAAAGATGTGTTTTTTCAAGGTCATTTTGAGGAACATTAATACTTGCATTCAGAGTGGATGAGTGGTTTCTTTAGTGATATCACAAGTAGGAGATTCTTTCCAAGTCATTATAGAGAACATTTACAATTGTATAATTAGGATTTACATATATGATATAAATTCTCAGTGTATTTATGACTTTAATAAAGTACTATCAAATTTTATAATTTCTTAAGTAGTAGTACATTTATAAACCCAATATATGACAAGTGAAATTTTTTATTTTGAAATTGTTTATTTATTTGTTTTATGTTTTATTTTACGCCCAGAGGGCTTTTATATAAATAATAATAAAGGCAGTTCATCTTAACCATGAGAAAAAAATTGAACAAATAAAGTTACGATGGAATAAAAGCATTTAAATGAAATAAAAATATGAGTAATAAAAATTTTATGTTCAGTGAGATATATACTATCAATAAGTTACGATAAGAAAGAATACATACATAATATAAAAATACATACAACAAAAATTTAAAGTAAGGTGATCATAGGTTTGTAAAATTGCGATAATAACCTTGTCTAATAACACCGTAGTATGTTTCGCTGAGTAGTAAATCGCCGCAGCGCGCTGTTTCGATGGTAGGTACCTACCTTCTGTACTCATACCTCTCTCTGCTAGTTGCAGGAGTTCGGAACTGTGGATTTTAATATTATTTTTTAGATAAGAAGTTAAGTCCTTTTTTTTAAAGAATTTACTGAGACATTACATTTAATTACATCAATAATTGCATTCAGAATAGGTGAATGGCTTCTTTCGGGCGATCACAATTTTGAAATACTTTCCAGGTCTTTTTGGAGAACATTAACAATTGCATACTATAATTTACACATTTATAAACCAATATATGACATATTAATTCCCAATGTATTTATGACTATTTAATTTTGATAAAGTAATATAAGTAAGTAATAGAAATTTCACATTTATAAACCAGAGAATATGACATATAAATTTCCAATGTATTTATATAGAGAGTTTCAAAACTTATTTTTGAAATGGCTAGTCGTTATTTTACAAGAAACAAAGAACAGAGAACAAGGATCAAAAACAGAGCAAAAGATTAAAAAAAAAAAATTTTTTTTTTTTTTTTTTAAGCATAACATAAACTTTTTAGTACTTACATATTAGGTATGTGAGATTGTGTTAGCATATGTTCGCTCTTGGCTCTCCCCATGCCTAGAAGCCAATTGCTAACCCATTTCCGTAAAGTGCTTGCACTTTTCAGTTTCCATGCATCAGGTATGATGTTGAACAATTTAGGCCCTAAGTAGGAGTATTGTCTTTGGGCATGTGATGTGTTTGTAGTAGGTGGAACTACTGGATTCCTCCCTGCATGGCGGGTGTTGTGGAGATGATCAATTGATGCATATTGGTGTCGGTGTTTTTGTGTATGTAAGATAATTTTTCTTATGTATAGTTGCCGTACATCGAGAACTCGTATCTCTTCAAATAATAGATCACTGGGATACCTGAAGGGTTTCTTAAGGATGACCCTTAGAAGTGATTTTTGTGCTTTTGCTAAGGGATCCATTATTGTTTTGGAACAGCCGCCCCATCCCAAGGATGCATACTCTAGCAGTGAGTTACACAAGGCATGGTACATTTGTTTAAGATCTTTTACGCGAAGAATATTTCTAACAGACATAAACAGATGAGTAAGTTTCCTGATCTTTGTGGAAGTTGAAATTACGTGTTCGTCCCATCTCAGAGATTTATCAATGATGATTCCTAGATATTTTATACTATTGACACATTCTAAGTTTAAGCATTTACAAGTGGTTTGGTCATTACAGTGGTGTATAAGGATGTTGTGTATTTCTTTTGGTTTTCCTGATTGTGTTGCACTGAAACGGATGAATTTGGTTTTGTCTAAGTTAAGAGTGAGGAGATTGTTGTCTAACCATTGTTTAACCTTGTTTAAACCTACTTCTGCTTTACTGTGAACAACATTCCAGCTTTTGCCTTCGAATAATAAAACTGTGTCATCGGCAAAGGTTATAATGTGGTCGGCAAAGGAACTGTTACATAGATCATTTATATATATATTAAATAAAAGTGGTCCTAAAGTACTTCCTTGCGGTACACCGAATTTAATATTAGCTGAATCGCTTATAGTGTCATTTATAAGCACTCTTTGGCTCCTGTTATCTAAATAGCTACACAGCAGATTGAAGAGCTGACCTTGTATACCAATGCGCTGTAATTTATTCAACAGAATTTTGTGAGAGATAGTGTCGAATGCTTTGGCTAGATCCAGGAAGAGCGCAATGCATTTTGTACCTCTATCTATGTTATTAGAGATAATGTTTGTCAATTTAGCAATGGCATTTTCAGTACCTAAACCTGGACGGAAACCGTATTGACTATTGGAAAGGATTTTATTGTTTTCTAAGTATAGGCTGATCCGATTCTTAACAATTTTCTCAATAATTTTAGATACAGAGTTGATCAGAGAAATAGGTCGGTAGTTGTTGATCTGTGATTTATCCCCATTTTTGTGATGTAGAATGACAATTGATTGTTTCAAGTGATTGGGGAATTTTCCAGAGTTAAAACTTAGATTACAAATGAACGTTATGGGTGATGCTATGGCGGATTTTATAATTTTTAACAGGTTTGAAGAGATCTTATCAGGACCACACGCATTGGATGACTTAAGTTCGTCAATTATTTTCATCACTTCGTGTGACGTAGTTTGAATGTTATCTATTTTATGCTCGAGATTACATCCAGTTTTCTTAGCGAGATCAGTTTCAGTTGTGTTATTTTTATCCAGAATTTTTTTAGCCAGAGTGGTTCCCACTGACGTGAAATGGTTATTTGCAAAATTTACCATCTTTTTTAGATCTGAAGTGATAGTGTTATCAATGTGCAGTGATTTAATTTCAGATGATTTATTGATTTTGGTTTTAGTGATGTTGCGAAATGCTTCCCATAGCCTTTTTGGTGTATAGTTATTTTCGTATATAATGTTTTTAAAATAGTTTTCTTTAGTTGAAATGATTAGATTTTTACACAAGTTCCTATACTTTTTGTAGCGAGTTTGTAATATATTATTCTCTGGGCTCATTTTTGCCTTTTTGTGTAGTTGGTTCCTTCTATGAATTGATTTGACAAGGCCAGGGGTGATCCATGGTGTGAGTTTTAATTGCTTATTAGATATAAGTTTATTACTAGTGTGTTTAGATATATAATCATGTAATTTGGTGATGAATTCCGTCATTGCTGAGTCAGTATCCCTTTGGTCTAGAACGTTTTCCCATTTTTCTGAATTTAAGTCCTCAAGTAGGTTGAAGTAGTTTATTCGAGGTATGCATTTAATTTTGGCTTCGGTGGGAGTATTATTTTTGAGGCAAAGAGCTGTAGTGTAGTGGTCAGAAATTGTGGTGTGGATAACAAATGAGTCGAAATGTTTAATTTTTTTAACGTTAATATGGTCTAGACAAGATTTACTTGTACCATGTTCTCGAGTAGGGCTGTTAATTGTCTGCAAAAACCCATTTTCCGTAAGCAGACATAGATAATCGTCGGATTGACGGTGGTACTCAGGAATCGTATTAATATTTAAATCGCCTAAAATGATTTGCCGTTCTAATTGTTTAGAACTATTGATGATTGATTGTAGAGAGTTCAAAAAAGTGTCAATATTTTGGAAAGAGGGAGATCTGTAGATTGCGAAGATACATAAGTTATTGTTCAATACAATTTTCATACAGTTTGCTTGTGGTAGTACAATTTCGTCGACTTGTGCTTGTATACCGTCTCTGATGTAAATTACAAGTCCACTGGATTTATTTAGGTTTATGTTTGTGTGATGTTCTGAATAATTGTGAATTAATTTTGAGGTGTAATCTTTAGTTAACCAGCATTCTGATAAAATTATGACATCGAATGAGTAATTGAATTGGTCTAGAAAAATTAGGAAATCGTCAAGTTTAGTTATGCTTCTTATGTTCTGATGTATAATTTTTAGACTGAAAGAGCCCCAATTATAGTTTTTTATTTCATTCAGATCATCAATAATATTCATGTTACCGAATATGCCTGAATGGTTACCATTATCACAAGTTAGATCAAACATAATTAAATGTAAGTTGTACGTGAAATAGCGAACAGTATTCCACTAATATATTAATCAATTTAATAACTATTCCCAATGTAGTAGCATAGATAGGTGTGAATGTAAATAAATTGACAGTGATTTGATAGTATAATGCAAAATGTTTAAAGTCGCTGAAAAGTCCAAATACCAAATTATGATATATATATGGCAACAAAATAATAAGTTTAAATGAGCGAAGCGGGGTGTGCCCGTACCTCGTTTGTGATGTGAAATATTTAATTATCGCTAATCGATTTAAATATTGGTTAATAGTACAATAAAGATATATAGAATGAAGATTTGTAGAAAGATACATAGAATGAAGAATGATAGAAGATATATAGAATGAAAATTTGCTATCTTGCCGAGTTAGTGATTTATTGCATATACCTGGAGACGAGTGAAGCGGTACATACATCGATTGTTTGATTCTTTCAGTTGAATCACATAGCTGCGAGTTTGCGTTCATCCGATATGCAGATTGCATTAGACCCCGTATCTCGTCTAACATACACCTGACCCGCCTTCGACCACGTGAATCGATATCCTTTCGTTTTCGCTTCTTGTCTAGCCTTCCAAAATAGTTGCTTGCCTCGAAATGTCAACTGTTCGGAAACGTAGATCCTGGTACTCGGTCCCGCAATTCCAATGTTCGAAGTATTTAATTTGTCTTCCAAATTAGGGTTGTTTTTGTTATATGATTTAACATCCGTCATCAGCTGTTCTTTGGCTATGTTTGATTTAAGTTTGATTATAATTTCTCTTGGATGAATATTATTTGTTTTTTTTGCTGCACGATGAATAGCGTCTATGTCTTTGATTTGGATGTTGGACTTAGTTTTTTGGCAAATGTTAAATATGACGTCTTGTAGTATTTCTCCTTTATTTTCCGGGATGCCTCTGATTTCTAAGTTGTTGGCCTTTAGGGCCCTCTCCTGGAATTCAACACAGTTCTCCAGTACATTAATCCTGGCTTCCAAATCGATGTTTTTTTTTGTAAGCTCCACATTCTTTGATTCAATCTCACGGATCCTACCTAGGAAGTCCTCGTATTGTGCACTCATGAATTGAATGTTTTCAAGAATTTTATTGTTTTGTTCCATGATGTCATTTTGTTTTCTTTCAAGATTAGACGTTTTATCCAAGACTAACTCTTGCAGGTCTTCTAAGTTTGTCTGGGCCTGAGCGGTGGTCGTCGGTCTTTTATTGTTCAATTTTTTACCTGGCTCCAAAGGTTCGTTACCGCTGAATATCTCCGTTACGCTTTGAGCGCTCGCCACAGTTGACTTCGTATTTTTGCACAGTTTGCATTTCAGTTGGGCACGCCGTTCCTGAGTGAGTCTACGGAAACTGTTCTCAGTTATTCCCCCGCAGGCTAGATGGAATGTACCTTTGCACGCAGAGCACACAAAAATTGACTCCTCTGTTATTACTGGCTCCGGGCAGATATTGCAGTGCATTTTGTAAGTAAATTTATGTGCTACCTGCGTTACACCTTAGTAATATTAAATTATTATGTTTTTTCTTTTACTGATTATTCTCAGTAGGCACGGTAAATCGCTTATATGAGATTTACAGATTTTAGATATAGGTGTCCTAACAGCGGTCACTACCGTTAACTTTACGATTTATTATGTTTTACCACTTAGAAATTACTTTAACGCAGAGCAAAATATTATGAACTTGTTCCAATGAAGAGCACGGTTATTGTGATAATATATTTTGCACTTTGTCAGTCAATAATAGAATATGGATTAATTATCTGGGGAGGAGCAACAAACTCAGCTATCGATCACTTAGAAATCGCGCAGAAAACGATCTTTTTATTTATTTATTTATTTATTTATTTGTAAGAAACAAACAGCTTTTACATAATACATATACAGTGATAAATATATAATTGAACTGGAGTCAAGCCACAGAGGTTTCTTATGCTAAAGTACATCGGAGATGAAGTTTTATTATATTATAATTAATGTTGGGTTATAGGAAGAGGATAGGAAGAGGAATATAGGAAAAGGATAGGAGATGCTCACGATATATTCTCATATTAACAATCGATCGTACGCGTTACTTCGTATCGATATTTCTTAAGGTTTTTACTAAAAATGTCAATGCTGTGAAATTTTGTATTATATTGTGCACATACATGAGGAATTGGGGAGTTTTTTCTAATGTTTGTTCTACAAGAGGGTAAATAAAATAAATCGGATTGCCGGGTTGATCTTGACGGAATATGAAAATTTATTAAATTGGTAAGTTCTGGTGAGTCCAGGCCATTGTTTACAATTTTAAACAATAGGATTTGATCAAAAATTAGACGTCGTGTTTGGAGGGATTTGAAATTGTGAAATTTAATGGATTCGGTATAATTTGAGAAGTGTAATTTGAATTTATAATTTAAGTGTTTAAAAAAATTTTTTTGAATTCTTTCTATTCTTTCAATATGGGCTTGGTATAAAGGAGTCCAGATCGGTGTACAGTGTTCCAAGTGCGGGCGAATATATGAGGTGTAAAGAGAATATAGAGTGTTTATGTTGTGGAAGGGTTTTGCTATACGAATTATAAATCCCAGCATTTTATTGGCTTTCTTAATTATTTCATCAGTGTGTTGGATAAAGTTTAATTTGACATCCATCGTTACCCCAAGGTCCCTGATATATTTTACTTCATTGATATGTGTGCCGTTCAGTGTGTATACAAATGAAATAATATTTTTATTACGTGTAAATGTTAATTTATTGCACTTTGAGATGTTAATAACAAGTTTGTTTAATTCGCAATAGACAAAAAGACGATTGAGGTCTTCTTGGAGTTTAATGCAGTCATTGATTGATTTAATAACTAGGTATATTTTTTTATCATCTGCATATGCTAGGTAATTAGCATGTAAAAAACATTTGTAAATATCATATTTATACACATTAAATAATAATGGGCCTAAATGAGAACCTTGAGGTACACCGGAGGGCACAAAAAAGAAGCTGGACTTTGTTCCCCCAATTGAGACACTTTGAAGTCTACTCCAAAGGTATGAAGTGAGCCACCGGAGTAAGTCACCATGGATGCCTAACTGTTTTAATTAAAGGTAATACTTAAAAAACATAGACTGACTGACACAAACCAAATATTTAACAGTTGTGACGTACTAGATATACGCCAATTATATGTTAAAACACCGCTAAACTACATTTTTGACCAGAAAAACAAATTTCAACAATCTCAGAATATCACTAACAGACCAGTTAGACAATCATACAAAAAAAAACTTAAAAACTCTGACGGTAAATACAAGCTTTGGAAAAAGGCACCATAAATATCATGCTATAAAAGCATTCAACAGTCTTACCCTTGAAATTAAAATGGAAGAAAACAAAAATAATTGGTAAATGTTCCGCTATTGAGTCCACGCTCAAAACACACTTTAAAAAATTAAAATAAGTTGTACTAGGTAGATAATAGTTAGTAATTCAGTAACTGAAATTTAAAAATATTGCGTTTTAATGATTATTTTGTTAACTTTAAAAATGCGAAATGTCATTTTTCAAGGACCGCCATCCATTATTGAATCCACGCTCAAAACACACTTTAAAAAATTAAAATAAGTTGTACTAGGTAGATAATAGTTAGTAATAAGTAATTCAGTAACCGAAATTTAAAAATATTGCGTTTTAATGATTATTTTGTTAACTTTAAAAATGCGAAATGTCATTTTTCAAGGACCGCCATCCATTATTGAATCCACGCTCAAAACACACTTTAAAAAATTAAAATAAGTTGTACTAGGTAGATAATAGTTAGTAATAAGTAATTCAGTAACCGGAATTTAAAAATATTGCGTTTTAATTATTATTTTGTTAACTTTAAAAATGCGAAATGTCATTTTTCAAGGACCGCCATCTTTTTAAATATAAAGGCCATTCTTGTGCCGTGTGAAACTGCAATACGCAAATTTTAAATACACACTACCAACCTAAAAATTCAAAAACATTTACGTAACCAGTTGTTTCAAATAATATAATAACAATTAATTGTTGTAAAATAACCTACCAAGAAAAATATCCCAGTTTTCAAGTAGTTTAGCGGCTTTGTGTAACATGGTTTGTGATACAAAAGAAAGTGCCCCTTTATACCGCCTGCTCGCGTCAAGGCAAGAAAAACATCCCAGTTTTCAAGTAGTTTAGCGGCTACGCTAGGTTTGTGTAACATGGTTTGTGATACAAAAGAAAGTGCCCCTTTATACCGCCTGCTCGCGTCAAAGCAAGAAAAACATCCCAGTTTTCAAGTAGTTTAGCGGCTACGCTAGGTTTGTGTAACATGGTTTGTGATACAAAAGAAAGTGACATTTATTTCCATGTTCTTCTGTTATAAATACAGGTACAAACTTGTCTATAATACTAATCCTACTTGCAGTACAAACCTTTCAAAACTTGGGTGTTATTGAAAAGAAAAACGCGTGCCAGTTCTTTTATTTATTGTCGTTTTAGGTATTAAAATAATTACATACGTAATTTGGCAAATCAGGTACTTTCGTAATAATATCGTGTATGTATCGCCTAGCTACTCGTTTCGTGAATGCTTTCTTTTATTTTTAGGTTGGCTCATTTGCAAATTGCATGTAAAACATGTTTCACATGGAACAGTTGTGGGTGGTTTGGTATATTTAAGGAACAGTTTCACATTTCATATAGGCTTGCGTCTCGCGTCATGCACGCGTAATAAGTGACGATTTTTTGAATTTACGAAACCTAACAAAATAATGATTAATACGCATTATTTATCATTTTCGAAGATTGAAATTCGTACTTATTATTGTGTAACTGACAGAGAGTGATTTTTCCTTTTAAAAGTGCATATTTCATCGTCGTAATTAATAACATGGCGGTCCTTGAAAAATGACATTTCGCATTTTTTAAGGTAACAAAATAATCATTAAAACGCAATATTTTTAAATTCCGGTTACTGAATTACTTATTACTAACTATTATCTACCTAGTACAACTTATTTTAATTTTTTAAAGTGTGTTTTGAGCGTGGACTCAATAGCGGAACAATTACCCAAAATAAAAATAAAACACAACTACATGAAACACTCAAAACCAATATAAAATACACATCACTCACAAACACACAAGACATAATATATATAATATATACCGATTTTAATTTATTTTTTAGTAATAAAATAATTCATTTTATCCTATAATTTTAGCTTACTTATAAATTTTAATTTTTAGTTTATTTTGTTTTTGTTTTATAAAATGGAGGCCTCAGCACAGGTGAGCTACCCAGTGAGGCCGACATTGTTGATTTTATTTTTGAAATGTAAAATATTATGTCAAACAAATGAATAAATAAATAAATAAAGAAAACGTTATTTATTTGTGTTTTTTTCGTCAACTGTACGTCTCCAAATGCAGTATATGCTAGCCCCAAAATAAACAAAAACATTCCACATGCAACAATGTCCGACAAATCCATCGTTTCAATATTTATTTAGGTATATAAAACAAAGTATAATATATTATCGGTTGACAGTTGACGTAGACAAGTGACGGCGGCATAGTGACTTCTATGGGCGTATTCTATTCTATTCCTATTCCAATTATAAACGTCTTTCTAAAATATTACGGCTTACAGATTACGGCACCGGCCTATTCTTAGGGGGCTTCAACCTTCTCCTGCTTCTCCCGAGTGAAACGTCTGAATTCAAAGGGATGTACTAGCCACGGCCGAATTCGAAAACTGTCAAAATGTATTAATTATTACATCGCTAGATGTCGGTAGTAATGCCATCGCGAATTTTAAAACTTCAACATTCAACTTGTGTTATGTTATGACGTGCACAATATTTTTAAATATCGAAGTAAAAACCAAACCAATAACAAAGTGTGTTTAATTTATGGAACTTATTATTTTGGTAGAATATTTAGTATGATCCTTTTTACGAATGTTTCATTATTTGCTTGTTGATGGTTTTTTCCCATAGTTCACGTCAATCGTATACACTCGCGCAGCTCCCATTATAAACTACCGACGCGACGTTTGGAATCTCGTGGTGCATTTATTGTTATTAAGTTTATTTTGTAGAACTCCATTTTAATTTCTTATTTCTTTTATATGTTCAATAATATTATTATTTAATGTATAAAAACAGTTTATTATAAACAAGTTCTGCTTCGTAATTATGTATTTCGCATTGTATAAATAATTTTTTAAAAGTAAAACTTCTTTACGCACGCTCGACACTTGGGGGTAAACTGGTGAATGCGTTACGAAAAGTGTGATGCGAACGGTAATCGATGCGAACAGTGATCGATGCGAACGGTGATTAATGTTATTAAAAAAGGAAACGAAGCATGCAAAAGAAAACGGGGCAACTTTTGCCCAGCGAAAAAAAGACGCCTGAGTGTGTACTACTGTGTGAAATGCAACAAACCAAATTGTCTGGAATGTCAACGTCTATGTCACCCCAATGTCATATGTTCTTTTATAAGATAAGTGAAATTTTATTTCAGTCGTGTGGTCTTGCACAATCGTTTTTTATTTTTTTTAAATGTTCAATAATATTATTATTTAATGTATAAAAAAAAGTTTATTATAAACAAGTTCTGTTTCGTGATTATGTATTTCGTAGTTATGTATTGAATAAAAACAGTTTATTATAAACATATTCTGCTTCGTAATTATTCTCGTGGTTCACATTTGGAGTCGATTTTATGGTGTTTTTATTTTTGAACTGCCAGGCTGCTGGTCGGCAGACCAAGGAAATCATGAATGGGATGATCTAGATTACAGTTTTTTGTTAGTTTCGATCTTGTGTTCGATGTAATCGATGCAGCAGGGCATGCGAAACCGATATGAAACGGACGAGGTTCGGAAATTTACGTCGTTTTACGGATGAACACAGCTCTTACGGCGACGGTGCGTTGGTTGTTCGAACTTCCAACTAGTATGGACTATTTTGGCAATCTTAAAATGACTATTATTATTATAAATTTGTACAAAAATATGGACACGCGACAGCAGTGAGGGGCACCGCGGCAGGTTTTGGCTTATTTAAAAAAAATATGGCATTCTAATTTAAAACTATAATGAAATAAAAATAATAATTCAGAAAAAGAAAAATTATAATTTTTTTTTTTTTAAAGTCGTACCCAAAAAGCTGCCAGGCTGCTGGTCGGCAGACCAAGAAATTCTTAAATGAAATGATCTGGACTATAGTTATTCATTGGTTTAATTCGTGTACTCGATGACGTAAAATTTACTATTTTTTACCCCACTTTGACGCCGGCTGCCTGCGAACGTGCCAGGCTGTCGGTTGGCAGACCTGCTTTTTTCTCATTTTCTAATCGACTTTTATTATTCTCGTTGTTTTGATGTCGTAATTTTTTCGAAAAAAATCACTGACTATTTCCGTGACAGCGCGGCTCCTGCCAAAAGACGCACCGGCAGACCAGCTTTTTTAAGGTTTTATAAACGTCCATTATCACTACAAAGTAGTTTCATTCGTATACTCGATGACGTAGGGTTTACCTATCTTGTCTCTTTGTCTATTATACTTAATACTAATACTAATCATATAAGGTAATTTTTGTATCTACTACCAAACACAGCGTACATAATGTACCTACGGAGAAATGTTCGACGAGTGAATGAATGTCCACGACACAAACAAATGAACTAATACGAGACTAATACTGATATTCCGAAATACGTCACGCTACATATATTATAGCTGTGTGTGTGTACGCAGCATTGAATTCTCACACATACTTGCAAAACGTGCCCGTCGCCACATGCATGGAACAATATGAACATCGCACAAACCATTTTCGGAAGTATAACGCACATGAAATGTTATATTTTAAACGATTTATACAATATGGCGGTTGAAAAAATACAATTCGACAAACTTAGACTAAAAAAGAGAATTTTCGAGTACTTCCTGTTTTTGTAGCTTACTGAGTTTACTGCAGTGGTTCAAGTGAGTCGGTATTCTATGTTTAAAGCTATTAATAAAACATTTCGCCCGTATTTTCAAAATATATACGCTGTCAAACGAGGAGCGTACAGATTCCCTACCTGCCAACGGGAGATTCTAGCCCGGAATGAATAGAAGCTACGAAATGTGTTCGATTTTGGTGAAAAATGAAGTATTTATTTAATTATCAATATTCACAGATATCATAACGATAATAAGAGGCCGTACTTTTACAGATGTGTGTATTATGTATATATTTTAAATTTAAAATATTGTGTAAAATCATTATTTACGCGATAATCATAGACTAAAGTTTTAAAAGTGGGTTGAATGGTGTATCAATGTTTTTATTTTTCATGGTCAAATGCCTACATCGATTACAAAAAAAAATAAACAGATTGAAAAATAAAAGTCCATTATTTGGTAACAAAAAATATCAAGTCTAAGAATGACACACGAAAGGTAGTATTAAGCCGTTTTAGAGAGCCGTTTTTCAGCAAATTACAATTCTGCCCCTATAATATACTCTTTGCATTATTTTGTCGGCTAGGATGGTAGCATCTAATTTTGACAGAACTAGCTTACAGAAATCTATGGTTGTTTGTGCGCATTCGTACCACTCCGCGCACTCCGCACTGACGGTCAGGGTTGCCAACTTAGGGGTTTTCCCCCAGATTTAGGGGGAAAATAAGTGGGATGGGATTTTTTTAGGGGTTAATATGTTTAGGGGTATTTTCGGGGGTTTTCTGATTCCAAATATTAAAAAAAAAATTATTACATCATATACACGAAGCACTCACACACTTCACAATTTTATTTGTTGACTTAGGGTGACATCTAGTGCAATTATTATATTCCAACTACTCTGTGGTGACTAGAGGTCAGGCTTCACATTAAATCGAAATGGTGGAGCTTGCAATACAATTAATCCATCTCCTGAAATGTTTAGCTTATTCAATGTTAACGTGACATGTTATTCAATGTTAACATGACATGCATTGTATGATTTTTAAAAATCTGATTTTTCTCAAGAAAATGATGAAATATTTGATGTATTAAATAATTTATAAATAAAGATTATTAAAAACATTACAGCATATGATTTATTAATTTTATTATTCATTATTTTTACAAAATATTTTTTTTAGGGGTATTTTCAAGTAATTCGCCGGTTTCTAGGGGTTTTTGAGTTTAGTTTAGGGATAAATATTTTTGAGAGTTGGCAACACTGCTGACGGTCGTGTATAAAGCCGTAAGCCGTAGGCCGTAAGCCGTAAGCCGTAAGCCGTAGAAGTTGGAAGATAGGAAACCTGTGTATCCGTTTATAATAGATGGTAATAAGCCGTTAACTTTTTCCATAACCGAAAAGATGGTTCAACTTTAACTTTTACGGTTACGGCTTGCAGAAAGCTTAGATATATGCTGAGATTTATGTATTTTCGATCGATACTCTATGGCTTTGGATTCAATATTCAGTTTAGTTGAACAATAATTTTATTTTATATATATTTGCTGAAGACGAAAATGATCTAATATAAATATAAAAATGAATATAAATGACGCGGAATTGATTTATTGGGTCGAACAATTTCGTCTTTTATATAACAAGAAAAAAAAGATTATAAAGACAGAATTGTCGTATAAAACGTTATTTATTTGTGTTTTTTCGTCAACTGTACTTCTCCATATGCAGTATATGCTAACCCCAAAATAAACAAAAACATTCCACGTGCAACAATGTCCGACAAATCCATCGTTTCTATATTTATTTATATATAAAACAAAGTACCTATAATATATTATCGGTTGACAGTTGACGTAGACAAGTGACAGCGGCATGGGCGTATTCTATTCTATTCCTATTCCAATTATAAACGACGTTCTAAAATATTACGGCTTACAGATTACGGCACCGGCCTATTCTTACGGCTTATTCCTATTATAAACGGGGCTTTAGTTCGTTTATGGCATAAATGAACTAATAATAACTGGTTTATGGCACTGGCCAGCACATGACTGGTTGATTTATGAGGGGGGTATAACCATAAATATACTAACCCCTAGATTGATATCTTCGGGCCTTTTCCTAGTAAGTTTTTTGTCATCTCACTGTCACCAACTTAACCACGGAAAACACCGTTGGTTCTACCGTAGACAATAACATAGAGGAAGTTCAAGGCGTTCAAGGCCATTTGTCACCATAGACAATATTGCACTCGACCTACTTCATTAATTCATTAGCCAAATAAAATATTTAAAAATAAAAATGCTTGAAAGCAGAAAAATGTTTTATGTTTCCCCTAGAAAACAACTTTCCATTTGACAAAGCCTGAGAGAATGAGCTTTAGATAATGTTTAACAGCTCATTTTCTCAGCAGGGAGCTTTGTCAAATGGAAACCTGTTATCCTGAGGAAAAAAATCAAGCGTTAGTAAAAAACCTAAAATACTTGAAATATTAACTCCTTATAAAAGGAAAACATTTTCAAATAATGATTATGGTTTTCTACAACGAATTTACATTTTTCTGCTTGAAAAATGATAACTCGGGGGTACATGTTTAAATACTTTTTATTTTCAGAAAGACAATCGATAATAGCACATAAAAACACTGGTTTGGTGAATTCGAAGAATTGAAAAAAATATATCGACGCCGGAAAGAAAACATGGCTAAAGCAACATACAGCTGTGACATTAAAGATGAACCTGCACAATAAGCTATATTGTTCGTTGACATACGATCATCTTTAATGTTACAGCTATGTAGCGCTTTAGCCGTGTTTCCTTTCCAGCAGTCACCGTACATATCTTAGTTCTTGTAGAATGAAATAAAAATCTACATATTCTAAATATATAAATACTATTTCCTTTCAACCGAAATAAAACAGAATATACCTTCATCGAGGACCTAGCCAGCCCACAGTAAAAACCGCATCATGTGTTCTGAAAAAAAAATTATCACATTAAAAACAAAGTTTGTGAACAAAACGTACAATATTTTTCCCTTGTGATGACATACTTTGTTCATCAGAAGGGAAAAATATTCTCCCATCTGTTCATACATATGAAGAATGAAAAAAACATGTATGAGCATTGGAGAACAATATATGATGCAGATGTGAGTGGTAATGAAGTCGGGGAAACCAGAGGAAGACCTGGCACGATCAAGTGAATCATTGCTTGCGGCGGGCCACGTCAAGAGTCAGAATAATAGAATAGTATGTATGAATGTGAATGAGGCAAGGATTGTATGCCAAGACCGAGTTGTTTAGCGGTCTGTCCTCTCTGAATACCCAGCGGGAAAACAGCGTGACAATTAGTTAGTTAAAGCATTATTAATTTTACCTGCCCATAAAAATGTTATGGTCTGCCAAACAATGTTATAAGATGTTCCTAATGTGAAGCTTCAAAGACTGGAACATTTTCTGAAACAAAATTTGTGAAACATTAACCACTCGGACCCATAAGCTTGTTTTAACGATAATATAACATTAACAGACATTTGTATGACGTTCGAGGCGTACGTGACTTATTAAAGTAAAATTGAAAGCATATTTTTTCAATACAAATGTCATTTAACCTCAAATTGATTTACAAATAAATTAGCTGAATGTTAATGTAATTACCTGTTTTCTGGATCAATTGCGGACACATTTAAACCATTTTTCCACCTCTGGAATTCATTTAAACGATTTTTGGACGAAATATGCCCATCGGCGACGTAAGCAATGCAAATTCAAATACGATTATGGACGAATTAGAAGTGTGTCGTTCCGGCCGGAACGAATCCAATGACTACGAGTCCGAATGCGTTTGATTCGTTCCGAGTTCAGAATTTAGAAGTGTGTCGTTCCGGCCGGAACGAATCCAATAGGCTCCCCCACACGCACACTTCGGCGCGACCGAGTCCCGCGCCACTTCAGGCCGCCGCGCAGAAAAGTAAAGACCGATAGATTTACAGCGCAGTTCACCGTGAAACTTTTCTGCGCGGCGGCCTGAAGTGACGCGGGACTCGGTCGCTCCGAAGTGTGCGTGTGGGGAGCACTATTGATGAAAATATTTTTCAAAAAGAAATAGCATTATCTCGTATTCAAAAGATAGTAACGAGCATTGCTTTTTACCTTTTGTTGCACGGAGCAAATTTACTTTCCGGCAAGTTCGCGCCGGCGATAATTACTTGTTTTATGAGGATCATTTTTTTAACACATGGTACAAGGACTTCATTGTTCGTAAATTTCAAATATAACGTAAATATTATCTTACACGGTTCTCATAAAGCCGACATATGATATCACTCATCCCAAACAGATTATTATTAGCTATAAAAAGATAAGACTTCTCGAAATAATAATCTCACAATAAACAATAACATAGACGCCTGGCTGGCGGCTACGGCTCTACACAAACACATAAACACATTTGTTGGCGCTAATAAAAAACTGTCAAAAGAAGCGAAGCTAGGAGTCCACAATGGAGTCCTGGTACCTACCCTGATGTATGGCAATGAGGCATAGAACTGGCAGAGGAAGGATGAAAGTAAACTGAATGCTGTTGAAATGAGATCCCTGAGGCGTATGTGTGGTAAAACAATGTATGATCGTGTGAGAAATGTGGATATCCACAAAGAATGTAAGTCTGATGTTAGCATAATGAGTAAGATTAAGAAAGGGACCTTCAGATGGTTTGGGCATGTAGAGCGAATGAACGAGGAAAGTAGTGTAAGAAGAATATACGACACAAATGTGAATGGTAGAAGAAGTCGAAGACGCCGAGGAAGATATGGCACGATCAAGTGAATCAGATACTCGAGTCGGGCCATGTCAAAAGTCAGTATAAAAGAAGAGAATGTATGAGACGATGTATGAATGTGAGTGAGGCAAAGAGTGTGCGGCAAGACCGAATTGTTTGGCGGTCCGTCCTCTCTGCCTACCCCTGCCGGGAAAAGGCGTGATGGTTAGTTAGTTAATATTTTACTTCCAACATTCACCAGTAAATTAACCCCCACTTTTGTTGAGAACACCAGATGGTGAGTGCCATTTAAATAATAATAAAAAATATCAAATCTTGAAAAGCAATAACCTTATTTTTTTAACTCCCCAATTAACCCCAGTGGGTTGAATAATTGATCCCTAACTCCGTGACCTTCTACGATTCCGCCGGGTAAGGGAATCCAGCAGAATCAACTTTCGGCATTGAATCAGCTGGAGTCAAACTGAATTTGGCCCAGGCTGATTCAATGAATCCGGCGGAACGATACAATCAGTTTGATTCAGGTGAGTCCGGCGGAATCAAATTTCGGCATTGAATCAGCCGGAGTCAAACAGAGTTTCGTTCCGGCCGATTCAACGACTCCGGCGGAGCGCTACAATGCGTTTGATTCCGTGAGTCCGGTGGAATCAACTTTCGGTTTGGTTCTGGCCGATTCAAGGACTCCGGCGGAGCGCCGCGCGCCGCAATGAGTTTGATTCGGCGAGACGGGCGGAATCAAAGGAACGAGTCCAGTGAATGGAGTGCACACAGTTGAATATCGGTCCGGAACTGATTCCGTAAAATGAGTGAATCGGCACACTTCTAGGACGAATTCATGTGAATTCATGACATTCATGTTCGTTTAATCCATGGATTAATTGACACAACACAAAGTTTGACCTATCTATAATTCAGCTTTATCTATAAGAATTTGGTCTTGCGTTTTGCAGTTTCAAGGTCAAATCAAACATATACGCCCCTGGGTATAACTTCGACTTATTTTGTGACCAAATCAATGTCTATGGCTCGTGACGTAATGAATATCATTTCCGCCATCTTTAGATTTGATCCACCAATAGAAATCTTCATACGGACTTCTAAGTCCAAAGAAAAACTGAGTGGTATGCAGTGGGATATCTGTGGTCATGACCGGTTGATTTATGTCTGTGGTTATATTATGTCAAATAGCACATGGTGGCACATGGCCACATGGCCGAACAATCAAACGCCAACGTAAATATTTTGAAATGCCACCTAAATACTGTTCTAGTGTCGAAGGATCTGACATCAATTCGACATAAATTAACGCACAACGAAAGTTATTATAGGGAATGTGCATGGAGAATTGGCAGAAGTGACTTCGTTGTTCATCCGATTTTGGGAAGTTGTTGATATGTTTGTGGGTCTCATTTCGAATACAAATGCAAACATTCCAACGGTTCGTTGAAAAAATATGCTCTGCTGTCCCTTAATCTTCCTGGAATCGGAAAACATCGGACTTTATCCAGTGAAAACCTAAACTTATGTAGGACGTGGTTGCCACCAAAATACAGGTTAGAATCTCTTTTTGTTCAGTGTTCCTAATGTAGGTACTGTGTAATTTATCATTGTTCGCCTCAGAATTGAATCTATTTTCGTTTTTAGATCGTGTTCTACCAGCAGTGTCCAGCATAAAAGTACCAGAACCAATGTGAAAATGTGAACCAAGAGTGCCCTTTGCTGTCAAAGTGATCCTTGAAGGTATACTACATGTATTTATATTTCGTAGGAAATAATATGGTAAATATTCGGAACAAACGTCAACGGTTAATACGCATTTTTTTTTGATACAACCTTTAGCTTCATGTCATCATAATTTAAAAAAACATCCCAGGTTTTGAATGGTTTGAGGGCAAGGCAGGGTTTATCCTAGCGGGTTTGTGTAATTATGATTGATTGTTATGAACTAAATATTCCGTATTAACCGTTGACGTTTGTTCCGAAGAATTACCAATAATATTCTATATTTTGTTTGCGAACTTTGGTTAATGTGATGAATAAATTTATTTCAGAATCAAATGTGTTCCCTGAAGCGGAAGGGACGTGGGACAGGAATGGGACGAATGGTGAAGGACACGCAGGGAGAAACAATTTCTTAATTAAATGGCATAGCAACGCATGCCAGGTACCAGCTAGTAATCCAATAATTGCAACTCCTTTCTTCAAAGTCTTATTTTCACAAGACAGATTGACATCACAAGACATCACAATGAACATCTTGTTTTTGGAAATGAGCAAGAATAATAATCCTAAAAATAATGGTTTGTGATGAATATATTTCAACACCTATAAAATGTGTTTGTGTGATTTGTATTTCTTGTGTGAATGTAAAATATAAATGTAATATAAATTGATTCAAAAATAAAAGTACTATTGATATTTCAGACGTTTTATTTTTTAAATATATTTTTTAGGCTAATAAATTGGGAAGGTTTTTATATTGTCTATGGTAGTACCTTTTTTTTACTTTCCTCTATCTTTGTCGTTGGTGTGTGACGACAAGAATTTGAAATTGATATTATTTTTCATTATTTATGGTTAAATAGTGTTGACACCTGTTCAGTACTAAAAGCCCGAAGATATCGATCTAGGTATTAGTTCATTTATGATTTATGGCCAGCACTGACCAGGGGGTTAGTATATTTATGCTGACCAGCACTGACCTTGAAACTGCCTACTTCTGGCACTCTGTTTTCTTATAAGCTAAATTATAGATAGATTTGTAATTTTGATTTCTCGCCATATCTTGCTGTATAAGAAGAATGGAAGAGAAGATTAGAGGAAATTGCAGCAAACTAGTGCAAACCAATCCCAGGATTGAAACCAGAGAGAGAGAACTCTATACCATTAGCTAGGAGGCGTCTACTAATATCTACAGGAATTCCAAAAACTGAACAAATCGGACTAATATCTATGAGAACCAAAGTGAGGACGAATATCTACAGCTCAAACTGCTGACTAATATCTATGAGAACCAAAGTGAGGACGAATATCTACAGCTCAAACTGCTGACTAATATCTATGAGAACCAAAGTGAGGACGAATATTTACAGCACTGGCAGAGGTTGGATTTGCATATGTGTAGCATATTAGAATAACGTAATATTGCGTATGCAGTTTGAAAAACTTAATGCATGTATGTATGTAAAAATCCCTAATATCGGACTATTGGACACATTTAACTGCCCTCTGTAGATATTAGTCCCACCTACGCTCCATAGATATTCGTCACCACTGGTGACGTATTAGTCCGACCTTTATTAGTCCTCACTCTGAAGTTCATAGATATTTGTCCAACATATGAGCTGTAGATATACGTCCGACATACAGGCTGTAGATATTAGTACCTGGAGTCATCAGAGACCCGTGTAGCAGAAAGAGACGCTACGCACCCGAGGCGGAAATAACGAAGACGCCATTGAACAAGTATATCTGGCGTAGAATATTGGTTTATTTTTTACAAAGTTTTATTTATGCGGTGGGTGGTTTGGGTATATTTATGTTTATGCGGCGTAGTTTGTGGTGGTATTGGTTTATTTATGTTTGTGGCTCTCAATCGAAAGTAAAAAGTACGCATCCACGCATCGGTAACGTAATCTTCCCGGCATCGGAAAATACCTAGATCCTAGATCTGCCTGCCGCGCCGCACCGGTTCAAAAAAGGATCCGTTGTTGTGACGAAAATACAGGTGTTAATATTATCTGTTCTTTCAATGTTGTTTTCATGTCTAATCAGCAATTTGTTATGCTATAAGCTATAATTGAATTTATTTTCGACGGAAGAAGAAAAAAACGTTTACAATCGGAAAAACATAAAAAATTTAGTTTATTCAGATTCGGGAAATATTAATACATATTATAATGTTCCTAACTAAGAGATCTTTGCCAGTAATTAAAAATATATATGGACGCAGATGCTACCTCTGACCGCAACTATTTCTCCCGCTGAACTCCGAGCAATTAATTCGATTAGTCATCGATTCTTTTGATGTTTCGATTATCTAAATAACTCGATGGTGACCATCACTACTAGATAAAATAATAATAGCCCCTCACACAGAGAGCGGTCAGAGTTTTGCGTTCTAGTGACCGTTGACCGCTCAAGAGTTCCAACGCACACAAGCGGCGGTCAAATTCTCGCGTTCTAGTTTCGTTTGGGTCTTTGCACATGCAACATGTCACTAGCACTAGAAAGTTCATCATCCGATGATATGAAGAATTATTGCTTTGTGGAGCTAAGCAGCTTCTAAAAAGAAAAGGAAGTATTGGATGCACCCAATCAACACAACGCGAGAAGAACACGGCGAATTTAGTAGTATTTTTCAGGATTTATTTAAAGATGAACAACGATTCTATATTTATTTAATAGTTTTAACGAATTGTATAACATCATAAAACCTGATATCAAAAAACAAAATACTAACTGGAGGAACTGTGTTTCATCAATAAAAGGCTGGCTGTATTTTGAAGGTATGTATTTATTTATTAAGGATAAGAAAAGACATTAGAGTATTTAGAAATAATAACAAAATATACGAAAGGTTAATTTGTTAATCGAATTATGTAACGAATACGATATGTTTTCGTAATATTCTGTTGGCGTTCAGGCGTTCCCTGTCTCGGCGGGAAAAGAACTCTTAGAACGCGACGTTTCGCTTTGACCGCCGCGGTCTGACAGCCCGCTGTGTGCGTTGTTGTTATTAGACTCGTTGTATAGACTCGGTTCATTCTAATGAACTCCGAACGCGGAACTCGGAACTCCTGACCGTTCTCTGTGTGCGCGGGCTATAATATACTTCTAGTAGTGATGGACCTTCAACATGGATGGTTAGTATTAGTAGTAGTATAATTCTCTCTACCACAAAACTTAATTAAGATTACTCTCCCTTTTTTTCCATCAACTTGGTTTCGAGACAAGGCTGATTGATACAGGACAGATTTACTTGCCTTTCGCATCCCACTTTCATTGAACAGTGCCAAGGTAAATGGGGCCAACTTACACAAAGAATTTCAATAAATGCTCATCTTGTGATCTACACGGACTTCGCTAAGGCGTTTGACCGAGTCGATCACGATGTGTTATTACGGAAATTATACAGAATAGGTTTCAATAAGCCTCTTCTAATTTTTTTTGCCACATATCTGAGAAATAGGAAACAGTGTGTATGCATCGATGGTTACAGGTCTAGGGAATTCTCTGGAGTACTACAGGGGTCAAACCTGGGACCTCTACTATTTTTAATTTTACTTGATGACATTCAAGAATGCATCAAACATTCCACTTGCCTGCTCTTTGCTGATGATCTGAAATTACTTAAGAGCGCATAACCAGCAAATTTAAATTCAAATTCCGACGTCAGCGCCCCACACATCAGAATTCGCTAGCGGGCGTTTTTAGAACTAGAGTTCGTTCCGCTCCATGCTTGGTTTCGAGTATCACGCACAGCTAGGACTATAGACGCTACAGTATGGGTCAGATGAAGATGTTAAATTCTCGCTTCCAGAATTTTAATTAGTAGTAGTTATTTGAAATTTGTATATCGAAGTTCATAAACATAAATAGAAACAAGTAAAATGCGTAAGCCCAGTAGGTATTAAGTAGATACCTACATGAATAAACAATTTGTTATATTATTTTTAATATTTTGTTTTTAATTGTATTTTACGGCCATTAGAGTGGAAGATATCTCAGTATCGCCCTGATGTAAGACCACCATTAAGAATTGAAACGTTGCTTGAAATGGCTTTAGCCGTGTTTAGTGACCAGATCTGAATAGCCAGGTACTTCCCCACCTTCCTCTTCCCTATATCCTTCCCCTCTCCACTACCTTCAGTCTTACAATATACCCCAATTGGGGATGCCATAGTCCCAGTGGCTCCAGACGGGAGAAGTTGGGACTCTTGTGCGGTATTAATGAAAAAAAAGAGTAATATTCGGTTGGATTGTAAAAAATGTGTCATTTTGAAATATTTATTCGTGTGCATAATTTTTTATTTTATATTTATGTGAATACCGCACAAGAGACCCAAATGCTCCGGTCTGGAGCCGGTGAGACTATGACGTGACTATGGGGTATATTATGAGGCTGAAGGTGGTGGGGAGGGGAAGGAGACGGGGAAGAGGAAGGCGAGGAATTACCTGGCTTTTCAGATCTGGTCACTAAACACAACCATAGCCATTTCTAGCAAGTTTCAATTCTGAATGGTGGTCTTACACGACCCAGGGTGATACTAAAAGTATCTTCCACTCTGGAACGTGACGCAAATATATTATTTTTAATTTAAATAATTGTGAAATAACCAAAGATATTAGAAACCCGAGATATACTATGTTGGCCGCCAGACCGTGGACGGACTACGGCCTACGGAGCGGAGTGTGAATACGGAAAGAAATCGTTCATTCAATTGGTTTTGTGTCGTAACCGCGTACAGTTTGTGCCCGTTTTATTCAAAATGCCGTCTTGTTCAGTGCAACTATGCAAAAATAATACAAGAAATGTGAACTTCAAGATAAATGGAGTTTCATTTCACCGGTAAGTACAAAATTAGAGTACGTTATCAATTTTTAATGATTATTCGTAGTTTTTATTGACATAAGGCCCCGTTAAAACAAACATCGCCGCCATTACGATGCTAGTGATGGGGACGCGAATTCTTTTAAATACCGACCATCGATATTTCGTAATATTAGTAGAGCTTTATAAAAAAAATATAAATATGTATAAACATATTATTTTTGTAGATAATTATTGTTGTAGATGCTGATTGGTGGTAGAAACAAATACAATGCTTTTCTTTCAAAATCGTTATTTATAAAAATTAATCTTTCTTTGTTCCGCATGCGTTCGTGTACCATTTATTCGATTTTCAATGGAACTTTGGTGATTTTTAGTGCCGGAGCCCATGGAGGTTTCTATATACGAGTATAATGGTGGGCACTAGCATTATAAAATTATTTCCTATACCATTCATCCGACTGGGATGAAACTTTGGTGTTTTCGTGTGGGCACGCCCGTGAAGGTTTCAATATATATATAACGGTAAGCTTACATTCGTAAATTTTTTGGCGCATGATCAGTTTGAGAAATCTGCGTGTTTCATATAGTTTAGCCTCAGGAAGGGAAGGAGAAGGGGAAGAGAATCCGGGACGAGGGATCTGATAGGGGGAGGATTATGTGGGTGGGGGAGGGAAACGAAGGAGGGGGTTGGCGGGGGTGAGGGAGTAATGAGAGGGGGGGGGGGGGGGGGGGGTTCGCGGGATGGGGAGAAGCATAACAAAAAAACGTGATAATTTATTTATCTTAGGTAACGTATAATTTATATCCGTTTATAAATGCAGTAACCAATAGTATTTTAATTATTTCAGATTTCCGAAGGACGGAACAATTAAAGAAAAATGGATTGACGCAACGGGGAGAAAGGGAAACTGGTTTCCTACTCGCCATAGCATCATTTGCTCGTCTCACTTTGGCCAAAACGATTTTAAACCAGCAACCTGGCCTTTTTTTCCCTTCAATTGATTTATAAACATTTGCAAAACAATGGAAGTGATAATAAAGAACGCTATTGTAGATAAAAATAAACTGAAAATTAAATCAAAAAATAATATTAAACAGGAACTAGTAACCAAAGCCTTACGACATTTCGTTGGAATCAAAGTATTTGAAAATATTTATTTTCATCAATATGACTAATCACCAATGAATAATCATTCAGTTCAACTCACTAAAGCCGTTTTGGAAAAATACCTTGATATCCGTTTACATTACTTAGTTAAAAACGTAACACCAAAATTATCGAAGCGACAAGTATTAAACAAATATCTCCACTTTACCGGTCAATAATATATATTTTTAAAATGTTTGTTTGCTAAATGAAATACCTCGTGTACATACATATTTCTATATTTTTTTGTTAATTATACCAAGGTGGGTTTTTTATTTAAATTTTTTTATTTACATATGTTCGAGATTGATGAAAACTAGCACATTTGACATTCAAAAGAGGAGGAAAATAACTGTTTACATATTATTTAAAAAAAACTGCCTGTAAAACACGGGTAACAAATAGATTATGAAACAAAATATGAAATCGCAAAATAAAGGCCCTAACACGGGTAGAGCACCCAACGTTGCCCAAAATACTTGTCATTATTATTGTAAAATTATTAGTTGTGAAACAGAATTGTAAATACTTTCAGTATAACCCTGGTTAAAGACCATCATTCAGAACAGAAAGGTTGCTTTAAATTTATTAGCCGTGTTTAGCGACCAGATCTGAATAACCGGGTATTTCCCCACCTTCATTTTCCTCGACTTCTTCCACTCCTCACCATCTGAAACCTCATAAAATACCCCAATTGCGGATGCTCTAGTCTCACTGGTTCCAGATGGTTGGGAGCAGATGGGACTCTTGTGAAGTACTCAAATACAAAATAAATTAACATGAGTAAAAAATGAGAGTTTCTTTTTATGGATTTTTACAACAACAAAAACACACTGTGAGTGTTATTGTGATCGTGTGACTGTCCTAGAACGGGAGAATCCTAGTTGGACAGTCAACGCTTCTTTGTATTCTTGTAACAAAATTGTTACAAGAATACAATCTGATGTATTCTTTGTAACAAAAACAAAAAAATAAATAAACAAAAAAAATAAAAAATAAATAAATAAATTAAAGTTATTGAACAACACCAAAAACTGTTAAAATTCAGTTATCTAATTATAGATTAGAAACAATTGATTTGGATTTGTTACAAATGGGACACGTTAAACGTGCCCAGAGTCCAGATCACACTTGTTTCGATTTATCGGTTCTGAGAATAAGAATTTTTCATCAAAATTTTAACTGGAACCATTTTTTAACTAAAATGTCGATCTCTGTCGATTTGTATTCTTGTAAGCCTTATTCGTCATCATTTCTATGTATTGCTAATTGCGAATGCGTTCGAAACGTGTACGCATAGAAATCTGTTCTAAGTATTAGTGCCAACGAAAATGACAAGTTTTAAGTGTGAGTTCGAATAGGGGCGTATACTTTAGCGTAAGCGAAGGTGTGTAATAGTATTGGTTAATAATATCGGCGACACGAGGAAATACAGTTCCACAAGGTTTAAACTGCCCATATCATATCTCCCTTTGTTTATATTATCTGTGGAAATAACCCAAATTATTCAAATAAAATTTAATTGCCCCGGGCCGGGATTCGATCCCACGACCTTCGGATTGCGAGTCAAGAGCCTTACCCCTTGACCACGCCGGCCGTCAATAGGTAGTATCAGTAATTTGAAAGGCGGGTATGGGTACCGCCGCCCCGGGAACCATGTATTGGATTATCAACACCCCTGCCATAGGTCGCCTCGAGTGACTTAGCAGGGGAGCCCGGGTTCATAGGGCGAGGTTTATCAGGATCTCGCCGGCTCGGCAGTTGCGTCTGCCCACCAACTACGTGGAAGGTCGGATCAGGAGAGACCGTTTTTTTACAATCGTTCGACACACTGCCTATCTCTACTTTGGGAATGCTGTGTGGAGGGTCGTTTTAGGGAAAGGAAGGAGAGGAACTTCGGAGAAGGAAAAGGGTATTAGGGGTGGGTAGAAATCTGGGGGTCAGCGTGTCCAGGAGTGCGGATGTATGAGGCCATCCCTCCCACTACGGTGCAAGGCGATGTTCCGAGAGGGTAAGGCTGGAGAAGTCAAAGGGACTCCCTCAACCACTTTCTTTAGATCCGACCTGCCATGCAGCTGGTGGGCAGACGCATCCGCCGCCAAGACCTGAACAAACCTCACCCCCACGAACCCAGGCACCCCTGCTAGTCACCAAACGTTGCGAACCACTTGGGATGACCCACGGCATCAGACGTGTTGGTTATCTAATAAATGGTTCCCGGGGCAGTGGTACCCATACCCGATTCTCGTGTTTGTTATTTTTGTAATACGAAAAATGGATATAAAAAAGGCCTACCCTCCCACCCCATCTCAACCCCCCCCCTTAAACCCCCCCTCTCACCCCCCACCTGTAACTCCTCCCCACCCTCCGGCTCCTTTACCCCCCTTCCCCCCCCCCCCCCCTCAACCGCCCCTTTCATCTCATCTCAACTCTCCTCCAACCTCCCTCCCATGGAAGCTGTTGGACTCTTATGCGGTATTACATAACAATATTTTTTTGGAGCATTTGGGACTCTCGTGCGGTATTCACATAGCAATAATTTACAATGATTTTTTTTTAAACTAGTGTGTTTTAGAGTCTTCAGACCACTCGACTGAAGTAAAACTTAACTAACTTATAACGGTAAACTTTAAAAAAAATCGTGCTTCTCAAACGGACAGCTGTATGCGACCTGCGGACGTGTCGGCCGAAAACACAAAAATATATGTGAACCTATCCAAAAGCACTTCAACAAACAGAATTAAAGCGCACAACCCCTTTCTTTCTTTGAGTGGCCTTGCGACGCCCGCCGGGTGTCCGCTATATTTAATGTTATATAGTGCAGGCGCTTGCATTATAATGCAGTTTTCCGGGACTTGGGATGGAACAATTACAGTTTAGTTGACCCCGAGGTTACAGTGGCCTTGCAACGCATGCCGGGTACCCTCTGTATATAATTTATTTATTTATTTACGTAAAAATAGTCCATTAACAATAATATGAATAACATGCGTTCGTTAAGGCCCGACCCGCCTAGCAATCGATCACCGTTCGCATCGATTACCGTTCGCAGGACATTTTTCGTAACAATCATCACTTTTCGTAACGCATTTACCAGCTTACCCCCCATGTGTCGAGCGTGCGCAAAGAAGTTTTACTTCAAAAAAATTATTTTGAAGCTGTTGGGACTCTTGTGCGGTATTCACATAAGAATAATTTACAATAAAAAAAATTTCAAAATTATAAAAAAATTTGCATAAAAATATTTAATGAACATGAATTTTTGCGTTCGGTAAACCCTGTAGTTTTTACAAACACGAAACAATGAAATCGTACCTATTATTTGGTTTCGTTTTAAATTCTTCATTTATAAATATTACGATACAGAGCGCCGCGGAAACAACTGCAGGCTGCCACGTTTGCGGGCATGGCGGGCAGAGTGAATTCTCAATTCTCGAGTCGTCGAGCTATAAGAAAAATGGTAAAACGCGAGCTGTAAATTAATTAATATTAATTACTTCTTATGATTATTTTTTCGATCAAAATTTTTATGACTTGTCAATAATGTCTTAGCAAAATGATTATTTAAATAAATCTTGAAATATATTAGTTTGTAAGACGCAAATAAATACACAAACTGGCCAATTTACGTCAAGAAACACATGTACGTATATATTTTTTAATGATTTTATTTAAACTAAAATTAAAATTCTAAAACATACGTTTACCAGATAATGTATTGATTTATTTAATTGCATGATTATATGATTTGAAATTGGTGTTTTATAATACATGTACTTTTTGAAAATATAACAAATCTGCCAACGACCTATTATATAATCTTATTATACTTCAAATAAACATTTTTTCTCAAAATGTAATCCATACGTTTACTAGATAAAAGAACAATCTTTCAAAATCAATTTATAATTTTTTGTGGAAACGAGTCAATACGTCTAAACACTGATTTAAAAATGATATTTCTGGTTTCTCTGATAATGTCCTCTTAAGAGGATTTGTGAAATTTTATTTAAATTCTATTTCTAAAATTGAATACGCCTCCGCTGTATGGGCCCCATACCAGAAAAAATAAACTGAGAAATTAGAACAGATTCAAAAAAAGTTTCTTAGATTCCTGTATATGAGAATGCACGGGGAGTACCCACGATTCATGCATCATGAAGATCTGCTCACAGAAACGCGTTGCCAAAGTCTCCAGTCGAGGAGGAGTGGGACCTTTGCAGTAACGGCGTACAAAATCATTAATAATTTAATAGATAGCCCATACCTCCTGGAATGTTATAAGTTGTATGTGGCGAACAACTATAGCCAGGGAGGGTACCACGATCTTCTATGTATCCCACATAGCAGAACGGACGTACCGGCTCGGCATAGCATGACACGAGGTATGGTGTTGTTAAATAACGCTTCCAAAACTGTTGACATCTTTAACAGTAGTCTTGAAGAATTCAAGAGGCATTTAAGTGCTACTATTTAAAGTATATTTTATTTATCCATAAAGGTATAGTTTGTGTCACATGTGTATTGTAAATGGATACATAGTCTGTAATACACAATTAAAAAAAAACCTTAATAATTTGGTACGATTGGAGTTTACTTCACTATACCAACGTCTTTCTTCTCCCCATCCGGATTGCTCCCAATATATACGCTGAGTCGGCTATGGAAGAATCCAACTCCTCAGACGATTCTGCGTACAGAGTTGTCAAAACTCTGCGTGCAGATTTCCAACACGGTTTTAGGCCTAAGCTACACGAGCGGTTCTCTCGCCGCGGGAAACCACCCGAGAGAGCTGCTGCAGACCAACACGGGTGGCGGTTTCTCGCTAAGCTACACGAGCGGTTCTAAAGAGAAATAAATTTATTTGAAAGAAGTTGTATAGAATTGAATTCCCTTTTAGAATATATATATATGTAGATACCTATATATATTATTTTATTTAAAAATAAAGAAAAACATTCCCGGATTACGAATAACCCGACAATATTTGAAAATCTCTTACTACCACCACAGTAAGCCGAAAACGTTGCTTGAATCGTGATGAAGGACTTAGCCAACCGAGAAATCGAACACGGGACGCCTGGGTGGGACCCAAACGCGATGCCCACTCAACGACTGATTGGTCATATATATATATACACATATGCAAATTAATCTCCAACCAGTAAATATTTACAGCAATTTTAAGTTTTTCCGTAAAATATCGTCATTTTTAAAAAAGCTGTTTTTATCTTATTACTAACACACAATTTTTATTTGTATCAAATTGTGGGGCTTGGACTACGATTCCATTTATGTTCAGAGTTCCCAAAACTAGACGTTTTGTGGAGAAAATCTCGTCTAGTTTTACCCTGAAGGTGCGATTCGTAAGATAGCTATGGATGATTTTGATAAATGATATTGGAAAGCACAGGAGGAACATCTTATATTTATATAGAAGGCCATCGAAAGAATTACCGTGCGTTTGTTTATATTGAATCCGTCCATGATGTGTTCAACCCCACGGAGGTGTTGGTGGGAGGTCGAATGCCCGCTCTAGGCGCAAACTACACGAGCGGTTCTCCCGCCGCGGGAAACTGCAGCAGACACAATTCACTATGAGCGTTGTATGGCGCAAACTACACCCGCGGTTCTCCCGCCGCGGGTGCTCGCGGTTCACAGGCGGGAGAAATTCGACCGCCACATGCAGCGGTTCTCCCGCCGCGGTTAACCGCCACGATCAAACAACACGGGCGGTTTCCCGCGATTGCAACATTTCGTGCGAGAGAGCGTTGTTGTTTGGTAGTGCGCGTAAAGAATCGGGTGGTTTCCCGCGGCGGTAGAACCGCTCGTGTAGCTTAGCGAGAAACCGCCACCCGTGTTGGTCTGCAGCAGCTCTCTCGGGTGGTTTCCCGCGGCGAGAGAACCGCTCGTGTAGCTTAGGCCTAAAACCGTGTTGGAAATCTGCACGCAGAGTTTTGACAACTCTGTACGCAGAATCGTCTGAGGAGTTGGATTCTTCCATAGCCGACTCAGCGTATATATTGGGAGCAATCCGGATGGGGAGAAGAAAGACGTTGGTATAGTGAAGTAAACTCCAATCGTACCAAATTATTAAGGTTTTTTTTTTAATTGTGTATTACAGACTATGTATCCATTTACAATACACATGTGACACAAACTATACCTTTATG
Source organism: Limnephilus lunatus (assembly GCA_917563855.2). Classification (NCBI taxonomy): domain Eukaryota; kingdom Metazoa; phylum Arthropoda; class Insecta; order Trichoptera; family Limnephilidae; genus Limnephilus; species Limnephilus lunatus. Next base: position 89,060,178 of record OU830595.1, on the reverse strand, counting down.
GATAAATAAAATATACTTTAAATAGTAGCACTTAAATGCCTCTTGAATTCTTCAAGACTACTGTTAAAGATGTCAACAGTTTTGGAAGCGTTATTTAACAACACCATACCTCGTGTCATGCTATGCCGAGCCGGTACGTCCGTTCTGCTATGTGGGATACATAGAAGATCGTGGTACCCTCCCTGGCTATAGTTGTTCGCCACATACAACTTATAACATTCCAGGAGGTATGGGCTATCTATTAAATTATTAATGATTTTGTACGCCGTTACTGCAAAGGTCCCACTCCTCCTCGACTGGAGACTTTGGCAACGCGTTTCTGTGAGCAGATCTTCATGATGCATGAATCGCGGGTACTCCCCGTGCATTCTCATATACAGGAATCTAAGAAACTTTTTTTGAATCTGTTCTAATTTCTCAGTTTATTTTTTCTGGTATGGGGCCCATACAGCGGAGGCGTATTCAATTTTAGAAATAGAATTTAAATAAAATTTCACAAATCCTCTTAAGAGGACATTATCAGAGAAACCAGAAATATCATTTTTAAATCAGTGTTTAGACGTATTGACTCGTTTCCACAAAAAATTATAAATTGATTTTGAAAGATTGTTCTTTTATCTAGTAAACGTATGGATTACATTTTGAGAAAAAATGTTTATTTGAAGTATAATAAGATTATATAATAGGTCGTTGGCAGATTTGTTATATTTTCAAAAAGTACATGTATTATAAAACACCAATTTCAAATCATATAATCATGCAATTAAATAAATCAATACATTATCTGGTAAACGTATGTTTTAGAATTTTAATTTTAGTTTAAATAAAATCATTAAAAAATATATACGTACATGTGTTTCTTGACGTAAATTGGCCAGTTTGTGTATTTATTTGCGTCTTACAAACTAATATATTTCAAGATTTATTTAAATAATCATTTTGCTAAGACATTATTGACAAGTCATAAAAATTTTGATCGAAAAATAATCATAAGAAGTAATTAATATTAATTAATTTACAGCTCGCGTTTTACCATTTTTCTTATAGCTCGACGACTCGAGAATTGAGAATTCACTCTGCCCGCCATGCCCGCAAACGTGGCAGCCTGCAGTTGTTTCCGCGGCGCTCTGTATCGTAATATTTATAAATGAAGAATTTAAAACGAAACCAAATAATAGGTACGATTTCATTGTTTCGTGTTTGTAAAAACTACAGGGTTTACCGAACGCAAAAATTCATGTTCATTAAATATTTTTATGCAAATTTTTTTATAATTTTGAAATTTTTTTTATTGTAAATTATTCTTATGTGAATACCGCACAAGAGTCCCAACAGCTTCAAAATAATTTTTTTGAAGTAAAACTTCTTTGCGCACGCTCGACACATGGGGGGTAAGCTGGTAAATGCGTTACGAAAAGTGATGATTGTTACGAAAAATGTCCTGCGAACGGTAATCGATGCGAACGGTGATCGATTGCTAGGCGGGTCGGGCCTTAACGAACGCATGTTATTCATATTATTGTTAATGGACTATTTTTCCGTAAATAAATAAATAAATTATATACAGTGGGTACCCGGCATGCGTTGCAAGGCCACTGTAACCTCGGGGTCAACTAAACTGTAATTTTTCCATCCCAAGTCCCGGAAAACTGCATTATAATGCAAGCGCCTGCACTATATAACATTAAATATAGCGGACACCCGGCGGGCGTCGCAAGGCCACTCAAAGAAAGAAAGGGGTTGTGCGCTTTAATTCTGTTTGTTGAAGTGCTTTTGGATAGGTTCACATATATTTTTGTGTTTTCGGCCGACACGTCCGCAGGTCGCATACAGCTGTCCGTTTGAGAAGCACGATTTTTTTAAAGTTTACCGTTATAAGTTAGTTAAGTTTTACTTCAGTCGAGTGGTCTGAAGACTCTAAAACACACTAGTTTAAAAAAAAATCATTGTAAATTATTGCTATGTGAATACCGCACGAGAGTCCCAAATGCTCCAAAAAAATATTGTTATGTAATACCGCATAAGAGTCCAACAGCTTCCATGGGAGGGAGGTTGGAGGAGAGTTGAGATGAGATGAAAGGGGCGGTTGAGGGGGGGGGGGGGGGGAAGGGGGGTAAAGGAGCCGGAGGGTGGGGAGGAGTTACAGGTGGGGGGTGAGAGGGGGGGTTTAAGGGGGGGGGGTTGAGATGGGGTGGGAGGGTAGGCCTTTTTTATATCCATTTTTCGTATTACAAAAATAACAAACACGAGAATCGGGTATGGGTACCACTGCCCCGGGAACCATTTAAACAAACAGTATGGTTCATGTGTTGTTTGCAGTGATGACAATTGAAATCCTAGATATGAAAATAGAGGTGAAAATAGCGATCGCGCAAATCGAAAAATGTTGACTTTTGTCTCCAATTGGAAACGGGCTGAAAATCGGGCTCGTGTATAACGGCCTTTTAGGCCGTTATATACGAGCCCGATTTTAGTAGGCATCACAACAAACAGTATGGTTCATGTGTTGTTTGCAGTGATGACAATTGAAATCCTAGATATGAAAATAGAGGTGAAAATAGCGATCGCGCAAATCGAAAAATGTTGACTTTTGTCTCCAATTGGAAACGGGCTGAAAATCGGGCTCGTGTATAACGGCCTTTACTTTACCACAATCTAGGCTAGAACTGTATATTTAACCAGTTACGGGGTTCATTGTTATTGTTTGTGGACATTTCCATAAATTTCTGTTAGGCTACTTTGCGACGACTTATTTATAATTTTATTTATCCCTCTACTGTGTGATGTTTAAAATGATTCATCAAACATTCTCAATTTGGGAGGCGGGAATGGATACTGCCGCCCCAAGAACTTTTATTGGATAACCTACACCTCTGCCATAGGTCACCCCAAGTGATTCGCTACGATTGGTGATTTAGCAGGGGTGTCCGGGTTCATGGGGTGTTTGTCTAGGTCTTGGAGGCGGATTACCAGGACATACTGAACCCCGGATAAATTATTAAGATATTAAACCCTTTTCCTTGCCAGAAGTCTCCTTCCTTTGCTTAAAAAAACCCTACACATAGCATCCATAAAAATAACATAGGCCCTGAGGGAAATTATTTTCATCAGGGCCTCCTGTGTGGAGGTCATGTAAAAAAAAATATTAATTTTGGTTGTGGATCTATCTGTGAGTGATTGTAGTAGGTACTTACTTACAGTAAGAGTTAAGTACCAGTTTGATAATGGCCTTGAATGCCGAAACAGATGTCAAAACAGTTTTTGGAGTCAGTGTTTTTATTCGGATATTCGGGCTCTTCGTGGTTCTAATAATTATATTTACATAAACAGGAAAGGACCAGTCATTAAGGAATACCTAAGTATACCGAAAACGGTGCCCCAGATTGTATATGTCCGGGTTAAATCTTTCCCAAATGAAAGACTAAACCTTTCCACACACTTTTCCACAAATGATTATCTAGTAAATTCACGCAATGTAAGTGCACTATATAAGTATAATAAATACAAAACAATACAAGAACAATACGTCAATCCACCAGAAACATAATGGGAAAATATTTCACCGACTCCAAATATTTTCATATCATAGGGTTCGGCTCTGATGAAATCCTAACTGGTCCGATAAATCCTACTTATCCCTCAATATAAATATTTAAAAAATCTTTCGTAATCCTACATGTATTTAAAATGACCGACTTTTGCATTTTTATATACAAATTTTTTGACAAATCTAATACGCTTAAAAAAGAAAAATTGAAAGCAAATTGAAATTGAAAGCAAATTGATTGTGATCATTATTAATATTATTAATAGGTAGGTACTTAAATATCGTTCAAAGAGATTTGCAGTAAGTACCTACAAAAAGTCGGAATTATGGCCTGGCAATTAGGTAAGTACCTACTTATTCATAATAATAGGTACTTATATTTTCCTCGATAAACAAAACTAATACAAACATAGGAGGGCGCCACTGTTGTTAACAATGGCTCATAACTCATGGTTAAAATGTAAAGCTATGTAACCTACATTTTTGTAAAAAATTAAAAAGTCATAAAAGTGAAAAAAATATTTTTTATGTAGAAACCCACTGATCTGAAAATTAGAATTGCATGTAGGTATATTATACCTTCGCAATTTTGTCTTAATATAATGAAGAATAACAGCATAATGAAGAAAAACAGAATAATAAAGAAAAACAAACGATATTGTTATAAAATATAAAGTACCAACAGTTTAGAAATTGCTTATATTTATTTGATACTAGATCTAGATTTGGGCTTAGATCTGGGCTTGGGTTTAGATCTGGGCTTAGATTTGGGCTTATTTACTAGATTTGGGCTTTATATCATGTCTATAATTTTAGATCTGATATGTTTAACTCATTCAGATCTAAAAGTAGTGTAACTAAACTTACTATTAGTGATTCTTCCTTTCTACCCACTGTTAAATTCAAATTAATGTTAAATTAAATGAAAGCAAATCACTTTGTAAAATACCAAGTAATCAAATTTCTGTCATTAATTAGCACCTTCGACAGTGCTTCTTCGATTTTAATTATTTTTCTCTGCTTTTGGAGATATGAATAATTTGAAATCATAGCCTCGATTAAACTCTTGGAACCAAAAACCAAAGACACTTGAAGTATCGCTGACGAACAAAAAAATGTTTTTTAAAGTGTGATTTTCAGTGTTCCATATATTCAGTGTCATTGCGCTTTGAAAGAATATTTGACACAGTTAAATTGGTGTTGCCTACAAATAATATTGTAGTTCCACTTTTATTATTTTCTACTCTTAATTGACAGACTATAACAATGCCGTGTGATGCGTTTCCACCTCATCTATTCTACAATATATTTTATCCATAAATATACCAAACCATCCACATTTTGTCTGTCTATCCCATTTGTTAGAATCTATGAAATAGATCAGTAAGCGCAGAATTTCTATACCGTAGAACGCCCGATAGAAATATAAACTTCAATTTTCGTTCTATTCTATATAGAATCAACCACAGAATAGTAGGTACCTACGAGTTTTAACGATATATTTTTACACCGTAACAATTAATACATACCGTTGTAAGTTATTAGGCATTTTTAATTCATCGCATTAGAGAGGTGAAAACAACGATGGCCTCATCGTATCACACGACCGGTGTTCATTTGGCCGTGGTAAATACATACAATCACAATCATTATGCCATCTCCCCCCGAGGCGGTCCTGGCAGTCAGACGTAGGTGCACCTTAGAGTATATATTGTTACTCTGAGAGGTGCACTAGGTGCTCGCTAAGTGCACTAGAAACAGAAACAGGGGGTCACCTTGGCCGCCACCGCTGCCCCTCTATCGACAGCACTGCCCTACTTCAAGGCACTATCAGAATAATAATTTAACCTCTGCAAATAAACATGAGCACCGAAGTAAACGTATATTACCTACTGGCATTCATTACGCTGATCCGACGGTTGATTCGCAAGACAAAAACATATACGTGACGTCACTGACCAATCTTGTAATGAATCAGCTATTTGTTGGTTTGTGTATAATAAAATAAAATTTACCATCATTAGCTTGAAAAGAAAACGCGGGCTCAGGGCGTGGGATATTTCCCAGCTGTCTAGGTACACGGCTAGGAATAAAATAGGTTATAAATTATACACAGACATTTTGGTTGATTTGATCCCTACCAGATTAATGCCCCGCTCATACCTACTCGACCTTTCCTTTCCTTGACCCCTTGTGCAAGTGCATTGTGCATACCTTTATTCGCACTTCGCACTGTGCGGAAAAAACGCTAAGTACGTATTTTTTCCACTGATGACCGATGACGACCATTAATTCGACCTGACAGAGCTCCTTGGTTCTCGACACAGAAACTCGGCGTGGGTAAATAAAATATAATTATCTTTTTTTTTCGAAAACTTACGACCATAAATGTTCCATAAAAATAAAACAAAATCCCATTTAAGCCTAAACTTCAAATATATTTGAAGTGTAAAATAAAAGTAGGTAGGTTTCAGTATTTCCGATCGATTAGGTCACTAATAATATAGGCCACTTGCACGACACTTTTTTTAAATTTTTTCCGGTTTAGGCAAATATTCTAAGACATTCTGTATTTTTTTTAATCGTATTTTTGAAATCCTGGCGATTTTTTGAAAATTTCAATCCGAAAAATCAGACCATTTTTTATAAACCGGAAAGACGGGACATAATTTTATGGGTGCGAAAAAACGATAATTACATAGCCGAAAATTATTTAAAAAAAATAACGTTTTCCACACGAATAGCAATAAATTGTACGGGGTTATCTTCGTAAAATCTGTAAAAACACCGCCATCTTTATAAAAACAATCAAACCAAAGGATAAGTTCGCATAGAACAAACAATAAATCTAGTGAACGTTAAACGCAAATTCAAAAATTCGCCGGAAATCAAAGTGTTGCCATATAAAAAAAATTAATCAGTGTGGAATTTTACAAAATTAAGGGGACATTATCATGTAGTGACGTCACGAGCTCAAATAATGGATTTATTCATTTAAAAATAAAATAAAAACTATACATTTCTAAAAAATTTTACTAACATTTTCGTAATCTTAGTAAAAAAATCTATCCACGATTTTTTCCAAGTCGTTATGAAATCCATGCAAGTGGCCTATTCTATTTTAGCCCATCTGACTATTTGAGCGTTGCAGAATGTCTCACAGTTGATGAATTATGTCCCAATAAAAATAAAGGCCTTACTCTTTTGTAATAAATATAATTAGGTTAAAAAATGAAAGTTGATTGGTTTTAGCGAGGTTGTTCAGCATTGGGAAAATCATAATTCTCAAATTCTTAAATTGGCATGGAACAATCGAATAGAAAATATAGACAACTATATAGAAATTAGGTACTTGTCTATAATATATATTTATACAACCGTAAATAGGGTAGACCGAGGACGAACGAAACAATTTCACTAACAGCATGTATCTTATATTTACATGTAAGCTGTTTATACACTTTATATTAGTTCATTTACGAGTATAATCTATCTAGTTCCTAAATAAATTTTCTTAGGTGGCTACAACCCCTACAGGTGGGCTACAATAGCCACAAAGAAGATAGGAACTTGTGGTTCAATCGACCACACACTCGAGTCGATTGAAACCGTATCGTGGGGTTAATAATTGTAACACTCAAATATATTTTTAATAATTTAATTAATTTTAATCAGTGTTAAACATTTTCGTTATTATAACATTGCTTATTGAGATCGTGAAGACATTAAACATACAAATGTCATGAAATTAATTAAAATGTTTTTCTAATAATTTGTGGTGTTCTTAGTTATACCAACTATGAGTATTGAACATTATTTTATAGTAGAATAGAACGGTAAAAAACTAAGTTTTTGAGTCTCATACAAAAGTGCTTGTTTCAATCATAACACCGTTTCAATCATAACAATTTTCGATTTACCCCTACAGAAAGTAGGGGTAAATCGAAAGTACAGAAAGACTTCGGGCCCAGTACAATAACGCCTTCCGCAAGATGCTTGGTCTCCCCAGATATTGCAGCGCTTCCCGTGTGATCACTTCTCTATGAAAAATTCAACAATAAAGAAATAAATATTACAAAAATTGGATCGTTGGTAGTATAAAATGGAATAAAAATACTTTTATTTGTGGTTTCTGACATTTGGGAGGCAAATGTGGTTACCGCCGCCCCGGGAACCATTTATTGGACAACCAACGCCTCTTCCATAAGTCACCCCAAGTGGTTCGCTACGTTTGGTGATCTAGTAGGGGTGCCCGGTTTCATCTGTTGAGGTTTGTCTACGTCTTGGCCGCTACTTCGTTTGGCCATCACCTACTGCATGGCGGACCGGATCGGGAGAGATTGATTAAGAGAGACCTAACCGAGCCGAACTCTCTTGACCCATCGGCTTGTGCCGTAGTGAGAGGGATGTATTCATACGTCCGTCACTACTGGAAACATTAACCCCCATATTTCTACCCATCCCTCTTACGCGATATTTAATAATGTCTCCTGTGCGCGATTGCGTTTATACCTACTGTTTCGCTCAAACGCTACTGACGACTTGGACAATGGTTTCAATCATGACGCGTATTTACCGTCCCCAGTCTACCCTACCTACCTAATAATTTAATAAGATTTGAAGTTTTGCTTATTCCTGCCTAAAGTATTCGTATCTTCGAAGAATGGAAACCAAAGAAAAAAAAAAGTAGAGTATGAATCTCAGCAATCAAATAAAAAAAATTAGGCAGCCTTAAATTCGTCATATAATTTCCATACATATATATTTTTTTTCAATTAGGTAAATAGCTCCAATCTTTAATGCGCAAATAATTATTTCCACGTCCTTCAGTGTCACTAGTAACCGGACCAAACAAGACAGTCACAATACAGATTACTATTGGAAAGTGATACAAAATCTAGATTAACTAAGTCAGATAAGATTAGTTCTTTTTTTCATCACTTTTGATGACTTTATATCACTTTTCATGTAATCTGCTTTGTCACTGTTCTGATTCATGAAACCCATTATTATTTGATGGAGGTAGGTACCTACCTACTAAATAAATTATACATGTGAATTTATAGATATGATAATCGTGTTGTACAATCAAGTGCACCAATTCTTTTCTTTATACACCATTACAATTAAAAATATGACTTGTCTGTAGGGCTGATTCTTAGACAACATTGATTAATAATAAATATCCATAACGAAGTGAGTGAACTCTGTTTTCTTGGAGCTACAGACAAATGCTGAGAATCGCCTGGACAGTGGACGGCACGTATGACAAACATTATCAGCGCTAAGTGAAGATAACCTTATTACTGATCAATAACCTTCTCTGCAGTGAGAGGAGAAATTTGTCTGGAGAAGCTCATGGCATCAGAAACGTGCCATGAAGAAATTCACAAGAACAATATTATTCCAGCAAGATGGCAATGCTAGGTAAAAAAAGTAATTCTATTACATAAAAAAAAATTGAGGCAGTGCATTTTGAAGAGGACCGCTAAAAGCGGTGAGCTCTAGATTGCGGAAATTTTGGAGTTCATGAACCTCAGTTCTGTAAAAGATGATTGCATAGAATTGGAGAGTGAACTCTTGAATGTGATTAATTAAAAATGTCTACGTCCTTAGACATTTCTATAGTAATATCATGATATGTACCTACATAAGCAACCACCACCTACCAGTCACCTGTGGCGTGCAGTTCACAGAGTTTGAAAAATTGCACGTGGGTGGTTTGGTATATTTATGAATTGCACCTTACCAAGAAAAACGAACCATAAAAATAAAATAAAAGTTTACAGAATGCGAGCAATTTCTAATCAATATGCATTATCCTACGAATTTGTTTATTCAGTTGGCTTCAACAATCAGCGGAAGATTTTTTTGAAAGACAAACATTCCCGGGAAACAAATATTTCCGGGTTACGAATAACCTGACAACATTTGAAAATTTCCTACCACCGCCATAGTAAGCGGAAAATGTGGCTTGTGTCGTGATGAAGGACTTAGCCAGCCGAGGAATCGAACACGCGAGGCCTGGGTGGAACCTAAACGCGATCCTAACTCAACCACTGACCGGTCAAGTTAATAATAAAATTGACATTCAACGCACAATTCATATACCTACTCGTAGATCAATGCACGCCACTGCTAGGTAGCAGTAATAATATTAAACTTATGAGTGAAGAAACTATTTCAACTCGTGAAATTCACATTTTGCACAATTTTTTTTTTTAAATACCTGCTAAAAGTTTAGAGAGGGTTTACCGAAGAGATGTGTTATATATTTAAGTAAGGTGAGTTAGGATAAGTGCACCATATATAAAATGAATAGATGAAATTAAGTAATCCCATATTTCACCGGATTATCACATTTCATTCAAATATTTATACAAGGAATAATCACTATTCCTTAATTTTATCGTTGGAAATTAATCCAATGTTTTTATTTGATTTTTAAATACTTTCATTTAAAAAAGTCCTAATAGATCCATTTACCCCACCTTCGGGGGGGGGGGGGTCACAATATTATAATCTTATTTTTTTTATTATTTGCTAAATTTTGAGGCGCATCTTCTGACCGGTTCTAGAAAATGGATTTTAGCGCAGACGTTACAACAATGACCTTATAATATACTCTGTTTAAGGAGTTAAAGATCACAAAATTTATACAATAAATTATAAATAACTATTAATATCATACATATATTCCACCCCTTTTCCTCTTCCTATTCAGCTCGGGAAACAATGGCTTCGATAACGCGCCTCCAGACGTCCCTGTCTTGCGCTACTTCGGTGGCCTCGGCTCAAGGCAGGTGCATTATCTCGTCGCATAACTTCTGCATTACTTACCTACCTATTTATTTTCCACAGCTTTGCCTGGGGTGACGAACTACCAGTGAATATATAAAGATTTTAATTGCAATGCTTACATTTACGTAGAAGCAAACATCGGCAACAAAACCATAGGAAATGACTATAATAATATTTACATGGTAGGTAGGTATAAAATGAAGTCGCTCCCGCTGTCTGTGCGCTTAGATCTTTTAAACTGCGCAACGGATTTTCATGCGGTTTTCACCAATAGATAGAGTGATTCATTAGGAAGGTTTTTAGGAATATAATTTGTCAAGGTTTTGTGTAAATTGGTTGAAATATTTAAATAAAGGGAGCGGGCTGGCAAGCGGGCAGCGGGCTGGCATGCGGGCGGTGGGGATTTGATTTAACAGACGGCGTTGGTTATAGAGGTCTGCTAGTAAAATCTCCCAGTGGAACATGGATTGCAAGCTACGAAGCTACGTTACCAATTTTTAGCAAATTACCGCTCCATTTTGCGCGATATAAATTATTTACACAGGATTTTAAACAGATATTCTCATCTACGTGAGAACAAACCATTAAATATAAAATTAAATTAAATTACATCTACCTAAGTACCTACTCATAATACAACATTATATATTATGTAAGTGTGCGTCGTTTTGAATAATACTATTCATATCGCCATGTTGGAAAGCCATTACTCGGAATTAAAAAAATAAATTAGGTACCTACCCGCCTCGTTTTTAATCACATCCCGAAGTTAGCGTAGGTACTTCACGCCAGGACATCCTGTATAAGGCGTTTAATAAAAAAATAATCCGCACGCCAAAAAGCAATCACATCATACATCATGCTTTGCTCTTTCACAACACATCAGCCGCAGAATACGATAATAACTCTGATTGCATAACTCTGGTAAGAACATACTCGTATATCTGACTAGTTAAATTTATTTCATAGTATTAAGCGACCTAGTTATTAAAACGAAAAACAGGTGTGTGGTACGAGATGTTATGACTATAGTCACTTGATATCTGAGTCAATAATTTTTATGAAACTCGTGTAAGGTGAACCTACTTTTCTACGGGAATATTAATTTATAAACATCAAAAAATTATGTTTGGTCAAAATAATATACGCATTTGAGTAGAAATTTGTTTTTTTTTCACAAAAACTACAATCACTATTATACAAATCCATTATTGTTCAACACTATCTACTGCTCAACGATTCCTATTTGTGTTCTGACGGAGAACAAAATAAGTTGCAAATTCTTCAAAATATAGCAATGATGATAATAATTAGACGAAATAGATTTTCAAAAGTAACTAAAATGTTAAAGGTATCTACTAAATTCGGTAATAGTGAAGCAGATGGTGATCTTGAACGCGATCATATTTATACGTAAAAAATTACAAGTGTGCAATTTACACGTGGTAGAAGTGAAATCTTCAGAAAACTTAACTAGACAAGAGTGGGGAGGTTACGAAGCACCCCATAAAGGGGAGACCGACTATTCTATCTCATTCTCTCGCAGCCTAAATCCTATAGATGTATGTTTTTGTCTCTTTTTAGCAGCGGCTGACCTGAACCCCCCTAGTTTAAGAAGTTGATGTAATTTTACAAGCTTTTTATTCAGTTCACACGGGCCTCTGGTGCTGGATGCGAATCGGATGTATAGTTTTTTTAATGCGTTATCAATCAGGTTGAAAAACGTGTTAAAAAAAGTTTCGAGAAAAACGCATTCAAAGTTTTGCTGAAGGATAATTCAACATACAAACTGCTTCAAACGGTTTCACAAAATGCTGTATCTCTGTCAATTTTTATAAATTTTCTTTAAAACATTTGGTGAGAGCATTGTTAACAAATGATCTTTCAGAAAATTATATAACAATTTTTTTTACAGTGACCTGGTGCCTTGAAGCCTTGCTTAGGATTTGATCAAGGGAACATGGAGGTGTTTGGAGCCCCCCCAGGTCCAGAAGCCTGGGGCGGGTTACTCCTTCCCTTCCCTTCCCCCGTTAGTCCGCTACTGCTTTTTAATGTCGCTTTTTAGTTTTCTAAAATCGAGTTTTCACTTCAATAATCGTTACCGAAATACTTTTCAAACAAAATTATGTACAACAAGGAAATTCAATGACATACCCAAAACAAGGATATGTAACGAAATCAGATTATTTACCAAAAAAAGGAGGAAGCCAATACGCAAAACAGTTTACAAAGGGATCAAATATTATAATCTCAGAGTAACAAAGATTATAATGCTCTGCCGGGAAATATAGTGTGCAAGCATTATAAGCAGTGGCGTAGCGTGGGTTTCGGCCGCCCGGGGCGGAGGGAAATTTCGCCGCCCCCTTATTTGGGCACTTCAAGGGGGGGGGGGGAGTAAATGTAGAAATACAATTTTTTTATTACGACCTATTTATATACCGGCCGATTTTTCAATACTCACATTTTACGAGTATTCTTCCTACGAAAATCATGTTTATAAATTCTACTACAAAATTTATCGTGTCGGGAATCGAAAATGGTATCCATGTAAAAAGATTTCGCATCTCGACAGTTTACACCGTGTTTAGAATGCGAGGCAGATTAATAATAGATAGTTACACACGCAAATTGTACATTCTGAACACAAAACTGGTTTAAATCATATCTGTTTGCGGCGAACTAAAACTACACTCAGAACATGAAATATATATTTTTTGATTCTGGCATTAAATAAATAGTCTACAACTAGAATTTTATAACTGCACTATAAGATAATGTTTTCCTTTGAAATGTATCAGCAGATGAAACCACAACAGAAATTTTACATTCTGAACACAAAACTGATTAAAATTATATCTGTATGAGGTGAATTAAAACTACACTCAGAACATGAAAATGGGTTCTCTTTGATTCTGGCATCACATACATAGTCTTCAACCAGAATTTCATAACTGCACTTCTAATAAGAGAATGTATTCCTTCGAAATGTGTCAGCAGATGAATCCATAATTGGAAATTTACATTCTCAACACAAAATTAGTTTAAATGCGGCGTATTAAAAGTACACCCAGAACATGAAAATGGTTTTTCTTTGATTCTGGCAACACATACAGAGTCTTCAACTACAATTTTATAACAGCACTTCGAATAAGAGAATGTTTTCCTTCGACATGTGTCAGCAGACGAATCCACAATTGGAAATTTTGCATTCTGAAAACTGGTTTAACTCTTCGAATAATAAGAAAAAAATATTTATAAACTTTTGCCTGTCAAGGTTGGCGCACAAAATTCCCGGTTCTTCCTATGCATTTTAAATGTTCCTTTTTATTAGTTACTTTTTTTTACCCTTTCGCAAAAAAAAAACAAAATTGTTCTAAAATCAAGATAAAATAATTTTTCCGACGTGCTTATAGAACATTTATGTTTCTAAATATTTAAATTTTGATATTGGAAATGTAAATTGCCTCAAAAATACACACCGGCGAATATTCGAAATAGAGTACTTAAAATAGAATAAACTTAAAAATTTTATTACAGATTCCTGTTTGTAATTTTTTTTTTAACAAAACTGTCTCTTCAGTTTTTATCGCATTCATACAATTTTATTTTAAAATCAAATGTGTGGGACAATTTGCGTCTCTATGATTAAACGGGTTAAATTAAATCTGTATGTGGCGAATTAATACTCAGAATATGAAAATGGTTTCTCTTTGATTCTGGCAGCACATACATAGAATTTTATAACTGCACTTCGAGTGAGGGAGGTCTAGTTTCTAGGTCTAGTAGAGGGGCGGGTATGTGGTGGATAATTTCCAATGCACTTCGAATAAAATAATGGTCTCCTTCGAAATGTATCAGCGGATAAATACCCAACTGAAATTCAATCATTACATTCTGAACACAATTCTGGTTTTAATGAAGAGTGAATTTGTTTGCGAGTTCAAAGCTTTAATTTACGCCTGTCTCAACACAGCTATACTGTAGTGAGACAGGTATCGAATAATATAATGTAAACATACCTTATAAAGAGAAATAAAATAAAACTACTATTTCTCTCATAATATGGGTACGGGTTTCCTACGATTTACGAATTTAGCTGCTAAAAAAAATATAATTATAGAGATTTATAATAAATAATAAAAGAAAGAGTAGGATTCGTAAACGAAAGTATCCTAGACAATTTTCAAATAATTATTATACATTTAAAAAAAAAAGTTACTTTACTCCCCCCACGCTACGCCACTGAGGTACAACGATGTTTATATTATGTTTCTCTCTAATGATAATTATATAAATATATTCTTAAACATTATTATTGTCAAAATTTGCCGCCCCCACGCTACGCCACTGATTGTAAATTATAATAAATTAGTCATTTCTATACTTATATGTTATATAAATAACAAAATAACTAAAAGTGACTAAATAAATGTGATTATATGAAATAGGGTCCATTATGTATTTAATTTCTTGCACGAAATTATACAGGTAGGTACCTATCCACCTACCTACTGTAAACCCCGAAAATTTGTTTATTTTAAATGGACGGGAATCTTTCTTTAGGTTCCTACCGACATATTTATTTTAGTATATTTATATTGATCTGAAATTTAACTAGTAAACTCGTTAACTGGATTTTTTTACTATGTCACCGATGCTTATAATATTTGTGGAAATATCTCAAGATTATTATTTTTTGGAATCGATAACCGATAAATTTCTGCATAAGTTTGGCGGTCAAAAGTTTTCTTGTAGCAATGGGTTAGTATTTTGGGTTTAGAAACCAAATATTTATTTAAGTAAATGAAGACAATATTAGCGAAACTCAATCGAAAATCTGGAAACAGAAAAATCAGAAAAAAACATTTGCACCTCTGGGACTCGAACCCAGGATCTTTAGTTTTCCGGGCAAATGTGCTGACCACTGCGCCAAGGTGTCGATATTGATTGAGTCATTTTTAACTGGATCATACTTGGTCTAAGAACCACCCACGATTGAGTTTCGCGTATATTGTCTTAATTTATTTAAATATTACAATTTGTGGTTTTACTCATAAAAAAAGTTTTACTGGGTAAAAAAAAAACTCATTATTCATTTGGCGGTCAGTTGTACTCAATCCCTTACCCTTATAATGATTTTACCCCACATGTGAAATGTGCGTAGGTTGTAGGTAGGAAGTTAGGGGTAAGTAGAAGTAGGTAGGTAATCCTCTACATTTTTATTGTTAAGATGAAGCCATACTAAATAATGCAAAATCATACAAAATCGTATTTTTTGTTTTGAAAATTTGACCGCTTAGAAGTATTAGAGATGCTTCAATTAAATACTGCGTGTAGAACATACCTTGGCCCTTAAAAATATCGGTCATTAATAAGTCTTTTAATAAGGTTAGAAAAAAATAAAGTATTAGGTCTATAAAAAACATTTTTAAGTGCAAACTCTCCTACTTATAAACACTTTTTCGGATATGGTTTTATTGCATAATGTGGCAATTTCAGTTTCTTTTATAATTATCGCAAAAAAAATTGAAATTTATGCCCGAACCTCACAAAATAAAATATAATATGCATTTTCGCGTTGGTATTTTTGACATCACGGCGACAATACGCAGCGCCGGATCTGCCATACGTTCAAAAACGTGTAAAAAACCTGGCGCCAACTCCGAAGGGGCGCCGTGAGAAAATAAATATTGTATTAAAATTTAGTTATAATATTTCCTGAATCGTTTGAACCCATAGTACGAAATAATTATTACGCTCTAGCAACACTTTCCAAAGACACAGAATGCGCATGCATCAGGTTGAAATCAACGGCTTACGAATTTGTAGTCAGTTACAGAATTTTTTTACAAATTCCATATATTTAGTTTAAACGTAAGATCTATTTTTCCATATATCTTTTACGACGAATAGGTGCAATCCAAATTCAATAACCAATCACAGCGCAGTTTTTTGTTCCTGTGAATCAAACAAACCGACTTGCGCCTTTCAAAATGCTGACAATTTTTGTTAGTGTGTTGTCCGTACGCTCACTATTGTTTTATTTTGTACGATTTAAGTCTCAAGGAGAAGGTAGTTAAAGACCATTTTCTTATGAAATCTTCAGTAAACTCCATTAACAAAAGCATCGCATGGTTTGCAGGATTTCCAGGTTGCAACGTGTTGACAGTTTCATCATTGATTTGACATATTATTTGAAGTTCGTTAAATGTATAATTAATTTCTATTAGATTTGTTATTTTACGGTGTTAGTGTAAGCGTCTTTCGTAAGCCGTTGATACCATACGTCAGTGTTTAGTGTTTGTATGGTGTTTGTTCGCTCAATTTGGTGTTTGTTCGCTCAACACAGGAGAAAAGAAAGGTACAAATTTCAGTTTATATTCTTATTAGATTTTAGAGCTAGTCAAAAGCTGCAGATGCTATTCTTGTGTTGTGCGTTGCTATGAGAACGATTTGTACTTGCTTTTTCTATTAATATTCGCGTTGGGTATATACATAAACGCAGTAAATCTCAAGAATGTCTAATGGACCTAGTTCAGCGAAACCACCCGCATTGTCTCGTAACCTATATTTTATATCATGGTACGGGAACAAACACACAATTCGTTGTTTTATTTTAAAACATAACTTGCAAAAAGAGTTTTTCCTAAAATAACTCAAATAGCACCATAAGTTTATGTTTAACCAATAGATTCAGAGAGTATAGGGCTCTTGGCGATTCTCTCTTTAAGAAAACAAGTGTGACAGCTACCGCCAGGTCACTTGGAAAAGTTACACCCTTTATATGTCTTGATTTTATTTGATAAATAGGGTAAAAAAAAAATTTTACAAATAAAAATAAAAAATTGGGGTGAATGAATTTTTAATCAAAATAAAAATGTAGGGGGGGGGGCGCCATCCGTACCTACTGCACAGGGCACCAGATTTCGTAGATCCGGCCCTGACAATACGGCAGTCGACGAATTTGTTATATCAAAGTGAACCTTATACCGTCCACCGAAGAACGACTGGCAGCCGCCCCATTCTTTCGTCATTACTCCTCCGGACGGAGCGGAGAAACAACGTGTTAGGGTCCACGCTGCTTGTTTTCGTGAAATCAATTTAAAAAATCCGTTTTATTACAATAAACAATGCATAAAAAAGGAATTAATGTTTTTTACATGCCTTTACGAAATCAACGTGTAAAAAAAAATTCTCAAATATCGTTTCCAACCTTTCCAAAAGCTTTTTCTCAAGTATTTTTAAACTCCTCCCATAAAAGGGCGTGAATTCCGATTTCGTATGAGCTAACCTTGATAAATGCATTTTCTTCGAACTTTGACACACCCATAGAAAAATGTCGTAATTCAAAATTTTATGTCTCAAAAACAAAGTGATTGCGATTATCTATGCCCCACGAAAACCATGTCGAAGTTAGAACACTCCATCTCCGCAAGATATCGATAGTATCTCTTTTTGACGGGACCGCTTGTTAATCGTCTATTCATTTGTTTTCACTCCCCTTGAACTTTTTTGACTTACGAAACTTTTCTACAGGATGTGCGATATCACATAAATTTTCAAATGTAGCTTTTTAAATTTTCACATGTAGCGAAAACTTTGTAAGTAGGTATACGTAATTATAATAATTACAATAAAATAACTTTGCTTGAAAACCACTTTATTATATATCTTTTCCATAAAACAGCTTGAGAAAACGGAAATAAAGATAGTAATAAAGTTTATTAATACTAGTATTTCCGTGAACAGTAGGTACCTACCTAGTCCTCGAATCCTAAAACGTGTGCTTCTAACATTCTCTTATTTAATAAATCAAAATCAAAATTTCCCTTCAGGCTGCCTTTACACACCCTTTGATACCCTTAGGGTAAGAAATAGTAACAAAGTGCGACGATGCAAGATGTCAAAAATTAAAAGACAATGGTTTTTTTTTTTTTTTTTTTTTTTTTTTTTTTTTTTATTAGGTTTTTCAACAGTGATTTACATGAAAGCTTTCACAGATACAATTACACTGAACCATGGTTGATGCTATCACTAATTAAAGACAAACACAACATTGATAACATAATACTTACATATATATACAATCATTCACACACACATACCATATATTACAAAATTTTGAAACAAGTTTTTAGAACAATAATATTATAATATAAGTTTAAAGGTTTAGTTTATAAGTTTATATAACAATATAAAAAGGAGCTTTAAATCTTGTTAATAGACGATTTGAAGTTGGCCAATGTTGACATTGTCAAATTAATTGAATGTTTTTTATAAGCCTCATTAAAATTACGGCACATTCTTGATAAAGCTGAGTCATACCCCAGCTTAGTTCGATATTTTTTAATATTTAACGGAACATGATTTACAAGTCGTGAACCAATTCTAGGAACATTGAACCTGATTTGATGAAGTAGAAAAGGGCAGTTTATTAAACCATTAACAATTTTGAAAAGAAAATTTAAATCTGTATTTAGTCTTCTCTGTTCAAGGGTGCGTACATTGTAGAATTTTAGTCTATCGGTGTAGTGAGGAAGTGATCGAGCTCGCTTATCGGTATACGCTAGGTGATTAATCCTGTAAAAACTAGTATTTTTATTATTTTAGTTAAAATCTGATTAGGTTAAGTGGGTAATTATCTACCTTATTATCTCCCTAAAACAATATGAAAATAACATTAGATAAAACTCGAATAAGCACTTCCCACGAAAACGAAGAATGTAAATGGAAAGAAACTTTTCTGATTCCAAAAACCGAACTTTTATTCAGATAAAATTAAAAAACCCAATTAATTTACGCAGTTAACTGAACAAAAGCACCTGGAGAATCAAGTCAACTTCTATTCCAACTGATGCCAACACCAGTGGCGTAGCGTGCCTTGGAGGGGCCCTGTATCAAAATTAGTTGGGGGGCCCAAATAAAGGGTAAAGATTTCTCACAAAAGAAACATAAATGCTTGCGTTAAATTAAAATAAACATTTATTGATTATAAGTTACTACTTCCTCCTAGAAATTGAGCTAGCCAAACAATTCAAATTAAATACACATTTTTCCTGCCTCTTTTTCGGCAAATTGATTATAGCTGAAGATGATTTCAGTTTTTCTAAAATTTATGCCTCTATAGACAATAGTGACAAGTCTGATAGCCGTTCCTGTCCCATCGAAGTCCTTTGGTAATTTTTTATCAGTTTTAATTTTGAAAAACTTCTTTGAGCTGTTGCGGTTGTAACTGGAAGGGTCAAGAATAGAAACCATGCTGTTATTACCTCCGTAAACTAGATGCAAGGCTATTGAATTTTATCAGCAATAATTCCGTGAGTTGCTTAATGGAATGAATTTCTTTAATTTCAGATTTTAAGCATGTTTTCAGAGCAATTAATTGTTCATAAAGATTAACTTAGATGTCTTTACTGTATTTAGCCGACAGTTTTCTGGAAGCGCTTTTTATAACTTCGTAAGAAGATAGGAGTTTCTCCGGTTGCAATACTTCGAGCATCTCTGGTCACATTTTTTTTATAACCTCCCTTTTTTGCTTACTTTTTCTTTTCATAGCTCCACTGGAATAATCTCTTTTCGTTTCACTCATTCTTTTCACAAATCAAACTAATTAACCAATAAATAATCAGAAAAACAAGATTGTATTTTATTATAATGCAATAAATAACGTTTGAACCGGAATGAAATAAAACGCATATATATTGCTCTCCGTGGTTTATCATTTTACGTAAATATGACTCTCCTTGTTTTGTCATTATTATAAACGGGGAATTCCACAAAAACCGATGTAGGATGTTGCCATTTTTTGGGCGCACGCTTAACCTGGAAAAAAAAGAGATTGCTATTTTTGACTTTTGTAATTTCTGAAGTGAAAACTCTATAGGCACGTATGACAGTTTTTTATGTTTTTTTCCCGGGAAGCACGAGATTAAGTGACATTGTGGATAACATTTTACAAATTTTTGTTTACACACGTTAGGGGCCCCTGTAGCCCGGGGACCCCGTATCATTGATACGGCTGATACGGCGGTAGCTACGCCCCTAGCCAACACGCCATTTGGGCCCTTTCGTTTTTTATTGACAAAATTGCGTAAATTATTTTGCAGCAGCAAATCGTTGTTGACAAGAAGAAAACTTACAGTTAATAAAATTACGTGTGAAGTAGTCCCCGTAAGAACTGACGTAAGTTAAACTTGAGTATATGTAAACGCTCCCGAGTGAGTGAGTAACTTATCAAAATCTTACGAAAGCCGTAAATTTTACTTAACGAGAGTAAAGCTAGCCTTATATCAAAATATTTGTACCTGACTAAATTAAATGCTTTATTTCTTCAAACTTTGCAAATAAACTTTGTGGCATCATTTTTAATTAAATGATAACAAATAACTTTGTAAAAACCAGTATAGGTACATATAATCAATATATGTATTGTGGTTTTAACAAAGTTATTTGTTTTCATTTAATTAAATGCTTATTAATTTAATTTAATGTTAATTATTTCAAACAAGGAATTATACAATTTGTCAGAAACGTCACTATCTCAATGAAAATCCTTTTTTAAAACTTTCTTCAGACATTTTTTTATTTATTAATTAATTAATGCCATTTTTCGAGGCTTCTACATATATATGGATAAGTGCCATAATATCGAAGGTAAGTCAAAGTTAGCTGGTCAAAATAAGACTTGCCTGAATAATAAAGTGGATGAAGCAGATTTTCTTAACCGGAGGCGGAACGTACAAACAAATTTACAGACAGTGAAATGCCAAACGGTCGATTTAAAACAGGACTTTAAATATAAAAGTAAAACAGATTATTAATAATTACTATTAGACATTAATTAGAGTACATTTTCTACTTCCGAAGCAGGTAGGTAATATATGAAAACTTTTTAATTTTCGTCCGTAGTTCAAAAAGTTCGTTATGTAAGTACCTTTATAATCCATATCTCTTGAAACGAAAAACTGTGAGTAGGTATTATTTTATTTATTTGTGGGTAGGTAGGTACCTACGGCAATCTCACTTTCCTTGTATTATTTATAAATATTTATTTTTCATGGTCTCAATAAAGCGGTTACACACCATGAACACGTGCTAATTATTTTGTTGCTCCAAGTCCATGTGATAATAGGTAGGTATATACCTACCTACTTCCTTTGAGTCACCAAACTAGTGAGGTTCACCTACAATTTTAATACAATTAGAATGATTCTGTATGAAAAACTTTATTTGAATCTTGTCTTGGAAAATCGTAAATAATCACCCAATTTTTGTAATATTATGTGTACGCATCATGTCTATGTATGAACCTACGAGTAATAAATTAAACATACTAATTTCGGTTGCCGGTGCATTTGTCCATAATTTGAAATTTTATTTCTGCGCAATGCATAAACTTATTCAAGCTCGATGAAGTTTAATTTCTAAAATTGGAACTGATATGTAAATCATATCAGACAGGCGATAAAGTAGGAATTGAAATTATTTCATTAATAGGGATAGAAATTTTTCAAACTAAGTTTACTAACATTCGAATGGTGGATTCTTTCTTTTGAAAGAAAATGAGGAGTCAATTTGGAAAGCGGGTATGGGTACCGCCGCCCCGATACGATACCAAACGATTGTACCACCCCAGCCAGGAGCACTCCTGTCCCGGTGAGACCGGTAACCAGGGGTACCCTGATACGATACCATTCGAAAGGTAGATTTCTTCTTTTGAAAGGAAACGAAAAGAGTCAATTTGGGAAGCGGGTATGGGTACCACCGCCCCGGGAAACATTTATTGGGTAACCAACACTCCTGCTTTAGGACACCCCAAGTGGTTCATTATATTTGGTGACTAAGCCCGGGTCCAAGGGGCGGGCTTTGTCTAGGACTTTACAGCAGATAAGTCTGTCCACCTATTGCGCGGCAGGCTGAGACTGGCTGAGGGAGGCCTTTTAACCTCTCCAGCCGGTCTCTCTCGATCCATCGCCTTGCACCGCAGTTGGAGGGATGGATTAATACGTCTGTCCCTCCTTAACACTCAGACCCCCAGAATCCTGCCCACCCCTCATACCTCTTTCCCTTCTAGAAATTCCTCTCCTTCCTTTTTCTAAAAACACTTTAAATGCAGCATTCCCAAAGATGACATACGCCCCGAGGGATTTTTTTCCTCGTGTCCTATGTGGAGATAATGTAAAAAAAGAAACTGAGGAATTTTTTTGTTATAAATAATACTTTCAGCTACACAAATCCTACAATTATTATAATACCCCGTAATTTTTTTGCTGTTTTGTGCCAAGTGTCAATATTCTTACCAGTGCCAATGTCCGAAAATCCTACAGCTATCCAAATATTCTTACTCTCTCTCTCTCTCTAAAGTAAATAATACCCATAGCTTTTTCTGAAAAATTCTCAATTTCTCACAACAACGCGAAAAAAATATTTGCACTCAGAACTCAGATACCTGTAGAGTTAGAGAGTTAAAGCCATTGGTCGAGGTCGATTAGGTAACATTTCGAATATTAAAAAAAAAAAAACAAATCTTCTCAATGTCATAAATCAATGTCTCAAGTCATCTTCCTCAATGGTTATGATAATAAAGTAGGACGAACAGGTGGGACGAAAAATGCAAAATGCGATAGATTTGACAAACTATAAACATGAAACTAAAAAGCGCATGTTAGGTATATGAATCCTCCTACTTCAGTAAGTAGGTACATACCTAAACAATATTTGTGTCGGTTCTATGCCAACTCAGAATCAAGTCAACTCCACCTCTTTGAAAAGTCATTAAAAGCAATGAAAAAAATATTGAAAAACTAGCTGGTACCCGGCATGCGTTGCTATGCCATTTAATAAAGAAATTATTTCCACCTGCGCGTTCTTTCCCATTCGTCCCGTTCATCTTCCTCCTCCCCTTCCTCCTCCGCGTCCCCTTCCCCTCTCGCGTTCCGAATCCTCCTCCTCCACTTTCCCTCTCCTCACTCTACTCCCCCCCCTTCCCCCGACGCGTATTTCCTTTTCCGTGTTCAATACAAGGCAACCATGCCTCGAACACAATACGGGTTTGTAATGCCATTTTTTCTCCAGTAGAAGGCAACCGGCATCCTATTGTACACGGGTTTGTAACGCCAATTTCCTTCCCAAACCCGTGTTTAGTACGAGGCATCCTCAAAATGTGATTATAACATAAAAAAGGAAGTGTATGCATACACGCACAATATAATGGATGGGCAAAAAAACGCAAACAGCCTTACTAATAAAATAAATAAAAACACTTTATAATATAGTAGATACTTATAACACTTTATAGTACTACTTATAAAAAAAAATCTCTAAAATAAATTCGCATGTCATCATAATTTTAAAAAACATCCCAGATTTTGAATGGTTTGATTGGCAAAGCAGAGTTTGTCTAGCGGGTATGTGTAATTATTCTAATACATTTCTTTCCATGTTCTCCTGTTATAAATACAGGTACCTACAAACTTGTCTATAATTCATTCACTTAACATGCCTCGTACTGAACACGGGTTTGGGAGGGGAATTGTCGTTACAAACCCGTGCACAGTAGAATGCCGCTTGCCTTCTATTGGACACGGGTTTGGAGAAAAAATGGCATTACAAATCCGTGTTGAGTTCGAGGCATGGTTGCCTCGTATTAAACACGGAAAAGGAAATACGCCCCCCGTACCACGATCCCCCCTCCCGAGTTCCCCTCCTCCCTCCCGCGTATTCCCTTCCCGAATTCCCCTCCCCCCTAGCGAGTTCCCCTCTGCCCTCTCGGGTTCCCCTCCCCCCTCCTGCATTCCATAAATTAATTCCCAATAAATTATTTTTAAAACAGCTCCCCCCCTTCTCTGTCTCGCGAACCCCCCTCCCGAGTGTTCCTCCCCCCTCCCGTATTCGCCTTCCCCCTCCCAAGTTCTCCTTCACCTTCCCTCTCCCCACTCCACTCCCCCCCTCCCCCCCTCCCCCACCCTTCCCTTAACCCTACCCCTCCCCACTCCTACACACCTCCCCTCCCTTTCCTTCCCTCCCCCAACCTCTCCACCCCACCATAAGTTTTATTCAAAATAGTTGGTACCCGGCATGCATTGCTATGCCATTTAATAAAGAAATTGTTTCTCCCTGCACGTCCTTTCTCATTCGTCCCGTTCACCTTACTCCTCCCCTTCCTCCCCCACGTGCCCTTCCCCTCTCACGTTCCCACTCCTCCTCCTCCACCTTCCCTCTCCTCACTCTACTCCCCCCCTTCCCCCGTCCCGCGAACCCCACTCCCGAGTTCCCCTCCTCCTCCCGTATTCACCTCCCCCCTCCCGCGTATTCCCCTCCCGAGTTATCCTCCCCCTCCCGAATTCCCCTCTGCCCTCCTGCATTCCCGACACATTCATTTTTAAAAAAGCTCCCCCCACCTTCCCCCGTCCCGCGAACCCCCTCCCGTATTCGCCTTCCCCCACCCGATTTCCCTTCCACCTTCCACCTTCCCTCTCCCCACTCCACTCCCCCCTCCCCCCATCCCCCTCCCGCCATCTCCTTCCCCCACCTCTCCCCCCTCCCCCTCCCATTTCTCACATTCCCCACAGTACCTACATTCGGTTTTTTAACTGCTCTCGTGTCACCTATTACAATTTTTTATTCAAAGCTCAACATTAGTTTTATACATAAACAATTATCCAATTTGGTGCAGTCGTCGTTCGGAAGTTAAGTGCATACATACAATTCGGCGATTCATTTTTAGAGATAGGTATTAACTACGACGCCAACAAAGCACTCTTTTTAGGGTGAATAAATAGCCTAATTAAAAAAAAATCGTTTCCAAGGCAACAATTTGTTTGCTTTCTTCTGAAGTTTGAAATATTCTGAACAGTTTATATGGGAAAATAAAATTGTTGTTTTTACCAACTTCCTCGCAATTTTAACATATTTTCTCACCTTTTAAAGCTTCCCTGTACTACGACAAACATTTCAAAACCAAAATCAGCCAAATCGGCCCGGCCGTTCTCGAGTTTTAGCGAGACAAACGAACACCAATTGATTTTTATTTATACAGATAGAAGATAGTCCATAACCTAACCTAACGTAACCTTTTTAACATTTTTTATATATTTTTTTCATCATTTTTAATGAATTTTCAAAGGAGGTGTTTAAGTTGATTTCATTCTAAGTAGTTATCCGGTCACCATTCATGTCAGCAGTGTCAGCACATTATTTGAACATTATAATACCATCACTGAACAAACCAGATATTTTAAATACGTAAATCTTCGGTTTTCCAGCAAATTGTCACATTTATCAGTATCATTTATTCAGCTATCGAAACTGCAGTGATTTCAATAACATTATACCTAAGTACCTACCATTTCAGCATGTTATACAAAATAATTAGACAACATAATATAATTACTAAGCCGATAACGATAATAAATGTAGTCGATGATTGAGATGCATTCAATAAAGTTAATTATTTATTTGTTTGCTGGCGGAGTGGTTAAAAGTTCAATATTTCTGATTTAAAATGGCTACGTAGGAAATAACGTTATTTTAATGCAACTCTCGTAAATCAATACACATGCTTTCGTCGATAATATCGGTAATATCAGCTTAGTTATGCTAGAATGTTGTACTATATTGATTCGACTCGATATCCACCGCAGGCGAAAGAATTTGAGGCATTTAAAACAATTAATAGGTATGTAGGCACATACGCAGGTTCTTCGTCAGGCAGGGAGAATAATATTTATGTTTTCTCACGATATATTCAGATATAATATATAGATAATAGATATAATAAGAGATCATCGATTTCAACGACCGCGATTCAAGAGACTTCTCAATAGGTTACATATTTTTTTAAAGAGAGACAAACATTCCCGAGTTACGAATAACCTGATAATAATTTTATAATCTCCTGCTACCACCGTAAAATGTTACTTGTTGCATAATGGAGGACTTAGCCAGCCGAGGTATTGAACTCATGACGCCCGGGTGGGATCCGCAGACGCGATGCCAACTCAGCCACTGACCAGTCAAAATTATTATTTATTCTCACATGCACAATATACGCGCGTCCTTGTCCATCGGCCTACATTATAATAACAACTGTACCTAGGTACAACTACCTAGTAACTAGTAACCCACCGGACCAGCCTGTCTTCGCTATCACTAGACATTTTGTATACCTATAAGAAAAAATAATCTCATCGATTTCACAAAAAAATATTATATTATTATGCGAATCTAATAAGAATCTTACATTTTAACGTAAAAGCAGTTACATAGATGTACTCAACTACTTTCCACATATCTTTTCTCCATGCCTTTCCCTGTAGCATATTGGAAATGGATCATCCTCAAATTTTAAGCAATTTTATCTTTATCGCATTATTGCTTTTCTGTGCATGTTTGGGAATGTTCTGCACTTCTGCAGTGTCACCATTACGATTGACGTAACCCACGCTACATTCACGATCTGATAAAGCAGTTATCATAATCATTATTCGCTAGGTAGGTAGGTACCTAGATGAGACGATTAGGTACTACGTTAAAAAAAACTTTTGATATATTCAGTAGGTACCTACCTATCTCCACCACAATAGATAAACCGCAATAGATATTCCTTCACTATGTCGGTTTATAACAATGACTAAACAAAATACCTAAGATAGTTTATAATAATTAGGTATGTATGCCAAATAATATACACATTTTTTACAAAATATATTTGTAGAAATCATAAAAAATGAAATTTTCCAAAATATCTTCCTTATTTTGAAAGACGACTTACGAAGCGCGAAAAATTTGCACACATCATGCTGTAAGTAGGTACTATGAAAGTACCCTCCTGTAAGGTGGAATGCGAGTCATATTCAAATATCATGAGATATGATAATGGTAATAAGCAGGTACCTAGTACCTACCTAGGTCCCTACTCCCTACCTTATCGTCCTTATCAATTTAATATAGTCCATACGTACTTCAAAACAGTAAATAATGTGGATAACGATAATAGGCAATGACACGATTAGGTAGATGAGAGAGTGTGAATTGTAATTTTCAAGGCTGCTTGTATTGGAGTTGAAGTTAAATTATTATTGAGTCGTTGAGCGTTGAGTTGAGTCAAGTGTTCGGCAATGCTCGTTCGCCTCGAATGCTCGCGTCCTCTGACAGTTCATTAGTGAATCGGCGTTTCGCGTTTTCATTTCAACGATTTCAACTTTTCAGTTGACTTTTGGCCGTGGTGGGCAGTGTTTCTTGCAGAAGTTTTTTTGTTGTTTTTTTTTGTTTACCATGGAAAGTGTATCGCAAGTTTCGGATGCGAAACATCCACACACGTTTGTGATACTCGGGGCTTCGGGAGATTTAGCGCGAAAAAAAATATACCCCACTCTTTGGTACCTATACCGCGACAACCACTTACCTCCAGATACGGCCTTCGTAGGTTATGCTCGCAGTCACCTCCACATTAATGAGCTCAGGAATAAATGCAGGGTGCATATCAAACTGAGGCCGGGGGAAGATGAAAAATTTGATAGGTTCTGGCATAAACACAGTTATATCGCAGGAAACTATGATAGTCAGAGTGACTTCGAGAAATTAAATCAGGAAATATGTAAACATGAACATGGGCCGGTCGCAAACCGGCTGTTCTACCTTGCGCTCCCTCCCTCCGTCTTTGAGAAGGCTACAGTGAACATCCGCACCATCTGCATGGGCCAGAAGGGCTGGACGAGGGTCATCATCGAGAAACCCTTCGGCCGGGATGCAGAATCCTCTCAGCGCCTCAGTGACCACCTCGCCAAGCTCTTCAGTGAGGAGCAAATGTACCGTATTGACCACTACCTCGGTAAGGAGATGGTGCAAAACCTCATGACTATTCGCTTTGGCAACCGACTATTTGGACCCTCGTGGAATAGGGAGAATATCGCTTCCGTTCTGATCACCTTCAAGGAGCCCTTCGGCACTCAGGGCCGAGGTGGCTACTTCGACGACTTCGGCATCATCAGAGACGTGATGCAAAATCATATCCTGCAGATTCTGTGCCTCGTGGCCATGGAGAAGCCCACCTCCATCGACCCCGATGACATTCGAGATGAAAAAGTGAAGGTATTACGCTGCATCAATCCTCTAAAGCTCGAGGATATGGTGCTGGGACAATATGTGGGAGACCCAGCGGGACGGGGAGATGCCACCGAGGGCTACCTCGATGACCACACAGTCCCCCCGGGCTCCATCACTCCTACCTATGCCATGGCCGTGATGAAGATTAACAACGAGCGTTGGGATGGAGTGCCGTTCATCCTCCGCTGTGGGAAGGCCCTCAACGAGCGCAAGGCCGAGGTGCGCATCCAGTACCACGACGTGGCGGGAGACATCTTCAGCGGACAGGCCAAGCGCAATGAGCTGGTGATCCGAGTGCAGCCTGGGGAGGCTCTCTACGTAAAGATGATGTGCAAGACCCCTGGAAGGACCTTCGACCTTGTGGAAACAGAATTAGATCTCACCTACAGCTCGCGCTATCACGCAGTGGCCCTCCCTGACGCCTATGAGAGACTCATTCAGGATGTGTTCATGGGCTCACAGATGAACTTCGTCCGCAGTGATGAACTCCGTGAGGCCTGGAGGATTTTCACTCCCCTTCTGCAGCACATGGAGGCTGAGAAAGTAACGCCATTACCCTACCTATATGGTACCCGAGGCCCCAAAGAAGCTGACGACAAATTGGTTAAAAACAATTTCAAATATTCAGGTTCTTATAAGTGGCATAACCATAAGGCAAATCATGCAAGTCACTAATTATTAAGATCCAGTTTCATTTGTCGATAAAAGCCCCCTTTGCGCTAAATCCGTTAGTTTAGTATTCAGCCAATTGAAATTCTCTGCTTTACAGAAAGCAGAATAGTGTCGAACTGGTAGTGGTGAATAAAGAATGAACACTGGTTAAACTAACGAGGTGAAAAACTAACTAATCCATGGGGGCTAACCCGAGGGACCAAATATTATTTGTTATCATTTATTTCAATTTTTTTGTAAAGATGGGCCTTCTGTTAATCAGTATATTTCCCAAATCTATTACTTTACCAGAGTGAATAGTGAACTTCGCAGTTTGCTTGTAAAGAAAGATTTGCAGCCAAGCTGCATTATGTGCCCTTCGATATATTATTATCTATAAACGGACACATTTTCTAAAGATGAGTTCGTATTGACTGGCATTTGCTCCATAATCTGTAACAAAACTTTATGTTGAATGAATGTCTACCGTCCTTAGGTAGAATAACGACTTCTTATTAGGATACAATCAAATTTTTTAAACTGTCGAACAAAGAATATTAAAAATGTGCAAGAACAATCATACATATTAGAATAAGATGTGATTCTTGTTAGATTTGTATAAGTACTTATCTGAACTAAAAGTTCTAATAAGAGTAGTGTTATGTGCAATTTTCAATTCTCCATCACAATTTATTCAGTTTCATCACGCAACATAATATTATATTGTAACCTTAGTTACATACTCGTAGATGTAATCACACTTTAGCACATTCCGTTTGTGCCAAGTTTTGTTATTTGTTAAATATTTGGTACTTAACCTCTTTTGGGTACTTGGTTTTAATTCTTTATTTGGGTTGGACATGGTTTTAAGGTAAAAACTGATAATAATAGTTGTTATAAATTATTAAAGTATTTAATATTAGTGAAGTGCAATTTATAATGTGTTTCCAACCTACTCAATATATTATTATAAAATTGTTAAAAAATGTATAACATTTGACTATTGATGAATTTAATGTTTTTCTACAACGAAATATATGTATGACTTGTATATTATTATATACACGCAGCGCAGACGAAGGGATCAATGCTTGCTCACCATTCCGTACTCATTATTGACTAAGGTTTTGTGATATTGGCTTTTTTTTATATATATTTACAATTAAATTGTTTATTAAAGAAAAGACTTTACTGGAATTGTTTTCTTTCCCTCCTATGTTTATTATAAACACACATTTCCTATAATCACATGTGCTCGAGGTTATCAAGTGCCATTTGCATTAGAGAACATGCACCGAGTAGCTTACGTATTTATATATTACATACACACTCAACTTCACAAGACTTTTGGTAGTCTATTTAAAACTATACCTTATCTTTTATTTATTTTTATGTTGGACTATTACTGATATCCCAATATTGGGAAACATTGCGATATGAAGGGAATGTCAGAATGAAAAAAGAAGGTCGAGAACCTAGCAATTCGGATCTGATGAAGCCATAAGTAATGTTTTAATTCAAAATGAGAGTTATGATGATCCAGAATTTTTAATTTGTAGAAACTGATTTAGATTAGACCGAAGCAAAATGATGAAAATTCTGACGCCAGGTTTGATCACCACTTATTTTTGCTATATTTAATAGTGTTATTTTCCATTTCTTATTTTTCTTATAACAGGTGTACAGTTATTCAAAGTCCATCAAACTTAACATTCTACATGAGGAATGGAATCAAAGCTGCAACTTAGCCAATCAAAGTCACTGAGCACACCACTCCTCTACGGAGAATATCAAAGCTGTGTCTAGATTTACTGACTGGGTAACGGTTTGCCATGAACTGTGTTTACCACGATTCAATAACTGTATTATGAATGTTAGTCAAAGTCAATATATTTGTAACTTCCTTAACAAGAACTGTCCTTATCCAAATACTAAGTTACGAAAAAAAAAAAAAATTAAACCTAACGCATAACGTTAAAAAAATATAATAGAACGTTACAAAGGTACGTATGTACTATCCCGGGACAGGAATTTGGTTTATCTGCCAATCAGATAAAAGATAAAAAAAATACATAAACAAACAATGCCATAAAACCCACGGTTCCGTGACAACTCAACAAAGTGGCATTTCATCAACCCTTTGAAGTCACTAAAAGTGATTAAAAAAAACCTAACCTAACCTTGTTTTTTCCATCGGTTTTTGACTTTTCTAAGGAGTGATAAAGTGCCACTTTGTTGCCACAGAGCTGGTTAAAGTGTTGCTTTTGTATGCGGTACTACACGGTATTTGATTAATTTGTGTTATTCCACAATTAATTCATTAAAAATAATATATACTATATTTGTGGCACGTTCCAGGGTGGAAGATACTCTCAGTATAGCCCTGGTGTAAGACCACCATTTAGAATTGAAACGATACTTGAAATGGTATTAGCCATGTTTGGTGACTAGATCTGAATAGCCAGGTACTTCCCCACCTTCCTCTGCCACATCTTCTCCTCTCTACTACCTTCAGCCTCACAACATACCCCAATTTGGGATGCCATAGTCTTACTGGCTCCAGATGGGAGCAGCTGGGACTCTTGTGAAGTATTCACATTAAAAAAATCACACAAATCCCAACTGCTCCATACCGTCTGGAGCCAGTGTGAGGTTAAAGATAGTGGGGAGGGTAAGGTGATGGGGAAGAATGTAGGGTTTGAAGGTGCTGGTCACCTAACAGTGAAACCATGATAATTAAAAATGAAATGGTCATGGCAGGCTTCTAAAGAATTTATGGCAAATTAAAAAGAATTTCTAAAATTGGAAAAAGGCTATCACAATCGCTTTGCAAAAATTTAAACTTTTTTGTTGCTACCATTGAAAAAATAATTGTAATAACAATTACGCATTATATACATATTATGTAACAGATTTTTAGACCTAGGACTATTACATAATATAAAACAAATGATTGTGAAAATATATACCCAGACTAATGGTAAAAGAAAAAAATTACTGTGTTTGGTGTGGTAGTGCCAAAATTTCCTTTACAGTATAATTAGTTTCATGGCGAAATTAGCTTTACGGAGAAGTTCACTGACGAATTATTAACCTGTCGGTAACCGGACTAATCAGAAAATGATATAAAGCAATAAAAAAATCAGAGTGTGCAATTCACGCACGGTAGGAGTGAAACCAAAGTAGACGAGAGTGGGGAGACTATGTAGCACTTTTTTTATCAATTTCTATATCAATTTTTTTCCATATTTTTTATTTATTTGTCGTCGAATTCCATTGCACCTTTTCTATACATTAGTATTTGTGTTTTTTTTCTTCGGAGTCCCTAGATGTCGCTTTCTATTGTGTTTTCTTTGTCTGTTCATTTTGGAGTGGTTTGAAGATTGGATATTGATTTTACAAAAATATTGATTTTAGAATTTTTTTTTTTTTCATTTCTTAAGATTTGATCCTCGGACCCCTGAATGTCTGGCGGCTAAGGTTCATCGGGCACTTTATACCACTAGACTAATCCCTCAACCTCCTGCTTGAACCACTGCGCCTTTACTACCGTGTTTAATATTCAATGTTTTGTTATGGGTGTGTGTGTATAAGTGAGCTCATTTTATTTAAATTTATATGTATCTAACCTCAAATATTCTTAAATACTCTGATAAACAGGGTGTCCGGGGGTAAAGTGCATTAACTTCGGGGGGTGATTCTACATGATGGTAGGAGTAAAAAAGATTAACTTTTTCTGAAATTCCAACTTTTTTTTTCCCATACAAAAAGATGTACCTACTAAAAATCCTTAGTGTGCGGTACGATCTCACCTGCTGAGAGCCTGCCGGGCGCGACTGTGGCAACGTAGCATTGTTGTGACTGGCTGGTATCGTAACGG
The DNA here is from genome assembly GCA_917563855.2 of Limnephilus lunatus. Lineage (NCBI taxonomy): Eukaryota > Metazoa > Arthropoda > Insecta > Trichoptera > Limnephilidae > Limnephilus > Limnephilus lunatus. The sequence goes on along the minus strand of OU830595.1, from coordinate 89,027,194 downwards.
CGGAAAATAATAAGCTGGCCGCACACGCCGGTCTAATTTTATCTTTTTACCACAAAACTACCCCTAAAAGTTGGAATTTCGAAAAAAGTTATTTATCTTTTTTACTTATAATATCGTGTGGAATCATCTCCCCAAGTTAATGCACTTTACCCCCGGACACCCTGTATATGTTTTAATTGTATTCAAATTAACATGTTTTTAACCTTAAATATTCTTGATATTCTGAAATACTCTTATATATGATATTCATTTATGTACCTCTCTATGCCTGTCTCAACACAGGTATACCCTAGCGAGACAGGGATTGAATAATATAATGTAAACATCCCTTATATACATCAATAAATAAATAAAATAAAAATAAAACTAAACAGAACAATATTCAGAATATGAACATTGATTAAAAATGAGGTAAATTAAGTGTGATACTCATATATTTCCAAAAGCTAATTTAATTCTTAATTTTTAGAGAATAAAAAGTTTTCACAGGTACAATACAAATAATGTTAAATATTATCATAAGAAATACCTATTCTATGAAAAATGCGGTTATAAGTATTATGTACATTAATTTATTAATAAAATCGTATAAAAATAAAATATAAATTTAAAAGGCGATGGTGGTTGGATGGATGTGTGATCAGTTGGTTGGTGGTTGTTGGCTGGTTGATGTCTAGTGACTACTGAGTGATGTTGCCGCGCACCTGACGCAACAGCGAGGCCGTCTTATGGATCTGGTGGCAGATGGCGCGTTCCTGGCGGCCCTGGTAACTCCGGTTGGCCTGCAAGCGCGCCATGGCCAGCTTCAGCTGCTCTTCCACGCGGGCTAGGCGCTTGCGCAGGAATGCGTTCTCTTCTCCTAGAAAGATATCAAGTGATAATTAGATATTTAGCCGGGATACAACTTTCTTGAACAACACACTTGTGTAGGACACCTATGAAATAGTGAAGAAAAAAAATTACTTGGAAATGCATGGTTTTATTTATTATCTTCCATTCAAAATGTTAATGAGAGATTAATACTTGCAAAAAGAGCTATAAAATTTATGAATAGCATCTTGTTTGGAACTATTTAAGACCTATTTACAGGAATATATCGAGGGTTTACAGTCAAACAATGTTATCTACAAAAAGCATTCAAACAATGTTACATATTTACAAAAAACATAAAAATAATTTTAAGTCTTAAAGTCAAACGTTATCTATAATGTTATCTACAAAAAACATACCAATAAGGGTTGGTATGTGTTTTTGTAGATAACTTTGTTGTTTGACAATAAGCCCATGAATTATTGGTATGATTTTTGTAGATAACTTTGTTTAACTTTAAGACCTAGTTGATTTGTGTGTTTTTTGTAGATAACACTGTTTGACTTTAACCCCTCGATAATATACAAATGTATGAAATAGTTTTAAAAAACTGTGAAATAGCAAAGTTATACAATTTAAAATAACAAGAAAAAAAAAAAGTTAAATATAATACATAGCTGCTGTTGATTACTATGTATGTACCTATAATAACCCCTAAACTGTTTTCCACCAGAACACGTAACTTGATGTAATTACGGTCGGTTACAAAGCACTGCAATATTACGCAATAAATTTTACAGTGGTTCAAAAAAATTCAATATTCTTTCAAGCTGCTGTATGGAAAGTACAAATTACAGAAACATTTCCAAGAGAAGAACGTGAAATACTGGTCTCATTAAACATTTTTACAAGAACTGCAATATTGCAAATTGCTAAAATCCAAAATGCAAGAACTTCTTGTAGCCCACAAGTTATTTGCAAAGGAAGCAATCATTTTGTGGTTAAACATAATTATAATTTGAATGAAAATATGGTAAAACTTGGTTATAACGAGCACAAGAGTACTGACAAAATTTGACCCTATAGAAATTATTTGTCAGAAATAGGTTTAGTTTAATAGTACGTGTTAGATACTTACTGAGAGGCATTGGTTGGGAGTGCTCCAGACTTGAAAGGCGGTCGCTGTCAATGCCTTGGTCTGGAGATGCACAGCGCTGCAGTTGCGCTCCCTCGCCCTCCTCCTCCTCTTGTAGTCCCGCGTCTCCAGCCGCCAGTTGCTGCTCCTGCCACTCCACCAGCTCCAACCGCTGTCTCTGTTCCTCTTCTATTTCCTTAGCCATTTCCGAAAGACGAATTTCTAACTTTTCTACATCTTGCTTTAGTAAACTTTTCTCCGTCTCTAATCTCTCTATATCTTTTTGATGCTTCGCTGCTAATTCGCACGAGTCTGCTTTCATTTCTTTGATGGTTTTAGTTAGGGTGCTAATTTCACCCTGCTGAACTTTTATTTTGACCATGTACTGGCTTATGTTAGATTCTAAATCTTTCTGTAGCTGTATAATGCGAGTTTTAGAATCGTCCAGGAGAGAGTTTAACCTTTGCTTCTCTTGTGTCAGGAGTTCGACAGTGGAGTCTTCCTGAGAGGGGCAGGACATGCGCGCCAGGGAAACGCTGCGGTCGGGCTCCGACCAACCCTCCGATTCTTCCACAGATTGCTCTCCATTGCCTCCTACGTGAGTCCCTCGGATGGACTTTTTCTTCGAGTGTAACTTGATTAAATCTGAGGATTTTTTATCACTCAGGGTTAACTTATCCAATTCCTCGGTAGAGGAACTCAGACAAATACAGCGAGTGTGGTAATTCTTCAACTGATTTTTGAGTTGCTCAATGAGTATCTCTTGTTGTTGTACAATATCCGATGAGATAATTTTACTCTCGGGCTTCTTTCTCGGCTGAGGAAGGGTTGTGTCATGGTGACCGAGGAGGGTGGTGATGTCCTCGAGGCGGAAGGTGTGTGACAGGCGAGACAGGCCACCGAAGGACTGGTCCATGAATGAGTCTTCCAAGAGACGGGATGCTGAGGGGTCCAACTTTAACCCGACTGGTAATTCCAGTGATTGTTCCAGTAAATGTTCAACTTTTTTGCGCTTTTCTTCTCCTAGTATACACCTGAAAAATAAAAGTAAAAATTTGTTAAAGATATCTCAATGAATGGGGATTATGAAAAATAAATAATAAAAAGAAACCATCTGGAATCAATATCTATAAAATAATAATCAGATTTAAAAACATTTGAACAGATCTATTTACAGCACAATATTATGTACCTGTGAGAGAGCAGAGAATCCAAAAAGTAAGCCATCTCTTGAAGTCGACTAGAGAGCATCTCTTCAATATTTCTGAAAATAAAATATTAATTTGGTTAGTATCAGGTATACAAGATAATAAGCATTGATTGGAGGTTTTAACAATATACAATTACTAAAGATTTAAAAATACAGACAGTTCTTAAAAAAGCGTATTTTTAAAAAACAAAATTCTGTAGAGAAATCAATTCTCGTGTTTAAATTGGGGAGTACCACCAATAAAGTTAATAGGGTAGGTAAAGAAATTATATTATTTGAAGTTCCTGAATAACAAACTTCAATAGAACTAAGTAGCAATAAACCTAAATATTAAAACACGTTAATAAAATCCTTGGGGTATGTGCTGATACATCCTGTATATGTATGTACTAATAGCCCTTGAAATGTCCACCTGTTGGAAATAATGGTACCTACTTGTTGTCCTGGTTGCCAGCCGCCACAGATTTGTTAAAGCTGGTTAACTTATTGCAAAGGTGAACTTTGGAGTAGTTCAGCTCATTATCTGCCACGCTGCTGGGACTCTTATCTTTTTGGCTACTTAAATTCACTACTTCCTCTTGCAAGTCTTTGATTTGGCCGTCTTTAATTTCCAGAATCTGCTTGAGCTCCTGCACCAGTAGATCAGATCCTTTAAGCTGAAAATAGATTTAAGTAAACAACTGGCACAGGACAAATAGTTTTAATATTGTGAATATTCAAAATAAAAAAAATTATTGACATTGCCATGACATGGTGTTATTTCCTCAGTCAATGAACACCCGGTTATTGAATGTTAACTGTTTTGCAACAAGTGATAAACATTTGACACGGAGAACAATAAAATGTCAGGTCGCGGCGCACAGATAAAACTCCTGACAAGAAAGTTATTGTTAGAATGTCTCAGTGTTATCTCTATCGACATAAAAATGACATTATAGTCATCTATTGAATTTATGTCTGGTTATGTTGTTATTGTGTGTTGGATGCATATACAACTAAATTGATAGATTTGCACTAACACAAAATCTGGGTATCATTACGATGAGCTGGAGGCGAACCTCGTGACCATATTTTAGGCAACAGGAGGGTTCGAGAATGCTTTGAATAAATTACAAAATCAGTCGTACGTTGATCGCCGAAGAGCACATATCGAAATAACCAGACCCCGTGCAGAAAAGTAAAGTTCGCTTAAATAAGTTTGCCGCACAGTTCATTGTGGGAGTTTTCTGAGCAGGATCTGAATGCTTGTTTTTAACCGAACCCCCTATAAATCAGAGTTTAACCAAACAGTGTAACAAAGTATTCAATTTTGGAAACAAGCCTGATCTTTTAGATTTTAGGATTTGTAGTAAGTTTTTATGCAGTCAGCAATTTGCGTACCATTCAAAATATGATTTGAGATTTTTACGGCCAAAAGTATTATCGTGATTTATTTTTGGGATATTATGCTGTGTTGTGCTATCTCCTTCTTTAGCCAACATTTCGGAAAGCATTAGAATGTCCATCATCAAGATTGTGTTGAAGTGTGCACTTATATATTGATCGTCCAGTTGATTAGTCAAACATCTCCAAATTCTAAGTTTTGTGATGATGAGAGAAGCTCAAATTTTCACCATAAATCAAATATTATTTACGCATGTCTGTGTTTTACATATGAAATATGCGATAAAATAATACCGGGAGGCATAACGGTCTGGTATATTAGTATGTACGTATGACCCAGAAAACATCAACATTTTGTTTAATTCACAACAAGTTTTTGCGCATTATTTGGTGGTGTTTATGATTAATCTGAGCATTAGAAAGAGGGTACACTTTTACATATTATAACTGCATACTCAACTAAAATTTCGATTTTTCGGATATGTCAGACTCATCTGGACCATCAATATGTAGACCAAAGGCTAAATAAAATACCCTAAAGAAGGATTTGGCATACCGATCCAAATACAGTGAAACCCTTTTAAGAAGTTTTCCAAGGGACCGGAATAAAATACCCTAAAGAAGGATTTGGCATACCGATCCAAATACAGTGAAACCCTTTTAAGAAGTTTTGCAAGGGACCGGAAACAAAACTTCTTAAGCAGGAAAACCTTATATGTGGGAAAAATTGGGCCAATATTCAGCCGAGGGACCGAAAAAACCAAACTTCTTAAGCCACGAAACGTCTTAAGAGAGAACTTCTTAAGAGGGTTTCACTGTACATACCAAACATTCTGTCTAAACAGTTATATATTTCCATGGTTATTATTCAAGTAATAAATATTAGTTCCTTCTTGGCTGCCATTTTTGTATAACGGTTTGGACAGAATATTTTATTGGTACTACATGTCCTTCTCTTAGGTATTTTCTTTTGTCATTGATGTAGATGCAATAATTATATTTACCTCAGTCTGAGCAAGCTGTAGTTCCATTTGTCTCACCTGGCACTAAAAATAATAAAAGTAATTACTATAATGCATACGGTACTGCAGGTTCATATTATAAGGCTTTATTACTTTGTACAATTGTAATTGTAAAATTTTTACTGATTGACAACCTTCATAGTATTAAATTAAATTACCTGCAGTTTTGCAACTCTTTCTTCTTTTCTTTGCAAGCTGGCCCTTAATTTTTCATTGTCTTTTTCCATTTGTGATATACGCTTCAAGCAGCCTGTAATAGGAAATAATCATTTTAATGAAAATTAGGTTGAGGTCAATAAATATCTGGTCTTATTCATTAAACCCAAAGATATTGAAATATAAGGAGATGTGCTATCCGCAGTTTTTAGTAGGTGAGACTGCGCTTCCGGGTGTCGCCGGTGTTGTTTACCAATTAACGAATAAACTAAATGAACGAATAATTAACGAATAAATAAACGAACGCTAATCTAAACGAACGAAATATTTCCATATTCAAACTATATTGTTAACCCATACTAATGCACACCTTAAAAAAAATCAAGGAAATGAACAAATTCTTTTCGTATGCAAACTACCTGATTAGGTAGTAGTTCGCCGACAGTCGCGCGGACATCATAGCATATCTTTTTTGTATTTGAATATCTTTGATTAAACCTTTCCAAGTAGTAATGTGAAAATCCCTCGAGCTCCAGTACTGCGTACTTTTTAATTTTAGTACATGGAGTACACATTTAGAATTTTGTTATATTTAAGTTGGATAAAAATGAATATCGAATGCGATTTGGTAAAAACCATTGAAGCCACAAAATAAAAAATTTAAAGGAGATGATAAAAACGAATATTTACAAATTCATGAAACTAATTAAAATCTCGCAGATTGCACGAAAGTGGGTATCTGTTTTTTTTTTTTTTTTAATGTTGATGTAAAATATTTCAATTTTATTTATAATTATGAAAGATTTGAGAGTTGAAGATTTGAGTTTTTAGAAATAACCTAAAAAATGTATGCATAAATTTAGTTTTTAGTATTAAAAATGCCCAAATCAGCAAAAATTGTTTTACCATATGGTACTTCGAAGACTATTTTTTATTCTACATGAAACCACAAAATATATTTGGCTTGTAGGGTTACTAAAATTCAATATGAAGTTTACATTATTTTTTTTGTAAATTATTTTATTACTGACAACCGCGCATCACAGAAAGGTGAGCGAAACTCCACACCTCTCTCGCTCACTACTGCACCAATCGGAAAGTTATCAATACACGCAGACAAACGTTTGCTAACAATTTTTTTCTGATTTTTCTATTGCGTTCCACACTTATATACATTTATGCAGTATATGAATTAATTGCAGGGGAACACCTAAAATATGTACTCTGTGTATTAGTATATTAACAGAGATATTGAAATAATTATAGTCAATTGATTTGTCCTGTCTATGGCAAAATGGTTAAATAAGTAATAGCTGCAATAATCCAAAAGCATTACGCAATATAAACAAACCTTGAACCATCTGGCAAGCTTTGGTGTTTTCGTTTGTCAGTTGTTCCAATTGTAGCTTTTCTTCCTGAAAAAAAAAATGATAAGTCTTCATTGCTAATTTGCATGATGGTTTCGTCACTGCAGGTAATGAAAAGTGTAAGTTAATATTTGAAACACAATTTGTATGAAATATACTTACAGATGCTAACTCAGATTTTTTATCATCGCATAGGCTAGAAAAAAAAAACAATATTAATTTATTATAAACCACAAACATACATTTTCGAAAATAAAATAAGAATGGTGAAGAGTTTCCATGTAAACGCAACATCTCCAGGGCAATAAAAAAAATCAAACAAATATTTTGACAATACCAAAAATGTAAAGAAATTGAAAATTTTAATACTGTTTTTTTGAAAAACTGAATTTGTTCTAAATATGTTAATGCTATACTTTAAAATTAAGTACTGACTCTAAAAAGAAAAACACACCTTTTAAATTAAATACTTTCATTAATTAAATTTAATTTTTAAGTTTTCTTTTCCAGTAGAATTTGCAATGAAACTAATCATTAAATAAAGTAATAATTTAATTACAAAATAAAAGTTAATAAAACCCTTTTTTTAAGTTTGTTAGTACATTTGTTTGCTTTAAGTATTTAATTTATAATGATTAATGATAAAATGATTACACACAAAAAAATAAAATAATTTAATATTAATTGTTTCCGAAGTTTTCTGTTGTAATTGCCTCTAAAGTAAAACTTAAGTAAGAGTAAGTAAGTTCAGTAAGTAAGTTAAGTAACTAAAGTAAGAGTTACATTATTTATTTTGTATAATTAGGAAAACAATTTTTTATCAGTGAGCTGTATGGATACGAGAGCACTTGCATTGCCTTAGGTTGCGATTTTAGAGATTTTCCAAAGTAGAAAGTTCTTGATTTGGTACATATTTAAATGAGTCCAAACATTTTAAGAAATGGGTTAAAATCTTCTTTCGGAGGTAGTAAAAAGTTCACATATATTTTTTTCCAAACTGTTTTTCGTTTTTCATGTCGACATTCATAGATTTTAAATTTAGCCCTCGATGAGTGGAAAAATTTACCTAGTAGAGTATTGGTGAAGATCGGCGAGGGTGGTGGTCAACTCAGGTTTGTTAGGAGGTGGCGGCAGATTGAAGGCGGCGGCGTAAAGAGCCACGCTGTCTTCTCCCGGTGTGATTTCGGACTCTTCGGGGTAGTGGCTCTCACGCTGCAAGGCTTCAACCTGCGCCAGGAGCTCGGCCTCGCGCTTGGCGGCAGCAGTCTCAACCAGCTCCAGGGCGCCGGCAGCTATACAGAGCAGCTCCTTGCGCTCCGTCACCTCTCGACGCAGATTTTCATTGCTCACCTGGGGGCGAGGAAAGTGGCTTACAACAACGGAGACTACCTTCATCTATTGATTACCGATATAAGCTTTTAAAGAGGAACCTCGGTTAAAAAGGAAGCTCACTACACAGAGTATTTTATACCAGAAGGAGAGGAAATTTGTAAAGCTGAATGTATTTATAAAACACTTGCCTTTCAAAAACAAACATTTGTCAATTTTAGAGAGAGCAAAACTTAAAATTTTGAATCAAATCGAATCTGCCAAAAATATTAACAAGATAAATACAATTTCTTATAAAGAATTATAAATTAATCTTATAACACATATATAAAAATTAACGTTTCTTTGTTTGTCCCTTTGGTATCCTAAACCAATCATCCGATTGCGATGGGGGATTTGATGTGCGCATGCCTGCTAAGGTTTCTGTTTATAATTGTAACCTCTGGCGTTATGAAATTATTTCCTACAATATTCATCCGTTTGCAATGAAACTTTAGTGAGTTGTGCGCATGACTGCGAAGGTTTCTATATATTACAATGTTGAACTCTGGTGTATTGAAATTTGTATAAAAAATTTACAATAGGTGGCGCACGTATAGTTTGAAGAATGTGACTATTACATGTGATTTAGCGGAATGGACGGAAAGCTGGAGTGAAATAGTGAGGGGGAGAGGAATCCGAGAGCGGTGGAGGGGAATGAAGGAAGGGGGGGGGTTAGGGAGGAGGGAAGGCGGGAAAAGCAAGGCGAAAGAGGAACGGGGATGAATGAGAAAGGACACGCAGGAAGAAACAATTTCTTTATTTAAGTGGCACTGCAACACATGCCGGGAACTCACTAGTTAATTATAAAATAAAATATTTTTGGTATATATTATTAAGTAATTAAATTTGAAAATACTTTTTAAAATTAAATGTTCTTGGAACTTGGATAATTTTATGCACTGCACAGGAATATTTCACATAGTACCATTTAAAATCATCTAAATCAGGCATGGGCAACCTTTCCTGGGTCTGGAGCCAAATTGTCATTTTGTCTCAAGAGAGTCAAGGGACGGACCAAATTATTAAACATAACAAAGTAATATTAAATTAAATAAAGCACGTTGCTACTTCTTATATATTTTGGGCATTTGTACTTGAATTACTTGTATTGCTTAAGGATAATCGCATAGAATTTACGAGATTTTCATCTGTTATCCTCGTTCGAATTTTTGATTTGGTGTGTTTCATCCTCGAACAAAAACTGTTCACACGTTTATGTGCTGCCAAAAAGACAAATGATTTTTCTTGCAAATGCTTGTAAGCTTGTATATTTTTCTTCCACTAAATATAATTTATAAAAATTCGTCAAAGCAATGTTGTTAAGGCTCAGTTCCCGGCCCCAAAAAGAAGAAGATGGAGAGACATGAAATTACGAATGTTAGAAGAGCGCGCTTACATTTACAGCGATAAAATTGATGCAAAAATCATGAAAATCTTTAATAAAACACCACTCGTTAAAAATAGAGCAAAAATCTCGCGATAATTGTCTTTAATTTTATTTAAAGAAACGCTGTGAATTTGTTCATACATATAACTTGTAAAATAACCGAAACAAACGTGTTTATAATCATTTTTGGAGCATACTTTGCGTTTTTTTTCTATCGAGGGAATTTTATATAATTTGCGTTTCGGCGCGATAAATGTCTAGATATTATCTTCAAGAATAACATATATTTTTTTAAGAGCTTAAAAACTTCAAATGTTTAAGGGAGGTTTGCAAGAAATCGGTTGAAATTCGGAGAACCGCCTCTTAAATTGTGATTTTAGCACTAAATCCCCCTATTTTAGCACTAAATCCCCCTGAAGCTAAACAAGTTCCATCTGTAAATTTGCTGGCACATTATTTACATGTTTACATCAGCATCCATCGGACGAGCAAATACAGCGAATGTGGAATCTTTGTTTTGGAAGTTGGCAAACCTCGTATCAAATTGCTCTATTAATGCCTTAAGTTTATCTCCATAAGAATTATATGTGATGTTTGTATAAGTTGATAGACTAGGAAAATAGTAACAATTTTTACCGCTAATCTGATTTTCCAAAATTCTGAGTTTATTACAAAAACTTTGACACGTCCATACAGTTCAATGGACAATTGTCCCTGTTTTTGTAATTTAAGATTCAGATCATTTAGGTATCTAATTAATTTCTTTCTCGATTAGTTTGGCGAGATGAATCAGGGCCGGATAAAATCGCTTGGCGGGCCGGATTCGGCCCGCGGGCGGAAGTTGCCCATTTGTGATCTAAATGATAATAGCATCCTCCATTTCTCTCATACTTTCTTGACAGACTGTACCCTGAGTTTTACATTTTGTAAGGAAATAAAAGGTAGATACCTTGAGTTCAATATTCTGAATGTTCAAGTTCTGCTGTGCCTGGGAGCTGTGCGGGGCAGAGGCCTGCAGGCGCTCCTCTAGGAAGTAGACGCGCAACTTCAGGTTGAAGTTATCCTTGCGCAGGGCTGCCACCTGCTCCTCGTACTCCTTCATGGTGCGGGAACTGGTGGCCACCACACCGGGGTCAGACCTACCTGAGATACAAATAATACAAGTACATCTTTAGAATGGTTGGAAGAAACTCAGGAAAATAGTGTCAATTCTGTTTTTACGCTGTTTTGAAATAACACAGTAAACAATGGATAATGATAATATATACAAGTATTCATACTTAAAAATTGAGTTAAAACAGAATCACGTTGAGATAGAATTGAGGGAAGAAGATGGGGAAGAGTAGAGTGGGAAAGTACCTGGCCTTCAAGCAATGTTTCGATTCTGAATGGTGACCTTTCACCAGGGCGATACTGATAGTATCTACAACCCTAGAACTTTCCGCAAATATACTGTACATTATTTTTAATAGAATAAATAATGAAATAACACAAACTAATCAAATAAAATGTTTCTTGAGCACGCCGGAATTTGAAACCGCGACCTCCGGATTAGTAGCAAGAATCATAACCTCTTAATCACGGAAGTCGTCAGAAAATGAAGTACTTAAATAATCATTTGGGAGGCGGGTATGGGTACCGCCGCTCCGGGAACCATTTATTGGATAACCTCTACCATAGGTCACCCCAAGTGGTTCGCTACGTTTGGTGACTTAGCAAGGGTGCCCGGTTCATGGGACAAGGTTTGTCAAGGTCTTGGCGGCTGATGTGTCTGCCCACCTGATGCGTTGCGGGCCAGATCGAGAGAGGCTGGTTGAAGTCTATTGACCTCTCCAGTCAGAGTCCCTCGACCCATTCATTGCCTTGCACCGCAGTTGAAGGGATGGATTCATACGTCCGTCACTCCTGAACACACTGACCCCCAGATACTTACCCACCCCTCATACCTATTTCCTTCCCAAAATTTCCTCTTCTTCCTTTCCTTAAAAAACCATCCACACAACATCCTCTAAGATGACATAGACCCTGGGTGATATTAATTTCGTCGAGGCCTCCTGTGTAGAGCTAATGTAAAAAAAAAAAAAAACATTTTTTGAAAATTAAGTCTAATAAAGCGGATATTTCACATCCTACCCGTTTTCCACTATTCCACAATTTTGAGGCTGCAATAGGCCCAAAGGTTCTGGACAGTGACACTTTTGTGTTTCATAAAAAATATATAACACCTTTGTAAATTCCCCTTTTGTAATTTAAATAGGAATCTTTAAGGTTTTCTTGTTTTCAAGCTTCTCAAGGAACTAAATCAGGCTTTATAAAAACGAAGTTTTTATTTATTTATTATTTTTTTGTGTTTATTTAGCAAAACTCATTTTATTTAAACTTAAATTAATAAAATAAACAAGATTCTCTAGTTAAGACAAGTTCTGCTAGTTATAAGTACCTACTGCTTTACGCGCGATAGTTTTGCCTTCTGAAAACATTATCAAACATTAACAACCGAAATAAATATATTATTATATTATATGAAATATTAAACAATATTATCATCATTGAGATATTAAGATGGGAAAAATGGTAAAATGTAATCTTTCACAAAACACGCAGACGGTTGCGAACAACTGTATAATGTTTTATCGCAGATTACGAAAAAACATTTTTAAATAGCACCTAACCCACCGGCCATTCAACTTTCTACTGAATATGCTTCTTTCAACACTGTCAGACTGTCTCCAAAACACAGTCATAGACACAACTTCCGAAAAATGTGTTTCCGGACTCGAAAAGACACGGAACGAAAGGAAAGGGCAGAAGACGCCGAGATGAGGCGTCGCGACGAGGACGCCGGCACGTGACTGTGTTGATCGCGATAGTGCGATGTCAGAACCGGTGAATCATGGTTTCCTGTGGGTGTTCCCTTCGCTCTTCGCTCCCTCCCGCTGTCGGCGAGGAACTTGTGACTAGCGACACCCAGACCCAGGACTCGGCTGACATACCTAAAGAAGAGCCGCTCGAGAAGTCTGAGAGCCCCGAACTGGACGCTCTGAAGGCATTCATACCACCGTACACCACCCTCGTAGCAAGGCACCACCGATGTATAGACTACTTTCCAACTGATTTCCACTCACTTTGTCAACAAATTTTAAATTAAATTAACCCCAAATACGAAAGAAAACAGTTTGAATCACATCGTCATTGCATCACTCAAAACAATAGCGCAAATTACTGACACTGGGTTAATTTAAAAATAGAATTTTCCGCATCAAATGCCGTTCTATTCCGCCGCGGACCTAGTGCTGGCCACTATGCCCACTGAGCTACCTGCCAGTGACGCACCAACTACTACTGCATATGTTTGTAGAATGAATGCGTTAAATAAAGATTCGTCCTCGGCCCTAATTCCAGAGTTTCCTCTAAAGGAATATCTGAAAGTTAAAATAAATACCAAGCGAGATCTTCCAATTCATTTACAGCAGAGGCGAACGCACTACAAATACGCGAAGATCCTAGAAAGATAACTGTGGCGACTTGCAAAATGAGATATAGAATATGAACTAACTTGTTATACCCAGATATCCACGCCAGCAGCCAGCTTCCTACAACAACTGGCTTGGAGGAAAATAACACGGAACTGCGCCATCAATAATAGGTCATAGTCGTAATAAGATCTGGTAATGGTTGAACGGCTCACGATCGACCGATATAATGCTCACATCAAACATAAAACGGGCCACGCTCGGGTGAAGGCGCTCCCATAACTTCCAGGAGCGGTTTGAGCTAGTCAAGGCTCTTCTGCCATAATTCATCATTCAAACTTCCTCAAAGCGTAACATATAAATATTACGTACTGCGATGCACCCAGCCCTATTTTTTTAAACTTATATTTTACAATTTTTATAAGAAAAACTTTATTTTTATACTTTATTGAAGGTTATTCCCATCAGTGAAATATATATGGAGAAAAATAATTAGTTAATAATAATGGAATTCTAAAATTGGAAAATATGAGATTGACAATTATGACGTTTTGACAGAAGGTGGCAATAGCGAAATTGGTTAACGCACTCGTCCCGGTTAGACGGAGAGGTCTGGGTTCGAGTCCCAGTTGCGACCATTGTCTTTTTCTGTTTTTCTGTGTCTTGTTCTCTTTCATATTTTCGTTTAGATTATTATTGTTAACTTATTCTTATATTTTACATAGTTCGTAATTAATCAAACAGCGTCTGAAAAGATGTAATTGTATTCCCGTGATATTTACAACGTAGAGACCAGAACCTATTCCGCGCTTGGATGTTCAGGACGGGTATTTTGTTTTAAGTTTACTCTAATCAGAATCACTTTTAAAGCCAGCTAAATTGAATCTGGTGCATGAGTACCAAGTGCCAAAACAGAAAAGAAACGATAGGTCTCGTACAAAAATAAAAATAGCTTTACTGTTCATCTAGCAACAAGTAGGTATAGGCAGTAACTGTACGTACGTGGAAATCAGAATCTGGATTCTGTGATAACTGGTAACGAATAGGTCTGAATAAGTTTTTGTAGACCGCTAAATTCAAATTGGTGACCATAAAAAGTATCAAAGCCGAAAACCGAAAATTCGATTTATGCAAAAATAAAAATTGATTAATTAAGGACAAGGATGCACTCTGGATTCTGGAGTAACGATTAGGTTTGGAGATGGCTTAACTTATTCGGATGCCCGGTAAAACATACCAACACCCCAAGTGGTTCGCTACTTTTGGTACTTAGCAGGGGTGCCAGGGTTCATGGGGTGAGGTTTGTCTAGATATTGGCGTTTGCCCACCTACTGCGTAGCGGGCCGAATCGGGAGATATTGGTTGAGAGAGATCTAACCTAGAGACCTCTTCAGCCGGATTCTCGCCTCTCTCTAGCCTTGCACCGCAGTGGGAGGGATGGATTCATACGTCCGACACTTTGACTCCAGATTCCCACATCCCACATTTTCCCAATTCCCACCCCTCATACATTTTTTTTTCTCAGAACTTTCTCTCCTTCCTTTCCCTAAAAAGACCCTCCACACAGCATTTCCAAAGAAACCTCCTGTGTGGAGCTAATGTAAAAAAAACTACATGGAAATAACGAATTGGTCAGAATCACTTTTTTGGAGTCCGCTAAACAGATTATCCACCAAACAAAGAAAACAAATAGTAGGTACCTACGTCTGGCACAAAAATAAAATTAGCTTGCAATGTTCATCATCCAGGATAGGCATTGTTGGATATCAGAAAGCATTCTTTGGATTCTGGAGTAACGAATGGGTAATTGAGTAACCATTCGACCATGGTGCACTTGAGGACAAAATAATTTTTAAAAATCATTTATAGGCGGGTCGGACTTACTTGTTAAATCCGCGTTGTAATGGTCCATGGTCAGCTGATGCAGTTGACTTGGGCTGGTACTGTAAAAGAAATGAAAATCAGTTAATTGGACTAATTTATCGGGGTAAATAATAGATTGATCTGCTGTCTGAGGATTAAAACTACTAATTGAGGAATTTTACACTAGTTGTTAGCACCTACCTATAACATTACATATATGTATATTACATAAAATGAAGTCGCTCAAAATGTATGTGCGCTTAGATCTTTTAAGCTACGCAAAGGATTTTCATGCGGTTTTCACCAATAGATAGAGTGATTCAAGAGGAAGGTTTATATGTATAATACATGCTTATTATAGTAGAGAAAAGCCGAGAAATTCAAATATTCAATTCAGGCAGCGGGCAGCTGGCAAGCGGGTGGTGTGGATTTTATAAAGGTTGTGTAATGGCGTTGTGTTTCGTTAGCCACAGCAACGTGTTTCCGGGTCTGCTAGTTATTATATAAAAGAAAAGTGCAGTTTCATTTTAGGCAGATTTTAAAAAGGGCAAAACCAGATTTCTTATGAGTGAAGTGTCGATTTCTTTGAAATATTGATTAATTGTTTAAATTGACACGTCACCGTTATTCTATTATATCAATTACATTAGTTCCGACTGGAATACCAAAACATATACTATGTTTACTTAGGGCGGGTAATTGCGCACAAATTCGTGTGACAAAGTCATCAAATGGCCATTCAGCGACTAAATTGCGATTCTAAATCCGTTTCAGCTTTTGAAAAAAGTGTGATCAACAGCAGAGGACAGCTATCATGTTATCATTAGCTTATTATAGTTTGATAGAAAACTACCTAGAATAAACTGGTGACCGGCCAACTCAGAATGAAACCAACTCAGAACCACCTCAGAAAGGATGTAAAAAAAATGGCGCTGAAAAGGCAACATTTGACGATAATGTTACGGTTGAATTTCTGCGAAACAATTGGGCCTCAGTATTGGCCTCAAATTAAGTTATAGTTTAGCATTACAATACAATGGTTTGAAGTGACGATTTTCTTTGGTCATATGAATTAATTAAAGTGATATAAATTATGCAACTATTTAGTTCTGACAACTTAGGACGGGCTAATAATGAAATAAGAAGAAGTATCTGTCGTCAACACGTGAAAGAAGACAGAATTAAATTGATATAAAAAAATTTATGAATGCGGCTATTTTGGAATTTAATTGCCTGCGGCGACTTCACAAAAAAATATGAAAAGCATGGTCCGGTCAAGGGCCTGTTTTCCAAAGCAAACAATACATATTATGATAATATTATTATTAAATAATATTATATGATAATATTATTATTAAATAATCATATTGTAAAAATAAATTATACGTTTTTTTATGAAATAAATCTGAATATATCTTAGGTATATTAATTTGAGCTTCGATCGAGAGTTATCGATACTAAAAATTATATTGTGTATTGTTGCTTATCACTGATAGATAAAACCGATATTAATTTGTTGTAGTGTGTCCGAAATAGACTCAATTTTTACTTATCGAAATTATTTCTAATTTTGAAAATGATAATTCGTGGTGAAATTTTAATGTGAATTTATGACTAAAAAATGGGTTGGTATCACTCAGCAACAAGCACCTGGTCAAAACTAAGTTATAAAGGCGTTTTTAATCATAATTACAAATTATTACTCTATTTTTTTTTCGAACAGATTAATTAGTCAGTATTATTGGCCTGGATAAATTTAACAGTCGGAAGATCTTATACGAGGTTCGATCAATAAGTGCCCGTATTAGAAGACCGGTGGCGTTGCTGAGGGAAGTTGACACCATATTAAATTTCAGACTGATTCATAGGTTAATTTTTATTTGGCAGCCATTTATATAAAATGTAAAAAGAGCAACATTGGTCCGTAATTCGTTTTATTATTTTTTTTATGGAAAAATATGAGAAGTTATAAAAGCAAAGCATAAATATATGTGCATAGCATCTTCATCACAGGTGACTATTTGTGAAATAGAAGAAATAATAATACCCAAAATAAAATATAAAACATAGTAAGCAAACAGTACAGAGAAGAGAATAAAGAATAGAGATAATAATAAAGCAATATATTTCTTTAAAAATCTAAGAAACGTGGTAAATAAAAAGGATATGAAAAAGGTCTACTACGCGTTATGTCATTCTCGAATTGAATATGGAATCATAGGATGGGGATCTGCTACACATACGTACCTCCACAACCTGAATACGATTCAAAAAGGAATCATAAAGACCATATTGAAAGTACCAATTAGAACGCCTTCAATTGAAATTTTCAATAGCTTCGACGTACCAAATGTACAGCAAATATATGCCAAAAATATATTATTGAAGCTTTTCAAAAATAATAAATTCTCTACTAGACCATGTATGCATAACACTAGATCGAATAAAAACGATATAAAAAATATTCCAAGTTATAAAACCACTTTCGGACAAAGAAACTATACATACTTTGCAACAAAACTCCATAACATCCTTCCCCAAGACATAAAACTAATAAAAAATCCTAATGAATACAAATCAAGAATAAAAATATGGCTAAAAGAGGTTAACGAAAAAACCCTAATGAAGACACTAAAAACGACATAGAAGACAAATAAACCATATTTAGGACTAAGAAATATAATAATTTATACTTAATTTCACCATTATATCTTGTATGTAACAATTATTTTATGTAGTCGCTAAAATAAAATAAAAAAGTACACAATTTTTGGTTCAAATACTTCCATTTACCATGACGTCGTACTAACTTATAGCTAATAAAATCAGCACATGTTTTTTTTAAATATATGAGTCATTTATATGGCATCATACAATCTACACATTCTAAAAAGATTGAAATAGACAATATTGTTATTAAATAACTAAAACAATATTGTAAACACATGAAATAGGCCACTCGCATGGATTTCATAACGACTTGGAAAAAATCGTGGGGATAGATTTTTTTACTAAGATTACGAAAATGTTAGTAAATTTTTTTAGAAATGTATAGTTTATTTTTATTTTTAAATAAATAAATCCATTATTTGAGCTCGTGACGTCACTACATGAAAATATTCTGTCTCCGATTATGTCCCCTTAATTTTGTAAAATTCCACACTGATTAATTTTTTTTTATATGGCAACACTTTGATTTCCGGCGAATTTTTGAATTTGCGTTTAACGTTCACTAGATTTATTGTTTGTTTCATACGAACTTATCCTTTGGTTTGATTTTTTGATAAAGATAGCGGTATTTTTACAGATGTTACGAAGAGAACCCCGTACAATTTATTGCTATTCGAGTGGAAAACGTTCTTTTTTTAAAAATGATTTTCGGCTATGTATTTATCGTTTTTTCGCACCCTTAAAATTATGTCCCGTATTTCCGGTTTGCAAGCGGCCTATTGTTTTATGATTCCTTAAATAGCGTATATTAGGAACTTTAATGAACATATTACTTACATAGACAGTGGTTTCAAGCTTTTTGTGAATAACTTTGAATAAAACATAAGTCAGTAGATTATCTTCTTTTTTCTAATGTATAAAAGTAGCTGTTTCTCACAAGATTGGAGTAAAGCGTTTAATCCACATTTGAAAAATAATAGTCTTGGGATTTTTTTTAATACAGATTCAATAGAATTTACATATTTCCTACAATGCGGTCATATTGCGAAATAAAATGTGACATCAATACCTAGCGTAAAGTAAAAATAATAATATTATTTATTATTATTATGTTCAGATGACTGAAGAGCGGGCTGCGCTTGATGAGATACATATATAAATAATATTATAAAATTAGAGTTGTGTGTTGACACGCTGCGTTTATGCTGTAGCCGTTAATTAAGGTGATGTATGTTATATTGCCGGCTGCATGTTCTAATCCTGCCGCCGATAGCTCCGTTGTGACCTCTCTTTCTGTTACGTACGTCGATCACGAGAAAGAGAGAGGTTACAAGCTATCAGCGGCGTGCCTTTTACGTCGTTTTAGCTAAAAGCTATATATGGGAACTTTGGCCAATACAAATATTTAATTCCGCGTTCAAATCACTACCAGTAAACTGGTTGCTTTAAAATCCCCTCAAACCAGGCCAGGACGCTGAATAAAATCGACCTCTTATTATATTAGATCTTCTTATAATGATTAAAGCCATTCCACCTTATGCAGTTATTGTTTTAGTTACAAATTATTTTTATGACATATTGAGTAACTCCAGACCGTATTAGGTTTTTTCAATTTTAAAGATCAATATTGATAAAAAGGCACTTCGGGCGGGCGAAAACACGGAACCCGTTGGAGGAAATGGAATTTGTTTTAAATCGATATACCTGTCTTCGAAAATAATTTGTACCGACATTTGAATTTTTTTCTATAGTACCTACTCTTCACAGCCCAACCATATAATAATTGATCAAAGGTATAGCCTACTACTTGTAGTAGGAATTCATAAACAGAAGTTAAATTCGGTGTTAGGCCATTTAGTGACGTGTAAAAAAACGTGCTTAGTGGAGATATGGTTTTCACTTTACATTTGACAAACGAAAAGAACAATTTGCGCATATCAATGCTGGATATATAGTTTTTTTAGTATGTTGTCAACCAGGTTGAAAAACAAAGTTTCGAGAAAAACGCGTTCAAGGTTCTGCTGAAGGATAATTCAACATACAAACTATTTCAAACGGTTTCACATAAAATGCCGTATCTCCGTCAATTTTACGAATTTTCTTAAAACATTTAGTTAGAGCATTCTTAACAAATGCATATTTCAGAAAATGAAATAAAAAAATAACATTCTGGTGCCTTAATTTATAATCCATTATAACGTATATAATTATAATTGTGTAAGATAGTAGGCACGGTTTATCTTTTGATATAATCATTAATCATATTATAATATAAGATAATCTTTTTATTTATTGTTATTAAGTTTATTTTGTAGAACTCCATTTTATTTTTTTATAAATTCAATAATAATTTTATAATAAACTGTTTTTATACATTAAATATTAATATTATTGAATTTATAAAATAAAATAAAAAATGAGAGAATCTTATTATAGGAAAATAAGAGGTCGAGTTCATTCAGTGTCCTGGCCTGGATTGAGATGATTTTGGTTTTATTGATGTGTATGATACACTATTTACAGTATGATTCGATTCAAAATTCTCGTTTTAAACGAGACATTATGTGTAAATTCATTTATTACACATCATCTCAATAAAACAGTTATTAAACTCTTATTATATTCTTGTAAAAGAGAACAGTTAAAAGTAAACGCACGAGAGAAAAAATACGCAGATTATTATTATTATTAGACTCTAACACAAAAAAAGTCTAACTGCAAAATAAAGTAAAACAGGTTTTTTTATATCTTCAAAGTAAAAGCACCCATTGATAAACTACTAAAAAGTAGTTAATTGGGACTTTTCTTTTTTCTGTGAATTTTTTTTCCTGTCATATTGTAATACTTTGTCTTTATAATATAAAAAAAAATGTTTTTGTGTAATATGTACCCGGCTTCGAGTATTACACTATTTTTTTCATTTTCATTCACCGAAAATTAAAAAAGACAAAAGGTGTTGTGGTCTTATTTTATTGTTAGGTTTTATGCATATTTCAAAGCTCCTAATAGCTAACGGAGATAATGACGCTGCGAACTGAAAATAGTAACAATTATTATAAGTAATAATTATTAGCCTGAACACTCATCGACATTGAAAAAAATCTCCTGAGAAAAAAGATACATGCTCGAGTCCTTCTGATTTCCGGTCAACTGCTCTTATTCACTGAGCTACGTCGGCTTATCTAATAATTCAATATATACTAGTATTTCATTCAACAATTACTGCTTATTACATTTTTCCACCTGCAAACAACCAACTTTAATTTTAAATGAGAAAGGCATTGTAAGTGATCTCACACTAGGTCTCGACGCCACGTATCGTATCGTAGGCGCGGCGGCATGTATCTTTTCTCGGGAATTTTTTTCAATGTAGATGAGTGTTTCAGGCTAATAATTATTACTTATAATAATAATCACCCTTTGTACTATGCATTCAAATCTTGTCTTAAACATTAGTTTATCAATTAAAAATAATAATGAAAATAGTAAGCCTAGGAAATAGGAGGAAAACGCCGAGCTAATTTCGTGGCGCTGACCCGCTGACGGTTCGAAAATGTTTTTTTTTTTTTTTTTTTAATTATGAAAAATAAATAGATTTATGCTATAGGTACATTTAAGAAGAACGGCCGCGCGATCTTTGTCATACAAAACTTAAATTTGGATTTGAGGCGAAAATACTTAAAAAACGTGAACATTTTTTTTAAACATAAGGTGTAGCAAATGTCTAGTAAGCACATGTGCTATTTTATTTATCGGAGTTTTAAATTATAAATATTTGATTTCAATTTTTTCATATTTAAGAGGCAATTGGAAATTATGTGTGAGTAAAAAGCATTTCGATGGCCATAAATTCAAATTACAAATGGCCGATTTACGTTGGAACAGAAATTCGTCACATATAATTTAAAACTTCCATCCAAGAAAACCGCTTTCTTAGCGTTATTTTATATTATTAACCTCGGGAATATTCTGCCAGAAAACCAGAAATTTTCCGCTTTGCAATAAAATAAAAAAAAACGGAATGTGTCCTAAAACTAAACTATGTTTGAAAGGTGATAAAAAATGCGCTTTCAAACGTTATTATCGGGAATGAACATATGATTTTTGAAATATTAAATTTTGTATGCAAAATTAATACTAATTTCTAAATAAATTACTTATAAATTGTAAACGTTATTGTCAACTAATTTTTTGTAGTTTCATAAAAAAAATTACAAAAACATCACGAAGTTTCATAATTTTTTCGCAAATTGCGGTCGGAAACTTTGGTTTCATAGAGCTACACATTTTAATTTATCCGTCGTTAATTTTTAGATTATTATTTCTCACCAGTAAGAGACAGTAAGAGAAATATGTATAACGATTTCTATGAGACCTACGTAAGCTGTTCCCAAAAGCAACCAAAATAGCCTGAGGGGTTAACACAGTAGGTAGAGCAAGATATTTTTTGTCATTACAACTAACACACAAAAAGGTCAAAGTTACTTCTGAAATCAAGCAAAATTGAATTCTTTAATGGCCTATATTTTATTTATTTATTTATTTATTAACAGAAACAAACAGTACATTATTTACATTGGTGAAAAAAGTTTACAGTTAATAAGTGTATTTCAAGTTAGGTACCTATGATATGTTTCATTGAAGTATCTTGTTTATATTAAATTTTTACCGGGTGATGTGCGTTGTGGGAGGGGGTGTGTGTGTGAGTATGTTTGTGGATGTGAGAAGTGGTGATGTATGTATGTATGTATGCGCCTTGAACAATTTACATTACTGTAATAACATTATAATTACTTATAATAACATAAACAAAAAGTTGCACATAATATCCGTACTAAATATTTGCTACCTATTAAAATTCAATCTGATTTTTGCCTCAAATCCAAATTTAAGTTTTGCATGAAAAAGGCCACGCAGCCATTCCTCAGCCAGCGGCCGAAAATCCACATTTCGTAGAGATACGTTCTTACGATCGTACAGGGCGGTTTCAATGAGAAAGATTAATTATTCTCAGTACCAGCTTTTTAAAATTATAAGTCAATATCAATTTTATTTTATTGCAAATTATCTTTAATTTATACCTATATCGAAAAATGCTGAAAGGCGTGTTGATAAAACTATTAAAATTATGTACTTTTTGTAATTATTTTTTGATCATAAGTATTTATCATTTTTCAATAATGAGCAAAATAAGAATGTAAAAAAATCTGAAATATATTAGTCTGTAAGTGCGCAAAATAAATGCACAAACGGACCAATTTTCGTCAAGAAACACACGAACTTATATGTATATGTATATTTTAATGGTTTTATTTAAACTAAAATTAAAATTCTGTAACACACGTTTACCAGATAATGTATTGATTTATTTTACTGCATGATTATATGATTTGAAATGGGTGTTGTATAATACAGAATCTGTTTTGAAAATTTAACAAATCTGCCAACGACCTATGGTATAACCTTATTATACTAAAAATAAAAAATAAATCTCAAAATTTAAAACATACGTTTACTAGATAAAAGAACAATCTTACGAAATCAATTTACATTTTTTTGTGGAAAAGAGTCAATACGTCTAAACACTGATTTAAAAATGACATATTTCTGGTGTTCTCTGGTTATACGCTCTTAATCATAAGACAGGCGGACGAACAAACAGTGTGTGCAAGATGATGCGAGCGTCAGATGATAGGCTATCATTATCACGTGAACCTTGACCCTTGAAGTTCATTCAAGTGGGAACTGCGGACGAGAATCTTCTGAGTGTTCCATAAATATTGTCCAGACAGATATTCAGACGAAATCTCCCTCTTCTGTTTTCATACAATAAATAAATATTCATGCGACGCCAAGAATAGATGCTGCTCAAATCAAATACATGCACATTAATAGCCGCCGCGCGTACATTTTTACAAAAATGCAAAATCATTATTTATTAGACGGTGGTATCAGACATCAGAATCAGGACATAGTGATATGCTATACATCAGTGTTCGCAACCTTTAATGTAATGTTTGTAGTGTAAAAGTTGTGCACGGTGGTGTAAAAGGGGGGCAATATAAAAATAGAACGCATCCCGGATGATGTACCACTACTCACATTAAGACGATAGTTGCATAACATAACCACGGATTGCCAACTGAATGCAATAATTATAATCATTTAGTTAACTCGCCGGCGTCTAATCTACGCCACGAGTGCTGCAGCGTGTAGATGTGCACTCGTGCAGTTGCAACATTGTATGACAACGCGGGTCAAGTGTTAAACACAGGTCCGAAAAAGGGATCGAAAACGCAACAATCCAAAGGAATTAAACTAAACATTTCGCAAGGGTACAACAATGCACACAAAACATCATTTAACGTCTACCGTTCGATCAATCAATCAAAAACACTTCAGATAGCTTCCCCGATAGGGCTAGATTATAGTATATAAAAACATAATTATACAGTAGCCATAAATAATACTTGTTGCATTCCCCTAACGACGCCAAATGTACAAAAGATAAGCACGACACGATAATAATTCACAAGTGGCGATGCCACCATCCACAGCGGAAAGATACGGCACCAATGTTTACAAACTGCACTGCACAGTGTTAATCAGATATCAGCTGGTGTTTGTGACAGGAGTCTTAGTCAGGGGGAGATAAATGTGGTGGACACCAGCAGAGCAGCTAGTGTTAGGACAGGTTAGTGGTTAGATATAGGGGTTTTGGTGAGACCTGAAGGCCTGCGTGGGCCCGCGGTGGTGCCGGGGCCCGGAGGGCGAGCGGCACTCGGGAGACGACAGTTTGGTCCAGGAGGGGAGACGCGGCTCGTAACACCGGCGGCGAACGACTGCTTCTCCCGCGGGAACATCTGACAATAATAAAATAATGCTCTCATTCCGTCGCTCACCAACTCCCGGTACAGCGTTCCTACTTGCTACTTTCTGGAGCGGGAACTAAATGTACACAAGTACCTAGTCGGCTAATTTCGTTTGTGCATTTACTTTTCTTTTTTAAATTTGATTGTTCTTGGTAAAAAAAATCATTTATGTAGCAGCTTGTACATCCTTTACAAGTCGTGTAAAATTAAATAATATGTTTTTACTATGCGTACATCTTTATTACCCATGTCTTTACTGTCATAAAGTGGTTTGGATTGGTGAATTTTAGATAACATTTTATTATTTACTGATGATACGAGCACAAATAATCAATTTTACTATAGTAAGCAAACAACCCAATTTAACTTGAACAATTTTGAAAAGAAATTGATAAAAAGTTATTAAAATATCACGGCACGAAATTGAAATACTTAGCCAATAAAATAATTTTTCTTAAGGTTAAACGGAACCTACGTTAAAATCTACTAATTTAAGGATGGCACCTATTTAATTATTGCAGGTTAAAACACTTTTAGCAAGTTATGCTTTAAAATATTAATTGTTGGCGCCCGTACATACATTAATAAATAGTTTCGTCCATAAACAAACCCAAATATTTCAAGAAAGGCTAACAAATCGAATTTAGTAACGGTGACTCAATTCATATCGCATTTGTTAGCCTTTTTGAAAGATTTGAGTTTGTTTATGAACAAAACTATTTATCCATATTGAATACTTATATACGGGAATATTACAATTAATTCCCCTTAATATTGTTAATCATAACTTGCAAAAAGTGTTTCAACCTAACAATTAAATCGGCGCCATCGCATAAATTATAGCAACGCACGCGCAGCCCTGTTCATGCAAAACTTAATTTGAGGTTTTAGGTCAAAATACATAAAGCAAATATCTACTACGGACGTGTGCGCTACTACTTCATTTATTTGTGCTATTAATTAAAAAAAGGTAAATTAAAGAAATCAATTATTCAAGATTTTAGAGGCAACTTTGAAAATTGTTATTACCTACTGTTAATTACGAAAAAAAAATATTTTGCTTTATTTACAAAAGAAATATAAAATAAATTCTTTATTTATGTGTATTTTATAATTCAAAATAAAAATAAATAAAATAGCACACATCGGTACTAGATATTTGAAAAACATTTTGAAAAAAAAACAATTATTCATTTTGGTTTGCTATTTTGGGCTTAACTCCAAAATTAGTTTTATTTGAAAATGACCGCACAAACGTTCCACTAAGAAACTGATATGGTTCAAACAACTCACCAAGAAACTGGAAAGAAAAAAAAATAGGGCTAAAAAGTAGACTTAAAGAAGTTAGGGACTAAAAATTCGATAAGAATAGCTCCCAAACGCATAAAATTTATAGTAACTAGAATAGCTCCCAAATGCATAAAATTAATAGTAACTAAATATGTACGTATGTAGCATAAATATAATATAAGATGAAAAATTATCAAAAAAACGAAATAAAAGTAGGTAGATATATTACCTTCAGAAGGATAATAATTCATTTTAATGAACTTTAGTTTGTTATAGATACAGATATGAATGCAGTCCAATATTGTAACAACTGTGGTTAGATATAATATAACTTGGGTAGTAATTAATAATATTGGGTTCAATATTGTATTAAATTAAACTTTGCTATAACACACTTTTCACTTGTAAGGAACGATGTTCACAGGAGGGCGTTCAAAACTAAACTGAAGTCTGTTCAAAATAATAAGGGTTGTTCGGTTTCAAAATATTTTACTAAATGATCTAATATGGCTGTTATATTTCCGAAAAATTAATGGCCATACTTATGAGTCATCATATTTAGTTGTAATACAAACGTCATTGTCATTAGGGTTATTCCAATAATAAGGGATTATACCTGAGGTTCCTCTAGTGCAGGGGGCGGGCTTTCCAGGATTAACTCGTTAAAATTACCCAAAAGTGTAAAATTCGATAAGGTTCATTACGCGTATACCAACACAACTACATGAAAAATTATGGGATATTACAATAATTGTAGGAGTTGTGAAGTTGAGAGCATTTATAGAAAAAATCTAGGGATCATTTCTTTTTAAAAGAATAAATTTATCTATCGAATGTTAGTTAAGTTGAAAATTTCGAAACTACCCAATAACATTATAAAAATACAAGATACGTTGTATCATAGTAACCGAATAAAAACGTGGAACCTCTTTTGAAAAGAATAGTCATTCAAAGAATATGTTTATGAACGGCCTGAAAAGTATGTCCATTGGTCCTAGTTCATTGAAGAGCGCTATTTTAGTGACATATCTTCACGTTATTAATTCATTTGATAATATGTCAAACCCTTAAACAAAATAAACACGCATTTTAAAAAAGAATTAATTCACAAAATAATTTTGGCAGTTTCTTTATCGCTCGTCGGATTTGTTCCCACAATCAATTCCAATTTTGAAAAACAAAGCAAATACCATTTTAGAGTTCTTTGAACTCGAGTTACACACCGACGATATTACTATTTTTCATTAGTTCATTTTCAAATGACTAACAAAACATATTTCAGATTTTCAAGAACCGATAGAAAGATAGATATATTAATAAATCAATATAAAAATGTATGCGATATTATTGGAAAATGTGTCCCCAGAATTTAGCCGGGGTATTTTTATAAATTTTATGTAACACAGTACAAGAGTCATATCTGTCCGAAGCCATTGGGATTATGGCATCTGACATCCCCATTTTATTTGTATATATTTTATATTCTAAGAAGAGAAGGGTGGGGAAATACATGGCTATTCAGATCTGGTCACCAAACACAGCTAAATCCAGTTAAAGCAACGAATGGCAGCCTTTCATCAGGGAGACAACTAGAATATCCGCCTCTCGGTAACGAAATTATATATGTTTATATGTGTAGCAATGTGACCTCCCAGGTAAATATGTAAATTAACAATATGTAGGATACATTTTTACGCAGAATCACGCAGCGACGTGATATAATGTACACATAATATAGTTTTTGTTTTTGACTGACTAATGAATATCCTTAATAAGAGGAAACCCGGTCGTCGAGAAAATTGACAATAGGTATTTTACCAAACTTTTGCTGTCACTGTCGCTCTTACTCCCCCGAACACTGCACGAAAGGGATAACTGCACCTCAGGCTAATAATACCTAAATAAAATCGACAAATCGAGGTTTTATACTTCCCATTTATCAACTGTAATACTCGTAGAAGAAAATATGTCTGTACGTTTTGCTTTTTTTTAAATACATACACGAAACTATATATGTACTATATACTGAATGTCTGTTGATGGAGTTCAAAACAAATTTTAACGATTTTTGGAAGTTCCTAACTCCTACAAGAAGTAACTTACAAAAGAAACAAAATGTACACAGTAGTAGTGATCGATATTTATATTATATTAAAAATGTATGTAGTTTTGTCAAAATTCAGATAGGAAACTTGGGGTATACGTTTGTATGGAAAAAATGCCAACTGGTTTCCTCCAATTAGCTAATATTTGCACGACCCGCAAAACAGTTGTTTTCAATGCAAAGTTTAGATGATTTCTTCACAAAATAAAATTAGGTTTTAAATAAATAATATGTTTTTCTACATGTTTGAGGATGAAAATATCTTATAATGTTTAAAACAATTGTGTAAAAAACATATACAGAACGTCTAAAAATACTGAGAGAATTATTATTATTATTATTTACCCTCCACATAGCATCTCAGATGACATAGGCCCTGAGGAAAAATATTTTACTCAGAGTCTCCTGTGTGGAGTTAATGTAAATAAAATATATCATTGTAACATCCACAATGTCTAAACGCTTTATTATTTTAATTTTATTTTAAAAAGGCACTTAAACATTCTGTAGTATATAAAAAGCTTCTCGAATAATTTCCAGTCAGTAGTTACTTAGCGAAATGGCGCTTTTAGTATTCCTATGACAACGGCACAAATTTTAACAAAGATACAAGTAATTTTTAACATTAACTCCACACATAAGGCCCCGACGAAAATAATTTTCCTCAGGGCCTGTCAGCTTTGGGGTTGCTGTGTGGAGGGTATGTTTGAGATATGGTGAAT
Source organism: Limnephilus lunatus (assembly GCA_917563855.2). Lineage (NCBI taxonomy): Eukaryota > Metazoa > Arthropoda > Insecta > Trichoptera > Limnephilidae > Limnephilus > Limnephilus lunatus. The sequence continues at coordinate 88,998,359 of OU830595.1, read as the reverse complement.
GAACATATATGCCTTGAAGAGACCCATGATATACGAAACACGATATCTTTCCACAGCCGAAACATTGAACTATTAGTGGCCGGTTTTATAACCACCCATTCGTAGCATTTGATATCATTTTAAAAAAATATTCGGTCTGGTTTGATCGCCAAACGAATATTATTAAATATAGTATCAGGTGTAACCAAAGATATTGAATATTTGAATATCTTTGGGTGTAACGAACGGATGGTTAGAAAACTGGCAAAGTCGTAGATGACCCGTTTTCATTAGATAGTTGGACGCGCGTTTGGCGTGTTTTCCGACCATGCACCGGCGCATTCCTCGGAGTATCTTCCATTGAATATAGGTAGAACAAGGACTGCATTGACGTCTGACGCCTGTTCTCCAAAAAGTACAATCCGTTTGTTAATGTAGGGAAATCTATCAAACGGACCGCCCGTTTTTGCACAGAGTCAAGGATTTTTTTTCAAGTATTTTGGGGCTCCAGAATAGAGGTGGCGGCCAAAGTCATAAGTGGTTAAAAGTGCGTAATGTATGTAGTGGTTTTTACAAACCTGAATAAGTGCGTGGAAAGATATAGGTACCAAAAATAATATTTACCCACTAGCTGACGTGTACCCGGCGTCGCTCGGGGTTATAAATGATTTAAAGTAAAGTTTTGATGTCATGAATTCTTGTGTACCTGAAAACTGGGTGTAGTTGTGGAAATTATTATTGTTAAGAATTGAAAAAGTTTATTTGTTATACTTGATCGCGCCATGTATTATTCGTTTTGCGTCCCCGACTTTTTCTACCATTCGCAGATTGTTACTGTTAAGCAAACTACATTATAATCATGATTTAATAACCCAAAAATAAATCACGATAATATATTATTTGTCCGTGAAAATCTCAGCGAAAGGGATAACTGCACCTCAGGCTAATAATACCTAATATTAGGTTTTACTCGTAAACCATTATTATAGGTACAAGGTACAATAGGTATACCGGCTAGAGTAAATTGTAATTACCAAATTACTGGAAATTGAATGGCGAAAAATACCCTAGCTATTAAGGTGGGAAATTCCGACAATAACACATAATATATCAGTATTCACCTTTTCCGTTGAAATCACATAAATTATTTTCAAATAAATCATGATATAGCAACTAATTAAGGTTGGAATTCCAATAACACGTAATTAATGAAGTAATAGAAAAATAAACCATTATTGGATACTACAATAGACAGGTAAAAGCTATACCTCCAGAATGTCCGGAATCAAAGATTTGTAAGTAGGCGGTACACAACCCTAATAATTTTTGTTTGCTCAAAACTCACATTTTAATAATTTCCGGCGAATTCGTAACTATAATAACTTTTTTTATTCCAACAGAACACTGGGGATGTAAGTTCTTTGTATTTAAGATTAATAAAAATAATACCTTACCATTAATATATTTTACATACAACGATTTTAAAACTTTATAACCCGTTTTTCAACTATAAAGTTAGCGGTAAGGACCAGATTTTACTTTTCTAGACGATGAATTAATAACTTCGGGAGTGCGACATGGGGACACATTTTAAATATTTGTAACACGTTCTTCAGAATTAATTAAAATGAACGTGGCGGAAAGGTCGAATCTCCAGGCCTGCTAGGGTGGATTTGACCTACGTCCAGCCAATACGCCGTGCCGGAGCATATTTGTTTACACACTTTCTCCACTTACGTCATTAAGATTCCCACATTGTTTTTTCCCACATCTTTTCCTTGGTAGATCAAATTCGACTGTAGGTCAGTCCAATACACGGGTCGCGAGTCACAATTTGTATACCCGGCTTCTTTACTTACGTGCGTCGTGTAAATTCGGGATCAGGCCGCTAACAATAATACTTCATATATAGATGGCGATAAGGTTTAAATTTCCATTTAACACCAGCCGCCTGTTTTGATTTATTCAAGAAAAGAACATCGCCAAAAAGCGTTGCATTTTATTTTGAGAAGTTTAGGCACAACTATTTAAATATTTTACGATCGTTTTCTAAAGAATTTAATTTTCAAAACTATGCAATAAAACCACAACCGAAAAGGGATTCGTAAGTAAGAGATTTTGAACTTTGAAGCAATTTTTATATAAGCTTAAAAAAACTCGATTATTTCAAAGGCAAATATGTGATCAACCAAATACCTCCTAGATCTCCAGTCTCCACAGATCAGCTCGCAGCATTTAGTCTGCCCATGCTGCCCACACAATCAGCCTTAGTGGGTTCCCATTACCTACTTGTATTTTGTCTATTATATATTTTCTTATTGCTAACTAAAAATAATATTACTTTTAGAAAAAGGTTCCATGCCAACTCAGAATGAAACCAACTCAGAAAGGTCATTAAAAGCTATAAAAAAATAATTTTAAAATAGCCGGTGACCCTAACCCAGTGATTCTTAACGGGGGCGCCAGCCCGTTTTGCAGGTTTAGGATTTAGGTTTCGTTTTGGAGGTCTAGGGGGCGTTTTTAAATTTTTAGCATTTAGGGGGGGAGCTGCAGAAGTTCGAATGGGCATTGTGTCAAAATAGAAAATAAGCTCATTCACGAGCTATGCACTCTGACACATTGACATACTTTCTTAAGGTGCAACAATTTGACAATATCTGTTAAATAAAAGTGAGGCATAATAACTCAATGTCAATCTAATATTAATGTGTTTTATTTATACTTCTCATCATTATTTGTAGTAGGAAATCCATTTGGGGGGCGCTGGATAATTTGACTGCGCTAAAGGGGGCGATTCTCTCAATACGGTTAAGAAACACTGGCCCTAACCTAACTTAACGTATTTAACCAATTTTTAATTTTTTTTTATCATCACTCTTAAGGACCTTTCTGAAGAGGTTCCGATGTGGTTCTAAGTTGGTTTTATTCTAAGTTGACCGGTCACCTTAGAAAACATGTAAAATTACTTTTGAAATGTATATATGTAGATATAATGGGAAAAAATAAAGATAGAGAAACTAACAACGAAAATGCTTTTGGCCGTGAAAATCTAAAAACTCGTCTAGAAAAGAGTTATTCCAAAAATAATTTAATAAAAATACTTCAAATTAAATCAAAAATATTTCTATACCTAAGATTTAATTTTCAAACAAAAACACACGAAACTACCGCGAAGGTACTTATTCGAGTCGACATAGAATATTTTCGATTTCTGTATTCTATCTGTGGTATACTTAAGTATAATGAAAGGTGCGTATCTATGGAAAAATAACTTAATTTTAACAGTAAACAGCTGATCAAAAAATTTGGTATGAAAAAAATATTTAAAAAATTCATCTATGGTCATGATAGATAAAGCATTACAATAGCTTCGTTTTAAGTCCAAAATAACAAACGTGGGAGTTGAAATATAAAAAAAAATTGAATCAAGAGATAATGGGATTTTTTACCGAAAACAATCGGAGACATTTAAAATCTCGCCAATATACGGCAAAAATCGCTCCAGTGGTTAAGGCTCCTTTACCGGACCCAAAAAGAAGAAGATGGAGAGATATGAAATTACGAATGTTAGAAGAGCGCGCTAACATTTACAGCGATAAAATCGATGCAAAAGTCATGAAAATCTTTAATAAAACACGACTCGTTTCAAATAAAGCAAAAATCTTGCGAGGATTTTCGTAAATAGCATTAAAAAAAAAACGCTGTGAATTTTTTCATAAATATAACTTGTAAATTAACTGAAACAAACGTGTTTATAATAATTTTCGGAGCATACTTTGCGATTTTTTTCTATCGAGGGAATTTTATAAAATTTGCGTTTCGGCGCGACGAAGTCTAGATATTATCTTCAAGAATAACATATATTTTTTTAAGAGCTTAAAAACTTCTAATGTTTAAGGGAGGTTTGCAAGAAATCGGTAAAAATAAAAAAAAATCTAGTTTGGGCATCAGTTTCGGTTTCGGCAGAAAATCTGCCGAACCTTTGGCCGAACCGAAACTCTGCATTCGTGAATTATCGCGCGTCGTTCGGCTGACTTCGGGTGAGTTCTTGGCTCGTGTGTCACCCGCCATCATCAGCTGAGTTCGCCGGCCGGTCCGGCGTGATTATGTTGTGAGTTTAGGTGTTATTTCTAGCACATAGTGATTTTTTAATTTTTTTAACAAATACCTTACAAGAGTCCCAGCTACTCCCGTCTGAAGCCAGTGAGATTATAGCATCCCCAATTGGGGTATGTTGTGAGGCTGAAGGCAGTGGGGAAGGGAAGGAGATGGGGAAGAAAAAGGTAGGGAAGTACCTGGCTATTCAGATCTGGTCACCAAACACGGCTAAAGCCATTTCAAGCAAAGTTTCAATTTTGAATGGTGGTCTTACACCAGGGCGATACTAATGAGCGTAATACACGAGCCCGATTTTCAGCCCGATTCCAATTAGAGACAAAAGTCAACATTTTTCGCTTTACGCGATCGCTGTTTTCAACTCTCTGTTTATACCTACGACTTCAGTAGGCATCACAACAAACAGTATGGTTCATGTGTTGTTTGCAGTGATGACAATTGAAATCCTAGATATGAAAATAGAGGTGAAAATAGCGATCGCGCAAATCGAAAAATGTTGACTTTTGTCTCTAATTGGAATCGGGCTGAAAATCGGGCTCGTGTATTACGCTCATAAGAGTATCTTCCACTCTGGAACGTGCCGCAAATAGATTATATATTATTTTAAATGAATTAATCGTCAAATAACACAAATTAATCAAATAATATTTATTTGCCCACGCCGGGATCGAATGGTGGTCTTACATCAGGGTGATACTGAGAGTATCTTCCAGTGTTTTTGTTATTACTTCTGTCTCATATATTTTATTTGGCATATAATGAGCATTGAAGTTCTTTCCGTTGAGTTATTCACTCGGATTTACGAATGAGGAAAATTTGGTAAAAAAGAATTATTGTTTTTTATTTTTTTCATTTACCACGTGTAATAAGAATGTTGTGATTGAAAACGCTTTAAAATACTCAATAAATGAGGTCCTTCCTTTATAATGCCCGCAATTAAATACATCTTTTGGCCAGAAAAAACATAATTTCCATCCTAAAAAATTATATAATGCCTTTCCAATTCAAATTAAGAAAACCATGGAGATACAAAAGTTTAAAAAAGACATCAAATTATGGTTAAGTAAACAGGAAGATGAGGAAATCATTAAAATTATGAAGTAACCCCAATGCAACCTGCAGACAACAAACATAAATACTTTACAAAGTATACAAAGTGATCTGTTATTCATTATATAAATACTTTTATTTTCTTTATTTTGTGAAAATCAAAAAACTAGAAGATGAGGAAATAAAGATCAACCACCCATTCAGCAACATACAGTACGCCTCGGAACAGGAATACCTAGTGAAGAGGACTGTAAACAAACCACTTAACTTTGTATTTTTACTTGTTTTGTAATTTTACTTTATCTTATATTGTCATTAAAAAAAATGTAAGTGTTGATTATTGCCAAATTTTTAATCCAAGTTTAGTTAATATTTGTTTGTTTAAAAAAAAAATTTCTTCACATAGGTACTTCAATTATTGCTTTTTTATTTCATTTAACACGTGTTAACTGTCTATATAAGTGTAAAAAAATAAGCCAAACTACAGTAAACAATAGATTTTAACAAACATGTCTAAAAAAGTTTCGGCCGAAACTGAGACAGATACCGAAGATTCGGTTTCGGTAGAAAGTCCTGTTTCGGTCGGGCACTACCAAATATTATTATTATTAATTAAATATTATTAGAATCGTCTGCTCCAAACCGGTGAAGCCGACATCCCCAATTATGTTGTGATCCTGAAAATAGTGGGAAAGGGAAGGAAATTAGAAAGAGGAAGGATGGGAAGTATCTTACTATCATTTAGATCAGGTCTAAACCAGTCAACATGGTTAAAGACATTTCAAGCAAATGTTTCGATTCTGATTGTTGGTCTTTCACCAGGGCGATACTGAGAGAACTGGAAGTATTGTCAGTCTGGATTGTGCCGTAACTATTAAAAAAAGTAATGTTACTTGATTTTCAAAAAAAAAAGTTTGATGTCAACCGGTTTCGCTTGGACGAAGTTTCACCAGGACAAATTATTGGCACATATCGACCGGTCAGTGGCCGAGTTGGCATCGCGTTTGGGCCCCAGCCAGGCGTCGCGTGTTCGATTCCTCGGCTGGCTAAGTCCTCCATCACGACAGACACAACATTTTCCGCTTAATTTGGTGGTAGTAGGATATTTTCAAATATTGTCGGGTTATTTGTAACCCGGGAATGTTTGTCCTTCTTTTTAAAAAATTAAATTAAATAAATATATTAATGGGGTATTTCCACTTTTTTTTATTGCTTAAAAAATAAGCAAAAATTACGATGATTATAGCATTTTAATTTTATTTTTATGTTGACGAGTAAATTTTCTGCAATGAGTTAAAGTTTTCCATTTTTGAATTACTGCTAAAACGATATTTTGGGGCGTGGCTATCGTGTGACGTCATGAGCGAGGACGTTCACTGACAGTGTTTATTTATGCTGGTTCAGCTGAGCGGCACTTGTGACGTCACAAACCCGTTTGCCAACCACGGGCCGTTTTAATTTTGTCAGTTTTAGATCGGTTTTAAAATCAATAGTATTGAATGAAAACATAAAAATGAAACAATTTTTAGTAAGACTTTATTAAAATCAGAAAAAATTATCTTTAAATATTCCATACATTTTCAACAGAATCCCTCGTTTGTGAAAATACCCCATTATAAGGTAAGAGTTATCCGTTATATATAATTAATATATAAGATTAGATATAAAAACATAGAGATGCAATAATATACATATACATATATACTAAAAAGAAAACTCATCGAGGGTCCCGAAGAACAATGTTGGATGTGCGATGATTTTGTAGTTTTGCGGTAGAGCTGCTTAAAGTTTAGTTTCTACATTTTTACTGTTTTTGAGATCAAGATATACAGCACACTAGCGAGTTCCCAGCATGCTATGCAATGCCACTTAAAATAAGAAATCGTATCTCCCTGCGTGTCCTTGCTCATTCGACCCCGTTCCCGCCCCCATTCCCTCCGGCATTCCCTTTCCATCTTCCTAGCATTCTTTCCCTCCCGCGAAACCCTGCCCCTCCTTCGTTCCCCATCCCCGCCTCCCTCCCGCTCTGCCACTAAACTATATGAAACAAAAACAACTCACATACTGTAAAACTTTAATACAACTTTCATAATGCCAGAGCTCACCAGTATATTTAGAAACCTTCACGGGCATGCGCACAACAACCCACCAAAGTTTCATCGCAATCGGATGAATATTAAGGAAATAATTGAATAATGCCAGAGCTCACTACTTTTTTTTGTGTTCTCATAAAACGATTATACACCAATATATTACAAATTAAAAATGCATGGGGGCAGTTTTACTATGTTGTGACCTGTGTCAAAAGATAGTTGCTGTCTGTAAGTGACATTGAACATGTAGATGGTCAATGCAGAATTGTTAAGCAGTTGAGTCGCTCTGTTTATTGGAGCGTTCTGATAAGCAGAAGTTCTCGCTTTCGGAGCATAAAAAAGTGCATGGGATCTCCCACGAGTAAGAAACGGATCAAGGAACAAAGAAACATTCATTTTTATAAATTAAGAAAAGAAAAATGTACATACTTCATTTCATACAGAATTTTTAGCAGATCTGACATTGTTCTTTGGGACTGTTGATCTATTAGAAAAAGACAACAATATTTGAAAGAGACATCATGTATCATTAAATTATTATAATAATTGTCCCAATGATGCTTGGTCCAAGCGAAACCGGTCGACGTTAAACATAATAAATTTCGTGGTTCATCACAAGTGTCTGCTTGATGCTATAAATTGATAAATAAAGTTATTGAAGTGAAACTTCATTAGCACCATGGGCGTAGCCAGTTTTTAATTTCGGGTAGGGCAAAAAATTTTAAAATCTAAAGTAGGTACCGAAAAAAGTAGACTTCTACAACATATGGAAAAACCATCCTATGAAGTGCTGTAAATTAAAAAAAGCGACTCGGTCGACAATCCAGGAGATCATGCATCGGCCAGCCGGGGTGCCCTTGCACCTTGCCCCACCATGCCTATGCCCATGTTTAGCACCGTTGTGATTTAAAACTCAACGAAACGGAAACTAATGACACTAAAAAGAGATAAACACACACATCTATAGGATTTAACCTGCGAGAAATGAGATAGAATGAAACCTTACCTACGTACAGTACCTACGTAGCGTCGCGCTCTGTCAGACTGCGCGCATTGGCCGCTTTGATTATAAGCTCTTTTTTCAAGGCTCCCATTGGTTGAGATTGTGTGGGTGAAGGTTTCACTTCTACTGCGTGTGAACTACACTCGATTTTTTAAATTGCTTAGCTTAGGTGTACATTACTCAAATATAAGCTTAATATACATGCGAAGATATAAAATTACCAAGATTTACCAAATTTAAAAGGATAACAATAATTGCAGGTGTTGATGGAAATCGGATCAGTGCAGCAAAACTCTTACCAGAATCGATAGGTTATTTGGTCTTCGGAACCATCCATATATTAGAAAAAGACAACAATATTAGAAAGAGACATTGTATAAGAGACATCCCGAAGAAGACCCTTTTATCCATCCTCAACTCCGCACTTATGCACAACATGTTCATATCTGAAGAAATTTTGTTCAAAAGCAAAATACTCCTCCCCAACAGGGGAAGCATTGACAGGTTGGTTCTACAGGTAGGAAGATGGAATAATCTATGATGCCGCTGTCGGAGAGACACCTACAAAAAATACTAATCTTGGTAGGGGAACCTGTTGTAGGATTATTGTTTTTTTTTTCACACATTAAGCCCTGAGAGAATTTTTTTTTTCAGAAAGTCTAAATGTCATCTTTGCGGATGTTTTGTGGAAGGTTTTTTTGAGGATGTTGTCATCTGGTTACTTCATTCCAATATATGCAATAATGGTCTATGCAATTGACATTGAGTCAGGGTTTGATTCACGCTGCAGTTTATGGAAAAGATTTGTCTTCTTTTCTGGCAATAATATTAGATGGGCAAAGTCATTCTGGATGTTGGTAAGTTGATTTTAAATGCTGATGACCCTTAGAAGTTTGTCTTCTAAAGTAGGTAGCTTTAGAGATGTAAGCATCAATTAAAATAAAATTATTTTATTGACTAAACCTAACGTTTCTATAAAGGTAACTACTAACAGTAATCAGCTTTAAGGTTTATTTATTTATTAATTTACGGACATAATCCATTAAAAACATAATAATAACACGAATAAAAAAGGAGAGGTGACAGTGAAGGGAGCACATATAAATGAATAGCAATGACAATATAAAAAGTACATATAGAAGACACTACAAGTCAAAGCATGAAGAAGCATTTAAATATTGCTTATCGACTGCCGAAAGTCATTTAGTTTTACATCAAAAATTCAATGCTTTGACTTGCGTTGACAAGTCTCGACATTTTGGATAAAGGAGAATGGTATCCATAATTAGTATGTTGGAAGGGATGTTGAACTGGATGAGTTGTAACAAATCAGGTGTATCAGTAATACTGTCGATAATTGTTACTTTTATTATTTGTTATTTGATAATAAGTTGTACCCTATTGACATTCAAGTCAACATTGGGTGCACAATTTTCTGTCGTCATCGTCAGATAGTATTACAGCTTACAGTAGTGGTACTACATAAAAAGTATACTTAGCACCTAAAAATATTATTATAGTAAAACTCTACAATTTGGTGATTTGATTGTTTTTTATATGGAAAACTACACTCTCAAACCAAACTCTCAAGTTAACTTGCCACCATTGTAATGATTGTATGTTGAAAAATACTAAATCGAGGGTTTTTTACAACTAAAATACTAACCTAAACGATTCTCAGCGGATAATATACTTTCAATGTAAAAATAAGTCAAGTTCTGGGTAACTTTGTTATAGTTTTATCAAATAATACTGTTGACAGATAATAATTTATAGAAACAAAAACACTATGTAACATTTTGGACATAAAATTTACCGACCGACATAAAATTATTCAATAATTACATGAAAACATATAAGCATTATCGACATTAGATTTAGCGTATCAACAAAGACCAGCTGTATTTATAAAATGGAGATAAAGGGGTTTACTTACGGATCGCCACATTTCTCAGCCGCATCTAGACTACAATCGCAACTATTCTCCATTTGAACTTGAACAGCCTGGTGAAATATATTAAATGGAAAACTGTTTTACTGGTCAAGTAGTCTTTAAAATAGTCGTGTTAATAACACGAACCGCGAACGGTGAGTTTGAGTTTGAAATATTTTCGAATGATGGAATTCTGTTTTCCGTTGACTTTGAAAAACTGACATTTGAAAACTTCCGAACGGCTCGAACTTTCAACAGGTCTCGCCTGTGTTGTTAAATAAATTTTAGCAGTACTTACTTATGTTTATGTAAATGTTTTTCTGTTTGATTGATAATAAAAATAATAACCCTGGAAAAATTACTCTAAAATTAGAAATATTATCATATGATGGGTTGTTTCAAAATTTTTTATGAATTCATCAAATATTTGAAGTTAATTTTCACGAACTGTGCAAGTTCTATTTAAGTTCTGTGATTATTTTAGTTTCATGCAGCAACTGGCCTATAGTGATATAATAATAGAACTTGAATAGAACCTCCACAGAACGTGAAAATTAACTTCAAATATTTGATGAATTCATTAATGTTTTTTAAACAACCCAACTTAAATGTATTTATCCAGGCCTCTTCAAGTCTCGCCTTTTTCCATTGACAAATCCTGGGCGAATATGCGAGCGAAGCCGGTGGCAAAAGCTAGTAATACTATATTTTTTAAGACAATTGTAATATCAGATATCCTTTTTCTTTCTTTCTTTTTTTATCCCCTTTTCTTCATTCGGTTATATTACTTATCTATTATTTGTTTTAAATATATAAAAATGTACTATGTACATATACGATATACATACATGATTTTTTTTTAACTGTTAATTATCCATTCTTTATTTTATATAGTATAGAAAAAAAAAACCTTTGTTAAATTTGTGATATACATTCGTTTTCTCCGCCTTTTTAACACGAGCTTTGCTCTTAACAAAGGTGTAAGACGTATTACCTAATGTATTTTTGAAAAAAAAAAAACATTATTTAATGTATAAAAACATGTAATTTTTGTACCATATAAATAAAAATATGTCTTTGGTATATATAAAGTAATAATATTTGGTAATATATAAAAAGGTCAATTTGGAATTAAATAACAACATGTAATAATTATTATTACTTGTTATTATCATATACTTACAACTGTTATTTGTTGTTCTTCCATTTAGTTCGGATAACATATTTTTTATTTTATGATAGTGTAAATAATAAATGTTTTGTTAAACAATTGTTATATGTAAGGCCGGTCTCCTGCGATCGTTTCCACAAGCAATACCTCAAACATTACCACAAACATAGAGCGGGGCCACAATGCTTTTGGTTCCTCACCTAACCATCCACAAAATGTGTATGTGTTTTTGTGGGAGGAGACCGGCCTGTAAGCTCTCATAGTATTATTTCAACTCTTTCCTGCCTCATATAAAAAACCTTATTCACAAGCAGTCATCCATCTGTTCATTTCTTTATATTGAAGTTTTCAAAAGTAAATAATTTAACTACTCAACAATACTTTATTTATTCATGACAAGTATTAGTAGGTACAAAACATTAACACATTAATTCAGTATTATTAATAGTCGTAAATATTACATTCTAATTAATGGAAGATCATAATGAAGAAAAACTTAAGTAGATATCCCTTTTTTAAGCTATTCAGCTTATCGGTGGTTGAACTATATTTGTGATTGTATACATTTTCCTTCATTTCCAGCAGAATTTTTCTTTCCACGACTGTTAGCATTGGTTGGACTGTTGAAAAATAATTATTTTAAGTAAAAAAAGAAATTTTAACAAAATGCAGTTATGTTCTTTACCTTTCACGAAAGAAAAGAGGATTTTTATATGATATGTCCATAAGGCTGTTGATGTTACCACACACTACATTAAAAATATACATAATTTGATATTGCATGTTGTAGGTTTGAATTATGAAATCACTCACATAGCAGACCACGAGGAAGGTTGACTGGCTACGCTCAACTGATGAGGTAGGTTATTATCACACAATAAGTAATGACAGCTCTGGCCCAGGAGAGAAGGTATCTGACTCTTCAAGTCATTCATGAACTTATCAATTATGCGTTTCTGGGGATAAAAAAATATGGTGGAGTGCATTTTTATAATACTACAAAGGAAATTTGGATTTTATAGTATAATTCAGAACTCCGCACAAACGGAAAATTTGAGTCTGAAACCTTTCAGTCTTCTCAGAAATACTTCTGAGGCCATCATGCCGTTCTCCGCTGCGGTTGGCAGATGATACATTTTTTTTATTTTTTTATTTCTTCTTCACAGTTTAAATACATTTTTAGCATGTAATTATTAACCCCACTAGGATTCACCTGCATCGGGGTTAATAATTTCACAATTTAATTAGGTATCTATCTAATATGTAATAATATTTTATTTCTTTCTTTCTTTTAGACTGAGAGAGGGGTTCTTGCTTATGAATAATTTAAGATATCTATGTAACATCTTTCAACAAAATTGTAAATTTTTTTTTTCTTACTTTTTTTATAATTCGGTAACATACCTATTTGCAAGAATTAAAAGGCTTTTTATTTTATTTTATTTTTATATAATATGGCAGACTGTACTACAATATACCCTCCCAGTCCTGCTGGAATAAAAACTTAAATAAATAAATAAAATAATAATAAAAAAATTACATATTATACTTTTCCGATCCACAACAACAATAAAATAATGGGTTTACGCATTATGTTTTATGTATTAACAGATCCCAGAGGGTGCGAAAGGTTCCTTAGTAAGCTGAATGTACCAGTGGTAATCCCAGTCCAAATTGAAATATATATGTATTCTAATCTATTTAAAACAAGTACCTACTTTTTACAGGTAGGTACCTTCCTAAAATGTATCTCTACAAAAAAAATGCATTTGATGAGTTGCCGAATAGGGCGGTGTTAGGATTATGGGGGCAGTATTTACCTGATCTGGTGGCAGTGTTAGAAGGGGTTCATGAGGACGCAGGCAGCACATGGGGTATGTGTAGAGGTGGGCCAGGGGGCGGAAGTGTATCTCACAGTACAGCTGCCCTTCACCGTTCTCAGGGATACGATAACCATACTGCCACAAAAGTTATATCAATTACTATATGTACATGTTTTGTAACTGGCAAGTCAACCACGACCAATTACATAAACACTATATTTGTGTAGCTCAGTACAATCAGATTCAATTTACACTGATTTCTCGAAAGTATTTTACAAAATAAATATTTTTGAACTTATCAAAATAATATCCTCTCGCAAAACTAGTAGCCCTTGGTATACTTACATTAGTTGGTCCTAAAATGGCTGAATCATTACCTCTGTAACCTGCAGATTATTTTGCTAATCTGATTCTGCAGTGTGGCATAGTTGACTGCCATGACTCTCCTCGTACATATTGATATTCCAGCATAAAGAAAATAGTAATGCATACTGCATCGTACCATTTTGAAAACACACTCTCTACTATGTAACAATTTCTAGACATTTTGTTTTGAAGAGTTTTAATTTTCAATGTACATTTGTTACTTAAATTAAAATTTTTAAAACTAGATTCAGGGAACATGAACTTTGTTTACGAAATAAAAACTACTCCGAGTTTGCTAACCATCTAATAGAGTCAGGTCACAGCTTTAAAAAAGAAAACACTAAGTTTAAACATTGCAATATAAATTCATATTTTAATTGGTGCGCTTTAGAAACTTTAGAAATTAACAAAAAAATTAAATCTAAAATTAATTTAGTTAATAAAATAATAGCACCATGTAACTCACCTTTACTTACGATGTTTCCAAGTAACATTGACTCCTCCCACCTTTCTCCCACTCCTCCAAAATATCCCCTCCCACTACCCCCACCTAATTAATTTTTGTACTTGTATAGAATTTTTAAGTTTGCTCGTGAATGACACGGATGTTTTGATAATACATATCGGTCGCAGAAAATTTAAAATTTGAGTAACAAATGTACATTGAAAATTAAAACTCTTCAAAACAAAATGTCTAGAATTATTAAGTTGGGAGGCTGTATGTCAAGGAAAAACCTGGTTAGCAATAAGTTAGAAGCTGCGTAAAGTACAAGTAAATAACTTACAATGTTTTTCCAGTGTCTCCTCAAGTCTTTGTACGAGTTGAAAGCTGAAGACTTCGGCATCTGCTTATGTATATTTATTATGCGTCCTCTTTTTAAACTGTAGATTCAGAGAAACATGTAAACATAGCCTATTCAATAAAGGTACTATTTTTTTTAAATAAAAATATGAGATATTTCTTAAAATTTACAGTAAAGACCATTTCACTGCCAGCCAAGGGTACTATTTACCAAATATCGATCAACTCATTGTGTTGACCACACAAGAGTCTCATCTGCAAGGAGTCAGTATGATACCTCTAATACATTGTGAGAAACATGAGGGTTGGCAGAATCTGGCTAGTCAGAAATGGTCTCTAAACATAACTTATACTAAATGATTGTTTTATGGAGTATAAAATATAAATATAATATATTTTACCAAGTATAAAACTCTATGAATATTACTTAACTCATTGTCAAGCGCAATATTATTACTATGAATAAGAATATAATATAATAGAAATAATATAATAATAGAATATAATATATAAGAATAGTTGTCAAGCACAATATTATGTATTACCATGATGTAACAATAATTATAGTTGGATTGCGGACTTTGCGGAACTCTCAAAGGAAGAAGAAATCAAACCGTAGTTGACGGTTCTTCTTCTTCTCCCCACCATATCAATCCGGGGGGTCCCACAAGGATCTGTGCTAACACCAACGCTGTCATTGTTCCACATCAACGATCTCGTTGAATGTGCACCAATTCATTGCTACGCTGATGACAGCACCGTTCACGAGGGTTATCTTTTTGACAAGCCCCCTTCCACTTATGATGTCCGAACAGTTCGGGAAGTTTTGAGACAAAAACTGACCACCACCTCAAGAAGGTGTGCCTGGGGCAAGGCCAACCTGGCCAGTTTCAACGTCTCAAAACTAAAGCATGTCTGATTTCGGCAAATAGGGAGATTAATGACTGTCTGGTGTAAATTGATGGAATCACCCTTCCCATTAAAGACTCTATTGAAATGCTTGGAGTAAGTATATCAGGCTCAAGTATCGAGACCCACATAAGCCCGAGTAAATCTGGCTTCCAAGAAACTCGGCATCTTTTATAGGGCTAGCAGATACTTCAATAGTGTGCTGCAGCTTAACGGCTGTTAATCCTTTACAAATCTCAATCATGCCCTACAATTGAATACGGGATCTACTTTTGGGCTGAAGCCCCACAATACTTGATTAACCTACATGATTCCGTTCAAAGGAGGGCGGTCCATCTAATTGACAATCCGTTGTTAACAGACCGATTGCCATCTCTAATGCACAGACCCAATGCGGCCTGCTGAGTCTGTTCTACAGGTATTTTAATAGAGACTGCTCCAAGGAGCTAGCAGCATTGATCCCCGGTGCATGCATGAAACTCGACGGACACGAATGGATCACTCGTTCCAGGTGATGTTGGCTTTATGGTAACGGGTTGGTTCTTCGACTCGTTTTTGTGCAAGTCGGCATGTATGTGGAACGAGCTACCAGCATCTGTTTTTCCTCCTTCATATAATACGGGCCTCTTCAAGACCAACATTAATAAAGCCCTTCTTACAGGCCCTCCCTTAACACGCCATACAACGCTGCCCAACTGGGTGGTGACATAGTTTCCCTGCCTTTACACCGTTCAGACAGGGGCGCTCTATAATAATGTATCATGGTATGAAAAAATACCTCGGTAGAACATGGAGCCACTGATCAAGCAAGGAAGTCTCGGTGAGAATAGCATCAGTAGTATTGGTAAAGTCTTCCAGAGCCTTGGGAGACAGTCCGAGATCCCCCAAGTGGATGACGCCCAGACGGGCCTTGTAACACTTTATATCCAGTGATATAACATCATCTGTTTTAAAAAAGATTGTCAAATTTTTAAATCTTACAACTCTAGCTCACTGAAAAGTGATGGGCTGCCCCTGACGGCAACCATATTGTATACATGCAAAGGATACTAAACAACCATTTGACTGCAATCCTGTCACTGCATGGACAGGCAGAATCACTTCACAACTCTGTCCTGACACGCACTACTAGCTTCATTCACATTCACACATTGTGTAGTGTTTGTACTGACTCTTAAGTTATTTATAAAGTTTTCACATTGCACTACACTATACATTTTACTATTCATATGTAAAAGCCCCTAAAAAGGGCGTTAATGAATAAATAAAAACTAGTACCAGCGAGAGCTCGTACATACATCATCAATGATCGTCCCCTTCCTTCTCACACTTCTTGAATGAAAACAAAAAATACAGAATATACTAGAACAATGACGTCACATACGATCTCTCGCTGGACTAGTGTATTTGTGTGAAAAGTTGGTACCAGTGGTGACATTCGAAAATGATCTATAGAATCTCTTTATTAGTAGTACTGTCTAAATAAATTATTTTATATCAGCTGGAGAAGACTTACCAGCTACATGTACGCCAAAGGTGACAGCATCCAGAGGAACATCTGCTGTGAGGAAGTCCCTCCCAGCCAGAAGGGTGTTTGTTCCCACCATGTTCCACTGCGGAGCGAGGCGAGCGCCCAGACTATACCTGTAGCAAGCCTCTAGGCTGGCTGCACTAGCCTCTTTGGAGCGTACTACCTGAAAGAACAAAATTAATGACAATGGTAACATATAATGGCAGTGGGACGTGAAACATTCACTTCGCCCAATTTAATCAAAAGTCACCCCCCAACACACAATTTTGAGAGTTTACAATTTGAAAATTAGAATATGGAGATGAAATCAGATTTTTTTATTTTTTATTTAATTAAAATTAAATTTTATAATGTTATTATCAAGCTCTGCCCAGTATTTTGATATGTATTTTTGTTACAGCTACATGTACGCCAATTTAATTTTAATTCAATTTAATTAGAATTAAATTTTTAAAAATAAATGGGGTTCTATGAATTAAAAACAAAAACAATTAATATATGAAATCAGATGTTTATTTTTCAAATGTTTATAAGGGAAACTTCACTGGTTAGTGCAACCAAGTAAACAATCAAATTTTCAAAATGTGGATACAAAATTATAGTGTCCATTTTAAAGCATTAAAAAAAATAACGCCGCCTGCAGATGAGGTACTTTATATGCAGCCACAATAAGTTAGAAACTATTCCCAAAAATCATACAAATTAAAAAAAGTCTCCCAAATAAAATCTCTCATGTTTACTTGCAAGTTTGTCAAAACATGTGTTTGTGGTTTTAATGACTTTGCCTGAATTTGAACGATATCATCTACGTATTGTGAGTTTGATGATCATCAATTCTTCATCCACATTATTCATTAGATACAATAATATCATATCACTACTTTACATAACTTTTGTTGGAAGAAGGGTCAAGATATTTTTGCGCTGCAGCTGGAATCGAGCCCACAAACTTTAGATTCAAAGTTACGGAGGCAACATTGTCAGATTACAATCAATGATAATTTTTCAGGTACATAAGTGTAAGATGAATATATGTACCTGAATAAATTATGAAATGATGCAATTATGATTGATTTTCACAAATATATTACAAATTTTTGGGAATATACCTTTATATTGAATTTCTGCAGTGTTGTGCGAAATTTTTTAATGTCCAAATCTGTCTTTTGAAAGAGAATATTAATCAGACTGCTATCATATCCATCAGGAGACACCAATAATTGGGGCACCGAGAATATGAGCATCCTGAAAAAATCAAAATGAATGTACAAATTAAAAAATTTTGGGTTAATTTTTCACAATTTTTTTTGATTATGTCGACGCTGGAAAGGTAAAATGGTTAAAGCGCAATACAGTGGAAAGGAAAAATGGCTCAAGCAACGTACAGCTTTTCGGTGCCTCAGCCATTCTTCCTTTCCGAAATAAGAAGGAAAACGGAAGACTGACTATCAAAATAGACAAAAAAATTGAGTAATGATTAATTTCCGAGAACCTTCCTCAATAAATTTAATAGGGATAAGAAAGGCAAAAATTCAATTTTATTTCTCCATTAAACACTATCAACGATATCAACCCCATACACCATCAGCCGAGAGACAATATAGGATTAATAATGGTAAGGCATTCCTGAGAAAGGCTTTGAAGGAGTTTTTAAATATTGTTTATAAGTTTTAATTTTACCTGCACTTCAATATTTGCAAATGAAAGTCAGAAATGGCGCTGATATCCTGATTTCGATTTCTGTTTATCGAGCAAACTAAATTAGTAAGGTTTCGGAGCGGAGGCGTGCTCAAATAAATAATGTGACGGTTCTGGTGCCTTAAAGCCATCGAAATAGAAATTAGAGAGATTCGCGGTTAGGCCACAAAAAACTTAAACAACAAACTTTTGTTTTTTCGCACTTTCCCGCCCATAAAAGTATCATAGAGAAAATTGTGTCATCAGCTATGGGCTGTTTTCGCATGATTTTTGCAGCCAGGTGCCTCGAGATCCGGTTTGCACACAAGAACATAGTAGTATATCACTGTCCAAAATCTCGAATACTTTTCTTCGATGGGTAGTAATTTTCTTCACAATAATATTATTCGTGGCACTTTCTTCGACCTGTTGTGTGTAGTTTTTAATAAACCCTGAGGAAAAGAGAAACATTTCGGTTTTATATACATAAAAGTGGTTAAAACAAAGAAATCTTTTAATTTAAAATTAAAAAATATTAATTAAAAATATGTTCCCATATCATATGTTAATAATTCAATCTGACTATTACGCTTTTTTACCCCAGGGGTTAACCTAGTGATTCTTAACGGTGGCGCCAGCGCCTCCCTGGGGGCGTTTTTAAATTTTTAGCATTTGGGGGGCGCTGCAGAAGTTCGAGTGGGCGTTGTGTCAAAAGGGGAGTTGGGGGCCTCCGCCCACTGGTCTTATCAAAGTATCTTTTATCAATGTGATGACATCAATCACATTACTTTCTCTTCCATAATATGTTTGCATTTGTTCTTGCAGTATTATTATGTACAGTTAGTTGTACAGGTTCCTATTTTTGGGAACCTGTACATCTTTTTTAAAATATGAAGTAACTTTAAAAAATGGCCAAGATCTCCCTTAGGATGAAAGCCAAATAAATAAATATATATGTATATGTATATGAATGTGATGAAATAATACGTGTAACTAGAGGTCTCAATTTATTTCGAATAAATTTTCAAATCCCCTCCCTCCAATTAGGGTTGAATCTCCCCTCCCCCCCTCATAAATGTCATAGCCACGCCACTGCTTATTCATATTATTTTTTTCACAAAATCATAAAATGATAACGTTTTGAAGTAAAACTTCTTTACGCACGCTTGACTTGGGGAGTAAGCTGGTGAATGCGTGACGAGAGCGTTACTGGGTGAGGCGAACGGAAGTTGAGAGGGAGATATAAGTTAGTGAAGATAGAAAGAGAGAGAGTTACGTTTCGTATAATACTGTAGGGGCAAGAGAGAGAGGTGCGAGCACACATTTTCTTTCTCTCATAGCCAGCTACGTTTCGTGTATCTAAGACACAGTGCAGGCCTATTGTCTCTATCACACTGTAGGAGCAAGAGAGAGCAGTGCACGCGCACATTTTCTTTCTCTCTTCTTTTATAAGTTAGTTAAGTTTTTTCAGTCGTGTGGTCTAAAGCACACTCGGTTTTTCTTGTTTAATCACTTCGAATACACTTTTTCTTGTTAAAATTGATTCTAGAACCTAGTACTCGAATGTATCATATATTATAATTATTTTAATGCAATCTGCTTAACTTTACTTAATACTTTATGAATCATCATGTACCTATCTACCGAATATGAATATGTTAATTTGACTGTCCTAGAAAGGGAGACCTTACTAGTTAGACAGTCAAAGCTTCCTTATACTGAATGTATTTTATAACAAATAAAATAAATTAAAATAAAAATGACCATATAATCATGATATAATCACACTGAGGGGAGCACTTCTGGGTAATCCACTTCTCAGATAGATTGTACTAGAAAAATAATAAAAAATATATATATATGTTAGTATATTTCTGTCAAATTTGGGAATCGCTCAGGAATAAAGATTGTTTTTCAATTGTTTGGCGTAAAAAACTGAAACATTGTTTGATTTATATATTAGATAGGTTGTAATTTAATATTTAATCAATCTAGAACACCCGAAAAAGTATTCATTCCATTAAAATAAAGTATTTAATATTAAAATTTTAGAGTGCCTTTTGTTACTTCCAGAAACTGACTAGTAGCAATTGCTTGCAGTGATTATTTCTTTCAAGTTAATAATTTGTGTGTAGGTGTGTATTGTTTCTCTTAAATTGTAAAGCCTGCTCATCTCGACACAGGACTGCCCTGACCTAGTGAGATGAGCGACTTATTTTTTATTTTTTTGTATTTTAATAATATTTTTTGTTACAGATCTTATTGTCTATTTTCAACTACCCCTCAAGGCTAACGCCCTTGTTGTGATAGTCATTTTTTGCTTTTCAGTTTGCTTTTGTTGCACAATTTATTGGATAAATAAATAAAATAAAAATGATAAAATGTAGAATCCTGATCGATTTTAATATTTCTCATTTATGTTTGTATGATATTTTGTCTTTGGTTTTCTACTGCAAGTTTTCTATTAGTTTTCTATGTTGATGTCCGAGTTTGTTGTCTTTGAAATTTTATTTCTGTTGTGTAGATTCAATTTATAAATGAAACAATATCTGACATTGTGCTAAAGTGAAGTTCTTCGCAATTATCAATAGTTTATTTGTGTTTTACAAGCTGTCTGTGAAGTTTCATTAGGTCTAAAGAGTTTCTCTCTCGGCATCAGTTTTGTCAGTTCAATGACCTTGGTACTGTCAGTTGTACGGCCATATTTGAGGTGATGTGGGTGAACGGTTTATATTCTAAATACTATTTGACGAATGATCAATGTTTACAGTATTAGATTAACTACAGTGGTTTCTTAATCTACCTAAAATGGATTCTGGAGACCGGGGTGAGTCAAAATGTAAGCTAAACCTTTTATTATTTCGTGACCTGTTTAACAATGAATGTGTTTTGTTTGTTAGCTGATGCACTATTGAGTTGTCTATTAGTGGTAGAATGTGTGAAATCAGGGAAATATTATGTTCTGTCTTATGTGCTTTAAGTGTACATTATTATATCCACATACATAATTCTCACTTCCTGGTTGCACGTTTCCCTGATGCCATTTTTTCTAACCCAACATTGGCTACATAATACAATATATTACAGTTCAATTGCATTTTAAACATGTTATACGATCCATTTCTATATGGTTTTATCTGAAATGCACTTTGATGTTAAAGTGATATATGTATTTAAAATAGGAGGAATTTATTATGTCAGCTAAGTGAGCTGGCTTCTGTCAATATAATAAATATCTCAATGGTTTCTATGTTGTAAGCCTGGAGCCTGGATTGACAGTCTTTTACACCAAGTATTTTCTCATTTGGTGTAGTTCTATCAATATTATTAATTGATTTGTTTTAATTATTTATGTGCCCCATTCAAAGTACTCTATCTGCAAACCTGTCACATTACAGGAAGGAACTTAAATTTTTTTCATAGATTTGACGTAAATTATCATAATAGTATTGCTAGTAGTAAAACTGATATAATATATTCTTAACACTGGACTCGTGCTAACACAAATACTCGCTACCGGTTGCGCTGGACCCAGTATAATGTCATATGTTTATTCCAAAACTGTTCAATAAAAGTGAATGTTTTCTTTCTTATAAGGATTAATGTGTTAATAAAAAAAGACAATATTCAATCAAATACCAATTATTTATTGTTTTTACTGAATCAAATAGTTACTACAAAAATAAAAGGAATTTTACCATACTTTTATGACAAGATTAAGGCTTATAATTTCTGTAATTATTTATTTCAAGCAAAATATTCTATAATTTCTTACAGTACTATAATGAACCTACTTAGACAAATAATAACGAGAGATCAATATCATTGTAGAAAAAAAAACTCTGATAATTAACAAAATATAAAATATCTTCTTTGGAATAAAATCACATCTCTACGTTGTTCTGTCTCTTTCTACTACAAATTTAATTATAACAACTTGAACAAATGTGCTTCATATGCTCTCCACAAATTGTTGGTATATTGCATTTTATACAAAAAAACTTTGGTTTTTCTAGTTACATAGGCCGCAACACACTTTTCGTCCACTCATCAGTCATAGTCTTCGGTTTCAGAAAAGTCTTCGGTTTCAGAAAAGTCTTCGTTTTCTATTTCTTCATTGAGATATTCTTCCATTTCATTAGGTCTCAAAAACCTATAAGTAGACATTTTCTATGAAATAAAGTAAAAAAAAGGTAAATACATAGTAATAACGTGATGGAAAAGACACTTAAGTACGTATTTAGTCGCTACCCGGTCCAGCGGACCCGTACACATCTTTTACGTCACTAGTACGCAGCGCGCTAACTGACGATGTGGACAATCTGTCGTGTTACACTATCGTTGAAAGGTACTAAGAGCGGCAACGTCGCAATCGTCAAAATTTTAAAGTTACTACACAAAATATGAAGAACTGGGTCCATTAGACCCATTAGCAAGTCCTTAAGAGATTTAATTTAACTGGCAGAGGAAGGATCAAAGTAGACATATAAATGAGATTTCTGAGGCACACTTGTGGTAAAACTTTGTATCACCGTGTTAAAAATTTGGAGGTCTGGAAAGAATGTAAGAGTATCAGGTGAGAATGTGAGATTAAGTAAGGGATGCTTAGATAGTTTGGGCATGCAGAACAAATGAATGAAGATTATGACCCGGAAGTTAATGGAAGAAGAAGTTGGGGAGGCCCGAGGAATACATGTCGGGTCATGTCATGACTCAGAATAATAGAAGAGTATGTATGACATGATATATGAATGTGAATGAAGCAAGGAGTATGTACCGAGTCACAGTTTTGTTGTTTGTTTATTATATATTTTTATTGTTTTTATTTAGTTAATTTTTTATTGTATATTTAAGTATGTTATTTATCGAACGTACAAAAACTCATTTTACTTTTGAAAAGTATCAGATATAGAACATTTAAATATTAAATCTTAAATTTATTCATAAAACGGCAAAAGATGTTCTAAAAATACACCAGAATTTTTATACATATTATCGGAGTAGGTTCTTTGTTTCAATCTGCCAAAAGATGGCATTTAGTCTCAGTAATAATGAATTGCAATGAACGGCAATTATATCTTAACACAATTTATTTTGTAACAAAACAAAAAGGACACTTGCACAGAGTGATTCTTATTTTTATATTCTGGCAAAGTGACTTTTAATCAAATAGGATTGAACACCTGGTTCCCGTAGTGTGACATGATATAACAATTATTCAGAAATAATGGGACGATTGACAGAGTAGGTTAAGGCCTGCATTAATCACAAACCTCTTTTAACCCTGACCCAACACTGATTGCCAAATAATGAGGTAGGCAGTTAGATTCAAATATATCTGTGAAATGGTTGAGGACTGAGGATAATTTTGTTTTTTTTTTTAAAGAAGTTACTTTGAAAGAATAATTTAGATAAATGTTATTATGTACTTTATTACTTGAAGCTAGTTCGTACATAGTATGTCGTACCATATAAGAGACTTAGTTGCGTTTTCGGATGACCAAATAGATTTCTCCATTAATTCTCAAACAGCTTGGGATCTTAAATTTGGGAGGCGGGAATGGGTACTTTATTGGATAACCAACACCTCTGCCATAGGTCACCCAAGTGGTTTGCTACGTTTGGTGATTTAGCAGGGATGCCTGGGTTCATGGGGTGAGGTTTGTCTAGGTCTTGGAGGCGGACGACCGGGACACAGTGAACCCCAGATTTCTACCCACCCCTAAACCCTTTTCCTTCCTAGAACTCTCCTCTCCTTCCTTTCCTAAAAAAACCCTCCATACAGCATCCCCAAAGATGACATAGGTCCTGAGGGATATTATTTTCCTCGGGATCTCCTGTGTGGAGCTCATGTAAAAAAAAGCTACGATAATATGAACATAGCTGTTTTCTATTATGTATTTCATTTCGGTAAGTTCATTCATTATAGTTCTATTTTGATAATTTGCTTTGATATTTGACATATCTGGATTCAAAATGGGATTTTGAATTTTTTTGTTTTTTTATCGCTATCTAGTATCTGTAATTTTCTTTCTTTGACTTTAAAACATTGTATGGAAAAAATTCGGTTTACTGGCCAAATTCCTAAAAATACAAACTAGTTATTTTTATACTAACTATGGGCCGGGGAATACGAATCTGAAAGAATTAGGCGGCGGCAAGCAATATTAACTGAATTATACGACTTTAAAATTTTTTTTGACACCTCTAGGAAAATGGCCATTTTGGAAACATTCTGATTCCTAGAAAATCAAACTAGTTATTTTTATACTAACTTTGGGCCGGGGAATCCGAATCTGAAAGAATTAGGCGGCGGCAAGCAATATTAACAGAATTACACGACTTTTAAATTTTCAATAAACACAAGCCATCTTTAAAGCATTTTAACACATGAAAACCATAGAAAAACAACAATTTGAGTGTGGCCATCCCTAAAACAAAATCAAAAACTAATTATATCAATAACGTAAAACTTTCCGACGCGATAATTCTTCAAATGATAATTCATCACATAACACATTAACCTGATGAATTATGACTATCTCAACGGCCGTATTCTTAAACCAAAAGTATGAAAATTCGTAGTCTTAAAAAGTTGTTACCTAGACCGGTCACCAATATCAATGTTATTATATAAAACCTAACCTAACCTAACCTAACCTAATCTAACCTAACCTAACCCAACATGGTTTGTGCCCCTTTATACCGCCTGCTCGCGTCAATTTAAAAAAACATCCCAGTTTTCAAGTAGTTTAGCGGCTACGCTAGGTTTGTATAACATGGTTTGTGCCCCTTTATACCGCCTGCTCGCGTCAATTTAAAAAAACATCCCAGTTTTCAAGTAGTTTAGCTGCTACGCTAGGTTTGTGTAACATGGTTTGTGCCCCTTTATACCGCCTGCTCGCGTCAATTTAAAAAAACATCCCAGTTTTCAAGTAGTTTAGCGGCTACGCTAGGTTTGTATAACATGGTTTGTGCCCCTTTATACCGCCTGCTCGCGTCAATTTAAAAAAACATCCCAGTTTTCAAGTAGTTTAGCTGCTACGCTAGGTTTGTGTAACATGGTTTGTGCCCCTTTATACCGCCTGCTCGCGTCAATTTAAAAAAACATCCCAGTTTTCAAGTAGTTTAGCGGCTACGCTAGGTTTAGGTAGCATGGTTTGTGATACAAAAGTGAGTAAAATTTATAAAAAGTAAGTACTTAAATTATAAACATATCATTTTACGTTATTGATATTACTGCTTAATGGCAACACTTAATTTTATGTGATGTAACATCTTTATTCTTTTTCTATGGTTTTCATGTGTTAAAATGCTTTAAAGATGGCTTGTGTTTATTGAAAATTTAAAAGTCGTGTAATTCTGTTAATATTGCTTGCCGCCGCCTAATTCTTTCAGATTCGGATTCCCCGGCCCAAAGTTAGTATAAAAATAACTAGTTTGATTTTCTAGGAATCAGAATGTTTCCAAAATGGCCATTTTCCTAGAGGTGTCAAAAAAATTTTTAAAGTCGTATAATTCAGTTAATATTGCTTGCCGCCGCCTAATTCTTTCAGATTCGTATTCCCCGGCCCATAGTTAGTATAAAAATAACTAGTTTGTATTTTTAGGAATTTGGCCAGTAAACCGAACTTTAGCCCATTGTATTGCTTTTATATACTAAGTTTGGGCTAAAATAAATAATTCTTAAATTTTCCAATTCCCTTAGCTTTTACATAAAAAAAATGTTTTCTTACATATAATAATAATATCTATTACCTATAATCATTTTAATAAAAAAAATTATTTGATCATTAGCTTGTTATACATCATAATATTATTTGACTTGACAATCAGTGTTGCCAACTCGATTTTTAAAATAAAGTCAGAGACACCCAAAAAGGTGGTAAAATAGAGCTGAAATCTTGTATGGCCTAAGATGGGACCAATTAATTAACCAAATTCGCAATCCCGGGGGAAGAAGGGGCCGTGGCTAGGGAAATTCTTGGAAGAAATAAACCTGTACCTTCGAATTTTCGGGTAGGGAGGAGGGGGGGGGGGGGGGGTGAACAAAGAATTTATTTTCGTTTCCTAGGAAGGGGAAGGGGGTATTGCGGCTAGATTAAGTCTGAGGTACAAACCAAATTTTTAATACGAAAATAACCGTGACCTAAATTTTTCGTTCGATCATGAGTTTTGTATAAAAAGTGGATAGAGCTAGATTATCTGAAAAAAAACGAGCTAAGAAGCCAAATCTCATATTTTTTAGCTAAATCTATCTCTAAAGGAGCTGAGTTGGCAACACTGTTGACAATTTTGACAAAAAGGTCACTGCTCAGTGCTCAGCTGCACATTCCGGACCAGGAATGCAGCTGCTTTTCAGCAGTGCCTCTAATATGTAAATACAAATAAAATAAAAATTGAGTTTAAATCAGACAATCAAAATTCAAATTAAATTAAATCAAATAAAATAAAATTCAAAAACATAATCACTAACACAAATAGGTATCCCTTACAATAGGCATTTCTAATAAATTCTATCAATTATTTTGTTGCGCGGCTGACTTTACTTATAATAATATATGTAAATAATGTCTGCAGATATAAACTTATTTTTCAATTTCCCTTGGATAACTTCGAAGCTTATTTTCAATGCTCGATCAATTATATAATTGAACATTGCAACACTCCATGAAATTTTTCAATTGCTATTAATAATAATAATAATTGGATAATTTGTAGAGCGCCGTTTTTGTGAAGTATCAACTGCAAATATGTACTTCAAAATTGTACGCTTTTTTGCATTTTTTGCGCTCAAAATTTTAGGTTAGATTTTTATGATTGTTTTTTTCATAATTTTTATTGACTCTCACTTTTCAAAAGCGTTCCGATTATTTGTCATGGAACCCTCAAATGGTGACCGGACAACTCAGAACCTCCTTTAAAAGTCATTAAAAGTGATGAAAAAAAATGGTTACACAGGTTACGTTCAGTGGCGGCTGGTGTTCATAAAATTAGGTGGTGCGCTAAAATAGTAATAATAATGGTCTTTATTTCAAGATGTGGGAAGGTGAGTGCAATCCCACACATCCCATAGAGATATCCCATAAATCTTGGACCTACCTACTCTAATTAAAATAAATTCAATTATGAAAAAATCCTATCTTTTTGTAAATTAGGTCGATCCTTCATTATCGCTGGGTGCATGCAACACATTGAGTCTAAATTAATTGTATTTATTAAGATAGATTAAATTCTTTTAAAGTTTAACAACATCGTTCAATCTAAACAGACGTCATAAGGATTGTGAGGAACAACTCACTGAAAAAGCATTCCATATTCCAATATTTTAAAAGAGTTCTAGTAAAATAAATATTGATCCATCACCATTTGTAAAGTCGCCGCGATTGTAAATTCAAATTCAATATCAGTTGACTCCTATCCAGAAAATTGTATGTAGATACTTATTGGCACGAAAATCGAGTTAAAAAAATGTTCAGTTTATCACCCATCCGAAAGTCTTCCTTACGCTCCGAAACTCCAATGAAATATATACTGTCATAACTCTCATAACAAATAATGTCCGCAATGTTTATGTTGTTATGCTGTCGTTGGTCGATGCTGAGTGAAACATAGCATGAAAAAGAGTAGATATTAAAATAAAGACACGATATGGATAATAATATGACACAAACGTGTCCCCGTTTACATGCTACAGAACGAACCATTCCTTTTGATGTGGTGGAAATTTTTGGATCGTCACCTGCGATTTCGTAAAATTTGCAAAGCATTCAACCTACCTACGATTTTGGCTTGTTATAGAATTATAGAAGAACTCCTGTGATCGCTTTACAAAACGAACCACCATTCTGAATATAGGCACACAACGATCTGCTTCGTTACGCGCGCAGTCCAGTAGGCACCTATATTACGTATGCATTATAACCGAGTGTATATTGCGAACTGTGATGAGGCGTGTCGGAAATAAGTATATTTTTTGGCGCTCGGGAATTTTTAGATTTAAATTAAATAATTAGATTAGATTTAAATTAATAGATACATTTTGGGAGTGCGGCGCTCCTCCGCACCTTAGAGCTGGCCGCCACTGGTTACGTTAGGTTAGGGCTATCGGCTATTTTAAAATTATTTTTTTCATAGCTTTTAATGACTTTTCAAAGAGGTGTTGAGTTGACTTGATTCTGAGTTGGCTCACTTTCGCATTGGATTCACTTGTCATAAAACGAAACAATGATATTGTTGTAATTTTTGGCAAAATTAAATCAAAGAAAAAAGGTGTGAGGGGTTAATCTAATCTAAAAGAAAATAGGTGTCCAGGGAATCCGGGAGTTAATGTGTCTAGGGATGACGGACGTATGAATCCATCCCTCCCACTGCATTGCTCCTCCTTGATTCCCTGACGGCCCCACGACGAAGAGTCCACCCCCCCCCCCCCTTGGACCCCTGAAGGCCCCACAAGGGAAGAGTCCACTTCTTGATTCCCTAATAACCCCTCGAGGGAATAGGGCCTCATCTCTCCCCTCGACGTCTACTTGGCTCCCTGAAGGCCCCTCGAGGGAAGAACGCTTCGTCTCTCCTCTTAACTCTTCCTTGCTTCCCCGAAGGCCCCGCAAAGGAAGAATTCACGGAGGCGGCCTCAGCTCTCCTCTCCATGGTTCTTCCTCTTGATTCATCCCTGCAGACCTCGCGAAGGAATTGGCCCCAGCTCTCCTAGGTTCCCCAAACGCCCCTAGTTTTTAAATGGTCCAATTTTCGTCCCACGAGTATCAAGGGAAATAGAAGGTCCACTCCAGCAGAGCCCCGAATAAATACTCCCGAAAATGTAATAAAAAAGTTTTAATAAATAACTCCACGTATAACGTCATTGACTTTTCCACAACTTTTGTTTAGATTTTGATAGTTCTTCCAACCTAATGGGACCATCTTTCGTAATGTGGCACATAGCGGCAAAATCGTGCGAAAACAGCTCATTGGAATGCAGTGGTGTTCTTGGGAAACGGGAGCAAGGCAAAGTGTGTCGGGTTAGGGACGCCCTTGACACGAATCCTTCCCGGACCTATCCCAGGGCCCTAGGGATGGCAAGCTGTAAAGCATTGCAATGGAAATGCATATTATGCTATGAATTTATCAAGACTTCAGACGTTTGCTTTAGATATATTATTATGTATCACAAAAAAAGTATAATGTGATGCCATAAACCTCCTGGCTCTGATGAGTCAGAATTCCGATGTGAGGATTAGCGATGGGCATCATAAAAAAATCGAAACATTTGAACCTTAATGTTTTGAATTATTCTATTGACGGTTCCTCTCGACGAAATTTTTTAATTATGTTTTATTCGATTGTATTTTGAACATCTTAAAAATTCGAACAATTTGAAACGATTCAAAAATCTAAAGTTGATTTATTGCATACGACAACTCGCACATCGCTAGTTCAACTGAAATATCTTCATAACCAAATAAATGTGTCGCTATTTTTATCTGGGTGGGGTTGTAAACACGACAGGGCTGCAGATGGCCTTCTAAAAATACTTTCGCAGCAGATGATACTCTCACGTTTCAAGTCATATTTATATGTATATACAAACGAATATGAGCCGAAGGCGATTCTCTGGTAATGTGGTCACGTGCAACTACTGGCTTGCATTCGTGCCTACCTACCCTTTCCAAATTATAATATTTACTTATGATGAAAAGCATGGCAAAGTCTTGTCCCGTTGAATGCCGGTTTCATGTTTCATCTTTTAATAAAATTGAGGCAAAAGTCAGCATTACGGTCATGTAGTTATGCTTGTCAGCTGATCACAATGGAGGCGTGAGGCGTCTACTAATATCTACAGGAATTCCAAAAACTGAACAAATTGGACTAATATCTATGAGAATCCATGTTCTGACTAAAATATATACGAGGTACGTTGGAGCAATATCTATGGGAACCAAAGTAAGAACGAATATCTACAGCTCAAACTGCTGACTAATATCTATGGAACAGGTGATGTCGACGAATATCTACAGCACTGGAAGAGGTTGGGTTAGGTTAGGTTAGGTTAGGTGCTCAGCTGCCTTCTGTAGATATTAGTCCCACCTACGCTCCATAGATATTCGTCACTACCGTCATAGATATTTATCTGACCTTAGCTCTGTAGATATTAGTCTTCACTCTGAAGTTCATAGATATTTGTCCAACATATGAGCTGTAGATATTCGTCCGACATACAGGCTGTAGATATTAGTATCTGGAGTCATCACAATTTGGTCAAAAGCTAAAATGGCTTAGAGATCGTCCAAATGAGATGAGCTAATGTTCAATTGAGTCTTTTCACGCGATGATTTTTTTTTTTAATGCTTTAAGTCGGGTGGCACTGACAAATGATGGCATTCTACAAGCGGCTTTGTTCGCTGTTTTGGTATCCCCGCCCTAGTCCCTGTGATCCGTCTGACGCGGACCGCCCATCGCCTGCAGCCGCCCTCGCCCCTGCACCCTCCCCCCTCCACCACCATACCGCCCCGCCACTCCGCCAGAGACATCGATATATCGACCGCCGGAACCTTCTGTTGTCCTAGTCTCGCCCACCTCTCCATTGATAAACAAACAAACTATGTATTAACAGAACAAACACTTAAATATAATTTCATCTATTTATTTATAACTAGAAATCAAAATGTTGATAAATATTATAAATTATAGTTTACTAAATACATCTAAATTACATTTTGATCGTTTATTGAAAATAGCATCTAGTAAGTTGGTAGGGGCCTACTTCACGAAAATTATTTAAGGACATAAAATAATCAATTTAGCATCTTATCTGGTTTTTTCAAAGCTCCGTAGCTCATGATGGAAATTACAGTGGAAGCTGAAAATAGTTGCGTTGACCTGAAAATTTCTGACGGTAAAAACTGCAATTTTCATGACGGCGGAGCTCATTATTGTAGAATTTTTGCTGCTTCAGTCTTTCTGCTTGTATTTAATCATATCGTATATTCATTCACTCCGTATAAATAAGGATAGGGGATAATGTTCGTAGGAAATGTATCCTATATTATAAGTTTCGCTCATAAAAAGCATCCGGCCGCTCGCGAGCTTGTGATGCAGCTCGAAGTCCAATTGGAATCCTAAAGGAACGATCTATTTCACTTTTCACTAGGTATATAATATGTATTATTATTTTGTTTGTCGATACAAGTCGAATTAAAGTCGATGAAATATGTTTTTTTAATAGTAACAATCCGGCGTACGGTAGTGAATGGTAATAAACAAAAAAATTACCAAAACAAAAAACGACTTAAAAAAATGCACTAAAAAGTAAATAAATAATTTCGTACGATTGTTATTTTTGGAGTCGGTGTCAGCCAAGGTAACTACATACATAGGTAGTTATAGGTGAGATATGGAGATCTTGGCTGACACCGACTCCAAAAATAACAATTGTACGAAATTATTTATTTTGTTTTTAATGCATTTTTTGAAGTCGTTTTTTGTTTTGGTAAAATTTTTGTTTATTTTTTGATTTTTAGTGACGAGCGTGCGTAAAGAAGTTTTACTTTAAAAAAAGAATCATAGAAATCTGTTGGCGTAATATTGAGTTATTCGTCCATTTGTCGCGCACATACTTATTGCAAATTTAAGACATATATGGTTTTCTTATAGATCCCACTGTCAGAACTGGATAAAATTAAAATGGGACCACACGGGAAGCACCAGCTTTCTAATAAAAAAGAATCATCAATATCGGTTCTCCCAATCGAAAGTTCTGAGGTAACAAACAAAAAAAAAATACTGTCGAATTGATAACCTCCTCCTTTTCGAAGTCGTTTAAAAAGTCAGTGACGCCAAACAGCATGGTTCATGTGTTGTTTGCAATGATGACAATTGAAATCGTAGATATGAAAATAGCGATCGCGTAAAGCGAAAATTTTTGACTTTGGTGTCTAAGTGGAATCGGGCTGAAATAAGATGTCGTGTATTGTAGGCATTAGGCCCTTCGTTCATCGGGAAACCAAAACCAAACTAAAACTAGATGGTAACTGCAGATTGCATACATCTCTCACGTTGCAACTCAACTTTACGATGTCACTAATTATCTTAGCTTGTTTTTATCATAGAATGAAGAAGAACACTTTAACTGTCAACTGTCATTGTCATTTATTACATTATCACCGTCGTTCAAAAATGTGTACAGACGCCATTCTTTATTAGTTTATTATTATCAATGAAGCGGAATCGTCTATAGTCCTTTATTCGTACGCAGATTTCACTCATGTATGTGATTTGAAGAAGCAAAAAGAGAAGTAGGAGGAGGTAGGAAGAAGCAATGAATGGCAAAAATCTACGGAAAAGGATGAAGATGTAAAGAAGAAGCCAAAACAGGCAGGAAGAGACAAGAAGAAGAAAGAGCAGACGAGGTAGTAAAAAGTGCTATAAAAAGGGAAATTAGATGACCAAGAACGGCCAAAAGACGGCAGGAGACTAGGAGAGTCAACAACAGTCTGAAAGAGGCGCGAAAAATCTATAGGAAGCTGGAAGAAACAAGAGAAACCAAGAGGAGGCAAGAAGAGCCAAGAAGAGACAATAAAGGTCAAGAAGAGACGGGAAAAAGTAATAAAGAAGAAACTAGGCAAGGCTAAAAGAAGAGGAGGCAAAAAAGCAAAGACAGAGCTATAAAGGGAAAGAAGAGCCTAAAAAAGCCAAGGGAGGACACAATGATGCTGAAGACTAAAAAGAGTTAAGAAGATGAGAGCCGAAAAGAGACATAAGAGGCAGGAAGAGTCAAGAAGAGACAAGAAGAGCCACAATGAGCCAAGAAAATACGGGGAGATGCTAGGAGAGCCAAGAAGAGTTAATAAGAAGCGACAGGAAGCCAGAAGAAGCAAGAAGAGACAAAAGGTGACAAGAAGGGATAAGAACCAAAAATAAGCAAGAAGGGATAAGAAGAGCAAAAAATATAAATAAGAAGAAGCAATAAGGGGCAAAAATAAGAAAAAGGGGTAAGAATAACAAAGAAGTAGCAATAAAGAGAGAAGGAGACTCAAGAAAGTCCAAGATTAGGCAGGATGAAGCAGTAATTTGTGGGAAGAAACTAGGAGAGTTGAGAAGAAGCACGAAGAATAAAGAGGAACCAAGAAGCGAGAGAAAATACAACAAGAGAACAGAAGAATCGAGAAAAGGCAAGAAAAAAAAAGACACCAAGAAAGGGGAAAAAACAAAGAAACATAATGTAACGTATTAATTTTAATAAAAGTAAGTACTGAGAATTTATCGAAGGATTTGCTTTTATTGGTACAATTGTTGAAAATTATCGACCTGCATTCATGAAAAAATATAATTAAAATCACTGTAAAAATAAAGAATATTATAGAAAGTTGAACACTCATATCAAACCAAAAACTTGGCTGAAATGGTTTGACAATCCCGATGAGTGCTAGGTACCACAATGTACCAAAAAAACGCAAATCTGTCTTCTACCAAAAAATATTCAAAAAATCTCTCGAGGTAAAAAAAACTAAAAATTGTCATCCTCCGCCAAAAAAAGGTAAAATTGCTAAATTTCACATCACGCTTAGCTTAGTACGCATTTAAAAAAATAATACATGGTTTCAACTTAATTACTACAATAAACAACTGTTGATTTCGGAGGAGATGGTAATTTTTTTTACATTAACTCCACACAAGAAGCCCCGAGGAAAATAATTCCTGAGGAAGAAGGAAACACAGAGGCCCGCAAATCATTCCACAGCCGAGCTGTTGAACTCAAGAAGAGTTAATTGCATGCAAAAAGGCATTAAAGGTCCTTTTCTTTTTCAAAGTTAAATCACGTGTTATTTAAAAAAAATCAAAGAATTTATAATTCAAGTTCGCCAATTAATTTAAAAAATCGTGCAGCGGAATTCGACATTTTAACTTTCTTTTTGAAAAAAAAAATCTATGTTACTTAATTTCGAGTTTGTTTGTTTGAATTAATGGATGAATGACATAGAATTCTGGAAGTGGAAATTAACTCACTTCCCGAAATCCGATCGAGCTGAAACAGCAGATAGACTATTCGTAGATGATAATGCATTGTAAATTCTGGAAGTGGAAATTAACTCACTTCCCGAAATCCGATCGAGCTGAAACAGCAGATAGACTATTCGTAGATGATAATGCATTGTATCAACTTGGTGGCAATCACACTCACAAATTCGGACATAATATGCATTTCTCTGAAATTCGGTGACATTACGATAATATACACAATAAATGTCAGTCTTGTACAATCGGGATTTGGCTCTTTTGGTATAGTTGTCGACTTCAGTTCCTGGGTAGGATGGTTCAATCTTCAGTCAAACCAAAAAAAAAGTTTTAAAAGACATTTGACAATTGACCTACCTATGTATGTATTTTAGTAAAAATACGTAGTTTTTACGGGTTGATTTTTTTAACCCACATAAAGTAAAATTTCGAAATCAACTTTATACTAAGTTACAAAAATAAATCAATAATAAAAAAACACGTTACAAGTTACAACTCAATAGCCCAATACTCACGGACGGGCGTGACGTCACAGGATGAGCGACTAGCATACTGTACGAAATTTCATGCAGAAATGTTCGCCTTTGACGCCATGCTCGCCCGTGAATACTAGGATAATAATATAATATGTTGATACTCTACCCACCACATAATGAATTCCTTAGAACAGGCAAAATAATATGTCTAGCCAGGAATGAATTATCGACCTTATTATTATGACATCGAATTAATTATGACCTGGCAAAGATAATGGTAACTGCAACTTACATATATGTACGTAGGTACCTCAATTATTAAACGTACTAATTTCGGTTGTCGGTGCATGGGTGCGTTATTTTCAAATTGTATTCCTGCGTAGTCTGTAAAATTATTCAAGTACGAAGAACTTCACTTTCAAAACTTAATTTAAAAATTGGAACTGATGGGTATAAATCTATCAGACTAGCGTTATGTAGGTACCAAATTATTTTAAAAATGAATGATTGTTTATTGGAATTGTGTTTTTCTTTTGTTTAAAATTTTTGGCAGTTATGATGGATGGATAGATGTCCTAATTTTTCAAGTTTACTAACATTCGAAATGTAAATTTCTTCTTTTGAAAGGCAACGATCCTGAGGCAAATATTTTTTTATGAATAATGCTAGTGACAGAACTAGCTATAAAAGCGCCCGCGTTATTTGGCTTTGCCTACTTCCGCACAATTATTATAATATCCCGCAATTTTTTTGCTATTTTGGGCCAAGTGTTTACATTCTTACCAGTCCCAATTTCCAATGTCTTATAATCGATACCTAAATAAATTCTCACTGTTCCTAATTATTATATGGCTTTCAGCTTCACAAATCCCATAATGAATATTCCGTGATTTTTCACGGGTAATAAGTAAGTATTATTATGCTTTGTAATAATATTAATGAAATATCGATGTAAGTAAATAAAATAATTCCTTAAAATTCACAATTCAAACTAAGACAGAAATATATTGCGATTTGAAATATTGTCCAAAAATTGTTCAAAATGCACAATCTCTCAATCTGTCAGAAAAATTCAATAATAGGATAAAAATAGGTATAATATATCTACTTCTTGCGAGCAGTTTTTCTTCCAATCTAGACCCCCCCCCTTGGTGAGATAAATTTGGGCCACTTCGTATATATTTTTTTCAAGTAACATGAGATTTTGCTGGACCCCCCCCCCCTTTTGAGCTCACGTAATTAATGTATGCCCCCTTTTATAGACGTAGCTTCGTTGGATGGTAGGTGACGATCAATCCATCGAAGCAAGCTTCAAATGTGCACTATTGACCATACCTACGATTATTTATAAATACTTGTGATATCTACAAGGGTTGCACTATAACTGCAGTTTTTAAGTAAACGATATAAATAATATTATGATAAAAATGAATTATCACTTTTACTTTATGAGATAAGACGTGTGTACTGTGTACTAAGCCAGGGTGCGGGGTGCCTGGTGGCAGTTGTTCAGTTGTTGTGGAAGTGTGGGTTCGAGAAGACATGAGGCATGAGGCATTAGGCTGCAGGCAAACAGTTGGTTGAGTGATGAAGGCGCGCCTTCCGGGAAGCGTATTCCCAAACCCTAACGCGTTTCAGTCGCTCTACCGACTGAAATGCGTTAGGGTTTGGAATGCATAAATCACCTCCCAAACACTACCGCGTTTCAGTCGCTCTACCGACTGAAACGCGTTAGGGATTGGAATGCATAAATCACCTTCCAAACACTACCGCGTTTCAGTCGCCTTCGCGCTCTGTTGCTCTCTGTTTCTGTGAGGGTGACGAACGTAATTATAGAAGGGTAAGAAGAGAGGATGGACCGTGTTTTTTTTTTACTTACAAAATCTTTTTTCTACACTGAAAATATTTATTTTTCAAGTCAATAAAACCCGCGTTTTTTTTAACTTAAAAAAATATATATAGTCACATTTACTTACAAGCCTATACCTACTGGTTCAGTTACCCAACCCAACATACCAAAATACCATCAGATAGTTTCACCGCAGGGGTAGGCAGAGAGGATGGACCGCCAAACAACTCGGTCACATTGCTTGGTTCAATCACATTCATACATACAAGATTAGGTACCTATACCTAATATTTTAGTTTTGACAACGAACTAATGTCTATTCTATTAGAGTAAAAGAAGTGACCGAAAACGCATTGATTTTTGTTGTATCTTTCAATCTCCTTAATAAAATCTATTTTATTGATATTGGAAGATACATTATTACTCCAATATGGCTTCTTATGTTTAGCAATATTTCCCATTATGTAGGTACGTGAGATTTATGAAATACATAATTCAAAATAATTATAGACTGGGTTTAATAGAGATTACTAAATTAGACATAATAAGGATTCCTATATAACTGAAACGCGGTAGGGATTGTTATGAATAAATCACCTTACAAATCCTATACTGATTCAGTCGCCTACGCGCTACGTTGCTCTATCGGTTTCTGTGAGGGTAACGACCGTAATTATAAGAGAAGTTTTTGATAATAATAATTAAATGTGTACAATATTTGCATTATATTCCCAAATATAATTCCCATCTGTTCTAATCTTTATCATTATGTGTATATATATATATATATTTTTTTTTACAGTGAATACCGCACAAGAATCTCAACTGCTCCCATCTGGAGCCAGTAAGACTATGGCACCCCCAATTGGGGTATGTTGTGAGGCTGAAGGTAGTGGGGAGGGGAAGGAGGTGGGGAAGAGGAAGGTTTGGAGTAATGATAATATGTACCTACATATTATCATTATGTGTATATATGTACCTACCTATTACTTTTAAATTAGAATGCTAAACAAGCAGCAGTTAATCTTATGTTTAAATGGATATTTTATTTTATTCTATTTCTTCTCTTTGTTATTCATACTTATACAAAATATGTAAGTAGGCTTATGCAATGCAAACACCAGTTAAAAGCACATTTACCTATTATTATTATATTATTTTAATACTAGACTAATCAAACAACATTAATAATTATGTATAAATTGTTTGATTTATTTTATTGTTTCTGTTCTCTTTCTAGTTCTCATTTATACAAAATGTGTACGTAGGACTATAATTTGAAATGCAAACCCCAGATACCTTTATGTTTTAATAATTTACTTTTCAGTATACTTATATATTACTTTTATGATAATTTAAATAACTATTCTAAACACACCACGGTTATCTTTTTTGTATTAATTGGTTATTTAATTTATTAGTATTATTATTTTTTTTTTTTTTAATTCTTTCTCTTCTCTTTTTTTCTTATTTTATATAACCCGTGTGTGTAGGACTATGATTTGCAATGCTTACACAAATAACCTATATGATTTAATCATCTGTTATTAAGTACCTACCTAAGTAATTAATATTATTAAAAAAAACTATGCTTAACAAAGAACAGTTACTATGTTTTGATCTTTTATTTTATTTTTTTATATTATTTACAGACCATGTTCCATATATGTTCGTCCTAATTTGTCCTAATTTGACTGTCCTAAAACAAGAATCTTCCTAGTTGGGCAGTCAACACATTTCTTAAATAATGTATATAAATGTATAATTTTTTACTACTATATATATATAAAAAAATATAGCTTGCATTTTATTCCCGAAAGGAAATATACCCATTGTGGGATCTTTAATAGTACAGTGACAGTACGTATAGACGATGTAGAGTTGTAATTAAAACTAGCAATAAATATTTCGTCATTAACTGCCTGCTCCTTGCTTCAGTGAAAGAGAACAGAAACAATAAAATAAATCAAACAATTTATACATAATTATTACTGTTGTTTGATTAGTCTAGTATTAAAATAATATTATAATAATAGGTAAATGTACTTTTAACTGGTGTTTGCATTGCATAAGCCTACTTACATATTTTGTATAAGTATGAATAACAAAGAGAAGAAATAGAATAAAATAAAATATCCATTTAAACATAAGATTAACTGCTGCTTGTTTAGCATTCTAATTTAAAAGTAATAGGTAGGTACATATATACACATAATGATAATATGTAGGTACATATTATCATTACTCCAAACCTTCCTCTTCCCCACCTCCTTCCCCTCCCCACTACCTTCAGCCTCACAACATACCCCAATTGGGGGTGCCATAGTCTTACTGGCTCCAGACGGGAGCAGTTGAGATTCTTGTGCGGTATTCACTGTAAAAAAAAAATATATATATATATACACAAAATGATAAAGATTAGAACAGATGGGAATTATATTTGGGAATATAATGCAAATATTGTACACATTTAATTATTATTATCAAAAACTTCTCTTATAATTACGGTCGTTACCCTCACAGAAACCGATAGAGCAACGTAGCGCGTAAGCGACTGAATCAGTATAGGATTTGTAAGGTGATTTATTCATAACAATCCCTACCGCGTTTCAGTTATATAGGAATCCTTATTATGTCTAA
Organism: Limnephilus lunatus; assembly: GCA_917563855.2. NCBI lineage: Eukaryota > Metazoa > Arthropoda > Insecta > Trichoptera > Limnephilidae > Limnephilus > Limnephilus lunatus. Next base: position 88,958,930 of record OU830595.1, on the reverse strand, counting down.
TTAAGTAATCTTTATTAAACCCAGTCTATAATTATTTTGAATTATGTATTTCATAAATCTCACATACCTACATAATGGGAAATATTGCTAAACATAAGAAGCCATATTGGAGTAATAATGTATCTTCCAATATCAATAAAATAGATTTTATTAAGGAGATTGAAAGATACAACAAAAATCAATGCGTTTTCGGTCACTTCTTTTACTCTAATAGAATAGACATTAGTCCGTTGTCAAAACTAAAATATTAGGTATAGGTACCTAATCTTGTATGTATGAATGTGATTGAACCAAGCAATGTGACCGAGTTGTTTGGCGGTCCATCCTCTCTGCCTACCCCTGCGGTGAAACTATCTGATGGTATTTTGGTATGTTGGGTTGGGTAACTGAACCAGTGGGTATAGGCTTGTAAGTAAATGTGACTATATATATATTTTAAGTTAAAAAAAACGCTGGTTTTATTAAAATGAAAAATAAATATTTTCAATGAAGAAAATAGATTTTGTAAGTAAAAAAAAAACGCGGTCCATCCTCTCTGCTTACCCTTCTATAATTACGTTCGTCACCCTCACAGAAACAGAGAGCAACAGAGCGCGAAGGCGACTGAAACGCGGTAGTGTTTGGAAGGTGATTTATGCATTCCAATCCCTAACGCGTTTCAGTCGGTAGAGCGACTGAAACGCGGTAGTGTTTGGAAGGTGATTTATGCATTCCAAACCCTAACGCATTTCAGTCGGTAGAGCGACTGAAACGCGTTAGGGTTTGGGAATACGCTTCCGGGAAGGAGGGTCGGTGCAGGCTGCAGGCGCTCGCTTATCTTATCCGCGCCACCAGATGCGCTCGCGCTTTGTTTCGCGCGCCCGCAAGGTCAAGGAGAGCGCTGATTGCCGCCCCCGCTCCCGCCGCCCTCCCGCCCTCGCCGTCCCGCCCTCCGCGCCCCCCGCGCCCCCGCCCGCTCCGCCCAGTGCAGAGGAGCCGCGTGCTCCGGAGCGGCAGTGTCCGTGGTCAGTTCGCGAGCGAGTCGACTGTTTGTCGGTATGGAAATAGATTTGCATTCGCGTATCGTTATTGTGTTTTTTCAAGTGCATCGCGAGGTCATTCTGAATGTTCGTCGTGACCGGTGATCATCTCGGATCACTTCGGGCGGCAGACGACTTTACTGCGTTTATTCGGTGTCTCGCGAAACTTCTCGTGTTTTCATTTTTCCCCGGTAATTTGATTACTAGACGTAGAAAATTAAATTTGGTTCCGAAAATGCATTTTTTATGTTTTTGTGATAACGGTGCGCCCAAAGTGAATCGATTCCTTTGTTGACGCGTGACGTTAATCGAAAGTATTCCTGGGCGCAGTAGCTGCACTGTGTTATCAGTGATAAAGTTTTCGGTGTTGACGATGTTTTTTCTTTGTCACCTATCACCGTTACAGTTCGGTCATTCGGAATATTGTTTATTTTCCAATGCAAATTGAAATAAACGCGACGTCACTTTCGTTACAAACACACAGTGTATGTAGTTTGTGTGATAGTGTGTGTGAGTGCCGGCCCATGCACATGCATACAGCCTCGCACATGCACCGGTGTATTGCGTTTCGTTCATTGGGCTACCACTACTCCGCCAGCTCTGGGTCAGGGGGACTACGTCGTCATCTTCCCTGACATCCTCACCCCCCCCCCCCCTCCCCCCCTCCATCGAGAGTCTAGTGCAGGCGTGGTCTGCATACATCACCATCATCCTCATATTTCATGCACCTACTAATTAATAGAGCACCGCACACCACGATGGGCAGAATATGTGCGGAACACGTTGATATTACATTCCGTGTGAACACATACTCTTTGTTCAGAATTATTTAAAAGAATTATCTTTTATGCTCGCAGAATGGTACAACATGATATCTTGGTGGTCTAAGACTAGAGATTTCATTGCACTAGTATTTATGAAAATATTATCAGTGTTAATTGATATAAAAATATGTTTCCAAAGATTTCCGGAAATCATTTTGTTTATGTTGTTAAATTTAATGTTTTAAATAAAATTTCAGTAGTACCTAGCGTGTATATTCTATGCGGTGCTTAGTGTAAAGGTATAATTTTTTTAAATCATTGGAAAACCTGTTGTTACGGAAATTTGATGATATTACTGAATATATTATATCTAAAAATTCTTGACTTCCATCAGATCAATCTGATCCAGTACATCAAATAACAAAGTTAGCTTACGTGTGGTTCCAAGACAAGAGCAAACACACCTGATGGTTTCAGGTCGGGATAGTCTTGGTAGTTATGATAACCCTGGTAGCAGTGGCAGCTCGTCTTGCAAACAATGCACACAGGACCCGACACCGCTGCACTACTAGTGCAAGGTCACTGTGACGCGGTCTTCCGCTCGGCCTGTTTATTATTTTTATAACTGAGTAAACAATGTTGCCATGACAATATTTAGCATTTAGCTATATTCTAAAATGTAAATCTAACGGTATAACGGTAAAACTTCCAATATTAAGAAATAAATGCTTGCTCCCCCATCCTTAAAACAAATTACTTATTAGTGATAAAAACTGCTCGATAAATATTCTCTTCTTGTTGAATATTGATATGGGCATAATTCCTTATAAATGTTTGCTTGCCTATTTAGAATTACCGAGAGCGATTTAAAGAATTGAAACAAAAACAAGTTGTTCGCTGCATACTGCTAAATAGCTCTGCGCTTAAGTCTTCCGTCCCATTCCAGTGTTTTTTTGTACTTCAATTAATAAATATGGCGCGCAACATTATTTCTACCCAAAATGCAATGCATTATGAATTATTTAATTAAGGGGCATACATTCATTACGTGATCGGTTTTTCTTCCAATCTAGACCCCTCCCCCTCCTCTTTAGTGAGATAAATTCGGGCCACTTCGTATATTCTTTTCAAGTAACGTGCAATTTTGCTGGACCTCCTCCCGCTTTTGAGCTCACATAATTAATGTATGCTCCCTCAACTCTGCTATTGGGTTAATATTCCTCAATTTTTGGTTTTGAGTTCATTTTCCATTATATTAGGTATGATAAGTTAAATTGCACTTATGACATCCTGAAAATCTCATTTGTTTTCTTGATGAGAATGTTGTTATTATGTTATGAATGTGGGTCTTCAGCGGTTTATGTCGATTCCTTACCGGCTCGTGAGGCAGCCGCCTATGAAAGATACGTCCGTCAAGTTGCTGTAGATTGTAGATACTGGCAAGATAAGCCCAGTAGCCCAGTGATATAATGATAGTGTGTATTTTCCGACCCACTAAATTAATTAGTGACATAAACTGAAGTCCTTACACGAGAAGTTCTGTGGCATTAAAATTCAAATCTTTCCAAAACATAGACTATCTACATCCAATTCAATGCTTCTTCTTGCGTTGTTAATAATTATGCTTAAATACTAGTTTCTACAGAGTTGTGGTGTTCTGGGTGCTCATCTTCCGTGGCACATTGTTAGAAAATAAAAACGTTCATCATTTCCGACACCTCTCATTCCATAAATTATATCATCCATGCATTCCAAAAAGCACCAACTACTCTCATTAATATCATAACGCTTTCCGAAACTACTCATTGTAAAATATTTTCACTCGTGATTTATTGCGGTTTATACTCGTGGTGTTTTGACCGGCGTCTTCTAGTATTTTTCCACTAAAAAAATCATTTAACAGAAACGTGTACTGCATTCATTGAAGCGATAGATCTGTACAAAAGTAATGAAGTACAAGTTTGACAATTTATCAGTACAGTAAACAATCCAGTAGTTCTCGTATCAGTTGCGTGCCCAGCGGTTAGTGTGGTTAGTGTTGTGGTGTCCGGGATGGTCTGGCGGCCAGTGACAGAGCCATGATGAAGAAGGAGAAGCCGATGATGTCGGTGACGGCCATCATCCAGGGTGCGCAGGCGCACCAGGCGCAGCAGTGGGCGAGGGGCATCGCAGGTTGGAGCTCCGAGCCATGTAACTATTGCCTTACCTTATTGCTGGAACGTTTCCGATAAGTTAAACCGATATGCGGCAACCAGAACATAATATATGCACTTGAAGATCCAAAAACAATCGTTGTATTCGAAAGATGCCACTTTTTGGTAAAAGAATTACGCCACTGTTGACGAACATTGATGATTAGAAAAGGGTTTCCGGAAACCTGTATTTTTTTGGAAACCAGTTTGTTAAATACATCACCATATTTACAAACAAAAGTTGGCTTTCCTGCAATGTGTTTCGAATTTATTGGCAATATAGTTTTTTTGAGATAAGATAAACTGGAGGTAAATATCCTCCTAGTGTGAAGGGCATTGCTTGCTATTTGGGCAATTGACTTGTAAAGGTTTTAAGCCACAACAAAAAAAAATTGTTTTCTCGCCTTAATTTTCGTTTGTTACTTTATTATCCCGATACAATTTATGCTATAATTATATTTTATTATAACCGTATGCATTTTTTAAATAAAATTTTTTAAATTTAGTTTCGATGACATGAAATTAGTTAAAAAGTTGCCTTTTTAACTAATTTCATGTCATCGAAGATTTTTGTTTGTTACGAAATTCGTCATTCGAGAATAAACTTTAGAAATGAAACAGCTGAAATATGAGAACCTCATAATTTTCTCAGCTCGCTCTCATTCTTACCGTTATAGGTGTAAAGTATTATAATATAATATTGTATGCAAATTGAATACAATGTTAACTTATTTATTCAAATTTCAGTAAATTCGCATACTGTCCCGCTCAAAAATAATCTCACCCAACGGAATTAAAATATGAATTGATATGGTTATTATGAGCAATTCTCTGTAAAATACGGTAGAAACTTCTATTCTTCACATTTATATTCTAATACCAATAAAAGATTTCCCCCCAGAGTTTGAAAACTGAGGTTTCTACTTGTTGATACTTACTTAAACTCCTATTACGTAATATTTTGATGTATTATTGTGAGATGAATAATTTTTAATGTAAATGTTAGTACGAAAACGCAACGAAACGAAAGAATTACATACGACAGTGAAAACTTAAAACAAAAACGTGTTGATCCCCCTTTCGCGTCAAGCATGAAATACTTGATACGGAGTCCATTTTCTCTGCTACACACATCGGAGTTTTCGTTCGCCCCAGAACAGTGGAAGCTGATTTTATGATGTCATTGATAGTCCTAACCTACCCCTCGCTGAAAATGTTTGCGGTAGTTTTTGCGTCCGCGTGATAATGGAGATCGTTGTCACGGTTTCGTTTTCATTTCATTACACGTTATAAATGAACACTTCTGGCATTACAATAAATATTATGTTTGATTTATCGCTTTTGCTATAAAGTTGTTTAAAAATAGCTCAAATAACTAAATACTCCGTCATTGCGGATTATAATATTATGAAAGATGGGTACATCTTGTATTATCAAAGGGTTACTGTGGAATCTATCGAATACCACTAATATTACGAAAAATACATTGTCAGGGAATTGGAAAAAAATAGGTGAAATGTTATGTTTTAATGGAGAATTGGGGTGGATTCTTGGATGATATAGATCAGGGGTAACCAAATGGCGGACCGCGGTCCGAATCCGGACCGCCGACCTATTTTGTACGGACCTTCTGTTCGCAATACACAATATTTTACACATGTAACTTGAGTACGTAATTTAATAATTTTTCCCGCGCTTTGTCTTTGCTGCCATCTGAATAATCTGAGCCTTTAAGGCTCCATTACCGGCCCCAAAAAGAAGAAGATGGAGAGATACGAAATTACGGGTGTTAGAGGAGAGCGCTAAAATTTACAGCGCCAAAATTGATGCAAAAACTGCGAAAGTCTTTAATAAAACACGACTTGTTTAAAATAGAGCAAAAATCTCTTGGGGCTGTATTTAATGAAACACCGTGAATTTTTTCATACATATAACTTGTAAAATAACGGAAACATACTTGCAAATGAAAAAAATTGGAGCATACTTTGCGATTTTTTTCTATCAAGGGGATTTCATATAATTTGCGTTTCGGTGTGGGGAATGTATAGATATTATCTTCAAAAATAACTTTTTTTTAAGAGCTTAAAAACTTCAAATGTTTAAGGGAGGTTTGCAAGAAATCGGTAGAAATTCGGAGAGCGGCCTCTTAACTTCAAGGCAAAGAAAAGCTTGTATGGGAGCTCCTGACAGAAGTAAAAAGTTTTTTGCGAAAACTCGATCTTGATAATGATGAACGCCTGATCTTGATCAGCAGTGACACCGAGCTTGACGTCGGCCAATACAAGACGTTCATTAAGGATCTTAAATCGGAATTTGAAAACAGATTCACAGATTTTAACAAAAATTGAGAATGTCGTCGACATCCTCAATAACATCCTGGCGATGAATAGAGCAATGAAGCTGCAAATATTTTCGGAAGTAGTAAAGCTGCTCTTCAGATGGAAATTATCGATTTCCAAGAAAATACAGTTTTAAAACATCAAAAACAAGAAGTTTCTTGTCAAGAGTTTTGGATAAAATTTGTTTGTGGTAATAAATAAAAAATAGTCAAAGGCAAAATATTTCATTTTTCTCATTATTTAAAAAAACCCTTGGTACTTCCTTTTATTCATAAACATTTGTTTATTATGTAATATAATAATGTTCTTTCGAGGCTTTTCCCTTCCGGACCGCGACGGTCATGTTATTTAAAAAAACGGACCCCTAATGAAAGTAATTGGTGACCCCTGGTATAGATGGTATTAAGTTATCTGGGATTCGTACAGGTTTTTATTCAGATCTGTCCAATAAAATTCTTGCTATATACATAAAATGCTCGTATTCTATTTCCGATTTTTTCCAGGGGTTCTCAACATTTCACCTGAATTTACGTAGTAAAATACAAAATAAAAAAAGAATTGGTCGTAAATTCAATACTTTGGACATCTTTGTAGTCAAGAATAAATATGATGACGCGAAAGGCAGCATGCTCAATTCTAAACAAATGAATGATTTGAAAATAACACGTAAAATGTAATTTGATTAGCAGTAACATGTTTTTTGGTGAACGAGTGTTGGTAAGTCAGATGGTAATGTGTGTGTTGTCTGTTTGTTGCAGGGCTGAGCCTCGACGGCAGTCTGATGGGGCCCCTCTCGCCCGTGGAGCTGAAGCCAGACACGGCACTGCTGGACGGGCTGGGCGGGCTGGGGAGCGCGGGCGGCGCGGGGCTGGGCGGCGCGGGTCCGCCCTCGCCCAAACCCTATCCGCCCAACCACCCGCTGTCGGGCTCCAAGCACCTGTGCTCCATCTGCGGAGACCGCGCCTCGGGCAAGCACTACGGCGTCTACAGCTGCGAGGGTTGCAAAGGATTCTTCAAACGCACGGTGCGCAAAGACCTTTCGTACGCCTGCCGGGAAGAGCGCGCCTGCCTGATCGACAAGCGACAGCGCAACCGCTGCCAGTACTGTCGGTATCAGAAGTGCCTGGCGTGCGGGATGAAGCGCGAGGCCGTGCAAGAAGAGCGACAGCGCGCGGCGAAGGCGCAAGACGAAGCACACCCGTCCAGTTCGGTGCAGGAACTCAGCATCGAGCGGTTAGTGGAGGTCGAAGGGGGCGGGATGGACGCCGCGGCGGAGTTGGCCTACCTGCGCGTGTCGCCGGGGTCGCTGGTGCCGGCGAGATACCGCGGTCCCGTGTCCTCGCTGTGCCAGATCGGTAACCGGCAGCTGCGCGGCCTGGTTCATTGGGCGCGCTCCCTGCCTCACTTCCCGCGCCTGCAGCTGTCCGACCAGGTCACGCTGCTGAAGGCCTCCTGGAACGAGCTGCTCATCATGGCCATCGCGTGGCGCTCCATTGAGGTAAGCTTTCACTATTTATACATTTTATTTTCAAAATATATTTCTCTGCTTTTCTGAGTCTGTCAAAAATTTTCTGTTCTGTTGTCAATCGATCAATCTGAATTTTCTCGGTCTAATCAAATTGCTGACAGAATTTGTTTCCAATTTTTTTCAGTATTTAGAAGGAGAGCGAGATAATGGCAACACAAATGACAAAGGCAACAACAAGACACCGGCACCTCCTCCTCAACTGATGTGCCTTATGCCAGGTTTGTACTACCACCAATTAAATACTTACATGGATAATTTGATACTATGAAATGTGCCCTTGCAGCAGTGGCAGTAACTAGTATCAAATAATTTGGGGATTGAGTTTGTTTATCTCTTTTGACTTCAGCCATTTTTAAACTTTATTTTATCTAAGCGGTTGTTGCTTATGCGATCCATCGGCGGTTAACCCCGTATGCGAATGTTGCATATGTTATCCATTAAGTTTCACTAACACAAATACATTGTGCCAAAATGTGCACTAGTGTGATTTGGTAGATTGCGTTCAAATAGCCAGCATTATAAAGGTTAAAAACCCAAACAGCCTTATTAAAAAAACATGGTAAATATTTTATTCAATTGATAAATGACTGTGCACTTGAAAACCTTACTAATTAGAAACTGAATAGAAAGAGTTCATGGAAAGATATATAAATTGCTTATCCAGCCAAAGAGGGTTATTTATCTATCATATACACTAGTAGTAATAATAATTTCTCATCAAATTTCGGAATTCTTCCAATATATTTTAAATGTCCTATATATTTCTTATTTTTGAAGATGTCCTAAAAACAAATACCATTTTAGAAACTAGATAAAATTGCCTTATAGATACCACAAACATTTTTAATTAAAACGTTTAAAATTTTCACAAAATAAAAATTATAAAAACACAGGACTTTTATTTAAGGAATTTGCAACAAAACATTCACCTCACTTTTTATCTCGTTCATACAATTAAAAATTAAAATAATAATTCTCCGAGAACAACTAAAAAAATATCATTGTTTGGAATCATTGTTGCGCAATTTAAATGTTGATTTCTCGAATTCGTATTTATTTACACATGCGGCATTTATGTTATTAAAAAACATTACTTTCATAGACGTTTTATTAAATTCAAGCAGCAAAAGTCAATTAAAAAAATAATGTGTCAGAAATAACCCCTTTTTTTTCCTATAACAAAACTAAATTCACAACATGACATTATTAATGGATTAAAATTGATGAAAAATAACTCAAATACATAATAGTAAATATATTGAAATATATGAACTAATATTGGTCATTAGAATAGAAATTATGAACAAAAACATGATACGAATTGCACATCAAATATCACAGCAAAATTCTAATTTTACCGGGAAACTGACACGCATGCGCCATATATTTTGTAGATTGGCGCATCCGCACATGCAATGTTAACAATCTACTGAGACATTTTTTATTAATTTATTAGTAATAATTCAAAAAAGAAAATGTGCAGTATTTATTCGATGTGTAACAAAAACACCGTTTAACAGCTGTGAAGTGTTTTTTTATAAGTGAGGCTGTAATGTTTAGGAATATAATGTTTAAAAAGTAATTTATTTGGATGATAAAGGGTTTCTCTAAACGATTTTCCTTGTTTCACAGTGCTTTTCCATGTCCTTGTTTTTTATGTGATAATTGAATTTTGCTGCAATAAATAAACATTGTGAAGCACTTATTGCAGTCTATGTGCGCTGATAAATATATCCCACCCTAGCAAGAAAACGGTCAATTTTGTGATACAATATGAGAGATTTTTAGATGTTTTCTCTAGGTTTTAATTTTGAATAGTTTAGATCGATCATAATCAACCGTTTGCTTCCCCACAGGTATGACGCTGCACCGCAACTCCGCCCTACAGGCCGGGGTAGGAGCCATGTTTGACCGTGTCTTATCAGAGCTGTCCCTGAAGATGCGCCACATGCAGATGGACCAGGCCGAACTGGCCTGCCTCAAGGCCATTATCCTTTTTAATGCAGGTCAGTTGATCATCATAACAATAATTAAACCTGCTATCATCTTTTATTTTATCTTAAAAGTTACTAAGATTCCTAGCACTGCATGGACAATATGCTCACCACTTTCCCATGGCGTTCTAAGGAAACGGATGATTTCCTCCTTCACGTACACGTCAGGACTCTAATTAAAGTTTATAAAGAAGCTACTTTTTATTAAAATTAGGCTGCGTTTCCATAGAAGCGGAGCTGCGCGGGGCTGAGCTGAGACTTAAAAATTGACCAATGATATTGCTCAAATCACACATCTCCGCTCCGCTTCAGTGGAAACAGTATTAGCTGAGTTGAGAAGAATTATATTAAAATGTATAGCGTGCTGTGCAGAGCGGAGCTTTGTCATGCTGAGTGAGGCACAGCGATGCGGAGTTGAGCTGTGTAGCTGTGCTAGGTGAAGCGGGGCCGGGCGGGGCTGAGCGGGGCTTTGCGGGGCGGTTTGGGGTTACGTGGTGTCATTTTCGTGGAGTCGTTAAGCTCCTTGAGGAGTTCGTTGCAGTTTGAACTATACCATCATCGAGAGTGCACGTTTATCATTGTGACAATGGATGAAAAATTCATTGAAAAATATTCACAGCCCCACTCGGCTTAACTTGAGCTAGCTATAGTACAGCTTAGCTCAGCCCCGCTCGGCTATTCTTCAACCAGCTACACAGCTTAGCTCTGCCGCACTCATCTTTGCGTAGCTTCAATGGAAACACTGACCTCTTTACATAGCTCCGCTTCTGTGGAAACGCAGCCTTACTCTAGACCAGCAATTCCTAACCCCTTTCAGCCACGTACCCCTAGGAAATCGAGCACAATTTTCAAGGACCCCTCAATAAAAAAAACAAAGGCAAAATCTCACATTACTTAAAAAGAATACACAAAGTGGCCCACATTTATCTCACCAAGAGGGGGGGGAGGGGTGGTCTAGATTGGAAGAAAAACTGCGCACGTAAATAATGTATGCCCCCTTATGTAGTTGCCTGTATGTTGCAGCCACCAGTTTTGATTTATGCTTAAAAAAATTGCCAAAAAGTATTTTATTTTGCAAAGTTCAGGCACAAATAGTTAAATGTTAAAAATAATTAATTATTTCAAAGGCCAAGATGTGTTCTACTTGCAGTATTTAATTAAAGCATCTAAAATATTTCTTACTGATCAAATTTTTTAGACCAAAATCCTATGATTTTGCATTACTTCGCAGTGCATCGCTTTAAATAATTACATGTTACATGATTGCATAAATTTTTCGTATCAGATTCATATAAAAAACAAATGATTTTTAGAAAAACGTAAAGTGAAATTGATAGAAAAATAATATCTTAATAAAAAAGCAAGGATTAAAATTATACAGGGTGTAACAGCAAGTACCCGAAGGATTTTAACCAGCGATTCCTGAGTATTATTCCATTTATTTGGATTAAAAAATGTAGATGTTGTCATTCAAAAAAATTTCCATCACACACCGCAACTGAGTAGGCGGTTACAGCCTGGCAGGTCATGTGATAAGCACTCATCCTGTCGCGACATATATGTAGGAATGTGATGGTAAAATGTATCCTTTGTTCTTAATGGGAAAAAAATATCATCGAACAGCAAAATGACAACTACTCCAAACATGCAAAGGAAAACAAGTGACATCTTAAAGCTACATATTAATAATAATATGGTACAAGTTTCTGAAAACCCAAAACACTGTGCGAATGCTTTCAATACTTTTTTTTCTAATGTGGGAAAAAATCTCGCAAACAAAATAACTAATAACATAGATAATACTACCTCTACCTTAGAAAATAAAATAACATCATCCAAAAAAACGGTAGGAAAATTCGAAACAGTAACTGAAAAAGATATTGTTGATATAATAAAAGATCTAAAAACTGATTCAGCACCAGGTTTCGATGGGATCACTGTTGAAAACCAAAAAAAACATCTTAACTTTTTGAAAAAGCCTATAACTTACAGTTTGTCAAATAAGAGTAGAAAATAAATGAGGGCGCCACTGTTGCCCAAATGGCAATACTAAAAATATGACAATGGTGTTGATCTAAAGCTGTGTAACCTACATTTTTATTAAAAATTAAAAAGGCATTAAAGTGAAACAAATATTTTTCCACTGCTATATAGATACCCACTGATCTCAAAATTAGAATTGCATTTAGGTATATTATTATTATACATTTGCAATTTTGTGTTAACATAATGAAGAATAACGATATTATAATAAAATATAAAGCACACTTTAGAAATTGCTAGCATTTATTTAATACTAGCTTAAGTACCTAGCGTTGCCCGGGCTTTAGATCATGCCTCTAATTTTATATCTGAATATATTTAACTCATTCAGATCTAAAAGTAGTGTGACTAAACTCACCATTAATGATTCTTCCTTTCCACCTACTGTTAAATTCAAATCTATGTTAAATTAAATGAAAGCCAATCACTTTGTAAAACAAAATTTAATCATATTTATGTCATTTAGTAAGTACCTTCACAATAGTGCTTATTCGATTTAATTTTTTTAAGAACAAAATGTTTTTAAATGCGTATACAGCGTTTTGAATTTTCAGTGTCATTGCACTTTTAAAGAATATTTGACAGATAAATTGGTGTTGCCAGCCTAAAAATTTCTTAGTTCCATTTTATTTATTTTCTACTCTTATTTGACAGACTCTACATCATAAACAATAGTCTTAAAAAAGGAATCTTTCCATCTATATACAAAAAAACAATTATTACACCGATTTATAAATCAGGTGACTCTAAAGAAATTAATAACTACCGACCTATATCAGTTTTGTCAAATATCTCAAAAATTTTTGAAAAAGTAGCTAAAAAACAACTTCAAAATTTTATTAAAATGAATAATATATTGAGTGACCAACAATTTGGATTTCGCGAAAAAATAAGCACACAAGACGCAATCATAGATTTAACAACAAAAATATACCAAGCACTAGACAAAGGGAAAAAATCTCTTGCAATATTTATAGATCTAAAGAAAGCTTTTGATAGCATAAGTCACAAAAAATTAATATATAAACTTAACGAAATCGGAATTACAAATAACGCCAAAATATGGATTGAAAGTTTCCTGAATTCTAGAAATCAATATGTAAAAATAAACAACACTCTTAGTGAACCAAATACAAGCGACTTTGGGATACCACAAGGCACCATTTTGGGCCCTCTTCTATTCATATTATATGTTAAGAGGACATTACCAGAGAAACCAGAAATATGTCATTTTTAAATCAGTGTTTAGACTTATTGACTCGTTTCCACAAAAAATTATAAATTGATTTTGAAAGATTGTGCTTTTATCTAGTAAAGTTATGGATTAAATTTTGAAAAAAAAGTTTATTTTAAGTTTAATAAGGTTATACCATAGGTCGTTGGCAGATTTGTTATATTTTCAAAAAAGTACATGTATTATACAACACCAATTTCAAATCATATAATCATGCAGTAAAATAAATCAATACATTATCTGGTAAACGTATGTGTCAGAATTTTAATTTAAGTTTTAATAAAATTATAAAAAAATATATACGTACATGTGTTTCTTGACGAAAATTGGTCCGTTTGTTTATTTATTTGCGCACTTACAAACTAATATATTTCAGATTTTTTTACATACTTATTTTGCTAAGACATTATTGACAAATCATAAATAATTTTAATGGAAAAATAATTTTAGGGTGTATTCAATATTAATTAATTTACAGCTTCGCGTTTCACATTTTTTCTTATCAACGACAACACGAATCGAGAGCGCTCATTCAGACCGCAACTGCGGCCACCGGCGGTTGTCTTCGCGGCGCTCTACATCGTAACATTTTCAAACGAATAACGAAGCAAACTAAATACGATTTCATGTTTGTAAAATTTATAGGGTTGCCCCAACGCAAAATTTCATGTTCATTGAATATTTTTATGATAAAATTTTTATAATTTTGAAATTTTTTTTATTGTAAATTATTCTTATGTGAATACCGCACAAGAGTCCCAACTGCTCCAACATATTTATTTTCAAGTAAAACTTCTTTACGCACGCTCGACACTTGGGGGGTAAGCTGGTAAATGTGTTACGAAAAGTGGTGATTGTTACGAAAAATTTCCTGCGAACAGTAATCGGTGCGAACGGTGATCGATTGCCAGGTGGGTCGTGCCTTTACGCTCGCTTGTTATTCGTGTTATTGTTTTATTGTTAATAGACTATTTTTGCGTAAATAAATAGATAAATTGAATTATTTAAAAATATATATTCGTACATGTGTTTCTTGACGAAAATTGGTCGGTTTGTTTATTTATTTGCACACTTACAAACTAATATATTTCAGATTTTATTACATACTTATTTTACTAAGACATTGTTGACAAATCATAAATAATTTTGATGGAAAAATAATAAACACGAGAATCGGGTATGGGTACCACCGCCCCGGGAACCAATTATTAGATAACCAACACGTCTGCCATAGGTCATCCCAAGTGGTTCGTAACATTTGGTGACTAGCAGGGGTGCCTAGGTTCAAGGGGGTGAGGTTTGTTTAGGTCTTGGCGGCGGATGCGTCTGCCCACCAGCTGCATGGCAGGTCGGATCTGGAAAAGTTAAGGGAGTCCCTTTGACTTCTCCAGCCTTACTCTCTCGGAACATCGCCTTGCACCGCAGTGGGAGGGATGGATTCATACATCCGCACTCCTGGACACGCTGACCCCCAGATTTCTACCCACCCCTAATACCCCTTTCCTTCTCCGAATTTCCTCTTCTTCCTTTCCCTAAAACGACCCTCCACACAGCATTCCCAAAGAAGAGATAAGCAGTGTGTCGAGCGAGTGTAAAAAAAACGGTCTCTTCCGATCCGGCCTTCCATGTAGTTGGTGGATGTACCTTCCAAATTACTGATACTACCTATTGACGGCCGGCGTGGTCAAGGGGTAAGGCTCTTGACTCGCAATCCAAAGGTCGTGGGATCGAATCCCGGCATAGGCAAATAAATTTTATTTTACTAATTTGGGTTATTTCACAATTATTTAATTTTAAAATAATATATTTGCGTCACGTTTTAGAGTAAAGATACTTTCAGTATCGCCCTGGTGTAAGACCACCATTCAGAATTGAAACGTTGTTTAGTGACCAGATCTGAATAGCCAGATAATTCCTCGCCTTCCTCTTCCCCCACCACCTTCAGCCTCGCAATATACCCCATAGTTACGTCATAGTCTCACTGGCTCCAGTAGGAGCATTTGGGTCTCTTGTGCGGTATTCAGATAAATATAAAATAAAAAATTGTGAATACGAATAAATATTTCATTTTCAGACATTTTTTACAATCCAACTGAATATTACACTTTTTTCATAAATATACCGCACAAGAGTCCCAACTGCTCCCGTCTGGAGCCAGTGGGACTATGGCATCCCCAATTGGGGTATGTGGTAAGACTGAAGGTAGTGGGGAGGGTAAAAATATAGGTAAGAGGAAGGTGGGGAAGTACCTGGCTATTCAGATCTGGTCACCAAACACGGCTAAAGAAATTTCAAGCAACTTTTTAAATCTTAATGGTGGTCTTACACCAGGGCGATACTGAGATATCTTTCGCTCTAATGGCCGTAAAATAAAATTAAAAACCAAAATATTGAAAAGAATTTAACACATTGTTTATTCATGTAGGTATCTATTTAATACCTACTGTGTTTACGCATTTTACTTGTATCTATTTATGTTTATGCACTTCGATATACAAATTACAAATAACTACTACTAATTAAAATTCTGGAAGCGAGAATATAAGCATACCGTAGCCATGTAGCCGCCCTAGCTCCGCGCGATACACAAAACCCGGTTTACAGTGGAACGTAATCTAATTCCAAAAACGTCCGCTAACAAGCTCTGATATGAGAGCGCTGGCGCAGGAATAAGAATAATGATTAGCTGGTAAGACACTCTTAATAATATCTTTGAATTGCCAGTAACCGGAAAACTCATTTCATATGCAGACGATACTGCCATTATATTCCAAGCAAACACATGGAATGAAATTGAAATAACTGCTAACCATGACATTAATATGCTAAAAGAGTGGTTAGACAAAAATTTATTAACATTGAATATTGAAAAAACACATTATATACTTTTAAATATAAATAACAAAAAAATAGCTACTACCACGTTAAATATTAAAATTCATGCAAAAAAATGTAGTACTAAAATATTAACATGTCAAAATATTGACTGTTTGTGCATAACAAATAAAAAAGAAATTAAATATCTAGGTATTATAATAGATAATAACCTCAAATGGAAGACTCAAATTACCAACATTATAAATAGATTAAGAAAACTTATATACATATTTATTAACTTAACCTTTTCCACGCGATCGTAACAACAGTTGATACGGCAAAAATCCATGCCTCACACGCGCCCGTATCAGCCCTTGTTACGCCAACTTCGACTGCCGATATCACAGCGCTCCTATGTAACAGTTTTTTTTCCCGCTCACTAGGACATTCGTGTAACTATCACGATGCTGACATCTTCAGGCATATTTCGAAAATAAAATTGTATTTCGTAAAGAACATCGATAATCAAGTGAATGTGTCGTCGTGCGTTTGAGTGCCATAGTTCATAATTTAGTCAACAGATGGCGCTAGTAGTCATTCGCTCTTTGCGCATGCGTTTCCGATTGATCATAGTGGACAAGCGTCGATAACATTTATTGTAGAGATCTCGCGTATTCTAAACGTTTGTTTGTATTGTGAAACTGTGATTTTGACTTTACATAAAAATTTTATTAATTTAAGTGTCATCAGAATTTTATAACATGTCTATTTTGGTTATAAATTAGTTACAAAAGTGCGTGTTTATTTTCGTGTTCTTTTTCGTACTGTTTCAAAGTTATTAGGAAACGTTCACAATAAGTTTTTAGTGTTTGAAATTAACTTTAAGAATAAAAATGGCCCATATTTTGGAAGATGATGAAATTGAAAATATACTGCAGATGTTGGATTCTGATTATGAAATGTCCGAGGATGAATTTGTACCTTCGGAAATTTCAGATGCAGAAACTCAAGCTGATGAGTCTGTACGGGAAGAAGCAGAAACTCAAGCTGATGAGTCTGTACGGGAAGAAGTGCTACACTCCTGGGTGTCAGGACCTCATATTCCAATAGTACACGAATTTGATGATTTTCAATCCGGCATTTCTGTACAATTTAACGAAAACTCAACAGAAAGTGATTTTTTTGAACATTTTTTGAATCGCTCCATTATGAATGAAATTGTAAGAGAAATACACAACTACCATAGCTTTGTTCTCAATACAAAGGAATTTGGTGCGAATTCAAGAATTCATAAATGGAAGGACACAAATATTGAAGAAATGTATTTATTTATTGCAATAACCATGCTAATGACAAGAAACCAACACTTGACTATTGAAGAGTATTGGAGTACAAATATATTTCTTAGTTCGCCTATTTTTGGCCAGATCATGAGTAGAGATCGACTGTTATTGCAAAATTTACATTTCTGTGACTCAAATTCGCCGTCTACAGATCGTCTTTATAAAATAAGGTTAGTTTTAAATCACACCCGAACACTATTCAAACAGTCTGTAATACCTTATGAAGATCTATGCATAGATGAAAGCATGATTGTTTTCAAGGGTAGGCTTATTTTTAAACAGTATATTCCATCGAAACGACACCGCTTTGGAATCAAAATGTTTGTTTTGTGTGATGTGAAAACTGGATACATTCTTGATTTTATAATTTACTGTGGAGAAGGCACGGAAATAACGGATGAGCAGAACTTGGGAATAACCGGCGCTGTTGTAACCACACTTATAAATGATTATTTTGGCAAGGGGCACAATTTGTGGTGTGACAATTGGTACACAAGCCCAAAGTTATTCCAGTTTTTGCATTCGGAAAAAACGAATGCCTGTGGGACAGTAAAAAAAAACCGTAAGGAAATGCCCAAATTTAAAAATCTGAAAAAAGGTGAATTTGAGTCAAAAAGCCGCGGTCCCCTTTTAGCATTAAAATGGTGTGATAAAAGGGATGTTCACATGCTAACTACCTTGCACGATGACATATTTAAAGAAACAGGGAAAATAAATCACCGAACTAAACAACCCATTCACAAGCCCGCCTGTATAATCGATTACAATAAATCTATGGGAACTGTTGACAAAGGCGACATGATGCTGAGCAGTTTATCATGTATGCGAAAGACGATAAAGTGGTATAAAAAAGTCTTTTTTCACATAATTGACCTGTATTTATTGAATGCACTTATTTTGCACACCCAAGTGACAGATATAAAAAAGCCGTTAGCAGATTTTCAATTGGCGGTTATAATGCAACTTGTTGAGAAATATAAACCACAAGTTACACAAATACCACAGCCTACAACATCAGCCCACCTCAGTCCATTTCGGATTCTGCCTAAACATGCCACTAAGCATATGGCAGGATTGATTCCAGCAACCGACAAATCAAATAAACCGCGCAGACGATGTCGTGCATGCCGACTTACAAATAATAAAATGCAGTTAACGAGATACATGTGTAAAGAATGCGGCGTGTCGTTATGTATCGAACCCTGTTTTAAAATATACCATACCTCAAAAAAATTGTGACCGGCGTAAACTCCTCTTAAGTGCTTAGATAATTAAAACAATATTTATTATATGACAAAATCTATTCGTCTCGTGTTATTTTTAAGTGTTGAGTTTTAGAACTTGTTTATTCGAATTAATAATAATAAGTGATTGAGGTACCACTTGTGTCTATCAACGCAGTGTCCTGAGTACAAGCACGCGGGGAAATGGCGCCGCCTTTAAGATAACATGGGTATGTTTTTGTATGGAATTTAATGTTTTTGTTTTTATAAACATCTAGGAGTGTTTACAGACGACGATTTGGTTTCAAATTGTAGATAATAATCTCATCTGTTTATATAGTATGATAAATCATGCCATAATATGCTGTAATTGACATAAAATTGGATGGATAGGTATTTGAAAACATGTACCGCGTATGGGTATTGAACAAACGGAGTAGTTCAACGCGGGGAAAAGGTTAAGAAATATACTAAACTTAAAAATTCTTAAAAATATATACTACGCTCTAGCCCATTCAATAATACAATATAGTATAGTTGCTTGGGGGGGAGCATACAAAACCTCAATTTTGCCACTCGAAATTACTCAGAGACTATTAATCAAAATTATTACTAAAAAAACATCAGATTATTCAACCTCACAACTTTTTCAAGACTTTCAAGTCCCACCTCTAAAAAACACATACATAAAAAATACGCTGCTTCAAATACACAAAGATCACTCGAAGAAGTTGTACGCCTTAGTACGCGTTGAGAGCAATAGACAAAACACAGCGGGTCGCTTATGCACGCCATTGATGCGTACCAGTTTTGGACAACACTACTACACGTACAATGGAGTGGTGTGGTTTAATCAACTTGGGACAGAGCTAAGATTAGAACCTGATTACAATAAATTTAAAAATAAATTAAATAATAATATCATAAATAAATTAGCTAATTAGAATCAGTAAATATCTCATTGATTTTTTATAGATACTATCACTTTTTTTCTGCCTTTTCAAACGAACAATACACTCTCGTAAAGGTTATGCATTATATATTATATATTTTAAAGAACTGTCTGTTTTTTCAATATATGTTATCTGTTCTTCAGTGCATATATGTACGCTAATAAATTGAGTGTATATAGTGTTAATTATAGGTATAATTCTAGAAATTAAACAAATCTTGTAAAAATTCCCTCCCTAAACACAAGTTATTCTCAATTAGGGAGGTATTAAATTAAATCAAGAAACATGTTATATACTTACCAATATAAATATTAAAAAGTTACATTAAAAAGTTGTAAACAATATGAATTATGTACTATGTTAATATTTCTTTAAAAAAAAAAAAAAAAATGCTCAGGAATCGATGGTTGAAATCCTTCGGGTTCGAGTTGTTACACCAGGTATACAGTTTGTCAAATAAGAGTAGAAAATAAATGAGGGCGCCACTGTTGCCCAAATGGCAATACTAAAAATATGACAATTGTGTTTATCTAAAGCTGTGTAACCTACATTTTTATTAAAAATTAAAAAGGCATTAAAGTAAAACAAATATTTTTCCACTGCTATATAGATACCCACTGATCTCAAAATTAGAATTGCATTTAGGTATATTATTATTATACATTTGCAATTTTGTGTTAACATAATGAAGAATAACGATATTATATTAAAATATAAAGCACACTTTAGAAATTAATACTAGCTTAAGTACCTAGCGTTGCCCGGGCTTTAGATCATGTCTCTAATTTTATATCTGAATATATTTAACTCATTCAGATCTAAAAGTAGTGTGACTAAACTCACCATTAATAATTCTTCCTTTCCACCTACTGTTAAATTCAAATCTATGTTAAATTAAATGAAAGCCAATCACTTTGTAAAACACAATTTAATCAAATTTATGTCATTTAGTAAGTACCTTCACAATAGTGCTTATTCGATTTAATTTTTTTTAAGAACAAAATGTTTTTAAATGCGTATACAGCGTTTTGAATTTTCAGTGTCATTGCACTTTTAAAGAATATTTGACAGATAAATTGGTGTTGCCAGCCTAAAAATTTCTTAGTTCCATTTTATTTATTTTCTACTCTTATTTGACAGACTCTACATGAATAATCTAAAATTAAACTAAGTACCTACCTAAGTAAAAATAATAACATCATAAAATAATGTTCAAAGGTAAACAAAATAAATTAAGAAAAACAACCTAATCAAAATGAGAAAAATAACTAAAGATCTTACACACAGCAGGGGTGGAGGGTAGAATTAACAATTTGATTTATTTTTTTCATTTGACCTAAGGACAAATGGAAAATATAAGAAGTTGTAACTGAAGTGCTTTTATTGTGGTTCCAATCGCTCACCGGTCACAAAATTAACCAAAACTATTTATAATTTCAGACATCAGAGGGCTGAAGAATCGTCAGGAAGTAGATGTCTTGCGGGAGAAGGTAAGATTAACATGAAGTAGAATGTTGCTGTGCTATTTGCTTGCAGAGTATTATTGCATATATTGATGTGTGTCGTGTGCAGGTGTACGCGTGCCTGGAGGAGCGGTGTCGCAGTGCTCGTGCGGGAGAAGAGGGGCGCTTCGCTGCGCTGCTGCTGCGTCTGCCCGCGCTGCGCTCCATCTCCCTCAAGTGCTTCGAGCACTTGTTCTTCTTCCGCCTCGTGGGGGACGTGCCCCTGGAGACATGCCTCCTGGAGGCCCTTCAGCAGCCCATGGAACCCATCCTCTAATACCATACTGACTACTGACCCTCTGTGCTTCGGAAATTGTTAAGTTTTGTTTTTCGTTTGTACAAAAATTTTTAAAACACCATTCGGTATGTTTTGGATTTCCGTACTGTAGCTATCTCGTTACATACTGACGTATTAGTCGTTCTGCAATAAGTACGTTAAACCTGTCGGTAATTGGCAGAAGTAAAATTTTAAGCTTTTATTATAACATAATAGAATCGTCCTGGGCGATGAGAGAAATGTATGGAACGTGTGTTTAAATAAGAAACCTATAAAATTACGTCCCACTTGCTTATTTTATTATTTGGACTGGTTTGGACTGAATGAAATTAGTGAAACGTTAGTTTCAATGCGATCAGCTCAGTGATCTGTCCTCTGCCCTCTCTGCGGCTCGGCCACTCTGTTCCTGTTTGGTGCATAATTTATAGGAATAATGCTAGTTAGCCCCCGGCGTCCATATTCATTACATATTGTATACATACATGTGTATATATTAGTGCGTAAAGTGTTGGGACAGTGAGATGTTATGGACAGTGAGAAACGCCCAGTTATTGTTAATGTATACAACTAAGTATAATATAAATAAATATATATTATTATGGACTAATGTAGCATTTTAGAGAAGCAGTCGGGAGACCAACTTCTGGATCCATTTGTTATATTATTATATAAACATAGTAACGTATCACCCAAGTGGTAAAATTGACCCATGCGCTTTTATCATGGCTGGGTTATGTATTATCTTTTAAAATACCATCTTCACTAAATTATTAAAACTACTATAATACATAGTACGTGATCTAGCAGGAGTGTACCAAGACTTATTTTTCCATTCTGATTTTTATAATGAACATTATCTCCTTCCAGAAAGAGTAAAAGTGTAAAAACACCAATAAAAACTTTTGAAAAGTCTCGGCACGAATCTGCAACTTACTAGGTGTGTGTGATGGAAAATGAGCCTGGGGTAGTAAATTTCAACTGATTTAAAAAAAAAGTTTTGTTTTTCAATTCTATTTGAACATCAATGCAATTCTCCATACAACTTCTTAAAATCGATAAAATATAAATTATTTCTAGTTTTAAAATGGGCAACAGATCTCGTTCCCACTCTTTTCACACAGCTCGAGAAATGTGTGAGAAGTTTCCACTCGTCACTGTTGACCAAATGGCATTAACATTCTAAGCACACAACGCGTGTACACCTTTTTCAAGTAAATGGTTATGGAGGATCTATCCCAACTATTTCTGTACTAATTTTTAATTCGTTGGATATCCGTTGAATAAAAACTCTTCGACCTGCAAGAAAGATTTCTTTAACTTTTTCTATGTTTTAGTCAGTCGAATCCATCTTTTAATTGTCATATATGATATAGAAGACTTACCATAGACAGTAATTAATTCGCCATTAATGTCTTTTGCTCGCAACTATTTCTTCACAAAATATTTTATCACTGAGTAGGTACCGCAATTTATGCATTTCAAGTGCGCGTCGCATTCTACTGTGAATATTTTTTGACAGGTTTGAAGATGTTGTCAGCGGCGAAGCGTGTAATGCTTTGACATTCGAAAATAATTACATACATTGAAATATAAAAAAAATATTTTTTAAATCTTTTGACTTTTGCTACCTTTTGCTTGTTTTACAATCAGACTCCCCTGGTAGCATTTTTGATCAGTTGAGTAATCGTGCACCATCAACGCTTCAGAAGGAAAAGGGTTAATGCAGCAACTATAGTAGGCGACAGTACCTGTATTTATTTTTGACACCTTTTGATACACATTCAATTCTGTAGATGACATGAAAATGTCTTATAATACTGGCAGATAGAGATGATTCCAAAATCATAGACATGCATATTAGACTCATCATGGGTCCTCAAAACGAAATGAGCTAGTAATAATGTTCCTGTGATTCGCATGATTTTAAATGAGCAGGTTTAACTAGTTACTGTTCTCGTCAAAACTTTTTTTCATCTCTATTAGCTGATATCAATTTAATTACCTCTACAGAACAATCTACTTAGGTTTAGATAGTAAACATGCATACATATAATCAAATGTATTTGACAATTTAAAAAAATAATCATTGACATTATAAAGTACCGCGGTGAATATTGTAATATTATTGACAGGTGAATTGTTAAACAGCATGAGCGCATCATGCAGAGGTTGGTTAGGAGGAGCTCTTAAATATTCAACTAAGTTCATTGTTTTTATTTATTGAAAGATTATACCCAATTAAATCTTTATTTATCATGTAATGTATCTCCTGCAGAGAAGCCTGAGGCCAAAAAACCCCATATTGAATAAAATATATCAGGTGCGAATCCATCTCTGCGTACGGTCCTGCCGATGAATCCATTGTAAACTCTCCGTCTTTCTCATAAACGACGCGTGTAAGCGAAGGAACCTGGTAGGAGATGGTAGAAAGAGAAGTGGTATGTCTTTATTCAACCATTTTCCAAGAGAGACAAAAATCCGGCTATTCCAGTTGGTGGTCAGACCAATCCCATTATACATTGGAAAAATCTGAATTGATTACTCTTGAACAACATTTCAGGATGAGTTACTTGGTGACGGATTCACAGTGATGATATTTGAATCTTATTTGCACCTTTCAGCTCACAACTGAGTGGTAATTTCCTGTCAAGAAGAGAAAGCATCGTGTTACATTAATGCCACTCATTTTGAAACATATTTTGTATGTAGCTTTTAACTGGAGAATGATTCAACAACAGACAATCACACGGCCCTGTCTCCACTCCCGTTGTATTAATCTCCGGTCACATTCCATTTGTATTAAATATAAAGAGCAGCCGTCGATGTTAGCGATTTGGGAAAGTGTTAATATATTTTGTTAAAAGAAAGTCTAAATTTGGAAGGGATAGAGAAGAATATTGTCTGTTAGAAATGTTAAAAATTAAAGAGGTTGTGAAGTATGTAATTTTATATACATGTGTTATGCAAAATGTTTGTCACTTGAATTTATAATTATATATTTACTGTAATCAAGCTCATGTAAATATCAGAAAATTGAGAAATTAAATAAAATACATTTTGAATAAACAGTGTTCTAATTATACATAATGAATAATAATACAATCGATATAAAACCTATTTATAATTATTATTCTAGGTGTTATTCAAGAAAATACAATAGGTGCACTTCACCAAGCATAAAAGTAATAAAAATTAATTACAATGTTTTTTGAAGTGTATTGACAATATAAACTTTGGCTGTCGATATTTCTATTGGTACAAACATTTTAAAATTTGACTTGGATTACTCATCTGGAGTCATTTGACTCCGACTCATCAGACCAGGACCAGTCATTTGACTCCCAATCATTCAAGCGACTCTCTTCTGGGGAGCTGCAAGTACTGAGGTTGTGGCCCATCCTGTAAATAGAAATTTTCCTTTATCACATCAATATGCAAAATTCTTTTGATGGCCGTCAAAGTTAGCTCGTAACACTTGGCTACGCTTTATGCTATATTTAAAAAAAAAAATTATTGCATAATAATGCTTCATCTGTTGTATTGGCAGAATAATGATAGATCTCCCGGTTACAGAAAGGCAATTCCGGATCCGGTAGATCCGACGATGTGTGACGGATCATCATCACACACATCGTCGGATCTACCGGATCTGCCCTGATGATGGACACTGCAACGCTGTCCGAAACGTCGGCTATAGTAGGAGGTAGCGCAACACGTCATAACACCCCAAAAACTAACAACGAAAATGCTTTTGGCCGTGAAAATCTAAAAACTTATCTGCGTAAAAGTTAGTTTGTAAATCTGCATTAACACGGATGACTTACTGTGTAAACTGTGTGGCGATCTCTTGTACCCTGGTGGGGTGGCACACGATGGATACGGTGGACTGTGCGGGCGCGTAGAGAGCGGGCAACCAGCGCTCCGCTGCCTTGCGTGCTTCCTGTTCAGTCACTGCACACACCGAACACACCAGCTGCCTGCAAATAACACAACAGCATAGATGAAATACAATACATATAAACTATGTGGCAATCTCTTATGCCTGGTGGGGGGAAGGGGGGGCATGCTCTGATCCTGTTCGCTGCACACACCAACAACACATTTGTCCACTCGAATACTATTAGACTTACTATTTGGGTGGGCGAGCAAATTGACACTTTAGTGGATCTATAAATTATGAATGGGATAGTGAAACTGTAACTTACCTCATGTAGCCGTCGTCTACTTGGTGTAAGTATTTATTAAGGGATTCCTTGACGAGTTTTGAGGGAGTCTTCTCTCGCTCCACTATCTCAAATACAAGTGAACTCTTTGCACAGGCAAACAGATTTTCATCCCATTCTCCTGCCGATTCCAAAAATGTTTTCTGAAATATATACAATTTTTAGGTTTACAATTAGTACTAATCAAAATATAACTACTCGTTAAGAAAAAATGGCTATGTCGTCAACGCTCAACGCTCAACCTAAGCGCCCTTGAGGTGATTTTTCACAAAAACGGCGCTCTACAAATTGTCCAATTATTATTATTATTAACCCAATCCCTGCCATTTACGCGGATCGGCGTACGAACGTTCCGTGCCACAACTGCCATTTACGCCGTATCACGTAAATCGCCAGTATGAATGTTTCGAGGATGATATTTCTAAGTTTTGATGGTAGATGGGGCTAAATATTATTTTGTAAAATATTATGAACTGTTTCTTAGCGACATCTCTTGTAAAATATGATAATTTAAATTGTTTATACTATGAAAAGCAGCATCCAAAAAAGGTCAACAGATTTCTTGGCGCAGTCGTTTGATTCTCCCGCCATCGCAGCGTCGTGTGTGTGTATGTCACGTGGTTCTTATTGCGTTCTCTGTGGTGTGGTTCTAAAAGTTTTTTTCATATTCGGCGGAGATGTGGACTTGAGTTTTTATTCCCGAATTGAGAATTTAGTTTGTGTGTTTTTTTTTTTAATTTAGTTTGATATTTCATTTCGTGTGTACTTTTATACAATTATTTTTGAAACTTTATTTTTAATATCCCTAAATATGTCAAGACGCAATCTCAGTGAAGAAGAGATAAGAGAATTCGTCCTCGATATTGACTCCGAAATTGAGGAAAGTGATGATGACTCGGATTTTATAACGCAACTTAGTGACAATGAAGATGAGCCTATGGAGACTGAAGTTACCCAAAGAACTTCGTCGGGAAATTGGACTGTGAATTCCGGAAATTTTAAACCAATAATCCATGAATTTAATGATTTTCCATCTGGAATAATCGCGACCCCATTATTATCAGAAAATTCCCCGGAAATAAATTTTTTTAAACACTTTCTAAATACAAATATAATGACCGAAATTGTCAAGGAGACAAACAAATATTATCAAGCAACTATTAGAAATAAAGTTATTTCTGAACATTCACGGCTTCGCAGGTGGAAAGATACATCCTAGATACAAAGATACGTTACCAGATATTGCTGAGTATGCTGCATATGTCAGACCCTGATTTACAAATTGCTGGTGACAAATTAAATAAAATTAAACTTCTGGTCAATCACACTCGAAAAATGTTCAAGGAAACAATGGTGCCATACGAAAATCTATGCATTGACGAGAGCATTATAGAGTTCAAAGGACGTCTTAAGTTTAAACAATATATTCCATCCAAACGCCATCGGTTTGGAATAAAAATGTTTGTTTTGTGCGACTCGAAGACAGGTTATATTTTAGATATAATTATTTATTGTGGAGATGGGACGGATGTCACTGACGAGCAATGTCTTGGGGCTTCAGGGGCTGTTGTCACCACTATGTTAAATGGCTACCTCGGTAAAGGCCACAAATTATATGTAGATAATTGGTACACTAGTCCAATATTATTTAAATTTTTGCATGACCACCAAACTAACGCATGTGGAACGGTGCGAAAAAACCGTAAAAACATGCCAAAATTTAATAAATTGAAGAAAGGGGAAATTACTTCTCAGTATTCCGATTCACTGATGGCATTAAAATGGCACGACAAAAGAGAAATTCACATGTTAACGACGCTTCATGATGATAAAGTTTCTCCAACTGGGAAAATAAATTTTAGAACTGGAGAAGTAGTTTCGAAGCCAAATTGTATTCAAGATTATAATAAAAATATGGGCTTAGTAGATAAAGCGGATATGATGATAACTAGTGTAAATTCCCTTAGAAAATCAATTAAGTGGTACAAAAAAGTTTTCTTTCATTTAATCGATTTATATTTACTGAATTCGTACATTATGCACAAAACCGTTAGTTCCAAAAACATTACTTTTCCTGATTTCCAATTAAATGTGATAAGACAATTATTAGAAAAACATCATACTCCATCGCACCCTGAAGTTGGTCCATGTTCGTCACAAGATGTGCCATTACGGTTATCTGCCAAAATGCTAGTAAAACATATGCCGATACCAATACCCGCAAAGGAAAAAACCCAAAAACCTTATAAAAACTGTTATGTTTGCTCAAACACTAAACTTAGACCAAAAACAAGAAAAGCGACGAAGTACATGTGTGGCGAATGTAACGTACCGTTATGTGTTTGGCCATGCTCAACAATATTCCACGAGAAAAAAGAATATTAATTTTAAATCTTTAAAACATTGTGTAAATAAAATGTAATACAATCTAGTGCAATATCAAATATAAAATGTGAAAAAAGTTGGAGAATCGTTGCCGAACTCGATACACTCCATAATGACATGTGAGTGTTTATCTTATATCTCTTTGTTTATTTGTGTTAGTGAGTCAGCACTATGGCAGGTTCACCGCACTCAATTATTCTGATGGTGTTTACTATTTATGTCAAAAATACGTTACGGGACACACTCGAGGATTCAAATATCTTATAAAGTATGTAGTAAAGATATCAGTTATGAGTGTCTAATATAAACAAAGCCCTCAATGGCAATGGGAATGCCGTAAAGATTAATTTAATTGAGAACTTAAAAAAGACTGAAATAGCTTGGCGCATCATAGTTGACAGAGTATATTGTCTGGGCAGCTATTGGGTTAAAGAAAATTGGTTTATAATACCTACACAAGAATTTTAAGCTAGGCAACATAATGCAGTCAATGAAATCAACCGGCTATTGTTTTTTTTTTGGTTCCGATTTTATCGTCAACTAACTCGGTAATGTTTTTTGTCACTGTCGTTAATGTAAAAAAAAAAACATGAATCTGAATACATACCATACCCTATAAGAAAAAGTAAATACATATGTTGTTATGGTACGCCCTATAGCGGGTAGATTCGGATCCCATAACGGCAACTAGAACGCTAGACGGGTCCGGACACAACACGGTCTCCCCTCTCTCCCCCCTGTTTCCTGCTTCCTGCTTCCTTTTCCCTTGCCCTGCCACTTGCCCATTCCGCCGCCGGCCTACGGAATAGCCTACGGGTTGGAGCTGGCTTACGCCATGCCTGTGTTAACTTCGGTTTGTTCTAACTCGGGAGGTGCCCTGGTTGAAATCCGAAAGAAGACGAGGACCCTGCAATCTCACATGTAAGCTGTATAATGGTTTCCCTCTTTTAAATGTGTCCGCAACGGTGAATTGTAGGGCCACGCGAAAATCACCACTCGGAGAGTTTCGTTTCAGAGAGATAATGAGAATTAAACACTTTAGCTAGGTTTGTGTAATTTGCATTTCTTGTATTGAATTGTACTGTAAAGACCTATGTACTGTGTTTTGAATTTACAATACATGACCTATTAATTCAATCTTGTTATTATTCTGCCACGGCAGGAGGGTTTTTGCCTAGAGTGTATCCCGCCAGACGCCGGAGGGGTAAGGAGAAATTCTGTAGCCTCGTGCGACCTGCTCCTTGAATAGAGGGTATCATTGTCTCCGCTGAGAGCTGGCCTGGGACATGTTAGGGCCCCCTTGGCCCCTGAGCTGGTGTTGGTTTTTGAAGCTAACAACGAGGGCCATAACAATGTATAATCAAAATGTGTTTTCAAAAAAATAATAATAAATACTGGATACTCCTTTGAAAATTCAATATTTTCTTTTTTGCAACGCCGTTGAATGAAAGCAAATTTTGACATGCACAGATACAATCTGATGCACATTGTTCAAATTCTTTGAAACAATCAGTCCTTAGAGAAGCTACGATCACAAAATAAAAAAGTAGAATCTTGTGTTATTAGTGCAAGCGATTCTGATTTTGTCCTCTACATTTTTCAAAGCATAAAGGTTAAATCCCATCACAAAAAATTCCAGCACGGATGTTATTAGAGCGCTCACACGTGAGCGAACACCAAGTACGGTCATAAAAATGTTGCTCACATCGAAATAGCGAACAGTGAAAAAAGTTTGACTGGTTAAGGGTTAATATATCAAAAAAGAGGACATACAAAGATTTTGATGGTCTGCTGGTATGCCTCGGTGGGGTTGGTTGCTTTGTACAGCATCAGCCGGAGCAGACCCTCTCCTGGCAAGGGCAGCACTAGGAATCCATAGGCCAGGCCGGCGCCCCTTACCAGCCGCCACATGGGACCCTCCAGCTGCGTAAAGTACTGCAGCGCCACCAGCAGCGCCGGCAGCTCTGGGTGCTGCAGTCCAAGGGGGCCCGGGCTCGTCTGCTCCAGGAAGCACGACTCCAGGCCACCTACACCCACTATGCAGCCTTTGCCCAAGCGCTGGTCGGCCGGGCGGAGGAGACAGCTATCTGTTTTCACGTCACCCCTACGCACGCTGTTGGGTTGAACACATGGGAATGATTAAATAAAGTACATCAAGTATGACAAAATTTGACAGTTTTCTTAAATGCGGTATTCTGTATCGAGCTTGCTCTTAGATACTAACTCTTAAAAGTTGTTACGCTAACAGGAGAGATGACACGTTTGCCGTGAAATCCTTGTTAAGAGTTGTTAGTTGCAGGCGTATAAAAAATACAAATATCAAAATAAGACTACAAACCGATAGTCATTTATGAACGCCTCTTAGGCTTATAATATTAAATATGTATGTAATTATAATATAATTAAATTCAGCTATAGAACGAATTAATTTACCTAGAAGTTTAGGAGGTAGAGGTATAGTCAAAATAACATCTTTAAAACATAATCAGGTAGAAATGCTAAGAAATTTTTTCCATAGGAAAGCTGATAGTTCAGAAATGCACAAAATAATTTGCAATGCAGATAGAAATATTTCGCCATTAAATTTATACGACGAGAATGCCAGCATTCTTATAAATACCAACCAGGAATTATTAAATTCCTGGTCAAATAAAATTCTTCAAGCAAAACACTTCAACTATCTCAACCAAACATATGTTGACAAATTTTCGTCAAACAAATGGTTGAGTATTGGAGAGTTGAGCGCAGAAATAGAAGGCTTTATGCTTGCCATTCAAGATAGAGTCATTAATACTAAAAATTATAGGAAGCATATCATCAAAGATGCAAATCAAATTGATGATTTATGTAAAAAATGTTTGGCTTTTCCGGAAACTATAGAGCATATTATATCGGGATGTTCTGTATTAGCGCCGTCGGAATATACATTTAGGCACAATCAAGTTTTAAAAATAATTCACCAAAGTTTGGTAATTAAACATAATTACTGCCGTAATGTACCATATTATGAATATGAACCAAATTCATTTTTAGAAAATGAATTTTATAAAATTTATTATGATAAAACTATTCTAAAAGACAGAACAATTAGTCATAATAGACCCGATATAGTTTTACATGACAAAATTTAAAAAATAACTTATATCATTGATGTCGCTATTCCAAATTCTTGTAATATTCAGAAAACTGTTTCTGAAAAAATAAGAAAATATACAGATTTAGGAAATGAGATTAAGGGGATCTTACCGCAATCGCAGCATATTTGCAGGTTTTTGATGCAGTTTTTAGAAAATTTCTATATTGTTTATTAGAAAATAATATTATGTTTTGAACAAATAAATTATTCTTCTAAATGGTGAAATAACAAAACGTGCTAAAATGTTTAAAACAATTGCGTAAAAAATATTTACGGAACCTCTAAAAATAGCTTAAAGTTCGATTATATCCTTTAATTCTAAATACAGGAGAGTTATAAAAATATACATTATCACCACATCAATGTTTTCTAAACGGCTAGATAATAAAATTATTCTAAAAAGCATAAAAACAATGCTTATAAAAATAAAAACCGTTTTTCAATAATACGATACAATACTTTGTCTCGCGCCATTATATAAACCAAGGCAGAAGTTATTTCTCGCCTATGCGAGATGCTTTGAGAGTGAGACGACGTCAAATTTTACGAAAAATAAATATGTAAATGTGTTGGCACATGAGAAAAGGGGTCATAGTAAAGGCTAGTCGTAATGTTATTGTGTATTATTTTAGAACCAAGTTGACTTTTTTACTAGAAATTCTATTTCTCGGCCGACTGTCTACAGCCAGCGGCATAGAATATTTAGAGTGCGCCTTCACCAGAATCGTATTCTGAGTTTTATTCATTTGCGCCCTACTGGGCTTTTACATAAATTTATAATTATACATTTATGTTAGTTGTAACATTGGTATATCTAATAAATTATGGTAAAATAAATGAGTTACAAAGTTATAAAAAGTAAGAAAATTGTAAAATAGATTATAAAGGTTGCAAACAAACAAAAAGAAGTCGACACACTCCTGAAAATTAAATATAGGATTAACGAAAAAAAATATTGAAACCTATTTTATACATAAAATGCGAAAATAAAATAAACAATAAAAATTTATTAGGTAAAGATAAAGATTAAAGATAGTGTTTATTAGGTAAAGATAAAGATATTATTAGTATTTTTTATTGCAGAAGAGATAATAATTGAAAATAGTAGGCAAAAAGTTTCATAAAAACACGAAACGATCCTCACCATAAATCTATCTCCCAGTATGAATCTAACGAACCTTGCAGCAATAATTAAAACGACTAAATGTGAATAACCAACAAATTGTGCTATTTCATATTGAAAAATGTTAGTTCACATACGTTTTTAGATTTTCACGGCCAAAAGCATTTTCGTTGTTTGTTTTTGGTGTGTTATGCCGTATTGCGCTACCTCCTTCTTTAGCCGACGTTTCGGACAGCGTTGCAGTGTCCATCATCAGGGCAGATCCGGCAGATCCGACACATCTGTCGCATCTGCCGGCTCTGCCCTGATGATGGACACTGCAACGCTGTCCGAAACGTCGGTTAAAGAAGGGGGTAGCGCAATATGGCATAACACACCAAAAACAAATAACGAAAATGTTAGTTCACATTCCTGCTGCAGGTTTTTAATGAGAACTATGGAATGTATGAAATATTTTTGTAGTTTCCTAGGCTTTAATATCAAGGGCAAATATTGCGATGTAACTCTTATTTAGTATTCACCTCGGAAATCGGAATTTTCGTGGCACTCCAAAATTTGTTATTTCGGTCATAAACCCTTTAAATTGGTTTAACTAGGCAAGATCACAATGGAGTTTGTGGATAACACCGTCGCTAATAAAATCGCGTTTGATTTACACGATAGTTAAACTTTTTTGATATGTTTTGTTATCGCGTTTTTTTTAACGTAACAAATGATTAGTTTCACAGAGCGCGTCGTTACTTCTAACATGTAGCATGTAGGTACGTTCATCATCATCTAATTAATACCAAAACCAAAATATAATCCCTAAATCTTTTTTTCAGAGGATACTAATTGTTTAGAATGGGCAACAAAGACAAGAAGAACAGGTATCCGCTAGTAAGCAGGGTGAAAAAAATCAAAAGGAAAAATAAAGAACGCAGAAAAATGTGCTTGTATTTGAACTTTATGCCGTCACTTCGATATGTACTTTTTAATTTTTTGTCACATGAATATTTTTTTCTTAACCATGTATATTCTGTACCATTTCAAATTATTGTAATAGAGAAGTCCAGTCCATTTTTTTTATTTTTTTTAATGAAAATTGACCTTCTAACTTAAATTACTGCATATATTTTTTTTTTTTTAGAGTTAGTTTTAATACCTAGTTAAAATAATTTTCAAAGTTTTAATTTTTGGAGATCCCTCGAAAACACCCATATCTATGGTGAATTTTGTGACGTCATCTACTAAAATAACGATTCATATATTTTAGATTTTTATGTTGGTTTTCTTGAATCTCACATAGATTTGCGCAGGCGCGTGGCCATCTTGTTTATTATAACGCGTTGATTGGCTAATGGCTTATTTATTGCAAATGGCGAAATCAAATTCTTTGCAAAACAATGAATGACGTTGATGAATTTAACTTGCAGTTTGCTGTTTTTGATGATAATTTTCGTTTAAATGATTAATTCACTGTGATATTAGTGTAATTCAGCATAAGTACTAATGCTGCCTGTACTTTTTTTCAGTTTTAGTCCTTAAATAATGTTTTTTTGGTGATTTAGTTTCGTTCGGTTTTTAGGTTACTGACATTACATAATCAAAGGTTACTTCTCTATAATTTTTATGACTCTTCCGCGTGAATTTAATAAAACTTCCATAAAAGTAATATTATTTGATAATGTAAAAGCCTTATGCATGTGTAAATAAATACAAATTCGAGAAATCAACGCATTAATTGCGTAAAACCGAGTCCAAGATGTCGGATTTTTTCAGTTATTTTTTCGGAATTATTATAATATTTTTTTATCCTTTTTAATTGTATGAACGAGATAAAAAGTGAAGTGACAGTTTTATTCCAAATTCATAAAGTAAGAGGACTGTATTTTTTAAATTTTGAATTTTCCTAATTTTTTCGACCATTTAATAGAATATGTTTACAGTCGGCTGTTTTTTTTTAATTTTTTCATTTTGAAACTTAAAATACTGCATTTTTCAAACACAATCGTATATGTCAGATACAAAAATCTAAAAGGCAATTCTATTAACTTTCTATAAAGGTATATGCTTTTACGACATCTTCAAAAATAAGAAATATATAGAACATTCGCTTGTGTCATACCTAAATTCCCATATAAATGACGTATAGCATAAATAAACCAGTCATTACCGTGATTACTATCGTGACGTCACCACAGAGCATTACACAGCATACCAACCTGACGCTGTGTTTTAACGAGAATATTAAAAATGCACTTTTTAATATTTTTTTAAAAACTGTACGTTTAATATTATTAAATAAAAGTTATATATTCAGAATCAGCGTTTATTGGTCTATATGAGCATATTTTTTTAAAGCCATAATATTTTTCACTGGAGTTCCTTATTCCCATGTAAAAGCTGTTAATCGGCGTTAATTCATAAAAAATAAATAAATTATTATTTGTTATTTTATGTAACTTTTTGTAAAAAATAATAATAAATCTTGAAAATGGCCGATATTTTATTTATCTTTCCAATATATTCAGATATAATTATGATCACATATTATAAAAATAGTGCATAATTGAATACCATATTGTTTTGACATCTGTCAATGAAGAACGTGTCCGTTACAAGTCATAAGCTACTAACTACCGTCTAGCAGTGTAGTTGATTGTATCGAATAATTTATCAAACAAGTTTGATCGAAATCCGATCGAAAGAGTCATAAAATCATGAGCTCCTTCTGCAATAGGTAATGTTTCTATCTAAATTTACCTAAAACATGCACATTCAACTTAATAAACATAATTTGAAAGATGCCCATTATTTATTAAACGTTTCATGTTCAAAGCTTACTCAATCTAGTACCATCTAGTCTAGATTTCTTCGCTGCTCTGCCTTCGCCTGTGAGCGTAGCGAATTCCCCGTTCCAGCTTACCTCATGCTTCCCCGCCCCGAAATATTATTTCGGTTCGCGTAAATTACCCCTTAAAAGAATTTGGCATTCTCAGACTATAAAAATATTACCATTTGTTATTTCGGCTACTGGCATTATACCTAGCTCTCTCATTCAAAATTTAGGCGTATTAGATTTGTCAAAAAATTTGTATATAAAAATGCAAAAGTCGGTCATTTTAAATACATGTAGGATTACGAAAGATTTTTAAAATATTTATATTGAGGGATCAGTAGGATTTATCAGACCAGTTTGGATTTCATCAGAGCCGAACCCTCTGATATGAAAATATCTGGAGTCGGTGAAATATTTTTCTATTATGTTTCTGGTGGATTGACGTATTGTTCTTGTATTGTTTTGTATTTATTATACTTATATAGTGCACTTACATTGCGTGAATTTACTAGATAATCATTTGTGGAAAAGTATGTGGAAGGGTTTAGTCTTTCATTTGGGAAAGATTTAACCCGGACATAAAATCTGGAGCCCCGTAAATATAATAATTATAATATAATAATATGGCAATCTTTTATGTATTTCGCCCGATAGGTTATTGGTAAAGTTGCCAAATTCTACTTATACATATTTCCTAACCTTCAAACTTAAAAATGGAAGTCTAATTCTTCTTTACTATCTCCCTCGACTTCTGATAGTATTAATACTCTAGCATCTTGTCCTTTTCCTCTTGTAGCAAATGCTTCAGACAGCCTTGCAGCGCCAAAATCAGGGCAGATATAGGGTCTTTCATTAAGAGCTTCCTATCTTTAAATTTAAATAAATCAAAGTGTGTGTGAGATATCATCGATTTTTTTCTTCGTTTGAAAGGCCTATCGATGCCTTTATGTATGGAATATAATATCGGTCAAATGTCCGCCGCGACTTCTCTGGGTGGCGCGCATCCGAAATGTCCAATTTTCCATGACTCTGGCGCATCAATCAGGCTGTATTTGACCAATGGCATGGGTTGTGTTGGTTTTGAGGGCCGCTGTGGTTTTCGGCTTATTTGTATAAACCTGCGTCTTAAGAAAACCCCACAAGAAAAAGTCTAATGGGGTCAAATTGCACGATCTCAGTGGCCAGTTCACATCACTTCCACGCGAAATGACCTTGCCCCCAAATCGCTCGTGCAGGATGTCCATTGTGACATGAGCTGTGTGGCACTTAGCGCCATCGTGTTGACACCACACGTCGTCAGGGTCCATATCATCCAATTCAAGCCAAAAGAAGTTGGTAATCATCAACCTATATCGCTCACCATTGACGGCAATGGCCTGGCCAACGTCGTTCTCAGAGAAATAAGGACTGATGACGCCGCCAGCTCAAAATCCACACCAAACAGTGAATTTTTCGGAATGCATCGGACGCTCTTGGATCTCTTAAGTTGCAGGTCAATGCGAATAAGCCACAAACCACAGCCCTCAAAGCCAACATAACCCATGCCATCGGTCAAATTCAGCGTGATTTATGCGCCAGAGTCATGGAAAATAGGACATTTCGTATGCGCTCCACCCAGAGAAGCCGCGGCAGACATTTGAAGAATGTTATATTCCATAAATAATGGCATCGATAGGCCTTTCATACGAAAAAAAAAAATTCGATGATATCTCACACACACTCTGTTTTATTTAAATTTAAAGATAGAAAGCTCTTAATGAATGACCCTCTATGTGAAGATTGTAGTGAAAAGCATCATTATTTATCTAGAAATTATACCATGTTGCGGGTGTGGTGGCAAACTTCAGCCAAGGCTCCGCAGTCAGGGGCTGCGCTTGGAGGTTTGCTGCCAGCTGCACCCACAGGTTCCCGGGGGTCAGCAGGCGCGCCAGGACCCGCTGCAACTTCAGCACAACCCCCGGAGCGCCCTCGCCCTCCAAGCGCTGCAGCACCGCACGCAGGAAGGACTGCTGACGGAGCATGCTGCAGCTGTAGATGTTGCTCTCTGGGAATTTATTAATATATAATAAATATTATTATAACATATTTATGTACAGGGTGACGTTTTAGGACATATCCAACAGGCTTTAACCATTGATTTCCGAGTTTATTTGAAGTTAAAAATTTACATTTTTGTACTTAACTTCAAATGTACTTTTTTGTGCTTGCTTCCTGGAGAGACCAAAAGCAAAAAGACTTATTTACAGCTTTTACTCCAAGCTCAGGAATCGCTGATTAAAGTCTGTCATGTACAGTTTGTCAAATAAGAGTAGAAAATAAATGAGGGCGCCACCGTTGCCCAAATGGCAATACTAAAAATATAACCATGGTGTTAATCTAAAGCTGTGTAACCTACATTTTTATTAAAAATTAAAAAGGCATTAAAGTGAAAATTTTTTTTTTTCATTGCTAGATACCCACTGATCTCAAAATTAGAATTGCATTAAGGTATATTATTATTACATATTTGCAATTTTGTGTTAACATAATGAAGAATAACGATATTATAATAAAATATAAAGCACACTTTAGAAATTGATCACATTTATTTAATTCTAGCTTAAGTACCTAGCGTTACCCGGGCTTTAGATCATGCCTCGAATTTTAAATCTGAATATATTTAACTCATTCAGATCTAAAAGTAGTGTGACTAAACCCACCATTAATGATTCTTCCTTTCCACCTACTGTTAAATTCAAATCTATGTTAAATTAAATGAAAGCCAATCACTTTGTAAAACACAATTTTATCAAATTTATGTCATTTAGTAGGTACCTTCACAATAGTGCTTATTCGATTTAATTTTTTTTTTAAGAATAAAAAAATGTTTTTTTAAATGTGTATACAGTGTTTTGAATTTTCAGTGTCATTGCACTTTTAAAGAATATTTGACAGATAAATTGGTGTTGCCAGCCTAAAAATTTCTTAGTTCCATTTTATTTATTTTCTACTCTTTTTTGACAGACTCTATGCCCTGTTACACCCTGCATCCGGTGATATTTTTATATACCAAAACAGAACAGTGACAACAAAACTTTGAAGAAAAGTAAAGACAGAAAGAAAAAAATACCTAAACTAATCCTGTTACGTTTTTAGATTTTCACGGCCAAAAGAATTTTCATTATTTGTTTTTGGGGTGTTATGCCGTGTTGCACTACCTCCTTCTTTAGCCAACGCTTCTGACAGCGTTGCAGTGTCCATCATCAGGGCAGATCCGACAGATGTGTGCTAAACTAATCCTTTTTGAATTTCACAATTTTCGATTCTAAGGGTTCAGTAACTCAATTGGCAGAGACGTTACTCCCAGAGTAGAAGTTCACAGTTTGAGTCTCAGTTGCAACCTAACCTTTCTATTTTTAGTGTCTTCTTCTATTCCATATTTTGAAGATGTCGATGATACTGCAATAGGTTGTGTGTAAAAAAAAAGTATTTTGTGTTTTGACAGACAAGTATCTAAATTTCTGATATTTCGTAATAAATCATATAACAAGTTCGTATGTATAAGAACAGTATTAATATATCTTCAGATTAAATGACAATTGTTATTTTTCTCAATCTGGATTTTCATTATATTCTCATACATAAACCAATTCGTCTCAGTGACAGGTGACATACAACATATTGCAATGACGATACTATTTTTGTAATTAACACAACAATGAATCGTAAAACTTAAAAATAAGTTAATTCGCATTTATAATATAATGACATAATATTAATATTTTAACCCACTTTAATGAACCTGTTTTAAATTTTACAAGACAGACTAATATGTAAAATAACAAATTATGTATCTTAAATGGATGTTAATCAATTGTGTAAAATTTAAAACAAGTTGATTAGATGGCCTATAGTGTTTACTGTCAGAGTAGTTGAGGTCCCGAAGCAGGTCCACGACGAGGCGCTCGCCGTCTCGGCGAAGTGTGGCTACTTCCTGCACCATGCGCTGCGCCACCACCACCAGCCGCTCTTTCACCAGCTCCGTGGCCATCAGCACCTCCCACAGCAGCGTCACCACGCGGCTGTATCGCTCCGGTTCACACTGATAACAACAAATTAATATTAACATGTGGCCATTTCACGTGCTGCCTCACCTCCACAAGCCACTCCTTCACCAGCTGCATGGCCGTCAGCATATCCACAGGTCACCACAAAGTATTAATGTTTTTTTTTGCTGCTAGCGGTTGATTTCTTACTAATTATTTATTTTGGGATTTGTTGATTTCCTACCTACCCATTTGGGAATGGCCTTACTGTTAACCGACAAAATCGAGGTACATGTGACATCACAGCAACAAAGTTTTATTAGTGAACTTAGGGTGTGCCTGTGTGTGTTATGTGTTACGAATGTAAAGAAGGTGTCGGCAAGGTGGTTGACTAATTATGACTTGGGTTGGTACATTGTTCATTACCACTGTCACATGAAGAGCAATGTGCTATGGTTCCCTAATTCCCTATATGTTGAAGCAGAGAAGATGAACTAGTTTTAGAAATTAAATTGTATAGGGATTTGATTTAATTACTCAATGAAAAATTAAAAGACCTGTACCTGTGTGGAAAAAATGGCAAACTGGCCAAATTCCCCAGGAGAAAATCTCTTAGCTTTCCTGATTCCGAGGTCCAACTTGATATCGTTGGTCAGGTCCTCGATATCGGAGAGCAAGGTGGTGTGGGGGAGCAGCTCCCCGTTCCTCCTCACAGGACTCTCCATCAGCACGGCCAGCAAGAGCGGCAGCCACTTGGCTTCCTTGGTGGTCAGGCTACTTGTGTCTATCAGCACGGATATCTGGAAACAGAACACTGGTAGTGAAACAAACAAGACAAAGAGAGTTTGGACATTGTGTAATAAGAATGTCAGGATGGCTTCCTTAGATGGAAAGAAGTGGCATAAATCGCCCATCTCAGAGACAGCTAAAAAGCAGTGCTTGCTTTGGATGGGTAAGATCTAGAATCAGTCATACTGGAGAAATTTGGAGGAGGTCAATGTCTAAAGCCGAATGCGTCTAGGCCTATGAAGAAGAAGCATTTCAACAAAAACAATAAAATTTATAAAAGTTCCAACTGCCCGAAGCCAGTGAGATTATGTCATCTCCAACTTAACCAGATTCACGCGGCTGTTGCACACGTGATACATGAAGTTTCACTACACTGTGTCAAAATGTGCCGCGTACATAAGTTAAGGAGACGGGGAAGAGGAAAGTTGGGAGTATGAAACTTACATAGACAAAGAGAGATGGGACGTGGTGGATGCGCGTGTAGAAGGGCATGTCCTGCAAGGGGAAATAGGGACATGGTGCACCGCCGCTGGCCCAGGTCTCCAGGGTGTGGAAGCGGATCCCATCGCACTGTGCCACGCCCATACTGGTCAGCACCTCAGCCGGAACCTCGCGCTGCAACCACACAAGAGATATATATATATAAGCATAACATCCGCTTTAATCAATTTAGATAAGGTTAAGTTAAAATAGATCAGAAAAAAATAAATGTTTCAAACCCCATTGTGCTCCATGGCCTTGTTGAGTAGCTGCTCCTTCTCTTGTAAACCTTTCGGTCCCAGTTTCTTGATTTGTTCTTGGACTCGCAGCTCTTCCTCTTGAGCCATTCTTGAAAAAACATTCAGATATCAATGTTATTTTTCTATTTTATTTATAGGGCGTAAGAAGGACCAAAGAAGGTTTATTGTCTTTCACTTACTTTTCCATGAGGTCCGTGCTGGGGATCCCAATGACTGCCTTGTGGTTTCCACACAGCCACTCCTGGCACAGACTGCGCCACCACTCCACATCCATCTCTTCCAGTTTTCGGAGGATCCTCTGCTTGTTGAGTCTCTCTTCCATCTATGATAATTAATAATCATTATTTATTTGCCTGAAATTAAATGTGATAAATAAAACGCACCAAGTCCTGGATTACCAGCCAAAACAGATCCAATATCAAAGATTTTTTCAAAACTAACTTATAAGTATTTATTTTTTCAATGGTACGTTGATGATTAACTGTTACAGTGAAACCCTATTAAGAAGTTTTCCAAAGGACCGGAAAAAAAATAAACTTCTTAAGCAGGAAAACCTTATATGTGGGAAAAATTGGGCCAATTTTGGGCCTAGGGACCGAAAAAACCAAACTTCTTAAGCCACGAAACGTCTTCAGAGAGAACTTCTTAAGAGGGTTTCACTGTACTTGTAATATTGTGTTAATATTTGTATTTTGTGTGTGTTATTATTATAAACTACTCATGCTAAGCACCTGCTCTCAACACAGGTTCTCCTAGTGAGTCAGGCATAGAATAAAACAAATTGTATGTCAAAAATTAATAAAGATGAATAAAATAAATTAAAAAATGAATAAAACACTAATAAAAGCATACTGCTGATAACTCCGTTGTCACATAAATATTATGTGACTAGTGCAGTTCTTGCCTATTTGGATATTTTGTCTATGGTGTTTTTTTTTGGAGACTGGAAATTTTTTGGGGAAGACAAATTGTTTTTTTTGTTGATGGGCACTTCTTCCCGGACAGCGATGGGCTGGCTGTTCGTGAATTAGTCACTCACCATGGAGGTGTTTTAATCACTGTAAATCATGCGAATCCAAGTTGATTTTATCTTAAAAAGGGCGCGGGGTGTTTTTCGTAACACGAGACACGAGTAGTTTCGTGTACGGTATTATTTTTAGTGGATGATATGTGCATCCCACTTTTTTCCGGTGTTGGCAGTTGGCCATTTTGTGGAAATGTTTTTTGGACATGAAATTGTAAAGTGATTGGTCCTTGTTGTGGCTAGAATAATATGCCTTTTTGACCCCGCGTCGCGAAGTCACGGATTGCTGATAGTTCTTCCGAAATCCGTAAGTCTTGGAGACTGGTTGGGCCACGTGCCTTTCGGATGGAGATTGTTGAGACAGCCTGAGGCTGGAGACGCTCCTTGGAGGTGTAGCGTCCTTCTTCCCAAATAGAAGGAAGACCTAGGCTCCCTGGATTCCGCGCCGTCCCCGGTTGATGAGGCCGGAAGTCCCGTCCCGGGACCGTTTCTCTCTACGAACCAAGTTTTCGTTTGTCATCCGGTGTTTTCCTACAATATTCGGCTTCGTTTAGTTAGCTTAGCGTGTCCAGGAGTCCATCTGGTATGTTTATGTTTTGTATTCTTAATATTACATTGGTATAAATTTGCACTCCCATGTTTGTTTTTTTTGATGGCTACAATATAATTTTATAAAGTTCATCTTCTTTTATTTACTGATTTCCTACCTACTTGACAGAAAACTAGTCCCATAATCCTGAGCTGTGGTCTCTGCTCTGCCGTATTAATTACACTACACTTACATTGAACCTGAACATTATTCCATTTCACCGTTCTTACCCCTGTAAGTGTTTGGGAAAAATAATCTTTAAGAAAATACTTATATACGTCTAGCTAAAAGGGCCTTGCTTTTCGAAAACTCGATACACCAAGTGGGACACTCGGACTGTACCAATAGCAAGTTTTCTCGTACAAGAAGGACTATGATTACATCCTAACTTTGAGGTGGAAAACAATGAATAAGATTTAAAATAAGCGGTAAATGTTGCTTGGGCGATGATGGAGAACTTAGCAAGCAGAGGAATTGAACTCACAACAACTGGTTGGAAACCTGTCACATTTGTAAATACGGCTGTATAAATAGTTAAATAATAATACTTTTACCTGCTTCTCATCATTAGAATGCAGCATGTCGGCGATGCACATGAAGGTGATAGTCTGGTGAGGGTTGGTCTCCGTGTGCGCCAAGGCCTCGCGGTGCTGCAGCCTGAGCAGCCGGTGCAGCCGCTCCAACTCCAGGGGCTCCTTGCCGCTGCCCACGCGCTGCAGCTCCCCCAGCACCACAGGGAGTGCGAGGTTAAGACGTGACATCTCCACATTCTCCAGCATGACACACATCATGGAGGCGGAGTTCTCTACCATGTTGTGCACTACCTGAAATTATAGAATAGAAACTATAGCAAAAAAAAGGGATTTCTATGGTTGAAATGCAAAAAATATATATATTTCATGGGATTGTCGACCGACCCACTTGGTCACGGACATTATGTTTGGCATCTTGGTCTGTAGAGAGTTGGTGACTTTACAAAGGGGTGTTGAAATGCCA
Source organism: Limnephilus lunatus (assembly GCA_917563855.2). NCBI lineage: Eukaryota > Metazoa > Arthropoda > Insecta > Trichoptera > Limnephilidae > Limnephilus > Limnephilus lunatus. The sequence goes on along the minus strand of OU830595.1, from coordinate 88,915,851 downwards.
ATTTATTGAGTACTACTTGATAAACATGTCATACTTTTTTTACTATGTGATTGGTATTATTTTATTTTGGATTGGTTTTATTAGGATTTTGATATTGTTTTTTTGTTTTTGATTTTGTTATGCACATTTAGATTTAGATGTTCTTTGTTAAAAAAATGCATGTAAAAGCCCAGCCGGGAGTGAAATTCAAAATAAATAAATTACATACATACTTTATTAACGCATGTTTAATGTTACATTTTCATTTTCAATAAGTAGGGACAAAAAAATAAAGACATTTTAACCACTCCGATCTATCGAGGATATGCACTTTTTACGTCATAAACGAAATGTCAGATATAAGAAAACTTTGTGTTATTTTCGCTTCACAATTGAAGCTCTATAGGGTGAGTTGGAATAAGACCGTGTGCTTTTTTGATGAGATGAATTTTTTTTATCATTGGTTCACTTTGAAATTTTTTAATGAAGAATTCATGGTATTTCCGCAAAGTTTTTAATTTTATTATGTTACCTTTAGCTCTTAACTATGTGAGTAAATTTTTATTTATCGAGTTATCCACAGTGAAATACGCAAAAACCGCCAATCAAAACTTTCTGTAAATTATTTTTCAATGTGGGGTAATATCGGAAATTTTTGGGGCAAGACCGGCATTTATTCTAAAATTGCAAATAATCATAATAGCCATAAGATTTACTAAAAACGGCACTTCATCTTACTTTTTGTTACCAAATTAGCTAGTGTAACATTTTAATTGTTTACCTATACAAAAAAAATAGGTAAACCGGTCTTCCTCCTTACGGGGTAAGATCGGCAAAGTGTTCTCAAAGTGTTTTGGAAGATCCAGAAAAGTATATTTTTTATATGCACATTTAGTAGAAAATTATAAATCACTCAAACTAAAAATAGTATATATGGGTATAATTTCGTAAAACGGAATCTGACAGACAGTGGTGGTAAAACGCTGTAAAATATCAATTTACGCAGTTAACATCGTCCCAATTCGTATTATTATCTTCTAAATCTGAATTAGTTAACATTGGAATGTCGTTTTTTGCGAATTTTCTTCAAAATATTAATTTAAAAGGAGGGTTACGGCGGAAATTGGCTGTAAAATTTCGATTTACAAAGAAATTTTGAGTATTTTCACAAATTTACAATGAATATTAGATTTTGAAGAGCCGGCCATGGCAGTATTTTAAGGAATTAACTTCGAATATTTAAATTAGAATGATCGGCTGCGATAGAAATCTGCTGCGAAATTTCGATTTACAAGATATATCGTATTTAATGAATTTATTCCCAATATGTATCTCAATTTAGAGGGCCGGCCGCGATGGAATTCGGTCGCAAAATTTCGATTTACGCGAAATACCTATATGGTATTTTTACGAATTTACTTTGAGTATCAAAATTTGAAGAGCCGGCCGCGATGGTAATAAGCCGGGAATAGTCCGCGCTGTTCCTGCACTAAGCACTGCCACCACCACAAATGCGCCCTCACGAACCTCTTAGTTTGGAAATAAGTGGCTATTTGTATGGAAACTGAAAAAGGGGTTAGGCCGGAAGGGTCATATTCCGATCTTCCCCCGGAAAATGTGTCAAGGGGGAAGATCGAAAATTTAGCTACAGCCGAAACCGAAGCACATTAAGCACTGGAGCCTTCCTAAACTATTTTTTATCTAAAAATAATACACAATGGATTTGAAATCAATTCAATAGCTTACCTGGATCCGGAGATATTTATGATGGGGGTAAGATCGATTATCTCAAAATTTTCCGTGAAATTTCACCTGTTTAAAAAACGCGCCTCACAGCCTAACACTTAAGCTTCCTAGAGCCGACCGAAAAGGGTGCAAAGCGTAATGAAATAGCGCTCCTCTAGAGGTATTGGCGGCGCGTATTATAGGTTGCACGGATTTCTGAACTTAGCCGAATACTAAACACATTTCTGAACTTAGCCGAATACTAAAAACTGTTTTTGAAAGGTTACAAAAAAAAGCTTTCAAATTGTTATATTACAAATAAATATTAACATTTGTAAATATTAAAATTTAGAATGCAAACATAAAAAAAATGACTCACGAGATGTTTTTATGTGAAAACAGTACTAAAATCACGGATTATGTAAAAAACAAAACTTATTCTATTGTATAAATCAGGAATGGGCAATCTTTCCTAGGTCTGGGGCCAAATTATCATTCTGTCTTTGAGGCAAGGGCCGGACCAAATTATTAAATAGAGTAAATTAATATTTAATTAAATAAAACACGTTGCTACTTCTCATATATATTTTTTTTATTTATGTAATGAGCGACATAATATTAATATTATATACTGATTTCAAAATTTAAAGGGAAAAATCTCTCCCTGGAACTATTAATTTCTTTCTGTATTACTTCGCCGAGATAAATCAGGGCCAGACAAAATAGCCCGGCGGGCCGGATCCAGCCCGTGGGCCGGCGGTCACCCGTGTGGTATAAATGTATAATAAACAATTTAGTCACCTCACTTTTTTATCATTTATTACAAGAATATTTAATAAAAATTAACAATGTCTAGCGGCGGCCCGTAGGTAATTTGGCAGGTAAAATATGTATCAACCGTGTATCTGACACAATAGGTCTTTTTATATATTTCTATGGACAACTTGAATAGGGATGTGCAGCTTGATTTATTATCAACCTTTTACTTTTTGTTTTAGGGATGTCACTAGAACAATAACGGAGTTATAACAATTTATGTGGAAACATACGCATTGACGTGAAAACACGCTTGTTGCACTTGACTGCTATTGTCATATTAACATGTATATCTGCTTACGTTGCTGAGTGCATAACAGAGGAATTCAACTGGGCCTATGAAAAAAATTATACGTTTGGGATAGGTTAGGTTTCTAGTTTTTTATATTTCTTAACTTTTCATTAATATTCTTCAATTGCTATGAATTATCATGGAACCACTAAAATAATATAAGGAATGACTCACGTTACTAGCGTAGGGATGCTCCACCTCAGTCAGCACCTTCTGCAGCGGGGCGGCGGGGGTGTCGCAGAGGTACCGAAGCAGCACCGACAGCGCCGTGAAGGTGCTGATTCCCCCGGGCTGCAGCAGGTCGGGGCCCCGCCAGCCTAACAGCACCAGGCCGCAGTCCTCTTGGTCGGCAGGGTAGGGCAGGCTCTCCACCAGTGTGGGACCGCAACCGGGGACGGAGCCCTGCCAAGGACGCTCAAACGGGGGACGCTCACCCTAAAAAATTACAAAATTACTTTCATGAAATGTTTGAAAGGTGATTTTTTTTTGTCTACATTTTTACACAAACAAGATAATCATTGATTAATTAATTGAAAAATTATTTCCCATGATATTGAAACCTATGCATGTCATGCATAAAAAATATTGAATAGTATAACAGCAGAAAAATGTAGTAATGTCTTACATATATCATATATTTTATGAAAAAATAAATAAAAATATAATGTTGTAAAATTGAATTTACAAACATAATAATACTTATTAAGTTTGTACATTCAATTAATTATTCAACACTAGATCTCATGGTCAAAAACATATCCAACAAGTAACTACTAACACAACATTTGGGCAAAAAAGCTTCTTGTATTATGGTAGGTATTAAACTTTACAATAAAATACCACTCTCACTTAAAAACCTCAACAGTATAACATTTTAGTAATGTCTTATATCATATATTTTATGAAAAAATAAATAAAAATATAATGTTGTAAAATTGAATTTACAAACATAATAATACTTATTAAGTTTGTACATTCAATTAATTAATTATTCAACACTAGATTTCATGGTCAAAAACATATCCAACAAGTAACTACTAACACAACATTTGGGCAAAAAAGCTTCTTGTATTATGGTATTAAACTTTACAATAAAATACCACTCTCACTTAAAAACCTCAACAGTATAACATTTAAATCTCAAATAAAAAGCTGGATACTAAATATAGGGAGAACAGAAATAGAAAATATACTGATATCAAATACAGACTAAAACCGAATCTACTGAACTGAATTATAAAAAAAACACAATTTTATTTAATTTTTAATTATTTAACAAAATACTACATGATACCTATATGTTTATAACTAATTCATATTAATTTCTTATAATTAAATTATAATATGTAAATGAAATCCTCAGCACGGGAAATCCCAGTGAGGATATCATTATCTTTAGATGTTTGTAAAGAAAGGAAAACAATAAATCATTATTATTATAATTTTACAACATTATATTTTGTTTTTTTATTTATTTATAAAATACATTATATATATATATGACATTACATGTACATTTTTCATTTAAATAAAGACAAACATTCCTGGGCTATCACAATATTTGAAAATCTCCCACTACCATCACAGTAAGGGGAAAATTTTTTAAACATCACATTGAAAATGGGTTTCATATTTCTGGATCAAGGAGGATTGGAATTTATTCTGATAATTTTTCACATCTATGTTAATCGTAAATTTACTAATGACTCGTATATTTCAATTTGAGCTACATGTTTTAATTATTTAGATTAACAAACCTTGGATACTACTTTATCCTCAACAGACTGTAGTGCCTTGAACACGTCCTCAGGTTCAACTTGTCCAGCAATAATCAGCGTTATGTTTTCTGGTCTGTAGAACTTCTTGTGGTACTCTTTCACCTAAAACACAATACGTAATTTATGATTTAAGATCTCACAGCCAAAAGTATGATGTGATATGATCTGCCATGATGAAGGAACACTGCAAGGCTGTTCGAAACGTTGTTTTAAAAAGTAGGAAGCTCAATACAAGTAATACAAACAAAACCCTATACTAGTGTGGGCCGCTGGTATCATTTTTGCCTATGTACCGGCAACCCCAAGACGGTTCCCCAAGACGGAAAGTTCCAGCCGGCGGCCATTGCCTTTCCGAAACTTGAGCCGACTGCATGCTTGTTTTAACTTCTTGAACCAATCAACATAACAATATTGTAAGATGTATTCAAATTCTAGTGGATCCATCGATGTAGTATTACGAAGTCGGTATTTGATATTATACCATGGAAAAGATTTGAATCAATTGTAGATATGTGACAATATCGAAAGTTTACCTTCTCGTTGGTAGTTGAAGTTCTCAAGTTATGCAGCTTGCCCCCAGTCTCGGAGGAGTACCCAGAGTCGGGGTACAGCATCTGCTGCAGCCGATTGTAGCAGCGAGACTCCGCAGAGTTCTCCCGCCCTTGCATCTCACAGTATACAACCCCCGCATCCAGGCCCTGCTGCGAGACATGGTGCACCTCCGTGAGGAAGGCAAAGTCCGTGAGTAGCGGGCTTAGGATGTGGTCGAGGTACACGGGGAGCAGCGCTAATGTTCCCGAAGCCCCTGCCGTGTGGAGCGAATAGGCGGTGTGGTCAACGTCAGTCCAGGCATTGGTCCCTGAGGCCAGGCAGCGATTAGCCAGGAGGTCCAGCAGACCTTTGTAGGGGTAAATTTCCGATCCGAGGAATATCAAATGCTCCAAGGTGTGTGGGAGACCATCGTCATCGTGGGCCTCAGTTGCTAATTTAAGAAAATTTATAATAAATAACTAGGACAAACAGTGCAATATTATATCAATTACAAAATATGTAATATTGTGTGAAGAATGTATCAAAACATGTGACGTTTCAGTGTTAAATACTCCTGTACGTGGCTCTTTTTTATTGATAATTTTTAATGGAAGAGCCATATGAATATGAGTGTTAAAAATAAGTTTTTTAGACGGATCTGACGATTTATAAATAAAAATTATTATTTCATACCAAAAGAGTTCAAATAACACAAAATAATACAGTTATTGAAGAACAATATTGTTGTATGTTTCATGCAGATTATGAGTATAATTAGTACCTAATTAGCTGAAGGCGATAGTACATTACAATGAAAGCATGTAGGGTGACCATAATGTTGAGATTTGACTTTCAGAAAAAAAATATTTTCGAAGAATTAAGATGAGAAATATTTATTTATTTATATATTAAACTTATGCCATCTATGAAAGACCAGATTATGAATTCTTTTAAGGCGACACAATACCCTAAAATAAAGCCGAAATCTTAACGACAGGTAAAGAAGGCGTGTACACAAATAGGCGACCTACTGTCGAACTGCTGTGTGGTCCGCGTACAATGGGTTCAACCACAATAATTATTCTACCGCATACATTGCCTCAAACAAATAATAAAAATTTACTATTCTATTTTGATTTATATTTTTAACTAGGTATATTGTTATGTAATACATAAGTTCAGTTTAGCATAAACAAATCAATAAAAGTGTTAAGTAAGAATAATTCTGTTGATAATAATTTCACATAACAGTAAGGTTTCTTTGTGTCAATGTCTTTAACAATACATATTACGGTCCAGCTGCCTATCCAAAGATACACTGTTATAATAATTATCATCTGAAATTTTCCGGATTATCTTATTAATTTTACTTCATAAAAATGTTTGCAGTACAGTTGTTACAGGTGAAATCGGTCCGGTCATAAACAAAAAAGTAGAAGAAAGTTATAAAGACTAATTTAAGACTATTAAACCAAAAAAGGATATTGAATGCAGTTTGTCATATCTCTCTTCAGCCAAAAGTCACCAAATGACAAAAATATTATGTTCATATCCAAAGTCATAGTAAAAAAAAAGGTTGTAGTAAAAAAAAATATATGGCTGTTTATTTTATAAATATGGTGACGGATAAGGTGAAACAGTAAAAAAAAACAGACATACTTGCAAATAAGCAGAGGGCACCAAACAGATAATATTGAATATTGGTAAATGGTAAATAATCCACAAGCCGCCGCATGCCGCTACATTTTTAATAGGCACAGATTTTGAAAAGTAAACTACTTTTAAACTTAATTCAAAGTTAAAAATTTCCATTGCCGGCTTTTTTTGTTGCATGGATCTGATATTTGCAAAGTTTTGTTTCAAATTAAATACGCATATATTACTTAGTTTACCTAAACTAAGAACCTAATAACCTATTTTGTGTACGTAAATTGTTTTTAAGTAAGTTGTTTCATTATTTATGCTTTAAACCGCTTACTCGTTAACACAGAATATTTTTTATTCAAACAATTAGATTTAGCTTTATAATCACAAAAAGTGAGTATTTATGTCGCGGGAGATAAAAAAACATGCAAAAAATATGCATTTAATTTTGTTTAAATTAATTCGCTTATGTGGTAATGCCATTTTATATGTACCGTTTTTATTTCACAGACAGTTAATCATAATTACACAAACCCGCTAGACATACCCTGCTTTGCCAAACAAACCATTTAAAACCTGGGATGTTATTTAAAATTATGATGACATGCACCTTTTGTAGTTTAACCTCAACCTAAAAAAGGAATATTCCGTATTATCTGTGCATCAAACTTCGATAACACAAACGTTCCGTATTATCTGTGAGGTGGACTAAATGCATATTTACCGTTATTTCTTGTAGTAATTGTTGTAATGAAGTGTGATTTCCATAATCCGTGCTTAAAAATGCGGCGGCTTACGGATTATAATAAAATCTTTGGTAAATTTTGGAGATCGCTGGCAATGGTTAATACGCACTTTTTTTTGAAAAAATCTTTTGAATCACCTTAATTACATTAAAAGACAACTATTTGCATTGGGGGAAGTGGAAAATATTTCATTCTACATGGTTTGTGATACAAAAGAAAGTGCCCCCTTTATAACGCCTACTCGCGTCAAGGCAAGAAAAACATCCCAGTTTTCAAGTAGTTTAGCGGCTACGCTAGGTTTGTGTAACATGGTTTGTGATTCAAAAGAAAGTGCCCCTTTATAACGCCTACTCGCGTCAAGGCAAGAAAAAAATTAGAATGAAATATTTTTCACTTCCCCCAATGCAAATAGTTGCCTTTTAATGTAATAAAGGTGAATCAAAAGATTTTTTCAAAAAAAAGTGCATATTAACCGTTGCCAGCGATTTCCAAAAATTACCAAATCTTTATTACATTTTGCATAGTTTAGTGAATATTTATTTATTTGTATAGCATGTTGCAAGTTTTTATTATTTAATATTATTTTCTACCATAACGACACCCATATGGGAATTACCTTGTAAGAAGGTGTTCCTTATCTATTAACGTACTTACTGTGCAATATAGTTTGGCTGATAGAGTTAAGCATATTTTAAGATATTACTAATTATAATAACAATAATTTGTTATTATTTATTATTATATATTAGCGCCGAGTAGGATTAGCCGGTTTTAGACAGTATGTAACGCCATTGGTTTTGGATGGATAATATTATGTCCTTGTCCTCACACATATTCACATAGTGAAGAAATAAGCCAAAAGTAAAGAAATATCATTATGTTTGATCTGTCAGTATGAAGAAAATAATTCATAATATGGAAAATATTTGCTCGAGACGTCGTGAAAGCTTTTGCACGGATGTTTTCTGAATCTAGCGGGGTGCAAAAACTTTTATAAATATTCCAGGAGACAATTTCCAGATAACAGGGATTGCTTACCCAGGCATATAAACGCGCTGACGATAGGGCCCTCGACTTCTGCTATCACCACTGTTAAACCGGTGGCCTCAGACTTGTATTTGTGGACAGGAGTTACGTCTGTCGCTTTGGTTGAAAATATTTTAGTAAAATTAGACATTTTCGAAAAAAAAAATTTCAAAACTCTTTCAGCCGCCAACTAGGTGACTTTTCGAATTTTTGTTTTTCGTTGTCGAATGTCTATTTTCTATGGTTATGAAACTGCTGTCGGCTGTCAGATTGAATTCAGAATGATATTGCCAGTGTTCTAAAGATTACGAAATTATTAATTGTGTAACCTCCTCCTCGAACCTATCGCAAACAAAATAAATAATCCTGTTGGTACATCCACCAGTAAAAAATATTATTTGCAACATTACATACATGATCATATAAACCTAAAAGCCCTTAACGGAGCATTAGTGCGATTTTTTATGAATGATATTGAAGTCAAATCTAGCTGAGGGGAAATTGCCTGGCAGCCATCACATTTGTCACGCTTTTGAATTTGTATGCAACTTAGTATCCAATAAACTGTTTTCTTTTTATATTGATGCATTTTCGACTTATGATTTGTTTTGGGTATTTGATGAGACGGGGAATGGACATGTACCTATCATAATCAAATTAATTAGATAATTTTTAACCCATCTTTCCCCTCACCCCATAGAGAACTCCAGTCAGTTTTTAATTTTTTTAATGAATAATGACCTTCTAACTTAAATAACTGCATTTTTTTTATTTTTAGAGTTAGTTTTAATAGTTAAAAATAATTGACAAAGTTTTAATTTTTCAAGATCCCCGAAAACTACCGTATCTATGGTGGGTCGTGTGACGTCATCAATCACGAAAAGTTATTTTTATTTTCAACAAGTGTTGTCATTTTACATGACAGCATAAATATACCAAACCACCCACTACGACAGTTATAGAGGTATTAGTTCATTTATGGTTATAGACTAGGAGACGAGATAGAGGTAAACCCTACGTCATCGAATGGTCATCGAGTACACGGATGAAACTACTTTGTAGTGATAATGGACATTTAGAAAACCTTAAACCTTACCTTACCTATTATATGGAAGAAAGTATGATACTATTCGATAAGTTAAAACATTATTTAGGTGGAATTATTTATTTATTATATTTTTCAATATTATTACGGGAGAGTGGTATAAAAATTATTGAAATAATTATTTTTTCGGCTTTAAGAATCGAAATTAATATTAATGGAAACCGAAACACCGAACTGATAATAATAGTAGTAAATTAGGGGAGCCCAAGCCGGGATATTTTACTGAATCTAATATAAGATCGCGCCATCAGCTATTCGACTCGCCGACATTTTGAAATTCGGAGTTTGAAGGAATTTCCCTAGAGCCTAGAAGTAGCATTACTATTTTATTGGTAAGTAGTTTTTGAATATTTTCAATAATAGAGATAAACTAATAAGAGATACCTTTATTTTTGAAACTGAATTATTTAGGCCTAAATAATGTTTCAATAAACAAATAAACGAATAAGATGAGATGTTGTTAATACGATGGCTTGTAACAGAAACGCATCGAATGAACAATTTTACACACAGAAAAATGAAAAACGCATCCCCCCTATTAGTTATAAGTGCGCAAATAAATAATCAAATAGACCAATTTCGACATGAAACACTAGCCGGGATTTTTTTAATGATTTTATTTGAACTAAAATTAAAATTTCTCTCTTGTATAATAATATTTCCGGTTTGAGAATTATAAATCTGAGCATCGGCTAACCGTATAACTTTTTTTTTATTATTATATTGTCTATTATTAAATTATTTTACGGTGCTCCAGATTTCATGTCCGGGTTGAATCTTTCCCAAATGAAAGACTAAACCCTTCCACACACTTTTCCACAAATGAATATCTAGTAAATTAACGCAATGTAATTGCACTATATAAGAATAAAACAATACAAGAACAATACGTCAATCCACCAGAAACATAATAGGAAAATATTTCACCGACTCCAGATATTTTCATATCAGAGGGTTCGGCTCTGATGAAATCCTAACTGGTCCGATAAATCCTACTGATCCCTCAATATAAATATTTAAAAAATCTTTCGTAATCCTACATGTATTTAAAATGACCGACTTTTGCATTTTTATGTACAAATTTTTTGACAAATCTAATACGCCTTATTATATTATTATTATTATATTATTTATTATATTAAAAAAATTCTAGCTTTAAAAAATATAAAACACCGCTTTACTAGATAATACAACAATCTTTCGAAATCATATTATGTTTTTTTGTAAAAATGTTTCGTAACTTCTAGAATTTGGTTTAAAAATGACAAATTTCCATTTGAGTCTAACCAACACTTTTAACTCCAAGGAAAGGTTTGAATTTGAACAACGACCTCACAAAATAAGCAATGAATTACACCATACGCAGAAGAATAAAAATGTAGCTATTCGAATCGAATCATCGCGTTTAAAGATTGTTAAAATTCACACATTTCCTATCGTATAAATTCGCTAATATCTCAATGGGTAACTGATAAAATTATTGACACTACGTTCGCGGGATCTTTATTGTTTATGGGTTATAGGTAAAAATCCTCTTCACCTTCTTCAATACTTATAGCATCACACAGTGTTTATACTTCGATAACAATGGTGCAAATAATTGAATATAAATAGATATACCATAAAAATGAACATGCATTCGTGCAGTTACGTGTGGCTATTAATTTTTTTTGTTATGTATTTTTTTTATTTTGTAGGTACCTATATACCTAGCATTGTATTTAACAGAGGTAGGCGTGTAGGTACTTACTAACTGACGAGTGATGATACAATGCATTAAATATACCTAATATATTATTAATATATGCTATGATTAATGATCCATTCTGACCATGGCATGGTTATTTAATTATTACAAAGCACGGGCAGATTTAAAATTATAATGGTGCAAACATGCGTGAAAATATTCTGTTTAATTCACACGGAACGAAAGTGTAAAGTTGTTTCATAGGGAAGGTAGGTACCTACCGGAATAAAAAACCTACGAAAATAAAACAGAATCCAGTTGGTAGGTACATACCCCCTTGAAAATGATTTTAGGTTTTCACGGAGAAAATTAGCTATTTTCGTGATTAATTTTTGGGTTATTGTGTCGTGTTGCACTTTCTCCTTCTTCAGTCAACGTGTCGAACCGCGTTACAGTGTCCATCATTAGAGCGCATTTACGAATGTGTCGTTATGATAACTAACGCAGGAGGAAGGGGAACACCCCATAATAACCCAAAAAATAATCACGATTATAGACCCCCGTACTAATCTAATCGCAGTGTAAATATTAGGTAAAGCAGCGCGTAAGAATCTAGTAAGCTGGATGTAATCTGTTTATATACTAGAAGTAGATAGGTGTAGCTACTATAGTAAGTTAAACATCTTGAAAAGGTGGAGCTAGTAAAACATCTGAGGTACAGGTTCCCTCCACACAGCATCTCAGATGACATATGCCTTGAGGGAAATTATTTTCCTCAGGGCCTCCTGTGTGGAGTTAATGTAAAAAAAGGTTTATAATAAAACATTTAATCATACGTATTATCGTTTCCCAGTAAATTAAAACATTCGGTATCAAATCAATCAGTGTTTCTAATAAAATATTGACCTTTCAATTTTCTAATAAGTATATATTTAGGGTTGTAAATTTGTTGATGCCTGTAGATACGTTGGGAAAAGCCATATTGTCATTTGAACGGTTAGTCGTCACATTGATAACGAATCAATTTTGAAAATTATTGAACGTGGCAAGAACGTAGCCACAACAAATTGAACAGAGTAGAAATAGTTTAATTATAAGAAAAATTGTTATTTTATTGATCAAAATATTATAATTATAAATGACTAGCTGACCCGGTGAACTTCGTACCGCCTCAGAATTTTTTTATTTTTTGTGATTTTCTTACTTTTCGACTTATTTATGGGAATTGCGTTTTATTGTCTTTATACGTGTGAGGGAGATTTATTATAATTATTATATTTTTCCTTTGGAGGGGTGCAAACATACGTTCACCGTTTGTCTCTTTTTCGACAGTTGACATTTAGTGTGTAAGAAAGAGGGGCAGCTTTATATGTTTAAGAACAAAAGCAAAACAATCATCCCAATTGAAATTAACGTTTTTGAATTTATGGAATTCACTTACAATTTAATATTATATTTATCACAATATTGCTGCAACTCTTTCAAAAGAAAGAATTTTCGTCATCATTTTTTTTCGTAAGTTTTTCCGATGTTTTAATTTTTAATAGATATTCTGCTATTCAGAGCGGAGACAAATCCAACAAATAATCAAAGATCATAAAAATCGGTCCAGCCGTTCTTGAGTTATAAATGGTGTAACTAACCCGACTTTGTTTTATATATTATAAGATAAGATACTGTCATTGTAAAAAAGATAAACGAGGAAAATCGAAAAAAAGAGATGTTTCATCGTATTCTAACATCATGGAATCATCAGTAGATATCTATAAACCAGCTACTTATCTGTAATATGATTATTTTTATAATAAAAGGTATACCGATCGCCCAGTTGATTAGTCAGACATCTCCGAAAAATCGAAATCTGAGTTGAGTATGCAGTTATATATAAGAGTGTACCCTCTTTCTGGTACAATACTCAGATTACTCATAAACACCACCAAATCAATTATAATGCAGACAAATTTGTAGTCAATTATACAAACTGTTGATGTTTTCTGGGTCACTAACTAGTAGGATATTTAGATGGCATAATAATATATCGGACCGTTACGCCGTGTTATTTTATGGCACATTTAACGTGTAAAACACACACACACGTGTATAATATATATATATATATAATTATAATATAATATGTGTATAATATTTGATGAAATATATCAAAACTTAGTATTTGGAGATAACTGACCAATCAACTGGACGATCGATGTATACATAAGTGTAATATTTATTATTTATTTGAATTTTCTAATTTTTGTAATAACCCTGTTATGTATAGCTGCAAAATGGCTAGAATTTTTTTTTATTAGAACTTTGGATCAATCTCAGGTGCTCAAGAGTTGTGCCTTTTGCAGAAAACAGGCGCCACAGGTCTTTCTCCAACGATAAAGGATTCCCGGTAACCTCGCGATATTCTTTGCAAATATGATACGATAATTCGACAAACCAAAGGTATTATTGAAAATTCCCGATCACCAACTGGTATCCTAATCAGTGGATAATCCAGTACATCACAACCTACACTATGTTGTATTTTGTATTATATTATTACTAGCGCAGACCCGTGAAAAATCACAATATAGTAGGTGTGAATTCTTGACGAATCAATAGGCCACTTGCATGGATTTCATAACGACTTGGAAAAAATCGTGTGGATAGATTTTTTTACTAAGATTTCGAAAATGTTAGTAAATTTTTTTAGAAATGTACAGTTTATTTTTATTTTTAAATAAATAAGTACATTATTTGAGCTCGTGACGTCACTACATGAAATTGTCCCGTCTCAGATTATGTTCCCTTAATTTTGTAAAACTCCAGACTGATAATTTTTTTTTTACATGGCAACACTTTGATTTCCGGCGAATTTTTGAATTTGCGTTTATCGTTCACTAGATTTATTGTTTGTTCTATGCGAACTTATCCTTTGGTTTGATTTTTTGATAAAGATAGCGGTGTTTTTACAGATATCACAAAGAGAACCCCGTACAATTTATTGCTATTCGTGTGGAAGACGTTCTTTTTTTAAAATGATCTTCGGCTACATAATTATCGTTTCTCGCACCCATAAAATTATATCCCGTCTTTCCGGTTTATAAAAATGGTCTGATTTTTCAGATTGAAATTTTCAAAAAATCGCCAGGATTTCAAAAATACGATTAAAAAAAATACAGAATGTCTTAGAATATTTGCCTAAACCGGAATTTATTTTTAAAAAATGTGATGCAAGTGGCCTATTCCAATTTCGAATTTAAGTAGATCAGAATAATTTTCTGCTAAAAGGAAGGTATTACTTATCGCTCGTATGAATTCTTTACACAACAGTTCCAATTTTGAAAATTATTTTAAAATTAAAAACAAATTTAAGATCATTGAACCTGAATTACGCCGGACACACAGAAAACGGAAATAATTATTTAAAAAAAATTATTAAAATAAAGTACCTACTCGTACCTATATGCATATCAAGTCTGACATGATGAAATGAATATGAAGGGAATAAATTGATCTCATTGGATTTAGTTACTTGCGGGCGACCTTACAAATGACCGGACAACCTCGACATAAATCGATGGAATTTATTTATGGTTATTGAAGAAAAGGTTTGGGTCTTAAAACAAGATAAAAATAAAATAATTATATTTATCATTGAAGAATTAACTATGGGTATAGGTAACTTACCCACATAAAATAGTAAATCGACGAATATGTCATTTATTCGTTTAGACGAGTTGTTCCATTGTGTATGTTCGTGAACTACAAAGAGAGTGTGCGAAGACAAAGTTTTGGGGAGGTCAATTCCTTCTGCCTACCCCTGCGGATAATGGCGTGATGGTTAGTTTGTTTACATATTTATATTGAATGTTCAAAGATAGAATTCCATCTATACACGTAGACAGCAATTTTCCTCTCATTTTAGAACGTCAAGTTTGCAAAATTTCATCAAAGAGTATCAAAATTCTATTTGAAGTTTTTTTGCATCGGTGATTTAATGCAGTATTGTTTTTTTTTCCTTTATTTTTACCAATTTTTAAATTTAGTATATACAATTAACATGGGGATGATGTCCAAGGAACTAAAAAGAAAAATACATTATAATAACGAAACACACGGACACGGGACAAGAAATTCAAAGCAAATTAGACTGCCGACAAGAAAAAAATCAAGCACACAGAAATCTCTGGATGTACCAGGCCGTCCAACTGTATAACAACATCCCGAATGAAATTACTGAGATAGAAAATTTAAATAAGTTTAAAAAAGAATTACGAAAGTATGTCTACCTCAATTATTAATGTCTTTTTATGTCTTTTTTATGTGTAATATTTAAATAATGATTATTTTGCCAACCAATGTAAATGTTTATATCTTTATAAAATATCAGCACACACAAAGATGTGAGCTAACTTAAGATTAATAAATAAATAAATAAATATTATAAAATCATAAGAATAATGGGAAACCACTAAGGCACAGCCTGTGCGTGGGTAATATAGTTAAATACATTATATTATTATTTATTTTTTAAAAAATTAATTTTCAGGAAATCGACAGTTTACATTTATTTCAGTTTGTACATAATATTAAATAGCCAAAATAAAACCAATTATGGGTTTCCTCCTTGTGACTTTACTTGTACTGAGACCGCATAATAAGAGTGTAAATTAATTTTATAAAAAAGCAAAACGAATCCAAAAATTATATAAAACAAAAACCAAAAACAAAAAATATAAAACAATTTTTTTCTTATATAAAATGAAACATTACTAAACAAAAAATCTATCAATACATTGGTAGCCATGGAGAGAGGTTGTACATATAAATCAAATCATAACAGAAATATAAAACAATAAAAACATAACATTATATTCTCTTACGGACCTCTTATATTTGGTAAGTTAAACCTTTAACCTAGAAAGAAACAAAGAGTGGGCATATAAAGCAAAACAAGATTACAATTTGTCTATACAGTTTGTATAAAAAGTATACCTCAATATACCACCCCAATTTATATACCCATTTGTTTCAACTTTTAGCAAGAAGAGCATGTTACTTAATTACAGTTAGCATTATGTATTCAAATTTTAAGGTTATTGGGGGTTTGTTTTTACTGTTTTATAAAAGGTCAGGTAAAAGTTTTATTATAGTTTAAGAAGAGTCTTTTAATTATTAAAAGAAAATAACTTAGTTTACATCACTTTATTTTTTGTACACTATCAACATGTTTCGTGAACCATGTTCACTTCTTCAGGAATAAAAGTATACTAAAGTTAAAAAATTAATTATAGATTACATATGGAGAGAAGGAATTGAAAGAGGGGGAAGGGTTGACAATGGTGGGAGTTTCGAAGAATTGGGGATTACCATGCTATTAGAAGTGAAAGGCCGGTTAAGTGGGAAGATATTTAAAACAGGGTTAACAATTTTTTTTTTGCTTATTAATTATGTCGGCTTTGGAATTTACATTTTTTCTTATTTCTAAAATTTCTAAATTATTGATTTGCCATGTTTTATATCCTGTATGTAATATTTGAAGACCTGAATTTATGTCAAAGCTATGATCATATTTTAATAAATGGTCTGCGAACTCAGAATCGCTATTGCCATTTAGTGCTCTGAGGTGCTCTTTAACCCTAACCTCAAATTTTCTACCTCAGGTACCTAAAGAGCACCTCAAAAATTTTGTTAACCCTGTTTTAAATATCTTCCCACTTAACCGGCCTTTCACTTCTAATAGCATGGTAATCCCCAATTCTTCGAAACTCCCACCATTGTCAACCCTTCCCCCTCTTTCAATTCCTTCTCTCCATATGTAATCTATAATTAATTTTTTAACTTTAGTATACTTTTATTCCTGAAGAAGTGAACATGGTTCACGAAACATGTTGATAGTGTACAAAAAATAAAGTGATGTAAACTAAGTTATTTTCTTTTAATAAATAAATAATGACATCACAAAGTGACAACCTTTTAGAAGAAGTTTTCTTCGAAAAATTAAGTCTTTTACTTGCTAGCCATGATGAGACGGTGACCGGCCAACTCAGAATGAAACCAACTCGGAACCACCTCAAAAAGGTCATTAAGAGTGATGATAAAAAAATTGGTTAAATAGGTTAAGTTAGGTTAGGGATATTTTAAAATTATTTTTTCATGGCTTTTAACGACCTTTCTGAGGTGGTTCTGAGTTGGTTTCATTCTGAGTTGGCATGGAACCGATGAGACATATGTATTACATTTTGTTGCCTTTAAAAAAGTTTCAAGCCAGAATTTTCCATTTACTATTATTGCTGTATTACCAGCGTAAGATACAATTTTACCAGGGATTATAATATTACATAAATCATTTATATATATTAGAAAGAGAAATGGGCCAAGCAAAGTTCCGTGTGATACTCCATTTTTTATCCGTGTTTCTGTACTGTAAAAATTCCCTATTTTTGAAATTTATTTTCTGTCTTTGAGATAGTTAGTAAGAATTTTTAGTCTATCTTTTTTGAAACCTATTTGATTCATTTTTTAAGTAGAGTGTGATTTACGGTATATTCTGTCTAAAAATATGGATACATTTTTTTCATTTTGATCAACAGATGTGTATAATTTTTTTGTCAGATCGAATATTGCATCTTCAGTGCTTAGTTGGCGCAATTTTTTTTATTATATATTGGTTTTTAGCAAGTTACAGGGAGAAATTAACCCCTTTGTCTTGAAAACTGTAGTAATGTCACCTGATGGATTTTTTTTTAACCCGATGTTCGGGCTGCCTTAGGCAAGATGAAGGGCATTCATATTTTTTTATTGCTTGTTTTAAATCTGCGAGTGGCATATATTTTGTATAGATATATGCACACATACAGACATTTTTACATACACCCATGCATGTATGTATTCATATACCACAAATATGTATACCATAATAAATATATACAAGTATTTAATTTTTTATATAAGAATATAAAGGTAAATTTTGTTATAGCCCGCGCATCAAGGTGGATGAAGGATGGATATGGGCAGGCGGTGGAGGGGATTGTCATCGGGACTTGAATGCCCGAGACATGAGATGCTTGGGTTCGGATTTGAAGCAAGTTTTGAGAAAAATGTTTTGGCCAGGTCTATTATGTGTTTTTTAAGTGGAGGGATTTTCGTGCCTGAATTAATAATGCTATTTCGGACGAACCAAGGGCTTTTGGTGAATCTTCTAGGCAAGACATTTTGGAAGGTTTCTAGACTCTTAGTATTGCTTGTGGCCCAAATTGGAGCGGCGTAAGTCATGATGGGTCGTAATTTTGATTTGTAAATGAGAAGTTTGTTCTGAAGCGACGTTTGACTGTTATAATGTAAAAGCGGGTAAAGGGATGAAGCAGCGTTTTTGGTTTTTTTAATTGTATGTTTGATGTGTGTGTGCCATGTGAGTTTTTTGTCGAGTGTGACTCCAAGATATTTAACATTGTTTTGCCAGGGTATTGCTTGGCCGTACATATAAACTTGACCCTTAGGAGTGCTGCGAACCTTTCTTCGTGAGAAGAAAATAGCAGCGCTCTTGGAAGGGTTCACATCTATACGCCATTTGTTATAAAAGTCTTGGAGTATGTTTATGTTATGTTGTAAGCGAAGTGTGATCATCTTGGGAGAACTGTATCGAACCATAATGGCGGTGTCGTCAGCGTACAAGGCTTTATACGAATGTTGGTTCTCCGTGAGTGGAATATCGTGTAAGTAGATATTGAAGAGGGTAGGGGAAAGCAGGGATCCTTGCGGGACGCCTGCTGTCATGAATCTGGGCGTTGAGAGTGCACCTTGGATCTTTACTTGAAAAGTCCGGTGCTGAAGAAATGATTTTAAGATACCGAGGAGTTGGGGATCGATGTCCGTGTTGTGCAATTTGAGGAGCAGGCCGTTTGACCATACTTTGTCGAAGGCTTTGGCTATGTCCAGGAAAATGGCGCCAGTGGACCGTTGGGAGTTGAAGCCGCCGAGGATTAGTTCGGAAACTCTGAGCAGTTGATGAAGGGTTGAGTGTTGAGATCTGAAGCCATGTTGTTCATCAGGAAGGGTTTTCATCTCGTGAATGTGCTTTAAGAGCCGGGTGAGGAGAATTTGTTCGAATATTTTACCAACATTTGAGAGAAGGCTGATTGGACGATGGTTCTCACAGAATTTTGGGTCCTTCCCAGGTTTTGGGATGAGAATGACGTGCGCGTGTTTCCAACTTTTGGGGAAATAACGCAGTCTGAGAGCGGAATTTATGAGGCTCACAATGGTGAGAATGCTTTTAGGGGGGAGGGCTTTAAGGGCAAAGTTTGTAATGCCATCTGGACCGGGAGCTTTTTTTTTGCTGCGGTGTTTAATGGCCCTTCGGACTTCTGATGGGGTGGTGAAATGTACATTTGTTCCGGGAAGGGAGTCGAAAATTATGTCTATTTGGTGGTTGACATTTGCTATATGGATTGGGTCGGCGTGCTTAGAGCTGGGGCTAAATTGAAATTCAAGATTATCGGCAAACGCCTCCGATTTATCTTGATCGTCAAATATGAGGCCATTTTCGGTATGAATGGGATGGCTTGGGGATGGGGTAGTTTGGAGAGATTTGCATAACTTCCATAGGGAGCCGTCCTGTGGATTTATATCTTGAATTTTTTTGTTCCAGGTGGAATGTGAAAGCTCGGAGAGTTTTTTTCTAATAAGTGCTTGAATTCTATTGATTGTTTTTTTAACCGAGGGATTTCGGTTTCTATGCCAGTGTCGGCGAAGATTGTTTTTTGTAGAGATCAAATCCTGGATGTCGGTTGGGAGGTCTCTTTTGAGATTAAGGGTGGAATGTTCAGGAAGAGTTTTAGAGGCATCGGTGATGGAAGATATAATTATCTCGGCAAAGTTGTCAACTGCCTTGTCTAATTCAGGGCCGTCGGAAATATTTTGAGGGATGATTGTTTTTTCCCCAACTCTGTGAGTGAAATACGTCCAATCAGTTTTTATAGATTTGCGGGGTGCCATTGGAGTGGAAAGTTGATTAAGAGTAAGCAAAACAGGATTATGATCTGAACTTAGGTCATTTATGGTTTCGATATGGTAGACCCAGGGTAATTTGTGGAGAAGTGCAATGTCCAGAACATCGGGTCTAGCCCCGCTGTTTGGGAAATGTGTGGGTTCAATTGGGCCCGCGATGGAGAGTTCAGGATGAGTGCTAGCGTACCTGCGTAAGATACGTCCATTTGTGTTAGTAATCCTACTATTCCAATTGGGGTGCTTTGAGTTAAAGTCCCCAGCGAGGATAGTAGGAGTGTGGCTATCGAGGAGAGTATCAAGGTCATTTGGATCAAGCTTATCTTGCGGACGGTGGTAGATAGAGTTTATTCTCAATGGGCCTGAATGTTTTGTATAAATTGTGATTGAGGTTGACTCGATTGACGACAATGCAGGTGTAATATTGTATTTGTGGGCGATTTTCGATTTAACGAAAATGGCAGTGCCACCGCCTCTAGTGTGTTGTCGGTCATTTCTATATATTTTTTTTATTTTTTTATTTTAGCGACTATATAAAATAATTGTTACATACAAGATATAATGGTGAAATTAAGTATAAATTATTGTATTTCTTAGTCCTCCTCACTAGGGGGTCCTGTGCCGAGGCGGACTAAAGTTATTTAAATATGGTTTATTTGTCTTCTATGTCGTTTTTAATGTCTTCATTAGGGTTTTTTCATTGACCTCTTTTAGCCATATTTTTATTCTTGATTTGTATTCATTAGGATTTTTTATTAGTTTTATGTCTTGGGGAAGGATGTTATGGAGTTTTGTTGCAAAGTATGTATAGTTTCTTTGTCCGAAAGTGGTTTTATAACTTGGAATATTTTTTATATCGTTTTTATTCGATCTTGTGTTATGCATACATGTATAGTTCGAAATGTATAGTAATATAATGTATAGTTCGAAAGTTTTGGCGTTTGTGATGGGTTGAGGTGAGTTTCATTGATGAGTAAAACGTCGAGAGCGTGTGTATTTGCAAAAATACGTAATTCATGTAAATTTTTTAAGAGACCATTAGCATTCCAAAATGCCATGCGTAGCGCGGAGGGCATGGTAGTAGAGCTAGCCATTTACACTGAAAAAAGTGAAAAAATCTGAGGGGCAGCGGAGAAAATGATCGATATGTAGTCTGCCGGTGAGGTGGCAGACTGAAATTTGGGGATGAGGTCGGAGAGGAGATCGCCAACCTTGGAGAAATTGAAATTTTTGAAAAATTCAAAAATATTGAAGGGGGTGGAAGGAGGTGTATGGGAGGTTGAGGTTGAGGGAGTTGAGGAGGGGGGTGTGGACGTTAGTGGGGTTTGGGCAGTGGCCCGCGCGTATGATAAAGAGGGATTTGTAGTATGTGAGGTGAAAGTGACATTACGTACTGTTTGTAAGATGGGTTGTGGAGATGGTCGTTTCGGACATTCCTTGTAATTTGCCGGATGGGCTCCAGAACAGTTTGCGCAGGTGGCGGGTCCATCTTCTCTCTGCTTCTTGCATTCCTGCGTAAAATGGTCACCCGCGCACTTCACGCAGCGGGCGGGCAGGTGGCACATCATTGATGAGTGTCCAAAATTCTGGCAACGGTGACACTGAGAGGGGGCTGTCTTCTTATTTAGATACTCCACTCTTATCATTAGGTGAAAGAGGGAAGTGAGGGAGAAGATTTTTTGTCCCGCCTCACCATGATCCAGTTGTACGAGGACCAGTGGAATATTTTTCCTGTCTGGCCCGGATCTCATTCGAGTTACTGAATTAACAGGGAAGTTGAGATCTATTAGTTCCAGGCGGACCTCTTCTTCGCTAATTGTCGTCGGTATTCCTCGCAGAACCGCCTTTGTAGATTTGTCTTCTGCGAGTTGGAATGTGTGGAAGGGAGTTGTGTCCTCTTGCAGAATTTTTGTTGCCAGCCGGAAGCTGGTGGAGTCACCGGTATTGAGGACCACACCTGTTGGGATGGCCTTTGCGTTAATTATAGTAACCCCAGCATTCTAGAGGCGCTTTTCCAGGAGGCTCCAATTTTTTTCAGATTTTATAAAAATTGGAGGGATCTTAGCAGGTCTAGTTCTTGTGATATCAGTGATGTCATTTGCAGTGGAGTCAGACACGGTGTTTGTAACTGGCAGTGGTGAGATTTCATCTTCTGTAGCGAGGGCGGAGAAACGGTTTGAAGTTTTTATTACTTCGGTGGAGGGAGGAGGAGAAGCGCACGCCCTTCGTTTTTTGTGAGCTGGAGTCACCCATAGCGGGGGGAATGAGTTTACGGAAGAGGATGGAGCGGTTGATGTTGAGCTGGAGGCGGTTGTCGAAGTAGTGGGAGCTGTTGAAAAAGTAGCAGAGGTCGAGGTGGAAGTAGAGACGGAGGTCAGAGATGTAGTGAGGGTGGGAGTTGTTGTAGGTTTTGAGGAGTAGTCGGAGACATCTTCTTCACTTCCAAAATGCTTTAAATATAGAGCAGTTGAGCGTCTGGACCTCGTTACTTTTGATTTTTTTGCTAAAAATTCTTCTAGTTGTGCTTCTGTCGCACCCACAGCGGCAAGTTGTTGGCGGAGAGTAGACATCGAATCCAGGATCTTGTGCGTAGGTTAATAGTGAGGAAGGTAAACTGTGAAAGGTCAATGTGTAAGCGGGGGTCTGCAGGCTTGGATTTGGTTAAAAATGAAAAACACAACACTGCTTTGAAAGCTGACAGCTCAATATTTTGTAACCATGAAAATTTGTTTTTGTTTGGAAACTTATAGAACGAAATAACTATGAGCATGGAAGGAAACAAAAGAACCAGATGACGCGAACAATGATTAGAAAATAAAGTGTTCGGAACGCGATGCACTATTCGGAGCTCGATTTTTGAACTGTTGCTTCCTTGAGTAACAAAAGCGGACTCAGATGTCTGTCAATGGTTCGTACACACTTGCGTGTCGTGGCGTGTCGTGGCGCGCCAGAAGCCATCGGTTTCATACATTACAGCGACACGCCACGACCTACAAATATGTCTCTAACCATAGTAAATGTATGAAACCGATGTACTTCTGGCGCGCCACGACACGCAAGTATGTTTCTGCCTTTAGTTGGCGCAAACAATTAATCAATCTTAATATTTTGAAGCATAACTTGAAACAAGTGTTTTTTTTTATAAAAAAAAAAAAAAGTAAACTAGCGCCATCTATCAAAAAATCAGATTGTGCATTCTTTAAGTGTCACATTGAAGGGATAAATTTGTATGCGTGTTCCGTTTTCGAAAATCTGCTGCATCCATTTTATTATTCATGCGATTCTCAAACTGCCTCCTCATCCGATTTAACCTACTGATTGCAGGACTGCATGCAGAGTCTCTGCAAATCGGATCGTTAAATAGGCAAAACCGCCAGCCTAATTATTATTTCCTTTGTCGAGCCATGGGAATAATAATATTTCGGTTGGGGGTTCTGTAAGCAGTGCTTTAAATCGGATGACGAGTAGGCCGTTTTACTTTGACTAGATAGATGGCTAAAAAATATGAATGATTAACTGGTCAACAATGGTTTTGTTGCCCTAGATATGAAAGTGGTTCTGAATCATTTTATGCCTACAATTTGTGATGTGAATGATTTTGGAATATTGGCTCTAGTTTTTATATTCTTATAACACTACACAAAAAGAAAATTAAATACTTAATTAGTACCTACCTTTAATCTTTAATTTCATTTTTGAAGTAAAACTTATTTACGCACGCTCGACACTTGGGGGTAAAATGATGAATACGTTATGAAACGTTACGAAAAAATATGAAACGGTACGAAAAAATATTTATTTATTATTGTTATACGCCCATAGGGGCTTTTACATAGATTATAAATAAGTTTTACAAAAGTTATCGAGTTAGAATTTATACCAAAGTTATAAAAGTGAAAAATTAAAAAATAGTATATACAAAAAGTTTATGAAGAATATGGCGTAAAGAAATATTTTAAACAATATAATATTTGAGTTATCGAGTTAGAATTGATACCAAAAGTTATAAAAGTGAAAAATTAAAAAAAATATATAAGTAGTTTTTGAAGAACATGGCGTAAAGAAATATTTTAAACAATATAATATTTAGATATCGAGTTAGAATTTATACCAAAATGTTTAAAAGTGAAAAATTAAAAGAAATATATAAGTAGTTTTTTGAAGAACATGGCGTAAAGAAATATTTTAAACAATATAATATTTAGATATCGAGTTAGAATTTATACCAAAATGTTTAAAAGTGAAAAATTAAAAGAAATATATAAGTAGTTTTTTGAAGATCATGGCGTAAAGAAATATTTTAAACAATACAATATTTGACAATAACATAATATACAACATTAAAATAACACATCAAATTGTTAAATATATTAAACCCGTTACAATAATTTGTAGGATTCCACAAAGTGTTGGTTTAATTTGCATTTAAGATTATAAAGGGAATCAGAAAATATATCTATAATACCACCAAACTTGTTGCCCAAATTATGCATCCTATTGGTAAGCGAGTGTGATTGATAGTTGGTTGTGTATGTGTCGCAAAAGAATGTTGTACTTTGTCTAGTATTCCTTGTCGGTACTATGAAACGTTACGAAAAAATATGAAGCGTTACGAAAAAATGTGACATGCTAATCAATATGAAACGTTATCAATGTGAAACGCTAATCAATGATATGAGTTGAGTTGAGTTGAATTGAGTTGAGTTGAGTTGAGTTGAGTTGAGAGCTGAGAGCTGAGAGCTGAGAGTTGAGTTGAGTTGATGGGGATGTTGAAGGGATGTATTTTTATTCCTGTTATTGTTATATTGTTAATGGACGGCATAAGTTAGTGAAGTTTTACTTCAGTCGTGTGGTCTAAAGCACACTCGTTTTTTTATTGAAAATAATTACTAATCGTTTTGTTTTAGAGTTTAATTTATACATATAAGTAAAAATAAAAAGAGAGAAAACTTCGTTAATCGTATGTTATACTTCAAAGAAACACCTTTTATACGCTTTTATTCCATTTTTTGGGGCAATTTCTTTTTAAACACCAGCAGTAATCTGCCATCATGGGACGGTCCCATCTACTCTGATAACTTTCCTCCATTACTTTTAAGTCCTGGTGTAAGTGCTCTCCCTGTTCCTCACTATAATTTCCCAGATTGCCAGGAAATCTATTCAGGTGACTGCGGAGAAAGTGTAACTTCATGCTCATGTTATAAAATAAGATACGCCAAAATCATTAAAACCAGAGCCAATTCAGTACTTTCATGAAAATATCTGTAAACTGGGTACTTGAAAACACAAAACACGCAGAGATACCCAGTACAACAAAACACAATTTTTTTTGAGGTGTGAATTCTTTCAAATGTGGAATTGTCGTGTTTATTTGAACTTTCTTATTCGCATTTTTTTACATTATGGTATGCTAGAATACTCCTTTGGGGTGAAAGGTCGTGAAAGGGGAACGTTATGGTAGGTACCTACCCTAAAATGTTAAAAATAATTGTCATTGAGTCCAAATTGAATAATAAAACACGTTGAAATTAAAAATGTGGTTTACAATTAAGTAGGCGGATATTTGTGTACCTAATTAGAAATCTTATGATTTAAAAGGAAATTTCGGTTTTGATTTATTGTAGAAAATTAGAATCATACTTTTTGGACACGAGGTCTAATGTTCACAGAGTTATTAATATAATATAACATACCTATGTTTGTGGCGAGCGGACAGCAGATAGGCGTGCAGGTGTGGTTTTGATTTTTCATACTAGGTTATCGACAGTTTTATTCCAATAGTGATGAAATTTTGGACGCTTGACCTTCAAAACAAGAGGAAGGTCGCCGTATACATGACATTTCATACAACTAACCCCACCCCTTTTCCCACCTCTTGGAGAAGAATTTTGATACTTCATGGTAAAAAAATTCACGTATGACTTTTCAAAATAAGAGGAAAATTACTATCTACATCTGATTTCGAAAAAACTGAGTACTCAAAGTCATTGTCGTGGCATCAAATGTATCCGAGTGGATCAGCTCTCCACTCAATGAGCGGTGGACGCAGAGGATGTGGTGACCACCCTGGAAGATGAACATCTAATTTATTTTTTATTATTACTTTATATTTGTCATTTTCATAATTATTTTCATATTTTTCTCGAAATGTAGTTGTACTTACAGATGCAATAAACAGTAACACAAGAAGTTCCTTGTGGGCGAATAACTCGAAATTTAGACCATACAAAAGGAAACTGGCGAATCTACGTCATATTTCGAGTAGATTTTGCGGCATAACTTTTTTGATTTGTGATGGCATTTTTTAGGTCAAATTAGGAAAAAAAAAAAGGATGCTAGGGGGTTAATATATCATCTGTTAATTGTCTTTAAAAATGCGTCGAACCGTAGACTCGGGCTCCAAAAGATTTTTTAACACTCAGATGGAAAATATATTTTTTGGATTCCCTCCAGCTCCGCTTAGTCTCCCGCTACTACTTGTACAGGGTGTGCATGTATTCCATGTAATATGGCAGGCTGGGATTGCACCATCTACCCTGTCCTGCTGGATTAAAATAAAGCTAAAAACCTCAAATCTTTAAATTAAAAGGACAAATTCGCTTGCGGACCATGTGTTCTACTGGAGATACAAGCTATTAAGACACATTGTCATTCTCCTTAGGGCACATTGGATGTGAAATAGTACACAATTATAGCAGGAGCACATAGAGGCACATGGGAGCACATGGAGAGGTAAAAAAATATAAATTACATACATTTTCAGACTGGTGGTCAGTCCGAAAATGTCCGTAGTAGGATGAAACCGGTCCTGGTAATAATAAACAAGTGGAACAAAGTGAAAAAGTTTTTTAATTTCAATTCTATTACAATGGAATTCCACCACGAATTAACAGTGCAAAAACTAGACTCATAAATTACCTACATGTTAACAAAATTTAATTTTTTCACTTCGCCGGAGATTTCATCTCTATTTATATAATATATAAAGATGATTGTGTGTTTGTGGCGGGAGGTGTGGATTTGATTTTTATACAAATCTACAGTTTCATTCTGAAATCGTTGAAATTTTGCAAACTTAACCTTCAAAACGGGAAGAAGGTCACTTTCTACGCTACTCTCTTAAGTTAAATATCCACTTAGAACAAATTAACTACACTTCTTTATTAAATACCTTAAAAATGCATACACCTGAGGATCGGCGAAGGATAAGCGACCTATGTTTCTTTTTGAAAATTGTAAATTTGGAGCTCGACGGTTGTTGTCAATTTATGGATAGGTATTTTTTTTCATGAATACCGCACAAGAGTCCCAACTGCTCCCGTCTGGAGCCAATGGGACTATGGCATCCCCAATTGGGGTATGTGAGGCTGAAGGTAGTGGGGAGGGGAAGGAGATAGGGAGAGGAAGATGGGGAAGTACCTAGCTGTACAGATCTGGTCACCAAACACGGCTAAAGCCATTTCAAGCAACGTTTCAATTCTGGATGGTGGTCTTACACCAGAGTGATAATTAAGGCAGGAACACACTTAGCCCACGCGACGCGACGCTACGTAGGTTGACGTCACCATTTCCATATCTGGACTACTTATCTTCCATACATTTTCTATGGAAACGGGTGCTTTAGAATCACACTAGCCCCACGCAACGCAAACCGAGGTGCCCTACGCGACGCGGATCTGCCACAGCCAGATCGGCGTGGGCCGTGTGGAAGGTGGAGGGGGTATGGTCACGCCTACTATGAGATGATTTCACATCTTTTTGGTGTTATCATGGTGTTATCTAAGCATAACGCGTTTCGCTATATCTGTGGTTGTTTTTTTGACATTTATTATCGTTTATTATTAAAAAATGGGTGACGAACAGTTCATTGAAACTGAGCACGAAGTTATTTATAATATCAAATCTCAGAATTATAGAGATTCTGCTATACGATTATATAATAAATAACTAATTTCAATATTATACCCCTATAATGAATGTCTTTCTCTAGTCCAAATTGACTTTCGAAGTCGTGTGTTTTCTTTTTTTATATCATATTCAATTATGCTGTGAAGCTCTTTCATACGGAAGTATATGAAGAATCGTCCGTATCAGATTATAGATCTTTTACTAAAGTATGGAACTCTCCAAACATTTGTCTTCGTTTGTTAATGTTGTGGACCCAAATACTTCTCACTTTTTTGTTTTTCTTTTTACGAGAATATTGATTTAATAATAATAATCGTAGCAAATCATCTTCAAATTCGCAAAGACATGGCAAAGCTGTCGTCTGCTGAGAAAAGAATCACATAAGCATAACAAAATAAACGTCAAATGTGTCAAATCAAACGCGCCGGCGCACCAGAGACCTATTGTCACGTGGTCACAGCGACGCGCAGCGACGCGTATGGCCAGTGTGTACATGGACAGGAACTTTGCGTAGCGTCGCGTCGCGTTGCGTGGGCCTAGTATGTTTCTACCTTTAGAGTATCTCCCACCCTGTATCTGTGTATATACACGACTCACTAGGCAAGGGACCTATTCCAATGTCACCATTCACAAACAAATTATCTATCAAACTGGCCAATTTCTCTCTTACACAGTTTAGCAAAGAAATATAAAATGATATTGACAAATGTAACAATTTCGATGTTTAAAACATACTCAAACAATTTTTGTCAAAATATTTTTTTCTGGTAATTTCGGTTTATTTTTATTATTTTTTTTTTCTTTTAAATTTTATCCAATTGAAATTAAATTTTATCCAATTCATCGCGGTGAAAGATATTATTTTTGCAATCTGTTGTTTATTACTAACTAACTCCTGAATATATATATTTTTTTATCATTTTATGTATACCCAAAGTAAAAACCCACGGACGTATAAAAGAGTACATAAATAATTAAAATAAAATAAAAGGGTTAAAAAAAAATTACAATAGTAGTAGCTATAGTGGATAGTAACTCTACTAGACAGATCCATAATAGTACCTACCTATTTAGTAAACATTAATTTGGTACCTCTGTATGTCCTATAGTCATATAGCATAAGTAGTAAGTGTATAATAATCAGTAAATTTAAGTTGTAAAGCATGAAACAAAAAATAAAAACCAACTTTAAAACCAATATTTCCATGATTTAATATTTTTAAATAAATTTTCATAAATTTTAGGAGTCTCTGTGTTGCTAAGCTACTTTTTTCAGACAGTTATATGTATTTGCTTTGACATCTAATTATAATATTCCGGGCAGTGAGCAAACGTGGCATTATGATATGGTTGACTTTTCCTGATAAAATACAATAAAGCTAAAACATAAAATAAAACAATGTTAAACAGAAACATTCGAATCTCGTGCATGTCTGCACGTAGGTACCTTGTTCCCAGCAGCCGGCAGGACCACGGTTTGGATATCAGTTCAAAACACGTCCATAATCTGCCGACCTTGTGAAGTCAATTAAAATACAAACAAGTTTTATATAACCTGAACAGAATCAATAAAAATGCAGTGTTCCAAGGTCATCCCTTGTGGCCGAATGGAAACCCTTTGGCACAGATGAACGGCGTTACCTTGAGCTGGGTGGGTGGATGCACCGTGCTACAAGGAACAAGGAACGAGGTCGAGAGGCCGAGGCCGTCTCAAGTCTCAAGGTGAGGGAGCCAGGGTCCACTGCTCTTGGGTATCGAGGTAAAGGTTCTGGGACCTCGCACTGCCTCCGTGTTCTCAAAGGGTCCGCGAGACTCGAGATGTACCACATTCGCTTTTTTATGTTACCATATTTTTTTTATTATTATTAACCATTCAACCCAGACCTAAATATTTGTGTAACGACAGTCCATTTTACGATCAGAAGTGTTAATAAATAATGAAAGCACGCATCCTAGACTTATAAATTGGAATAATAAATAACGTCAAAAGGTACTAAAAAAGCGAATAGGTTTTACGAGTAGGTTTTGTGTAGTATTTTTTTAAAGCAATGCAAACATTCCCGGGTTAATAACCTGACAATAATTTGAAAATCTCCTACAACCATCAAATTAAACGGAAAATGTTGGTTGTGTCGTGTTGGGGGACCAGTCGAGGAAACGAACTCACGACGCCGCGTCGCGACGCCTGGGTGGTACCCAGATGCGACGCCAATCAAACCTCTGACCGATCATATAATATTCATATTATTTATTGTATAATATAATTAATAAACACCTTTTTCACACGATACCTACTCGTGTACATAATATATACCAAAGTGCAATATGAGAAATATTGTGCTTTGGTATAGCTAATACCTAGGTACCTTCATATTTTTGTGACCGCACAAGAATCTCAATTGCCTGGAGCTAATGCATATTCGCGTATGAAACGAGGAAATGCAATAATGTATCTATAACGCATGTTATATTTGCTAGTGTTGCAACGTCTTAAAAGAGTCAATGGTGATATCAGCAACAAAAATAACGTAGGATGGCCATCATATCCAAGTTATTTAGAAGTAGAGACAATGTAAACACAAAATATTGGTACCTACTATCCCTATTAAGAAGATACTCGATCGCCGAGAAATTTGAACAATAGGTATTTTACAAACTGATGCTGTCACTTTCGCTCTTACTCCTCCAAATACTGAGCGAAAGGGACAACTGCACCTCAGACTGATAATACCTAAATGAAATTATTAAATCGAGGTTTTGTATTCCCCATTTTTCTCCTCCAAAAGTTAACCTGTTTTAATTTTTATTACTAACTGAACGTATTAGTGGAAAATACAGTAGTAAGTTTTGCTATTTTAAAAATACATTGTTTAGTTTGTATACATAACGTATTTTGAAGGCGTTCAAACCAGGCAATTTTAACGATGTCTAACTCATCTAAGAAGTAATCGTACCGACACGTTAGTGGTCGATATCTATATTTATAAAAAAATATTTGCAGTAGTGTCAAAATCCAGAGAGGAAATTGGAGAATACGTTTGCATACAATTTGTTTCATTATCTGAAATAACTCGTGCTAATAAATTGATATAAATTTTAT
This sequence comes from Limnephilus lunatus, assembly GCA_917563855.2. NCBI lineage: Eukaryota > Metazoa > Arthropoda > Insecta > Trichoptera > Limnephilidae > Limnephilus > Limnephilus lunatus. The sequence continues at coordinate 88,884,517 of OU830595.1, read as the reverse complement.
CTGTCCACGCCAGGTTTCCAACTCACGAACTCTTTATCCAGAGCCGAGCCGCTCACCGCTCTACCACAGAGGTCGCTGATATAAGTAGGTACTAAACATAAGTAAAAAAGGCAAAAAACAGATGAAGGTAAAATCACGTGCTTGAACATATAAATAAATAATTACACAGTTCACCAAGGTTACAATAGTGCTCATAATATCTCCAAATGTGCTGAAAATCGCAATGCAATGCTGAAATCTTATTACAATTTATATTTCCCTTAATTATCTGATTATTTACATTACGTAATAATAATATTATGTATTATGTTTCCGATGTAAATACTTTACATTGAAACATTGTTTCTTTATTCATAATTTTAACATACTCGGAAGTTAGAAAAATGTGTTATTTCGCACTAGATACATACCTATGATGATAATTATGCACCTTTGGACACGATTCTCCACTCATCTCGGACTTCCCCATCGCATGCAGTGTCATTAAATGATGCAGCAATGTAACAAATGTTTTTATATTTTCTGAATGAAAAAACGTAACAGTTTTTTTTAACATTATTTTATAGATACTGCTTTGTTCTACGCGTTGGAGAAAAAAATAAGGTGGAACTTGAAACAAAGCGTTTTTTCGTGACAAAATGGTAAATTTGACTTTATAATTTAAACTTAAAAAGCAAAAAGTATTTTATATCAAAATAATGTGTAAAGTACGTTTCTACTGTTTTGCTTGTTTCATCTACTGAGATTACAGGAGCGTATTGAGAAATGGCCGAACTTTCGAGCCGATTTTCGAATATTCAACGCGTGGGTTTCCACGGGGCGGCGACGCGCGACGGATGAAAGGTTTTTGAACAAGAATGACCTAAAACATTCACTCATTATCGACGTAAGCCTAAATATATGTACTAATTTCCAGGGCGCATGAATTATTTTTAAGAAGAATCTATTAATATATTTTTTCGTGCGTTCAATTCGTAGGTAGGTTTGATTGTGATTCTACGCCATATTGTAACGCTATGATGCGATATATTTTTTTGGGGATTATAAATTATTTATATATTATGTTGATTTTCAAATCTATTATTTTACTCGTTGAATATGTGCCAAGGTAGACAAAGATAATGCTTTAACAATAGTAACTAACAAATAAAATAAATTCTTTAAGGAGTTTTATGGAATACTAACGTAGACTCATAAAAAATCACGACATATAAAAATAAATTTAAGTTTAAAAAAAAAATTGACACGACTGGGAACCCCAATTAACTGCTTGGAAGGCATCAATGCTGGCCATTACACCACCAACTATCGTAAGAACGGTGACCTGTAATAATATGTGCCAAGGTAGACAAAGATAATGCTTTAACAATAGTAACTAACAAATAAAATAAATTCTTTAAGGAGTTTTATGGAATACTAACGTAGACTCATAAAAAATCACGACATATAAAAATAAATTTAAGTTTAAAAAAAAAATTGACACGACTGGGAACCCCAATTAACTGCTTGGAAGGCATCAATGCTGGCCATTACACCACCAACTATCGTAAGAACGGTGACCTGTAATATTAAATATAATATTATGTAAGTACTTAGGTACTGAAAATAATACTTATTTGTTTCGGTATTATAAAATTGGTCATTGAATTAAGAATGTTACGTACATATAACCGAAATTGTATTGTTTCTTCTTCTTAGTCAGTTCCTCATTGCTGAGGATCGTGACCTCTACTCCAATTTCCATGGTGGAGAACTGCGGACACCGAAGTACTGGACGCCATTGATACCCACATTGTCACTGCCTTGGTGACCTTCCTCTGCTTCTTCTGCCAAATATTTTCCAGTGACTATGAGTTTCTCCAAGATGGAGTCCCCAGTTTGGCGAGCAGCGTGTCCGTTGTAGGCAGATAGTTGATAGTTGAAAGCCTATTGTGGTTGCCTTGCTCTTTTAGAATGGACACGGTTTTGCGTCAGATTGTCCATGAAATCCTGAGCATTTTTCTCCAACACCATATTTCGAGGGCGTCTATCCATTTTATCCGACAGATCTATGTGAAGGATATTTTAAAATTGCCCCTCTAACAAATACATAACCAGGTACCAATCAAGCCAAAAATATGATCACCAAACTTTGAGCGTTGATGTCATACACCTCAACATTTGGTCATATCACATAAAGATCTAAAAACTGCAATTGAACTCATGCAAATTGACTTTAATCAACTTTGTAAATGGTCTCATGATGCAGGATTATTAATTAATGCCAAAAAAACCAAAGTAATGCATATAAGATCACCTAATGCCAAATTCCAATTTAATCCTAATATTATTTCTCATAATTATAATTGCATTCATAAAAATATTCCAACTAATTGTAAATGTGAAAGTTTAGAATTAGTTACGGAATATGTGTATCTTGGTGTTACCGTAGATTGTTTTTTTAAATGGGATAAACATATTAAAAAAACCTGTAAAAGACTCAGATCAATTGCTGGCAGAATGTACACATTGAAATTTTTCTTACCCATTGAAACACTAAAAATAATTTATATGTCACTGGCAGAATCCATTATACGATATGGATTAACAATATGGGGAAATACTTCTGTAACAAATCTGAAACAAGTCCAAGTTGTACAAAACGCAATTGTAAAATTATTAGTTGTTCCGAATATTTTCAAACAGAGACATGATACACCATTACTGTATCAGAGTGCTAAAATTTTACCTGTTAAGGCAATACTATGGCACAAAATTATAATTCAGTATATATTTACCCAGCAGCATAAAGAGAAATTAGAACATAAATACAGCACTAGATTCACGCGCAACGACGGGTTAATAGTTCCGAAATTTAATAATAAGTACGGACAGAGAACGTTTGAATACAACATACCGAAAATATTTAATTTATTACCTGATACTATAAAGCAATGTAATTCTATGAATAAGGTTAAATATATGCTGAAAAATTGGCTATCGGAAAAAAAATATTTATACTTAGATTGATTTGTATGAATAATGTTGAATTTGTAGATATAAGATGTAAAATTATAACATTTAAAATGTATATGTAACTTAATTATAAGCACCTGCTGACAAGCCAATTGAATTGGCTTAGCAGGACTTGTTTGTGATAAAAAAAAATAAACATATATAAATAAATAAAAAAATAAAAAAATAAAAAAAAGTTTTTTTTATTTTTATTTATTTTACCTACAAAAGAAAAGAATTTATTTTTTCTTGTTACAACTTTATTATAAAACGAGTTTACTTTTTAAATCGGGTAGTGGAGATTGGGTACCTACTATTTTAATTTCCTCTTTATTTTTAGCTTTCAAAATATTGAAGTCTGAGTTTATGGAACATTTCGACATGAGTTAGTGGCTGTCGGCAAACGTCTACATCTCTGAAAGATCTTTATTTCGTATCCCACCTGGGAACCAATGGACACCTTCTGAGCCCTCGATGCGGTTCTGCCTCAACAGTCTACCAGTCACCAGCAGTATAATAGCCTTTGTGCTTCACAGTAAGCACTAAGCAGTAAACACTACAGTCTTTACCCATCCTCCGAGTAAAGCGGCCGCGCAGTGCCTACAACGGTAGAGTAGTCGAACGCCTACCGTCTACTAAAACTGCCTTCCACGGCCGAGACCGAGACTAGCTACTAGCAACTAGCAGTGTGTAGAGCCAACGCGAGTGCGATGAACTTCCGAGGGGCAGCTCTCGTCTCCCGGGCTCCCTACTCCCGGTGGTGACGACGAAACGCCGGATCGCTTCCGTTCCCGAAAGGACCTACCGTTAGTCCAAACTCACTGAGTGCATATTAAGTGCAAATTTAGAATCATTTGCCCCAAAGCTCTAAAGAAAATCTAATTTTTACAAATCTTATGTTAACTAATTTCTGAAAATAAGGACACAACACTTCGCAATATTTTCATTGATTTTAATTTTCACGGAAAAATTAAACTCATTGGAAAAACGTAATCATTATCAATCCGCCAAAAGTGTAAACATTGAACCATTTATCCCCAAGCTAGAAAGAAAGCCCTGTTTTCCGGTGTCTATGCTTATCTGCCTAAATCATTTCCGAAATAAGTATATTTTCATACTTCGCCGGTATTTTCCATTTTCCGCTGGATTCAGATAAAATGACTACATTCAGTTAAAAAAAAATTATGCGTAAGTCAAACACATGCTCAACAACAGTATTTTACATTCGCAAGTGGGTTATTTTTTTCGTAACTTTTTGACAATACATACATAGGTAGATACTTAATTAATTTGAACACGAACCTAGTAAAGTTGAAGTAGCTTTTCGCGGTATTCGTTCGTATTTTAGACTTTCGTTTATTTTACTTTATTACTGAATTTAATAAGATTTCAGAATTCTATAATCCTGTAAAACGGCACTTAAATGTGTGGACGTGCAAGGATTATGAAAATCCCTAATAATCTTATGTTACTGAAGAACTGAAGAGGTCATGATAATAATAAGTGCTGCTATTTATGTTTATTTTGGAATCGCTAAAAAACATAACAAAGATTAACTTAATTGTGATAAAAACCAAAGTGCGTGTTTTAGCCGGATAAAGGATTTAATTAGTTACCCATAAACCTTCTTCTAATGAATTATTTTAAGAATCTGTGTCAGTGAACCATCAAAATGATGACCGAAGAACCCACTAATAATAACAAGGAAATCCAGATCAACAAGGTAATTAGAGTTAGTACAGCTAACTTGATACAATGTTTAATTAATGAAATAATGGCCTGACTTTTTGTTGTGAAAACTTATTGTGTATAAACACATTGTATTATTTCCGCCAGCCATTTCCCGTGAAGCAAGCAGCTGAACAATGAATTACAAATTCAAAAGATTTTCCTAGTTCGTCCAGTTATTATTTATTTTTATTATGTTTAATTTATAGAACTCCATTTAATTTTTGTTTTTCTAAAAGATCAAATTTTATAATGTTATTATTAAATTTTGTTATTAAGTTATTTGTTTACAATTTCAAAAGCCTAGTTTGAGTCTTAGATAAATTCTTGAAAATTCATGAGGTACCTACTTACATACAGGGTGTTAAGGGACGTACTTGACTTACTTTAACCAGTGATTTCTGACATTATTTGAGGTAAAGATATAAATGAAATTTTGGTCTCCGGTGATATTTTTGATGCTTTTTTTTTCGTTTTACAAAAACATAAAAAAATGGTAGGTGTTGGAGAGTTGGAAGCGGGGTACCTAATGGGTTGGTCGGATACTCGGCCGAGTGACCAGTGACCACATGCGGAAGAAATTTTTTTTGTTCGATTTTGAAGAAAAGTTTAAAAAGAAAAGTCGTCCAAAAAGTCACAGGACACCAAAATTTCAGTTACATTTTTTACTCCAAATAATATCAGGAATCACTGGTTAAAGTAAGTCAAGTACGTCCCTTAACAACTTGTATAAGTATTTTTTTTCTAAGTTATTTAAGTAAATCGTACAATCTGGTCGATAAAACACAAAACATCCTACAAACATCCAAAACTTGGTAATGTGGTAATTTTTGTATAAAAAATCGATGGAAATGTCAAGAAATTAAGCTAATTTACATTATTTTCATCGCTGTTCAATATTTACAAATAATATTATACTTTATTTGAAAATGTTCGTCATTTTCCGCCTACCTCAAAATATTTTCAATACAATATAACACGCTTGCAATTTAAATGTATAGTTTTCGTTTGAAGTTTGCGCGTAAGTGGCAATTCATTAGCCTCTTTGTTGGACTGCTGTTGAAAGAACTGCCAAATATTAAATTTATAAAAGTTCAAACATCACCGCCCTTGAGGCGATTTTTTTTTAATAGGACCTTGCTGTACAAATTATCCAATTATTATAATTACTTTAATATAGTTAACACATTTTCATTTTCGAATTGCGGTTCATTTCAGCCTGTCATAAGATTTTTTACTATTGAGTAATGCGAAAATAGCGTATTTTTATTATTGTGTTTTTTAATCAATTGATGACTTCTCTCGACACTAGACTAATTATTGCTCTGTCAGTGGTTCCCAGTTAGTGGTAAGCGTAGGAACCCCGGGTGTACGTAAGGTTGCTTGATGGGATGCGCGGTCGCAAACATAAAATCGCCGAAATAGATATTGTATATATTTTGAGTCAATCAATCTGCGTAAGTGTGCACACTTATCCCATTAAACTTAAATAACTGTGTGATTTTCCTTTTTAATGGAATTTTTATGCCATTAATAAGGATTAAAATTTTAATGATTAAATGGAAGAAAAAAAACACAAACATAATTTTTATTTTTATATCATTTTGACTTTAAGGGGTAACAGAACAAACTCAACAGTGTACAACTTCGTCACTCCTTTGAAAAGTCATTTAAAATAATGAAAAAAAAAGGTTACGTTAGGTTAGGTTATGGGCTATTTTTTTTCATTAATTTAATGACTTCAAAGGGGTGTTGAAATGCCAGTTTGCGGAGATGTCGTGGAACCGAGGATTTACACCACACATATCGCAATCGGTCTTGATAACTTCAAAACTATAAATTAATAACTTTACACCCGAAAATTAACCAAAACTAAAGCTGGAAAAAATGATTAAGATTTTTACTTGTGAAGTTAAGATTTCTTTAAATAATATCGCAAAAATTTAAGTAGGTAGGTGGTAGGTACGTACTACTTAATGTTAGTCTCTTTTTTAAGGCTCCGTAGTAAGCGTTAAAAAAGAAGAAGAAGATGGTTTGAATGGGAGATTATGTAAATACGAAAGTTACAGGGAGCGCTCTAATAATAAAAAAAACCGTATTTTTATGAAAATCTCTACATATCATGTACATCTAAATTAGTTAAAGTCCTCTGCCGTGTCTGTCTGTCTGTTCGCGATAAACTCAAAAACTACTGAACGGATTTTAATGCAGTTTTCACCAATAGATAGCGTGATTCACGAGGAAGGTTTCGGTATATAATTTGTCAAGGTTTTGTGTAAATTGGTTGAAATATATAATATATAAAGGATAATGTCTGTATGTGGTGGACGAGCGGGCTGGCAAGCGGGCGGTGTGGTTTTGATTTGTATGCAAATTAATAGATGGCGATGGTTATAAAGGTTGGGTAACCATCCGGTAGATGGCGTTGTGTTTCGTTAGCCATACAGCAACGCGTCTCCGGGTCAGCTAGTATTTAATAAAACACATCGAGGGCATTTTATTTAATTACCGTTTTTCGGCGCTACAAATATATTATTATGTAGACCTTATCTTAAAAAATAATGTACTTTTTTCAGGAACTTAAAAACTGAAAAATGTTTAACATAAACATGTTGTAAATCGGTAGAAAACCGTTATCTAAGAAATTACATTAGATCCAGTGGGCGTTCGGGCGAGATAAATTTAATATTTAGATGTGGTTCATTGTTAGCAATTTTACAACTTATTAATCACGCTACGTCATGTGGTGTGATTAGAAGGAGGTAATTAACTAATTATCAATTAATGAGCGGAAAAACAATGCATATTGCGCTAACGTTACTAGTATTATGCATTGGAAACTCGATAATAATAAATAAAATCACTAAAGTTAAGAGACTCCCTAAATATTAGAGCCTTTAACTCACAAGAACTTAATTGTGGTTTTAACATGTTAGGTTAGGTCTGGTATAATATAATTCCTTGTCCCACATTTAGCCCAGCTAGCGTAAACAGTTTGTAGGCAGGTTCATAAAACTCTATGCTTATAATTAGTTAACTACAAAATTTTTATACCGATGCTATTATTTTGCTTCTACAATATACCTACATATAATTTCTGGTGGAAATATGATAAATCTTATATCTGGAAAATCTACCTTTTTTCTATTTGTAGTGGTAGGTACTAAATATTATAATTGTTTTGTAGTCGCAGATATATTGACTGCGAAAATCAATAGATTATAATCATAAAATTAATATGAAAACAGTGGACACTGGAAGGGAATTTGACAGCACGTTCTTGTGATATGGCACCGATGAATCATTTGGCTGATCAATGCACAAGTCTCCGCACAAATCGATATTAAGAGGCGGTTCTCCGAATTTCAACCGATTTCTTGCAAACTTCCCTTAAACATTTGAAGTTTTTAAGCTCTTAAAAAAATATATGTTATTTTTGAAGATAATAAGTCATAAAACTGTCTAATGTCTAATCGTCTAATGCAGCGTTTCCTAACCTTTTTCAACCACGGGCCCCTAGGAAATCAAGCACAATTTACAATTTTCAAGGACCCTCTTAATAAAAAAACCAACAATAAATATCGAACCATTTTTGAAGTGAAAGCACCGTTGTGATTTGTAACTCGATTAATCGAAAAATAGCGACCCTAAAAAGAAACAACACATACATCCATAGGATTAAGCTTGTGAGAGAATGAGATAGTATAATCGGTCTCCTCTTTGTGCGGTGCTTCTTAACCTCCCCACTCTTGTCTACTTTAGTTTTCTCAAGGTTTCACTTCTACCGGCTGTGAATTGGTACAAAAGCGAAGCCACCATGCGTACCATGCGAAGGTTGGTGTTTTTTGCAACTAAATTAGTGATATTCGGATTGATGTTGCTACCAAGTTATAATCTCAAATCGGATTCCACTTGTAATCTGTTTCTGTGTTTGTTTTTAGTATATACAAGTACAGAGAATGCCTTTTCACAGAGGTATGTGGTTGAGAAAAGCAGTAAATGTTTCAGTATTTCTTTTGATATTTCCTTATAATCTTTCTTTACATTCATCCAAAAACTTGATAAAGAGATTTCTTTGAAATTACGTCTCAAAGCGGAATGGCTATATTTTCTATTAATTGGTTTTTCTGTGCCGTTGTCAAGCCAGTGACATCAGTAAAATCTGTGTTGAAAGGGTCTAATATCCAATATTTAATTTTGTCGGGTACTGGAACATAATCCAAAACGAAGACGCGTAGCAAAACTTTTGGTAGCGAGACTTTTGGTAGCATTTATTTATTATTGTTAAATGGTCCAAAGACGAGCTGCGGACCACAGGTTGAGAAACACTAGTCTAATGTATAGAAGACTAAAGATGCAAGATGAAATGCCATGAAGCCTGAAGAATGAATGTTTTTAAAATGATATGGTATGCTTACTATAAAAATAAAATCTTATGAAATGGAAATTTTACCTTGTACATAGGTACCTACATATTAGTTTAAATTGTTGTTTAAACTAACTTAATAAATACTGAAATTAAAAATAATAGTAATAAATTACCGCCTTTAGGGCAAATTCATTATAATATGTGCATTTAGACGTCAAATCACCATATTTTAAAAATCATTTCTGCTCGGTTATGGTATAATATACAAGCCATATTTACAAAAGTACAGTTTTACTCACCTTTTTGCAGACGGCCAAACGTGGAACCAACGAACGAAGTTTTTTTTTAAATCTATATTTTTGTAATATCAGTGACACCACCGATTGAAAAGTGTTTCAAACTGTCGGTAATATGGTTTGTTTCAAATATCTACTAAATCTGATATCGATTGACGTTGTTAGAAGATGTAAATCGTGTAGGTACTTGCAATGCAATTAAGGTACCTACATCGTTAAATAATATTTCATAACCGCCACTCTCCTATTATCGGAGTGTCATAATGATGATGAATGATGACGCTTATAATCATGCATTTGTGAAAGGCACACCTTGCAAACATACAACCAACATAACTGTTACTAAACTTCTTATTACTGAATCCAATTTTTCATAACAAGGAAGTGTAATGTATCCATGTTAAGTAGGCACAACAATATATTATAAGTACGGATGTATATTTAATGTACCTACCTATTAAAAAATTGATGGCTCGAGAGATAATAACATCATTAATTTATTTTTCGTAAAGCAATTCTTGGGTAGGTACCTACTATGTACACACAGATAATAATATGTAGGTAGGCCCTACATACTATTTTTTATATTTTTTTTATTGTATATAATTTTGTTTCCATGTTTCATTTCAATTATGTGAGCTAACTTAAGATTTATAAGCAAATATCGCGAACGAGTTGAAATCGATATAATCAATAAAAATAGGACCAAAAGATGTTTTTTTTTTATATTTTGAAATGGAAGGATCTTTTTAATCTCTATTCTAGATTATTATAGATATGTATCCCTAGATTTTTTATATTGGAATTAAAACTTTGTCAGTCCTTACGTTCATTTATAATGACAGGGTTAAAGTTGTACTTTTGTGAACGTAAGATTTATTTCGAAAATGTAAGTGAAGCTTTGAACCCACGTATGAAGCGTTCTAAGTTGAATTTGGAAATTGGTTTTATTTCATTGTATAAGTATGCTATCCTTTTGATATATTTTATTCAAGCATAATTGTCCAATTAAAATTGAGACGACAAATAAATTGCTCAGTTTTTGGACAATTAAAAACTTTGGATAGGTACTTGCGAATCTTCCCGAAGGCTAGATATGTCTACTTTTAGAATTAGCAAAAATATTTTGCTCGTATTGGCCCCATTTTCTAAAATTAAGTTTATAGTAATAAAAGGGATAGCATCTAAAAAAATGAAACCAGTGAAAATGCATTTTATATTACATTTGTTTATTTAAAAAAAACGTGTTTTCCATCAGTAGTAGTGAGTTCCACAATTCGATTACAATATAGGATGGTATGACTGAGCTTTTCAATTTTATGAATACCAATCCCAGCGAGAGATCGTACTTGACGTCCTCGTTCTACCATCTTTGTTCTTTTTCGTTTTCAAACATAAGGAATTGGACGAATATCGATGACGTCCATATGGGCTCTTACTGGGTTTACCTACCTGCCTGAAAAAAAGAATGGTCATTGAGATAGTTACTTTTTTGGAAAATTGTATAATTCCTTATTTGAAATAAAAAAGTTACCATGAAAAATATTACCTACACGGTTTAGGGGCCAATAGGATTTATTATAGATACTATTAGCAATGAATTTCTTAAATTTTGAATTTGCACCAAGCGTTAAAAAAGTAAATGGTCGTTACTCCTTATTTCTATACTCTAATCGTTACTGTTACCTCTACACTGTGTCTCTTTAAAATGATATACAATATGTAAATATGTAAATCGGAAATCTCCTTCCAAAATATTTCCACCTTTCGGAATTTTCCAAGAAAAATAATATCGGAAATTCGAATGATAAAAATCGGCGTTTGAATATTTCCCTAACGGCAATACTTATTGGCTAAGTTGCAAACCTGCTTTCATTTTTCTGGGTGTTGGTACTACTTGCATTGAATATTTAATGTACTGTGAGTATTATCTCTATATTATTTATCTTGACGCCCGGGGCGACAACTCGAAAGCGCGCCCAACAATGAAATGACCTTTTCGGAATTTATTAACATTTCAGAGATAAGCTATAATACTATTTTCAATTATTTTAATATGATTTCTACGCATCACATTACAAGTGTAGACAGTGACGCGTGATTGGCGTTTGTTCTGTAATATAAAATCGTCAGGAACGCATTTTTTAGCTACATACATATTTCACTTATTTCCAATGGTTTTCACGTACGTGATAAAAGCTTTATTTTTGTGTCTTATTTCCAATGGAATCTGGGCAGTTGTGATATGTAAAAATGGTACACGTATTATGAATACGTATTTTTTTCTGATCATTTCTGTTTTTCAGGTTTTACGCCGAAATGTCCCGCCCTTTGCTTTGCCGGTCATGGTTGTAACGCCTTAGGTCTCGAAAATATTCCGTCAGTAGATCAGAATATTTCCGCTTTGTATTAAAATTCAAAATAAATGGAATATTTGTGAATGTATCTGAAAAGTAAAAACTGTTTTTGCATAAGCATAAACGTAATCATCAACTCATTTTTTTGAAGTTTCATGTAAAAATAATTAATTAAAAATTCCCAAAAATTTCATTTTTTTTAAATCGCTGTGGGAATCTTCAGTTTTATCAAAGAGTTAATTTTAAGTATTTTATAGTTAACTTTCAGATTTGAATATAAAGCGTGGTGTTTTCTCTTTCTAAAACTAAGCATATTTAGTTACCTACATCTAACCAAGGTAGTAAGGGAGACAGAATTATTTCTATGAGACCTGTGTGAGTTGTTCCGAAAAGCGAACAAATTAGACTGAGGGGTTAATCATAATCACGCGAGAATAGTAATTTAAGTAAAAAATAATTTAACTATCGCATTTCCTTATCAATTTTCTCAATTGTAATCAATTTTTAATCTTAAACCATGACTTGTAATGTGGCTGGTATTTAATGATATAAACAAGTCTATTTGATGTAGGTACCTACATAATATATTGAAATGAATCGTATTATCTTATGTTTATTATTGAGACTAATGATATCATTTTTTATTTACTATCTAATTGAGACAAATGATGTTATTTTTGACCTCTGATCTTATTACGTCAAATTATGCATTATACATAATTTATTTTAATATGACATTAATTATGACATAGGCATCTGGGCAAAGGACGTAGGAAGATACCTACTTGATGTTGTAGCACAAGTCAATATTACTCATTACTACATGGACTAAATATAAACATAATAATACACATATCAAAAATTATTGAATCAATCCATTATGTGATTAATTTATCAGTGGGTACCGCCGCCCTGGGAACCATTTTTTGAGTAACCAACACCACTGCCATAGGTCACCCCAGTGGTTTGCTACGTTTGGAGAACCCGGGTTCTCTGAGTGAGGTTTGTCAAGGTATTGGCGATGGATGCGTCAGACCAGGCCGGAACGGGAGAGACTAATTGAGGCAGACCTTTTGAACTCTCCAGTAGGTCTCCCTCAGAACATCTCCTTACACCGCAGTGGGACGAATGGATTCATAATTCATTTATCCGTCAGTCCTGATCACACTGAGTTCAGATTCCTACACGCCTTTATACTTTTTTATACAGAACTTTCTCTCCTTTCTTTCCTAAAAAGACCCTCCACAAAGCACAAAGCACCCCCAAAATATGACATTGGCCCTGAGGGGGATTATTTTCCTCAGGGCCTCCTGCGTGGATCTAATGTAAGAGAATGTGGAATGACAAAACTTTATTATTTCAAAATGTCGGTTCAGAACAGCAAAATAATTAGTGTTCTAATGGGATATTATTAAAAGGGAAACGTGCGGCGTTTTGTCCATACAAACGTTTTCCCCAATTTTCTCTCTGGATATTGACACTACTGTAATTTTTTTTGTAATATAACATACCTAGTTATCGACCACTTGCGTGTCGGTAAATTGTGCTGTTTTTAGTTAGGTACTTCTTATAGGAATTAAGATCCTTCAAAAATTCTCAAAATTGCCTGATTTGAACGCCATCAACAGATGTTCAGTATACTAACTAGACAATGTATTTTTTTAAAAAGCAAACTTGCAGACACAAGGTATTTCTTCTAATACAGTTAGCAAAAAAATATCTTAAAAATCAGTCCAGTTTTGGGGGAGAAAAATGTGGTATAGAAAACCGTGATATTGATGGTATTATTTAGGTATAACATAGGTAGTACTTAATAAAAAAATGTAATATAAAAATGTAACAAACATAAAAAAATATGATAAAATGTACCTCCACTACGCTGAATTCTTTTTTTTGTTAGGTTAGGTTAGGTTTTAGTAGAAATTTTGTGGGGGATATTTTGTCGGGCGATGAAGACGCGCGGATCCATTATCAGCCCGAGGTGCAGTTGTCCCTTTCGCTCAGTATCCGCGGAGTAAGTTCAAAACATTGGTAAAATACCTATTGTTCAAATTTCTTGTTGACCGGTTTTCCTTTTTATACATATAGTACCTGTTCAGAATCAATTATACTTTATTTTAACAACACCCCTATTTTTACTATTCAGGAAATACACAAAGATGCAATGGCGATCATTATAAATAATTGTTCTTCTGGGTATTATTAGGTACTTACCTATTTTTAATAGTTAGTTGTTAACAAGTTATTTTCCTGATCTTTCGAAGGAACCTTTTAACCTCGATGGGTATAAAATAGATATATTACGCCTATATAATGAGTCACTTAATGATTTGTTTACGCCTTAGAAAAATCTAAGTGAATAGACTTTTGTACACAATACGACCTTCATACTAATTTTCTTCTTTAATTTTTTTTTTGTTCATTCATTGCATATTATGGTTACATCATTTGTTGATTTTTCGACCACAATGCGAGTTATGGTGGTCGATTTTACATGTAGTGCAATAACAATCCAGAAGCCATAAAAATCTAGAGAACATAAAGGATTACAAAATAATATCAAAAACATAAATCAACATAGTATTAAAGAAATGAGTATGAAATACCTAAATAAATACAGTAGGAAAGATATAAAAAAACATAAAAATCATAGTAAGTATATGAAGGAATATAAAAGTAATGTAAGTACTATATTAACTAAGAAGAGTTTATTTTTTTTGTAATTTTTTGACAAATAGATTCATGTTAAAACTATTAATACTGCAGTGAATTTTTATTGCAACAATTATTGTCTCAGCAGAATACAAGTAAGGCTTTATCTTTTAAATAGGTAAATAAATTATCTTATGAAAAAATTCCGGGCTACGAATATCCTGAGAACATTTTAATTTCTCCATCATTATAAGTGGAAAAAGTTGTTTGGAGTAGTGATGAAGGTGGCTAGTTGACGCCTCAGAGTGGTCCCAAATCCCAATGCAGCTAGATAAAAATATTTTTCCATGGCATTTGACGCAAAAGGGTAAAAATATTATAAATAAAATACTTTTAAAAATATACATTTATTTAAACAACTATTAGAAAATCTTCAAAGAAAATAAAATAATAATAAAAAAATAAAAAATATTTTTAACTTTTATGAGTAAATAAGTTCAAATAAGTCATAACATAAATAAGTTCAAATAAGTCATAACAACGTGCATATGTTAAGTAAGTAGTTAAAACTATTATTTATAACATAAAATAAGATTAATATTTCTGTTTTTGATACTGACAATTCGTGATGGAATTCCATTATAACAATATAATAAAACACATTTTTAGGCTTCAGCCTGTTAAAGCCATCTTCAGGAAGATGGCTTTAAAAATGGCATGAATGAATTAATGCAAATCTCGAAATTAACCCACTTCCCGACTGCCGATCGAGATGAAACTTGGCTGATAGGCCCGTCGTCGACGACAATGCATTCTATCAACTATTGGTGGTACTCGTGCACACGCACGCATTTCTTTGAAATTTGCTACTAGCCGGCCCAAGAGATGCCACAAACAGGACGAAACTTGAAAATGGACGTATTATACTAAAACTTAATTAAGTAAACGTGTTGATTTTTTGAATTAAAACTTCTTTACGCACGCTCGACTTGGGGGGTAAGCTGGTAAATGCGTTACGAAAAGTGTGATGCGAACGGTGATCGGGCGAGGCGTACATACTGCACAACTAAGGTAAGGCGCACATAATAACCCAAGGTCGTAGGTCACCCCAAGGTGGTAGGTCATCCCGAGGTGGTAGGTAACCCCAAGGTCTTAGGTCACCCCAAGTTCGTAGGTCAACCCAAAGTCGTAGGTCACCCCAAGGTCGAAGGTCACCCCATGGTCGTATGTCACCCCAAGATCGTAGTTCACCCCAAGGTCTTAGGTCATCCCAAGGTCTTAGGTCACCCCAAGGTCGTAGGTCACCCCAAGGTCGTAGGTCACCCCAAGGTCGTAGGTCACCCCATGGTCGTATGTCACCTTAATGTCGTATGTCACCCCAATGTCATATGTTATTTAATAAGTTAGTGAAGTTTTACTAACTTTTCAGTCGTGTGGTCTAAGTCTAAAGCACACTCGTTTTTTTTTTTTTTTGCTTAAATATTACAGGTATTATCAGTGTATGAAATCATTAAATTAAGGAGTTGGTGAGAAAGCTTTGGAAGATAAATTAATTCGAGATGGTTAGATACCCTGTTTGCCATCGGAAAAAAATGCATAAAATATCTGAGACATGAATTATTACTGACCTTATAATATTAAGTCAGTAATTGATGTCTCAGATATTTTATGATTATACCATAACAGATAATTGAGCTGTCGACAACACAATTACCCACTACACGTAACAGCTGTTGTAAAATTATTGTGTGAATTTTTTAAAAATATTATTTTTAAAGATTCGTTGTCTTATTATTAAACCAAGGCACTAAAATATTTTTCTCCGCGTTGCGTTGCCTTTGAAAATAATCTTTAGTTCCGATAAGAAAGAGGATGAATTATTGTGAAATTAGTTGTGAGATATTAGATATTATGGCCGGTTTATCCCCAATTTGAAGTAATGGTATTTTTTGTTACTTATCTTGTCGGGGAGAATAGAGAAAGAGCAGTGGCTAGCTGGGGGGGGGGGAGAGGGAGGGGGTACCCAATGGGGGTTGAAACCCGTGAAAAAACTTACGAAGGTAGAATATTGCCACAAAAATATTTTACCCAAGAACACTGTCTTGTCGTCCGTGTCATTCTCTTTCGTACATTATTATTGACGTGAACTCGTGAAGTGAACTGTTACCAACATCTACATACCTACTGACGTGAATTAGTGAAAAAATTGTTAGTGTTTATAAAAGTGTTGAAAGACATCTTTCAAAAAACAAGATAAGTGGATTGGACAGTCAATTTTTTTGTAAAAAACGAAAACTATTAAATCGATAGGAGCCCTGGCTATATAAGCCTTGTGATAGTGGTGATACCAGTACTAAAAATTTACTGATGTACATCAACAATGGCACAACCCTATAGGCTGGCATATCAGCATTTTTAAGTAATGGACGTAATGGTATAAATAGGCTTAACTTACCCAGGGATCCTACCAGAGAGCAACTTGACGGACGTAAATCGACCTCACAGCGAGCGTAAAAAGCAATAGTCCAAGAACCCGTGACGATCAGACCTTCGTTATTTTATAAAACCTGAAAGTTTCTCAGTGTATGTCTCTAATACATGTAAAGACGATCCCCGACTATGAAGTTTGGATCACGGTGAATTTGAAAGATATTATATTAATTAATTATAATTGTATTTAGGTAGATTAAAGTATAAAAGCTGAATTTTATATATGTTACTGGAGGAACTATCAACATATTTTTTCTCAGTTATCAGACAGTTTCGATGGTTCCTTCAACTTGTCAGACACATTAATAGTCTTCCGTAGGTGCGAGCGCGATATATGTATACATGCAAGCGGGTGGGAGTGAAATAGTGCGAAATTTCGACGCTAGGAGACTACTTACTACCTTGTAAAAGTGCGAGCAAAATGCTCTTGAAATTGTTGTGCAATTTTATATACCTTTGCAACCTGCTTGCAATCTTTCAAGGCCACCGTGATCCAAACTTCATAATTGGGTATCGTCTTTACCTGTATTAGGGACATACACAGAGAAACTTTCAGGTTTTACAAAATAACGAAGGTCTGATCGTCACGGGCTCTTGCTCTACAACTGATACAACCGCCCTATAATTCTTCAGAAATGCAAAATAATATAGGTAGGTACTACTTACTTGTGCTGAGTAATCCTTTTTACTATTCTTTTTACAACATTTTTTCACCCTTTTCAGGATTCTTTCTCTTCATACAAGTGAAATTTAAAAAAAAATAATAATAATTTTCAGCGACAACGTCAATAACGTCGTATGTTTCAATCCTATCACTCACTCTTAAACTCACGGACCGCCATTGAGACCAAGTTATAAAAGCGCCAGCGTTTTTTGGCTTGGCCTTTTTCAACATTTTGGCAGGCCTATTATGCTGAAATAGGCTAAGCCAAAAAACGCTGGCGCTTTTATAGCTAGGTCTGTCACTAGCATTATACGGCCTTCAATATCAATCACAAAATTAATTTAAGTACGTAGAAGAAGTCCAGTTTGGCTCGAATATCTATAGTGGCCAGTAACCAGTTAGGCCTATAGCATTAGGTGTAGCATAAAAATACTGAACTTGACCTGATTATTTGAAACTGGTTATTGGGTTGTATCTACTGATTCTTCTGGTCAAATAATATATTATAATGTGAACTCGAGCACGATCACTAGAAAGTTCATTAATATTTCATAGCTATTATTTATTTAAGGTTGCTCTTGTGGAGTTTTTAAAACTAAGGTAGGCTTTTTTCTTTATTCGTATAAATGTTTTTGTACAAAAGTTTTTAGATGATTATCGACCACCAAACACCAGACTAGGCAGTAGTAGTAGTAGTCCAGTAAATCAAAAAGTAAAGTAGGTGCCTCAATTTAATAATGTTATTATCAGCAAGCATTTCAGTTTTTATTATTGGCGTTCAAAGCCATTGATAAACAAATTGTGGTTAGGCCACATTGGGACGTCACAGTTTGATAATTACTATCGCTGGAATACTAAAATACTCGCAAAACTTCATAATAGAATAATTAAATTTGTTTTACTATAAATAAATAAAATAAAAAAAATTAAGAAAATTTGAATAAGGAACTCCAGTAAAAAATATTATGGCTTTAGACCAATAAAGGCTGATTCCGAATATATAAGTTTTTTTAATAATATTAAGCGTACAGTTTTTAAAAAATTATTAAAAAGTGCATTTTCAATATTCTCGTTAAAACACAGCTTCAAGTTGGTATGCTGTGGAGTGACGTCACGATGTAAGATTCACCTGGTGATGGCATTTTGAAGTTGTAATAAAATGTATGGGGCAAGCCATCAAACACAACATTTCGTGTTTTTTATTTGGTTTACTTACATACTGTTAATAGAGATTTAGACATATAATAGTTGTTGTGTTTATTGACACATTATTTAGGCCTTCACAATTAAAATTATGGGAAAGGGGCTATATTTGCGGACAATCTGATATTTCCAGGATTATGTTTTTCAAATCTAATACCTACGTACTATGTACCTAAGTGCTGAATTTTCAAATCTAATACGTACTATGTACCTAAGTGCGGGATAAAAGCTACTAAGTAAATAAATCATCTTATTAGTTGTTTTTGAAAGTCGCACTAAGCTGTAAAATAAGATTTTTGATAATCTACATAAGTCGTGTCAATTTTGACATTTTGTTTACCATAACATCGATCGTATTTTCGAATATTCGGTTTATTATCAAGCGCTTTTTATACAAGTCATAATCAGTGTATTATAAATACCATGTGTTATACGTAAAACAATGTATTATGAAGCAAAGGTAACGCCTGAACACAAAATTCGACGGCTTAAATTTGTATTTGCAATGAAAAAGATGATTAATTGTTATTGTATTTTTTTTTTTTACAGTGAATACCGCACAAGAATCTCAACTGCTCCCGTCTGGAGCCAATGAGACTATGGCATCCCCAATTGGGGTATGTTGTGAGGCTGAAGGTAGTGGGGAGGAGAAGGAGGTGGGGAAGAGGAAGGTTGGGAAGTACCTGGCTATTCAGATCTGGTTACCAAACACGGCTAAAGCCATTTTCAAGCAACGTTTCAATTCTGAATGGTGGTCTTACACCAGGGCGATACTGATAGTATCTTCCACTCTGGAACGTGCCGCAAATATACTATATATTATTTAAATGAATTAATTGTGAAATAACACAAATTACTCTATTACGCACTTTGATACAATACAATAACAGTAGAGATGAGATGTTGACCTTTTACCTAATGTTTTTCTACAAAAAGCAGTTAATCTTGAATAAAAAACGCCCCGACTTCTCACACCTAAAGTCATTCTTCCATCGAGTAAAATGACAGCACCTGTTGAAAGTGAATAAAACTATCGATGACGTGATGACGTCACACGATGAACTATAGACATGGTGGTTTTCGAGGGATCTTGAAAAATTAAAACTTTGAAAATTATTTTAAATATTAAAACTAACGCTAAAAATAAAAATAAATATGCAGTTATTTAAGTTAGGAGGTTCATATTCATAAAAAAAAATAAAAAAAGTTGGACTGGAGTTCTCTATTATGTGAATTATATGTGAATATTTACGATATATGAAGTACCACAATGACGATGAATATGTAGATTTGGATATTTTAGTTTTATAATCTTACCTTTTATGTACCTACGTATCGTTAAAAATAATTGGTCATCAAAAGTTCAAATTGCTTTTTTTTTATAATGTTTTTTCATCGTCAAATTTTGAATTATTTGGCAACAACATGACCGCTAGTACGCTCCATCGATAAGGATTGTGTCAATAACTTTCGGTAATTTCTCTTCGTTCTCTAGCATGACTGCAGAGCGCCAACGAATAAATATCAAATCACAATGACTATGTGATCTTAATATATTCGATGTCAACTGTTGTTTGTACGTTAGCGATCTGCAGTAGGGAACGATGAGAAGTTACTGAAAGTTATCGATCGACCGTGCTAGGGGGCCAGGAGAATTGCTTTCCTGTGACTAGGGTTTGCAATTCCCACGCCTTTTTCTTATTAAAGCGTATTAAATTGAAATAACGCCAATATTTATTTTATTAAAGTTGACTTTGAGAAATTAAAAACGCTAATATCGACTTCGAAAAATTAAAACACAAACAAACAACCTAGTGTGTAAAAAAACTGGGGGGGTGGGAGTGGCTCGAGATAAAAATTTCTCCATAAATATAGGATATTTTCGCTTATAAAAAGACCATCCGACCCAAAATTCGGGGCACAGAAAAATATAAATAACAGACCGTGTTCATGTACAATATCCTTCGTAATTTTTTTTCCACTTTCGGATGGCACCCCCCATCGGGTGGCACCCGGGGCGTATAAATTTCATATTATTTCGTATGTATTATATATTTCAACCAATTTTCACAAAACCTTAACAAATTATATACCTAATCCTTTCTCGTGAATCACTCTATCTATTGGTGAAAACCGCATGAAAATGATCTAAGCGTACAGACAGCGGGAGCGACTTTGATTTATACTTGTAAAGATATTGATTTGGTGAAAAATTGTTTTTGATACTAGTATATTTATTTATTAAAAAACATTGAAAATGTAACAGTAATTTAATAGAACTCTTCGTGTCAATCACCTTTGGTACTAGTAATATAGATAGTAAAAAGACATTGAAAATATAAGAAAATAAATGTTATAGGAATATTTTCATAAAAAAACATTACTGTCACTGACAGGACTATCCACATCATTTAAAGATCATCTTTGGTGCTTGTAATATTAATAATAAAAAAATATTGAAAGGGAAATAAAATAATTACATAAGAAAAACTTTGATAAAAAAAAGATCGCCAAAAAACATAAGTGTCACAGACAGGATTATCCACATTTATTTGAAATCATAATAAGTACCTATTTAGAAAACTGATAAAAAAATAAGATCGTAAAAAATAGTGCACAAAACTTAGCAAAGAAAAAAGCTCTCTCTGCTTCCACACTAAGATGTCGAAGTCAAGGAGGTGCGTGCTAATTGAAGGTATCTCCCTGATATCTTCCTTCTTATCTCTTTCTTCAAAATCGAATTCAGGTCTTGTAGTTACGCTTCGTTTCAGCACGTTTCTGGTGTAAAATCAATATTATTTCAATCTCGCAAAATCCGCGGGATTAAATATTGCTGAAATCCCGCGGTTTGTGGGCTGCGGGATTTGCAAGCCCTATCTGTGACGAAATTTTTTTAATTATTTTTTATTTTTTTATTATACTTTTTAAATTATTGAATAACCTCGTAGACTGCCCTCAAATGTTACGTTTTATAAAAATATCCGTGTCCCTGTTATTAACTCGACTCCAACATCTTCTAATAATAAATAATAACGTAACATTTTGTAAAGCGCAGTTTTGTGTTGTTTCCCTTCAAGTGCGCAAGTCTAGTACACAAAGACACGTAAAATAATTAATAAATCATCTCTCCCTATAAATGTGTACGTAAATTTTGGTTAGTTCATAAATAATACAGGATCAAAAAAAATCTGAAAGCATAAATGAATTTAAATTAAAAAAACACATTTGTCCCTACACCCAAAGAACTACCCCATCATAAATAAACCTACCCCATATTGAAAAGTTAAGAAGGTATACGGCGAAGATTTGTTTTTCTTATCTTGCAACACCGAAACAAAATGTCAGATGTCAAATCTGAAGTTTCTGTCACCGTGATAGTGTAAATGTAATAGTCTCGTTTCTTTGTCAAAAGTGCTTCGCTTTCATATATTTTTAAGTGCATATTGGACTTGGACTGTATTAAATAGAGAGCGTTTTATTTTTATTCACAGGGCAGCGATCATCCATTTCAAGTTGACGCGGAAGGCGGTAAAGGAAAACCGGTAACGGTGGCCGGTCCGCGCCGCTCGTCAGTTCGCCGCTTGTTGTGTCGGGTAGCGGTCATGTCCGTCGTTCTGGCTGCAGTGTTCGGGGTGTTTGGAGTCCTGTGGTTCTATCTGGGATGGATCAGTGTGGTTCAATTGGTCCTGGTGGCCCTTGTGGCCTATCTGGCAGCTTCCGGAGGATGGCGATGGTTCTACGTGGCCGGGAAGACGGCCCCGAGAGACGCTATGTAAGTAACCATTAACTCGATCTTACTATCGCGAAATTGTAAATAACTCGTTTCGCAATCAGTTATTTAGGAATACATTCGAATTTTCTTTTGCACACAGGAACATTCCGTTGTTGTATTTGTGATTATTCAAATTCCAAGACCGATTGAATTCAGTTTATTGAACAATAACATTGCTGTCAATTGTTTACAGTTCCAAGGAGAAATGTAATATCTCGCTTTAATAAGCACGCAAGCGGGTCTAAATCAAAGTTTTAATTATTTAGGTTTCAGATCAATTGATGACACAATACGAATTTAAAATGCAACGATTCATTTAAACGATTTTTGCATAAGCATTTAACGTCAAGTATCAAGAATATCCTAATTACAGTATGTTGAACATATTATATTAAATTAATAGGTACACATGGCAGCTTCATATATAAACCAGTTTTATCAAGTTGGCTTGATAGCCTCTATCCTGTGTGATGTGCTGTATGCTGGATGTATACTGAAGATTTATGATCGTCCTGCCGCAGTACACAGTTGTTATAATTAAGTATTTATTTACCAATTAACCATCTTCCGTGCATGTTCTGTATTATTCAACTTAACACTAACATTGAAATGTCTTTTACAAGATAATTGCAAATAGCTGAAACTGGTTTTGAGATGAATAGAATGAAAACTGGTTTTTTAAAACGAAAAGGATTTTCAAAGTTCTTCTCTCTTCTTGTGTAAATTTTATTGATTAGATATTTCCAACATTGAAAGTGCAGTGCTCATCACTAAACTTAACCGTATAACTGATGCCACAACATGCTCTCGAATATCATGCCGCTGAGAGTTCCATTGTTTGTCTTCTTCTTAATATATCCATCATGTAATGAAGAGGGAGAGATTTCAATTGAGCTAACAGCGGTTTAATAATAATAATTCTAGGATGATTTGTATTGCTCTTGAGAAAAATCTTCTCAAGGGTGCTATACAAACATATTATATAATAAAAATAATATGAATGGCTTTCATTTAAGATTAACTAGTAGCTTACAACAAAGATTAATAAAGAGTGAAAAGCGAGACTTATTATAGCTAGCAATGACTACTGAGACTTACAACTAGTACTTACATCTAAGAGTTGTTGTTACCTTAGTGACTTACGTCTAAGAGTTATTGTTACATTAGTGACTTATTTCTAAGACTTATTGTTACATTAGTGACTTACTTTGAAGACTTTTGGTTACATTGGTGACTTAAAGACTTATCCTTACGTTAGTGTCTTACATCTAAGACTTATCGTTACATCGGTGACTACATCTAAGACGAAGACATCTAATATCAAAAAAGAATATTTATTTATTTATTTATTTAAACGCCATAAAATGGCTTTTACATTAAAGTGTTACATGAGATTATAAGTATACAGAGGTACACAGTAAGGTGTCAGTATTATATTAAGAACAAAATAAGAATGTAAAAGTATACAAAAATAATATTGCTGAAGTGATACAGTTGTTATTGTAAGTGCAATGAGATAAAATTGAAAAGAAATACAAAATAAATATGTAGTCGTACAATAGTAAAAGAATATACTAGGGTTATATAAGACCTGACATAAAACAAAGTACCAAGTAAGCTATAAATATTGAAATTGGATGTATTGAAATACGTGTTAGTAAGTATCCAAGTAATGTTATAGCAAGTTATTGCAAAAGGTATACTAGGTACATTATTTTAATTCTAATCTGTTTTTCACAGTTAACTAAAAACAGTGTATTACATTTTCTCCTGCAACGTTATATTGTTACATTAGTCTTACATCTAAGACTTATCATTACGTTAGTGACTTACATATATCTAAGATTTATTATAACATTAGTGACTTATACACTAGTTACTTAAAACTAATACATATTTACGGCAGAGTGGGTATAAATGCATAATACTGGTATATGACTTACAACTAACATTACAAAGTGTTCCTTTATATAAAATGTATGTCCAAAAACATGTATTTACTTTATCCAAGTCTTTGAACTCTATTGCATTTTTATTTAACATTTTGTTCTAAGTGAGAAACAATTTTTTATAACTTGACGCTTAAGAGGCGGTTCTCCAAATTTCATCCGATTTCTTACAAACCTCCCTTAAACATTTGAAGTTTTTAAGCTCTTAAAAAAATATATGTTATTCTTGAAGATAATATCTAGACATTTATCGCGCCGAAACGCAAATTATATAAAATTCCCTCGATAGAAAAAAATCGCAAAGTATGCTCCAAAAACGATTATAAACACGTTTGTTTTAGTTCTTTTACAAGTTATATGTATGAAAAAATTCACAGCGTTTCTTTAAATAAAATTAAAGAAAATTATCGCGAGATTTTTGCTCTATTCTTAACGAGTCGTGTTTTATTAAAGATTTTCATGATTTTTGCATCAATTTTATCGCTATAAATGTCAGCGCGCTCTTCTAACTTTCGTAATTTCATATCTCTCCATCTTCTTCTTTTTGGGGCCGGGAACTGAGCCTTAAGCGTGAGTACAAACATGGTAATACATTTTGTATCCATAATGTGTTTTGTCACAGTCCAGAGTGTGAGAGTCGAGAGTTCCAGAGTGATCAAAAAAATATTTATGATGTGACCATTGGTCGGTGATCTACCATAATAAATAAAGGAAAAAACATTTTATTTGCATTGAACTTTACTTCGAGACAATAAAAAGACTGTATTTATTGATCCGTTATGAAGGTCGGGTATAATCGATTATTGAATTTAACAATAACGTCCCTTTATTATTTATAAATATATTTTTTCCTCGTCTTAAACTTTATGTTTCTTCTTCTTCTGAATTGTTGTTTACTTTGATAGTAGAATCAATGTCTAAACAAAATACCTAAGAGAAGGACTTGGCGTACATATACAAAAGCAAATGCAACGGTTTCCATGGTTTTTATTCAGTTTATATGATAAGTGATAAACATTGGTTTCTCCTTGGTCGCCTTTTTTGTATAAACGTTCGGACAGAAATAAGAGTAAGTAAATAAATAACAATGAACCATTATTTTAAGAACTTACTGAAAAGACTGAATGCTATTAATTTTATTGCACAAGGCTGTCATTTTTTGCATGAAAATAATTTAGACACTTTCTGCTTTTCCTTACAAAAAGTTTTCCGTTGAAAAAATATCAATGAAAAACTTTTTGATAAGAGATATCACGAATGTTTGATAAAAACAATGTCTCTTTTCGCCTTTGGTACAAGAGATCAAACCCTTATCAACACAATAATATATCAGTTTCTCCTTTGCATACTTCTACATCGATGTTATGCATTGGTTTCATACTGATATTATCTGTCAACTGAGCCAATTTTTTTCTCATATCATTGAATAACTTATATTTTCCTATCATATCTCGTTGATTGATTTGTATTGTAAAAATATCTCCAAAATGTTGTTTGCTCTGGATCCATAGAATAAAGAAGCAAAAGAAATGCGAAATGGGGGTATTTTGTGATTGAAAAGTTTGACCATTCTCTGCTTTAAATAACAATACGATAAATCCGTTTCACCATTATTATGTAATTTACAATTCGATCAAATGTAATGGCGATATACATATGATGTCAGGTAGTGTAAGAGAGACAGAGCGCATTTTAAACGGGCTATAATCAAAATGCACTAGGCGATATTGGTTTCCACTCAAATCTACAAGGAAGGCATTTCTAGTATGATTTACCTATTCAGTGTGATCTCACATTTTATTGCTGGGGAAAGGTGGCATTTTATATTATTAGGCATCTGCCAAAACTGTATTTTACCAATGTATGTACTCGTATTACTACGAATCAGCATTGACCATGTCAAATTTTTCAGTCAATAATTATTTTTTCTTATTGAAGATGATTTGAAAATGTGGAGCAATCTTAATGGGTTCTTCTATTTTTTAATTCATGAATGGATATTTCAAGGCTCTACAGCTCATGATGGAATGTTGCTAACCGAAAATATGTGTGTTGTCCTAGAAGTTCCAGAATGTATCGTGACGCCAGATCTCATTTCATGGCTTCTTGCAATGTTGCAAATTTTACTTTTCCTGTATCTCATATTCCTATTGCAACGTGACTCGGCTTATTGAGAAACCGACAACAGACTGACCTACCCAAGAACTGTCATGTATCGCGTAACTGGAGCTCGTCTTGCGAACAGGAAGCCGGGAATAAGATACGGCTTGTCAAGTAGAGTAATTGCGGCGGAGGGAGGGGCCAGGAGCGAGGATAAACTCCCTCCGCAGCCGGGAGTGCCTCGGAGATTAGCGTCTGATGCCTGATGCTCTGATGACGGTAGCCGCAACGAGTGCCAACTCTTCGGTTTCTTCATTTAACGCAGACTGCGGTGGCCGGAGAAAGTTACGCCGCCAGCCTTTGGAACGAAGCGTGCTTCATCCAAACGGTACCCCGCCACGACACCATCACGCACACTTCCATTCATTCCCCGACATATCAATTTACCATTCATGAATCAGATCGAATTAATACTCGCCATACAGTGACCACCACTTCCTTGGAGCAAAGTCTGCCCTACTCATATTCCTCATTTTATTATTTTATAACCCGCGTGTTTTCACAACATATCTCCTTACAACATTGCACCCGTTCTTTTTGCATCTTTTTCTGTAGATAGGTATGATGGACCTAAGACTGTGAAAGTAAACAGAGTTCATCGGCCCGAGGAAAATAACTTTGTAAAAGTCATGCGGATCGCTGACTGCTAAGTGCTTCAAACTTTCTTTATCATTATTGTACAGTTTTATGAAAACGAATAATCATTATAGAAATTTATTACGTACCTGTAAGCTTGTGCTTGTACCGACATTCAAACATTGTCCATGAATTATGAATAATTTCTAACGTGCACACTATTCATCGAAGGTGCACACGATTCTTCTCTCTTGTTATTTATTGATCGTGTGCGAGATTGTTTTTCTAAAACACATATTTTGAATCAAGCGTTTTCGTTTTCTCAGCTTTCATATGCTATTGATTGTGTATCTTCAAGATCCAGGTTTATTTCTGCCTCTTTTTAAATATTCCCTCTGAATTTAAATATCTAAACCAACGCAAATGGAGTCAGCGTGCTAAAAACTGGAAACATCACGAAGCCGTTCGAGGAGTGGAAGTGGAATCTCGGTTATGAATGTGTTTTAAATTGCTTCTTCCGATTTAAAACCAGTCGGGCCCGTGTTTTTTCACGAGCACGTGTAAGATTAATTTGTGCAAAGTGTGCCGCAGGGATTGACTTCACGGCCACTAGTAATAAATATGCCAATCTACAGAAGTAAAATCTAATTAAATGAATGCGCTTCCCTCTCACTCACCAGCTCATTGTGAATTGGGTAGCAACGGGGAAACCGTTATTGAAACACTTCTTATATCTCTTAAATCAATCAAAACAACCGCAGGAGGCGTCTTGGATTATGCTGTCAACTTTCTATACCTGTCTTTGTAAATTTAGAAAAGTCATAGAATTGTTTGTATTTTATCACAAGTGACGCTCACGCACATTGCTTTACTCAAATGTCCATTTCTGCAACAATAGGTATAAATTACCGAGCATTCGCATTATTAATGCTTCAGGCAGTACAATGGAGTCATTCCAATTTTCCAACAACCGGTTCTCTAGAAATGGTATTTCATAGTGGGTATTTAAAGTTTTGTTTAAATTCACTGCAGCCAAAAACATTGCACCATTTGTACCGTATTGTCAAATAACGAACAGGTTTGTAGAGGAGTACCTACCCAGTAACTGATTTTCGAAGTAAGTACAATTGTGTTGTGCAAGTAGGGTCAAGTTTCGGTGAATACATTTACCTATCTAACTAGTACTTCTGTGAACAGTAGACCTTGCGTCAAAAAAAAGAACATAACTAATTTTCTCTTACATTGATAAATCAGAACCAAAATTTCCTCTGAAATCATGAGATTTGTAAGTAGGTACTTAAATACCTTCCTTCTTAATTACAAACCATTTATTTAATTTAAAATTTTTAAAAATTTCAAATAAGAAAATATACAATTTGTTAAAATACACAATTGGTTCAAAGAAACGACACTATCTCAATGACAAATCTTTATTCGAGTTTTCTTCAGACAGGTAGTTAACGTAATATTGAAAAAGAAACGCGAATCAGAAATTCTGTATAAACACAACGATTTCACACTTGAAAAATCTTTACTGGACCATTAAAACGGCCACCATCTTTAACCAGAAACGGAACGTACAAACAAATTTTCAGACAGATGAAATGTCTAACGGTCAAGATAAAACTGGACATCGCTAAGCCCAGTCAATAAATAATTATCTCCAGTATACTAGTCCCAGCGAAAGATCGTACGTGACGTCTTCGTTCTAGAATCTTCTGTCTTTTTCGTTTTCAAACAAGAGACGGAAGTGGACGACAGTCCATGAGGTCCTCTACAAGTTCTCGCTAGGATTAGTTTATTATCGATACCAAAATGCCATTTCTGAATCAGTCAAAGATAATAGAATATGAAAGATGCAAAGCTTGGCTAGTTACCACTTCTTATAGGCTTTATACTACTCTATGCAGCCATTCTTGACTTTCTCCTTATTTACTGAAATATTATTTGAAGGTAGTCACAATAATTATTTAATGACTTAATGATGGAAAGTTCTAACCGCTCGATTTCTAGGTAAATCTTTATACATTATCGCTGTGTGATTCGTTGTGCATTCAAACGTAATTCAAATAACGTGTGGTTTTTGAGATAAACATTTACAACTAGCAATAGATTTTTTTCTCAAGTAAGTACGGTAAATTTGATAAGGTTTCAAATGGTGTGAATATGATTCTGCATTTAAGTTACAGGTGCCTAAATTTAGTCTAGTTTTATTGGTTTGCTATATTCATCATTAGTGTTAGGTATAATCCTCGTCAATTTGTCATATTTTAATTTTGCGTTCGGGATGTGATTTCAACGTACTATTCAATTAACAATTAAATATGTCTTTCATTCTAACAGCTGGTAGTGGTTGCATACATCGAATAATTTTTCCATCACTATCTCGACCGAATCAGTTGGTAAATATTATACCAATAACTAGCGCAGTAATAATAAAAATTAAAATCCCAGAAAATTATAAGTGTAGGATTTGCGAGACTCAAACAAAAACAAATTAATATTGTCAATATTTCTTTATAATTTCGTTGAAAAATTAGAGAAATATAATAAATGTAATATATAATATCAAAAGTATCGAGGGATAAAATAGTAACTTTAAATCAAGCAAAACGTAGTGTTTCATCTTGCTCGCAAAACCTCTACAAGTTTAATCTTTCTGTAATATTTTAATTAAATGAAGACAATATTAGCGAAACTCGAAAATCTGAAAACAGAAAAACCAAAGACACGGTCACATCTAGGACACGAACCCAGGACCCACGTCTTGCCAAGGCGGAGCTCTACCAACTGAGCTAATGTGTCCCTATCCGATTCGGTCATATTTTAACTGTATTACAACCGTGTATTCATTAAGTTAAAAATAAATGTAATCTTTCTAATAAAAGCGTTGTTATCTGAATCGCTTTGCCAGATAAATCTGCCAAAAAAATTATCAAAACAAATACATATTTCAATTAAAGAATTATCTAATAATTAATAACATAATGTTGGTATCTACTTTATCGCTTGTCTGATATGATTTTTATTCTTATCAGTATTTTTTTTTTTTAAATTAAAAGTTTTACTTGAATAATTTCACGCTTTGTGCAGGAATACAATTTTACATCACGAATGCACCCAATGCACCTGTTCGTTTATAAATTAGAACGTTTAACCATATAATAATTAATCTCAGTTTTTTTACAAAATTATAAAGGTCGCGCCCGTCTGCTCGACCTCCAGGGAATCTAATTTAATTGTATCGGTGTCATCTATTAAACAATGTAATATTTGCATGCGTGATTTATTGTAATGGATTCAATAGCCGGGACGTGTCGAAGGTCGTCTCATCGACTACCTAACCGTGAGCCCAGTTTGGCCACTGGCCACTGGCCACTGACTAACTTGTGCCTGACTATAAAATACCTGGCTCCAATAGTTAGGTATTACGTGCACGTTCCACAACTGCACGGGCGACTTTGAGCATAGCGAGGTAATACCGTGAATTCAGATTACGTCTCTTCGTTCTTAGTATTGGCGATGGACAACTTCACTCTCGCTGCTCGTGTACGTCTTATATTTATTCATTTAAATCAGTTGGTGACTAACTACCTGTAAGGTGCTTCAACGAACTCCCTTTGATTTCCCAAATATTAATAACAACTGTTTTTTAACTGTGCAATAGGTAGGTACTGCATTAAATAAATTTGCCAGTAGCGAGAGGATCTGTGGATTTCCGTTTGCGGAATGTTATAAGTCTGGAAGAAATGGGGTAGATAAAATACAGAGGGGAAGAAACCACAAGAGACAAAATGGCTAGGAGCCAGTAGAACTACATTATTCCCATTTGCGGAATGTTATGGGTCTGAAACAAACGGGGAGTTGAAGTAAAGAGGGGAGGGAATCGTAAGTGTTGAAAATGCTAGGAGAGGGTGCAACTATGGCATTATCATTGCGGAATGTTATGGGTCTGAAAGAAACGGGAGAGATGAAATGTAAAGGGGATGGGATGACTATTCATATCTGGTTACTAGATATGTCTAAAGCTATTTTAAGTTTCAATTCTGAATGGTTTTCTCTTAGGGCGATAGTTAGAGATTCTTCCACTCTGTTGATTAATATTATAACACTGATTTTTGGAGATGTACAAATACATGTAGGTTGTAGGTACATGTTTATGGGAAACAAGTGATTGAATTTTGAACAGACCCATGTTGTAGGAGGACCGAAACACATACCTCGTTCTGAGCTTTTGAGCACGAGAATGGGTTGTAAAAACATTCGTTTTCTTAAGTAAATGGACAATTAAATCGCCTATGAAAAATGGTCTCCGCGTAGTATATTATATAGGTACCGCGCGTTTTCATCCTCCGACATAATATCCCAAGGACAAAATGTATCTTCATACGCTGAATTCTTTTTTTTGTTAGGTTTGGTTAGGTTTTAGTAGATATTTTGTGGGGTATGTTTTGTCCGTATGATATTTTGTCGGGGGATGAAAAGTCGCGGAACCATTATAATATAAGCTACTAAAGACCGAAATATCTCCCAGCTACGGGTTGGCTTACTTCAAGGATCTACAAAACTGATTCCATTTTTTTAAAATACCATACAACCTCCCGACTCAATATCGCACTTGAACAACCCTAAACAAGTTTTCCTAGTGAGGTGTTCACGAAGCATAAAAACAAAAATAAATAATCTGATGTTGAATTTACAATGCATTTATTTTACTACTGTAGTGTTAAATGCTTTTATTTTTAGTTTCAAGAAGTAGTTAAACGTGAAATCCCTAGGACCACTACGCCTGTAGGCCGTAAAATATGAAGTACAGAGAAATCTAGGTCGATTGATCTTTGAATAATCCAAAGTTACAAATTTTACTCGATCGGTCGTTTGCATCCATATAACCGCAAACAGATAAATTTATTTACAATCTTTCGTTGAAATTATTCACTTTGTGGTTTGACTAACTTTATATTATACACGGTGAAAATTCGTGCTACGGCAAAAAAGCAATGATCATCTGCAGCACCCTAAAAAGCTTTTTCGTATCGAATATTTTTACTTTAAAAAAATCTTTTTCTCTCGAGGAGCCGGGTTTACGCTTCGGCTCAATTTTAAAAAGACAACTAAACAGCTAAAAGTAGCAGCACCACATGGCGTCCGAATTTCTTGAATTTTACAAAAACTTTGAACTCGATAACGGTAGGCAACTCAAATCAGAACATGATAATAACTCAAATTATAACACAAATCTACTCCAAATTAATGTGGTATAGATTCACCAGTTTCCCCCCTTGCAACAGAATTTTCCGGGCGCAGTGTATAAAATAATATTTTTTTTATGAACCACATAGAATTTTTTATATCAATACCTCACAAGATTCCCAACTGCTCCCGTCTGGAACCAGTGAGATTATGGCACCCCCAATTGGGGTACGTTGAGAGGCTGAAGGTAAGTGGGGAGGGGAGGGCAAAACGGCTAAAGCCATTTTAATTCTAAATGGTGGTCTTACACCAGGGAGATACTGAGGGTTCTTCCACTCTGGAACGTTCCGCAATTATACCTTAAATTATTTTAAATGATTAAATTGTGAAAATACAAATCAATAAAAAAAAATTCGCACACCGGGATTTGAACCCGTGACCCCCGGATCGCTAGTCGAGAGCCTTTCCCCTCGACCACGGAGGCCTAGAATATATCTTTTACCTAGCGTTTTCTCTTTATCAATAGTTTTATATCATGACATTATTATTTTATGTTTTTTGTGACATTTTGTTTTAGAGTTTTATTTTATAAACCCTATGTTGTGTTTTGTGTTGTGACATTGGATTGGATGAATGGATACTCAGAACTATAGATTTGCCTGTGTAATAACATAATTAGCAGTAATAATAAGTTGCTGTAGAATATTGCATGCTATTCATGCATGTGAGACCTTCCACACGATTACCTATACTAGTCCAAAAACTACCTATCCTTTGTCATACTGCAACAAATAATTATGATTTTTCCACCGTCACTGTTTTAGTAGGTACTTCTCCTATAATTTAGAATGTCTCTCTGTCTGTAAATTCGTATTTTTAAACGACTTCGAAAAGAAGGAGGTTATCAATTCGACTTTTTTTAATGTTTGTTACCTCAGAACTTTCGATTGGGTGAACCGATATTGATGATTCTTTTTTTATTAGACAGCTGGTGCTTCCCGTGTGGTCCTATTTTAATTTAGTCCAGTTCTGACAATGGGATCCATGAGAAAACCATATATGTGTCTTAAATTTGCAATAAGTATGTGCGCGACAAATGGACGAATAACTCAATATTACGCCAACAGATTTCGATGATTCTTTTTTTGAAGTAAAACTTCTTTACGCACGCTCGTCACTAAAAATCAAAAAATAAACAAAAATTTTAACAAAACAAAAAACGACTTAAAAAAATGCACTAAAAAGTAAAAAAATAATTTCGTACGATTGTTATTTTTGTAGTCGTCAGCCAAGATCTCCACATCTCGCCTATGTATGTAGTTACCTTGGCTGACACCGACTCCAAAAATAACAATCGTACGAAATTATTTTTTTACCTTTTAGTGCATTTTTTTAAGTCGTTTTCTGTTTTGTTAAATTTTTTGTTTAATCTGTACGTTATTACTACTTGTTAGAAATTGAAAACTAACTAGTCGGATTCAGAAATAAAATTAGGTATTGTTTAAAAAATTATAAAATAAATAACAGTTTTATTTAGAAATTTTAGTAATTCTGCACACTTGACCTTGGAATGTCAATAATTAATGAGACAGCGTAATAAGGACTACGAAATAATTAAATTTATAAGAAAGGAATTTGAAGTCAAAGATTATATAAAATAAAAAAAAATTATATTAAACGATAAATTACATACAACAAAAAATTATCAATACGACGGCAACCATAAGAAGACAAGCTTTGATTCTTGATGAATTTTGCACACTCGACGTTTAAAATAAAATAAAAAATACTGTCTTGCGTCTGATTTTGAGAAAGTCTACACAGAGCCCAGGCAACGTCTATCTAAGACACTATATAAAGAGGTAAGATTTGTTTGTTTGTTTGTTTGTTTGCATTGAATAGGCTCCGAAACTACTGAACCGATTTGAAAAATTCTTTCACTGGTGGGAAACTACACTATCCCCGGGTGACATAGGCTATAGGTATTACCTTTTCAAACAAATTAGGGATCCTTACTAAAACTCCCATAATGTAACCCAAGGTGTAAAAAAATTACCTAAAATATTCTTTGCATCGCGTGCGCTGCGAAAACTATTGATGATAGAATAAAATAATGTACTACGACTTTGCAGAACACATCATTATTTACAAAAAGTGTCGCAAAAGCATATGTCTAACTATTATAGTTATGCCACAATAAGTGTTATTTTATTTTAAAAATTTAATTGAAATGCCGCCGCTAGAAAAGGCTCTTTATTTGTATCTTGGTATTAATCCTTATCACAATAAATTACTTCATATTCAAGACTGCTTCAATACCTTTATATAACTTTTTAAATTATTCAATTCCGACATCCCATTCGAAAGATATCACGAGTTTAAAAATGTAAGTATTAGAAAAAAAATGCGTGGTCGCCGGTCACCCCGCTCGGCTAGCTAGCGATCTAGGCGTCACTGGGATACGGGCCGTACAGGAGGGTAGTCAATGTCAAAAAGATGAAAGGGGAACGCAGGAGGGAAAAGGGACGCATGAGAATATCCATTTATTTATTTATTTATTTATATATTAACGCTAAACATTTAGGGATAAACAATTTATTTCTTTAATGGCATAGCAACGCATGCCGGGAACCAGCTAGTAATATATAAAGAATTGTCCCGGTGTGGCTTTGTGGATTATACAAATCTATAGTTTTATTCTGAGATTGATGAAATTTTGCACACTTGACTTTTAAAATAAGGGGAAGGCCACTGTCTACATGAGATCAGTCACTATTTACACGCCCAACTGAAACTGAGCTCAAAATATTATGTACTTTTGGCTAAATATAAAATTGATTAAACCACGGCTATAAGATTAGACAACCCGGTCTTAGTAAAGCATCATGATGTCTCTGATCTCTATCTGATCTTCACTAGAGCTCATTGGTTCAGTGTGCTTCGTGATGTCAGTGGAACACTGAACTTAGAATAAACATTCTTAAACTAGTTTTCACCGTTACAAAGATCACGCGTACACTTGAATTAGGTTTGGGATAGTGCTGGAGCGTACTTCTAATAAAAATAATACTACAAACCTACTAAGAGGAACGGCACGGTGGCCCTTTTTATACAAAACGTTAATTTGGATTGGCAAGAAATACTTAATAATTTTTTTTTTATCAAAAAGTGTGGTAAACATATATTGCGGATATGTGCTACTTTATTTATTAGTGTTTTAAAATATTAAATATAGGCTATTATATAATTCAATAATTCACGATTTTTGTGGCAATTTTGGCATTGAGTTAATGGTAATTATCTTTAAAAAAAGTATTGCTCCATTTGCTATGAAAATATGATGATATGTAAAATAAAAACATAAAAATTATTAAAAAAGCATTTTGATGTCCGTAAATATAAATTATAAACGATCGATTTACGTCGGAAGACAAATTTGTCGCACATAAATTAAAATGTCTACCCCAAAAAATCAATTTTTTACTTTGTCTTTTTATGTATGTGCACACGTTTATAATACATTTATGTATATACAAAAGTATGTACATATGTTTTATTTTTTTTCGTTTTCAGTAATTTTAGTTAGAAAAAAAAAATGATGAGGCATCTTAATTTTTTTTTTGTTTGCATGAAAAAAAATAATATTTCAAATATTACATGTTTATTTTAAATTTGATGGCGTATTTTATCACCTTTCACAGACATTTTTTAGTTTTCGGATGTGTTCAGAAATATTCCATTTATTTGGATTTTATTGCAAAGCGGAAATATGGCCTAGTCCTGATGGATTGAGAATAACATAGCTGGAAAATACCCTAAAACTAACATCGAACAAATGATAACTAGTATTTCGAGATGTTGCGAACGGAAAAAAAATCAGATTAAATTTCTCGGAAAAAAACCATCAAGAATGATAATATTATTAACTAGCAGACCCGGACACACGTTGCTGTAGCTAACGAAACACAACGCCACGCCATTACCCAACCTTTATAACCAACGCCATCTGTTAAATCAAATCCACACCGCCCGTTTGCCAGCCCGCTGCCCTCTGCCGCTTGGCCAGATATATGTTATATTTCAACCTTAGAGTAACAATATGTTACTCTAAGGTACAACAATATATTGTTACTCTGAGATTTCAACCAATTTACACAAAACCTTGACAAATTATATACCTAAAAACCTTCCTCGTGAATCACTCTGTCTATTGGTGTAAACCGCATGAAAATCCGTTGCGTTGATTAAAAGATCTAAGCGCACAGACAGCGAAAGCGACTTCATTTTATACTATATAAAGATAAAGATATATTCGTATACTAGAAGATACTCGTATCCAAATATCAATAGTCCAAAAAGTAAATAGCTACATAATAGTGATAGAATGGACTACCTACATTTTTATTTGGAACTGTACGCTTTCGTGGAAAATCGTATTCGAATCTTCGGCTACATGAATTGTAAATAACTGTCAGAAGCTGGGCATACTGTACCTACATAGACCGCATATACTGCAGATAATCACAAGGGCGCCGGGTGCCCCACTGTTGAATTTGGCAGCCACTTCTGGTCTGGATCCCCAAAATACTGTAAAAAACCTTAAACCTGAAACCGCAAAAACGGGCAGTCCGTTTGATAGAATCTCCTATCTTAACGAACTAACGAATCTCAATCTTTCACAGGCGTCAGGTGGGAATGCTATCCTTTTACCGGAATTTCAATCTTTCACAGGCGTCAGGTGGGAATGCTATCCTTTTACCGGAATTTCAATCTTTCACAGGCGTCAGGTGGGAATGCTATCCTTTTACCGGAATTTCAATCTTTCACAGGCGTCAGGTGGGAATGCTATCCTTTTACCGGAATTTCAATCTTTCACAGGCGTCAGGTGGGAATGCTATCCTTTTACCGGAATTTCAATCTTTCACAGGCGTCAGGTGGGAATGCTATCCTTTTACCGGAATTTCAATCTTTCACAGGCGTCAGGTGGGAATGCTATCCTTTTACCAGAATTTCAATGGAAGAAGTTCCGAAGAACTTGCGTCATTGATCCTTTCAGTACCGTCGCATATTCGGGAAATCGCCAAACGCGCGTCCAACATTTTTAAACGGTTGACATTATTTTTCACACGAGAACAATTCGTTCTTGAATTCAACAGCTCAACTGTGAAACGATTTGCCGGCCTATATGTTTTTTCCCTCCTACAACAAGGGTATCTTAAAGACCCTTGTTCACTCATTCCTCTCTTCAAAAATACCCTCCACACAGCATCCCCAAAGACGACATAGGCCTGAGCGAAATTAATATTTTTCAGATCACCGGATGCCGCAACAGTTTTAAAATGCAAATCATTTTATTTTTCCAATGATTAAATTCCTAAAAAACGGGAGAGATTGAGGCTAGAGAATCCTTATCTTTGTTTATCTTTGCTGACGCTTCAAAATATAAGGTCCTGATACCAACAAAATGTTGCTTGAAATGGCTTTAGCCGTATTTTTCGTGTAGTTCCCCACCTTCCTCTTTTTCATCTCCTTTCCCTCCTCACCACATTCAGTCTCACAACGTACCCCAATAGGGGATGCCGTAGTCCCACTCACTTTTGTATCAGTTGGAACTCTTTTGCGGTATTCGCACAAAAAAATATTTTTATATATGTATGTATTATTATTTAGGGTTAAATTATCACTTCCTCAATAATTCGTGGCCGGATTCCGATGTTAACGACACGTTAGATAACCTATTAATAATTTTATTGTAACAGTTTCCGAAATGTATAATGCTCTTGTTTTTGTACCCACGATCTCAGGGGTCCAAGAGCAAAGTTCTTATCCGTCTCAAGGCTCGTCATAACATACTACGAGCATGTAGGTAACACATTTGTGTGCGTTTATTGAAAACGTGTATGGTAGAATATAAAAAAAGTTTAAGTACTAATGAACCTACCTATCTACGTTTTTATCGCCAAAAAATAAGATTAAGATAAATACGAATGTTACTCTTAATAAAACGATTAAATATATTATTACCTATACTATCTGTTAAAGTTTTATTTTGATCATTAAAAAAATCACAAATACAGGATTTAATTTATAGACTCCGGTATTTATAATAATATATCTAATAAAATTCTGAGATTCTGGCAATCTGAGAGTTGTTAATTATTACTTCTATCCGTAAAAGATCAAGGAAACATATTTCATCGTAATTATGATTTTTATTTTTTATTGAATAAAGCGGAGACGGCTTTACGGATAGTTCCCGTGAGCATTCAGGCCATGAACCTATTGTGCTAATCAACTCATTCCGATTCCTTAAATAAAATTTACCATAGTTATCATTGAATATTTGGCTATTTCATCTGGTTCTGCAATGTGTCTTCTAAGGTATCTGCGCCTTGTTCCCATCATGACGGGACATTGGCACCATAGCTGTCTTGGAGTCTCTTCATCCTCTTCACATTTCCTGCATTTATTGGTGTTTTCCATTCCCGACAGCTGCATGTCTCCTGAGATGGCAGTGTCCCGTTAGTATTCCTACCAGTTAGTTTCTGTCTATGTTGAGTATTGCCCGACTCGTCTAGGATCTGGTCCATTCATATTATACTCTGTAGTAGGAACTCTGGATTGTCACATTTCGGGTGCCCTCTCCCATTCCTTCCAGTGCTTGCATTAGACCCACATTTCAATACATTGTTTGGTGTGGTAAGCTGCCACTCCTACGGCCGCTCGGATCCCGCAATCGGTGCATCGGCCCCTTTCCTTGCTTGTCTGTCACCCCGATTGTTACCCTCAATCCCAGATCAGGGCTATTTTGCTGATGTCAGCAAGTTCTTCAAGAATAATCAAAATTAATCTTTCAAAAGTACCAACTGCTCCCTTGGGCCACTGAAATATAGCATCCCATTGAGAGGCTGAAGGTAGTGAAAAAAGGAAATGGGTATGAAAATACCTGGCTATTAAGATGAGGTCACTAAGGTCGTTTCAAGCGACTCTTTGATTCTGAAAAGTGGTCATTCACTAGTGCGATACAGAGAATATCTACCATTTTTTATCCTCGTGCCCAGCGGAGCCGTCCCAGTTTTATATCGATTTTCTTATTGATAGCTCTTCAAACAATTCGTAACTTTAGAATGTAGAGACAAGAGAGATGACCATGAATCATTGTACGGAACCGCGCGCACAAAACTGTCGCCAACATCTTTCACCCATACTACTGTAAATCGCTTATACACACAGTGGCCCCCTGTCTTTGTTTCTACCTATACACCAAAGGTAATTACTCGTTTCTGAAAGTAATTACTCGTTTCTGTCATCTCCCTTTGTTTCTATTATCTTTGTTCGCATCCGTGGTTCACTCTTGGTTAAACCTTCGTCCAATTATGATTAGGGGGCATCCATTAATTACGCGAGCAGTTTTTCTTCCAATCTAGACCCCCTCCCTCCCCCTCGGTGAGATAAATTTGGTCCAATTCGTATATTTTTTTCAATTAACGTGAGATTTTGCTGGACCCCCCCCCCCCCCCCCGTTAGTGCTCACGTAATTAATGGATGCCACCCTTTGAGTGTGCTATAGTGCTAAGATTGTAAAATACGGATG
Organism: Limnephilus lunatus; assembly: GCA_917563855.2. NCBI lineage: Eukaryota > Metazoa > Arthropoda > Insecta > Trichoptera > Limnephilidae > Limnephilus > Limnephilus lunatus. The sequence goes on along the minus strand of OU830595.1, from coordinate 88,844,520 downwards.
TATTGATATAGCTTAAAATATACATTTGTTTTAAATCAAAAACTCGTTTTTATATGTATATAAAGATTTTCAGGAATTTTCAATTTTGCGGTGCGCTGCTTTAAAGGTCTTTATATAAAAAAATAATTCAATAGTGTCATATTTTTCAATGTTAGCACTCAACGAGCCGCCACTGCACCAGGACCAGACATAATTTTTTGCACGGATTAATTGAGTCGTCTTAGGATCTTCATCTAGTTTTTAATAAAAGTAATTTTGTTAAATAACAGGATTTTCATCCAAATATTTAACAAAAAAATGTGGGCCGCCCCAGAGTCAAACGGCGCCTGGCGCTCGTAAAAACCTCAAGGGCGCTGTAAAAGTTGTTAGATTGGGGCCTTGGCAAGCCAGCGCCGCGAGCAGACTGCTCCAATTGCGCCTACACAGGGCTGGTCCTGCTCCAAAAGCGACTAAAAAGTGTCGCCGATGGATGATGATGATGTACAGAGATACTCGGCTATCTAATATTTTTATTTATTTTATTACATTAGTTACATTTATACAGCAAAAATATATAATAATAATATTTCAAAATAACTTTAGATTTTTAAATGTGTACAAGTAAAATAATATAATAAATATGTACCTAACGATGATTGCATTATAAAGTTCGGGTCAGGGTCTCGCAGAGACCTTTTGTCATCTTAAGTGCTCTCTTGTTCATGACAGTTCACATTACTCCTTTAAATGGACACTTACCACACCTGCTATGAATGATTTTAATTACTTTAATAGATAATAATTATTAATATCCTCAGAATTATTACACGTTACACGTAGTGCACATTTATTTTATACATACTTATTGCTCTCATTAATGACAATGGCATATTTTTGTGTAAGTTTATAATCAAATGTTTCTGTCTTTTTGTATAAATTTTTGATTTCATGACAATTCGGAATCAATTCAACCCAACATCTCTTTCAAAAGTCATTAAAAGTTATAATAAAAAATAATAAAAAAATAGCCCATAACCTAACCTAATGTAACCTATGAAGCTAATTTTTTAGTCACTTTTAATTACTTTGAAAATGAGGTGTTTAGTTGGATTCATTCTCAGTTGCCCGCTCACCGTATGTTTAGTTAAGTGAACTCTGCTTTTGTTTGTTACCATTGAAGAATAAACAGAATTAATATTATTATCTTTTTATTTATTTATAAAATACATGTTACATATATTAGACATTTACATAGATAAGATTTATTATAAAATACATAGATAAGACAAGATAAGATTTATTATAAAATATTATTATCTTAATTTTATTTTGGTTACATTATTCGTAATACCGTGTTAAATATAGATACAGTAGGTACATAATTTATAAAATTCTGTTGTCGGATCAAAACACCCCAATTATTGCCAAAAAATAAAACACATTATTGTTTATTGTTACACTATTATAGGAATAGGGTAGAGTGGTAGAGAATGCATGGTGGTTGGAAAATAACGGATCCACAGTCTGTTGACCGTGTTTTAACAAAGTCGCGTAAAAAAATAGTTGATTGTAGATATAATTATGTACCAGCTTTACGTCGTTCTTAAAGAAAATGTTGGTAATAACAGTTTTGATATGATTGAAATGATGTTGCGAACTCCGAATGGTTGCATTAGCATACGAATTGACTGTAAAAGCTATGAAAATTTCATGAAGCCAGAGCTCACCTTTGAAGATTTTTTTTCAGTTCAGATCAGCAAAAATACCTACCGTTTTTTCAATGTGAATGTATATATTATTTTCACAATTTTCCATACAATTTTTCTTTATAAAAAAAAACTCTAAAAACAATCTATAAAAGTCATTGCAAATTGTATGCGGCGATGTATAGGTACTTGTAATTAATTATCTTATTATAATATAATTACAATAGACATAAGATGCCATTATCGTTTGAATTGTATTTTTTTTACCCATTATACTTGTGCGTAGGTATAAATATTTATTAAATAGGCATATAAAGGTTACGAATTAGCAAGTCTAATATATTTCTTATGTTTTATACCTAAATAGAGAACTTTGTTCTGACATTTTTATGATTTATAAAATAATGTACACACAATATTTTTTTTTATATTCATTAAAAATTCTACCATATAATAAATACCTCTTCAATAAAATAAATTATGTCGAAGCATACAACAGTTTTGCAACTGATTTGATTTTAGACAAACAAAGTTGTCAGACAACAACAATAGAGAAATAGCTTGTGGGAAGCATAATAAAATTATGCTTTGGACCACATAGCTGTTACTATGCAGTACGCTAGCTGTAATTTGCCTAGTTATACCGTTTTTTTTACGTGAGTTCCATGGCAGAAACCCCGAGGAAAATAATTTCCACAAGGCCTATGTCAACTTATGGCAAATGGAGGGTCTTTTTTAAAGAAAGGAAGGAGAGGAAGTTCTGGGAAAGTAAAAGGTATGGAGGGTAGGTCGGAATCTGGGAGTCGGTGTGTTCAGGAGTGACGGACGTATGAATCCATCTCTCCAATTGCGGTGCAAGGGGACGAGTCGACAGTTCGGTTGGAGAGGTAAAAAGGCCTCCCTCAACCAACCTCTCTTGATCCGGCCCACCATTCAGTAGGTGGCCAAACGCATCCGCCGCCAAGACCTAAACAAATCTCACCCCATAAACCGGGGCACCCGTGCTAAACCACCAAACGTAGCAAATCAATTGGGATGACCTATGCCAGGATTGTTGATTATCCAATAAACGCCGTTTTTTTAATCTTCTCGAAAAATTATAAATATAATAATTATTATTCTCTTAAAAGATTTTTTGAAAAAATTGCATATTTATATGAACGCTGTGGTAACCTTGAAAAATAATATGCCTTTTTAAATATGTATTTAACTGCTAATTGGTTTATAAATAATATAAATTGAGAACATGTTTTCATTTTTATGTCCAAAATTCGTTTTCCGGGTTTGCAATATATTTTTCAATTCTTTAATTTGATTGAATGGCTTAGCCTTGTAAAGGGGACGCTGTAACATCGATCAAAGCATCCTATAAATGAGGACAATAAATCATTTTGTTATTTCCCATTTTCAAAAGGGAAGCTAATTCCTATGTTTTTCTTCTTTTCGCGGTGTTCCAGGGTCGGATTTGGCCACTTCAAATGCTCTTGTTCCTGCTTTCCCCAGCTATTTTTTACATTTTCTGGAAGTACCATTCCGCTCCGACAGTTTTACCAATCTAATCTTCCACGCAGTTCACCCACCTCGTATTTGATCTTCTCTACGCCATGTCCGCTTGGTATTGACCTTTGGTCAAATACCTCTTGATACCTTTGGTAACTTGCTATTATTTCATCAAAACCATCTCATCATAACTGGAATCTACAGAACATCAGCGTATTCATCACTCCCAAATAGTTCGATTCATGGCTAATTTTATTAGTTTTCGTTTCTAGCCTAGGTCCAACAATTTGCTTCAAATACTGCCATTTTAGTTTCTTCGTGTTGAGTTGGGCCTTGTTTATGTTTGAATTTTTTTGAGCAGTTCCTTACTTTTGCATATTTTCGACACAAAAGTCCTTAACCCTTCGCCCGTTGCGTCTTTTTTATAACGCAAGGTGCCGCGCGGGGTCGTTGAGGACCCAACAAATAAATATTATATCTGTTTTTATAGCTAACATTGTATGTGTTATTTTAACTGATTATAGTCAGGTGGTAATGACTGCATTGAAATAAAAATAAATATTAAAAATTAGAAATTTATTTTCAATGTAAAAGCTTAAATATCAACAAGGAACTTTTTTTATAATTTTGAAACCTACTTTTTAATAGAAAACTTTAAAAAAAATCTAACCACTTTCTATCAAACTTATAACAACTATTGGAGATTGATACAGAATTATTATTACAAAAAAATCAACAAAATACAATGAAAAAACATATAAACTTGGTTTTTCATTGTATTTTGTTGATTTTTTTTTAGCCTCACGCCGAAACACACGTTTGTATCTCACATCGCACATGGGCAGACTTGGGCAGACTGAATGTTGGCGGCGCTAGCGTCAGGTATAGTCCCTTTTGGGAAGCTACCTAATGTAAGGAACTAGTGGAAACATTTAAAATGTACAAAATTAGCATTCCTGGAAAACCTGGGCTTTTAAGACCCTACGCGACGGGTCGAGGGTTAAGAGGTATGGAAATATATTTATTGTTCCTTTGGGTTTTTTTTTGTTTTTCAATAATTTATTTTAACGTGTTCAAATTCTAGTCCCAAGTTTATGACATCTTGTACATTTTGAGAAATTAAATTTAAGTTGCCTGGTAAATCACGTTCTCTTTAAAAAACGTTTTTCAGTTTCTTTCGACGCCATATTTGCGATAAAGTAATGTATTGATATAAAATATACATGGGCCAGTTTAAATTTATCGCTTTTACTCAAAACCATTGGATATAATACATACTTAACATAAAATCAGTATGTACTTAACACCTGCCTTCATTTATAACTTGTAACTCTTCGACCTTTTGCAAATTGGCTTGTTTTGTAAATGCAATAATAATATTTTTAAGTGATTTGACCTTTGTAAATAAGGCTGTCTGTCCTCCCTACGACCTCGAGATGCACCTAGTACCTACTACCTACCGTTTCTGGTCCACTTTTATGCTGGGTGCATTGAAAATATCGTCTGCAGTGATAATAACACACATTACATTGTTATCCGCCTTCCCGTATCGGGGTAAACAATTACCAAGCTGAATACCAAATGATCGTATCGTGCACTAATCTCATTTTGATAAAGACCGTGATTGAACCAAGTGAGGAATAATGATTGATCACAGTGTTATTAAAATTGATCGGAAAGTGTTTTTTTAGCTCCGTGACGGAATTCAGATTTTTTTATGATAATAATTTATTTATAATATTAAGCCTTTCGGCTTTCACATAATAAAACATAGTGTATAGCAACAACATTTTTTTAACGTCAATCTATTACAAAATTTATTATTATCATATCAGTGGTGTAATAACATCATCTTGGAGCCGGGGCAATCCTCTACATTCAGCTTTTACTCCTAGTGTTGATATTTAAATGCATTTTATTTTCTTTAAATTTCTGCAAATAATGTTTTTTTAAGTCAGCTCCACACAGGAGGCCCCGAGGAAAATAATTTCCCTCAGGGCCTATGCCATCTTAGGGGATTCTGTATGTAGTGTTTTTTTTAAAGAAAGGAAGGAGATGAAGTTCTGTGAAGGAAAAGGTTTGAAGGGTGGCTAGAAATTTGGGGTTCAGTGTGGCCAGGAGTGACGGACATATGAATCCATCCCTCCAACTGCGGTGCAAGGCCTTGGGTCGAGGGATTCTGTCTGGAGAGGTCAAAAGACCCCCCTCAACCAGTCGCCCGCCTCCCAAAATGTAACAATCTTAATGTGACGTGTTCAATTCACATATTCCTTATACAATCATAGTTCACAATTCATAGCCACTCCGTCAAATACGTGTTATAATTTTTAAATTTTTGATTAGACCATTCGCCTCGAATTATAAATCCTTTTCCGGCCTCCCGTGCCTGTGACATTCATCAAAATGTATATTTAAAAAAATGCAAATACATACACAGTTATTTCATCGAATTGCACCTTGTACATAGAGCAATTTAAGCATTGTTACAATTTATAGGTTTATTTTTTATGACGTAATATCGAATGTAACGGGATATTTAGCGAAGTTATAACATAACTGATTGAATGATCACGATCAGTAGAATTAGAGCAAGTTGCAGTAAAATAATAAGACGCTTCACTCTTATAATTAAGGTGATTTAGCTACAACTATGTAACGATAATGATTTAGATTAATTTAATTGTCTATCAGTTGTATGTAATGAATGTGCATTCAAGATTAATTTTTCTGTTCAATATTTATATAAAGAAGAGTGTTCCAGTTTGATTTTTAATTTTTTTTTTTATCTACAGTTTTATTCCGAGATTGATGAAATATTTCACACTTGACCTTCATAATGGGAGAAAGGTAACTGTTTACACGAGTTTTCGTAAAACCACCCCGCCCCTCAAGCAGAATTTTGATACTTGATGGAATTTCGCACACTTGACATTCAAAATAAGAGGAAAATTACTATCTATATCTGATTTCCAAAAACTCCTTGCATAGTCCGGGCTATATATGGTAGTTTCTGGGAACTTCAGCTATTCTAACATATTTAATAAGCCTATTAATGTATTAGATAAGCCGCCATAGCTCAGTGGTCAAGAGCACCTGACCGGCAATCAGAAGGACACGGGTTCAAGTCCCGTTGGCGGCAAGTATCTTTTCTCGGAAGATTTTTTCAATGTAGATGAGTGTTTCAATTAATATCCATACTCTTAGGTTTCAATGAAGTGAAGTGAAGTCTAAAACGTGTCTCCATCATAAAGGACATTGGAATCATGTTTGAAAGTAGGCTGACATTTCATACTCATATTCAGATGGCTTGTAGCACTTCATTGAGAATGCTGGGTTTTGTTCTGCGTACTGCAAGAAATTTTAGAGATACCCGGGTTCTCATAATCCTATTCAATTCCTAAGTAGGAGTAGACTTGAAAGTGGGTCGGTGATTTGGAGTCCACACCAAGTGAAATATTCCCTCTTGTTGGAGAGAGTTCAGAAAAAATTTCTGAGATTTTTGTACATGAGGGAGTATGGCTATTACCCGTGGCTCTATCCTACCGACTTTCTTTTGGGTATGCTCGGAATGAACCATCTACGGGTCAGAAGGGATGTACACATTGCTACGCATTTCTTCAGATTGATTCGTGGATGATTTGAAAATACAGCTATCTTGGAGAGCATTCACTTCTATGTTCCCGATAGTTACCTTCGCCACCGACAGCATAGACTGTTCTATCTTCCGGCTTGCGGGACTAACTTGCCAATGGTCATGCCGATCGGGAGAGCAATCTTGCTGTTGAACAGAATTAATTCGGATATCGACATATTTAGCGTTAGTGAAGCTGCTTTTAAAAGGCAAGCTCTATTAATGCTTGTATAGTTTTTGCCTACCATTTTTTTTTATATTTATATTTATGTTTAATGTAATACCCTTACAATTGTATTTTAAAAACACATTAAAATGTTTAATTTTGTAATGTTTTTAAAAGAATAAATAAATTAAATTGAATTGAATTGAATTGAATTAAATTGAATTGAATTCAGGCTGATAATTATTGCTTATAATAATTGTTAACATATTTAAATTTCAAAAGCATTATGTTCATCTCCAAACTGTATAATTTTAAAATGGACACTTGATCTCCTCGGAGCAGTGTCTCAGATGAGATGTTCACCTCGAAGCAGGGTCTGAGATGATATGATCATCTCTGAGCAGTGTCTCAGATGAGATGATCACCTTGGAGCAGTCTCTCAGATGAGATGATCACCTCGGAGCAGTCTTTCAGATGAGATGATCACCTCGGAGCAGTGTCTCAGATGAGATGATCACCTCGGAGCAGTGTCTCAGATGAGATGATCACCTTGGAGCAGTCTTTCAGATGAGATGATCACCTCGGAGCAGTGACTCATATGAGATGATCACCTCGGAGCAGTGTCTCAGATGAGATGATCACCTCGGAGCAGTCTCTCAGATGAGATGATCACCTCGGAGCAGTCTCTCAGATGAGATGATCACCTCGGAGCAGTGTCTCAGATGAGATCATCACCTTGGAGCAGTCTCTCAGATGAGATGATCACCTTGGAGCAGTCTTTCAGATGAGATGATCACCTCGGAGCAGTGTCTCAGATGAGATGATCACCTCGGAGCAGTGACTCAGATGAGATGATCACCTCGGAGCAGTGACTCAGATGAGATGATCACCTCGGAGCAGTGTCTCAGATGAGATGATCACCTCGGAGAAGTCTCTCAGATGAGATGATCACCTCGGAGCAGTGTCTCAGATGAGATGATCACCTTGGAGCAGTCTCTCAGATGAGATGATCACCTCGGAGCAGTCTCTCAGATGAGATTATCACCGCGGGCAGGGTCTCAGATGAGATGACTACCTCGGAGCAGTGTCTCTGATGAGGTGATCACCTCAGAGCAGGTCTCAGATAAGATGATTACCTCGGAGCAGTGTCTCAGATGAGATGATCACCTCGGATCTGTCTTTCAGATGAAATGATCACCTCGGATCTGTCTTTCAGATGAGATGATCACCTCTGAGCAGTGTCTCAGATGAGATGATCACCTCGGATCTGTCTTTCAGATGAAATGATCACCTCGGATCTGTCTTTCAGATGAGATGATCACCTCGGAGCAGTGTCTCAGATGAGATGATCACCTCGGAGCAATCTCTCAGATGAGAAGATCGAAACATAATATACAAACCATAAATATTTTTTTGCCTAAACTCTAACACCGGCTTTTTCAGATTCACTTATTCACTTTGGATTCTAAATATGTATACCTACTTGTAAACTGGTACCATATGTTTTTATTTATTTATTCTTATTTAGTTTTCCTCTCTCAAATAATTAACAAACACGTAATTTTAATTACTGGCGATGCTTTCGTGGAATGATTTAACTCCTGCAAAACATGTCGAAGCAATTATTATATTATTATTATTATGTGTTGGTGTAACTCTGCATATTTGCCGTGAGCGGTGTGAGTACGACATACGTAGTTTCCTATTGAAAAAGCACGAAGTAAATGTTTTTTTTAATTTACGAAAAATATCGTTGAATATGGGTCATGGTGTCATCATTCATTATTTTATTTGAAACCATTGAGCAAATTTTGCTCGTTAAACAATCATCGCAAGTAAACAATATAAATGTTAACATATTCTGTTGCTAATATTTTTTTGAAATTATGTTGATATTGTTTTGAAATTCTATTTCTATAACATATGTATTTTTCTTATTGTAAAATATTTTGTAATATCTTACAGTATTGTTGAAAGTATTTTATTTCCATTTTGTAACTATACCTACATATTATCTATAAGCAGTTCAAAATATTTAACATAAGTACATAGACTAGCTCCCTAGTTAGACCCGAGAATATTTCTCTACTTATTGGGTAACCAAAAAACTGATGAATGATATATAATAAAATGATATTATAATTGTGAATATTTACTTTTTTTTCTAAAAAAAATAAATTTCATTAATGTTTTTTGTTGTTGTTTAAAATCTAAATCTACCTGCTGTTTCCACAGACATTGCCAATATCTTTGCTGTGCAATACTGTTATTTTTCGTTTAATAAATTTAGCAATATTTTACAAATATATTTGCCTTTTGTGTAAAAAGGTGTTTTTTTTTCTTCATTTATGTGATAATACAGGGTGTAACAGCACCACAGATAAGAGAAACAACAGCACATACCCGAGGGATTTTAACCAGCGATTCTTTGGAAATAGACTTCTCATTTTGCTGTCAGATGATATATTTTTTAAGTAAAACTTCTTTACGCACGCTTGACTTGGGGAGTAAGCTGGTGAATTCGTCACGAAAGGTGTGATGCGAATGGTGATCGGGCGAGGCGAACGGTCGGTCCTTTACGCACGCTTGACTTGGTTTAAAGGGGCATTACGGAGTTAAAGATTCTGCTATGGAATATATGCTAGGATTCTGGTCTTTGGTGTCAACGTTACAATCCGCAAACATTTTTATTAGGTCAGCATGTTTTACCCTGTCAAATGCCTTTTCGTAGTCAATAAAACGGGCAAAGACCAAAGATATATACACATAGATGAGACATTTAGCGAATAAATTGGTTCAACGGAATCGTAGGTTGCTACCTCCATTTCATATTAGTAGTTCTACAGGGTGCGGCAAATCAAACAGTGCAGTTTTGAAAGGCTGGTACATCCCGTGTGGTGGGAGTAGAAACCTGGAAGTGGTCTCATTGTGTCGGGAGGGTCATGCCGTTTTTAGTCGTTGCCACTGTTTGGTCCGGACAATACCGGGCCTTTGCCGTCCGCACGTTTCTTGTGGAATATGACAATATTACTGGTATTGCTAGTCGTATTTTTTTTTGAATTGATGTCGTTGTATGCGGCCCTCTACTTGAAAAGTCTGTAAACCCCTGCTTTGCAATCGATTTCTTGTCCTTCGGACCACATGTTTTAGTTCGGTAGAAGACGGAAATTGCCGAATTACCCCTCCCGTAAACCTCCGCCAGCCTGATACGAACACGAATTTCGAAAATATTTGTAAGGCGCAGCTCCTCTATGTGTATATCTCTTTGGCAAAGACTTCCTTTCTTTGGTCACGACACTTTTGCAATAGTACGTCGACAGAAAATAATGCTTCACGCTTCCAAAACGCATTTCTGAAGCCAAACTGAGTGTCATCCAAGTCCTGCTCGCACTTATTGCGTATCCTGGAATGTATTATTTTAAGGAATAATTTAAGGACATGACTCATCAGGTTTATTAATCGATAGTCACTGCACTTCTTAGGGTATTGTTTTTTAGGCAATGTCACGAAGGTGGATTTTATTTTAATCTTGGGGTATATTCCCTGTGTCATATATAGAGTTAAATAACCTCAACAGGTAGTCAACATTTTCATTATTAAAGAGCTTCAACACCTCAACTGGAATATCGTCTGGTCCGCACGCTTTTCTATCTTCTGAAATCTTTATCGCATGAAGAATTTCTGATTTTCAAATGTATAGTATAAGTATAAGCAATGTAGTTTTAGTATAGGAGCTGATGTGCTGAATGCGTGGTCCTCCTAAAGATGAAGCAAGCACGCAAGACTCGAAGCAATATGGTGCGGAGGCAATAGAGTGCAATTCTGCAATAGGCCTGTCAGTTTGAGTGTACTATAATACCCTAGTATGATTGTGAGTGAGTGAGCCGCCCTAGTGACCCCCTTCCAGATCCCACTGAACAAGTGAACCGCCCATTGTCTGCCATGGTACCTCAGTGTGTACTTGTCTGTACTCTATACCTTTACAGTGCCCACTCCCTATTGTACATTGTATAGTCTCTCTTCCCATGCTCTGTGGGAGGAAGCCACTTCATAGCACTTTCTAGGTCAGATCTCACTCAAAACTGAACTATTTGCCTACATTTTCTTGTAATTACGGTAACGGCGCGGCGCGCGTTTCATTGTGTTTCTTTTCATTTGGAGCAGGTGCCTCGACTTTTGTATTTAGTCGCGGAGATAATATTTTAATGCTTTTAACCACTTAGCAACATAAGCAGATATACACGTTAATATGACAATAGCAGTCACCTACAATAAGCGTGTTTTCACGTCAATGCGTATGTTTCCACAGAAATCGATACAAATCCGTTATTGTTCTAGTGACATCCCTAAAACAAAAAGTAAAAGGTCGATAATAAATCAAGCTGCACATCCCTATTCAAGTTGTCCATAGAAATATATAAAAAATACCTATTCTGTCAGATACACGGTTGATACATATTTTACCCGCCAAATTGCCTACGGACATTGTTAATTTTTATTAAATATTCTTAATAATAATAAATAATAATAATTGGACAATTTGTAGAGCGCCGTTTTTGTGAAAAATCACCTCAATGGCGCTTAAATGTATCTTGTATGAAATGATAAAAAAGTGATGTGACTATGTAAATTGTTTATTATACATTTATACGATAGAATAAGTATTATTTTTTACATAATCCGTGATTTTAGTACCTTTTTCACATAAAATCATCATGTGAATCATTTTAACTTTTTTTTTATGTTTGCATTTTAAGTTTTAATATTTACAAATGTTAATATTTATTTGTAATATAACAATTTGAAAGTTTATTTCATAAACTTTCAAAAAACAGTTTTTAGTATTCGGCTACGTTCAGAAATGTTTAATTTATAGAGCTTTAATTGTGAAGCTGAAATAACACAAAGTTTTCATAAATCTGACATTTTGTTTAAGACGTAAAATGTGCATATTCGCGATAGATCATAGTGGTTAAACTGCAGAGAACATTGCGGTTAAAATTAATTTCTTCATTATTTTGGTTTTAGTTATCTGCCAAAAGCACAAGCACACTGGGTACAAACGATTTACATAGCATTTCACACGCCGCACGTTAAGTCGTATTTAAATAATGTTCCTACTATAGAAAGTAGCTACAGTGTTATTTGAATGCACCGAGTAATATTGTTATTTTATTTAAGATAATGATCGTATGTGTATGTCCCAGATTAATTTTTAGAGACGTGTTATGAATTAAGTTTATTTTCGACTTTATCAGCGTTCAAAAGTCCACTGACGCAAATAAAATTAGTGCGTTGATAATTATTATTTTATTGAGATATAATTCTAGTAGAGATAAACCTGTTTACTGGGAAAGGATTTTTTTTCAAATAAACAGAAACACAACGCCTAATAACCTAATGGCGAATCAACTTATGTGTAGGTAAATTCGGAAATCCGAATAGAAATTAGTATCCGATCCACGGACGTACAAAATATATGTATGTCTATGATCCGATCTAATTAATGGGCTCTGGGTATTAACCCAGATTTTTATAATTATTTATGGTTTTTTCAATTTGGGAAACACATGTGACTAAAATAATAATAATAAATAATAAAGGTCTTTATTCCAGGATGTGGGGAGGAGAGTGCACACATCCCATACAGAGTATAAGTACAGCATATAATAAGAATCATAGGTATTTATAAATAAATAAGAGTTGAGATGAAACAGAGTCAAGGCTAAAAAATAATAAAATAGATTAAAAATAAAAATCGAAAGCAATGAAAAATAGGAAAGTGACAATAATATATATAGTAAGATTGAATTTAGAAAGATAAAAATAAAATAAAAGAAGTAATATCAATAGATAATAATAAGGATTCAAAGATATATGATAAAATCTTTTACCGAGCTCTTATTGTGGGAGCCAGTGTCTTTCTCCAGTGTTCTTCGATGCTCGAACCTGAAGACAGACGGGATTCTATGATGAGAATATTTCTGGAGTAAAAAGTAAATGAAAAAAACAATTTGTCAAATAGTTTATATTTAAAACCCTTAATTTTTTTTATACTTGATCATATTTTTTAAACTTCTTAAGAGGAAACCCGGTCGCCGAGAATGTTGAATAATAGGTATTTTACCAAATTGTTGCTGTCACTGTTACTCTTACTCTTCCCAATACTGAGCGAAAGGGATAACTGCGCCTCAGGCTGATAATACCTAAATAAATACATGTTTGTGTACTGAACGTCTGTTGATGGCATTCAAACCAGGCAATTTTAATATTTTTGGAAAGTCATCATAAAAAAGTACCTCATCAAAAGCGCAAAACTTAACGTTACGCTGGTGGTCGGTATCTATATTATGTTAGAAAATATTTGCAGTTGTGTCAAAATCCAGAGAGGAAATTCGGGAATACTTGTACTTTAATTGGGGAACGGATTATTTATGAAATCACAAAGAAGTAAAGCAAAAAAAAATTATGTATATTTATATAATACACTCGTACTTAATATATATACTTATTCATATTATATCTCTAAAAATGTTAAATCCAAGCATTGAAGACTAGTGTTTTACAGTTAAGAAATTTGCAAGTTTATGGACCAAGCAAGTCCGTAAGAGGCAGTTTTAGAGTGCCATAAAATGCCACATATAACCAATTATTTATAAACATATATTAAAGTATGCTAGTTGGATTTTGCAAATTTGCCTATTTACACGTAAATAATATAATTAATGACCACACTTATGCAAGTATAATAAAATGCAAGTAGGTATTTCAATTTCTTAAAATAGAACATGCATAATACTATAAATATTTTTATGTCGGTACCAAAAGTAGTTGATATGTTTTTGTGCATTAATTGTTATTTTATAACTGAACTGCATAGCGATTCTATATCTTTTGTTAGATCGTTATCGAGATAACGGATGTGATATCCTGTCAGATTTCTGTGATTTTTACATATTTACTATCACATATTTTAGTTTAGATAGTTTTAAACACGAATTCCTGCAAGTATGCATGATTATTTATTCATTTAATGTCCGTTGTACATAGAAAAAGCAAATAAATCACACACATCTGACAGGAGATCACGTCCGTTATCCCATAACGATCGCACAAAAGATATAGAATCGCTCAGCTGATCTGATATTATAACTATCCGCGACTGAAACTGACTAAGTAACCATATTCAGTCACTCCTTGACACACTGACCCTCAGATTCCTACTCACCCCTCATTCCTTTTCCTTCCCATATCTTCCTCTCCTTCCTTTCCTTAGAAATACCCTCCAAACACACAGCATCCCCACAGATGACATATGCCCTGGGGGAAATTTATTCTAAATAATGTAGATAAATAAAAACATAGTGGTTTTGCCAGTAAATTGATTGTAAACTAGGCACCGGGCCTTAAACAGACTATTTTGAAAATAATTACGAGATAACTTGACCAACCAGTCAACGTAAAGACGTGCTTACGAATTGGCTGGTCCATAGAATTTGTTTTTTTTACCATAATTGACTAATTTCACGAACATACGGAAAAACAATTTCTGGTGTCGTTATCTCACAATTTAATATAGGTATGTAGATGATTTAAAATTTTATTACAAAAATAAAGATGGATGCCTGGATAGATAAAAAAATATCAGTTATAATGATCTTCTAAAGATAAATATTATATAAATAACAGAGAAATAATCTAAGGTTGGATGTGACTTGGTGTAATTGTGAATACGGCAGTACAGCAAGCAGTAAATCCTATCAAACTGTTGGTATCAATGTCGCTTTTATACCCCCGAATACTTAACAAAAGGGACAACTGTAACTCAGGCTGATAATACCTAAAATCGTCAAAATCGAGGTTTTGTATTCCCCATTTTTTTTCCAAAACTTAAAAGATTTGTAAGATTTTTTTACCAACCGTTTTAGAAGAAAATATTCTACGTTTGTGCGTTTTTCTTTTTTTTTAAACACGTTGGCTAGTTTGCATATTGAACGTTCATGGCGTTCAAACTAGACAATTTTAAAGATTTTTGGAGGATCCTAGCTCCTATAAGAAGTAACTTACCAAAAAAGCAAAACGTACCGACAGGCTAATAGTCAAAAAATATTTGCACTAACGTCAAATTCCAGAGAGGAAATTGGGAAATACGTTTGTATGGAAAAAACACCGCCCGGCTTCCTCTTAATCCACGTAAATATAAATGTTAAAAAAAATATTTTATGTGTTTCACTGTTTTAATGTTACCAATATTGTTTACAAAAATTAATATCGTAATTGCAATAGATGGACTTGACCAGAATTATTGCTTGATTCTTATTAAAAATAAAGCGATAATAACGCATTTAGAGACAGGATTAAAAAATCACTGGATAGTATTTTTCTGGCTTTGTCAGTCACTGAAAGTGTAACCAATGGTTGCCAGTGTTGTAAATGTAACGGCACGAATGTGCAGCCTTTCGTGTTTTCATGACCTATATTTCTTGTTAATATAACATAGGCAATTTTAAAAATCTATTACTGGTTTTGCCATCCATACTCGTCCATTATTTTTTAGATTTTTTTACTTACTGAACAATTGAAATACACAGTATTCGTTATCTTGTCATATTTTCTCAACAATGAGCTGGATAATCCGTAGGAAGCTCCACGGTTCTTAATGGATAGGGGGCATACCTTAATTAATCACGTGAGCAGTTTTTCTTCCAATCTAGACTTGGTGAAATAAATAGATGCTTGGTGAGATAAATTTGGGCTACTTCGTATATTCTTTTCAAGTAACGTGAGATTTTGCTGGACCCCCCCTTTTTGAGCTCACGTAATTAATTTATGTCCCCATATGACGTTACGACAGTGGCGTACCGTGGGTATCAGCCGCCCGGGGCGGAGGAAAATTTTGCCGCCCCCCCCCCTATATAGGTACTTCTTCAGGGAGGGGGGGAGGGGGGGTAGTGATCCTTTTTTTTTTTAATATTTATTGAATAAATCTGTATGCGGTGAATTAAAACTACACTCAGAACGTGAAAACGGTTTTTCTTTGGTTCTGGCAGCACATAAATTGTCTGCAACTAGAATTTTATATTTGCACTTCGAAAAAAGTTATGTTTTCCTTCGAAATATGTCAGCAGATGAATACACAATTGGAATTTTACATTCTGAACAATAAAACTGGCTTAAATTTTATCTGTATGCGGTGAATTAAAACTACACTCAGAACATGAAAAAGGTTTTTATTTGACTCTGGCGGCACATAACTTGTCTGGAAGAATTTTATTAAGCACTTCAAATAAGTTTTTTCTTCGAAATGTGTCGTCGGATGAATTCACAACTGGAATTTTACATTCTGAACACAAAAGGGGTTTTAATTAAATCTCTAAGCGGTGAATTAAGACTACACTCGGAACATGAAAATGTTTTTTCTTTGATTCTGGCGGCACATAAATTGTCTGCAAGAATTTTATAAAGCACTTTAAATAATATAATGTTTTCCTTCGAAATGTGCCGTCAGATGAATCCACAACTGGAATTATACATTTTGAACACAAAACTGCTTTTAATTAAATATGTATGCGGTGAATTAAAACTTCACTCAGAACATAAAAATGGTTTTTCTTTGATTCTGGCAGCACATAGATAGTGTGCATCTAGAATTTTATAACTGCAATTCGAATAAGTATGCACTCACCTGTCAGCTATTTAACTTTTCTGTAATAATAAATTTAAAATATATCACCGTAATATATACGTGGAAGAAAACCGTATAAGTGTAATTTTTTGTGCGCTTTCAGCAGGGCGCACAAAGCTTCACGAATATAAAACACAAATCGACTATCAATTAGAGCTAAAATGATACTGTTGCCATTTACATTTTTATTTAAAAATAATGTATGTGTTAGAAATAAAAACAAAACGTCTGTCATTAATATTTTGATTTTAACAGTATATAAAACTTAACAAAGATGTTAAGAAACTATAAACTAGAAAAAACTTTTAAGTCCTGACGCGAGAATAGAACCCGCGACTTCCCCAATCCAAATTTTTACAAGATGATTATTGATTGTGAAATTTTGCCGCCCCCCCAAAAGTGCCGCCCGGGGCGGGCCGCCCCCCCCGCCCCCCCCACGGTACGCCACTGCGTTACGATATGAAAATTATTGCGTTGACTTGGAAATTCCAGGCAGAAAAAGCCTCGCTAATTTCATACCGTCAAAGCCTTTTTCCCAGTTTATTTATTACTTATGTTAACTCATCTGAAATAATTGATTTTTATTACATTAATATATAAGTATAATAATTAATATTAGAAAAAAGATTGACTGGTCATGTAACTCCTCAATTTGTTATAAGACGATCTCGTGACTAGGCTATTATAAACTTCGTCCTTGGATGGTAAGCATCATGAAGAGATAACGTGAATAATGACTAACGAACGTTCTTCCGGCAGACCTCCGGGCAGCGAATGCTTTTTGGAATTGTAGACTTTTGATTGCTTTACCGCTGATGGACATCAGTTATTACACCTGCCTTAGTTGGAAATAGCCATACGCCACACAGACGTCTTTACATTAAGTTGATAATTGCTAATATTGTTTTGCTCCGCTCGTTAGTGTCGAGTGCTGACACACTTTCGCGGAGAATATCCGATTACGTGGGGTTTAATAATTATTTTATTTGCGCAATGATATTTCCATCGGAATATTAATATCTGGGATGAAACTCTTGCATAACCACTATGAGGGAGGCAGATGGTTTCAGCCACATCCATTTATAATATTTTCTAATCTTCCCACAGCTAAACACCCCACTCGATAATCTGTCTCGATCATTTGTTATTATGACAACGAGTTCCATAGCAGAGCGTTGAGAGTTTTGATTCTGAAACCAAAGGTTGTGGGCTCAAAACCGAATACCTACATGCCAAATTTTCACTCGGTAGCTCAGTGGAAAATCGAGAAAGGCAATTGTGGTATTACACAAAAGACAAATAAAAACCACGCCAAATTTCACAATTTTACTGATCGGTACAGATTGTATTCATTCTGCGTAAATCCCTGCTTTTACAATCAACGATTGTATCTGGACTTGCGTTATATCTTTCTTGCATCCGTCGTTTTTCATAATTTCCGCTTCTGACTTTCAGACCTAATTTTTTCAAATTCTACCGATGTAATCTGCCGGATCCAGTGAAATAAAAAAATACGACGTTTCTAAATACCAGGTCATATTGCTCCAAGAAACCTAATTTCAAAAGGTAAGACTGTCTCGCGTCACGCCTCGGAAGGTTTCTACTCATCCCGAGTAGAGAATGGCACTGTAGTGTCTGTGGTTTCAAAACCTTTTAATTCGTCAGGCTAATGTGTTCGCTATTGGGAACAACTCATTAGGTCTCATAGAAATATTTGTGTCTTCCTTACTATCATGGCGAGAAATGTTAAAAAGAGAAAATACCACGCTTTGTATTCAAATCTAAAAGTTAACCACAAAATAATCAAAATGTACACCTTTATGAAACCAAAGTGGATTTTTTTTTATTGATTACACGTATCGACAAAAAAGTAAGGTGATGATTACACGTTTAGAATACACAATTTGTCTAATAAAATAAATTTATATGTTATCAGTAATTTTAGGTAGAAAAACGTGAAGGTGAGCTATTTTTTAAACTCTTTTCATGTTTGCATTAAAAAATATATATTTCAAATTTTAAAGCATATTTCGTCGCCTTTCTAAAATAGTTTTAGTTTTCGGATACGTTCAGAAATATTCCGTTTATCATTCCATTACTCAAAGCGGAAAAATTTTGACCTTCTGACGAAATATGCCCGAGGCCTGGGGGGTTAACACAAGTACCTGAACACTGGCAGCCAAGATATGCATATTTATTTATGGTATACGTATTGTGTACATCCGTATTTCGAAGGTTTTCATCTTCATGTAAGGATGGATGTAAGTGTATTGGATTGGTTGTGATGTAGTCCACGTCCACGACCCGAGTGAACATTTAGTTTGTCCGAGTGTAAAGAGTCAAGTGTCGAGTGTCGCGCGGCCCCTCCGAGGTCATATCAATAGGGATTAGCTAAATGGTCGGTGTTGGAGCACTAGAGCACTTCCTCCGGACTCTAACCACTAACTACTAACCACGCGGTCGTGAAACCCGCGTCACATCACGCCATACACTCACAATTAATCATGTTCATAAGCGAAACGTGCTGATAATCAAATTTTGAACCTAACATAATAATATTTCAATGATTTGTATAGCGCCGTTTTTGTGAAAAATCACAACCAAGGCGCAAAAATTAAATATTATAAAAAATAAAAATTAATGTTGTTTCTCTAGGTAATGTGCGTTTTCATCCCGCAACAAAATATCCTCCAACAAAACATCTTACGGACAAAACATCCTCCAACAAAAAATCTACTAAAACCTAACCTAACCCTAACCTGATGTTACTAGGGGTAACGTTATAGTTTAATTTAATATGACTTGCATAATTTGTTTTGTGGAAAATATAATGCCATGACCATCCCATGGGTTACAAAGTCAATTATAGAGCTAATGTTTGGAAGGAGGTGATTCCCTCATGATTACTAGCTTTGTAAGGGGGGGGGGGGGGGGCACGCGCCAAAACCTGTAAGAAGGTTATGCCAGAATCATGGTGGAATCCTCCTTCGTAGCAAGAGACTTTCTCAAGGTGTGGGCATGTTTCATATACAACTACAAGGTTATAAAATTTAAAAAAAAACAAAGGTAACGATCATTGAAACAAACTGTATTATAATACTTTTGCTGGGAACAACATTATGTGTTTAAAAACATGAAAAAAACTCACCCCCACCGAATCAGACCGTAAGATTAAGGCGGTATACAATCCTAATAATTTTTGTTCGCTCAAAACTCACTTTTTAATCATTTCCGGCGAATTCGTAACTATATTAACTTTTTTATTCAGATGTTGTCCTGGGGATGTAAGTTCTTCGTATTTAAGAATAATAAAAACAATACTTTACCGTTAATATATTTTACGTACAACGCCTTTGAAAAATTGTAATACGTTGTACAACTAAAGTTAGCGGTAAGCACAAGATTTTATTTTTCTAGACGATAAATTAATAACTTCGGCAGTGCGACATCATCCCACATTTTCAATATTTGTAACACGTTCTTCAGAATTAATTAAATTGAACGCGGTGAAAAGGTCTAATCTCAATGCCTGCTAGGGTGAATTCCGCCGTACGTTCATCCAGTACGCAGTGCGGCGGGCGCATATTTGTTTACACGCTTTCTTCACTTACGTCGTTAAGATTCCCACATTATTTGTCTTCTTCTTCTTTTCTTTGATAACGCAAATTCGACAGTAGGTCCGTGCAATACACGGGTCGCGAGACTCTATTTGTATACACGGCTTCTTTACTTACGACGTTAAGATTTTGAATATATTTTAGGGTATATTGTCATCTTAACCCTAACCCTGTCTATCTAAGTTCATTTCTCCGAGGCCGTTACTGCAGCCGGGCGGCCAGCCCGACAGGATGGTGCCATCACTCGTTCCATCTAGAGACTTGATGAATTTCTGCTGCGGCTGGAGGGAATCTAGCTAGTCCAGTCCATGGGTAGCCGATCAAGAAAAAATAAGAAAAGTTGGGACAAACATAATACAGACATCCTGTAAAGACAATAAATTATTGTTCAAAAATAGTAAAATGGCACATAAATAATGCAGACAACAATAATTTATTTAAGTATTATTTTTGTCTCATTTTTTTTGTTAGGTTAGGTTAGGTTTTAATATATGTTTTGTTGGGGGATGTTTTGTCCGTAGGATATTCTGTCAAGGATACTCTCTCCCCCAAGAAATTAATGACGTGTGGTTTCCCTTTCGTCAAGCATATCGACCTATAATCGTATTATTTGACCTTTGTAATGTTTCCACTACATTCAGTTGAATGAATTAATTAGAATCGATTCATAGAATAGTCGATAATTTTGAAATGAATATCTGGAATATACAGCCATAGCTACTTACTCGTAACAAAATTTTCATTAATAGCTACCTAATGACCATCGTATCATTCACAAGAAACTAGCGGCATTGAGATGTTTTAAAATAAGACCAAAATCTAATTAAAAACATTATTTTTTTTATTTATTTGAAACTCGTACATAGAAATGAGTTTTTTTACAATTGTGTATGTATATACTGCTCTTCCATACTTAGAATCATTTGCTTATGGATAAAAGAGGAGTGTACGGTGCATTATTGCAAAAAAAAGTTTAATAATATCTAATATCGTGGGGTAATTACTACAACTAGGTAAGTAAGTAATTCCATTTTGTAAATAAATATTTAAAAAATTATCAGCAATTTTCTCATTTCCAAAATATAAATACCTATGTATTACGTTTCCCAAAATATCAATCTACGATTAGACAATACCTACTTATCAGTTATCAGTATTACAACAACCGATTTATCAGAAAATCTTTTTTTTCTTTTTCTGTGTGGCATTAACTATGTAACACAATCTAAACATTTTGTTTTAAAGAGTTTTACATTTCATGTACTTACGTTTGTTACTTAAATTTTAATTTTTCTGTTACCGGGTTCGACACATCCGTGTCATTCACTAGCAAACTTAAAACTAACTTTAAAATTCTATACAAGTAGCTACAGGAATTATTAGATTTAATTAGGTGGGGGTAGTGGGAGGGGTGGTTTTGGGGGAGGGGAAGAACGGTGGGAGGAGTCATCATTACATGGGAACATTGTTAATAAGGATGATTCACAGGTGCTATTATTTTATTAACTAAATAAATTTTTGATTTTTTTGTTTGTTTATTTGTAAGGTTTTTAAGGCTTACAAATTAATGTATATATGTATTTGTATTAGAATGTTTAATATCCAATAAAAATATTAATTTATTGCAATTTTTACATTTTAAGAAAATATAACATACAACATGAAATATAAATAATATAAAAAAAGATGTAGAATATTTTCTTAGTCCCCCTCACTAGGAGATTCTGTGATGGGGGGATCTATGTTTTGAATAGATACAAGCAAATATACATGGATACACATTGTTGAATATACATTGAATAGATACATACACATGAGTGTTACAGGTCGTACTTGACTTACTTTAAGGGCCGAGAATTCATATTTCGTCGAAACATGTTCTTAGGATCGTACAGGGCGGTTCGAATGAGAAAGATTAATTATTCTCCGTACAAGCTTTTTAAAATAATAACTCAATATCGATTTTATTTCATTAAAAATTTGCTTTAATTTATACCTACATTCAAAAATGCTGAAAGCCGTGATGATAAAACTATTAAAATTATGTACTTTTTGTAATTATTTTTTTATCATAAGTATTTATAATTTTTCAATAATGTCGGAGCAAAATAAGAATGTAAAAAAAACTCAAATATATTAGTTTGTAAGACCGTAAATAAATAGACAAACTGAAGTATTTTCGTCACGAAACACGTGTGTGGATCTTTTTTAATAATTATTTTATTTAAACTAAAATTTAAATTCTGAAACATAGCTTTCCCAGGCAGACCCAGGTTGTATAATACAAAATTTTGTTTGAAAATTTAACAAATCTGCCAACGACCTACGGTAAAACCTTATTGTACTAAAAATAAACATATTTTCTCAAAATTTAAAAGATAGCTTTACTAGATAAAATAACGGTCTTTTGGAATCAATTTATAATTTTTGTGGAAAAGAGTCAATACGTCTAAAATTTGATTTAAAAATGACATATTTCCGGTTTTGTCTGGTTATTCCCTCTTAATAGTGATTCTTGACATTATTTGGAGTAAAAAATGTAAATGAAATTTTGGCTCCGGTGACATTTTTGATGTTTTTTTAATCAGTAAGTATTGGAAAGTTATGGTCGAGGTGAGGAGTTGGGCAGTTACTCGGCTATTGATGACATGGGATAGATAGTTTTAAAGAAAAAAAAATGTAATAGTCACCGGAGACCAAAATTTCATTTGTACATTTTTTACTCCAGATAATGTCAGGAATCACCGATTAAAATGAGTCAAGTTCGTTCTGTAACACCCTGTATATATTATGTTTATTTCACATATTTATTCTTTGAATTTGACAAACAAGTTTGAAACAAACTAAAATGCCAAAACTTTTAACTAAGCAAATATACTTTTAAAATAAAACAAAATGTTTAAATTGATCAGGACAAAGTACGGTCAGAATTCATTAGGAAGACTTGCAAACCTCTTGAGACGAAACATTGTGTTTTTTTTATTACGTCATATCCATAATTATTTTTGTGCCTTCACTTATAATAAAAATGAATGGAGGTAGATCAATAAAATAATATTGATGGCAACAGTTAAGTAGAAGATATTCGTACATACTAATATAGTAGGTATGTACACAGTACAACATGTCATCTGACAAAAAATAGTTTTTTCCAACTTCTTGGCCCATACAAAGAATAATAAATCAAGTGATTGATTGATCTTGAATCAAATAAAAAGGCCGATACGAAATTGTATTTTTCGTGTGTAAACTAGGAGTGCACCAAATCTTAATAAGAATCTTTTGACATTCTTTTGAAAGAATGAAACTTGTTGTCATCATTCTCATCCAGTTTCCTGGCGGCAACGAACGCCCTAAAGTAGTAGTGTCCGACCGAAACCAGTTTTTACGGCCGAAACCGAAACCGAAACTTCCATATAAGGTCATTTTTTCGTGGAAAAAAAAGTCAATCTTAATCAGTCAGCCTTTATTTTTAAATCATATGTCTATCATTCTGTCTCTGATATTTGGACTAAAAATAAACATAACATAATTATCACGACTTATTTCGAATAAATTATTAATGCTTTTTGAAATCGTAATCGTTAATCGCTTCGTATATAATATTATTAAAAAAAGAAATAGTAGGTATTATCTATTTGAACATTATTAACAAGTTACATAAAATAAAAGGTAGAAAACAAAATTACTTTTTTTAAACCTAATTTGTTTAGGTACACTAAAAAAAAATACTCTTTCATCTTAAGAACAAAATAATTTCTTATAAAATTAAAACAAACATGCTTTTGGCCGTGAAAATCTAAAAACGTAACTTAAAACAAACACTTTGTATTTAACCACATAACCAAATAATTTCATCTAAACTTTGGTCATATTGTATGACACTCTTTTTAATGCAAATAATACTTAATGTATGAAAATAAGAAGCGTTTTCTCTCTTAACTAAATGAAGAGCTTTCATCTTAAGAACAAAATAATTTCTTTTAAACTTTGGTCATATTGAATGGCACTCCCGGATTCAGTTTCGGTTTCGGCCGTAGTTTCGGCTGGATGGCGGCCGAAACCGAAACTCGTTTTTTGGCCTAAACTAGGCCGAAACCGATAGTTCGGTCGGACACAATTAATGTTTCTTTCAATATATGGGTGAATCAAAAATTTTCTATTAGATCCTTTTTTAATAGAGATAAATGAGAACATTGTCTTCATCGCTAGGCACAAATGATCAAGTTTAGTATATTTTGGATATCGCCGTGAACGGAAACCAGCATTATGCTACACTTACAATAAAGTAGAACCGAGTGTAATGTATGTATGTATCACAGACTATAAATTTAATAGCGTTGTACTCCTTGTTGCAGGGCAGTATGGGGGTACATCAAGATGCTGATCCAAGTGAGGAGGTTCAACAAGAACAACATGACCATCCCAGACATCTTCGATGAGGTGACCGCCAAGACGCCCGACAAGGCGTGCTTCCTCTTCCAAGATGAAGTTTGGTCCTACGCTAAGGTAATTTTTTATTTGCTACTACCTAGAACCAGGTCAGGGCAAGGGTCCCCATAAGTGGAAATTTAAAAAAAATAAAAAAATTCCATATTTCAAATTTACAACTATGGATGATACAACCAAGCATTATCGAAAAAGATGGCAATTCTGAAATAAATAATTTTCCATAAACATTTAAATTGAGTATTCCATTTTTGATTTGCCGCCAAAACTATAAATATGTTCGTTTTTGTTAAGGGACTGCGCAGCCCTTTTCATATAAAACATAATTTTTTATTTGAGGCCAAAATACTTAACCAAACTAAAAAATATTTTTTTAACCAAAATGTATGGCCAATATCTAGTACGGATGTCCACTGCTTTATTTATTTGTGTTTAAATTATAAAATATAGGTAATTAAAGAAATATTTTTTTATGATTTTAGAAGCAACTTCGGCAATTATTTGTGAATTATTGATTATTAAATATGAATTTGTGATTAATTATTAAAATTATTTCGCTTTATTTAATGTTGAAATATAAAAATAAAATTATAGAAAAGGGCATTTTGATGGGCGTAAAGCAAATTACTAACGACCGATTTACGTTGTTACCACAAATTTTTCGTGTGTAGATTTTCTACCCAAATAAGTGCTTTTTTTATAATGCTTATTTTTTTTATTATTTTCCATTATATTAATAAGGTAAGATTTACTACAGTAGTTATGGTAAGATTACTTTTTTAATAATTATTATTAACTCACAAAAATGCCCAAGTTTCTTCGAAAATCATGTTTTTTTTTCTTCTTTATTTACGTATTATACGTAAATAAAGTACGTATACATATTTTATAATTTAAAACAACAACAAAAAATAACTCATATCCGTACTATGTAGATATTTGAAATACCTTTTGAATAAAAAAATATATTATTCAATTTGGTTTGGCCTCAAATCCAAAATAATTAAGTTTGGTATGAAAAGGGTTGCGCAGCCATTCCTCTGGTGACATCACGCTGGCCAAAGTTTTTCTAGGCCCGCTCTACAGCCACGAAGTAGTCAGTTATAAGTTATTAATTATAAATTAGTTATAACTTATAACCCAAAGGTAAAAAAATTCTCCAAACAATATTATTTATGATAAATCAACTGCCAGTATGACACTATCATTAATCATCATTTTGTCTACTAAATATGGTTACCATTGACGTCTAATATACCAAGAATAAAAATAATATGTATTTTATATTCAATGGGTTATGCACTTATATAACGTAGTTTATTACATTTTATTACATACATAATATTTATGAACAAGAATATAAATATCCAGATTTTATGTAAATCATTATTAAATTTAAATATTTTATGATTTTTACTAGATTCAATCGTTCATATTATGTATTATATTTGACACTCGGTCTTAAACTATGACGTCCCTACTAACATACACTGAAGTAAAGCCGTATTTTTTCCGGGCATCTTTTGTATGTATTATTAAATTAATTATGTAAATTATTAATTTATTTTTCAGTTTTAAAACGTTTAACGATTGCAGCTTAACTTATATTTTATGAAAACATCATGAGTGCCTATTTTAATTCGGTGGTAAAACCAAGGTTATAATAATTTGGCATCAAAATCATTATGATTATTCAACATAATAAAAATTTGAACGAAATAACGCCACTCCTTGCAAATTGATTTATGCAAAAAAAAACTTGATTTTTTTTGGGAAATACATAAAATCAGGCACAGATTTTAAAATAGTTTCTGGTCAGAGTCTAAACAACATAATTTGCCACATTATCTATACAGAAAGCAATTCCGAAAAGTTAAATAAGCTAAGTAAGTGGAATATTTTACGCTTCAAAGCATTTTTATAGGCTGGAATTTTTTTAGGATTAAAAAACCACTAAAAAGAACTATGTGGGTAGGTACCTACCCGAAGCAGAGGCCAAAATGCGTTCTTAGTAATGTTTATAGTAGGCGATCATATTTTTTACCAAAAACACATGATTTTGAAATGCCTACTTCGCTTTGCCTCGTTATAATGATATCCAGACAAAAATATAGCATGAAGATAAAAATTAATCCAGACACTATCTGGATAGTATTTAGTTCGGGTTTGAATCTTGCAATCGTATTTAAAAATATAGCAGCCAATAATATCTGCGTTAAGTAAATGAAGATAATGTTGATAGTTCTTAATATAAGTATGATACAGTTAAAAGTGACCGAATTGGATATAGACACCTTAGCTCAGTTGGTAGAGCTGTTTCCATGAAAGCAGAAGGTCCTGGGTTCGAGTCCCAGAGGAGCCAATATCTTTTTCTGATTTTTCTGTCTTCAGATTTTCGATAGAGTTTCGCTAATATTGTTTTCATTTAATCAAATCACAATTTGAGATTTAAAAAAAAAACAATACTTTTCAAGTTATTATTATTATTTTAATTATATTAGCGTTGATTGGACGTTGGGTTTTCTGCTTTTGACTTTTAAAAAACGACATCTCTGAGATGAGATTTAACGGTATGTAAAAGATGATGCATTATAAATTATAACCTTGAGAATATGCAAACACTTTTTTGCAGATGTTCGCAACACTGTTGAAAATTAGAAAAATAGTTGTAGCATGTTTGTGCAGTATACAAGTAGGCACATACACGGTGTCCGAAAACTCATAGTACCTGCAAGCGGGAAACTTGTGAAAATGCGTTACATTTGGACTGGATTTCGTGCTACCACTTTTTTGATTTGAGCTTTTGTTTTCGAGTGAATCGAGACCGAATTTGGAATTCAAATTCAAATTCGAAAAAAATTTAGGGGTTAGTTTTTTAAGAATTTTTTGGGGAGTGTTGGAAAATCGACGAGTAATTGATTTTTCAACATTTTGTTTTGTAATCCTAACGCAATGCATTTTTCGTACTGACTGCATGTCACGATCAGCGAGGACAAAAAACCAGAACTGTATTGGTAAAAATATATACCTACCAATCAGCAGGTGGTAGGAGCATCTCATGAAGTCAGGACCAAGGATTTCAATAAAATTAATAACACTATTTGACAGCAGATTAGGTGATTGAGATTCGAGTAGGTATACATTATGTAGAAATGCCTCGAGCAAGAGCATTGGACTTTAGCTTTTTGCTATTTCTTTTGTGCGCCATGTGTCATGGTCATCCGAGTTACGACTTTTTGCCTTCTTTGGGTATGAAATTTTTTTAATGATTCACCTTGTAATTTTATTTCCGTCGAGAAAAGTCTTTAAAAATAGGCAAGCTTTGACAACACACTGAAGGCGCTTAAAAGAGAAGTGCTGGTAGCTAGTTCTAGATGGGAGGTTTTTTTAACTTTTTCTTTTCGAAGGATTTAGTTTAAAGGTCAAGTGTGTAAAATTTGCTAAATATATAGAAAATGCGATACGGATGCGCTTAAGAGGCGCGTTTTATTAAAAAAAAAAACAATGGCTTTCGTTGAAGGTTGCTTCCGTTTAAATAAAATGCATTGTTTTCCATTTTCTAACTACCTACTACAAAGTGCGTATGAAGAGTGTCCTTATTTTCGGTACCTACATTTACCCAAAATTTCGTCAATCATGGAATAAAACTGCAGATTTGTGTAAAAATCAAATTCATGTCGCCTGCAACAGACACTATTCTTTATATGAATAGATTTATTTCCCACTACTAAAAGGATGGTTGCAAAAAATTGCCAGCTGGCAATAAGTCCGTCTATAATGTATGCCGGTGGTGGTGAGTGTTTACAGAAAATAACATATTAATTAGGTATTCAAAAAAATATAAAAAAATAAAAAATACATTTTACAGAGTTCATCTCAACAATATTGATTGTGTTATTTAAATTTTCTCCCAGTAACTGCGGTTATTTAGTTACTGACGTTGGCATTCTAAAGGTTAAAAATGTAATTAATTCATTTAAATAATTTTATTTTAAAGATTTTTTCTTTCACATTCACTAGCAATCTTAAAACTAAATTATTAGATTTTATTAATTGAGGTTTGGGTGGGGTAATTTGAGGCAGGGGGAGAACGGTGGGAGGGGTCCACATAAGAGGGGAACATTGTCAATAATGGTGATTTACCATTATATTGTTAACTAAATTATTTTTATTTTTTTTGTTTATTTCTAAGCTTTCTAAAGCGCACAAATTGAAGAATGTATTAATATTATATAATATTAAAACTCTTCAGAACAAAATGTCTAGAAATTGTAGTACCTACATACTTGATGCCCAAGAAATACAAAACAATCGTTTGAAAAACATTGTAAAAATTTATCGAAAAATCAAATGGCACTGATTGGCCATTTGATGATGACAATTATTTGAATTATTTTTTAAACTTATTTTTATCGTTTATTCCAGGTCCAAGAATACTCGTACCGCGTGGCCGGTGTGTTCCGCGCACACGGCTACGGAGCAGGCCAGTCCGTGGGGCTGCTGATGGGCAACTGCCCCCAGCAGCCGGCGCTGTGGCTGGGCCTCTCGCGCCTCGGGGCCGTCACGCCGCTCATCAACACCAACCAGCGCGGCCGGGCGCTGCTGCACTCGCTGACCATCGCCGACTGCCAGGCGCTCATATACGGCGAGGAGTTTGAAGAAGGTAAATTACAGGATCTATTGGAAATGTGGTTGAAGCTCTTTTACTCGTTCCCTCCTAATTGCCTGCTCCACACTCTCATCAAAAAATCCATTAACATGGCGGGGATCTTAGATAATAGAAACAAAAGGAGATATTGCATGGAAGCGTGTCGTGCTACGATCAAACTGCACGGACTATCAAAGTTGCGGAGCCAACGAATGTTATACTTTTTTCTGTAGGCAGAGACAAAGGCAGGGCGTCGCTATACGTAGTTGTGATTTGTAGCAGTATGGGGGAAACGATGTTGGCGACATTTTTCTGCGTACAAGCAGTCTCTCGCATTCCTCAAGCAGTCTCTCCCGATCCGGCCGACCACACAGTAGATGGGCAAATGCATTCGCAGCCCAAGACCTAGATCAGTGTTTCTTAACTGTATTGAAAGAATCGCCCCCTTTACCGGAGTAAAATTCTCCCCTCCCCCCCCTGCGCCACGAAACGAAATTTTACAATTTTTATCCATTTACGCAACAATGCATTTCCTACTACAAATAAAAAATGATAAGAAGTATAAATAAAACACATTATTATTAGATTGACATTCAGTATTACGTCTTAGTTTAAATCTTTGTGCATGAAAGTGTAGTTTATTTAACAGAAATTGACTAATTCTTGTACCTTAAGAAAGTGTGTCAGTGTGCATAGCTCGTGAATGAGCTTATTTTCTATTTTGACACAATGCCCACTCGAACTTCTGCAGCGCCCCCCAAATGCTAAAAATTTAAAAATGCCAGACCTCCAAAACGCCCCCATTAAGAATCACTGACCTAGACAAACCTCACACCATGAATCCGCGCATCCCTACTAAGTCATCAAACGTAGCGGATTTCTGGCAGGGGTGTTGGTTATCCAATATATGGTTCCCGGATACCCATACCCGCATCCCTTGTTTCTATTATCTATGGATGCAACTTTATAATATAGGGTACCCAAACAATATGTGCTGCACACTTTCGACCAATCTTTTCCAGGGTGAAGCATGGAAGCATGTCCTGACGAGTAGAAAGAAAGGCGAATTGAAGTGAGCCCATCTCTCTAACAGGAGGACTAACTTTCGAGGACTTTCACCAACCTGTCCCATTGTCTTGTCTATATTTTGTAATACTAACACATATTGTATCTTGTATTTCCCGCTAAGCACTTGCATACTGCTTGCTAACAACGTATGCAGGGACATTAGAGGTCTAAATTCGTTCTAAACTAAATGCAGCTTCGTTCTTTCAAAAAAATTAGAGTCCTTGCGAGAGCCTTGAAGGAGTAACCATCTGTTACTTATACCAGGGTGGGTAAGTGGTGGATAATAACCTCCAATCTCTAACAAATCAATCGATTTTACTTACCGACAAATTAATTCGTCGGGTCCCACTCAACTACGAGTTCAATTCCACCGCTAGTGGAGTCCTCCATCATTGCACTTTATATAACCTGTTGTATGTTCTCAATGGTAACTCGGATAAGGCAGTGATAAACAGAACATGATACGAGAATAAGTTAAGTTAGATTTATGAGGAATTTATTTAGGTTGAAAGTAGACCAAATACTGTAGAAATGAGATCCCTGAGACTTATGTATGGTAAAACCAAATACGTACATGTGAGAAATGTGCAGATCTGCAAAGAATGCAAGGCTGATGTAAGCGTAATGAGTAAGATTATAAGCTACACCTTTTGTATTTTTTATTTGTACAATTAATATTTTTTGATTTGATTTGATTAAGAAAGGGATGCTCAGATGGTTTGGGCATGTGGAGCGAATGAACAAGGAAAGGAGTGAATGGTAGAAGTCGAGGATGTCCGAGGAAGACATGGCACGACCAAGTGAATCAGGTACTTGAGCCAGGTCATGTCAAGAGTCAGAATAATAGAAGAGCATGTATGAGACGATGTATAAATGTGAACGAGGCAAGGAGTGTGTGCCAAGACCGAATTTTTTAGCGGTCCATCTTCTCTGCCCACCCCTACAAGAAACGGCGTGATGGTTAGTTAGTTAGTTGGTAGATTTATGGTTTGTTTATTTTTTTTCAAATTATGTAATTTTTTTTATGTCCAATGCAGCTGTTCAAGACATTGTCAAGGAGCTGAGCCCCACTATCTCTCTGTATCGCTGGCGACCGGCGGGTTCCAAGGGGCCGGAGAAGGCCACCGAGGGAGTGAAGGACCTGGCAGCCCTTCTAGAGGCCGCCCCCTCCACCCCCGTGCCACACCCCCCCGAGAGGACCTTCCATGACAAGGTGCTCTACATCTATACCTCGGGTACCACGGGACTGCCCAAGGCAGCTGTCATCACACATTCCAGGTTAATACTTATATTATTTTCTTGACAATGCGGGGTTCAATAAACTATACCCATTAAGTAACTAAGTCACCAAACGTAGCAAATGAAGAAAAGATTTACTTTATTCAAAAATGTTTGTTGGGAATATTGAGTGTCTTTTGGGTATACAAACAAACCCACAACATACTTGTGTTTGTAGGTTTATCTCATCATTTGTTCATATAATTTTTTAAAAATTCAGATTATTTTTTCTAGTTTTCATTTTTATTGTCCGAGATACTTAAAAATCAGTATGTACATATTTTTGCTCTTCATAATATTAAGGCGCCGTATACCCACTCAAAAAAAAGAAGATGGTGAGATATGTAAATACGAATGTTAGAGAGAGCGCGCTAATATTTAAAACGATAAAATGTAACCGAAAATGGTGACAACGTTTAATAAAAATATCGCGGGGAACATCTAAAATAGCATTAAAGAAACGCTGTGCATTTTTTCATAAATATAACTTCTAAAATAAGTGAAAAAAACATTTTTATAATAATTTACGGAGCATACTTCGCGATATTTTCTATCGAGGGAATTTCATATAATTTACGTTTCGGCTTGGGGAACATCTAGATATTATCTTAAAAAATAACATACATTTTTTTTAAAGCATAAAAACTTCAAATGTTTAAGGGAGATATGTAAGAAATCGGTAGAAATTCGGGATGCAGCGGCTTAATACACATTTTAAACTCAACGTGTTTTTAAAATAAAAAGTTTTAAAAATATTTTAAACTTTGTAAAATAGCAAAAAAAAATGACTGGTGTATTCAAGTAGTTCACGGTGTTTCCAACAGACTGGTCTTATGACTGTAACTGAAATTTATTTTACTTGCAGAATGTGGAGCAGTTTGTTTCACAAAATAATAAAAGAAATATCTCTAAGTACCTGCCTGGGGAATGACAATAATAGTGAAACAAATACACAAGTGAAAGTCACACTATTTGTGAAATTCTTTCTTTCTTGTTTCTTGTGAAATGCAATGTTTTTTTATGAGTAACACCTGCTTGCTTTTAACTGTAAATATATTGCTTCGTCTCGTTGGTTTATTGATACTAAGATAAATGTTTATTTAGCATTTTACAAATAATAATTTTTTTTTTCCATTTCCCAATCAACCAACAGTGAAACTCTCTTTAAATGTTTTCCAAGGGACTGGAAAAACTTCTTATGTGCAAAAACCTCACACCTGGGGTAAATTGGACCATTTTTCAAATTTAGCCTCCGTGGGACTGAAAACCCAAACTTTGTATAAAACTTCTTTAGTGAGAACTCCTAAAGTAAGTTTCACTGTAAGTATATATTTAAGGTACGACTATTAGCAAATATTTTGAATTCTGATGACACCTCCTAATATTTATTTTTAGCTTCTACATTTCCATAAATAATAGTATTGGTGAAATGGTGTGAAATTCTTAGTGCCAGTTGTTTCAAGTATTTGAGCAATTCATCAAGTTTCATAGTTCATTTTCGATTTTTGTGTAAGTTCTATTTAAGATCTGTTATATTTCAGTTGTGTGAACCTTTAGAGAACTTAAAAATTAACTATTTACAATTTGGGAGGCGGGTAAGGGTACCGCCCCCTTGGGAACCATTTATTGGATAACCAACACCTCTGCCATAGGTCACCCCAAGTGGTTCGCTACGTTTGATGACTTAGCAGGGGTGCCCGGGTTCATGGGTGAGGTATACTTCCCTTCCTTAAAAAGACCCTCCACACAGCATCCCCTAATATGACTTAGGCCCTGAGGGAAATTATTTTTCTCAGGGCCTCCTGTATGGAGCTAATGTAAAAAAAAAAACTATAAAATTTGATACAATTGTTCAAATTCTGTGAAACAACTGGCCCTTAGTGATGTGCATTCAAATAAATGATTGTGTCGAAAAGACATTTCTTTTGTTTGAATAGTAATCATATCGTCATTAGGCGTATCATGAATGTGACATCTAACAAATTGTTAGGGAGAGCGTAAAAACCATGACACACAATGTGATATATGAACTTACTCCAAGAAAATTATGAAGAATCGAATGGTATTAAAATGTCAGTTTTGAAGGAATTATCAAATTCGCAGTATTTTATACCGAACTTCGATATCAAATTAACACGTCTGTTTTTATGGGATGTTAAAATTAACACCAGTGGGTTATCCAATGTGGCATGTACAAGTACAGGCAAACAATAGTTTGTTTATTTCTCTTTATTTGCAGTAGGTAAATATTTTTTCTAATGCAAAAATCACAGCATTATTTGTCAATTTAATATACGAGGGTCAGTCAAAAAGTAATGCCTCCTATTTTTGTCTACTTAAATAAAGTTAGTTAATTGAAAATTTTGAATTTGGTGCTATTCCTCAAACATTTTTCTACAATCTTCTGCAGTAGTAACTTTTTGCGTCAACAGGTGGCAGCACTGCTGTCGCTTGCAAAATGACCGACATTGATGTTCGTATTAGACAGCGTTCTGTGATTGATTCTTGACTGTAGAAGGTGAAATGCCCATTCGCATTCACGAAAGACTGAAAAATGTCTACCATGATGCAACAGTGGAAGTCAGCACTGCTAGACGATGGGTTCATGCTGTAACGAAGCTGAAAGACAAATACCGCTGGCTGTCGAAAAGCGGAGAGGCAGGCCGTTGATTGCAGTGACTGCACGCAACAATGAGCGAGTTGATGACATCATTCATGGTGACCCCAGATAACTACAGATGTCGCATCCTCTCCCTCAGTAAAGGCAGTGTGATGATGATTATTCGATAACTGATTATTCAACAAAAGTTGTGCAAGGCAATGACGTTATATTATAAATAGACTCGCCATAGTCTCACATACTCACAATATAATGTGGAAAGCAAGCAACACTCTTTTGTTTTCAGCGGTTTTCAGTATAATTTCTAAATTCAAAAATTCATTCCTGTGTGATAAAGACAGACAATCAAAGAATGTATGGGAGTGAATGACATAGATTCATAGTAGGGCAGCTTATTAGTTTCTTCGCCGAATACTACTGTCACATCACGGGTGTGACCTATGGGTGTGACTGAGATAACAAGATACTCTTATTCGGTTACACAATATGACAGGGAAGGGTAAAGGCGGGTAAAACGTGACACAGGGGCAAATATTTTTATATTTATTATATGAGTTTTCATAAGTAATACAATATTGGTACTATTATAGTAGTATTTTTAAGTACATATTTTATTATACAGTACAGGTTTTAGGTTCAAACTATTATACAAATCTATACAGATTAATAACACCTAGGACCGTTACTATTTACAATTTTCATCAACGACATTATTAATTAATGAACGCGTTACCCTTTGTACGTTTTACCCCATCTTTCCCAATGGAATAAAACGAATGTGGGACGCTGTGTGAACCGACCTACTGTTAGTAGGTTTTCCTTGTTATGCATATGTCACTTTGTGATGCAGCGTTCGCTGTCTCCTTTACTCATATATTATTGCGGGCGGGAAACATGAAAATTAATTGTAATAATTATAAAAATTGATAATAATAAGTAATTTGCGTGTACTTAGAAATGAAGTGCTATTCCTTTGCCTTTACGACTATTTGCCGTGTAATTTAAGCATTTTCTCATCACACAGGAGGGCATTTTGGCGCTTTGCAATGCAATTTACTTACTGGTAAGACACGACCTCACTCGACGCGTAGCAGTTAAGTACTAAAGTACTAGGAATAGAGACAGCTACAATCGTATTGTGTTTGGCTTCCCACTTTGAGATTTCTACCCCGCGTCCAGTATTAATGTCTTTGGTGCAAGGTGGGTACCAAGAAAGTTAACCGGCCAGAATAAAGAAACGAGAAAAACAATAGCTTCACAACACTTGCAGCGCTTAGTTTCTGGAAAAAAATGTGACCGGAGACAAAATATGGGTTCATTTTTTTTAACCTGAATAAAAGGGGCAGTAAATGGAATGACACTACACAATCTCACCAAGGACAAAAATTCAAAACTGTGTGATCAGTGGGGAAAGTTATGGCGATGGTGTTCTGGATGTGACCGTGCTTTTTACAATACTGTCATACCTTTGAAATGTCAAACCTTGTTGAAATTTGGACCAAAGCTGTGAAAATTTATTTATTTATCATTTTTTATTAATGGACTTACATACAATTTACAACAAGGTGACACGAAATTTGGGAAGATGTATATTGTAAGAATAAAGGATGGTACATATATGAAAGCAAAGACAAACAGAGAAAACATAAGAAAATATAAGTGTCAAGCCAAGTCAAGACTTTGCTAAAATTAGAGTAATATAAATTGTCTTCAAATTTTTAGTGAGCGACAAAAATTATTTAAGGTTTATACCAAAAAAATCAAGGTCTTGACATGAGTTGACCATTCTACACATTCTGGACAGTGGTGAATTATAGCCATAACTAGTCGAGTGTTGATTGAGGAAGAGCAGTTCTTTATTTCTTTATTTTGGATTCTTGTGCGGGATTTACATAATAACAAGTTAAAACTGTTTGTTTTAGGTCAATGTATTCTATATTCTGCGCTCATTAAGAAATAAGTTTAACCAATAAGATACAGTTACGAGACACATTCTTTGAATCTCGAGTCCTTCAAGACCCGAGGAATAGGTCAAATTATGGATAGAAGTCGGTTAAGACGCTGATGACTAAATATATTATTTGCAGGTATATGTTCATGAGTGGCGGCATCCACTTCCTGAGTCGCCTGACGCCGGACGACATTGTGTACACGGCGCTGCCGCTATACCACACGGCCGGCTGCGTCACAGCGGTCGGACAGGCCATCATCTACGGCAACACGGTGGCCATACGCAATAAGTTCTCAGCTTCTAACTTCATCAAGGACTGCATCAAGTACAATGCCACAGTAAGTATTAAATGTACTTTTGTAGACTGAAATTGTTCATAAATACACCAACTTTGATTAGCCAAGATCTGTCAAAATGAATTCAAGTGCATTTGGCTGATTTATAATACAGTAATATTTATTTGAAAAAAAAAACTAATTATTGTGGTGAAGTTAACACTTTTTTTACATAGTATGGTAATAACTAAGTAAGTAATAATTCATAGAATGTGTTTACATCTCAGACTTCCTTTGTTGTGTTTTTACAGTGACTGGTAATCAGTTTTTGCTACACTGAGTCATTTTCTGTCGTAAACAAATTTGAAAAGACATTTCTGCCACCATTCTGAAAAGGATATACGCAATGACGTTATATTATAAATAGACTCGCCATAGTCTCACATACTCACAATATAATGTGGAAAACAAGCAACACTCTTTTGTTTTCAGCGGTTTTCAGTATAATTTCTAAATTCAAAAGTTCATTCCTGTGTGATAAAGACAGACAATCAAAGAATGTACGTGAGTGAATGTCATACATTCATAATAGGGCGGCTTATCACAGGTGTGACCTATGGGTGTGACTGAGATAACCAGATACTCTTATTCGGTTACACAATATGACAGGGAAGGGTAAAGGCGGGTAAAACGTGACACACGGGCAAATATTTTTATATTTATTATATGAGTTTTCATTAGTAATACAATATTGGTACTATTATAGTAGTATTGTTAAGTACATGTTTTATTATACAGTACAGGTTATAGGTTCAAATGATTATACAAATCTATACAGATTAATAACACCTAGGACCGTTACTATTTACAATTTTCATCAACGACATTATTAAATTAATGAACGCGTTACCCTTTGTACGTTTTACCCCATCTTTCCCAATGGAATAAAACGAATGCGGGACGCTGTGTGAACCGACTTACTGTTAGTAGGTTGTCCCTGTTATGCTTATGTCACTTTGTGATGCAATTTTCGCTGTCTCCTTTTCTACTATTTGCCGTTTAATTGAAGCATTTTCTCATCACGCAGGAGCGCTTTGCAATACAATTTACTTACTGGTAAGACACGACCTCACTCGACACGTAGCAGTTTAGTACTAAAGTACTAGAAATAGAGACAGCTACAATCGTATTGTGTTTGGCTTCCCACTTTTAGATTTCTACCCCGCTTCCAGTATTAATGCTGGCCGTCGGGCGTGACCTACCTCCGGCGGGGCTCCGATTCAGGTGTCCGAGGGTCGCGTGAAAGAGCACCGAAAGAAAGGGGAATTGTAATTCAAAAAAGAAAAGCGCGAGGGTGTGAAAGAAAAGAAATGAAAAGCTAGATCTCGCGAAAGCGGAAAACGAAACACGGGGTTCGAAGATTGTGGCGCCATTTTGGATGGTTTTGGAATATATTATAATGAATGTAATTATTATGACGGCGGTTGATGGATGGACGGATGGGACGACGGGAGAAGGTGACGGAGGGCACGGGGGCACATTTTACGTACATATGTACATACGTATTTTGATGATGATAGATAGAATATTATTTTTTTAAATATTACAGTGTTCTTACTCTCCTGAGGTGATTATTTGAACATTTAAGGTGTAAAAATTATCCACCTTCAGTATTATTTGTGACAGTGTTTACCTACTATTATGCTCAACATTTTTTCACTACGCAACATTATGCGCATAAGTATGTATCCATATGACATGCCTTTGGTTATAATATCAATACAAGGTGTTATTTTTCTATATAATGAAAATATTTGTTGATTTTATGTTTGTTACTCACTTGTAGATTGCTAACTACATTGGAGAGATGTGTCGATATTTACTCGCCGTACCAGAGAGTCCTATCGACAAACAGCACAAGGTTCGTCTCATGTACGGAAATGGATTAAGACCACAGGTAAAATTATAAGAACATCTTATTTAAAAATTTATCTATATTTGTTTTGTATGAAATAGTTGATTAATTGATTTTCATTCTTTTCAGATTTGGCAAAAGTTTGTCGACCGTTTCAACATTGCAAAAATAACCGAATTCTACGGAGCGACAGAGGGAAATGCCAACATTGGTAAATGATAGTTTTTCTAGTTCCCATAAACGGGATCATAATGTTTTAATTAAAAATATTATCATTAAAATACTGCTTTTTGCCACTTTGTAACCAAATGAGCAATTAAAAAACGTGCTGCGGAAATAACAACTCCATTTCGGCAAAATGGCAAACTATTTTTAAAGTCAGAATATATTATACTTTTAATATTGTATGCTTTTCACACTTCAAACCCCGTTTAGGTTTCGAATAACACTTCACTTCTCGTGAACACACATCTTTCTGAATTGTATTTTCATAGTAATAGTGTACTTATACATATTATTATGTAAAATATGATTACAAATCATTGCTCACTTGTAAATTTTCTGTAGTGTTTACCTACTACACCTTCTGTTAGAATAAATACGTATGAAGTATTTGACACATGGCCTTTTGGGAAACATTAGCCTAGGGTCACTTGGTTGAGGGTTTTCCCGTTTATAAGTTTTCAGTCACCTAACTACGTATTTAGAATATTTGAAGTACGTACATCAAGTATTACTTCCGAACTTGTGTATAATTTATGATTTCAGTGAATATTGATGGAACCGTGGGCTCAATAGGATTTGTGTCAAGGATTCTTCCAAGAATATACCCAATTGCACTGATTAAAGTCGACGAGAGAACAGGAGAACCTATTAGAAATTCCCAAGGACTTTGTCAGGTAAATAAATAAAATTTCTCAGACAAATACTAAATTTATAAATTTACTCGTTAAGGTATCTACTGACCTAATGTACATAAATAGTGAATTATACCGATGGAATATTGCTTATAAGAATTAGAATGGAAATAGTGCCACCTGTGAGATCGTATGTAGTTGAATTCATTCATGAATATCTGTAGTGCAGCACTGACGGGCACACGCGAATCGCTAAGCGCTGCATACAATGATCATCGAATTAACCCAGCTCGTCAACGCTACGTCACACTATCTGTGTGAGAGCAATCAGTGTGGGCACTGATCGCGTGAGCTGATGGGCATGCTTGTGTACAGTCTTATAAAATTAATATTAAAATAGAGCCAGTTCTTTCTTTTTCTTTTTCAAAAAGAAAGACAAACATTCCCGGGTTATGAATAACCTGACGATAATTCGAAAATCTCCTTTTACTACCACAGTAAGCGGAAAATATTGCTTATGTTTTGATTGAGGACTTAACCAGCCAAAGAATTGAACTCACAACCCTGCATGGGACCTATATGCGATGCCAACTTAGCCACTGACCGGTTATTACAATGTACATCTTCGCCCTCCTCTTTGGGACTTATCTAGTAATTTGTACAAAGATTGAGATGCTAAGGTAAAATGTCAGCTGGAAGTGTGGGAGGCATTGTTTCCAGACCTTTATGAATATATTGATAAAAACGACTTAATTAATTGAAGATGACATATTTGGTGAGGCACTGTGGCATCGTTACATAGGCTGACGGTCAGAGAGCGACATACGCGATCCACGTACCGTACGCGTGACACTATTTCCAGCGTTAGTGGTATCAATTCGATACTTCAATATGATGTACATAAATTCATTTACAACATCTATTCTTTAGAAGAAAATCAAAACAAGACAAGTTGCCGAATTGTCTGTTCCATATTTTTCAATTGTTCAATTAATAAAATGAATTATGAAGCATCTCGGGTGTAACTACAATAACTATTCATATTATAGTAAAATTCTCCTGTAAAATTGTATTTTGGCATTTTTACCCCTTCAGGACTGATTTTATATCCAATGTTAGCAAATTAAGACTTTCTCTATTATTTTAAACTACAAAACTGTTAAATTATTATTTTATAAATCGTTAACAAATATTTTGTTTTCCTTCAGTTGTGTGAACCAAATGAGCCAGGAGTGTTTATCGGCAAGATCCAGCCCAGCAACCCAACCAGAGCTTTCCTCGGATACGTGGACAAGGCTGCTTCAGAGAAGAAGATAGTCCACGATGTCTTCACCCACGGAGATTCTGCATTCATTTCAGGTCTGGGCAGAATTTCAGTTTTAAATTGAAAAAAATCCCTCTTTCATCAAAATAAAATAATCATAGATAATAGAAACAAATGGAGATACCACACGGAAGTGTGCCGAATTTCATCAAGCTACAACCAAAATGAACGATGAGTCTACCGCAAATTGTGGTAGAAATAGTGGAAACACTTTTGTGGGTGTGGTTTTTTACTGCATACTAATGTTTTATGGCCCTTCTTCCTTTTTTCTATATCTAGGAGAATGATATGTATATTTCATAACACATAATGCAACACAATTAAATAGAACATTAGTATTAGTTTTCATCAGTTGCTCGACTGCATAGCTTTAACATTTCTGTTAGGGATTGTGTATGGGTCCCTTTCTTAAATTAAAAACATTCTGAGAGATTTTTACTGAGTTATTTATTAACAACTTCTTTTAGGTTAAACAAGAACAAAGAAACACTGAAACATGCTACAATATTACACAACCAATTTGGGAGGCGGGTATGGGTACCGCCGCCCTGGGAACCATTTATTGGATAACCAAATCTCTGTCGTAAGTCACCCCAAGTGGTTCACCACGTTTGGTGACTTAGCAGGGGTGCGCGGGTTCATGGGGTGAGGTTTGTCGAGGTCTTAGAGGCTGATGCGTCTAGAGTGACGGTTGAGGGAAGCCTTTTAATCTTTCCAGCCAGACTCTTGATCCATCTCCTTGCACCGCAGTTGGAGGGATGGATTGATACGTCTGTCACTCCTGGATACGCTGACCCACAGATTCCTACCCACCTCTTATACCTTTTTCCTTCCCAAAACTTCCTATCCTTCCCTTCCTCCCCTGAGGTGACATAGACCCTGAGGGAAATTATTTTCCCCGTTTCCTAACTAAAAAAGGTTAGAGCGGTCTTGTTGTTATTCGTCCGATTATCAGTAAAAAGGAAGAACAATAATAAACTGAGAGCACCTTTTTATAAAAAAGTGGAATCCCTTCCAAAGAATCAATTTTTTTTTTTTTTAAATGCTTTGTTATTTCAAATATCAACAAGACGTTAGCGCCTTCTGCTCGGGCTGTAATAACCTGCATTACCGACATACGATTTGTAGGTAATCAACTTAGATAAAAAAGCTACAGGTGTCACTAACTGTATTAATTTATAGCTTTTGACACTTTTTCTTCAGAGTGCTACAGTCACATATCACTGAATTAAAACAAGAAATGTATAAAGTATTGAATATTTGATATGTGGCCTGTGAAACTAGTCCTGGGTCCTGGTTCCTGAGTTGATCCTGAACAATCCAATCAGAAACCATCAATGATGGATCAGGTTACTTTTTCAACAAAAATTCTATCAATGGGCTGTCAGCTAAGTCAGCTCCCGTGGTGGGCGAGGCCAGCGACCATAGATGTATAAATTTTGTAGACAGGCATCTTAAGTCTCATTATCACGACGGACAAATATAGATGTTAAGTTTGTACCTAGTATCCAAATCATATAAATATAAACCTTTTCGCCACCGGGAACCGGTTCCAAAAGTAACTGTATAAAGAGTAAATTCCAATTAATCCATGTACCAGTAACTGGAACCTGGAACCGCAGTGACAGTTTATTTCAGATTATTTATTTATTTATTTATTGTTTGTAAATATTACATAATACAATGTAATATTTAACATCTCTATTTAATATTAACATCTCTATTTCTGTGTCACGAGTTCGAGACTCCCGGTTTACACAATTTATACCATATATGATCTACTTACCTACTACACATGTCAAACGTCAATAAGCATCGATCTATCTATGGCATTTTTACCCCTGCAGGCAACGGGTGGGTTAATAACTACTGTTGATGTTTCATTGTAGGAGACATCCTAGTATCGGACGAGTTTGGCTACCTGTTCTTCAAGGACAGAACCGGAGACACCTTCAGATGGCGCGGAGAGAATGTTTCCACCAGCGAAGTAGAAGCCGCCGTATCTCTCATTGTGCAGCAGAGGGATGCTGTGGTTTATGGAGTTCTGGTGAGGATTCACATTTTTTTTAAATATTTTCACAGATCAATCAACTGTAGCAAATATTTTTGGTTCCGTGATAACTCATCAAAGTGACATTTCAACACCCCTTTTTATAAAAGTGATGAAAAAACTGACGGAACATATTGAATTCAGTTTATTTTTCTGCCACTTTTAATGATTTTTCATAGAGTGATGATGTGTCACTTTTGTTGAATTGTCCAGTCACTCTATTTTTACATTTCTTTCAGTTAAAATTTTGTCAAGTGTATGTGTAATAAATTTTATGATCTGTTTCCATTTGATACGAGTACAATAACATATTTGCTTTTCCATGGAATTCCATAAAAGAAGTCACTTTTATTTATGTATATTATTATTTTTATCCGAACAAAGTTTTGATTTCTTTCTGCACCCAGAGGATTTATAATATAAATATTCTTCTATTTCCTGGAGACCTAAATGACTTGACTGCTTACCCAATCTTTGTGTAGTTTCATTATCTATCATTAAGTTTTAGTTTTAATTTGCCGTTACTTTGTACTGTAATTTAAAAAGATACATACAAACCTACTTGTAATGTAAAAGTTTATAACTATTTTTACTTTCGAATCAGCCAACCATAAATTTGAAGTCAAACTACAACTGTATGACGATTCTCAAAGTTTTTTCAGTAAAGACCCATTTCATCTACCAGCATTTTGTTTTTCTTCTATTTTACGCTGTCTGTACAGTTTTAGTTCTTTGTGTTTTCGGTTGTCAAGAATTGAAGTTTTCTATAGTTTATAGCTAACGAAACACAACGCCACTACCCAACCTTTATAACCAACGTCATCTGTTAATTTGCATACATATCAAATCCACAACGCCTGCTTGCCAGCCCGCTCCCTTTATATATTATATATTTCAACCAATTTATACAAAACCTTGACAAAT
Source organism: Limnephilus lunatus (assembly GCA_917563855.2). Classification (NCBI taxonomy): domain Eukaryota; kingdom Metazoa; phylum Arthropoda; class Insecta; order Trichoptera; family Limnephilidae; genus Limnephilus; species Limnephilus lunatus. The sequence goes on along the minus strand of OU830595.1, from coordinate 88,800,877 downwards.
TATATACCTAAACCTTCCTCATGAATCACTCTACCTTTTGGTGAAAATCACATGAAAATCCGTTGCGTAGTTTAACCCGTCTGCTTGGTTCAATATATTCGCACTTCACAATCTGAAAGCTTCGGTTTCGTCAAACCGAAGTCAAACCACCACTTTGGATCGAGATTGTAAAATATCTAGGCAAGATAGCTTTCATATTTCAAAGACAATAAGAAGCATTATTTCGTTCTCTTTCTGGTTATAAGAAAAATACATATGTTTGCATGAGAGGAAGAGAGATGCGAGAGAGCGAAACGTAAGGTTGCACTGGTACGTTTTTGGTCTTATGAAAGTATAACCCGATTACGTGTTTTGGGATGTATTTATTCCTAAACAAGCAGACGGGTTAAAAGATATCTAAGCGTACAGACAGCGGTATCGACTTTGCATTATAAAGGTAAAGATATTTCAACAAATTTACACAAAATCTTGACAAATTATATACTCAAACCTTCCTCATGAATCCAGAGGCGGCTCTAGGGCTCCAGCTGTGGAAGGTCATTTGAAAAAAAAAGTGATTAATCTTTATTTGATATTGAGAAAAATGCCGATACATTATTATCAATCAATTTAAAGAGAGGTAGGGTCATGAATCCGCAACTCAAATTACATAGGTATTATTTGTAAATTGCAAAGTCGCTACATAATACATGTAGGTACTTGAAGGCACATCATTTTAAAGAGGGCACTTTTCCATATAGTTGTGCACACCAGTAGTACCTAAGTATCCAAAATTTAAAAACAAAATTAGATTAGAAATAATATTCAATGTTTATAAGAAAAACTTTCTTTTTATAATTTATTATTTTATAATGTTTTTGTTTTTATGTGTCTTGTTCTCTTTCATATTTTCGTTTAGATTATTATTGTTAACTTATGCTAATAGAAATAATAGGCACCGGTACCTAATACCTATATAAAAAAATAAAACAAAAATTGTTTTAAATCAAGCTGTTTTCCATGTCTGTTGAAAATTGATCATAATAATATAATAAATAATCTTTGAAAAGATCTACTTCCCAATGTACTACCAAATTAAAATTGAAATGTCGCAAATTACATCAATAACAATGTGAATAATTATTTCAAATCTCTCCCGAACTGTTCAATACAAAAACAACCATTGTTTCATGCGAGACATACGTGCAAAAAGCAAAACCGACCTATGTTTATATCACCATCTCTTTCAACAACACATAACATTCATAATGGTGTCTCCCTCACGGACATAACCCAAGCGTAGTTAGGATTTCTTTACTACCTATGCGGGAGAATATCAACTCCAGGCGAAGACCATAGTGCCATCTCATTTGTTGTATGGCGCGCATAGAGAGAGAAGATCGGGCATTGGCAAAATTGACCCAGGGAATACTGTGTGAATGGGAGCTTCCATTTTTTGCAATAGATGTCACTGCTCGTCTATGTCGCCGCTAGCCTGCCGTTATTTCCCGATTCATTTCAAATAAACAATTCGATGATTTGAGCAGTTTTATCCGTAAAAATGTATTATTATATCTTATAATTTTGGGGGGTCAAACACCCATTGTCCTAAGGGGAGAGCCGCCACTGCATGAATCACTCTATCTATTGGTAAAAAACCGCATGAAAATCCGTTGCTTAGTTTAAAAGATCTAAGTGTACAGACAGCAGGAGCGACTTTGCTATGTAAAGATATGCAGCCATAACGACTTCTTTAGATTGCGACTAATCAATGACTGCAATGATTAATTTCCAGGTTCCACACGTAGAGGGCCGTGCGGGTATGTGTGGCATCGCAGACCCCGATGACAACCTGTCCCTGGACGCCCTGTCTGAGGGGCTCAAGAGGGACCTTCCCCCCTACGCTCGCCCTGTCTTCCTGAGACTACTGAAACAAGTTGACATGACAGGTATTTTACTTAGTTATCTCATTCATTCATCTTCTTCCCCGTTTCCAATTCGTGTTGTCCCTGGTCCCTGTCTTGCGCTACTTCAGTGGCATCCGTCCATAGTAGGCCCAGCCTCTCCACGCAGCCTCTGGTGTTGGTTCTCCCAACTTTGCCTGAGGTGGCCCACGGGGCGGACGTCCTCCCCCTGGAAATGCTCGCTATTTTCAATGGAATTTGCATGCTTGTGGCATTCTTAGTATGTGACCAAGCCACCGCACTTGCGGCTTTTCTGCGAAGAGTAGCAGAGGTTCAATGTTAATGTTTGCCATCTCGCTTCCGTTTATTTTTTTATGCTTGTCATTGGCACAAATTCAATACAACAACCTCTCAGTTGCTACCTACCTTTATTTATGCTTTTTTCTTGCAGAAACTTGCATTGTGTTTAAACTTTTCTAAATGTCAAAAATATATATCACTTCTGTCACATGTAAGGCTTTTTATCGTCAAACTAATATATGGCTTTAACCTCTCAGGTATTTTGCGACTGTGCAAGTTTTTTTGTCTTAAACGAACTGTCAGATTTATAAAAACTTTGTGTTATTTCCGCTTCGCAATAAAGCTCTATAAATGAAACATTTCTCAACGTAGCCGAATACTAAAAACTGTTTTTGAAAGGTTATGAAATAAGCTTTCAAATTGTTACATTACAAATAAATAGGAACATTTGTAAATACAGTATTAAAATTTAGAATGCAAACATAAAAAAATTGTAAAAATGACTCACATGATGTTTTTATGTGAAAAGGATACTAAAATCAAGTATTATGTAAAAAAAAAACACTTATACTTACAGTAGACTGTATGTATAATAAACAATTTTGTCACCTCACTTTTTTAACGTTACATACAATAATCTACTTCTACTACACTATACACGGTGTCCGAAAACTCGTAGTACAAGCGGAAAACTGGTGAACCTACATCACATAGGGAACCTAAATAAACATAAAGATTTTCAATTTAAGCATTTTTACATTCAAATTTAAAAAAAAATATATCTAATAAATTTTTTCGGGTTCTTTAGGGTTACCGATACACGGAAATATTATTTTGACAGTTCGAAGATGCTAGGTACTGTAAAATTATTTATAAGCTGCAAAATCTTTTTTCGTGTCCATAGTTTATTTATTTTCACTTACTAAGTTATTCTTCCACCTCTTCTAGGCATTAAAATATGGTTAATTAACGTATTTACTTTGTTGTGGAGCAATTTGAATAAGCGGCGGGCAATAATTTACTCCAGTTGAAAGAGTAATACGAACAATTTTCGGCCAATTCGAATAAGCCTTGTGAGAGAAATTATTAGCATATTTGTGTTCCAACTTACATTATGTAGTAATGTTCCTTTTCAAATCCAAAAACCCTAGGCACATCACAAAAAACACATTAAAATGTCATTGGTACATCACAAAAACATAATAACAGGCGTTGGTATTATTCCATTGGGTAAATATTCGGAACAAACGTCAACGGTTAATACGCACTTTTTTAAAATAAAACCTTTAGATTCCTCTTAATTACCATAAAATACAATTATTTGCATTGGAGGAGGTTGAAAATGTTGCATTTTTAATTTTAGTTATGTAAATTGAAAATTTGCTTTCGTATTTAGACAACGCTTCACCATATTCAATTTGTAATGATTATTGTCATTTTAATATGTTGGTATTACTGATACTATATGGAAGGCTACATCATACCGTAACTGACTTCATGGCAATATATTCAAAGGCGCGTAACCGAAAAAACCTATACGCTAGGTTTGTGTAACATGGTTTGTGATTCAAAAGAAAGTGCCCCTTTATAACGCCTACTCACGTCAAGGCAAGAAAAACATCCCAGTTTTCAAGTAGTTTAGCGGCTACGCTAGGTTTGTGTAACATGGAATGTAAAATATCAGTAATACCAACATTTTAATAACAATAATATGGCAAACAGAGTGATTTGACAGTGTTAAAGCAAATTTTCAATTTACGTAACTAAAATTAAAAGTGTAACATTTTCAACCTCCCCCAGTGCAAATAGTTGTCTTTTATGGTAATTAAGAAGAATCTAAAAGTTTTATAAAAAAAAAGTGCGTATTAACCGTTGACGTTTGTTCCGAAGAATTACCTTCCATTGTAATACACAATAATTAATCACGTTAAGCTACGAAAATATCACAAAATAGTACACAAACACACATTGTTTTAAAGTTTAATGAACAAAAGGGTTGTTGATAGAAAAAATGTCAACAAAACGCGTCAATCGCATGAGCCGTGAACCGAAAACTGCATAAACAATACAACCCGAAAACACGTGATCGTACAGGTCCGAAGATAGCCGCAATCTTCTAGCCTCTTCTCTCGCGTGTATTGAAATGAGCAAATAGAGATAGCTAATTTTGTTTTGGAATGCGATACGTACAAGCTGCGAATGATTCTACTTCTTGAAAACTATCGCGCGTCTCTTATTTCACGTGTTTATTGAAAGGAGCTAATAGACAGAGCGGATTTTGTTATACTACAAGCTGCGAAAATATTACGATGATCTATTTAACCGTCGAATGACCAATTATTTTATTTTTACAGTGAATTAAATTTTGGGCGATTTCAAAATAATGCCTAAAATCCGGAATTCTTTATTTGTTTTTCTTTTCAATAGTTTTTATTAGTTAGGTACTATGATCGTCAGTAATAATTTATAAGAATTTGACCAAAAAAAAAACAACTTCTGATTCGATTTACTCGAAAACAAAAGCTCAAATCAAAAAAAGTTATACTACAAAATCAACTCCAAATGTGATGGGGAATCCCCAGTTTCCCGCTTGTACTACGAGTTTTCGGACACCTTGTATAAAGAGGTAATATTTGTTTGTTTGTGCGTTTGTTCGTTTGCATCGAATAGGCTCCGAAACTACTGAACCGATTTGAAAAATTCTTTCGCTGTTGGGAAGCTAGACTATCCCTGGGTGACATAGGCTATATTATATTTAAAAAAAAATAGGCATCCTTACTAAAACTTCAATAATGTAGCCCAGGGTGTAAAAAAATTACCTAAAATATTCTTTAAATCGCTTGCGCTGCGAAAACTATTGATGCTAGAATAAAATAATGTACTACGACTTTATAGAACACATAATTATTTACAAAAAAGGTGGCGACAGCATATGTCTAACTATTATGGTTATGCCACAATAAGTATTCTTTTATTTTAAAAATTTAATTTAAATGTCGCCGCTTGAAAAGGCTCTTTATTTGTATCTTGGTTTTAATTCTTATCAAAATAAATTACTTCATATTCAAGACAGCTTCAATACCTTTATTTAACTTTTTGAATTTTTCAATTCGGATATTTAATTAGAAAGAAAATTGTTAGTATTAGAAAAAAGTTTCGGCTACGGGCCGGGCGGGAGAGGAGTCAAGAAATGCAGTGCCAGGGGGGTTGGCGGGACGGGGGATCGGGAGAGCGGTGGTGGGGAAGGTGGAAGTGGAACGCTGGAGGGGAACGCACGGGAAAGAACATGGAAGGAGTAACAGTTTATTTATTTGAATATGGCATATATTATAAAAGAAAGTCCAAAAAAACGTGCAGCTCGCAAAAACTCAGAAAAATATAAAATAAAAAAATATAAAACTAAAAAACAATAAAACTAAAAAATAAAATAAAAAAAAATAAAAAAATACCACACCATAAAACTCCCGGTTCGATCAAGGGAGTTATATGGTGTTGTAGATCTCTATCCCCCCTAGGGAATAAGGGCGTGCTTTTAAAGATATAAGAGCTGAAAGTTTCGCCCTCTTGAAATTTCTAGAACAGTCTTCCGGAAAGTTCTAGAAGGTTCCATAGAGCTGTAGAAAGTTGTGGAAGGAGTGGCGGAGTATGTCGTGGAATGATCAGGAATAGGGAATCGGGAACATCATTGTGCAACATTCCAGAATACTATCTTATTTTCCTGAGCGAAGCCGGGTAACCCAGCTAGTATTTAATAAAAAATTATCAATGTCTAACGGCACGTAGGCGATTTGGCGGGTGAAAACTGTTTCTATAAAATAAGTATTTTTTATGTACCTACTTCTACGGACATCTTTGAATAGCGATGTGAAGCTTGATTCAATATGGATCTTCTACTTTTTGTTTTAGGGTTGTCACTAGAACAATAACAGAGTTATAACGATTTCTGTGGGAACACACGCGTTAGCGTGAAAACACGCTTATTGTACTTGACTGCTATTGTTATATTTTTGTGTAAAGACACTTACGGGTCGGAGTGGTTAAACAATAATCATGCATGGATTCAGTGGCGGACCAAGCTTCTGGACTGGTTTGTATGTTGAATTAACCTTCAAATCCCTATGTGGTGCCATAGTGACTGGATTTTCTAACAGTTTAAGCCGCCGCTTCCCGAATTTCTACCGATTTCTCCCATATCTCCCTTAAACATTTGAAATTTTTCAGCTCTATAATGTATAAATATATGTTATTTTTTAAGATAATATCTAGATGCGTTCCACGCCAAAACGCAAGTTATATGAAATTCCCTCGATAGAAAAAAATCGCAAAGTTTGCTCCGAAAATTATTATAAACACATTTGTTTCAGTTATTGTACAAGTTATAGTTGTGAAAAAATTCACAATGTTTCTATGATACTTAAGACGCCTTCCACGAGATTTTTGCTCCATTTTAAACGAGTCGTGTTTTATTAAACATTTTCACAATTTTAGAAACGATTTTATCGCTTTAAATATTAGCGCGCTCCTCTAACATTCGTAATTACATTTCTCTCCATCTTCTTCTTTTTGAGCGCGGATGCGGCGCCTTGACTTGCTACATGCAAATCGGATGTATAGTTTTTCTAATATGTTGTCAACCAGGTTGAAAAACGTAGTTTTGAGAAAAATGCGATCAAAGTTTTGCTGAAGGATAATTCAACTTCCACAATTTTAAACGGTTACACATAAAATGACGTAAAAAACATTTGGTGAGACCGGTGAGATCATTGTTAACTTCGGAAAATGAAAAAAAAAAAAAAATTTTTTTTTACAGTGTCCTGGTGCCTTAAGGCGCCGTATCCCCGCTCATAAAGAAGGAGATGGAGAGATACGTAATTACGAATGTTGGAGAGAGTTCGCTTATATTTAAAACTGTAAAATTGAAGCGAAAATTGTGTTAATAAAACACGACTTGTTTAAAATGGAGAAAAAACTCTTGGGGCTATCTAAAACAGCATTTGAAGATACACTGTGAATTTTTCCATACATATAACTTGTGAAATAACTGAATCAGATGTGTTTATAAGAATTTTCGGAGCATACTTTGCGATTTGTTCTATCGAGGTAATTTCATATAATTTGCTTTTCGGCGTGGGGAATGTATAGATATTATCTTCCAAAATAACATATATTTTTTAAGGGCTTAAAAACTTTAAATGGTTAAGGGGGATATGTAAGAAATCGGTAGAAATTCGGGTAGCGGCGCGTGGCTTACAGCCTTGTTTAGGATTTGATCAAGGAAACATAGAGGCGTTTGGAGGCCCCCAGGGACCAGAGGCTGCCCCTTCCGTCCGCTACTGAGACTTTTTAATTACTTACCTATTTTATTACTATCTATATTATCTATAATGGTAAGATAACCTTTAGCAAAGGGCCTAAGTTAATAAAAATAATCCGAAGTCAATACGTAAGTGAAACTAGAACTAAAACTGTATAGATATTATAAAGATTAGTAGTAGTAATTTTATTTTTAAAATTTTTTAAATTACCGGTTCAGGCTGTATTTATTTATTCCTATTTTATCTAAGAAAATTCGTAAAATTGACGGACAGCATCTTATATGAAACCGTTTTAAACAGTGTGTGTTGAATTATCCTTCAGCAAAACTTTGAACGCGTTTTTCTTAAAACTACGTTTTTCATACTGGTTGACAACACATTAGAAAAACTATACATCTGATTTGCATGCACCATGCACTAAGTCTTAAACTGTTAGAAATTTCAGTCACTATAGCCGGGGCCGTATTATCTATAAGACGTATAGGCAACTGCCTAAGGGGCCCCGCATGGGGTAGGGGCTCCTAGGGTAAAGGGGCCCCAAGACGAGCATTGCCTAGGGGCCCCAACATGTTGAAGCCCGCCCTGGCAGGGCCCCTTTGTCCATAATTTTTTTTTTTTTTTTTTTTTTTTTTTTTTTTATTATTAGGTTTGTCAACAGTGATTTACATCAAAGCTTTCACGATACAATTACACTGAACATGGTTGATGCTATCACTAATTAAAGACAAACACAACATTGATAACATAATACTTACATATATATACAATCATTCACACACACACACACCATACATTACAAAATTTTGAAACAAGTTTTTAGAACAATAATATTATAATATAAGTTTAAAGGTTTAGTTTATATAACAATATAAAAGGGAGCTTTAAATCTTGTTAATAGACGATTTGAAGTTGGCCAATGTTGACATTGTCAGATTAATTGAATGTTTTTTATAAGCCTCGTTAAAATTACGGCACATTCTTGATAAAGCTGAGTCATACCCCAGCTTAGTTCGATATTTTTTAATATTTAACGGAACATAATTTACAAGTCGTGAACCAATTCTAGGAACATTGAACCTGATTTGATGAAGTAGAAAAGGGCAGTTTATTAAACCATTAACAATTTTGAAAAGAAAATTTAAATCTGTATTTAGTCTTCTCTGTTCAAGGGTGCGTACATTGTAGAATTTTAGTCTATCGGTGTAGTGAGGAAGTGATCGAGCTCGCTTATCGGTATACGCTAGGTGGTACATAAAATGTTTTTGAACTCGCTCTATTCGCTGAATATGAACTTTGTAGGTTGGACTCCATACAGCACTTGCGTACTCCAACACGTTGCGGGTGAAGGAATTGTACAGCGTTATTTTTGATATAGGATTTTGAAAATGTTTACTATTTCGTTTGATAAATCCTAGCATTTTCAAGGATCTAGAAATGATGTTGTCGATATGAGGTGTGAAAGTAAGTTTTTTATCAAATAATACGCCTAGGTCCCGAATGGTTGCGACTTCCTGGAGTTTAGTACCGTCGATAAAATATTGAGTTGGAATAGGATTGTGTTTACGTGTAAAAGTTATGTGAACACATTTTAAAGAATTTAGAAACATTCTATTGTTGTTGCACCACTTTGAAACTCTGTTAATATCATTTTGGAGAAGTATTGAGTCTAGTGATGTATGAATAATTTTGAATATCTTACAATCATCAGCAAACAACAAAATTTCAGAATCCAAAATAACATTGCACAAGTCATTTATAAAAACAAGAAATAAGATTGGGCCTAAATGGGACCCTTGCGGCACTCCAGATGGCACTTCTAATCCTCTTGACTCATAGCCATCAAATACTACTCTTTGTATGCGGTCAGTTAGATAGGAGTAAAACCAGTTTAGCAAGGTACCATGAACACCCATTTGTTTGAGTTTACGAATTAATAATCTGTGATTTACTTTATCGAAGGCCTTACTAAAATCTGTGTAGATTGTGTCTATCTGTTGACCTCTATCGACAGCTTCGGTTAAGGTATTGACATAGCAAAGTAAATTAGAGGATGTTGATTTCTGGGAGAGAAAACCATGCTGTTTTGGAGTTATAAGATTTTTGAGATGATAATTTAGATATGGACAAATTAATTTTTCGAAAATTTTTGCAAACGAACAGAGAATAGAGATGGGTCTATAGTTTGTGACTTCGTGAAGGTCTCCGCTTTTAGGTATTGGTACAATATTAGCCTGTTTCCATCTTGTTGGGAAAATGGATGAAGACAATGATTTTCTGTAAATGATAGTCAGAGGGAGTGCGAGACTGTGTGCACATTTTTTTATTAGGAGTGGTGGAATTTTGTCAGGGCCAGGGCCTTTGCTCTGGTCAAGGTTTAGCATTTCTCTTTTTACATCGTGTACACTAATGTTTACTGTGTGCAGACAGCTGTTCGAATGGTCTATTGATTCAGATTGAGGTTGAGTCTCTTCGTTGCTTCTAATGTCATCTTTCTCATACACTGATGAAAAATGTTGAGCAAATAGTTCGCTGCTTTCCTCGCCGTTTGACGACTTTTTTTCTCCAAACGTCATGTTTTGGGGGATAGTACTTATGTTTTGTTTCTTGTGTTTGACAAATCTCCAAAAAGCTTTAACGTTATTATGATTAACCAGACACGATTCGATTTGTTCAATGTGTTTAAAGTAGCAATTACTAATGAGTTTGGAACAACGAGTGCGTAAGAGTTCGTAAGAGTTTTTATCACGTGGATTCTTATATTTTTTATAGAGAATTCGAAATTTATTTTTTTCTTTTAGTAATTTAACTAAGTCTGGTGAGTACCAGATGGGATGCTGCCTGTTACGATTTACAAATTTTGTTACGCATTTCTCAATTATACGATACATATGAGTGTAAAATAAAGAAACCATATCGTCTACCGGCATGAAATCAGGTAAAAGTAGTGCCCAATCCAGTTCTTGTAATTCCTGATTGAATTGAACGTAATCATTCTTATTAAAATCATATTTAAGTAAGTTTTTATTCTTTAACATTTTTGTTAATTTGAAATCAAAACTATATTCAATCTCTAAAGGTGGATGGTGTTTATCAATGCGACTTAGGATTTCGGTACTTTGCCTGACTTGTATTGTTTGTGAATTGGATAGAACGAGATCTAAGATTCTACAGTTACTATTTGTAATGCCATTGAATTGATTGAGATTATTTAGGGCAAGAAAGTTTACAAGATGGTTACCAATGTCAGTATTATAATTTTCTGGAGATAGGGAATGAGTCTGGTTGGGTTCATTGTGGGTCCAACCAATGCTTCCCAGGTTGAAATCTCCTAAAATTAACGTATTTGATTCACCAACTGCTTCCATAGCATTGCCAATTTTTTTAAAAAGATATTCAAAATTGTCAACAAGCAACGGGGGAGGTATATAAATAGCACATATGTAAAGACATCTCGTTAGTTTGTTCTGGCTGAATTTGATGGTCACCCATAAGTCTTCCAAGGTACTTTCCCAATGCTTACAGCGGTTAGTTTGATATTCTCTTAAAACGGCTATTAATACACCCCCTCCGTCACTTTTGTGGTTAGAAGAACTGCTACGGTCCCTTCTAAAAACATTATAACGCAAGCCAAAAATTTCAGCATCAGAAATAGAGTCGTTCAACCATGTTTCTGTTAGAATAATAATATCAAAATTGTTATTAAGTATTTCTAAGTAAACTTCATTAAGTTTTGTTCTTAAACCCCTGACATTCTGGTAATAAATTCTTAGGTTATCCATGTCAGTTTACATAATTCACAGATAATGCACAAATTGAAATTTAGACAAAGATAGGTAGGGAATCAGATAAGCGAAGCCAATGAGTCCTGGTTGCGGATCACCACCACATGCGCCGAGTTTTCGTCTTTGCGAGCGAGGATTCTACCATTTCGGATCCACACGAATTTGTAATTGACTTCTTTCGCCCTAATCCTCGTGGCAGCATGCAAGGCCTTGTTTGCTGGTGTGAGATTTTCGCTGATGTATACCGGCGATTTGATATCGTCGATGCCTAAATGAGTCGAATTTAGCTTGGAGTTCTTGTTTTTCTTGTTGAAGCTGACGACTGCAGCCAGGACTTCATCTCTTGCCCTCACGCTCGGGAGCTTCACGATTATTGTTTTTGGCCTTCTGGAATCTGGTTTAATCTTGGAGACTCGATGGATGTTAAGAATTTCCGATTCGGCAATGGGGCGGGAAATCACGGTCCCAAGTTGTTTTATTATCGATATTAGATTCTCAGATTTGTGTTCTGGTACGCATTGGATCTCAACATTTGTTTCCCTGGCGGTCTGCTCCATGTGAGACACGCGCGCGTTAAGGTCGCGCACTACTGTATTTAACTTGATATTCTCTGCTTGCAAATTTTTTATTGTGCTCAAGGACTCAGTAAGCATTTTTTTAAGTTCGTCGTATTCGGCTGAAATGAAGCCGATGGAATCTTTTATGTCTGGAAGAATATTTAATTTGTTTTTGATTGTGTCGTTCATCTCTCTAAACTTTTTGTCAATGTAAATTATGATTTTATTTTCGTCTTCCTCAACGTCGCTAGATGTCGTTCGTTTCTTCTGCATATTCCTCTGTCTACTCATATTTATAAATAAAAACAAAAAATCTTTTGGTTGACTTGAGGATTGAACCCGCGCTGTCGCCCTAGCGAACTGTACCGAAACTTGACCGATTTATCCACTTATCCACGGCCCGGTTGGGAGCTGCTGCCAATATAAAACTTTATAATGTGTGTTCAAGTTTGGGAAGATGATAGGGCTATTTTGAAAAAAAATGTTTGTTTTTTTTTTCTGCACTTAACTCACTATTAATTGTGTATTATATGCATTTGATTGAGACACTGGATTTATATAATGCACTAGATTATGTATTTTAGTATAACTTGTCTTTGCACAGGTATATTTAAGGTGATTAGAATAAAAGGTTGATTTTTCGGAACAACACTAAACACATTTGACAGTTGATTTAAACATTTATAATTACTGTGAAATTACAGCAATTAGGTTTCTCTAATTTCGGTTATTCACTAAACTGAACTTCGGGGACGCGTCCCACGATGAATTGTATGGTTTTATTAGGAATTATAAACAGTAATTTTATAAATTTTTGTGGAGCGATTTTTGACATGCACTCTGTTGAAAAAAATATTAATGAATGAATAAAAAATATTAATGAAAAAAATAATAATGCAGTGTAGGCTACTATCTAGGGGCTCCGCATCGGGTAGGGGCCCCTAGGGTAAAGGAGCCCAGAGGCGTGCGTTGCCTAGGGGCCCCGACATGTTAAATCCGGTTCTGACTATGACCCTACGTAAGGATAAATGGCCCCCTTCTATTTTATTTATTTTTATGAATGTTGAAAATTTACCATAAAAAATTTAAAATAAAATTCATTCAACAATAAAACGCATTCAAAGTTTTTCTGAAGGATAATTCAACATACAAACTGTTTAAAACGGTTTCACATAAAATGTTGTATCTCCGTCAATTTTTTGAATTTATTTTTTTAAATTTGGTGAGAGTATTTTTAACAAGTGCATCAATCACAAAATAAACTAAAAAAAAAATTACAGTTGTGCCTTGTTTAGAATTTGATCAAGGAAACATGGAGGCGTTTGGGGGCCCCCCAGAACCGGGGGCCCAGGGCGGGCCGCACCCCCTGCCCCCCCGCCCCTTAGTCCGCCACTGCATGGATTTAAATGTTTATTTAAAAAAAAACACATCACTTAATGTCTTCAAATATCTTTTCAAATGTGAACAATCATTGGGAACATCAACGGGACTCGATAAATCGTCGAAGCTTATCTTCATAGTGTAAGATACGGGCAACCATTTTAATATTTCAAGGACAACACTATTATGCATAAACGAATTCCAGAATACAGCTCTTCAACTGTGGTGCGGATGCTGTTGTATACTTTATGGACTGGATACTTTCAATAATAAACATATTTCACTGTATTTCAATTATTGATAAAAAGTCAAAGTATACGACTTTACATTTATGGTTATAATTATGTATACTTGATTCTTAGCTAAAAACGGTTTCCACCTTGTATTTTTATTTGTAAATAATCTAATACCTATATGAAATTATATTTCTTTACAAGATTATGTGTTTATAAGTATATTATATTTAAGAAAAAACAAGAAAAAAATATTATGATGTCATAATCATAACAGTTCACATCCACGAAAACAGCATACTAATTCAATATAATAATATGTACCTATGTATTAATTACTCTGCGAGCATCTCTCCTTGAGAATCTTACGAAACGCGACTAGCAGTCACTTGTGTTAAGGCGAATTCAGAAGAATCCTGAGAAGAATTCAGACTCATTCAATTTACACTCCAAATTAGAAGTTCCCTTCAAGGCTTTGTACCATTGGCTTGGATAAATTCCACAAGATGTCAATAGTGTGAAGATTTGAGATTTTTTAGAAGTATACGATTTACCATATTCAAGCAATTTCATACACTTATGCCACAGGAACTTACGGCGCACGGTTGCGCGCCCGCGTGCAGGGCACTTATAGTGTGGCGCTCAGATGCGCTCTCCGCAATTCTAATTATTTTAAAACTAGAAATTTGTATAACGTTATAATTTTTAATCACTTGATCACTAATAATTGTATTCAACTCAATGCTTAACAGATGTTTAGTATCCACAATTCAAATCTCAATTTGTCAGAACACTATTCAAAAGGTTATTAATCTTAACTAAAAAAAAAAATATTCTCTGGAAGTACTCAATATTCATGTAATTTATGTTGTGTTTTTCTTTTCAGGTACCTTTAAGATGAAGAAGACTGACCTCCAAGAAACCGGCTTCAACCCAAATGTAATTAAGGACAAATTGTTCTACGTAGATCCCAAAACTGGCAAATATGTCCCCCTCGACCTGGCTGCCTACGAAAAAATAAATTCAGGAGACATTAGGTTATGAATACAGTTAGCAGCTGTGAATATTATTATTGTTAATAAAATGGTTCTTAAAGAACAGTCGGGACATTGTGTGGACGCAAGTTGGAGGCAGCTGAAAAGATATTATCCATTTTGTATTTAAGTCAGGTAACATTATATCAAGGTGTTGTGTTTTGTGATTTATATACCCTGAGAGACTTCAACGGCATTGGGATATATGAACGCTGATCCATTTAAATTAGACCCATCGGTGTATGGGTTTCATGATTACGTTAAATCGTTTTTAATAAATCATTTCTTTTTATAATACCAACCGTGGTGAATGGTTTCCTAGAGGTATCCTTTACTAGAAAAACATGTGAGTGTATAATGATCATCACCAGTTTATTTTTCTGGCAACAGATTTCTATTATATGACATGTATCTATAGTCTTTTAATTCACCAATATTTATCTGCTAAGCTCAAAAGAGATATCAAATGCGATATCTTAGAACAAATTCACGTCTGATTCATTTTTAGAGTAGGAAATACTCAGTGCCCACTGCCTGAGAATGTTTTTATTTATGTCTTCCATTATTATTTATTTTGCATTTAATATTGAATTCCTTTTCAACGCTTTCCTATTTCGCTGAAATAATATACTACATATTAAAGAGTTGACAACTTTTGCGATTGTCTTCATAAAACTCTAATATTTGTGTCTGTGATATCACCTAAACAAAGAATCCATTGACGAATATGAAACGGGTTTAATAATAATTGGTCAATCACCACTGAACTGTGCTTTATAAAATTAAACGATATGTGTATGTAATATTTCTATTTTTGATACTGATAATTCATGGTGGAATTCCATAATAATAACATATTAAAAAAGTTTTAAACTTTTTTATTTGACCACTACCGGTTATCAGCTTATTAAGGTCATCTTCAGACTGGTGATCAGACCAGTCTGATGATGGCCTAGGTAGGTTGAAACTGGTAATGGTCAAATAA
Organism: Limnephilus lunatus; assembly: GCA_917563855.2. Taxonomy (NCBI): domain Eukaryota; kingdom Metazoa; phylum Arthropoda; class Insecta; order Trichoptera; family Limnephilidae; genus Limnephilus; species Limnephilus lunatus. The sequence goes on along the minus strand of OU830595.1, from coordinate 88,785,408 downwards.
AATAAGTGTAAAAAGTTTAAAAGTGTTTTAATATATTTTTATATGTGTCATTACATAATACAAGTAGGTACATATTGTGCTTATCCATATAGTTATTCATCATATTGTTTGTCTCGAGAAGGTATCTAAAAAGTTTACAGACTGAGAATTGCATTACGCAGTTGGATGTGGAAATGTTTTGACTTCATATGGGCGACTTCAGTTATTGAAATTCTTTAGTAAAAGTGTGTTCTGTTAAATTTAAGTGCTTTTTTGCTCTGTGCAGTTGTTTCACCCCTTGCAGTAGTTAAATAACTTTGTGGTTTGTCTCACATGTTAACTATCTAGAAATATTATGTCTCCCTGCTTTGAACATTCCTGTGATGCTTGGGCCTCGGTAAAGAATAATGTAATATGTTATGAAAATTCACATAAGCAATACATAATATATATCATTAGATAATATGCAATGTTTAAGATAAATAATACGTACTAGGTTTTACAAATGAAACTATAATTATTTTAATTAATGCTTGCAATACATAAGACCGTAGCTCAGTGGATGATTTCGTTATGATATAAATTATTGTAAAAATATGAAAAAATTGGGTTAGTGCATAAGTTTTATCATTTTAAATGCTGCAAAATGTTTTTAACCATTTATGTTTTTATAGAAATCAATTTTTTATTATTATTTATAAATATTGTTCATAATAAATTTGGCTTGAAGAATTTTTGTAACAAAATAAATTTTACGCTGGACAGGAATTGTTAGCTTACAAAAATATTGTTTATTTAGGAACTGCACAGTAGATCATGTAGATTACCTATCTAATATTTTTGTAATGGTTAAAATTGTTAATTATTTTTATAGTAAATAAACTGTTAATTCGATTTTCTAAAACATTGTTTTCTTTTAGATTTATTTTTATTTTATTCAGTGTATTATAATATTTGGAGTTTTATTTTTATTAGGATACTTTTGAGAAAAGGAAGGAGTGAACGTTGGCTTCTAAGATCCGACGTCCGATCCAAAGATTGAAATCCGTTTTTTTAACTCTCCCGCAGCCAACTGAGGGCGAAGGTAGACCCCAAAATCACTATCCTTCTTATACGAGGGCTATCCGTATATTTAGGTCTCCAAGGAGCTGCAGTCGCGAAAAACGATTTTATGCGCAATCTATTAACACTGGCGTGTAGCCTGGTTTCCCCTTGCCAAATCCCCACTACGATGCACCCTCTGTGACGCTTAGTCTCGACGTGGCAGCCGTTCGCGATGGAGCTTGCGCTCGCCGCACCCGCCAGGGGTGAATTATGCTCTATAATTTGTTTTTTTAGGGAAAAAAATCCCTGGTAGAAATTCATTCTCAGTTACTTGAAGTGTACGGAAAACAGTGCATGAGTGCGAAAACGTGCACAAATGATGCAGAGAATTTAAAAGCATGCCGTGCGGCTATCGGTTTCAGACGAAAAAATTGCGAAAGTGGAAAAAACAATGATTGCAGATTGAAGGATGACGGTTCGGGAGCTCTGTGATGTGATCCCTGATGTAAGTAAGACCACTATTGACAAGATTTTGACAGAACATTTGGGAGACTACAAAGTCTGCCTAAGGTATATCCCAAAATGCTCACCGAAGATCACAAAAAACAACGGGTTGAAGCAGCCCGCGAATTCCTTGAGTGCTACGATATCGATGGTGAAGTACTCTTGGACTCAATTGTGACTGGGGACGAGACCTGGATACACTACACGACACCACACACAAAGGAACAATCCCAGTGGCTTTATTCAGATTCGCCGTTTAAAAAGGAATTACAGAGCGTAACTCACACCTGGCGGGTATGCGGCGAGTGGAAGCTCCATCGCGAACGGCTACCACACCGAGACTAAGTGTCACAGTGGGTGTATCGTGGTGGGGATTTGGCAAGGGGAAACCAGGCTACACAACAGTGTTAACAGATTGCGCGTAAAATCGTTTATTCGCGACTGCAGCACCTTGGAGACCTTATTTTAAGGACAGCCTTAGTATCTACTTAAATAAAGGAAATATATTTTTAGTATTTTAAGTATTCCTGCGCAAAGGATTAATACATAAAGTGCCATTTAAAAAAATATGAAAAAATCATTGATGGCAGGAAAAAATATTTTGTCAAATATAGGTAATATTCCCTGCCCAAAAATGGACAAAAAAAAAAAAATAAAAAAAAAAAAAGAATTTCTATGGTTGAAATGCAAAAAAAAAAAAATTTCATGGGGTCATCGACCGACCCACTTGGTCACGGACGTTATGTTTGGCATCTTGGGCTGTCGAGAGTTAAAATAGGGGAATTTATCCAATGGATCGCTCATTTCTTCACAAGTAAAAGTTTTTTTTTAAAGTATTTTTGGCAAGTAAGAACACTCCACTGTTTTTTTTAGTAAATTCTTAATTAAAAGTTATTTGGCTTTGCTTTTACTAGTGTTTGTTGTGTAATGGAAACATTTTTTCTAATAACACACAAGGGCATTTTGGCGCTTTTTTTTAATGCAATTTACTTACTGGTAGGACACAACCTTATGCGATGCATGACAGTTGAGTACTAAATGGTACTAAATCTACGAAATCGACTTTGTTTGTACCTACTATATTATGCTACGGCCAGACCCTTGCGACAAGCTGCTTGTCGCAAGCTCACGCAAACTCTGGCAAACGAATGGCTGGCGTCCCCACACTTGCAAGCGCGCGAGTACATTCGCTGCGCGCGCAGCGCCCAAAGATGGCGGACGTCGAAGCAGCTGCATCAGCTGTCATTTTTGAACAATGCTATTTCTATTTTAAAGCGAAACAAAACGAAAGAAAGCGAAGAATTCGAAAGAGAAGATAGTGGATGATTAAAATGCATAGAAATCGTACCAGTTAATTCATTTAGTATTCTAATATTTTGTTTATTGTCCGTAAGTTGGACCAACGTGTGGATGCAACGCCAGCGTTTGCCGCTTGGTGGCCAAAATATCCGACCTCGATCGGATCGGCGACAAGCTCTCGCAAGCTTACGCAAGCTAACGCAACCCAAGCCACACGCGCGCTCCAGACGCTGGGACTTGTGGACGCTTGCGGAGGCTTGCCATGTGTTTGGAGCCGGTATTACATTCCGTTTACCAGTGATCATAAAGTGTGTTGTAGGGTGACCACCATTCAACATTTAGTTGTGAGTCATTATTTCTTTAAGTTAATCATTTACAATGCCCAACAATCAGAATCTAGTGCAAACTAGGTCTAAGGCATCGGATTCTCCAGCAGTAAACGAGGATCAATTTGGAAAAATTGTAAAATATATGGATAAAAAAATGGAAGAATTTAAGCAACAAGTTTTTGCAAAAATTGAACTTGAATCATCAACATTGAAAAAAAATCTCGAATCTGAGATATCCGACATGAGAAAAAGCATTGAATTTATTGGTCGATGAAATAACTAATAACATCGGAAATATGATGCAATTAAAAAAAAATGTGGATAACTTAGAAAACGCAAATTCTATCAAAGATCTAAAAATAAAAAATTTAGAAATTCGTCTTGCTGACATGGAACAACAAAATGTAAGCTATAATTGTGCTGAATTGTCTGGCCTGGAAACCTTGATGAATGAAAATTCCGTAGAAACCGCGGAAAGATTCATAAAAAAATTTGACATTCGGAATGAACCAGGTAGAATAAATAAAGTTACTCAATATCCTGATAAAACTATTAATAAACCCGGAGCTCAGAGGATGATCATCCATTTCAAAGATGAAAAATCCCAATCTGAATTTCTCAATGCACGCAAAAGTATAAAGCAATTGAAGGACAGCAACATCTTCATTGGAGAAGTTCTATCATCATATTCCAAAGCCCTTCTTTGGAAAACTAAACAAAAAGCTAAAGAAGCTAAATTTCAATTTGTATGGTTTCGGAACAATAAAATTTGTGTGAAAAAGAACCCAGAACTATCTTCAAGAGTTCTAATCGTCAAACACGAAGATGATTTGAATAAATTGTTGTAATCATCTCCCAAAGTCTGACACTTTTATTGAAAAAAAAAAAAAATGGATGATATAGAAAACATAATTAATATGTCTGACAATATTGAACCTAACATAATTTTTGAAGATTCATTATCTTGCAAACATTTTTTGAAAGATTCAAAATTTTCTTTACTATGCATGAATATTAGAAGTGTAAGCAAGAATTTTGATGAAACTGTTTCTATGCTGGATTGCATTAATCATCGTCCGGATGTACTAGTCTTTACAGAGGCTTGGCTGAGCAGTGTAATTAATATGCCTAGCATTCCAGAGTACGTAGTCTACAAAACAATGATAAACAATTTGCAAAATGATGGAGTAGTTATCTACGTAAGGCAAAACATTCAGGTTACTGTGGAGGAAATTGCTCTCCCCAGTGCAAACTGCTTGAAAATGCATTTATCCAATACCATATGTTTAATAGCTGTTTATCGATCTCCATCCCAGACTAAAATAGACAACTTTCTTGACTCATTGAATGAATTCCTTGCATCTGAATCCTTGCAAAATAAGGAGATTATCTTATGTGGAGACTTAAATATTGATACCCTTGATTTGAAGAACATAAAAACACAGAAATACCTATCACTTCTGGCGTTTCATGGTATGAAGCCCATAATAAACTCACCAACAAGAGTAACTCCTAACAAATCAAGCTGCATTGATCATATTATGGCAAAATCTAAATTTAAACCACAGGGAGCGGCTTTTACTACTGACGTAACCGACCATTATGCAATTTTAATGAAGTTTATGAGCTTAACCCATTACCTCCATGATTTTATTTTTATTTTTATAAACTTGAATCATTATTATAACCCGATAGTATAGACTTAAAGGAGTGCCCAAAATCAGTTTTAGAATTTTCCGCCCCCCCACCCTTTCACCAGAGCTTCTAGAAAATTGATGCTCAAACGCAACGCTTGGAGGTAACCCCCCTAAGCAAAATGTACGTCAACTATGGGTAAAATGCAGTAAACTGTATGATTTATATTGATAATTTTAAATAAATAATTGCCATTGTTTATAATTCAATGAAAAAACAATTTATTAATGGAAAATACGCAAAATAACAAATAATTCAATATTAGAAAAAACATTAAAGAATGAGGAAAACTAACCAAATCTAACCAAATTATTCTCTAAGTGATACCGTTCGAAGCATTCAAAATGAAGGGCGCGGTTGCAGGCCCGGCATCGATAGACCGTTGGATTTTTTTTACACAGAGCACAACGAATACGAGTTTCTCCACGATATGGCAAATGAAATTCTTGCATTCGAGGCACATGATTCCCATCTTCTGCGTCATGGCCTTCCTTTACACGAGATTCTCCGAATTCGGCATTGACCTGATTTGGAAAAGACAATAAAAGAGTACGGGTAACCTCCACACGGAATGCCTTCTGGGAAGGTTTTCTCTGTCGCCTAGTCATCTGGTTTCCCATAACATGCTCGTACTTCCTCAAGAAGCATTGCAACTTCCATCCATTTACAAGAGCGCTACTGAGGCAAGATACAAATAAAGGCCAGTACCACTTCTTTGACCGAATATTGACCCGATAATTTTGAATACCATTATCATGGAGGTCTACTCCACCCATTCCTAAATTATAATTTCGTATTGGCGCCGGGCCATTGGTTTTTTTTTTTCTATGCTTCCTCCAAAACTTTGCCTTTTTTGTCTTTCTTCGATTTCTGCCAACGCTGCACTTGACTTACTGGCTCCATTCGATCATAGTTCGTGGCAACTGTTACTTCACGGTTGTCCTGCCAACGGCATATGAGGATTTGGTTTTCTACGTCTACCACCGCATCAAATTCACCTGTAATTATAAAAGCGGTGAGAGGTACACTTTCAGGCAATTGCTTTCCTGTCTTCAACTTTCCTGAAGCTTCAAGGTTAGGGAAGCGAACTGGTTTACATGTGCCAGTAGCGCACATTCTCTTATCCTTCAGGATACACATCAAATGGTGAGATGTGAAGAAATTGTCCATAAAAAGCTCATGGCGTGCGGGGAACTCTAAATATTCCATCATAGACAGTACGACGGACGATCTCTGACCTAATTCGGGGTCGTATGTATCAGATGCTCCGGAATACGGCATTGCTTGGAACAGGTAGCCTTCGGAGGAAGCAAGACACCAAATCTTGTAGCCAAATTTGATTGGCTTATTCTGAATGTACATCTTGCAAGAATGTCGACCGAAATATGGCACCATTTGCTCGTCGATGGAAAGTTTTTGTGCAAAAACACCAAATTGAAGATATTTCACGTTCAGCATGTTGAACAATGGACGAACCTACAAGGAAAGATGGAACGATTAACTTTAGTCGAGAATAATAAATATAAAAAACTTTATGTTATGGCTACTATACCTTAGCCATTCTGTCGGTTTTATCTAGATTGTTGTTATCGCAAAAATGTATTTAGCGCTTTATAAGCTCGAAACGTGGTCGTTTGATTCCCTTTTTGATGATGCTTACACCCAAGGTCGGGTCAGACGAATAATAATCTGTGGTAGATGGCAATGTATTGTAGCCGGTCAACATAAGAAAACCAAGAAAACGCTTCAATTCGTATATATCTAACTGGAATTCGGTATTGCTTTTAAATCGAGCGTATTTGATTGTACTCTCAAGAATAAACTGAAGCACTTCGTCATCAAAGAATAATGAAAACAATTGGAAAGCATTATAAGACTTCAACTTTTCGTACATATCTTTATGCACCACATTCAGCGGTTCAGGAACGCAACAGATATGGCTGGTGTTTCTTTTCAATGCCTTAGACCACTTTTGTTTATAGTGAGACTTCTTTTTGTACTGTAGTTTTGATTTTTTGGCTAGTGGTGCATTTGAAATAGATATTCGCAAGGTGTTACGACTCGTACCAGATGATGTCGAAGGCTGATTCCAGTCAAGGTCATTAGCGAAATCATCTGGTTCATGCTCGGCATGGCATGACTCATCAATTTTCTCAATTTCGATGTTGCGCTCGATAACGAATGTGCCGGCAATATCTCGAAAGTTATCCACCTCCGCATCTTCGTTAAATGCCATCAAATCATCGTCAATATGCTCTTCGTCCGTCTGTTCATCGACGTTCTCTGGAGGAATCACAACAACAGCGCGCACATTATTGTCATCACTTTCACAATCGCTAAAAGAGCGCTCCAACTCTGCTATCATTTCATCGTGATTTAATGGTTTCGTATTATAACGACGAATAAGAGTCGAAGAAGTAGGTATGTTCGACATGTTTGATCAAAATATACGAAAACCGCAGACAAACTATTAATTTTAATAAAAATCACTCACAAAAACACTAAAAAACCGTATTGTTTGAAGTAAAGTTAACCAAAAACGTATGTAAACACTGTGACAGCTAACCTCCAAACGTTGCGCGCAGGCATCAACTCATCATCAACTGATTTCAGTGAAATCTAGCGGTCATCTTATGCATAAAATACTATGTTGAAACAGTGTTGCCAACCATTTAACCTTTTGATAACAATATGTGATTCACACATGTTTTATTTTTTTCTGTTTTAATTTTTTTTTTTTATTTCAAAATGGGTCTATTTTCAGGGTTTTAGTAAAAAAATTATTAAAAATATAATAATTAATCAAATTTATTAAATGATGTTAATTATTGAAAGCTAACATACCAATCTGTAAGTGCTGCATAAAAACTTGGTGGGATTTAGCTTTATTCACAGTGAAAAAAAATCATACTTTTCATCTATTTTTTTGATGCTTATAGACATCGTCATGGAGGTAATGGGTTAAATCTACATAATATTTCAAATAATAATGCAAAACCTAAATTTGTTGTTGACAACAACCTCTTGAAGACCAAATTAAAGGAGGAATCCTGGGATATAGTTCTGTCAACAAATGACGTCAATCTGGCAACTGATAATTTCATTAAATGTTTGAAAACTCATGTGCAAAGTTGTACGTCAGTACAAAAAGAGAGACATATCATGAAACAGCTAAAACCATGGATAAATTCTGGATTAATCAAATGCCTCAGAACACGTGATAAATTGCACAGCAGGTGCAGAAGAGAAAACTTTAACTTGGAACTGCTTGAATATTATAAGCGATATCGAAACTGGTGTTCTAGGATAATACGATCAACAAAACAAGCATATTTCAGAAGAAAATTAAATGACGTCAATGGCAACATTAAACAACAGTGGAACATTATAAAGGAGGCTATAAACCTTAAAAAAGAGCAAACTACCATAAAAAAAATGAGAATTAACAATATTATTACTTCAATGGAAGAGAGTCCAAATAAAATTACTAATCATATGAATGACTTCTTCAGAGACATTGGTCCAAGTTTCGCTAACAATTTGTGCAGTGATAATAAAACAAGTGAGACGCATCTTGTAAATGATTTTAAATCTGAACTTCACTTTACCGGGGACAATTTTGTTTTTAAGCCAACTAACATTCATGAAGTGACAAATGTGATAAATGATTTAAAAATGTCTTTCTCATGCGGTATTGATTCTTTAAGTGTTATGATATAATATAAACTCCATGTATCCGAATTAGCTAGTCCCATATCTCATATCATTAATATTAGCTTCAAGAGTGGAATGTTCCCTTCTCACTGTAAGAAAGCTAAAGTGATTCCTCTTTTTAAAGGTGGAGATCAACTAGATGTCAATAATTATAGACCTATATCCTTACTCAATACGCTTTCAAAAGTAATAGAGAGATTGGCTAAGTCGAGATTGGTATCATTCTTAGAAATAAATAAATTACTCTCTAGCAATCAGCTTGGTTTCAGAGAAAATAAAGGAACGAGTGATGCAGTATTGATGGTATTGTCGAAAGTTACTAGAGCCCTGGATCATGGAAACAAAGCCTTAGCTGTGTTCTTAGATCTATCAAAGGCATTTGACACGGTTTCCCATGGATTACTCCTCAAAAAATTATTTTCTCTTGGAATTCAATGTACAGCATTAAGTTGGTTCAAATCATATCTTAGCAATAGAACACAACAAGTAGAGATAAATAATAATTTATGCATAAGCAAACAAATCTCTTTTGGGGTTCCACAAGGTAGTGTACTTGGACCAATATTGTTTTTAATCTACATTAATGATTTATGTAATTTAGATATTCCAGGTCATATTGTCAGTTTCGCAGACGACACTGCTTTAATATTTGAGGGTAAAACCTGGAAAGATGCTTTTGAAAAATGTGATTCAGGATTAAGAATATTGAAGCTTTCACCCACCTATTCCCACCCCGGTATAGGCGACTTATGGTCGCCCCTTCGGAGTTCTCGCAAGAATCTAATTTTTTTGAATGAGTGACTCTACATTTAAAATATGTAACGATTCTAGAACTTCAATGTCCCCGCATACGTTGTTAGAGGGCGGTATGCAGTCGCACCTACAGGAATGTACTGTGATAGTCAATTCTACAATTCTAAAGCCCATGAAGGTAATCACTGCTAAAGCAGTGAGCCCCATGGACAGTCAAACAAGGTGTTAGTAACAAAACTAGGTAATAGAGAAAATATAAGGAAAAAACAAAATGAACGACAACCGTCATGAGTGGGAAGCTCATGGCAGCGAAGGACCACACAATGATCCAGCAGGCAGCACCGTGCACTGTACATAAAAAATGGAAGAAAAAATAAACATATATACAATGTAGAACTGGTGATACCGAAATCCAGCCACCGGCAGTCCCAGAGACAGTGAAGAAGGCTGGTTGTCAGGCCTCCCGATAACCGGCAGCGTCGTCCGTAAGCCAGCTACCCGGTGGTGCCTAGACGAGGAGTGTGTGGAAATCAAAAAGAAGACCCTAGGGAGAGAAGCGTCGGGTCGCTGGAGGCGGGACGGACAGCTTTCGGATGGCGTTTAGCCCTCTCCCCAACCTCTTCATGTCACAGGGGGTAGCGCGGTGGCCGGGTGCAGCCCCACCAGTTCCAAGAGATCGGCCATGGCACGTACACGGGGACACGTTCTAGGGTCCGACCCCTTAAATGGGGATAAGGACGATACAAAACGGGCAACGGAGTTCAGTTCTCTCTCGTTAAACAAAACTAAAAGAAATGAAAAAAAACAGTACAGCAACCAAGAAAACCAAAATAATATGAAATAGGCATGTGCGTTTCATTACGCTATATGTATCCGGAACCAAAAAAACTAAAGTATAAATAAAAATGGCAAAAAAATAAATGTAAAAAAAAAAAGAAGAAGACATGAGCGTAAAATCACGCGGACATGTGTGAACATGATAGTGCTAATAGGAAAATCAAGATGTAAAAAATAAAAACAGCCTAAAATTACATATGTAAAAAAAAAGCAAACTGTAAAAAAAAACATAAAAAATATACATACTGTACAGTATTCAATTATAAAATTCGAGGGTATAAACAATAAACATAAAAGTGTAAAATAAAAAACAAAGAAAAAAAAAAACAAAAAAAAACTGTCATCCTTGGCAAATTAAGATGATAGAGTAATATGGGATAGTCCGTGGTAAAACAGGAACAAGTACACCTGGTGTCAAAGTCAACTAGTCAGCGACTCTAAGCTCAGGCCATCTCTCAACCCAGATCCTTGCAAATTTCTTCAGACACTCGAAGTTCGTCTTATTCGAAACCAGATCAGTATTCCATACTGGTCTGATAGGTACATCCAAACCATCGAGCATTTCCTCTCTCGCATCCGTCAAGATCTCACAGTGCCACAGAATGTGCTCGGCTGACTGGTTCGTCGATCCGCATGCGCAGTTGGGATGGGGAGACAGGGCGAGGGTGTGAAGTCTCCCCCTGAATTCCCCATGCCCGGACAAAAGCTGGGTGATGTGGTGGTCCAGTTGTAGATATGCCCCTTCCATTCTGATTTTAACTGATGGGAAGAAGGAGAAGGTCCATCTTCCCATATTCGACCTATCCCAACGGACCTGCCACTCTTGGAGCGACAGATCCCTCATTTGACGGAGCAGTCCAGGGAGAGTCCCCGGCCCACCCGGTGTCAGAACAACACCTAGGTGAGTAGCCGGGGTTCCTCTGGTTAATTTCTGCTTAGTGAGCACTTCCCTAATTTCCAGATCGATTGGCAATATGCCAGCCAAAATGGGTAAAGCGTCCGAAGCAACGGTTCTATACGCACCAGAGAGTGCCAGCAAGGGGGTTCGTTGGCCACGCTTGAGAGCTAAGAGAATCAGCGAGTTGTCCAGGCGGTGCTCCCACACAGAGGCGGCATACGAGACTTGCGCCACGTACACACACCTATATAGCGTTCGCAGAGCCGGATTTCGCAATCCTCACTCAGCTGTGGAGAGTCTCCTCAGCTTCAAGAAGAGAGCCTGGGCCTTGCTGGATACTTCTTTAACGTGAGCCAGGAAAGAGGACGATCGATCTAGTGTAACACCTAAATATTTAACAGTTTCGCAAAATCGGACAGTAGAGTCCCCCATTTTGATGACAGGATTTCTTTAGGATTAAGAATAGTAAAGAGTTGGCTAAATAATAACATCTTAACTTTGAATACATCAAAAACAAAATATGTAACTTTTAGCATATCATCAAAAAGTCAGCCATCCTACATTCATAATCTAACTATGTATACACAATTGTCTGCAAAATTGTAATTGCCACCCTTTAGAAAGAGTAGACTGTATTAGGTACCTAGGTGTAATTATTGATAAATATTTGAGATGGAACGACCATATTGATATGTTAACAAAAAATATCAGGAGACTTACCTATATTTTTAAAGAACTTCGTCATATATTGGATAAAGAGAAATTAAAATCTGTCTATTATGCCTTAGTCCAATCTCGACTTTCTTACAATATAGTATGCTGGGGATCCTGTCTAAAGTCCAATGTAGAACCACTAAATATTGCTCACAAATTAATTCTTAAAGTCATGTTCAAAAAAAAATTTCATTTTCCATCTAAACTACTTTACAAGGAATCTAATGTTATGTGTATAAAACAGCTGTACATCATTAAAATAATTTGTAGATTTTTTATCAATACTAAATCTGCAGAAAGAACCCAACAAACCCATACCACTAGAATTGGCCCAACAATGAACTTTGTGGCAATACATACTAAAACATCTTTTGGCCAAAGAAACTATTTATATCAGGCTCCACTTATGTTTAATATTCTGCCAGATTACATCAAGTCTTCCAATTCATTAACTAAATTTAAAAATAATGTTAAGAAATTTATGTTGACTGAGGATTGGCATACTATATTTTCATCCTTGTCCTTTTTTAAATAATAAGTTTTTTTTTTAATAATAAGATATTTGAGTCCATTTGCATAAATCGAAGTGTCACCCTAGTTCTTTTGAACTTACTTTGCTTTTGGCAGGTATAAAATTTTGTTACAAATCATTCTCAAATTACCCATCTGGTCTTCATATTATTATATTTTTATTTTCATATTACAGTACGTCAATAAAACTATTTAAATGGTAATTGTAGATGGGTAATTAGTATGTAATATTAGTGTTTTAAAAGTAGTGTATTTATATTGTGTTTACATGTAAAATGCATCCTCAAATTATAATTATTAACCTCAATACAGGCATTAGTCCTAGTGAGGTTAATTTATGTAAAAAAAAAAAAACAACAACAAAATGTATGGTGAGAATATAAATAAATAAATTTATATCTAAACAGTTACTATATACAATACTTGCAAAGCCTATCTAGGTCACTTTGTAACGCTTCACAGTCAGAAAGAGAATGCACAACTTTGAATATTTTCATGTCATCAGCGTAAAGCATATATTCGGAATTTTGAAAGCATGATCCAATTTCGTTTATATAAATGTTGAAGAAGAGCGGACCTAGATGGGAACCTTGCGGGACACCGGATATTACCTCTATAGACTTTGAGTAGACACCGTTGATTAATATTATAGTGTAGGACTTAATCCATCTAAAAAGGTCGCCATGTATACCAAGTAGGATGAGTTTTTTTCAAAAGAATTGAGTGAATTACACAGTCAAAGGCCTTGTAGACCTACCTTTCATAAATCTTTTTACTTTACTTTCCTTCTATTAGTTAAGCAGCATTACTTAGTACCAGTGGGGATGTGATTGTATGTGCCGTGCAAGGGCGTAGCTAGGATTTTGTTAAGAGGGGGGGGGGGGGGGGGGGGCAGATGGGGGGGGGGGGGTAGGGTGAGTGTGACAAGGGGTATGGGGGGTCACCAGTTCTGTGACGTTACATGAAAAAAAAATTGAACTACTCTTTTGACTATTTTTAGATGTAAAATTGCAAAATATGTGATGTCACACTAGGGGGGGAGAAGGGGGTCTCACAAATGGGACGATAGGGACAGGGGGGGTCAAAAATCATGAATTACGGATTAAATTTATGACTTAATCTATGGATTAAGTCATAAATTATAAATACCTAAGCTGCTTGAAAACATTTGGAACCGTACATTGTTGAAGTTTTACAAATGCACATACAAATAATACATAAAAAAAGGAAAAGTAAAATACAAATAAACATACAATCTTTAGTTAGATACGTAAGTTATGCGGGTATAAAAAAAAGCTTTTCCAATATTTATCTCAACTTTCCACGATGCACAAAAAAATTATAAACTAAAAAGGTAATAATAAAAATTAAATTGATTCTCACAAACAATAGGCTACCGATGTAATATTACTTTACGGTTTGTGAGCATCCCTGAATCTTCTAGGGGGGGGGGGGTCAGCTGCCCCCCCTGTCCGTAACTCGCTACGCCCATGGTGCCGTGTGTGGTATATTGGCATTTATTTTGTTTTAGTTTTTTTTCTAATTATGTAGGTATATGTTTAAAATATAAATGTTGTACAAGCTTTAGTGTGCACAACCTATCTGCTTGCTAAAATTCTTTGTTTCTCTTCATACCAAGGTTGTCTGGAAAGGATCACTTTAGTGATAAGACCGCTCATTGTGCTGTTTTTTTTATATATTTTTGTTTCTATGTATGTGTCCTTTTATGTGAAATAAGGAGTTACTGCATTGTATTCGTTTCAATTTTTTTATTCAATGGGGTGGTGGCATAGACATATGACTAATATTCATATGTCTATGGGTGATGACTGATGGCATACCTTCGTAAGGTACCTAGTAAAAAAAAAGATTTATTATAGATGTCCCCCTCTAGTGATGTAATTTTACAAGATTTTTATTCAGTTCACACGGACCTCTCTCTGGTGGCCTCCAAACGCCTCCATGTTCCCCTGATCAAATCGTAAACAAGGCTTTAAAGGCACCAAGACACTGTAAAAAAAAATGTAATTTTTTTAAATTCTTCATCTGAAAGATACATTTGTTGATAATGCTCTCACCAAATGTTGGAAACTCATAAAATTGATGGAAATACAGCATTTTATATGAAACCGTTTTAAATAGCTCGACGAATCCAGACGAATCCGTATTAGGTATGTCATTTCTATAATTTTATAAGATACCTTATTTTCTTTCTTTTTTATTATTAGTATATTAATTACGAGTGATACCCCCTGGAAAGGAATCGAGTTCAGTAAGCAGCGCCGGATCTGCCATACGTTCAAAAACGTGCAAAATCCTGGCGCCAACTCCGAAGGGGCGCCGTGAGAAAATAAATATTGTATTAAAATTTAGTTATAATATTCCCTGAATCGTTTAAAAATTACCCATAGTACGAAATAATTATTACGCTCTAGCAACACTTTCGAAAGAAACAGAATGCGCACGCATCAGGTTGAAATCAACGGCTTACGAATTTATAGTCAGTTACAGAATTTTTTTACAAATTCAATATATTTAGTTTAAACGTAAGATCTATTTTTCCATATATCTTTTACGACGAATGGGTGCGATCCAAATTCAATAACCAATCACTGCGCGATTTTTTTGTTCCTGTGATCAAACAAACCGACTTGCGCCTTTCAAAATGCTGACGATTTTTGTTAGTGTGTTGTCCGTACGCTCGCTATTGTTTTATTTTGTACGATTTAAGTCTCTAGGAGAAGGTAGTTAAAGACCATTTTCTTATGAAATCTTCAGTAAATTCCATTAACAAAAGCATCCCACGGTTTGCAGGATTTGCAGGTTGAACGTGTTGACAGTTATTTGAAGTTCGTTAAATGTATAATTAATATCTATTTGATTTGTTGGATGTTGGAATTGTTATTTTACGGTGTCAGTGTAAGCGTCTTTCGTAAGCCGTTGATACCATACGTCAGTGTTTAGTGTTTGTTCGCTCAATTTGGTGTTTGTTCGCTCAACACAGGGGAAATGCAAGGTACAAATTTGAGTTTACATTCTTATTAGATTTTTTAATTTTTAACCAAATTTCTATTGGTTATTAGAGGTTATAAAAGTACTGTGGATTACAATGAATAGAATAATAATTTTTAAAAAACTTTCAGGCTAGCAGAATCTAAAACGTAGAAAAGAGCAGAATGACATAAAAAAACTCGTTTCCATTGGGAATTTTTTTATTAAAATTTCTCCAGCACCGATAAAAAATATGTCTTAATTTTATTTCATAAATTAGTGTAAAAAAAAATTTTATAAAAAAAATGGGGTGAACAAATTTTTAATCAAAATAAAAATGTAGGGGGGGGGGGGCGCCATCGGTACCTACTGCACAGGGCGCCAGATTTCGTAGATCCGGCCCTGTCAGAACAACTCATAATAAATTACAATGTAGTGAAATTCGGTTTCAAGCCACCTCATCAAAAACTTTTATTTATTGAAAGAAGATCAATTGGTTCAGAGAGAAAATGGTTGATATTTTTAATGTTGTGTCTTTGATTTATTGAGAAAAATTGTTACTAATTTGTATGAAGAAAAACAGAAAACTGACATCTATGAAATTTATCTTCAACTAGAATCAGGCGTTCGTGGAATAAATAAAATGAATATAATAATTGCCTTTATCCTGTTCTGTTCCAAAAGGAATTGGTTCTCTGTCACTGGGACAGGAATGTGGTCGACAATGTACCATCTCTATCTCTCAGATCTCTGCGTGACCAGTGTTGCTAGATGCACGGTTTTTACCATGTTTGCGTGGTTTTTTGGGTTATTTATACCTTTATATTGTTTTTTTTTTAAAACCATGTCGAAGTAGACATGGTTTTTTACCGGTCATCAAAAGTATGCGCTTTCGAGTGAGATACGATTTTATAGCGTGGGTCGCTTGGGGAAATCCTGAATTGAGGAATGTAGTTCTTGAACTTCAGCACGGGTTCACAACGTGTCTTTACCTAATTATTGTCTTTGTTAATAAAAATACGAATTCGTTATAAAATAGAATTAATAATTTAATTAATAACTGATAACTTTGTATAAACCACTTTTTTAATAAACAATATCGACATGTTTCAATAACAATGTTATCTTCTTCAGGATATGTTAATATAAAGAAAAATAAATGACAAACAAGTATAGACAAATTAGAATAAACTATAACATAGACGAAATATTAAAAAGTAGAGGTGATTAATTGCTTAAAAATCATAAAAATAGTTACACAAAATTAAATATAAAAATTATTTAAAGAAAATAAAATTGCATTTAGATAATAAAAAACTTTTAAGAACAAATGATTAGTCTAAATTAAAAAACAAATAATTATTAATAAATTAATAAATAAGTATTAATAAGAAAATAAATTTAAAGATGGCTATTTTTAAAAATGTTTGGTTATTTATAACATTTAAATTACTATTAACGCTTTTTCTAATTTCAAAAATTTCTAAAATTATCCAATTGTATGCCCGTAGTATTAGTGTGTAAAATTTTAAGACCTGTATTAATATCAAAAGAATGACTTGTTACCAAAATATGGTTGACAAATTCAGAAAAATAATTATTATTTAAACATCTTATATGTTCCTTAATTCTAATGTTAAAATTTCTAGAAGTTTTTCCAATATAAAAAATAATGCCACAAAGTTATTTTGCAAAGATTGAAGAAGTAAAATTAATAATTTATGTAGGTAACTTTAATCTACCTCCTTTAAAATACAGAATTATTTTTATTGTAGTGGTGGGGGTATATTTTCTCTCCCATTTCATGGATTTGAAGAAACTTATTTTTGAATTTTTTTTATAATCTAATATAAAATATTAATATTATTTAGTTTTGAGTTCGACAAATTAAACTTGATAACGTAAAAATAAACTTTTTATATTGTTATTTGTGTTTATTTGATGGTTTAACATTTTTATTGGCTATTATTCAAAGGAAAATTATTAAATGATTGTTTTTAATAAAGCATTATATGTAGATTAGAGGCGCTTCGTCTGTATCCACAGTATTCGAAATGATTACTTTTATAGATAATTTTCTTAGGTTGTTCTCAATAAAAAGGTTTCAAAAACATGTTTTTTTTATCCTTCAAACTATGGTATTTTACCCCTGAAACATGTTTTTTTTAAATTTGTGGGATATGGCATCACTCTCATCGTCACCGTCCGACTGTGACACGTGACACTGTGATTTTCTTGTTTATTCGCAAAAGACAAGTTGGAGCCGTCGCCGCGCGTCGGTAGCTCTTTCTGACGCACGCGTGTGCTCGTCAATGCTATTGCTTATCCATTCATAGTGATTTATAACAAACGTAAACAATAGCGGCAGTCTTTCGAAGCCTCGCCAGTTTTATCACTGAAATTATTCTCTGTTCTCTTGTTGTGTGATAAAAAATATGAAATATTTACCTGCTTACTGAGCCGGTCGAATAGTATTTTGTTGCGCCGCCGCTCTTGACTGTTCGTAAAATCGACCCCATGCGCAAACGTCAACCCTTGTCGATTTTTCTGTCCTGACAGACGTATGACCGTGATAGTATTATTAAATCAACTAAGCGGTCGTGCCCGTTTTACTTTTACTACATATTCTAAACAAACGTTAAAAACTGTGCTCGGAGTGCCAAATTAAAAAAAAGTTACCGATTCAGGAAGGGAAGTTGTATGTTGAAAGCTATAGGTGGGCGGTGTTTCAAGTTACCTTGTGCAAATTGAAGATCGTAAGATGCACGCTTTACTAGCGTTGCTGGCGGCGGTGATGGCCGTTTCTGCTGTGGCTGCGGGGATAGCCAGCGCCTTCTCCAAGGCGGCTATCTTCGCCCTTCTGGCCCTGGCCCCCGTGCTCTTCAGGTACCACGCGCGGCTCTACGTCATCTTCAAGACTCTACCACGTGATGTCAAGTAAGTTCAACATTCTCCAAGTGGAAGTACTCATTTAACTTGGTAAAATTTGGATAGGGCCTGACACGCTTATTACGAATAATTTTTAGAAAAAAACTTTATATTCGCCTTAATTACTATAAAAGGAAACTTTTTGCATTCCGGGAGGCGGAAAATTATGCATTTTAATTTTCAATTGCGTAAATCCAAAATTCACTTCGAACCGGTCGGCGACTGTCAGCGGCCATTAGATACGTCACTGTTATGTTGGTATCACTGATGCATTAACAAGAGCTAAATACGACCGTAGCCATCTTCGTGGGTAACACAAAGAGGCGCGGAATTATGAAAAACAGCGCATTAGGAATAAATAATGTAGATAAACGAACCTCTAATCAGAATCACTTCAGAGTCTAGCTGAGGCACTGGAATCATGTGTTGGATTTCATCGTCATTATAGTTGGAGATGTTGGTATTCGTCGCATTAATAATTGAAGAATAGAAATAATAATAATAATAATAATAGCTAAAAGTTACGTAAAATAAAAATAAAACGTGCGCATTAGGTAAGCACTACTTTGACGAAATTCTGAAAATAAAATGAATAAAGGCCTTTAGGCAAGTTTTTTTACATTGAAAATTTTATTTTTACATAGAAAAAAAATTTTTTAAGTAAAAAAAAAAAACGCGGCGTTTTTTTTTTTACTTAAAAAATTTTTTTTCAATGTAAAAATAAAATTTTCAATGTAAAAAAACTTGCCTAAAGGCCTTTATTCATTTTATTTTCAGAATTTCGTCAAAGTAGTGCTTACCTAATGCGCACGTTTTATTTTTATTTTACGTAACTTCTACCTAATCGTTATTTTATGGTAATAATAAATATACATAATATAATACACGAATAGAGGTTTGTTAATATTATAATTCTGTTGTGTTTTCATAATTCCGCGCCTCTTTGTGTTACCCACGAAGATGGCTACGGTCGTATTTAGCTCTTGTTAATGCATCAGGGATACCAACATAACAGTGACGTACCTAATGCCCGCTGACAGCCGCCGGTCGCTTCGCGAAGTGAATTTTGGGTTTACGCAATTGAAAATTAAAATGCATAATTTTCCGCCTCCCGGAATGCAGAAAGTTTCCACTTATAGTAATTAAGGCGAATCTAAAGTTTTTTTCTAAAAAATATTCATAATAAGCGTGTCAGGCCCTATCCAAAAATTACCTTTAACTTTTCTGGCGGGAACCAACACCATGCAATTAATTTTGAATATGAAAAGATTGCCCTTCAATGGCCAGTGGCGCATTAGCCAATGACGATTTGCTAGGAGTCTTGTCTTCATTGGAACTGGAACCTTAGCCATATGTATACATTATGATTTTTACTGTAATTGTTCACGAGAGTTATCGAATATCGTAATATTATAGTAGGTAAGTATATTTTTATTTATTACTCGTAGTCAGTGGCGTAGCTAGCATGGGTGGCACCCGGGCGGATAGGGCGGTTAACGTGGTTGGTGTCACACCCCCCCCCCCATTAAAGTTGACAAACACAAATTTCGACTCATAAAAAATTGTTCTGTCCTGGGAAGTAGAGGGGGGTGGCTAGAGAATTGTGATCTTGGGAGGTGACACTCGGTCGGGTGGCACCCTCACATCGGGTGGCACCCGGGGCGGTCCGCCCTCCCCTCGCTACGCCACTGCTCGTAATGCCCTATCTACCTACCTACACCCCCACTTTCGTATAAAACGGGAAGGTTTTTTAAAAATATTTAATTGTTATGTTTTTATTCCTGGAGAACTGGGAGGATAGTGCAGTACAATCCCAGTATGCTATATTACATAAATCTTCTCTCTTCGCGGTACCTATTATCAAGTAGGTTCCTGTGTACGGTGTTATTTTGTCTGTATGTAATAAATTCCTAGCCAGTTAAAAAAAGTATTGCTGTAGGACCTGTAGGTAGGTACCGTAGGTATTGAAGTACCTACCTACTTAATTAATGTGCACATCTTCCAACTTCGCAGAGGATGTCTTGTGTCTTGCGTTGACGGGAAATTCCATGACTGTAGGTCGATGGCCAAGTCGCCAGTCACGCCATTATTACTACGTACATAGTTGAGAGGAACGTTGGTTACAAACATGATTTACACTCACTGGGTAGGTACTAGGAACTAGGAATGCTGCTCTAATGCTAATGAATATACCTACCTCCTAGGTACCTACTCACGATTATCGGATCTCTAAAATTATTTCTCCTACAACTTTTTATGAGTTTTTTTTGTATATAGATACTTTTGAATTCCTGAAAGTATTATGAGTTCAAAGATGCAATCTCTAAGTTCGAAGATCTAAGATCATCACAAAAAATCGAAAAATAAATCTCTCCGGGGTACCTATGTAGCCGGGAATTTAATGTTAATCATAAGGTGGATAGGTATTTTGATAATGTAAATCAGTAATTAAGACATGGAAATTGATCAAAGGGGTCGTCCATTAATCACGTGAGGCTCGAAGGGGGGGGGGGGGGTAAAATGGGATATTACGTGTATTTATTTTTAATTGAACGCAGGATGTGTTCTTTGTTTCTTTCTCACTATTCTTTGTACAAAAAAAATACACGTGATTTGGGGGGGGGGGGGTTAGCCTAAAACCTCACCACATATCACCATGGGGGGGGGGGGTCAAAAAAGTTGCTCAAAAAACATCACGTGATTAATGGACGACCCCAAAGTATTTGTGTTAGGGTAGGTAGGTAGGTACCTCGTAGATCTGCATTTTAGATTTTTTTACGATTTATAAGCTATGCTCGCTAAAGCCTCGATTACATTGAGTGAGTTTATAAGCTACTAGTCGGCAAATTCACTATCTGCTAGTATGCTAGTAAACTCATGCAGTGTAAAATCTGCTAATATAAGCTATTAAATATGATTATATTGAGCGAGTTTACTAGCAGACAGTGAATTCGCCGGCTAGCTTGTAAACTGGCTCAATGTAAGTAATAGAGATATTTACATCCGTCAAGTTGATCTCTGGGAAGAACTCTGGCAAGATAAACTAAATTAGTTAAATTACTAAAAACTGCTATCGGCCCATACAATTAGTAATACTTTTACTAGAATTTGGTGTCCTGTACTTTTTTTATGAGCAAGTATCAATTTGTATTTTTTAAATGATGTAATTTTATTATGACATAATAAAAATACATTGTATGGCGGTACTTACATAATTTAAAAAAACTCGTCATAGTATTATTACCTGTGTCACAATAATTACACGTTTTTGTAACGTCACATTTAGCACTTTCGAACTTCCAACCGGTCTACAGGTAGGTATGTGGTTTCGCGATGCAATTTAAAAGTTCGACCAATATTATATCAGTTTATCATCGATGCGAAGTGAATGAAAGTTATTAGTTGGTGGAGAGAGAACAGAGAACAGTGGACACGTAAGTTCTGACGTGGTTCTCTGACTCAAACTCGTGACGCGTTGTCGACGAAATAGTCTGACAATAATAAATTTAATAGTTCGAGGGAATGGAATGCGGCCATTGCGGTAGGACCACGTCAGGACTTGGCGCTTTGTCATATTTGCATCGTAAAGGCCTTTTGCTTTTATTTTTATATGATACTGCAGTACTGCACAAGCGTCTCGACTACCCAGAGCCAATGGTAGTATGTCATCCCCATTTTTATCGGTAATGTTGTGAGACTGAATGGAGTGGGGGAGGGTAAGGATAATGGGGAAAAAAGTATCAGGAAGTACCTATCTACCTGCTATTTAAATATCTCTCCACTGTAGAATAAATTGCAAGAAATAATAAAAAAATCATCTGAAAAAACTTTTTTACCTATCCTTAGTCCACAACCGGAGCTTATGCCGCCTTGTCGCGGTGTTAGTCAGTTCTAAAAGATGGGAAAATTAAATTTTCTTTGAAGTAACACATAAACATTATTTATTTAGTAGGCCATTTGATATACTAGACATAATATTCGAACAATGTAAGTAAACTAAACGGTATAAACATTATGTGATTCAGCCATTTACAGTATTTATTTATTTATTTATTTTAGACACAAACAGGATATTTATAAAAAAGTTTTGCAGGTAATATAAAATAAATTCTAATACAAAATATAAATATCCCTAGACTAATGTTTCTGCAGTAATAACATTTGCATATTCACAAAAGCAAACTTAATGGAGACTGTAGGTGTTGGTGGTATACATACCTACTTGCTTATAAATGATTAAATTTATTAAACATCTCTCACTTTACTTTCACATAGTCTTCATAATAATTATAAGGCTGCCTTTACACGCATAAGTAAAATTTACAACATATGTAAGTTTTTTAGGAGCGTTTATGTATGCATCCAACTTGTGGTAATGAATGCTCACAGAAGTTGTTCGGAAGTTCAACTTATGTAAATTATGTCCACCGCGACCGTTACATCTGTAAGTTTATTTGCGGTGAGATAGCTTTCTGTCAGCAACGATTTGCTGCTGTCAAATTTACGCGATTTTGTCAATAAGACGAAAGAGCCCAAATAGTGTTGGTATAGGAGTTGGCTTGAGAGAAACAATTCTCCAAGCGCTTCTGTTTAGTTAACGGCGGATATGAATGAAGTTCATTAATTTTATCCGAATGACAGCAACCGACTTCGAATTCAAATATGTACGTAATGTTATAAACAGAACATTGAGATTAGATAGGATTAGACCGACAATTAATTAGAAGAATGCTCATTTTCAGAAAGCTTTTTTTCCACCTGTAAATAAATGATATCTCTTCAGTTTTTTGGAATCACAAAACTTTATTTTGGTTTACATTCGTTTCCGTGGGTAGGTAGTGCTTGTTTTAGTTTTATCAAGTGTTATTTTTTATATTGTTTTCGTGAGACAATAAAGATAATTTTGACATCTCGCAACGGCGCATTTTGGTACTATTTCTTACGAAAAGCTCAACGTATCAAACTGATTCCATAAGCTGTCAGAAAGCCGTAAGTTCTCGCGGACGCGATTAGACCTGTCAAAAAACTTACGTAAGGAGTTCTGTAAGTTGCTATAAATTGCGGTAATTGAATTACTGTATCGTTTACATTGGTAATTTTGGTATAAGTCACTTACCTAAGCATATTAAGAGAAAAAAATCTTTCATATGTATGTTAAGTCAGTCTTATGCACTAATGCAACTCGCGGATGTTTATATTGATTTATTCTTATATTCGTAGTCTCGGACTACGAATATAAAATAGATAAATACCTTGTATTAATGCTTCATTGAATTTTAATAATGTATATAATAATAAGAATATAATTTAACCTCTCACATAACCCTTTGTTTGAACAGTAACAACATATATGTAAGTGCCAATTCACTGATAGCGAATAACATCGGAATATTTCCATAGATTGGGCTCACAACACTATTCAGACTGGCTATCCCCATTTATTTATTATATTATTATCATATTATTATTGTGTACTGTGTACATACCTTCTATCATGTCGAATATGACTGTGATACGATACTTATCACTTATCATGTTGCAACTGTTTTTATTCAACGGTTTATTTTGAAATTTACATTGAACCTTCAGTGAAACCCATACAATATTTAAAAATTATTTTATTCCCAATTTTTTTTCTGCTAACAAATTAACTATTATAATTTTTCGAGGATTTTTCGAAACCTCATATCCTTGTAAAGGCACATTGCAGAAGACCAAGAGAGTAACTATCGATGCCCACGATTGAATATATAATAATAATAATTGGATAATTTGTATAACGCTGTTTTTGTGAAAAATCACCTCAGGGCGCTGTACAAATTTATTAAGAATTCTTAGATTCTATCTAATTTTACTATTTACACAAACATACTTACCTGGCAGGTCACTTTCGATAAACACACTTTAATTAGAACGTTTACGCTTGTAAAAGATACGGCTTTGCGCGTGGAGGACATTCTATTGAAAACACTGGACATTGCACGATTTTACATTTGCTACCACCCCCATCATTATTAGTATTAAATTTATTTAAAGATTAGTGACAAAAGTAAAGTTGATATTTATTTTGAAAGACTTGAGAATTTAGGACTCTTTTGGGTTGGGGAATGTTCATGAAATGTTCATGAAATGACCTTGACAAACGCTTACAATTAAGATTTATTTAATTTTATTTATTTATAATTTTTTTTTTCAGATTAGTTATTTACAATGTCGCGGGCATTGAAGGTGTAGGTGAAAGTTTTTGAGTTTTATGGATGCGACTGTCTGAAAAGGTGAGTTTTAAGTTTAGCTCTAAATTCTGCCGAGTCTGTGATCATTCTTAAGAGGGCATTACCAGCGGCCGAAAATTCAAATTTCATCAAAAGACGGCCTCACGATCGGAAGTTTTTTAGAACGAGATAGAAATACCACATTCGCTCCGCCGCAAGCAGCATGTCCCACTCAACTGGCGATATCTATAGGATGGTTCAGACGACATCGATATTGAATTCTCGGTTCCAGCTTTTTCCGAATAAGTAGTTATTTGTAATTTGTTTACCGAAGTGCACAAACATAAATAGATACAAGTGAAATGCGTAAAAATAGTGGGTATAAAATAGGTGCTTACGTAATATACAAATTTCTTGATTTTTGAAATGTTTTTACGAGTATTCTGTTGTTGTTTTTTAATTGTATTTCTACTGAGTGATATTCAGTTTGATTGTAAGAAATATCTCATTTTTACATATTTATTCTTCTCACAATAGGTATTATCAGTAATTTGGGAGGCGGGTATGGGTACTACCGCCCGGGAACCAGGGAGATTATTGTTGGTAATCTAAATTAAATTGAATTTCAAAAACCTCACCCCATGTACCTGGGTTCATTTATTTGTCCGGATCTTGGCGACGGATGCACCTGCCCACCAACTGCATGGCAGGCCGGATCAGGAGAGACTGGTTGGGCCTGGGAGATCTTTTACCTACCCAGCAGCACTCTCCGAAACATCTCCTTACAGTGGGAGGGATAGATTTTTTCATGTCCGTCACTCTTGGACTGACCCCCAGATTCCTACATGCCCCTGATACCTTTTTTCTTCCCAGAATCCCGAACCCAATTTGGGAAACGGAACTCAATTTGGACCCCTAGGTTCCTACCACTCCTGGTACCTTTTTCCTTCCCAGAATCCAGAACCCAATTTGGGAGGCGGGTATGGGTACCGCCGCCCAGGAAACCATTTATTGGATAACCAACACCTCTGCCATAGGTCACCCCAAGGGGTTCGTTTCGCTTGGTGACTTACTTGCCCGGGTTCAAGGGATAAGTTTTGTTCGAATCTTGGCGGCGGATGCGTCTGCCCACCAACTGTGTGGCAGGCCGGATCGGAAGAGACTGGTTGAGGGAGATTTTTTGACCTCTCCTGCAGGATTCTCTCGGAAGCCTTGCACTGCAGTGGTGAGGATAGACTCATACATCCTATTGGATACACCGATCCCAGATTCCTACCCACCCCTCATACCTTTTTTCCTTCCAAGAACTTCCTCTCCTTCCTTTTTCTAAAAAGACCTTCGACACAACATCCCCAAAGATGACATATTTATTCTTATTATGAAATATTTTCCTGTATGGAGCTAATGTCAAAAAAAGTAAAATTTATTTTTAACATTTTTATTTTTACCAAAATTATGTAATTCAACTATAAATAAAGATAACCAAAAAAACAGCAGCATTATAATAAAAAATATGTAAAATATAGCAACAAGCATATATTTTAGTATAGTCTACATAATATATGTACAGAACTTGAAAATATAAAAACAGTAGGACTGTTAGTAGTTGTACAGTGAAAACAGACCGCAATACAATAATGTGAAGGTTGTCCAAGAATTAACTACCTTTGCTCGTTGTTTCTCAAAATATAGTGGCACTAGCGTTAGCTCAGACTTTCCCAAAAAACCGATCGGTGATCCGGCTTGGTAGCTGCTTCAGTGCGATCTTTGCGTTCGTTTGAGAAAGACGCTCCGTTGTCGAATCCCGCCCCCTGCGAGGTGCGCTCAATTATTCGCTTTTTCAATTTAGAGGGAGTTAGCCCTGTTGAAGTTCATAAGCTTGCAATTTTAATTCCAGATGTCAGTAAGTCTACCACACAAATGATTTTGAGGGAAAAATGGAGTATGCAAATTAATGCTCGTTGCGCAAATGCGCTCGGATCTCTTCGAACTGTTTTTCCAATCAAGGCGAAACTTTTATGGGTTGAAAAATGGGTTCACCACCTAACCCTACCAAAAAGGCAATGAATGACATGAATTACACCTCTTTCTTCACCTGAAGCAACACATGGACGAAAAATCTTTGGAGACCGACCAGGATGCGGAGGGAGAGTTGATTGCATTTTTGACGGCGGAGTTGAACGATAAGGGAATGAAGACCTGGTTCCACGGCTCACCTAGTGCATTGATCGTAACAGGGACTATGTCTCTATGGCATTATTAATGGAATAAAACTGAAAATAATATAAAATATACTGAATATACTAATAATATATTAGAGACTTGGTCATTATAACAGAAATTATTAACAAAAACACGATTTGAATTACACAATCACAAATTAAAACCATAATTTTTACGGGAAATTCACGCGCATGGTGCATGCATATGTCTAGCCTCTCTTTCGCAGCCAGTTAAAGACATTTTTTACTAGTAATAGTTCAAAACAGAAATTGTACAGTATTTATTAAATGTGTTACTAAAACACTGTTTAACAGAAAGTAACTTCTAACCAGAGAAAGTTTAAGTTCTTTTAACAGAAAGTAACTTCTAAAGAGCGTTTTAATTTTTTTTAAATATTGATTTGGATTCACCAGTCGTTCTTAATATAAAACACGATCCATAACCATTCAAAGACACAGTATCAAATTTCTTTATAATATATTTTTTTGACAAATTAGAGAGGCGTCAGAAATTTACATTTCGAATGAACGTCGTTAGTAAGCTCAAAAATCATTTGTCAAAAAATTAAATAAAGCAAGTACACATTTCTAATATATAATTATTACCGAAATTAGTGTGTTAAATTAATCTAAGGGTAAAAAAAGAAACAACCTACCGGAGAGCTAAAGAAAAATAGAAAATGACAAATGAATGCTTGCTAAAAGCAAATAAAGATCTTATAAAAATAAAATGTGAATGGATGTGGGTAAACTTTCGAAATCACTGGAAAACGATAATAGGAATATTTGTCTCATTTTCCACGCTGATGTGCACATTTAGTCCAGTCAAGGAAGGAGGTGTAGAGTGCGTGAGCAGGACCCTAAGCGATTCCTCCAGAAACTTGTTTAGGGTGCTTAGGGTCTGAACATACTAAAAGTACTGACGTCTAGGTGTGAGCTAGCGGGGGGAGGGGGGCAAGGTCCCAATGTTCGGATTTCCGCTTATATCTCGAAAACGGTGCGTCACAGAGAAATTTTTCTTAAAATAAGTAAAAGCTTGTAAAATTATCTACAAATTTTATTTTATACGTAATTCTCGAAATTTAAGCCGTTTTTAAGTTACACGCTCCACAAATGTAGACATTTTCGAAAAAATCATTTAACCTTACATTTTTCATCAAACATTCCTTCATATCGTCTAAAATATTCATCAAAGAAATACATTTATTTTAAGGAGTTATAAAGAATTTAATTCCCTTTTAGAATATATATATATATATATATATATATATATAGGTTTATGTTACGGCATTTAGTGACTCAATGCGTCCATGAATTACCGGAACATCTTCATCATTGCGACTTACTGGCTCATTTGGGCACTTAGTGGCTCATCGTTTTTTTTTTTTTAAGTCTATCATATCAAACTCGATGAGACGAGTCGAACGGTGTAAAAAAAAATTTTGAGTCAATAAGTGACATTTTTACATGGACCGTTTATGCTCCGATATGCTTTTTTATCAGTAAATATTCATCCATACTTAGGACATCAAATTACATATATTTTTAATCGCATCTACAACTATCATCGCGTGCGACGTTGCCGGACTTTCTCGTCATACAATATCATTCGAACTCCAAGTCGTTTATCAATGCTTTGCAATAATGAACTCAATAGTTAAATTCCTCAGAACCTATTATCGCATGTCATTGCTATGTCAGATTGAATCTTTTTGCGATATGTTATATGTTAGTCGGTATGTTGTACGTTGTATTCTATCTGTATAGGTAGCCAGAATGTCAAGCGCTCGCTGTAGGCTGTAACTAAGAACAGAAATTATATTATAATATTTTGTGAAATGCAAGCGGTTATTCGCGCGCGTTTTTAAAATTGAAGATTGATTTACGAATTGCTTTTTTAATATCGTTTGTGTTTTAAATTGTTTTTGTTTTTATTGTAAGGTTAATTTTATTACGTATTTAAATACACATTTATGTAGTTTTTTTTAATAAATAAAATATTTGCTACGTAATTATTTGTCTTTTGCGTTCCGAAAGCATAGTCAGTTGTAATGTAATGATATCTATATAGGGTTTTCTAAAAATTTCAGAAATATATTAGGTACTCATGTAATATGTTTTCTCATATTTACATACAGTTTTATTAATTTTTTAAAGGGTTTTTTAGTAGAAGGTAATTTTTATAATGGATTATATTATCATATTAAAGAAATCTAACAAGTTTTTCATTTTTAAAAATGCTCTGTATCTAGGTAATTATTTTTACGCGTGACTATTTGTGCGTAATTATTTGTCTCTAGTTGTATTGTAGTAATAAAAAGGTGTTTTATTGTTGTTTTGGTGTATTTTATAAAAAAAAGTGGTGAACAAAAATAAGACCCTTGACTCACAATCCGCAGGTCTTAAATTTTATTTGATTAATTTGTGTTATTTCAAAATTAATTCATTTAAAATAATATATAGTATATTTGCGGCACGCTCCAGAGTGGAAGATACTATCAGTATCGCCCTGGTGTAAGACCACCATTCAGAATTGAAACGTTGCTTGAAAATGGCTTTAGCCGTGTTTAGTGACCAGATCCGAATAGCCAGGTACTTCCCAACCTTCATCTTCCCCACCTCCTACCCCTATCCATTACCTTCAGCCTCATAACATACCACGACCTCCGGATTGTGAGTCAAGAGTCTTACCCACTGGACTGCGGAGATCGTCAAATAAGCCGGACTGCAAGGTATAATTTGATATCCCTTGTTAAATAAAAAAAAAACGAAGGATTCTTCTGTAATGTACAATGCAACATGTTTCGTGAACGATTATAATACAAAGTTAATTGGTTTTAAATTTTTATTATATTATGCTTTTTTTATAATGATTAAGGGAATACAAAGTTATTAGGTTATAAGTAAAAATTTTTATTGTATTTTGCTATTTTTCAAATGATTACACACTTTTTTTTTTACTATGTATAGTAAAATTTTTTGGTTTTAAAAATTCAAAATAAAGAGTTTTTTTTCAAAATGAGCGCTTTTATTTTATCATCTGAACCCTTGAAATGTTGAAAGGTACGTTTGAGACCCGTATTGTAGGAGGGAGGACACACAGAGGCAGGCAAAAATGAGTTGTAGAAATTACCCGTTCTCATGTGACAAATGTCAACCGTCTACAAATGTTGGGCACACGTTTGACGTGTTACCCGACTATGCACCGGTGCCAAAGGGATCAATGACGCTAGTTCCTCGGAGCATCTTCCATTGAAATACCAGTAGAACAAGGACAGCTTTCGCACCAGACGCCTGTGCTCTAATACACACACACCGACACACTAATCTTGGGATTTGTGTGTCGGTGACGGACATATGGGTCTATCTCTTCTACTGCGGTGCAAGGTGATGAGTCGAGAGAGCCAGGCTGAAGAGGTCAAAAGGTCTCCCTCAACCACCCTCTCCCAGATGCGACACCTGGACAAACCATTTGCGGTGGGCGGCCTATTGTAGAGACATTGGTTGTACATCTAGAAAATAATTCAATTAAAATACGTGTATAAAATTGCTGGAAGGTAGGTACCTACCTACACGGAGAGAAATCGATTTTTGCTCTAACGATAAATTAACAGGTCTAATTTTCATAAAATATGGATTTAAGGATATATTATCAATCTGCTTTAATAATGTATCATGACCATCCCGATAAAAACACGGTTTAACGGTATAATGCTTGATAATTTAGCATTACAATTTTAGCAGATATTTTGTACTTCGTCGTAATAATTCACCGTTATTCAGTTTGACATCGTGATATTTATGCAACGCAAACTCACGCAAACTTCACGTCATTCAAATTAAAATGGTGCGCGGTATTTTTGTTGTCAATCATGTTAGTAGTTTTCAACAAACCAATAATCATTCGTTTATTTTCATTATAAAGCAATTATCTCTTAAAATGGATCGAAATTCGACAAACTATTTGTTAGAAAAATTGGGATTGTGAATTATGGAAGCTGGTAAGTTTTGACATTATTTTCAAATAATTCACGTTATAGCAAAGTGTTATAAAATGCGACAAAGACTTGCGATTTTAAACTTAATTACCACAAGAATCATCGGTTTCAGTCATGATAGACGAAAAAATTTGCATTAAAAAATACCATTTTCATTCAAAGTTAAAAATTGCTCATATAAAACATCTCCTTCGCCGCATGTTTTTTTGTATGGATTTGACATTTGCGAAGTTTCGTTTCAAACTAAATACGCATGAATTACTTAATTTACCTAAACTAAGAACCTAATCACCTATTTTGTGTACGTAAATAGTTGTTTCTTTTAGTAATTGTTGATATGAAGTGTGATTTCCATAATCTGTACTTAAAAGTGCTGCGGCGTTTTCACAAATTAATAATTTTACCACTTCAGTTGACAGTTTTATTTATTTGCGTTTATCATTGAGAAACATTAAGTAATATTTCCAAATGTCTTTTGTTTACAGGGTGAGGATCATAGACATATGAATATTGGTGAGGATGCTAGACATTATACGTCAAAATCCTGCATTTTACAAAGGCAAGATGTCAATAATAATACCCGTTGGCGCGTGAAATTGTTACAGGATCAGTCAAATCTAATTGTATACTTCTAATACAGAAGGCAATAATTATGTAAGTGTATTATATTTGTTCAGACGCTTTTCAATGCAATACTTTATGTACCAAGTGAATGTTTTTAAGCTCTGGAAGTAATTACTTAATAAGACAGGAGAGGGGAGCCTTGCTTCTATCAAGTATTAATATTTCCAAATGCCTTTTGTTTACAGAGTGACAATGCTGTTCTTGGACATTATACAGAGTAGACAATCTTGCATTTTATAAACACAAGTTTTCAAAATCAGTTGGCGCAGAACGTGAAATTACTACCGTATTACTAGTCAATTCAATTAAATACTTCTATGGGCTGAAGTTATGTAAGTATATTATATGATATATATATAAATATATAAGTGTAGTAATTTGTTTAGACGCTTTTCAAAGAAAAGGACTTTATGTATCTAATTAATGTTTTTTTTAAGGTTCTGGAGTACTAAGGGGAGAGACGAGCCTTGCTTCAGGAAGGAACGCAGGTGGATTCTTGAGTTTGGCTCAGTTTAAAGAGCCAACAGGTTGTTAATCAGGCAAACATTAGAGATCAACTACCATCCAGAGAAGAACTTATTATTTTTAATTTGTTGTATGTTATTATTGTGAAGCACCTTTGAGGTGATACTGAATGCTGTAGAAATGAGATCCCTGGGGCATATGTATGATCGTGTCATAAACGTGGAGATGGTTAAGGCTGATGTAAGCGTAATGAGTAAGATTAAGAAAGGGACGCTCAGATGGTTTAGGCATGTAGAGCGAATGAACGAGGAAATATGTGTAATAAGAATATATGTATGTCGCTATAAGAAGAATATATGTAGAAGCTAGCAGTCCATAATGGAGTGATGGTACCTACCCTGATGTATGGTAGTGTGGCATTGAACTGGCAGAGGAAGGATGAACGTAGAATGAATGCTGTAGAAATGAGATCCCTGAGGCGTAGGTGTCACACGTACGCCTCACACTGTGGTAAAACTATGTGCAGTCGTGTGAA
This sequence comes from Limnephilus lunatus, assembly GCA_917563855.2. NCBI lineage: Eukaryota > Metazoa > Arthropoda > Insecta > Trichoptera > Limnephilidae > Limnephilus > Limnephilus lunatus. The sequence goes on along the minus strand of OU830595.1, from coordinate 88,753,136 downwards.
AAACGTGGTGATCCGCAAAGAATGCATGGCTGAATAAGTAATGAGTAAGATTAAGAAAGGGACGCTTAGATTGTTAGGGCATGTAGAGCCAATGAACGAGGAAAGGAGTGTAAGGAGAATATATGACGAAAAATGTGAAAGGTAGAAGTCGAGAATGCCCAAGGAAGATATGGCATGACCAAGTGAATCAGATACTTGAGCGGGCCATGTCAAGAGTCAGAATAATAGAATAGCAAGTATGAGACGATGCATACATGTGAACGAGGGAAGGAGTGTGTGCCAAAATAGAGTTGTTTGGCGGTCCGTCTTCTCTGCCTACCCCTACGGGAACGGCTTTCTGGTTAGTTAGTTAGCCTTTGAGGTGATTTTTATCAAAATTACCAATCAAATTATCCAATTTACAGAGCACCTTTATTATGTAGTATTGTTACAACTAGGTCTGTGATACAGAGTTACAGACAGGTTTTGTGAAGGAAGATGTACAACAAGATAAAGATAAAAATAAGTTTGATTATTTATAGAACACAGTCACCTCAAGGACTGTTCAGCGGTAAGACGCTTGGAGTTAAAACACTTGCCGTAATATAAGCAGGGTCATTGCGCTCAATTAGGGATTACATCCGTGAAAAAGTTTTTGTTCCTAGACACCAAGCTGTGAACTACCTCTGAACTGCCCTAAGGTGACAGCTGGCAGCGCTCTATAAAACATCCAACTATATTTATACATGTATTATTATTATTGGAAGATTGAACTTTGACCAGTTCACAAACTGCTTTAAGTTGTGTACTTATGTATGGTATTATAATATGAAATAATTTTACCCACTTAATATTTAGTTATTTGAGATTCGACATTTGTTAAAATATGTAATTTACACGATACGTCATTTATAATTATTGATTAAATATATAATGTATAAAAACTAAACTTCTTTATGAATTATTATGTAACAAACCTTCCCCTTTCCTATCTCCTCACCTCTCCAACCCCTTCAGGCTCACAGCATACTCAAAATGGAATGCTGTAATCCCGCTGGCCCAATGTAAGATATTGTAAGTAGGTATAAGAATGTAAGTATTTTGAATTTGTTACATTTGTTTTATTATATTTTGCGAACTCTCATTTGAATTATCACTACTTGCTGATAGAAGAGATTATAGGACTGCTTGATCATATTTTTAATGATTTTGCTCCAAATGGGCCTCCATGATCCCACTGGCTCATTGGAGGATATTTTATAAGATGGTAAGCATTTTTAATTTGTTTCATTTTAATGATTATTTATGTGTACTGCCATGTTAATTTTACCATTGCTTTCTGACAAAATTATAAGACTTCTTACTTGCATTTTAAATGATTTCGCTGACATTCCATCATTCCAGTCCTAGTGCAGTTTGGACTGGAATGATGAAATGTCAGTGGAATCATTAAAAATACAAGTAAAAAGTCATATACTTATATCAGTACGCAAAGAGCAATTGACAGTATGCATACGGATTAGTACAAGAACTAACAAAATACCAGAAAAACCTAATAAAATATTCGTTTAAGAACGAACTAATTATCAGTATAACGTATAACCTAACAAAATATCAGAAAAACCTAATAAAGTATTCGTTTAAGAACGAACTAATTATCAGTAAATTACTTGCAGAATATCAGTATGAACGTTAGAGTATTCTTATGTATTCGTATAAGAACGAATAAATGGTTAGTAATTGCTGAAAAAATATCAGGAGGACTCAATATTTTCGTAAAAGAACTAACAAAATATTAGTAAACTACTGGTAAAATATCATGAATCACTCTTAGATATTCGTAATTGGAATGCAAAAATATTAGTATTGTCATGCAGACTGTTGAAATTGCGAGCTATCATGATAATTATATTCGTAAAGATTTTGACAGTCCCCGTCCGAATATCTATTGGACTCCGTTTCCTGTTAATTTAAAATTCCAGTTTACACACATTTGAATAAAACTGTATGTAAACATAAAATTAATAAACATATTAAAAATTATAATTTGCAAACCAACCTACAACTTAAAGAAACGCACGAATCAATGAACAAATTATAAATTTATTTCTAATAAGTTTATTCATAATTTTTCGAAAACACTAATAAAACTAAGATAAAATAATTATGTAGCAAATAAAAAAAACTACATTAATATGTATTTAAATACCTAATTTTATTTATGATAATAGTAAAATAACCCTTAACACAAAAAAAAAACCGTAAACACCAAATAAATAACAATATTAATTAGCAAATCATACTTCAATTTTAAAAAACCGCGCCAAAAATCAAAAACGGCCGCTAGAAATAATAAATATGAGAATAAATGTCCGAATATTAATTTCCGAAGCATTTATTTCTAATAAGTTTATTCATAATTTTTCGAAAACACTAATAAAACTAAGATAAAATAATTATGTAGCAAATAAAAAAAACTACACTAATATGTATTTAAATACCTAATTTTATTTATGATAATAGTAAAATAACCCTTAACACAAAAAAAAACAACCGTAATCACCAAATAAATAACAATATTAATTAGCAAATCATACTTCAATTTTAAAAAACCGCGCCAAAAATCAAAAACGGCCGCTAGAAATAATAAATATGAGAATAAATGTCCGAATATTAATTTCCGAAGCATTTATTTCTAATAAGTTTATTCATAATTTTTCGAAAACACTAATAAAACTAAGATAAAATAATTATGTAGCAAATAAAAAAAACTACACTAATATGTATTTAAATACCTAATTTTATTTATGATAATAGTAAAATAACCCTTAACACAAAAAAAAACAACCGTAATCACCAAATAAATAACAATATTAATTAGCAAATCATACTTCAATTTTAAAAAACCGCGCCAAAAATCAAAAACGGCCGCTAGAAATAATAAATATGAGAATAAATGTCCGAATATTAATTTCCGAAGCATTTATTTCTAATAAGTTTATTCATAATTTTTCGAAAACACTAATAAAACTAAGATAAAATAATTATGTAGCAAATAAAAAAAACTACATTAATATGTATTTAAATACCTAATTTTATTTATGATAATAGTAAAATAACCCTTAACACAAAAAAAAACCGTAAACACCAAATAAATAACAATATTAATTAGCAAATCATACTTCAATTTTAAAAAACCGCGCCAAAAATCAAAAACGGCCGCTAGAAATAATAAATATGAGAATAAATGTCCGAATATTAATTTCCGAAGCATTTATTTCTAATAAGTTTATTCATAATTTTTCGAAAACACTAATAAAACTAAGATAAAATAATTATGTAGCAAATAAAAAAAACTACACTAATATGTATTTAAATACCTAATTTTATTTATGATAATAGTAAAATAACCCTTAACACAAAAAAAAAACAACCGTAATCACCAAATAAATAACAATATTAATTATTAGCAAACCATACTTCAATTTTAAAAAACCGCGCCAAAAATCAAAAACAGCCGCTAGAAATAATAAATATGTGAATAAATGTCCGAATATTCATTTCCGAAGCATTTATTTCTAATAAGTTTATTCATAATTTTTCGAAAACACTAATAAAACTAAGATAAAATAATTATGTAGCAAATAAAAAAAAACTACATTAATATGTATTTAAATACCTAATTTTATTTATGATAATAGTAAAATAACCCTTAACACAAAAAAAAACAACCGTAATCACCAAATAAATAACAATATTAATTAGCAAATCATACTTCAATTTTAAAAAACCGCGCCAAAAATCAAAAACGGCCGCTAGAAATAATAAATATGTGAATAAATGTCCGAATATTAATTTCCGAAGCATTTATTTCTAATAAGTTTATTCATAATTTTTCGAAAACACTAATAAAACTAAGATAAAATAATTATGTAGCAAATAAAAAAAACTACATTAATATGTATTTAAATACCTAATTTTATTTATGATAAGAGTAAAATAAACCTTAACACAAAAAAAAAACAATCGTAAACACCAAATAAATAACAATATTAGCAAATCATACTTCAATTTTAAAATACCGCGCCAATAATTAAAAACGGCCGCTAGAAATAATAAATATGTGAATAATCATTTCCAAAGCAACATCCGACCTCCGACCAGTCCAGTCAACCTACCAACATAATATGTGTGCTTGCATACGCATACTTATATTGGTGTGTGTAACATTAAACTTGGCAACATAGCGTGAAGCGGTAAGTGCGTTCTTAAAATAGATGAACGAATGCACGTTATTTAATGATAATTTTTTTTAATATATAAACATAACTTTTGATTACATATTATAGCTGACCATATTTTAAACAAAATTTAAAAGACAGCATGTTAGTACTTCATCTACGTAAGTATATATTACATGCGAAAGAACGAGCTACTTAAGTGGCTTCTTCTATGATGAGCCACAGAATGTGGTATGACATAAATATATATATATATATATATGCAAATGCAAATTGATCTCAAACCGGTCAACATTTACAGCAATTTTAAGTTTTTTCGTAAAATTTTGTCATGAGATAATTAAAATTTTCATTATAAAATACAATTTAAAATTTTTCAAGTGATATTATTTTTTTCTACTTTCTTTAAAAATTGGCTTTAAACTGTGGTCACACGTATTATTAGGCGAACGAACAAAATGTGTGTCAGTAATGAGATAAAACCAGCTTTGTCTGAAAATGATATTTTACGAAAAAACTTAAAATTGTTGTAAATATTTACTGGTTGGAGATTAATTTGCATCTAAATATATATATATAATTATATTATAAAAGTAAATTAAATTCTTTACAACTTTTTTAATGTTAATTTATTTTCTTTGTTGAATATTTTAGACGACATGAAGGAATGTGTGATGAAAAATGTGAGGTAAAATGATTTTTTTCAAAAATATCTACGTTTGTAGAACGTGTAACTCAAAAACGGCTGGGATTTCGAAAATTACATAAAGAATAAAAGTTGGAGATGATTTTATGAGCTTTTACTTAATTTCAGAAAATTTTCCTCTGCAACGTACCGTTTTCGAGATATAAGCGGAAACCTGAAAATTGGGACCTCCCCCCACCCCTTAACTCACCACCTAGACGTCAGGACTTTTAGTATGTTTACACCCTAAGCACCCTAAACAATTTTTTGAAGGAATCGCTTAGGTTCCTGCTCATGCACCCTAAAACCTTTTGGATCATTCATTGACTGGACGAACTTGTCTTAAGCAAAGTAGATTCAGAATCAAATTGAATTTGAGGACGATTTACGCAGATTATTGTTTATAAATTAATATGTTCGTAAAAAGAAAAATAAATAAGTTAAAAATAGAAGAAAAAGTATGGTAAAAAGCTTCTGTTCCCGTGGTGAAATTTGAGTCCTCAGTTTTCCGCTTCTACCACGAATTTCCTGACACCGTGTGTACAAGGTAATGTTGCATGTCTATAATTTGCGCAACGTTGGGTATTAATGCTAGTAAATTATTGTTCATAATTAGGTCACCGTAATGTACCACGGGTTTCCCGCCACCGTGTATATGTCGCAGGCAAACCGTAAAATCAGGCCGTTCTTGATGCGTCTGAGGCACTTCACGATCTGCTGCCAGGCACTTCACGAAGTAACTAGGCGCACCATGATCTGCCTGATTTTACGATCGACCGCCGACATATATAAGGCAATGAAGTATGCGTGTAACTCGCGCAACGCCGGGTATGCAAGTAAATTATTGTTTATAATTACCACGGTAATAACAATGAACCTGTCACCGTAATGTACCACGTATTTTTCGACACCTTGTATATGTCGCAGGCCAATCGTAAAAACAGGCAGATCACGATGCACCTCAGGCACATCACGATCTGCCGCCATTTCACGATGCAGCAGATCATGATGTGGCTAGGCGCAACATGATCTGCCTGATTTTACGATCGGCCTACGACATACATATGCAAGGTAATGTTTCGAGCGTATTATTCGCACAACGCCGGGTATTAGTGTTAGTGAATTATTGTTTATAATTACGTCACCGGAATGTACCACCGGTTTCCCGCCACCGTGTATATAAGGCAATGTTGCTTGCGTGTATTAATGCTAGTAAATTATCGTTTATAATTACCGCGGTAATTACAATTGAATCGGTCACCGTAATGTACCACGTATTTCCCGACACCGTGTACCTATACACGGTAAGGCTGGGTAGTATTGCTAGTTTATAATTTCCGCGGTATAAACGGATAAATCGGTCACCGTAATATCCATGAATCACAATGTATTGAAGTTATTACCCATTTTCATTGATCAAATATACTTTGTCGAAGCCCATTTACGCGTACATAATAATATATATATATATAATAAAAATTTGAATTGCACATACCGATGAAACTTTACAGTCATTATTTACTTTAGAATGTTGATTCTTTTCTCTAAAAATTAAACAACATGTTATAAAAAATACACAATAAATCTGACAGATTCGTTCCAACGACCCTGTAGCATATAAGGTATGTACAACGTAAATTGATAATTAAATATTACTAATCTTTGTTTTTTCTCGTTATATTTCTCCCAGTTATGTTTTTGGTGTGGTAATTTTGATTTTTTTATGAAAGTTCTCTCTTTATTGATTTTTCTCCCCATTTTAAGCGGACGAATAAATTTAAAATGTTATGAACTGGACCGGCGCGGACAACACGACCGCTCGCTGCCGTGAATCGGCAGCATAAATAAACCAGTCATTAGATTGATAACTTCCTGCTTTTTGCTCAGACAAAATTTCAACGCTATTTCACCATAGATACGCCATAAATGTGACAACTTTTTTTTTTTTCCTCGCGGTATGACGTCGTAGACACCATCGACAAGAATAGAGGAAACAATAAAAGGCTCGACCATAAACAATATAATCATCTTTCAGTACCTACCCAATTTTTTTAGCCTAAAATATTATTTTAAAAATAAAATGGAATGTCATAATAAATGAAAACTCAATAATATGTTTTAATATTTTATTATAAACAGGTAAAAACAGGAAATACAATAATACAAGAAGAAGGAAATACAAGGGCATGTAGAGCGAATGAACGAAGAAAATAGTGTAAGAAGAGTATACGACACATTTGTGAATGGTAAAAGAAGACGGGGACGCCGGAGGAAGTGAATCAGATACTTGAGTCGGGCCATGTCAAAAGTCAGAATAATAGGAATGTATGAGACAATGTATGAATGTGAGTGAGGCAAAGGGTGTGTGCCAAGACCGAGTTGTTTGGCGGTCCGTCCTATTTGCCTACCCCTGCGGAGAAACGGCGTGATGGTTAGTTAGTTAAAAACAGGAAATACAAGAATAACCAACTAACCATCACGCCGTTTCACCACAGGGGTGGAAAGACAGGACGTTCCGCCAAACAACTCGGTCTTGGCACACACTCTTTGCCTCATTTACAAATCGACACATACATACTATTCTGACTCTTGACGTGGCCCGAGGCAATATCTGATTCACTTGATCGTGTCAGGTCTTCCTCTGGCATCCCTGAGTTCATCTACCACTCACATCTGCGTCATATTACTTACATTCCATGCTTCGTTCATTAGCTCTACATACCCATATACATATCTGGGGGTCTCTTTCTTAATCTTACTCATTACGATTAGCCTCGCATTCTTTGCGAATCTCCACATTTCTCACATGATCATAAATAATAATATTTTAATGATCTGCATAGCGCCAGTTTTGTAAAAAAATCACCTCAAAGGCGCTCTGCACAAACTTATAAATAAAGTAGAAAACCACTTTAACTTATAGCAAAAAATTTCATCCACCGGTTCAGCGATCACTGATATGAAACTATACTCGTACATTCGTTTTGACCAATAAACGCTATGCTGCGTAAAATATACACATATAGCTTTCATTATACTCAGTACAGGCAGAAAGGGACTATACAAGATTTTATCACACATACGCCTCGGGGATCTCATTTCTACAGCATTCAGTCTACTTTCATCTTTCCTCTGCCAGTTCCTCACTGCCATACATCAGGTACAGTACTGACTTCACTTCTTTGGACTTTTCAGTTTTTTTGTTAGCGCCAACGCCATTCAATCCTCCATTAATAGTTACCCGCATTTACCCTTCTTTCAATAACTCTATCAACCTTCCCATATCTTGTAAACATACTTCCCATGATATACAAAGTCATTCACCCGCTCAAGCATTCATCATTCACAACTGTATTACAAACTGTTTTTGTACTCTCTCTACTGACAAAAATATAAAGTACAAATAGAAAAGGCGTACTGAGAATGTGTCGTTCTTGTCGAGTTCTGGTGGAGACTCTTCCTTCTTGTGTTCTCTCAAGGACAGCGGTGCCAGGAAGTGGTGGAATAAGTCAGCCCCCAATCTCCCGGTATGACACCACAACGTTACTGAAGGAAATGAGTGTACTCCAGCATTTGTAGTCTCCGCCAGCCTGCCAGCTGTAGGGGTAGAAAGTAGGCAGCCTGACACTATATCCGTCACTTTGGTGTTTCGAGCTGAAAGTATTAGAAAAACTCGTGAGATAGGTACATAAAGACAGACAGATCAAAACAAAACATTATAAATACGTGAAAACAAGATTAAATTAATGTACCTATGACACTATGAAGTGATTGTAATTATTCGCTAAAATAGCCGTACGAAATGAGCTTAAAATTCCATATAAATAATCAACATAAATATTTGTACCTGGAGGTTATGAATTCACGACGATTATGCATTCAATCGCAATGTGCCATTTCACGATAGTATTATCCAAAAACACATGCACGAGTTCTCAAAATCGGGTAAACAATGTATTCAAGTCTGCTAATTCCACACCACGCTGATATTTACATGTTTAAAGTTTTAGATTGCGCTCGGGTAAATAAAGCGTGATATTTTTAAGAGCGACCATTTTGGATTATACTGGATAACTGGATTATACACTGATACACATACACATTACACATACGCATAGCTGTCAAGCTTTCCATTGGTCCTCGCGGTATGACGTCACGCAGTCACAGAAATTTACCATTTTTGAACTCGGTTGAAGAAATGAAGCGGAGTTATACCCCCCTGATCGGCAGATACTAAGAGTTTTGGCTAGCGCCGTGCGCGTCAAAATACAGAATAAAATATTCACAAAAGCGTGTCGCAAATTCAACAGAATTATATACTCGAGAAAATATTTTTGGTTAAAAAATATTTTTAATATTTCAATAACGTCTTAAGTTAAATTTCTGTGTTAAAAAATCCGAGAGAAATCAATTTGTACGTGTGTAATAAATAAGTCAAGTTGTAGTATTTTCGGCACAAAACGGGTGCTTGGATTTTTATTTTAATGAATTTATTTGAAATTAAATTAAAATTCTAAATCATATTTTACCTAGATAATGAACAGTTTTATAATACTGTATTACTATTTGGTATGATATATGTATTGTATAATAACTTTACTCGTTTGAAAATTAACAAATATTGCCATCGACCAACAGTAAAACTATTTTTTTATTAAAAAAATGTTAACTTTTTCAAAATTTAAAATATAAGTTTACCACATAAAATAACGATCTTTCGAAATCAATTTATCGTTTTTCTGTAAAAAGCTTCGACACGTCTATGAGCTCATTCAAAAATGTCATTTTTCAGCTTTGCCTGGTTATTAACTCTTAAGTCATGTGGCAGTCCATTCCAGGTTTTAGGTCCTGACACTCCGAAAGCGCGTTCACCGAACTTAGTATCTGGTGTGCGCTTTTGTTCCTTTAACCTTCCGATAGCTATAAAAAGTCGTCAGGTTTCCCATATAAATAAAATCCTATATTTATGTTTATCCGAGACACTATCTAGATTAAAAATAAATTCCTTAAGAACTTTATAATCATTTAAAAGATAAAAGCCAAAAATATTGGAAAAAAATAGTTGAAAATAATATTGTTAAGTCTGAATTTGAAATATGAGTTCGACAAAATGACGTAAATAAATAGGTACGTTCTGTCGCGGTAATCTTGGGTTCGATTCCCAGTTGCGACCGTTTCATTTATAAAAAAAAATTATTGTTTTTAGAAATTTCGGAATAAATTGCTATGCCCTGAAAAATCTAATGAATAGTTATACGGAGGCATTAATTTGGCTTTAGGCCTCTAGCCTGTTTTAATGTCGATAGTAGTTGCTTTAATGGTGACGCACAAAGAAATCTGCGCTGCAAGCGATCGTGTTGGTTATATAAATATAATATTCCGATATAGGCTTCCTGGAAATCCAAGCCCGAGACGGCTCAATCCGGTAATTGGATAAAATGGAGAAACCTCGGTCAAGCACGAAGCTCTGCAAGCGAGGTGGCGTACATGGCTGGCTTCACCAGGCGGCCAGGTAAGCACTGTGACTGTGGGCAATAAGCAAAGGTAAGTCCGGCTCAGCCACTGGTCAGGTGGTGAGGCTAGGCTATCACCACGTGACGGCTGCAGCCGGCTTTCGACTGCCGCAGCCACAACTGCAACTCTCGTCATTAACTTGCATCGCCATCGTTGACGCTTGAGGGCAATTCACTACATTATCAATGTTTAGTATACTTAAATATAACCGTTTAAATGGACAGTAGTGTGGCAATATGATAAAAAAATAGATAAGGCAAAGCACATCATAATAAATATCACCCACATATACCACAACATAAAAACACATTATCTCCCTTAAACTTCGCTTTTTTGAGACAAAATGTCTGGGTCCCGAAGTATTAAGCGGAGTCGCTCCACGGGCTGAATGTATTATAGAGTTTTTTGAGCTTGATTTGTTAAGCTTTTGTTTTAGCTTTGCTAGAAAAAATGTTCAACTTCGAGGATTGTATGATTATATACTTACTAGAATCATCCCTTATTTGATTGTGGAGTGTATTCTTTGACACATAGTCACGTTTTCATCCCCTTAGTACGTGACGTATTTTATAAACCACCCGTAAATACCATTTTCCTTTCTTATCCAATCATCTCGATAAAGTGATAATGATTTAGCTGAAGGAGGAGGTACGGAATTGACCCCCGAATGGTCATTGAACTCCTTCTCCCGTACTTGGCCTTGTGTGTGTAGAGTGTAGAGTAGATGCAGCCAGTTCCTTCCGCTTTGTCGTCGGGGACAATTATTCTCTTTTATTGATGGTTTAACGTTCTACACCTTCTATTCAACACAATACTCTACAGAAATTATTTTTGTGAAGTCCGTTAGTAATATCTACTGGATGGTGTAGAAATGAAATCTTTTAGACGTGAGACCGTGTGCCATCATTTTTTTTTTACAATAACTCCACACAGGAGTGTGTCATCTTTAAAGATGCTGTGTGGAGGGTCTTTTTGAGGAAAGGAAGGAGTAAACATGGGTCTTAAAGAGACCTATGTTGTAGGAGGGAGGAAACACAGAGGCCGGCAAATCGTTCCACAGCCGAGCTGTTGAACTCAAGAACGAGTCGTAGAAACGACCCGTTTCCATGTGACTTAATGTCAACCGTGTACAAATGTTGGGCGCGTGTTTGGCGTGTTTCCCGACTATGCACCGGCGCCGAGGGGATCAATGACGCTAGTTATTCGGAGCATCTTCCATTGTAATACCGGTAGAACAAGGACAGCATTCCCACTGACGCCTGTGCTCTAAAGATTGCAATACGTCTGTTAAGATGGGAGAATCTATCAAACGGACCGCTCGTTTCTATCATACAACGAACGAAGAAATCAGAAAATAGTGAAAGGGATGCTTACCTGGTTTTCTTAATTAAAAAAAAAAAAACAGTGAAATAACCCTTTACGGAAACTGGTCGCGAGACATCAATAAATAAAATTAGAAAAAATATTTTTTCACTTAAACGATGGTTATAATTTTACCGACACTAACAAAAAAATGCATTTTACACAAATAACAAATTAAAAAAATTCATCCTCAATAACAAAGACAGCGACATCAAAACAAAAAAATCGGGCGTTTATAAACTCGATTGTAAAGATTGTAATAGCTTTTATATAGGTAGAACAAATAGAAATTTTGAAGTAAGGGTTAAAGAACATCTCAGGGCATTAAATGGCAACAGCGAGTCTGAATTCGCAGATCATTTAATAAAAAATAATCATAATTTTGACAAAAACCATGGACTTAAAATATTACATACAGGCTATAAGGCATCACAGATAAATAATTTAGAGATTTTAGAAATTAGAAAAAATGTTAATAATAAAGCAGACATAATTAATAAGCAGCAAATTTTTATAAACCCTCTTTTGAACCTCTTCCCACTTAACCGGTCTTTCCCTGCTAATGGCTTTGAAATCCCTAATTGATAAACTTTCCCCACTCTTACCCCTCCTCCTCCCTCCTACCCTTTCCTTCCATGTGTCATCTATATTTAATTTTTAAGTTTAGTATACGTTTGATCCTGATGAAGTAAACATTGTTTACGAAACATGTTGATTGTGTACCAATAAAAGTGATGTAAACAAAGTTATTTGTCTTTTTATTAAAAAAAAAATGTACCCTAATAATATAAATTAATGCGATGGGCACGCTTTTGCAACCATTTGTTGAACATTGCCTCTATTTTCGAGACATAGTATGAGGTCATTTTCCAATTTATTTTGTTTCTATATTTCGTTTGTCGTATCAAAGGAAGAAAGTGCGCTTATGCAAAGTCCTGATATTTTTGAAAAGTTACAGCCACAAGCAACCCCCGGCCCCCGGCCCGCAATGTCGCGCGGCTCCGGGCTTTCCCTAAATAAAATTTCAAAAAAATTGCGGTAAAAATATGTAAAGGAATAGGTACCTACCTAGAAATGCATAGGATTCCTTTACGTTCGAATTTTAAATAGGTGTTGTCATGGAGACAGAAAATGATTATTGTTTTGTTGTCTGGCTGGGTAGTACAGATTGAAGTAATAAGAAGATTGAAAAATAAGTTTATAATTAAAAAGTGATATAATACTTTGAAGACGGACAAATAACTTTAATTGTAGTTTCTTTGTCAGCAAAGCAACTCATGATATTTGTATGTCACATTATTAATAAAAAAATACAACAAATAGACAAATTGTCTTATAAATATTAAAAAGTTTTTTTGTTACATATTCTAAAAAGGACAGAATTTCGTGGTTACTTAAGCCTCGGCAACCCGAATTTCTACCGATTTCTTACATATCTCCCTTAAAAATTTGAAGGTTTTAAGCTCTTAAAAAAATATATGTTATTTTTGAAGATAATGTCTAGATGCTGCCCACGTCGAAACGCAAATTATATGCAATTCCCTCGATATAAAAAAATCGCTCGATAGAAAAAAAAAGGTCCAAAAATTATTAAAAATAAGTCTGTTTCTATAATTTTATAAATTATATTTGTGAAAAAATTCACAATGTTTCTTTAAATGATACTTAAAGATGCTCCCATGTTCCCATATTCGTAATTAGTAATTACATATCTCCCCATCTTTTTTTTGAGCGCGGATGCGGCGCTTTGAAAGTTTTGAAAACCGCTGCTCTGCGCCTATAATTTATTCAAAAGCTGCCCACGTATTGGAGAAATATGCACATATAATTGTTTGTGGCGATATCGATCCGGCTAACGGACGACTTCATTGCTAGCGAGAATGAGGATGTCAAAACGGTTTTCTCAATTATTCAGTATTGAGGTTGATGAAATAATAAAGATGATTCGTTCCACGGCATTCTATCGTTTCTCTTTATCTAAATTGTAAAGCGTAAAATTGCTGTCTCACTAAACACCTTTGAAAATTGCGCTCTCGCTTCCTTTCTAGGTTGTGCTGTCTGGGCTACTTTAAAGGTCATCTCAGCCATTTTCAGCTTGTAACGTAATTTATTTATTTATTTATACTGGGTTATACAGATGTTTACATTTACATGAGAACAATCCAGTTATAAAACTCAGTTATTACACAATTATAAAAATCTACAATTACGTACAATTAAATACAAATAAATACAATTAGAAAAACAAAAACAGTCATTGCTGTCATAACCTACGAATCCTTGACAAGTCCATTTAATTGTCAACAAATAATAACAGATGCCATATTGCAGAATCATATTTTTCAATTGATCAGTTTATTAGATTTAAAAAAAATTTTACACTCGGGCGATGTCGAGTTTCGAGCTGTACATTACAATATTTATTACTGTTGCTTCCAGTTAACCTACGAATTTATATGAATGTACTTAACATTTTAACACTTCAGTGACGAGCAACTTTTAAGCGAAAAGAAAAGTAAACATATTAATATGATTCAAATGAATTATTTTGCCAGGTTGGGTGTACGAATCTTAAAGTAAATATAAAAAAAAACCCCAAAGAAAAAGTACATAATAGAATACCTTGTTAATGTATAGTTTATAAAAGTATTTGTTGTGAGGTGTACTGACATTTGTTTGGTACAGGAGTGCCCAGTCCAAATCGTTTGGTGGATCAAAAAATATTACTGAACTTAGGTTAGGTGGAAGGGGGTTGGGGGGAACAGTGCTAAACTGACTATATATATTATATATGTGCCTATGTGTGTCCTTTGCACTCAACCTCCACTTATTAAAATTAGATTAGTTGCATTCGATCTACCGAGAGATGTGCGGAAAAAATGTACCGGTTGAAAATAAATCCCTAGTGCGGCCATGCGTCTGGCACTTTCAAGCAAAAAAATTAGTACAATTGTTGATGTTTTCAATTTTTAAGTAATCTAAATGCTCGTGATCCCAATTGCAAAAATGGCCTTTGAAACGGCAGACCAAAGACTTTTATGTGATAAATTTAAATGTCATCTGAATCACTCCTCACAGTGTAAACAATTCTGTTCTGATTTAACTAAATAAAAATAATAAACTAATGTAATACACCACATAGTTTATATAACATTTAACTGATAAAACAATAACCTCGACATTATTAATTTGCTATTTCATTGTTCTTCGACCATGCCAATTCACAATAAAACATAGCTGACAGAATTGTCATTATCACGCACGGATTATAAATTAAATGTTTCCATTTCCTCGGACGTGACTCAGGAGTCGCTTCTGCTAACTGCATACCGCTGCAACTGCAACTAAAGGTCATCCATCACCAGCAGCAGTGTTACTTGCCAGATAGTGTATTTATACATTTTGTCATTCCTTTATTCCAGACCTATAGAGGTGTACCGCTAATAATTCCGTTTTAACTCTTTCTCAAAAACGATGCTTGTAACTGAAATCTGAAAGAGATGTTTCAACGAAACTCTTAGTCAGTCAGTGGTAGGAAAATAGAATATGTACATGCTACGGTAAAGTCAACGGTCAACACCGGTACTGCTAGCTGTTAGTTGCCAGATAGTGTATTTGTACATTTTGTAATTCCTTTATTCCAGAAGTATAAAGGAGTACCTCTGCCTTACTGACAATCACGTATCAGGGTGTTAAGAGGAAACGCGGGCGTCGAGAAATATGAATGATAGGTATATTACAAAACTGTCGCTGTCCCTTGCTCCTCCCACCCCCGAATATTGAGCGAAAAGGACGAGAGCGGAGGGAAGGTTCAAAATGAATTTGACAAGGAACTTGTACGCTCATTTATTCGTTCGATGCATCTAGTAGCGCCATCTCTCGGGCCTGCTAGTAGCCGTTTTCAGAGAAACGCATGTTTGCGTTGTGTGTTACCAAAAGTTTATAGAATGCATTGTCACCGACAAAAAGTCTGTCTGCCGAGTTTCAGTCAGAGTTCAGTTTTTGGTCGGAAGTCGGAAAGTGGATACCACAAATCGAATTTTAAATTGGTGTAATAATTAATTTTAAAG
Source organism: Limnephilus lunatus (assembly GCA_917563855.2). Lineage (NCBI taxonomy): Eukaryota > Metazoa > Arthropoda > Insecta > Trichoptera > Limnephilidae > Limnephilus > Limnephilus lunatus. The sequence goes on along the minus strand of OU830595.1, from coordinate 88,737,285 downwards.
AGATACGTGGCAACAGAATTCTCAGAGGCAGACCCAAACAACGCCGCATTGCTTTACTGCTAACTATGCATGAACGCAGTCCCATGCCTCCCTTAAAAACTCCGTTGTAACCTCTCTTTCTGTTGCACATGTCGTTTGTGAGAAAAAAGAGGTGACGATAGAGGTATCAGCGATACGCCCATGGATGCAAATAAATGCACACGACGCACTGGTTCTTGCAAACGTTCTTTGCATGCATATAAAACTCTTTGTGTACGTTCCCTTGTGGGTCTTGTGGGAGGATTGCAAAACTTATTCCAAGCCGGACATCGAGCGCAGTTCTTTGTTGTGAGAACTCGCAAAAACGCTAAACACGCTAAAACGATAATATTATTTTTGCAGCATTTCCATGGTGTAGTATTTATTTACTACAAGGGTAAACACTAAACATTCTACAGGGGTAAATTACCCAACATTGGGTAAAAATTTAAATCTCCTGGCTAATAGAAATAAAATATAACTAACTAACCATCACGCTGTTTCCCTGCGGTGGGAGGCATGGGACTGCGAAACAACTCGGTTTTGATAAACACACCCTGCCTTATTCACATTCATCCGTCGTCTCGTACGTACTTTCCGGTTATTCATCCGAACTGCTGTTATCGGCAGTTTTAGTATAATCTTCATAATTAGTTTCTGAGCTTTAAAAATCGATTTAATGGCGGTAGCGTTTGTTCCTCCCCAGGCTATAATACCGTACCCGATTAAAGATTGACATAGTGCATTGTAAATTGTTTTGAGTTGATTAAGTCAAGAAAGTGGCGAGTATGTCTAAGGAAGTATATTGATGATTTTCTAAGTTTCTTTGCTGTAGTGATAATATATATGTTCTTTCCACTTTAAATTACTGTCAAAAATAATACCCAAGTATTTGATTTTCGTCACCCGTTAATTAAAATATAGAGTTTCAAAAAAATTTATGTGTTTTTATGATAAATATTTGTATAGCTCAAACGTGCAAAAGGTACATAAGCAATCAGTCTGGTATTATTCCTCACACCAAAGTCTAATATGCACAAATATATTTTCCGGTAATTTCACAAGTTCCCCGTAGTTATATGCGCTTGACCTTGACTCAGGAGTTTGCGGGATCGATTCCAGAGTACTTGTACGTGTGCAATTAATAATACAACGAGCCTTATTAAAAACGGATTTTTAAACTTTCCACGTAATGTTTTTGAGTGACCAGTCGATGCTTACTAAAAGAGGTTTTAGTAAGTTTCGGGTATATGTGGTGGGGGTTTAACCCCCCGCGAAAGACCTCAACTGCATAACGGTGGATTTGGTCTAAACGAGCAAATGCTCATTCTAGTCTCCTCTTGCAAATTGTTTTGGTGCAGACAGTATTATAGAGCATATTCTTTCGGTGCTCCGAAATTTTTAGAATGCTCATTCGTTTGAAGTAAACGCCGCAAGTACGTCCGAACAGTTGCTTAGGGGGCATTCATTAATTACGTGAGCAGTTTTCAGCTTCCAATGTAGACCCCCCCCCCTTTGGTGAGGTTTGAAATTTGGGCCAATTCGTATATTCTTTTCAAGTAACATGAGATTTTGCTAGACCCTCTCCCCCCCTTTTGAGCTCACGTAATTAATGTATGCCCCCTTAGGGATTTTTTTTTTACATTAACTCCACACAGGAGGCCCTGAGGAAAATAATTTCCCACAGGGCCTATGGCATCTTTGAGGATGCTGTGTGGAGGGTCTTTTTGAAGAAAGGAAGGAGTGAACATGGGTCTTAAAGAGACCCATGTTGTAGGAGAGAGGAAACACAGAGGCCGGTAAATCGTTCCACAGCCGAGCTTTTGAACTCAAGAAAGTGTCGTAAAAATGACCCGTTCTCATGTGACTAATGTCAACCGTGTACAAATGTTGGAAAGGGCTTAGAGTATTCCATGAGTATTCTTCGTGTTTGGGGTGCGATCGCTCCTTAAAAGTGTTCATGGACTTAGGTCAACTTTTTTGTACTAATTATGGATTGAAGTAATGAAAAATGTCTTCAAATATACATATAGAAGCGTACCGAGATGTCTGTGAGAACCAATTTATGGAAATTATAAAAATTATATCTATTGTTATTATTTTAATTAAATTCGTCAGCCACCAACGTCTCTTTTTTCTTTTGCGATAATTGAGTCATAACGATAAATGCAGCACTTGAAATCACTGTCGGACATGGTGTAGTGAACTCTACCACTGATTGTTGAAGAATGAGCAATAAGCATTCGATCGCCTCGTGTAAACATCCCTAGAGTATCTGCAAGAATTCTAGTTCTTGTTGTTCTCGCTCCTGTTCCTTTGTATTATTTTGGTGTAAATGGTAAAAAAGGGTTTACCGTTTACACTAAAGATCAAGAATGCACGCTCTTGTTCCAGCTCTAGCTCTATGCTCGTCTGGTCTAAACCCACCTTGACGCTGCCCATTCATCTATTTTGAAAGATACAATGAACAATAACAGTACTTGTAGCTTTATTTTAGCCGCAAGGTCCTGTTGCTTTTATTGGGTTTCGCCCCCTTTCCTATTGACGTGTTCAGTCAGAATGTGTTAATTGTTTCCTTTGATTGACCTCTCAAATATGACTGTCCCAAACATAATACTCTCGACCACCATAACACGGGCATCAGCCTAGCATAGTGGTCGAAAAATCCACTAATGTAACCCTATTTTTGTATTTAATGAATAAAGAAAAATTGTAAAAAAAAACTGTATTTTTAACGGATAAAAAATTACATAACCTGGCGTGGCCGTATAATCCCATACAACCGTCACATATTTATTATAAAGGTCACGTCCACATACATTGAGGTTATGTCTCTCGTGTAGGACTAAGTATTCGTGGGTGACCAGCCAACTCAAAATGAAACCAACTCAGAATCACCTCAGAAAGGTAATTAAGAGTGATGATAAAAAATATAAAAAAATTGGTTAAATAGGTTAGTTTAGGGTTACCGGCTATCTTAAAATTATCTTTTCATAGCTTTTAATGACCTTTCTGAGGTAGTTCTGAATTCGTTTCATTCTGAGTTGGCATGGAACCGTATAGTGTACGTACATAATATCTTACGCCTTCGTTAATCTACGACACTAGAGTTGTATTGTTGGCTTAAATACTTAAATGGTACGGGATAATGAAACTCTATGGCGTGCTAAACCGCCATTAAAAATAGCATTTTTTGCATTCACTATCAGAAGAGGTAAAAATGTGTTGAATGGTCTATGAAGAAACCTATAAATCGCAGGGAAGGAAATATACGAGAACCTAGAGTTTTTATGAAATAGTCATTATTGTAGTCTACTTCTGGTGCAGAAGAGGTTGGCTATTATAAGGGCAATCTTTACCCTACCCTGCACTGTCTCCTGTCACGTTTCGAAGCCATGAAGTAATGTCCACGTTTTCTATCAATCCTCCACGAATCCCTAGTTTCAATTGGATTATCTTGTTTTGTCACTCCTGACGATGAAACGAAGCTATTAGAATTTTATAATATCTTATAAGTTTACCGCTGGGCCACTGGACTCAACATCTAATACAGACTAATAAACCGAAACCACCCAACTGCACTAAAAAACTCTAATACATATATTTTATATTTATTTCTAAAAAAAGTCGCAAAATATATTTATAATTTCTTCATATTGTCCATTATATTAAATTTTATCATGTAAATGAATTCCTCAGCACGGGAAATCCCAGTGAGGATACCATTATCTCTGTTTATTACAAAAAAGGGAAGATAATAAAACATTTATGATTATAAAAAAAAACGGCAATTGCATCAACGCTACCGATCACAGGAGGCGACGGCAAATCAGTCAGAATCAGTCCACAACCAATCTCGCTGCAATTAACACCTTATTTTTATCCTACTACAATTTCACAAGTTTTGGCCACTCGATGAAAACTTCAAAATTACTCTAACCTCAGCACCCTACATCTACATCGTTATTGTGTTATGTATCGCTGACTTCTAGATTTGTAACGGTTCCGGTTAGTAAGTGATTCGAATTCCCCGGCTGCACGTGAAGCCAAGTAGAGCACACCTTTTCGGCGGAATAACATAATATTATACATAGCACTCTCTTTAGGGTGAATTGCCTTAAACAAAAACATAATATTATAAAACTTGTTGGCATTTCTCATAATTCCTCGTGGATGATAATAGTAATTGTAGGGGAAGAACATCTTCAAATATTCATGTCGTATTCCTTATAGGCCTTGCACGTTTTGTGTTCCCACGTATTATACCAGGATAAGTGTCTCATTAAAGTCATTAATGACAAAGATTTTAACCTTTCTTTTAAAAAGTACGCGAGTACTTACTTTTTAAATATTTAATTTAATTTGCGATATTACAGAATGTCTTTTTACAGGGTTGTTGCAGAAGTTCGTAGCGTTTTTATTGAATGTAATACCTGTAACTATAATGTATTACAAAATAAAATTTTCCACTCCTCATTGTTTTCGACTGACTCCAATGGCTCGGTGGTGAAGAATTGAAGCTTATTTTTATCAGAGGAGATTCCATGGAGATTGTTGGATAGAAAGCAAAAAAATATTAAACTTTGATGATGCAAGATAAGGAAAATAGGGCGGGTGTTGACTGTGGAATAACCTCTCAACTGACTCATGAATAGCGTATTTTTAGCAGTTCAATGGCGTTTTCCCCTTAACAGCAAAAACGGTTCTAGGCTCCTCTGAAACCTTGACAACTCGACCAAAAAAATAAGTCTTAATTATTATTTTTTTTTTAAAGAAAGACAAACATTCCCGGGTTACGATACGAATAAGCTGACAATAATTTTAATTACTCTCTTAATAATAATAATTTTACTCCTACTACCACCACAGTAAGCGAAAAATGTTGCTGGAAAAACGGCTGCTCTGTTGGAGAACTTGCCTTCCGAGGAATTGAACCCAGACGCGATCCCAACTCAGCCACTGACCGCTGTTTTAAATTTGAAATACTCAAATTTTCTAAAGCTTAAGTTTACCACTTATTTTCCAGATTGAAATATTCAAAACGCGTTCATTAAAACTAAGTCATTACATTGACAAAACATAATTATGTTAAAAAAAAATCCAAAGAACTTTTGACTTGGAAAACATTACGATATTATGCTTCAACCCATTACCATTACATACTAATTTCTTTGACGATATTCATATTATTTAAATAACAATATGTTTTTAATTATTATGATGAATGTCACGTTGTGCTTATAAGAGCCAGAACTGTCAGTAGTTGCTAGTAGCTACCTGATAGGAATAATTAACAGTTTGTTTAATTATGTAGTAAGATTTCGTGTCTGTATTGATCGACCTCGAACTCTCTGTACGTTGGTGTTGGATATATGGAAAACAGAATCTTTGTTTATTCTGTATTTTTCCGAATACGCATTATCTGTTTACCCCTTCACTACCCACATTCTGCATCTTTCTATAGAGTTTTTAAATTGAGAAATTAAGCCACAAAACCATTAAGATGGGTTAAAATTATTGCTATACATATCTGCCGAACTTTCAGAAACGTCATTAACTTCTTTGTTGCCACGTTTAAAAATAAGTTATAGTTTAACGACAAACATCGGCTTATATGCATTTGCGCCTAATGCATTATTGACCATTTTGGTCGTTAGTGCACACTTGATCCCCTTTCCTTCATTAATGCCCATTTCGGCCCTTATATTCGTAAAAATTTCAAATTGGAAATGGTCGAGGTTCTTAATTTACCGGAAGAAACGCTTTTATTGGAACCAGATCCTTTTGATATTTTATTAAAACACAGTAGGAGTAGAGAGAAGTAGTTGTATTGGATTGCTGTGAATTTCGCCGGCCACCCCAGGCAATTAATACTTAGCAGTAATATTTCGGAGCCTACAGGCTTTTAGAACGCAGATTCCTGTTTGGTCGTATGCTTTAAGCATACATATTTCGGGTTTGCTAGTGCATATTTTGGCATCAATAGTGCATTTCTGGCATCAATTGTGTATATTCTGGCATCAATAGTGCATCTTCTGGCATCAATAGTGCATATTCTGGCATCAACAGTGCATATTCTGTCATCAATATAGTGCATATTTCGCTATTATGATTTTGTTTGGTGCATAATATAATCTGATGCATAAATAACTAAATTAAATAAATTTTAACCCGTATATTTGCATTATTTTAAAGGGTTTTACAGTAATTTTAATTGAAACATGTATTCTAAGGTTTTCACAGAAGTTGATCAAATTTTTGATCATAACGTTTGATTTCCATGGAATTCCATTTGGAATCTATGATTTTTTGGCCCTAACATATTACTTACATATTTCCATATATATTTTGTAAGTTTCAGCATATCGCTCGTATAATATACAGGTTGTCCGGGGGTAAAGTGCATTAACTTCGGGAGATGATTCTACATGATGGTGGGAAAAAAAAAAGATTAAAAACTTTTTCCGAAATTCCAACATTTTTTTTCCCATACAAAAATACGTACCTACCAAAAATCCTTAGTGTGAGGTTACGATCTTATTTGCTGAAAGCCTGTAATTTGCCCGTATCGTAACAGCGGAAAATAATAAAGCTGGCGGAACACGCCGGTCTAATTTTACCACAAAACTACCCCTAAAAGTTGGAATTTCGAAAAAAGTTATTTATCTTTTTAGCTTAAAGCTACTTATTATACTTATCTATGTAGAATCACCTCCCGAAGTTAATGCACTTTATCCCCGGACACCCTGTATAATACACATTCCCAATGGAAATGTATGGCGAGCAATATGCTGAAATAGGCCAAGCCAAATGATCTTTTATACCTAAGTCTGTTGGCCCCGTAAAACAAATTTGACCGGTTAAATAACCATAATTTAATTATTTTGCCTTTAATAATGAGCGGCACTGGCATTTTTCGCGTTGCCACCGCCAGCCGAATACTAGTTCAATATTTTTCTTAATTTTTCTGACATATTACATTGGTGGTGAGGGGTTAATTTCTCAATGATTGACTCATTAAAAACTCCGTAAACATAATTATATAGTACCTGCTTTCGTGTCCATGTCGTTTTCGTGTCGTCTGTCTCCTCGTGTCGCGAAGCGATATCTTTCGAGTCTAAAAGTGTAGATATCATAAATATTCAATACCTTGGCCTAGTGCTGGTGCTGCTAGGTGTGGAGCTGTGGGCTCCCACCCCTCCTCACGTGGCCAGAACTGCCGGTGCGCCACTGCCGCTAATATAATATTCAAGGCGAGTTTCTTGTCCGACAATCGATCGCTTTGGATTGTTTTTTGTCATTTGAATACCGCTTTGTTATGCACATAGTCAAAACTTTGAAAAATTTCCCTCGCTCTGCGTAAGTTCTGCTGCCGAGAACTTAATTCTAACGAACTTCTACACAAGAGAACAAATTTTTGTATTTGGTTAGGAGTATGTATTTTTTTTATACTAGGTCCACACAGGAGGTCCTCAGAATAATAATTTCCCTCAGGGCCTACGTCCTCTTTGGGGATGCTGTGTTGTGGGTATTTTTATGAAACGAAGGAGAGGAAGTTCTGGGAAGGAAAATGAAGGTTGAGTAGGAATATTTTCTAACTTATTTATAAAATATTTGATTCTTAGAAAACGTAATGCTGTATACAATATTTTGGTCACTAGTGTGCCGTTATCCTAAAATTATATAAGGTTTCATACGTCATTTATGTCGGAGAGGTAACAAGGAACTTACCAACGGCAGAGGTGTGCATTCCATAACCACTAGGTACCTTACTCGCAAAAAAATATAAATAGCCTAAAATGTACAAACTTATTGCAAGAAATCAATCTATACTTTCAAAGATACACGCGAAATTCCACCTACGAATTGCAGCACCATGGTTGTCTGCAGTATTTTTTTTTTCAATTAATTCGCTGTTTTCTCTTCTGCCATACCCTGGTCAAAAACTCTGTGCACGCCACTGATTGGTGGTAAGCCTTTATAATTAACAGTGGTAATAATAAAATAAAAACGTTTTTTGTAGGCAGTTTAATCCCATTATACGTTATATCCCCCCACTGTTGGGTGGTATCGATCAGGTCGCTAATGTCCGAGTTCAATTAATGACCATGTCCGTGTTTGTTTACGTTTAGCGATAGAAGTGAAGTACTAGCCATAATATGGAATTTATTACCATGCGATATCGGCGGATTCCAAAGTCATTAATATGTCTCGTATTATTGACTAACCGGTTTGTACCCTAAATATACAGGTAATGCGCGTTTTCATCCCGCGACAAAATATCCTCGACAAAATATTCTACGGACAAAACATCCTCCAACAAAATATCTACTAAAACCTAACCTAACCTAACTTTACAGGATGTCAGTATTATTTTGGTCTTACTATTTTTGATCAATAATTTATTGTCTTTACAGGATGTCTGAATTATTTTTGTCTTACTATTTTTTGCTTCTTCTAAAACAGTAAACTTATTTTGTGGCACCATTTTAATTCAAATTAATAAATCAGCGCCCTTGAGGTGATTCAGCCCCCTTGAGGTGATTTTTCACAAAAAACGGCGGTATATAAATCGTCCAAATATTATTATTATTATAAACTTTGTTTTTACCACTATTATTAAAACATTTATTAGTATTATTAAAACAGTGATGAAGTTAGCTTGGCTTACGAAACATGTCGGTTTTTTATAATCAATAATAGTGGTAAAAACAAAGTAATTTATTAATTTGAATAATTTATTGTCTTTACAAGGATGTCTGTATTATTTTTGTGTTGCGGGTTGGAAAGTCGCGGAACCAGATGATATACCTTACACGGCTTAGCCCAAGTTTTGTCGTTTTTCGATACATTATTTTTTTAATACTTATATGAAACTTCCAGCGTTTCGTCTTGATTATTGACAGTTAAACGGATAAAACTCATGGAATTAAAAAAAAAAGTTGCGCTGACCCTAAGGCGAAGATTAATATTAAATCATTATTTTCGATTAATCTTTACTGCGAATCTGTCAGCATTATAAATAAACAAAAATATTCTTTGGATAAATTAAAACTTTTCTCACCGTTTCCTTTGAGTACCATTCAAATAAAATAGTTGATTAATTAATAAAAAATATAAGCGTAAACTACTAAAAGAAAAACTTTTTTTCTTTAGAAATGTACGAACGCATTTAAAAAACAACTTATGGCCAAAATTATCTGTGACAGTTTCCATTGATTAACTTTTTTAAATTCTTAAAAAATTATTCACAAAATAAATAAAAAACACTTTTGCGCTTGAAATCGTGAACTCTAGACTCCATTTGCCAAGCGATTTTTATGCATATTACCTATGTTTCTGGCGATATAAGGCACACTAAAAATATATATATATATATATATTTGTCTTGTGGCTTCCTCTTAAAATTCTATATAGAAAAAGCTGTGCAAATTTCATTAATGACGTCGAGGGTATACTTTAGAGAGTTCTAAAATACCGTTCCAGGTAGTTCAGATAAACACGCAGATGTTACGCTTTACGGTTTAGATTTTAGATAGATAATCTGTCAAACGATAAATTAACTCGCGATTCTCGTTGTGTACAACTTTCCTTGTGTATTTTTTCGTCTGCATGATATTATTAACCCTTTAGGTGCGGTATGTCAATCAGTCGCCATCAGAACTTTATGTTCCTTGTCCTGGAGACTTGACCGTAGAAAACATGTCCCGTTTCTACTTTACGAAACTTGGTCACCGCGTGGAGAACACGCTGCGCTGTCGCCAGACCTGCTCATTCGACATTAGAAATACTGGCAATAACTTTGTCAGTATTTCTGTCACTCCCGTGCGTCCCCGTTCCCCTCCCGCGTCCCCTTCCTAGCTAGCTTTATAAATTATAGTCTATATTTTATTCTGATGTATGAGCTATATTATTGTAAAGTTTCATTAAAATCCATTCAGTAGTTTTTGCGTGAAAGAGTAACAAACACACATACATCCATACAAACTTTTGCGTTTATAATATTAGTAGGAAGTAGGATTTCATTTTATACAGTTTCCGAGACGCAGTAAAATCTACTAGATACCGAGTTTAAAATTTGGTTTTTATAGACGCGCACATTACAAATGACACACAAATATCTTATCACTATTTTATGGAATGACGCTACTGGTGGCTGATCGGATGTTGATATTGTTAAAAGTTTTTGCCGTACTTATGTAGGAAAATCCGCAATGCGCTGGATAGCGAACAACGTAAATATTAGTACTATGCTACATACATTACATTCTATCATTAGATTCATTAGGTTAGCATTATAAACTAGATAAGGCCAGTGACGACGGATTGAATGCGGTAATAAATTTCATTATTCTTCTACTACAAACTACAATAGTGGTAGATTCACATTCCTAATTTGACGCACTTTTGAATAAAATCAACCAATGAATCGTCGTAATAAGAAACTCAAGTGTAAAATATTATGAATTTAAAAATTCATATATGTGTTTCTTAACCGTATTGAAAGAATCGCCCCCTTTACCACAGTCAAATTATCCAGCCCCCCCCCCCTGAATCGAAGATTTCCTACTTCAAAAAATGATAAATTTACGGTGCTCCAGATTTTATGTCTGGGTTAAATCTTTCCCAAATGAAAGACTAAACCCTTCCACACACTTTTCCACAAATGATTATCTAGTCTATCCACGCTATGTAAATGCACTATATAAGTATAATAAATACAAAACAATACTAGAACAATACGTCAATCAACCGGATACCAAATAGGAAAATAATTCACCGACTCCAGATATTTTCATTTCAGAGGGTTTGGTTCGGTAGAACTCCTAACTAGACCGATAAATCCTACTGTTCCTCAATATAAATATTTTTTAAATCTTTCGTAATCCTAAATGTATTTAAAATGACTGCTTTTTGCATTTTTATATATAAATTCTTTGACAAATCTAATAAGCCTAATTTTGAATGAGAGAGCTAGGTATAATGCCAGTAGCCGAAATAACAAATGGTAATATTTTTATATTCTGAGAATGCCAAATTCTTTTAATCTCATTTCCTAAATCTGTATATTTTCAGAAACAGTTTTTTAAATATTTAAGGAATTTGGAGTAGCGACATAATGATATAAGCTATTTTTTATCACCAGGGGGGGGGGGAGGTCAAAAATTAAAAAAAAAACATCACGTGTTTAATGAACGACCCCTAAAGCCCGGGCAATATAAAGGACTTCAACAGTTGAAATTCATCTAGTTTACGATAATAATTTACTCTGTGTATGTAAATATATTTACGTACATAATATTTGTACTTTATTTTATTTTATTTTTCTGCACTGTATTTTATTTACATAAATATGAATCGAAAATAAATATACGTATATGAAATTGAATATTTAAGATTTGCACAATTTGGGGGCAAACGTTGAAAGCCCTGAAAGATGATGTAACATATTATAGAAATATGGAATAATATTCACGTTTATTTATAATTTGCAAGTATCCCGTCAATCTATTTCTGTTTGGAGTTAATCGTCCTGCTGTTCTCAGGCCCGTCAGTGTCTCAAGGCTACGGCATATATGTATTTCCGTAAATCAGCTGCTTTCTTCGTCTTCATTTTCGTGGTTATATTCAAGTTTCGATGAGTGATAAGACCTTCCGCGAAAATGTATGTGACTCGACTATCACCCACAACTGAACTGCTCGTAGAATAGCGTAAACGTGGATTTAAACCAGAGGTTCCCATACTTTTTTCTTGTAGACCACTTTAAAAAATTTACTGGTTTCGGTGGAACCTCTGCTGCTACATTTCTACCAATTTATAATTTTTTATCATCTTTTATCACGCCAACACAGACCCCCGTCGAGTCTCCCGTGGACCCTTAGGGGTCCACCTGGACCACTTTGGGAATCACTGATTACATAGACCAAACGCGCATAGAGCTATAGCTGGAACGCGACCGTTTTTTCTTCATCTTTAGTGTAAATACGGTAATAAATTTTCTTGTTCTTTAATATAAATACGGTATATCAATAATGGGATAATAACGGGTATAACAATAACTAGAATTCTTGCAGATGCTCTAGAGATGTTTAGATCAGGCGAGCGAATGCTTGAATGCGAATGCTTCAGTTGGATCCCAGAGATATCTGAAATTTTCTTTACTATCATTTTTAATTACTCCAATCTATAATTAGTACGAACAAGTCAACGCAAGTTCCAAGAATACAAACGAATGCTCTAAGCACTGTTCGGGCTCATCCGCGGCGCTTGCTTCAAACGAACGAGCGTTCTTAGAGCATTCTACTAAATTTCGGCTAATGTACTCTGAGCACCGAAAGAATGCTTTATAACTGTTAAGAGGGTATAACCAGAGAAAACCAGAAATATGTCATTTTTAAATCAGATTTTAGACGTATTGACTCTTTTCCACAAAAAATTATAAATTAATTTCGAAAGATTGTTCTTTTATCTAGTAAATGTATGTTTTAAATTTTGAGAAAAAATGTTTATTTTTAGTAAAACCATAGGTCGTTGGCAGATTTGTTAAATTTTCAAAAAAGATTTTGTTTTATACTACACCCATTTCAAATCATATAATCATGCAGTAAAATAAATCAATATATTATCTGGGAAACGTATGTTTCAGAATTTTAATTTTAGTTTAAATAAAATCATTAAAAAATATATACGTACATGTGTTTCTTGACGAAAATTGATCCGTTTGTGTATTTATTTGCGCACTTACAAACTAATATATTTCAGTTTTTTTTTACATTTTTATTTTGCTTAGACATTATTGAAAAATGATAAATCCTTACGGTCAAAAAATAATTACAAAAAGTACATAATTTTAATAGTTTTATCATCACGCCTTTCAGCATTTTTGGATGTAGTTACAAATTAAAGGAAATTTAGAATGAAATAAAATCGATATTAAGTTATAATTTTAAAAAGCTGGTACGGAGAATAATTAATCTTTCTCGCTGTAACCGCCATGTACGATCGTAAGAACATCTTTCGACGAAATGTGGATTTTCGAATGCTGGCTGGTTAAACGCCCTTAACGCCAAAATCATTTACAAGAGCAGACTAGAGTGAGCATTTATTTGCTCCTTTGGTCTAAATCAGAGGTTCCTAAACTTTTTTCTCGTAGACCACTTTCAAAATTTTACTGGTTTCGGTGGACCCCCTGCTGCTACATTTCTACCAATTTATAATTTTTTTTATCACACCAACGTAGCCCCCCGTCGAGTCTCCCGTGGACCCCTGGGGTTCCACCTGGACCACTTTGGGAATCACTGGTCTCAACCCACCGCTTCTATGTAGCTAATTATTATTTCACTAGCGGCAGACCCGTGAAAAATTGTAGGACTTGTTAAGCTGAAAGTATTAATTATAAACAGGATCATTGCCATAGGTTGCTTCCCAGAGGGTCAAGTTTACTACACAAATTTATATACAAGTATTTAAAAATATATACGCATTTACAAATCTTTTCATTTTCATACATTTTATTCCAAAAGTTAAGTGGTGTTAAAAATAATAATAAAACTTAATGCTTAACGTTTAAAAAAAAACTGGCGTTACCAGATTATAATTTTACCACATCGGGATTTTTACCATTGGAATATTTTTTTGCTGTATCATTCAAACCTGCTTAACTACTTTTGTAGTTTGTCAGCAGGTACATACATATATGTAGGCAACATTTTATGTAATAACATGGATACATGATAGAATAATATAAATATATACATTCGCGTAATAAAATAAACAAGTACAAATTAACAGTCACATCAATAGTACAGATATAGTTAAGTACATGAGGTATTATAAAATTATAATTCCTAATGTGAATTGCAATTAGCAATATAGGGGCTCCAATAGGGCATCAATATAAATCATCCGCATCTAATAGCCATTTTCTTAGATTATAGGTATTTGGCTTTAACAGTGTAAATGGTATTATTTTTAATTGTCATTGGTAGTTTATTAAATACTAGCTGGGTTACCCGGCTTCGCTCAGGACAATAAGATAGTGTTCTGGAATGTTGCACAATGATGTTCCCGATTCCCTATTCCTGATCATTCCACGACATACTCCGCCACTCCTTCCACAACTTTCTACAGCTCTATGGAACCTTCTAGAACTTTCCGGAAGACTATTCTAGAAATTTCAAGAGGGCGAAACTTTCAGCCCTTATATCTTTAAAATCACGCCCTTTAGGTAAAAACGGATACCCTTATTCCCTAGGGGGGATAGAGATCTACCACACCATATAACTCCCTTGATCGAACCGGGACTCGTTTCTGAGTTTTTGCGAGCTGCACGTTTTTTTGGACTTTCTTTTATAATATATGCCATATTCAAATAAATAAAATGTTACTCCTTACATGTCCTTTCCCGTGCGTTCCCCTCCAGCGTTCCGCTTCCACCTTCCCCACCACCGCTCCCCCGTCCCGCCAACCCCCCTGGCACTGCATTTCTTGACTCCTCTCCCGCCCGGCCCGTAGCCGAAACTTTTTTCTAATACTAACAATTTTAAACTCGTGATATCTTTCTAATTAAATATCCGAATTGAAAAATTCAAAAAGTTAAATAAAGGTATTGAAGCTGTCTTGAATACGAAGTAATTTATTTTGATAAGGATTAAAACCAAGATACAAATAAAGAGCGGCGACATTTAAATTAAATTTTTAAAATAAAAGAATACTTATTGTGGCATAACCATAATAGTTAGACATATGCTGTCGCGACCTTTTTTGTAAATAATGATGTGTTCTATAAAGTCGTAGTACATTATTTTATTCTATCATCAATAGTTTTCGCAACGCACGCGATTTAAAGAATATTTTAGGTAATTTTTTTACACCCTGGGTTACATTATTGAAGTTTTAGTAAGGATGCCTATTATTTTTAAATATAATACAGCCTTTGTCACCCAGGGATAGTGTAGCTTCCCAACAGCGAAAGAATTTTTCAAATTGGTTCAGTAGTTTCGGAGCCTATTCGATGCAAACAAACAAACACACAAACAAACAAACAAATATTACCTCTTTATATAGTGTAGTAGAGTAGATATATAGTGTAGTAGATATATTTTCGTAATATTTTCGTTTTCACATCATGCACCAAATAATAAATAAAAAAAGTCAATAGTTATTAACTTTTTTTACTTTATTAGATATACATATATAGGAACTAGATAAACTGTATAAACATAATCTAGATAAACTGTCTAATATAATATAAAAGATACAAGTAAATTACAAACAGTGTGCCGGTTATGTGGCTAGTAGATAATCAAAAAGTTATATTAGTTATATTAAAAAAGAAAGTGAATTATAAAATTCCGAAACGAGTTCCGGTATGATCAAGGCAATTTTACGTGTGGTAAGCTATCCCCCATCCACGAAGAAGGTTTCCGTTTTTACCTGAAGGGTGAGCTTTTGAAGATATAAGGACTGGAAGTTTCGCCCTCTAGAAATTTCTAGAACAGTCCAGAACATTCGAGAGCATTCCACAACATTCCAGAACATCACGGAACATTCTGGAATGATCGGTATAGGGAATTGGGAACATCATTGTGCAACATTCCAGAACACTCTCGAATGTTGTGGAATGTTCTGGAACATTGTGGACCATTCGATGCCTTTTTTTGTATGGGTGGGGCTACCCATTGGTAGGGGTATATAAAGCAAGATCCGTCGTAGGTTCGAAGTTTTCGAACCTTAGTTCAATCTCATATCAACTCCCTGAGCAAAGCCGGATACCCCAGCTAATAATATAATTGAATATAATATATCAATAGGAAATAGGAATCGTCATCCATGCACAAAGTATAAAATATATATTTAACTACGTACCTACAAGTTGTTACTCACCATAAATAATTATTATCGATTGTAACCATCGGCGGTTTCCTGTTGGATTTTTCACCGTTTTTCCTTACTGTCTCGTTTCCGACAATCAAACGACCTTTACTACTCGCGCTACTCACGTTCCGATTTAGCACTTCTTGTAGGACTCAATGCAGAAGCCCCAACCTCCTCCGACGGCCTCTGTGGTTTAGGGTATTTCAGAAGTCGCGGGTTCCAACCCCGACGTGCGCAAGTAAATTTAATTTGTGTTTTGTCACAATTTATTAATTAAAAATAATAATGTGGTATATTTGCGGCACGTTCCGGAGTGGAAGTTTCTCTCAATATCGCACTGGTGTAAGATCACCATTCAGAATTGAAACGTTGCTTAAAATGGCGTTAGCCGTTTTTGGATCTGAATAGCCAGGTAGTCCCCCACCTTCCTCTCCCTCATCCCATTTCCCCTCACACTACCTTCAGCCTCACAACAAATCCCAATTGGGGATGCCATAATCTCTAAGTTGGGAGCAGTTGACACTCTTGTGGGGACTCTTGAGACTCCAAGGGAATAATAATAATTCGGCTGGCGGTTTTGCCTACAAAACGATCCGATTTGCAGATACCTTGTTGCATGCAGTCTTGCAAACAGTGCTAAAAAATCGGACAGTGATTAGCGCGTTTTAAAATAATAACATCATGCCACATCCGTATGTAGTGGTTTTCTACTAAACAACGAACTGTTAGCAAAAGGTTTTATACGTACCTGGTTTTTCTATCAATAATAAAATAGCATTATAAAATAAAATATTTTTCATCTTTTTGTGTGAATTGTGAATCACTATCTGTTTTGCAGTAGCTACCAATTTGCAGCAATTTAAATAAATGTACTTTATCCAAACAACAATATTATTAGTATTATTTTTATCCTGAATGACAAACTTGGACCTTGAACATGGGAACACGTAGTAGTAATGAGTGTTATCCTACTACTTTATCATTATTGTTTATTTTTATCTGAATGTTCTTTTTGTGTCTCTTCACTAGGTCAAGAAACTAGTTTATAATAAATGTGGAGCATTTCAATTTAAATCGTATGTCATTTCAACACTATTCATGAGCATTTGAGATTTACCAATGGATTTCCCTGCCCAGTGATTTTTAATATGCACCAGAAGCTGTTGTAAAATCTTAGTAACTTCCTCTTCTTTCTTCATAATATTATCAGGAAGTGTTGCGCGTTTTTTGTGCTCTTATGTAGTATTTTTCTTTTTTAAATATATTTTTTTTACATTAGCTTCACCCAGAAGGCCCTGAGGAAAAAAAATCCCTCAGGACCTAAGTCAACTTTGAGGATGCTGTGTGGAGGATTTTTTTTTAGGCAAAGGAAGGAGATTTCGATCACCACAACACGGGCATGTGCCTAGCATGGTGGTCGAAAAATCCCCAATTTTATGTAATAATAATTTTTTTCAATGAATAAAGAAAACTTAAAATTAAGTTCTGGGAAGGAAAAAGGTATGATGGGTGGGTAGGAATCTGGGGGTCAGTGTGCCTAGGAGTGATGGACATATGAATTCATCCCTCCCACTGCAGTCCAAGATGATGGGTCGAGAGAGTCTGACTGGAGACGGTGGACATGCAGAAGGTGGGTATACGCATTGGCCGCCAAGACCCAGTCAAACTTCATCCTTTGAACCCAGGCACCCCTGCTAAGTCACCAAAAGTAGCGAACCACTTGAGGTGACCTATGGCAGGGGTCTTGGTTATCCAATAAATGGTTTCCGGAACAGCGGTACCCATACCGCCACCCAAATCATCTTTGAATTAAATTTTTTTGATCTTAATAGATATAATGAATATTATATTCAATGAAAGTCTATTTTTTGACTCGGTAGTTTTGTATATGATCTCTGTCATGCACATTTAGTAGGCAGGAAGTTTTACTTTAATTTATCAATTTTTTACTGTCGGTTTACATTTGCGTTGTTTTTATTTACTCAGGATATATCAACATGTACCTAAAAGACTTTAACCAGCAATTCCTGAGCATATTTGTTGTAAAATATGTAGACAAATGAATAAATATGTAGTAAAATGACATCTACATTTTTTGCTGAATAATCGCTGGTTAAAATTCTTCGGGTACTTCTGATACATCCTATAGCTACTGATCGTAAATCAATCATAATGAACTTGATTAGACCCAGTACCAACAATCGTTCTATGATTATTTTCAGATTCCTGTACCGCTACTTCCGCGGCATCCTGCGCTCCAAGAGCTGGGACCGGCAGAACGCCACCGTAGCCTCGCTGTTCCAGCAGCGTGCCGCCAAGTACCCCAACAGCCTCTGCCTGGTCTGCGAGGGAAAGTCCTGGACCTTTGCCGATGTAAGTCACTACGACCGCTTTCCTACTACATCTCACTAGCTGTTGCCGCTACCCGACTTTACTCGTTTATGGATGGTTGAATTGGAGTAAACTTAATTTAGCCCTCCTTTTTACCGACAGGGTGAAGAGTTCTCCCTTTTACCGCCAGTGGTGAAAGCAGCAATGCTGCACTTTACAATCAACCAAGCATTAATCCCTTCCCAGGCAATTTTTTTTTCAATAATCTTAAAAAGAAACACACTTGAGATAACTTTTTTTTTATTTTATTTTATTTTTTTTTATTACATTAGTTACATTTATTTATACAGCAAAATTACATAATAATAATAATATTTCAAATAAATGCCAGCATTCTTATAAATACCAACCAGGAATTATTAGATTCCTGGTCAAATAAAATTCTTCACGCAAAACACTTCAATTATCTCAACCAAACATATGTTGACAAATTTTCGTCAAACAAATGGTTGAGTATTGGAGAGTTGAGCGCAGAAATAGAAGGCTTTATGCTTGCCATACAAGATAGAGTCATTAATACTAAAAATTATAGGAAGCATATCATCAAAGATGCAAATCAAATTGATGATTTATGTAGAAAATGTTTGGCTTTTCCGGAAACTATAGAACATATTATATCGGGATGTTCTGTATTAGCGCCGTCCGAGTATACATTTAGGCACAATCAAGTTTTAAAAATATTTCACCAAAGTTTGGTAATTAAACATAACTTGATTGACTGCCGTAATATACCATATTATGAATATGAACCAAATTCATTTTTAGAAAATGAATTTTATAAAATTTATTATGATAAAACTATTCTGACAGACAGAACAATTAGTCATAATAGACCCGATATAGTTTTACATGACAAAATTAAGAAAATAACTTATATCATTGATGTCGCTATTCCAAATTCTTGTAATATTCAGAAAACTGTTTCTGAAAAAATAAGAAAATATACAGATTTAGGAAATGAAATTAAAAGAATTTGGCATTCTCAGACTATAAAAATATTACCATTTGTTATTTCGGCTACTGGCATTATACCTAGCTCTCTCATTCAAAATTTAGGCGTATTAGATTTGTCAAAAAATTTGTACATAAAAATGCAAAAGTCGGTCATTTTAAATACATGTAGGATTACGAAAGATTTTTTAAATATTTATATTGAGGGATCAGTAGGATTTATCGGACCAGTTAGGATTTCATCAGAGCCGAACCCTCTGATATGAAAATATCTGGAGTGGGTGAAATATTTTCCCATTATGTTTCTGGTGGATTGACGTATTGTTCTTGTATTGTTTTATTCTTATATAGTGCACTTACATTGCGTTAATTTACTAGATATTCATTTGTGGAAAAGTGTGTGGAAGGGTTTAGTCTTTCATTTGAGAAAGATTCAACCCGGACATAAAATCTGGAGCACCGTAAAACTGTAGATATTAAAATGTGTACAAGTGTTATTATGTCTTGTACGTTATTAGTTCCTAGCTAGGCAGATTGCCTGTTCTAAGGAACCAAATGCTGGTGAAAAATGCCAAAAATGTCTTCTGTAAAAAAAAGAAAAAAACAAAATATTGTTTTTTTTTTTTGTAGATTAAATATACATATACTAAGTTTAAATATACCATACTAAGTTTTTACTGATTGTGCCATTAATAGTTAGCCATGTGTAATTTTAAGTTTTAAATGACATTATTTAATAATTTTTCAGACTCAATCCTACTTAAGTCTATCAACCATTTAGTTATTATTGTACCGATGCACATTTTACATGTTTTAATATTTAATTCTGGTGGGATTTTATTATACAATTTCGGTCCCAGATATGTATATGTCTTTTGAAACTTTGCTCGGGCCAACTTTACCTGCAGAAAAGACCACTCCCAAATATACTATTTATGGTACGTGGAAACGAGACCAAAAACAGCTGCTGTGATCAGGTGCCATCACGCGATGTTTGTACTGCGTACTGCGCAGTGTGCCTAGTAGTGAGGTTGTTGTATGCTTTTTTTAAATGATTCAATTTAGATTTTATTGATAATCTTTTATATATTTTATCTTTTTATAGACTTTATTTCTTTGCATTTATAAGACATTATTGCAGGTTTTTGTTGCTAGGCCCTGCGGGCGGCTTTTGCTTCAGCCAATTTGAGTGTTAGTGACCATTTTATAAATCCGATAGGAACTGGTTTAAAAAATAGCTAGTTCCTCGGAACCACCGTGATCCAGTGACACCGGGACAAAATAATCGCGACAAACAATGACGTCATATGAAATATATAGGTGCGTGATACTATTAATCACAAGTCTAAGTGTTACCGTCAATCTTTCCATATCCGGAGAGATACTCAAATTCTGCAAATCCGTGGTACTTATACCTAGGGGGGGCATGCGATCTGCTAACGTAAGTGGCGCCTTCCTTTGACGAATTCATCTCCTTCCCCTTCCCACTACCTTCAACCTCACAACATATCCCAGTTGGGGATGTCATAGTCCCGCTGAACCTCACCGACTGAACCTGGGCACCCCTGATAAGTCACCAAACGTAGCAAACTACTTCGGGTGACCCCTGACAGAGGTGTAAATTATCCAATAAATGGTTCCCGGGATGACGCTACTGATACCCGCCTCCCAAATTGAAAACGACATTTGGGGGAAACATACATACATCCGTCCAGAAACTTGTAGTACAACTGATGAATGTATGTCACATAGAGAATCCAAAAAACTTTTTTTGGGAGCGTTTCAATGTTTTAGTGAAACTTCGTGGATCACATATTATGCAATATCTGCAACTATTATTATACTTTTTAACTAACAAACCATCATGCTGTTTTCTCTGCAGGGGTAGTTAGGTAGGAGGATAGACCGCCATACGACTGTCTCGGCACACACTCCTGGCTTCATTCATATTCATTCAATATATCGACACTAGAAATCATCTTTCCAGTATAAATATTATCTTCTTATACACACTCTTCTGTTATGCTTTTTATTATAATTAAATGGAGGCGTCTCTTGTAATATTTGCAGGTAGAGGCCTACTCGAACCGCGTGGCACAAGTATTCTACTCTGCGGGTGTGCGCAAGGGCGAGGTGGTGTGCGTGTTTCTGCCCAACAGCGCCGAGTATGTGTGCACATGGCTGGGCCTGTCCAAGATCGGCGCCGTGTCCGCCCTCATCAACAGCAACCTGCGTCATCAGCCGCTGCTGCACTGCGTCAAGGTGGCCAACGCCAAGGCGGTCATCTTTCACAGCAGTCTGGGGGAAGGTATGGTATTAGTCTTACAGGGACTTTCAGTACAATTTTCATTTGGCTTAGTGGATTTAGTATGTGGTCATTTGTACTGCCCCATTCGATAATACCGTATTCTAACAGTGATTGGCAAAGGGCCATGTAAAAGGACCTACTTACTATCCGATTTGCAGGACAGCATTCTGGGGTTCTGCAAATTGGATTGTGAGTAGGCAAACATCCATGCCGAATTATATTATTTCCTTTGTGGGCCGTCAGAATGATAATAATTCGGTTGTCTAATTCAACATGCTATCCTGCAAACTATTCAGCAAATCGGATGGTGAGTAGATCCTATAATTCTTGATTAAGTCTTTTTGAAGTAAAACTTTTTTACGCACGCTTGACTTGGGGAGTAAGCTGGTGAATGCGTGACGAGAGCGTTACGAAAAGTGTGATTGGGCGAGGCGAACGGAAGTTGAGAGGGAGATATAAGTTAGTGAAGATAGAAAGAGAGAGAGAGAGTTACGTTTCGTATATTACTGTAGGGGCAAGAGAGAGAGGTGCGAGCACACATTTTCTTTCTCTCTTTCTCTCATAGCCAGTTACGTTTCGTATATCTAAGACACAGTGCAGGCCTATTGTCTGTACCACACTGTAGGAGCAAGAGAGAGCAGTGCGCGCGCACATTTTCTTTCTCTCTTCTTTTATAAGTTTGTGAAGTTTTACTCGTGTGGTCTAAAGCACACTTGTTTTTTTTTTTAAAGAGAACATTCCCAACTTTTGAAAAAATAACTTAAGTTTTTTAATTTTATTATTTAAATAATTAATGTGTTCAGTCCATTTTAAATTTCAATCAATTTTTACATGGATATATGAATTGGATGATTACTCAAACCCTTTGTATTGTAACAGAATGGCATTACGTAGTCACCTGTAGACTTCTTTATTTAAAATAAACTTCATCTTGTCTAATTTTAATCAAGCAAGTAAATAACTGGACACAAAGCAAGTATCATGTTGAGGCACTGTCTTTGTTTGTTTTCTTATCTTTTATAAAATAACATATTTCTGGCCTACTTGTTGTACTTGGTACACCAAACTTTGTCAATACTATCTAGTCATATGTATGTATAACATTTATGTATATTATTAAAAATATTAGTTTTCATTTGGAAACCAAATAAAAACTAATATTATAATGAAACTCTTTTAACTACTGGAACGATTTCGTTCGAAAAATGGACCACAGTTTAACATGACTTAATTTAAAAAATGTAAAAAACTTTGATTTTTCTGCGATTGATTTCGGTCCAAAAATGGACCACATTTTCCTACCATTCGTAAAACATTTATTGTAATTATTTAAAACATTTCCTTGGCCAGCCGTTTATTTTAACACGAAGCTATTGACATTCTTTATCTATTATGACTATAGATGTCGCAAATCCGAATTTCGTAGACTATTTTAGGACAATGTTAAAAATAAATTTTTTAAATATTTTTTCCCGCAGAATTTTTGAACAGCTGTTTACGGATAAAATTAAGTTATTTTTGAATAGATGTTCACCTTTCATTGTCAAGTATACCACAGACAACCTACAGAAACTGAAAATATTCTATGTTGACCCGAATAAGTATCCCTCACGGCAGTTTCAAGTAAAAAAATATCCATGATTCGCCCGATTATTAACTTTACGATTTTTTTATGTTTTTTTTATAAATCCTACAAATATGAGATAAACGGTTAAATACAGGTTAATTCATTGGCTATTTAGCACTATAATAAGTTTTAATGTCTCCATGTTAAAATTCGAATTTATGATTTTTTTAATGTTGGCATAAAAAAATACCTTCTGGGAAATCTCAAGCAATCGAGGCAAATTCATTTATTTCACATGATCGCTCCAGTGGTTAAGGTTTTTTTCAAAGCACTGAATAAAACTAAACTTCTGAAGCTTGTGGGAACCATTTATGAGAGTTTAATTGTACATCTTTAATAGTTATTGAATAAATTTAAAATTAAAGATCTCACATCTCAAACAAAGATTAAAGATTATCACAAAATATATCCCACAAAAGATATAGAATCTCTTGGCAGGTTAAAAGTTTGGGCTTGTTTCCAAAATTGAATATTTTGTTACGTTATTTAGTTAGACACTTTTACCAACGTGTTGTAATTTACCCACCTCCAATTTTTTTTTTGGCGTTTCTACGTTAGTTGGTTAAGCTAAAATCAACATTCAGATCCTGCTCAGAATAGGCCCCTGCTCTGCAAACCGTTGCCTCATTTTAGCTAACTTTATTTTTCTGCGCAGGTTTTGTTTGTTTCAGTGTGCGCTCTTCGGCGGTCAGCGCATCTCTTATTTCGTAGTTCATTCAAAGCATTCTCAAACCAAAAACCATTCTAGTGCCTAAATATGGTCTACCTTGAAAACTGTCATTTGCCTCCAGCTTGTCGAAATGATATCCAGATTTCATGTTAGGGCAAATCTATCAATTTGGATGTCTATGATATTTGCATTATTACTATTAATTTTTGTAGGATAAGGAATACTTAATTTTTTTGTTTCAGCTGTGAGCGAGATCCAAGAGAGCCTTGAGGGATTGTCTCTGTACTGCGTTGGGGAGGGCCCCACCGCCTCTCGGGAAGGCTGGATCCCCCTGAGTACCCTGCTGGCCGCTGCCCCCCCCACACCGCCCCAGCTGCCCCCGCAGGAACGCCCCGGCTACAAGGATGTCCTGCTCTACATCTATACATCGGGAACTACAGGCATGCCCAAGGCTGCTGTTCTGCCTAATTCTAAGTGAGTGCTTATTAAAGGTGGTGACACAAAACCATTCGCGTCCATAGAAAATGAACAGTGTTAAGACATGACGACTCCTTACGGAATAAGAAGGTTCCATCTGACACAGCAATGCATTGCGATAATGAGGACTTATATCTACTTGAGAGTTCATTATCGCATGACGTTAGGTGTCAGATGGACCCTTATTATTCCAAAGGTCGATTTATGAAAATGGTCATTTTATGTCCACGAAAGTTACAAATAATTCTTACATGGCAATGCATTTTAATGTTAATGTTTACGCAGACCTTGAATAAATTATTTAAAAAAATATATTAATTTGTTGCCTAATAAGTTGTCCATTCAAGTCATAAGGATTTGTAGGTATTCGGTTTTCCATTCGGCCGTTAAATATCAAACCTCCAAATATTAACATGGAAAAATATGTACTGCTTACTGCGGTTAAAGCCAATGAATACACTTAGATTTTATCATATTTTTAGTTTTTATAATTTTAATTAACCCCTCAGGCCTCGAGCCTATTTTGTTAGAAGGTCAGAATATTTCCGCTTTGCAATAAAATCCAAATAAATGCAATATTTCTGAATGCATCCGAAAACTAAAAACTGTTTTGAAAGCTTTTCAAATTATGTAATTCGAAATAAACATAATTTTTGACATATAAAAAATGTTGAATGCTAACCATAAAAAAGTTTTGAAAATAGCTCACCTTACATTCTTTCTAACTAAAATTGCTGATGAAGAAAAAAATAAAAAGTAGATACTTTATTAGGCAAATATATTATAAACGTAATGTAACTCACCTTAACTAAATTTACCGATTAAAAAAATTATTAAAAAATTCCCTTAAAAGTTTCATAAAATGTTTTCAAATTTCTGTCGGAAACTTTGGTTTCATAAAGGTGTACATTTTAATTATTTTATGGTTAACTTTTAGATTTAGATATAAACCGTAGTGTTTTCTCTTTCTAACATCGTATAGATCTTATTTCTAACCATGATAGTGAGGGAGATATGAGACCTATATTATGAGTTGTTGCGAAAAGCGAAGATATTAGCCTGAGGGGTTAATTTAGATCGAGTTTATAGTAATAATAAATTTTTTTTAAATCTTTAAATTTGTAATTCATTTTAAATTTTAAGTTACCTACCTAAATTTGGATAGCCATTGCTCGAGTGGTTACACAGACGAAACACTGGCCGGAACCGTTATAGACGCAGGTCGAGACGCAATGAGTTAATACATTTGTATCCAAAACACAAGTTTACAAATACATAATAATCATGTTTTTTTACCAAGATAAGTTGTTTAGCACAAAAAAGTCAGCAGGTGCTACTGAATAATCTCTTGTAGTAATTATTTGTGTTTGTTCTGATTGTGCAAGCAGATTTGTAGAGTTTTACAATGCATTATTTCTAACAACCTTACCACAGCCGGGCACTCGTTAGTTTCAGTTTCGCCAATTACTATTGTATGTTATTTGCTTTATAATGGCCAATTGTGTTTTTTTTTGTGTTCATTAAGTCCACTTAAAAAGCGCAGTTTATAAAAGGCAGACAATCAGTAGTAGTTAATTCGTCAATAATAATAGCGTCAGCAATAATATTTTAATATCCTGAATAAATTTAATTACTTAACATATTTCAGTCCTGAGATGAGTGTTATTTTTTTTTAATAATATTTGTACGGTTTTGTGGATGTCCTGGCTCACCTTTCTCCGTCCATTCACTCTACAAGTGCAAACCATCCCATTGTCTCCGATTTTAATAAACCTGAAATTAACCTTGTCTATCTTTTAGGTACCTGCTGGTGACAGTGGCCACAGTACACATGCTGGGCCTGCGAGGGTGGGATGGGGCGGAGGAAGGGGACACCCTGTACAATCCCCTGCCGCTGTACCACACGGCTGGGGGCATGGTTGGCACCGGGGCGGCCCTGGTGGACGGCATTCCCAGCGTCATCCGGCCCAAGTTCAGCGCTTCAAACTACTGGACCGACTGCATCAAGTACAAGTGTACTGTGAGTAAATTTATTTATAACATCAGAGAGTTCATTTTTCTTTTTACTTGTTGATCTTGGAAACAGCTATGACTGGAAGCTAAAACTTTTTCACCTCGTATGGGATTTGTAATTATGGATAGGGATGGATAAATAAAGCAAGGAACTATCGCCCCATTATAAAAAGTTTGTCTTGGTTGTAAGCATATTTCATTTTCGAAGATTAAAATAAATTTCTACTGCGATAGGACTTGACTGCAGATTGTTAGATTCATTTATTAGCAAAACACTAAAAAGGATATGTAAATGTTGTTTTTTCATTAATTTTTCTGTGGTATGAACTAAGGTTCTTAGAAAATACATACTTTACAAGGTTCCCTCATCGAGGGGGTAGAATGGTGATATGCTACTCTTTATAGCTGGTTTCCTTACACGGCGCAACCCAAATTATACTGAACTTGATTATTTTTTCATGTCCAGACGTGGAAAAAATACAATGTCAAATGACTCAAGTTATAAAGACAAATATTTTCCAACCTCCATAACAAATTTAACATTCAAATGATGCTCGGACATCATTTCTGTCACAGGAGTAGTAGAAGCGTATGCGATGATGCATCGCATTGTGTTAGTGCAGTTATTGTGTTAGCAGAATAATTATGGCATTATTCATCGGTTCTTTGTGGAATATTTATAAAAAATTAAAAAATAATTTTTGTGAAATATTTGAGGTACTGGTTCAATTTTTCTCAGAATTATTTACTCTACCATGTTTTTTCTTTTTGAAGAACCAGTTCCAAAAGTAAATTGTTAAAGAACCGGTTCCACATCGGTCTTTGGTAACTGGAACCGCAGTGACAACCTATTTCAAGTATCAACCATCTCTAGTTTCGGGAATTCGAGCCCGAGCGTTTTTTTTTTAAATCAAAAAGTACTGATTGAGCAAACCTTATATATTCTAGGAATCTTGGTATGAACCCAGCTTAGGGGCACTATTCCATTTTCAAATTTAAAAAATTTCACATGGTAAAAAAATAAAAGTTAGTCAGGTACTTACCCAGCTTCTTAGCTATTGTTCCAATTTTGAAAATAACTAATGCATAGAGAAAAGGAGGCAAGGTATTACTTTTTTGAGGTTATGTTGTTGTTTGAAAGAAGGTTGCCGCCCTTGAGGTGAATTCTCATGAAAACGGCGCTATATAAATCAGCCAAGTATTATGGTTATGTACCTGCATAATATTGCATAAAATATGTGATTATCAATCTCTTTGTTTCCAAAATAGTATTGTATCGATTTTGTTAATTTATTTCTCACATATCACAGAATGGCTAAACTAAATTTTCTAGCTGTCTAACAGTTTATATACTTATTGACTATCCATACACTCCTTCACGCTATCCATTTTCCAATGTACTCAAATGTTTAAATATGTAGCCCATTTTTGGCAGTATGTGTGTGCAGACCTTAGTGAATTTTTGGTCAGTAGATAAAATAGTTATATACTAGCAGTTAAAAACCCGCTCCGCAGGTTTTTGGCGGCTTTTAGTTTGGCTTCGCCCGGTTTGAGTGTTTGTGACCATTTTCTAAATCCAATAGGAACTGGTTCCTAAAATAGCCAGTTCCTCGGATCTACTGTAATCCAGTGACAGCTAGACACCGTCGGTGACTCACCGAGACAAAGTAATCGAGACACCCAATGACGTTAAATGTAATTCATTATTACAACTTCGTCAACTATTTCGACAATCTTTCTAAATCCGGAAGGATACTTGAAGAATAAAAATTCGTAGCACTTATACTTAGGGGGGAATTAATCACATGCGAGCTGTTGACGGAAGTAGTGACATCTCGTGACGAATTCTTGAATTTGAAACCGAACTACAACAGTAGCTTTGTGTGAAACTCCACGTACACAGATGTTATTTGAGACGTGGCCGTTAAGCGTGGCATCGACATGCACTCGTGGCTGGGTTCTGAAATTCAACCACACGCAGACGCTAAGGTAATAATATTGTTCGATTATGTAATACATATTGTTTTTGAATTGTAGGTTGCCCAATACATCGGTGAGATGTGCCGCTATCTGCTGGCCCAGCCACCGCGCCCCGAGGATCGCCTCCACTCCGTACGCATCATGGTCGGCAATGGAATGAGGCATGCCATCTGGCAAGAAATGGTTGACAGGTAACAAACACACACACACACATTTATTCATCTTATCTAATATTATATTTGCAATTATCTGAATTAGTAATTGAACGTAACGAAATCATTGCCTCCATTAAACTCTTGGAACCAAAAACAAGTTCTGGTCCTGATAATGTCCCACCCACATTTTTGAAAAATTGTGTTAATAGTCTTTCCTATCCATTGTACAAAATTTTTAACAAATCTCTTAAAAAAGGTCAATTCCCCAATAGCTGGAAATCCTGTTATCTCACCCCCGTATTCAAGAAGGGTTCAAAAAATGATGTATGCAATTACAGACCTATTTGTATTCTGTCTAGTATTCCTAAGCTTTTTGAAAAAATCATTCTTAGTAAAATATCCTCTAATATTAAACATGTTATTACCAATTGCCAACATGGGTTTGTCTCATCTAGATCTACTCTCACAAACCTTACAGTATATGAAAACTACATAAACACAGCATTGACTAACAGGCAACAGGTTGACTCCATCTATACTGATTTTTCCAAGGCTTTTGATAAGGTCTGCATCAAAATACTAATAAATAAACTAAAAAAATTAGGGATAAGTGGCAATTTTTTGGCATGGTTGATCAGTTACTTATCTGATAGATTACTCTTTGTAAAGATCAACGACTGTCTATCCTACGAATTTATTGCTACCAGCGGTGTCCCGCAAGGTTCGCACCTGGGACCTTTATTATTTATCCTATTCATCAATGACGTTACTAGCGTTTTCCACAGTGTCGAAGTTTTACTCTTTGCCGACGATATGAAGCTGTTTAAAGTCATTAATGATGTGCATGATTGCACAATCTTGCAAGAGAATCTTAACAACTTTTTCAAATGGTGTTCAAGTAATAAACTTCAGCTAAATATTAACAAATGCCAAGTTATGAGGTTCTACAAAATTAAACATCCAATAATATATAATTATGCACTCTCTAATGTTGACTTAATCTCTGTAGACGAAATACTTGACCTAGGCATCATTTTTGACCAGAAACTCTGTTTTGTATCTCATGTAACTTCTATAGCAAATAGGGCTATGAAAATGTTAGGTTTTATATTAAGGATTTCCAAAGATTTTAAAAATATTCACACATTAAAAATTCTGTTCACATCTCTCGTTAGAAGCATTCTAGAATATAATTCTACAATTTGGTCACCTGTCTTTAATAATCACATTAATATAATTGAAAGAGTCCAACGCAAATTTTTGAGGTGTATTAATTTTAGACTTGGAATCCCTTCAGAATCAATAAATTATGATTTTTTATTAAATTCATTGAAATTGTTGAAGTTAAGCGACAGAAGAAAAATTTTTGATCTAATATTTTTATTTAAAATTGTCAACTATCAGTTGGATAGCCCTGATATATTAAAGTTGATTCACTTTCATGTACCTACCATTAGATCAAGGTTCCCTAGTATGTATTATTGTGACAATTATAAGTCGGTCTCAGGCTACAATTCTGTAATAAATAGATTACATACAATTGGTAATTTTTATGCCAATGTTGCTGATATTTTTAATATTTCCCAACTGAAATACAAGGCTGTACTGATCAAACATTTCAGCCAAACATATTTTAATGAGGTCACTACATGACATTTTTTGTTTATTTTATTGTGTTTCTTTTGGCTTTCATCAAGTTGTTCTATTAATATCCTTCTTTTTCTATTGTTATGTGTAATTTAAAAAAAAAAAAAATATGTACTACGACTGTTAAAAAATATTTCATAAAAACATATTTGTAAATGGCACTTTGTGCCGTAAATTTTAAATAAATAAATAAATAAATATTGCGTTATGCCACTGAGAGCACTGTTGGAATATGTGGATCGTTGTTGAACAAATCTGTATTAAAGTATGTTTAGGTAATAGCTCCTTTAGATAAACCTATTACCTCGTAGCTTTCATCCAAGGTATATGTTACATCACAATGTTGGCTATTTTATTGTATAGTTTCCAATCCCTCTCCAGCGCGTCATTTTAAAACAACACCACTTTCATGAATTTATTTCTCTTCTGGGAACAATGTTAGCTTATGAGGGTTAACTATTATAATTATGTATAAACTCTTTTCTATTACATTCTCACCTTTTTTGTTTTTAGGTATCAAATTGCACAAGTCAATGAAGTGTATGGTGCGACTGAAGGAAATGCAAATATTAGTAAGTATTTTAATGTTATGTATATAAAACCTTACATATATACTTTCAACATTAAAAATATATAAAATAGAATCAAATAAGCTTTATTTTATTAAAATATTACTATCCAATTCAATATTATATGCATTACTATGCATTGAACTAAACCAGTGTTTCTTAACCCTATTGAAAGAATCACCCCCTTTACCACGGTAAAATTATCCAGCGCCCCCCCCCCCCCCCCCTTAAACTTCACCGACAGCAACGAAGAATTGATTAAAAATGTGTGGCCATCCGCTCCAGTAAAATGCAAGTACTCCGCCCAGGGAGTTTGTTTTTCTATCATCCCTGATCCAGCGTTGAGCCAGGTGCAACAGTTGTCAGAACAAATCCTTATCCATAGACATTGCAATAATCAATCCGACAGACAATAGATTGTTGGAATCTCCAAGACTTACAATTAAAATCTTATTAAAATTTTATATTATTCTCCTCGGTACACGCGTTCGACATTTCAAAAAAATTATTCATTTTGAATTTAAAAGAAATACACAACAACGAGTCTCATGTAAACTCCGAATATCGTTAAGACATTTTTTTTATGGCATTATGCCATATAAAATACGAAACAAGCGGTACACGCGAGATATCACCTTTAAGTAAACGATTTTAAATGCTTTACATTATTATTATGGAAAAAATCACGTTGACTCTCAAGATACTGTCTACCTCCAAGGCAGTCTCCTAACAAGTGAACATTTGCTCTATCCAAAACCCTATATGTATTCTTTCGAAAATAAATAAATGAGTAGTTAAAATTCGGCGTTTAAAATAAAGTAAATGTGATATTATTTTTTTTTAAATGAGGGTACGTAATTAGACTCGTTTAAAATAAGTAAAGACAAGATTAATTATTTCATAACATACTCCAAGAAAACCCTGTCCCGGAACTCTGGCTCGTTCCCAAACCCGAAACTCGGATGCCTCCACCGGCCGGCGGGCGTCTCCGTGTTCGCCGCGAGTACTGAGTAGTAGGAACTAGGAATCACCGTCCGGCATCCCCGACGCGCTCCACTCTCCACTCCACTCCCGAGTCGCTAGTCTCGGGTCCTCGGGACTGCATGAACCGCAAGACACTCCCCGCGACCTGCGACCCGCCAACTATGACACTTCCCCTTGAGTCACGACACTTTGCGACTCGCGACCGGCTGGCGATCATTCGATCGCTGTCCTTTGATCGACATACACGTGCGTGACCGCTTGACGTAACAGTATACTGCTCTCGCGGGATTGTTTAGTAGGTATATTAGATTTTTGAATATTCGGCTAGACACGGAGAGCACATTTAGAGCATGTTATCTTGGTATAATCAAAGGGTGAAGTGCATTATTTATTTATTTATATTCTCTCACCATACATTTTTTGTTGTTGTTTTTTTTACATAAATTATAAAATAATTGTTTATAATAAAGCATTACAGCTTACAGCTAATGCATTTATTTAAATTCTCAATAAAAGCCCGTGCAATGTACCTACATTGCACGGGTGACGGGTCCGGGTCCTCATGCGGGTCTTGTCCGGCTCCGGGGTTCTGAGTTCTCGTGCGGGTTCTACGAGTAGGTCCTGGCTCCGAGTTCTTTGAACCCGTGCGTTCCGGTTCGGTGCGCTGCAACAACACCCAGTGCTCAGTCTGCACCTAATAACTCGGACCCGGGACCTGCTCCTAGAACTCGTGTACTTTTAAAAGGAAGCAAGTCTCGGAGGCTTCCGGTTAAATACAGAACTTACCCACCTCTAATTGACACAATGCCCACTCGAACTTTTGCAGCGCCCCCTAAATGCTAAAAATTAAAAAACGCCCCCCCAGACCTCCAAAACGCCCACAGGGGGGCGCTGGCGCCCCCGTTAAGAATCACTGAACTAAACTAATTCTGGGAATGTGACAGCTGTTGACATTTTATAAGCAAGTAAAGTTGCTAGTGTGATCATTTTTTCATCATAAATATATGTAATGTTAATATGTATATATTATTAACTCAACACACGAGGTCCTCAGGGAAATCAATTCTCTCCGGGCCAATGTCATCTTGTGAGGAGGGTACTTTACTATAGTCTTATGTTAGTTGTGTCTTGTTGAACGTATTCAGAAGGTAATTTCATTCCCCCCGTTTTTCAGTTAATGTGGACAACACAGTGGGAGCTGTTGGCTTTGTGCCCTCCATCCTGCCGGTGAGCCTGCACCCGATGGCTGTGATTCGCGTGGACCCTCTCGGAACGCCCATACGAGGAGCTGATGGATTCTGCATCCGTTGTGCTGCCAGTAAGTTGGACATCACACTACTATCCTTTTTTAATATTTTTTTTATATGAATACCGCACAAGAGTCCCAACTGTTCCCGTCTGAAGCTAGTGAGACTATGGCATCCCCAATTGGGGTATGTTGTGAGGCTGAGGGTAGTGGGAAGGGGAAGGAGAAAGGGAAGAGGAAGGTGGGGAAGTACCTGGCTATTCAGATCTGGTCACCAAACACGGCTAGTGCCATTTCAAGCAACGTTTCAATTCTGAATGGTGGTCTTACACCAGGACGATACTGAGAGTATCTTCCACTCTGGAACGTGCCGCAAATATACTATATATTATTTTAAATGAATAAATTGTGAAATAACACAAATTAATCAAATAAAATTTATTGGCCACGCCGGGATTCGATCCCACGACCTTTGGTGTGCGAGTCAAGCGCATTACCGCTGCGCTACGCCGGTCGTCGGTAGTTTATCAATTAAAAAATAATAATTAATATTTGACAAGTTAAATATTTCACCAAAAAATGTAGACATAATTTGTCTCTATGCCACCTAGCGAGAGATTTAGTATTAACAATGCCTCTCTCACAAAAATAAATTTAGTTGTTTTCAGGTGGAAAAATGTAATAAGCAGTAATTGTTGGATGAAACACTAGTATATATTGAATTATTTGGCGGGTATTAGATAAGCCGACATAGCTCAGTGGTCAAGAGCACCTGACCGGCAATCAGAAGGACACGGGTTCAAGTCCCGTTGGCGGCATGTATCTTTTCTCGGAAGATTTTTTTTAGTATTGATGGGTGTTTCAGGCTGATAATTATTGCTTATAATAATTGTTACCCTTTGTGCTATGCATAAAAATCTTGTCTAAAAAACGTTAGTTTATCAATTAAAAAATAATTACTAAATTAGTTGTTGGATAAACAAGCTACTGATATGTAATAACTGTATACTGGAAGTTAGAAGAACAATATTAATTTTTAAAATTGTTTAAAATGAAACGGAGTTCCTTATTTCCTCAACATGCCTCAACACATCCTTTGGTTCCAATATTGAAAACTTCACCGTTTCATGAAAAAATCCGTTTAATGTTGAGCGATGAGTCATCATAATGCGGTAAAGATCGGCGATTAATTTCATTAATTTATTTAAGATATCCATACATTTTCGTAAATCCGATAAATTTTGCATCCATGTCCTTAAATAGTAATATGTATTATGTAAAAACTTACTTCTTCTTCTGGCGCTGTGGAGTGATTCTGGCGAATGTATGATATTTATAAGATGTTTTCAAGTATTTTTAAATGTAAATAAATATGTTAGTTATAAATCTCTAACTTTAAGTCATAATTGTAAATGTATATGTCATTGAGCTCAGTTTTAGGTCAGCTTTTATATGTCTTAGTCATAAGTCACTAGCAATAAGATGTAAGTCACTAGTTATAATTGTAAATCTTAGTTGTAAGCCAGTAATATTATTTTTTATGTATTTATTTGTACAGCGCCCTTGAGGTGATTTTTCACGAAAACGGCGCTATATAAATTAGCCAAATATTATTATTATTATTATTCACGTACAGACTTTATGTACAGGCGGATGGACGAACATACTCGCGAAGGAAATTAGGTTTCGATAAATAAAGTGATTGAATTATGTTTTGTTGTTTATTACAGACGAGCCAGGAATGTTCATCGGCATTGTCCAGAAAGGAAACGCAAGTCGGGAGTACCACGGCTACATCGACAAGGAAGACAGCAACAAGAAGCTGATCACAGACGTGTTCCGGAAGGGGGACAAGGCCTTCCTTTCAGGAGATATTCTAGTTATGGACTCTATGGGATACTTATTCTTCAAGGTATGATATAAACTTGGTATTATAATAACACTCGTGTCATTATCAGATGATGGTCATCCCAAGATTATTCCATTTATTTCGGTCCATTGTACTTTGTGTTTTGTCAAACTTATTTATCCATCCAATGTGACCCTTGTGTTCTATTTTCTATCAATCGTTCATTTGGGATTTATAAGCCAAGGCGGAACCAGAGAGCGACGTCAGATTATGTATATACATTTTTACCTTCTTCATGTGAATTTATTTATTTTTCAGGACCGCACAGGAGACACCTTCAAGTGGAAGGGAGAGAATGTTTCGGCCACAGAAGTAGAAGGCATCATCTCCACCATCTGTGGGCAGCGAGCTTGCGTCGTCTATGGAGTATCCGTAAGTAGTTACTTATCTGCACTATAGGTGTATTCGAAGACTAATAATTGTATTATTTTGAAACTATTATGGCTATGCACCACAGATAATAGTCCAAGAGCCCGTGATGATCAGATCTTCGTTATTTTATAAAACCTGAAAGTTTCTCTGTGTATGTCTCTAATACAGGTACAGACGATCCCCGACTATGATGTTTGGATCGTAGTGGCTTTGGAAGATATTATATTAATTAATTATAATTGTACTTACGTTAAAGTATAAAAGCTGAATTTTATATATGTTACTTGAGGAACTATCAACATATGTTTTCTCAGTAATTAGACAGTTTCGATAATTCCTTCACCTTGTCAGACATATTAAAAGTCTTCCGTAGGTGGGAGCGCGATATATACATGCAAGCGGGTGGGAGTGAAATAGTGCAAAATTTTGATGGTAGCAGACTACTACCTTGTTGAAGTGCTAGAAAAATGCTCTTGAAATTGTGGTGCAATTTTATATACCTTTGCAACCTGCTATCTTTCAAGGCCACCGTGATCCAAACATCATAGTCGGGGATCGTCTTTACCTGTATTAGGGACATACACAGGGAAACTTTCAGGTTTTATAAAATAACGAAGGTCTGATGGTCACCGTGTATTGCTCTATAATAGAATATAGAGATATGCTGCCGGCGTAGCCGATATTGTTAACCAATACTACTGCACGCCTTTGCTTACGCTAAAGGGTCCGCCCCTTTTCAAAACTTGCACATGAAATTTGTCGATTTCATTGGCACTAATAAGAACAGATTTCTACGCGTACACGTCCCAACAGCATTCGCGATTAGCAAGACATACAAATGACAACGGATAGAGTTTGCAAGAACAGAAATCGGTATAAAATCGATATTTCAATCAGAAATTATTCTCAATAAATTTTAATTGCGCACACCTGGATTTAAAAGCGCGTAATTTTAAATGGCAAGACCATTCTCTAGTGTTGTCCGGAAAGAAAGGAGGTACGGTCGTGACTAATAATAGTATTGTTATATATCTCACCATACATTTTTTGTTGTTGTTTTTTTTTTGCATAAATTATAAAATAATTGTAATGCCCTTTCTGCACGTGGCAAAAGGTATACGTCTGCTTGTGATCTAGTTCTAATAGATATATGATGTGTGTGTGGTTGTTTACAGATCCCCATGGTGGAGGGGAGAGCCGGCATGGCAGTGGTGGCGGTGGGGGAGGGAGAGGGAGGCTCGCTGGACCTGGCGCGCCTGGCTGCCGGCCTGGACCGCTGCCTGCCCTCCTACGCGCGCCCCCTCTTCCTGCGCATCATGGAGAACATCGAGATCACAGGTATTGCACATCACACACTATTAGTACCAACTTGTTAACAGCTCGTCCATGAATGGATCTGTATATTATCTCTGTCTCCCCAGGAACTTTCAAGCTGAAGAAGCTGAGCTACCAGAAGGACGGCTTCGACCCCGACCTCACCAAGGACGCCATCTACTTTCGCAATGGCTCCAAGCCGTGGGAGCGTGTGACCACCGCCATACACGCGGACATCTGCCACGGCCGCATCAAGCTGTAGGCCCCACCACCCCCGCTTACATCAAGCTCCACACTTCTCTCTTCGTTTTACTTATCTCTTATCTGTAGATCTTCTTCTCCGATATAACATTTTAGCGCGTAGTGCATCCCTTTCAACTACTCAGTTTGGTTGGTTACTGGTTGGCTGGTTAGGTGCAGTAGTTGGGAGTATTTGATAGGAGGGCTGGCAGACACTGCGATGCCGTTAGATCCGTAGATCCAATGGTTGGCTCAAGTTTTACAGATTAAATCTGTGCCAGGAATGATGTGTCTGGGAATAATATCTTTGCATCTTTGGCTGTCGATCCGGTTAGAGAATTGTTAGTAAAATTTTAACCCCTGTAGATAATATGTTAGCTATAATTTTAGAAAAAAATTGGCAAACCAAAGGAATGAACGAGTTTATACTTGGTACTAGACTCATGCGTTTACATGCGTGCGTGTTTGTTGACTAAATGCGAGTACATATTTGTGTGTAAAGGAATTCTCACAATACATTGCACTGAGAATTTAGCGTTGAAATGAAATATTATTAATATATTAATATTGGTGCACTGCTTACAGTCACAATTAAATATATTATTATATGTTAAATTATTGATCAAAAAGTGCAAAACACTAAACACTACCACTACCAAGAGAAAAGTTCTCACATAATAAATTAAAAAGTTAAATAGAATGTTCCGTCATTTTTCCTACCCATAACTATATAATACTATGTACTAGTTATTCCAATAGTTATATAATATAATCTCTAAATACATATATCAAAGTAATCAGATATAGTTTTGCATATGTAGGAACAAATAATATTACACAAAGTAAGATACTGTTTCATTCTCTGAAATTGACTTTTGCAAAGATAATTTAAGAGTCTGCAATTAGAAATGATAGGGTATGAAGGATAGGTTTTAAAGTTTGATCATTATTTGTGGTTTGTGCATTTGTCACATTGATGGATCTGATGAAACAGTAATCTTTAGCTATATTGATCTGCAGATAGCTAGTGATACAGCCAGTGCAGCATTTTAAATTATTCCTCTTTGTTATCCATTGCACTTTTTTCATTGTGAATAATTTTAATTAAAAAAATTTGCTATTGTCAAAAAACAGTTGTGATGGAAAATGAATGTCTGATGGAGAGACTATTTTAAAATTGATACGTTTAACTGAATTCACACTACATGTATGT
The DNA here is from genome assembly GCA_917563855.2 of Limnephilus lunatus. Lineage (NCBI taxonomy): Eukaryota > Metazoa > Arthropoda > Insecta > Trichoptera > Limnephilidae > Limnephilus > Limnephilus lunatus. The sequence continues at coordinate 88,699,324 of OU830595.1, read as the reverse complement.
ATATTATTAAAAGTATATTTATACACTATATTTTGTTGGTGACCAATGGGAGGTCTTTGTGGCAACATTGTGATCTTTTTAGAGGTTGTCACCAGCTAGAACAAGTTGCCGGGTTGCACTTGAACACATTTGAATGGTACTTGGGTTTCCAATTTATTTTGTGATCTTAAATTTGTGTGTAATTATCATTTAATGAAAATTTTAGACTTCAATATGTACAGCGCAATCTTGGATATCCAAATAAATAAGTAATTAAGAAGCTGGAACGAATAGTAAGTACTAATACTAAGAGTATGTTATCAAAGTTTATGTGATTTAATAAATGATCGGTATAATAAGTGCTTAAATCAATTATAACTATTGGATACAAATAGGTTGTGCTGTAAGTAATTTTTATTGTTTATTATAAAAATAACACAAGATGGTGATACCTATGAAATTGTTACTTCTCACAAAGCAATAAATAAACTGTACATAATGGCAAAAATAAGAATATTTTTGAAAAGGAAAAAGTGAACAGTGATCACATTTGTTTTAGAGTTTAAGAAACTATTGCAAGTAATCAATTTCCATACACATACAATTTTAAATTGTAAACAAGAGAGGTTACAGTGAATGTTTTTTATATTAAAAAAATTATCTGATTTTCCAAAGACTTGAGAAAGCTGGTGAATCAGTTTCTCAAGTGAATTAACTCAATTAACAGAACACCCAGTTCTTACATACTATGAAATACACACGATGTAGTATGACTTAACTACTAGGAACCCAGTTATAAACCAGAGTTGTGTGCTTTCTCAAGTTATTTTGGCTGGGAAGCTGGTTAAACTAGAGGAGTACACGCTATGCAGTATGGGTGTCTTAAATAGAGAAATATACACTGTATGTAGAACGGTGTCTCAAGTTACTTAACTGCTGGGAACCCAGTTTTTAACTAGAGAAATACATAATACTTTGTGCGGTTTCTCAAGTTACTTTAATTCTCGAGCGCCAAAAATGCCAATTGGATATGAAATAATTTTTGTATCTGTTGAGCGCTAGCGTACCCATGTGGTAATCTGACATTAATATGTTTTGTTGGTAGGATTTTACCCTCGGCATACTGCGGAAGTATTAGGAAACCCAGTGAAACTAGAGAAATAAATGCTATATAGTTACTTAATACCTGGGAACCCACTCATAAACTACAAAAATACACACTCTGCTATTGTGTGATTTCTAAAGTGACTTAACATCTGGGAACCCATAATCTAGAGACAAAGTATGTACATAGTAGGGTTTTTGTGGTGGTTTCAAACAACAGATATGATCTTAGTGATAGCTTGAAATGCGTACTTGACTAATTATTTCCAATGGTGTTTTTATTTGCTGCTAATACTTTGAGATTTTCCAATTGGGACCTTTTATTTGTGCAATTAAATTTGACTTATTTTTGTTATCATTTGTTTTCATTATTATCCCATCGATCTATCCTCAGATTCCTTTATACCTATTATAAATGATGAAAATATATATTTTTAAAATCGACGAATAGAAACTAAGGGGGTGGGGTACATACATTAAGGCCATTTGTACACAGAGATACAAGAGACTCAAGTTTTGTGCACATAGCATAAGCGCCGCTCGTGAGTATCCGCCGTACTATTTTTCTTGTGTTCGTACACAATGCGACGCGTCGACTACGGGTTGGACGTAATTGCACGCTTACTGACAGTTCTGGTAGCATGCTACGCGAGTTGCATTTGCATCTGCAGTACTTGTTTGACAGAAATGGCGTCCGAACATGATTTGAATGTTAAATTTGTTCTGGAGGTGGGAAAATAACCATGTTTATATAACTTACCGTAACATTTTTTTTTTGACTTAGGCAATTCACCCTAAAAAGAGTGCTTTGTGCCAATAATGTTAAGGTGAAACAGAAGCAACAATTCTCATACAATCTGGTTTTCAGCCGCATTCGAAAACTGCAGATAATATTTTATTTATTTTAGTACAGAAAAATAATACTAATAATTTAATTAGTGCGAACGAAAATTTCACTGTCATGTGATTTATAATAACCAATTTATTACATTAACAAAAGTAATTATTTTTCATCAGATTTAGCCTACACAGGTAGCTAAAATCCGCGACATCGGCTGCAGGACGCGGGGCGCGGGAATACCTATCAGTATGTTAGAAGGCGACAAACTTGTGCGAGCGGTCCCGATATGCCCGTCTCGTGCACGCTTTCAGCATATTCCTATGGTGTAGTAGTTGGATATTTGTCGAAAAAATGTCAAGTTGCTATTCTGATTTTCTATGAGTGTTTCTGGGCGCAGGGAATATTTGCGGTGGAGGCACGCAGTAAAAGAGGCGAAATTAACTACATAATGATGATAAGGGCCACTGTAATAATTTATAACTTTCGTAAATCTGTAACTATCACTAGAGACTTGCCTAGTTATTTTGTTGTTGCGACTTACGAAACAATAAAATGAATAGATCGAGCTGTGTGAGTTTATACATTCTGTCACATAACATGATCAGATGATCTGTCGGTCTTCATATCATCATATATCTCTTCTGTTATTCCGACTCACCGTTCTCAAATAATGTATCCACTTGGTTGCGCCGTTTTTTCGAAAAATTACCTCAAGACATAGAGATATAGTTAGAGGTGCTGAGCTTTTCATAAATCCGATAGCGAGGAACTTGTTCAGGGGGACCATTTGAGCCTTCCTGCACTCTTCTCTTGATCCATCGCCTTGCTCCGCAGTGGGAGGGATGGATTCATACGTCCGTCACTCCTGGACCCACTGAACCCAGATTCCTAGCCACGCCTCATGCCTTTTTCCTTCCCAAAACATCATCTCCTTTCTTTCCTTTAAAATACAATCCACACATCATCCCTAAAGATGACATAGGCCCTGGAGGAAATTATTTTCCTATTGTAGCCATAGCTGAGAAAATAATGTTTTTTATTTATTTTTACAATAGTAAAAATAAATACCTAAATAACATTGTTTTATCATAACACAGTTTAGCGTTATTCTAAAACATTAGGCATGCCTTTTATAAACATATTCAGGGAAGAAACGAATCCCAGAACGGGTGAAATACTTACATATTCTTTTTACAAATATTTGCTAGGTAGGTACTGTAATTATCATCTAATTTATTTATTTACTGTGTATCCATCACGCGGGAACCCCTGCTAAGTCATCAAACACAATCAAAATTAACCACTTGGGGTGATGTATGTTGGTTTTACAATAAATGGTTCCCGGGGCGGCGCGCGGCGGTACCATAACCGAGAAACCATTTCTCAGATATAGCAATACTCACCAATTTGTTTGTTTCATAAATGCGCCGCATACAAATATAGGAATAGATCCTAACCTTTTGACAAATATCACTTATTTATTGCTTTTTGACTAACTTAGAAAAAAGCAAGCACGTGCGGGTGCGAGGGTATCTACATAGAGCCTTGCGTCCTTGTTGAAAGAGCCCGTTAAACACGATAAAGCATTTAGTTTACTGAAAACTTGTCAGAAAAATGATGCCTGGTATTAGAAAAAAACCAGCGTTTGCAATCATGTTTGAGCTTAGATGTAAGTGACTAGTTATAATTATAAATCTTAGTTGTAAGCCAGTAACAATAATTCAATTTCAAGAGGGTGAAACTTCCAGCCCTTATATCTTTAAAAGCACACCCTTTAGGTAAAAACGGAAACCGTCACCCTGGAGGGGGATAGAGATCTACCACACCATATAACTCACTTGATCGTACCGGGACTCGTTTCTAAGTTTTTGCGAGCCGCACGTTTTTTTGGACTTTCTTTTATAATATATACATATATTATATTATCAATATTGATTATACATACTGACTCTTCGCGATCTCATTGAACACTATTATAGTAACTAAAATATTTAAAATTGATTAAAATTACTCCTTTTATTTGGAGGCCCTTACGTGGGCAAGCACTTTAAATTATTAAATAAATATAATTTGTACTACAACGTTGTTCATTGAGCAAGTGATGCTACTGAAACATCTCGAAGAATTTACGTGAAGGTTGGTGCATTATTTTGAAGGATAAACAACTTCCACACAAGAAAAAAAATACTGTTGACGATTTTTCTATTGAAGCGATAGGTATCTACGTCGAAATTAATTTATTTTACACGCTGAAGAGGGTTATTAAAACTACAGGTGGCGTTGAAGGAGTGCGAAATTTTCAACAACAGCACATAATATTTACGGAAACCTCCATGAAACTTGGAACTTTTCGTTGGAAAAAATATAAATCACTAGAAAAAAATACAATACAGTTTTCTGGAACCATGTAATACGGACTTCTCCGTTGCCCGAACATCGTACACAGCGAAATAAATTTTGCAAGCGGTCTTTAAAAAAAGGTCCAGTTCACGCCAGCAACCGCAAGATATGCTCTTGTAACCAGGCCGGCCCTTTTTATAAATTATTCTATCTACCCGGGTGTTGATTTAATTTACTGGATCCATTAAACCTCTAGTCTTCCGTCTCTTTTGAACGCGTTGGTTCTACCGTTAAATTTATGAAATGCACCCTTTTTGCAAATATGTTTCGGTTGGGTATTTCTTTATGAACGCGCGCGGGATTGTAGGAAATGTATTTTACGTGTTAATTTTATAATAAAATTGTGCTTTTTTCAGCCGCATTCTAATATTATAAAATTAAAGGTATAAAAAACTATTTAAGCAGATTACCATATCTTATCTACGTTCGCAAACCAATAATTCATTCCAATATTAAAAGGCATAACGTGTTAAAAGCGTTTTATTCGACAATATTGAAAATAACGCCATCTATCGGTGTGAAGTTTCTAAATATATTTTGAGAATACCCTTAAGATAGATAGTTATAATTTTTAGGATAATCTATAAGGGACAGGACTAATCAAATATTGAAGAAATTCAAGTCTACGAACCTATAAAGCCACTGGAGCGACAGCGCAATAATTTCAAACTTTTCTCTCTGATTGCTCGAGATTTTTGTGGTGACCGTTTTGAATATTTTCCGCCTACATTAAAAAAATTATACCTCCGTATTTTAATATGGAGACATACAAACTCATTATAGTTCTATATAGCCAATGAATTCACGGGTGCGCTGAACCCAGTATAATATCATATGTGTATTCTAAAACTGCTCAATAAACGTGAATTTTTACTTATAAGGATAATGTGTGAATAAAAAAGACAATATCCAACGAATACTAATATTTATGGTTTTTACTTAATCAAAAAGTCACTACAAAAATAAAAGGTTATTTTACCATTTTTTTTATGACAAGTGTTCGTTCCAGAATGCGATTTTTTGTATTTAATTTTAAGTAAAATAATTATTCTTAATATTCATGTTATTTTAATTTCGCGTAGTTCCCGTTTTTCAAATATGCAAACAAAATATTATCCCACGGTTTCTTCAAGTAAGGTCCCAACCTTGAGAAATAATAGTATTCTGGCTGGTATCATATAAATGCATTGCTTTGCAAAGATTTGGAAGAAAGTGTTAAATATTTAAATTGTTTTATTTTTAAGTAGGTATTAGTACGTTTCAAATAGGACCCTCAAATAGCACCTATAAACTATTTATGGCAGCCCCAAGGGAAAGTTTTTGCTGTCGGTCTTTTATGGCCCAACCTAAGAGGAACTTTTATTATAGTAATATTTGCAATATTTGTCTGTCCTTAAGTGTTTTAGATTTAGTTTTATTGGTGGCCCTTTTCGGCGACTTTTGAGCAATTGTTTTATTGCTAGATTTTAAAATCCAGTTGTGGGAACCGCTGAAATATTCTGTTCCCACAGTTAATGTACCATATTAATTATTTGTATTTGTATGTTTTTCTTTAAATATGGTGACGTGTTCAAGAGAGAGTCAGTATTGTTATTACGGTGGAACTGGAAGGTACACGAGGTGTATCTTCAATTGAGCAAAGGGAAAATAGGCCCTTTGCGTCAGTATCGTTGTTAAGATTGAACTGGGAGGTACATGTTGTACCTACAGTTCAGTATCATATGTTTCTTTTCTATCTTGGTACGAGAGCACAACAGCATGGAGTTTGCAGGAAAACACTTCTTCTTCTTTAACACAATTTATTAAATGCAATAAAAATACAATTATTACAAAAGGGTCTATTTACCCTTTGATCGGTTGATCTTCATGATCACACCACACTGACAAATATCGAAGTCTCTACTTCGATATCTTTATCAGTTTTTTACAATACTGAACTGTAGGTACAACATGTACCTCCCAGTTCAATCTTAACAACGATACTGACGCAAAGGGCCTATTTTCCCTTTGCTCAATTGAAGATACACCTCGTGTACCTTCCAGTTCCACCGTAATAACAATACTGACTCTCTCTTGAACACGTCACCATATTTAAAGAAAAACATACAAATACAAATAATTAATATGGTACATTAACTGTGGGAACAGAATATTTCAGCGGTTCCCACAACTGGATTTTAAAATCTAGCAATAAAACAATTGCTCAAAAGTCGCCGAAAAGGGCCACCAATAAAACTAAATCTAAAACACTTAAGGACAGACAAATATTGCAAATATTACTATAATAAAAGTTCCTCTTAGGTTGGGCCATAAAAGACCGACAGCAAAAACTTTCCCTTGGGGCTGCCATAAATAGTTTATAGGTGCTATTTGAGGGTCCTATTTGAAACGTACTAATACCTACTTAAAAATAAAACAATTTAAATATTTAACACTTTCTTCCAAATCTTTGCAAAGCAATGCATTTATATGATACCAGCCAGAATACATATTATTTCTCAAGGTTGGGACCTTACTTGAAGAAACCGTGGGATAATATTTTGTTTGCATATTTGAAAAACGGGAACTATGCGAAATTAAAATAACATGAATATTAAGAATAATTATTTTACTTAAAACTAAATACAAAAAATCGCATTCTGGAACGAACAACAAGGTTAAAGTTAATTGTTATAATTTCTGTAATTATTTAGCAAAATGTTCTATATTTTCTTACAGTACTATAATGAACTTACTAAGACAAAATAATAATGAGAGATCAATCATTATAGGAAAAAAAACAAAAACAACTTTGAAAATTAACAAAATATAAAATATCTTCTTTGGAATATAATCACATCTGTACATTGCTCGGTCTCTTTCTACTAAAAATTTAGTTATAACAATTTGAAAAAAGGTGCTAAATGTGCTTTCCACAAATTGGTATACATATTGCATTTTACGCAAAAAACTTTAGTTTTTCTATATTTTTCCAGTTACATATGCCGTTATTGCCTTCTTCGGAATCCGATTCATGCTCACTTATTTCTAAATAGTCTTAAGTCTCAGAACAATTTTCGTTTTCTATTTCTTCATTGAGATATTTTTTTGTCATTTTCAAATTCAACTCTTAACCCGGCGTTCGCACATATGGGTCAATTTGACCCGCGCCATTTTAAAATTAGCTTATTTCTTAGAATTTTTGTGCGACGTAGCCATACTTCTCAGTAGCTGGAGCTAACAATCTCCCCTCCCTGCGGGCTATCGTTGTTCAGTGGTGTAGTGGCCGAAACGGTAGATAGACATGGCTAAACACGATAAAGGTAAATATGACCCAACCTTACATTTCGTGTCGTAATTTCTCGCCATTACTTAAAAAGTATGTCATTGATTTGTTTTGTTATTTTTTGTTACTTTCAGAACCTTTGCAATTATGGATCGTGAAGAATGTGAACGGCAGCAAATTTTAAAAATTTTGGAAGAATCTGACTCCAATTGTGAAATTTTTACGTCAGAAGCTCTGCAGTCAGCATGCAATTTTGTACTGTGGAGATTGCGCAGATGCAAATGATAATATGTAAGATTAACTCATGGGACTGATTATTATTATTCTTAGTCCTACTATAGATCCCATTCATATGTATGATATTAGTTCACATTTTGAGAAAAAAGTTTATGTTTTATTTAAATTTTATAACTTTAAGACAGAGGTTGTCTATTTTGTTAAAATTTTATTATACTTTTATAAAAAATGTCATTAAAAGATATTTTTTTGTTTGCGCACTTACATTTTCAGATTTACATATTTATACTTACAATTTCAGATTTTTTTACATTCTTGAAAAATGATAAAAACTTTTATGATCAAAAAATAATTACAAAAATTACATAATTTTAATAGTTTTATCAGTTGACGCCTTTCAGCATTTTTGGATGTAGGTATAAATTAAAGCAAATTTGGAATGAAAAAAATAGATATTGAGTTATAATTTTAAAAAGCTGGTACGGAGAATAATTAATCTTTCTCATTGGAAGCGCCCTGTACGATCGTAAGAACATCTTTCGACGAAATGTGGATTTTCGGCCACTGGCTGGTTAAACGCTCTTAACACGGATAAGACCAAATTTATACGTTTTAGTGCAACACAAGCGGGACAACCCATTTAGTAATACTAAATATTACTATTCACATTTGCAATGAACCGAACACTTCGGTGTACTTGTGACACTTGTACTTGTAATAACCTAGAATATGTGGATAGTTTAAAATATCTAGGGATCACCATAGATAAATATCTGAGATGGGAAAAACACATTAACTCAACTGCCTCAAAAGTCAGAAAACTTACTCACCTTTTTATTACCATCAGAAATATTCTCTCTGTAAAAGATATGAAATCTATATACTATGCCATGTGTAATTCTTTACTCGAATATGCATCCCTAGGATGGGGTGGATGTGCCAAAACAATATTAGACTCCCTGGGTAAAGCACAGAAATCACTACTAAGAGTCATCCTTAAAAAAACATTCAGGTACCCCAGTGATACATTATTCACGGAAATAAAAGTTCTTGATGTTAGACAATTGTATATTAGAAAGATTTTATTACATGCTCAAAAACAATGCCAGTACTACCCTTCCGTTGACCACCTTGACGACATCTGACTTTCAGAGAACAATCCAATAGTCCCAATAAAAACACTACAAACACTACCCGGTGAGCAGGCCTCCCACTGACTGACTGGAGCCCTTTCTACAGTCTATAGAGACATCCCTTCATCATTTATAAATGGTGAAGGAATGTCTTAAAAGTTATTTCAGTTTAAATATTACCCATAAATATTTTCATATTTCACTAGGACTGGTTGTCTTTATATTATGTTACTCATCACACCAGTGCAACGCAGCTAGCCACACGTGGATTTCCGCTAGCCGCGCCGAGCTACTACACAAAGCAGTACAAACAATACTTACGCCAGGGAGGCAGGGACAGGAGCCGCCTCAGAGGTCCGCAGATTTCATGTGGGAGGAGGGGAGTGGGAAGGTCACATGGAATCGAAATGAACGGTATGCATTCCGCAGTCGCGTGTTGTTCAGTTTGAGGCGCACTTCAAAAAATGAACACTTCCGAAGAAGAACCGATCATACGATTAGCTCTAGCGCTCTAGTGACAGTGAAGTTTTGTGATAGTACGCGGCAGTAGGTACCTGCTAGGTACAGAGCACAGTTATTTGGATTAATTTAGTAGGGTGAATTTGCAGTTGATCTTGTGTTTGTACATTTATTAGTATTATTGGTTTTTTTTTTTATAGGTGTAGGTATAATATGTACTTACTTCAAAAAAATGAAAAATTCGTAACTTCACTGGGACAAATTCAAAAAAATTCATTCAACATTCTCGAGTTTATTCATGTTACAATAAATAAATACAAATATATCAAAATAAATAATACTTTGAACAATTTCTAATAAGAATAAGCACTATCACAGCAAAATATAATACGGAATGTTTTGAAATATTGCAAATTAACAGCAAATATAAAATTAAATATAATTTTTTAACACAGGCAAATTAATAGTTTGTCATGTGTATTGATTTAATTATTGTGCTTCTATAAATTATAATAATTTAGTTAATGTTTGTACAATAATAAAGCTGAATTAGGTGTATTATTATTGTACAAACATAAACTAAATTACAGTTAAGTCCATAATTATTGGTATTATGTATATAAAACATAATATCTCTGTTTAACCAGTACACAGTGAAATTTTTTAAATTTAAAAGAATTTTTTATTATGGTTTTTACATTTACCTTAAATTTTTTTGCAATACATACAGTGAAACCCTCTTAAGAAGTTTTCCAAGGGACCGGAAAAAACAAACTTTTCTTAAGTAGGAAAACCTTATATGTGGAAAAAATTGGCCCAATTTTGGGTTGAGGGACAGTCCTGGATTTGTCAATAGGCCGCGGCCTAGGGACGGCAGCCTACAAGTGAGTGATTATGATAGGTGGCAACTTCAAAGAAGAAGGAAGAGGCAGCGCAAATGAAGTGGCCTATACTTATGAAAAGCATAAATCCGTCACTGCCGAGGGACCGAAAAAACCAAACTTTTTAAGACACGAAACTTCTTAAGAGGGTTTTACTGTATAATAAGCCTTAAACGTTCAGTTTATTACAAAAAATTGGAATTTGGAAAAAGTATATACAAAAAATAATGTTCGTGACCCTATTTTTACCACTTTGGGGTTCCCTATCATAGTAAAAAATATTTTGTATAATTATTTATCTAAAAATTTGTGCTATCACTATGAAGACAATATAATGAAACTTAGCAGAAGTAGGTACGTGATCTTGTAATAAAATACATTTATCAGACAACAGTAAAATATGTTTGCTCAGCAAATGAATTTATTAAATTAAAGGAATTTAATAAATAAAAATAATTTTGCGCAGAGCAGAGGCTAGAAAATACTTGAAATGTTTTGCAATTATTTTGCATTTTGTAAGCGATAAGGCTTTAATGCGCATTTGGTAAGTTCGGTTCTGTGGGAAATTTATTATGTTCCGATTTTACTTGGGAGGTATTTCAACATCCTCTCGATAAACTGTCAAAATAACTACCCACCAATAACTATAACATACAGCCACCATTTATAGGTTCGAATATCGAATAGTAAACTCGGACTTTATAAATAAACAAATTGAAAATATTCCTTATCCCATGAATAGTGCTTTTAACAGCTGTCAAGAGGATGGTTAAATACAGATTTAGACCAATTTTGCAAAAACTTTATGAAAAAAATGCAAGCACATAAACAAATTAAATTCTATGGATTGTTATTTGGATGGATAAATTAAATATAATTAGTCCTCAAAATTGACATATTGTTGAATTCGATAAGTTTTGTATTTTTAAGAGACAGTTACCATTTTGTTAATTTATCATTTAGTTTTTTTTTTTACATTTCTTGATGAAGACTAATCTACATATGCAGCGAAATTTTGATTTGAAACCTGGGTGCCCGTCGATAGTATACTCTTGGACTTGAACTTCCAAATCACATACGTAGGTGTCAGCCACGGTTAAACGGTAAGCATATTCATCTTAATCAGTATTTTAATACTGAATACTGCAAACGCATCAGTAATATTGTCAGTATGTCAGTATTTGCCATTACACGAGTCAGCATTCGCATCAGTATTTTAATACTGATGCGCTTGCGATAGATATTTGGAACAACCTATCAGTGTTGGGGCGTGGCCAAAAAGTGAGGATGCTGATGCGCATATTGATGCGAGTGTGCACTCGTCACCTAAATACATATTTCTTGCATCATGAAAGACGATGCTGCCTTGTCTGTGACACATCGATCGCCACCAGAGGACAGAGATGCCAGTATTCGCATCAGTATTAAAATAATCATGAAATGCTCATAAAAAACTAGGGTAATGGCAAATACTGATTGTACTGACAACACTGACTTCAGTATACTGAGATTGTGTAATGGCATACAAATATGTACTAACGGCTGTTGTCAGTATACTAACCAGTAAACACTGAGGCAAAATACTGACGAGTATCGTAATGGTAAGATAACAAACATGTTGATAAAGTAATAAAGCTTTGTATTTAAGTAGCAAATTAAGTAGTTTGGGCAAATTCAGAAGAACTTCTAGGAATGAAGATTACTGCTAGGGTTTACTAAAGGGAAATTGCCTGACTGGTTAAACCAGTCTGCAAGCTTAACCGAGTCCTTTGTATCACTTAGCCCAACTTAATGGTACAATGTATATAATTATTACTTATGTTTTCTATAAATTTTCATCATATTATGGCCGAAATTTTTGAGTTGTAAAACAGCATGTTGATTATTCTTACATGCGTTTTAGCATCAATATGTTTAAACTTTTTTGTGATTTTCATATGAAACATTTATTGGATAAACAACACCTCTACCATAGGTCACCCTAAATGGTTTACTCTGTTTGGTAACTTAGCAGGGTTATTTAAAACTTGTTAAATAAGCCGGGTTTAACAGGCGAGGTGTGATCAGGTATTGGCGGCAGATGCGCCCGCCCACCAACTGCGTGACGGGTCATATTGGAAAGAGCCTTTGACCTCTCCAGCTGGTCTCTTTCGACCTATCGTCTTGCATCGCAGAGGGAGGGACGGATTCATACGACCGTCACTCTTGGACACACTGAACACTAGATTCCTACCCACCCTTAATTTCTTTTCCTTCCCAGAACTTCCTCTCCTTAAAAAGACCCTCCACGCAGCATCCCCAAAGATGTCATAGGCACTGAGGGAAATATTTTTCCTCAGGGCCTCTTTTGTGGGCTTAGGGAAGAGTTTTTTTTAAAATTGGTTTATACTGTAAGTTGATTGGGGCTTAAATCGTAAATTACAAAATATGTATAATATATATTGTGGAATAGCTGTAAACAGTCTTGGTTTAACCTATATAAGCAAGAGATTAAATATTGGAAAAGAAATTATACAGATTCAATGGAAAATTGTCACAAAATATGTACAAAATTATCATACACATTGACTTACATAGAAATTTGTTTATTACAAATACGGCAGGACTTAACTTCTGGATATACTGACTGATAACGACTAGATTATTTATGGGTATTTCTTTTAAAACAATAGACACAAAAAACTATTATAAATTGAATTTAAATAAATAACACCATGGTCCTAGTTTTATTACAGTGAAACCCTCTTAAGAAGTTTTCCAAGGGACCGGAAAAAACAAACTTCTTAAGCAGGAAAACATTATAAGTGGGAAAAATTGGGCCAATTTTGAGCCGAGGGACCGAAAAAACCAAACTTCTTAAGCCACGAAACGTCTTAACAGAGAACTTCTTAAGAGGGTTTCACTGTATATGTATTTACAATGGTTTTATATCCAGAATATCAATCAAGGTTCATATAACACTCGACACCATATATTTTAATAATAATATTTAAGGAATTATATAATAAATTACAATCACCTAAGGTTAATAATATTATTATTGACTGCCATTTTTTATATGAAAGAGATTTAATTTATACCTACGTAGGAAATTATGTTATTACCTTCATACAAAAGTAAATAATATTACAAAGGGGATAATATGTATAAACATGATAGTATGAGAATCACCAATGACACCGACTTTTTACTGCCTGCATTCATAAAAGCAGCAGAAATTTATAAAATACTACTTAAATTATTATTGCGTACTGTAGTGATAAACTCGGTTGTTAAGTTGATTCCGTTGTACGTACAAAAATAATACAAACTGCACACAATTAACATAATACTTCCCTACGTAATACTGTTTGATTTTATTGAAGACAGTTTTAAATTGCTATCCAAAATCATATATATGTGTGTTATTACATCACAATGAATTCTAGAGTCATTGCTCCCGGCAGCAGAGTAACAGCTCCTTGTTTGTTATGTTATTCTGTATTATTCTATGGTCATGTGTATGAGATGCGGGGGTGAGGGGTGAGCCACGCGCTGAGACCTCCTCTCCAGGCCAGGGTGTCTCTCAGCTGGGCCTCCTCTTGTTGTGTCAGCCCTAGCAGGGCCGCCACAGCCCGCGTCAGCTGGCGGGCCTCCATTTCCCGGGAGGTGAGGAACTTGATGAGGACGTGTTTGAGGTACTTCTTGGTGACATCGGGGTCCTCTGTGGACCCTTCCACTACGCTTGAGCCCAGGGGGTCTACCTGGCCCCCGCGCAGTTCTCGCTGGAGGGTCTTCTTCATGTCCGTCAGCCGATTCTGCAGTATTCGCATATTCTGGAAATCATTAAAAAATTTGTTAATACATAATTATGAACGGTTCCATGCCAACTCAAATTAAGATAGCTCAACACCTCTTTGAAAAGTCATTAAAAGCAATGAAAAAATAATTTTAAAATAGCTGTTAACCCTAACCTAACTTAAACCTATTTAAATAATTTTTTTAATTAACACTCTTAACCACTCCAACCTGTAAGCATGTTTACACAACAATATACAATAGCAGTCAAGTACAATAAGCATGTTTTCACGCTAACGCGTGTGTTCCCATAGAAGTCGTTATAACTCTGTTATTGTTCTAGTGACAACCCTAAAACAAAAAGTAGAAGATCCATATTGAAATAAGCTTCATATTTCTATTCAAAGTTATCAATAAAAGTACATAAAAAAGACTCATTTTATAGAAAAAGTTTTCAAATCGCCTACGCGCCGTTAGACATCGTTAATTTTTTATTATTTTGTATGCAATGGTAAAAAAAGAGGCGACAAAATTGTTTATTTATACAACAGAATAAGTTTTTTTTTTTTTTTACAAAATCTGTGATCACATGTATGTACGTGATCACGTACATGAGTCATTTTTACAATTTTTTTTACGTTTGCATTCAAAATTTTAATATTTATAAATGTGTATATTTATTTATTTTTTATTTATTTATTGTTTTGGAACATTTACAGAGTATTAACATTAAAAAAGTCATTAGATTAGCATTGTAAAAAGTGTAGATGTTAATAGTCCACTTAAAAATGTTCACAGAATGCACAGTTTAATAGTTGTTTTTCACTATGTATACAAAGAAGTTAACAGAAATTAGAAATCTCTGTAATAACAATTTGAAATTATCTGTAATAACAATTTGAACCTTATTTCATAACCTTTCAAAAACAGTTTTTTGTATTCGGCTACATTCAGAAATGTTTCATTTACAGAGCTTTAATTGTGAAGCGGAAATAACACAAAGTTTTTATAAATCTGACAGTTCGTTTAAGACAAAAAAACTTGCGTAATCGCAAAATACCTGAGTGGTTTGACCTTCTGAGTTGGCCGGTCACCATTATGAACTTATGCATTATTATTTATTATACAGTGGTTGAACACAATAGGTTGGTACCATAGGTATTTATTTATTTACGCCCTAGTGGGCTTTTACAGATAAGTAATACAGTTGTGTTAGGCACGTACGTAGTACACAATATATAATGATTAATAATTAGTAAAAACAATAAAATTAAAAATTAATTAAAATTAATAGTGTACATAATCACTACAGAGTCATGAAATCATACATTTCAGTAAAGTAATTATAAAGACTTTGTTTTATAGCTTATACGGAATCTTTAAACATGTCTACAATATTCCCAAATTTATTACCAAAATGATGTAGTTTATTTATAGGTGTATGAGTGTCATAGTTTGTTTTAAAATTGTCACAGAAAAAGGTAGCACTTTGCCTCGTATTCTGGTCGGTATGTAAAATTTCATTTTCGTGAGAAATTCAGGGTTGTCAATGCAATTATTAACAATTTTATTTAATAGTACAAGGTCAGAGATGATCCGCCTATCTGATAGAGTAATTAAGTTGAATTGTTTAAAGGACATAGTTAATATTTTGAATTGGAAAATAGATGGTATGTTATTTAAGATTTTAACCTTTCCCTTCAAGTTCTCAACACGTTTTCTAATTATTCAAATATACTCAACACAGAGTTTATATTTTAGGTAGTCCTCCGCAAAACATTTATGTTTTGGATAATTGTTATATGTAAAACATATATATATCTGTAAAAATTACTTAAACGCAGCATAAAAAAAGGTTTTGTCGAGAAATGAGGCAAAAGTTTGCCAATATATCATGTGTGTGTGCATTTTTAATCTAGGGAACAGTGTAGTAGTGAGAAAGAGGGGTGCGGGGTTTCCTCTCGTTGTACCGAGATACTTGGCGCTCAGTTGCCAATGCTGATGGACGTATTATATGTTTTTTCTTGTTTTCAGGAATTAAACGCAAGATTTTATTTGTACATTCACATAATATGAACATCTAATATTATTATAGTGATTACCATAAATAATACATGTAAAATATTCTAGTTTATACAACTTAAAATCACAATAATACCTTATTAACCCTTTATGCTAATTTGTTCACTTTTCGGAACAACTCACAAAAGTCTCATAGAAATCTTGTTTCTCCCTTACTATGAAGGTTAGAAATATGATCTAATCTAAACGATGCTAGAAAGAGAAAACAACACGCTTTATATTTAAGTCCAAAATTTAATCACAAAATCGCAATTTGGAAAAAAAAAATTAAACTTTGGGAATTTTTTTATAATTATTTTTACATTAAACGATAAAAAAGTGAGTCGACGATAATGTTTACAATACATTCATCTAATAAAATATGTGCGTTTTTATTTCATTACGTTATAAGTAATTTTAGTTAGATAAAAAGAAAGCATTTTTGCATTAAAAAAATTAATATTTAAAAAGTTATATGTTTATATCGAATTATAAAACTTGAAAGCGTATTTCATCACCTTTCAAAAAGAGTTTTTAGTTTTCAGATGCATTCAGAAATATTCCATTTATTTGAATTTTACTGCAAAGTGGAATTATTTTGACCGTTCTACAAAATAAGCCCGAGGCCTGAGGGATTAAGGGACAATAGGACAATTTCGAAGTATGTACCACATATAGCACACAGAAAATTAATAAAGTTTTATAGTTTAGTTTTTTCGTAAAGTTTTATCGAGAGTAAAAAAAACATTACCTTGGTTTTTTCTGATAGTTGGTTATTTAAATCTTTTATGCAGTCTTGTAGTTGTTTTTCTGAAGCCAAGACGGTCTCCTTTTCATTTAATACTTTCTCCAACTCCACTTGACTCAGTTTCTCTGCTTCCTGTAACTTTCTTATTGTACTTTGTTCCTGGATAAAAAGTGCTTTCAATTAGCAGAGTTTTATACACACGCATTAAATTATATACACAAATAAATAATCAGCACAAAAATATTTTGCTGATTGAGAATAATAATGCATGATTTATAAACCTCTATATTTTGTGACAGGGTATTCTCTAGCTGTTTGATTTTCCCCTTGAGGTCTCCTATTTCCGTCTCTTGCTGTCGCATCTCCTGACGGTAAATCTCTAGAGTCTGGGACATGTGAGCATTGCGCATAAGTGATTCATCCTTGTCTCTTCTTTCTCTGGAAAATTTAATGAATGTCTTAAACACTAATCCAACCTTCAATTAAATTATAAAAGACTGAAGCAGATTCCATAATTTTTTACCTAATTTCTTCAGAATAATTATAAAAGTCAATGGGTACTTACTTATCATAACGTTCGTGAATTTCATTTAATTCATGTTTTAAGCTATCAATTTGTTCTTTCAAAAGATCGTTTTCTTTTGCAGTTTCATTAAACTTGTTCTTTTCTGTTTCTATTGCAATTTGTGTATTTCTAGATTGAGTTATATTCTGTTGAATAATTGCATTTAGTTCTTCTTCACGCCGCGTCGATTGAACTTTCTCAGCGGAGAGAGTGTCTACCTCATTTTTTAGAACTTTAACATTTTTATTTTCTTGTTCTAGGCTTTTTTTTAAACTGGTGTTCTCAGAGATTAGGGCTTCCAATTGTTTCTGGGACGAGGTGAGCTGCTTCTCCGTGTCGGAGAGTTTGCCAGATATGGAATCCTGGGTTGCCAATACACATCAGATTAATTATTTTCATGAAATCACGGAAAATCAATCTTAACTAGCTTCAAAGTTTTAGAATTCGTGTAACTAATCACTATAACCAATATAAAAAAGGAATTGAGTCTGAAGAAATACTGTTAAACTAAAGCCATTTTTGAATAATGAATAATCAGAATAAATGTATTTTTACCAATTAAAATAAACAAAGGCTTTATCTGAAATCTGTGCATTAAAAAGGTGTTATGAGATGGGGGGGATGGTGGAGAATCTGTAGAGGATACGGCACACGAGGAAGAAAAGTGATTGATAGTCATGGGGGTTAGTTTATCATTTCTTAGAAAAAAGGCAAATTCGAGCATGCATAGTTATATTTCAATATAATAAGTACAAACATGGTTAGGTTGACAAACAAACCTATTTTTTACTAAAAATAAAACAAATGCTCAAACGTAAAACGTGCAAAAACAAGCAAAGTCAATAATAATAATAATAAAAAAATGGTTTACATTGATAGCTGCTCATTTCCCAGTCTCATATATTAACAATCAATATTTATGCAAAAGTGTTCAAATCAAACTAACTAGGAACTTTGTATTGATACCTAATTAATAATTCATTAAAATTAATAAGTAATGTATTGTGTAAAATATTTTTAAAAAGGACATGCCTATTCGCAAAAGCTTGCTCATATCATGCAGAAAATATTGGAATGTGTTATGTTGTGTCTGTAAAATACACAAGCTAATTTAAAAAATAACATTAATAAAGTTACTTGTTATAATACTGTAAAAAGTAATAATAAAACAAATTTAACTCAATACACTAGTACATTGATAATAACATTATTTTGTTGTATAATAATAATAATAAAGAAATGGATTCACATCCATAATTTATACAAAAATTTGATTAGCAAATGCTGCTCATATAAAATTTTAAGAAGGTAACAAAAATATAAAATCGTTTTATCAAACTTAAGTTAGTATTTAGTATGTTAAGTAATTTGATGGTCAGTTGTTCGGCAAAAAACTGGGTATATAACACCGTTCCTGAAAGAAAAGAAGGACTTTGAGAACCAACAGAACCAGCGTGATCACTAAATGTAAGAGATTGTTTAGAGCAGGCATCTCATTTGCTCCACAGCGTCTGCTCCAGCAATGCGCCCTACAATAGAAACACTTCTGGTCATTCCTCAACAATCTTTTTTTATTTAGCTAAATAATAAGAGAGATCCAGAAACAAAGACGGCAGTGTCCGCCATTGTCAAAATTATTGTAAATAAATTAATGTTTTTATTTGCAAATGCAGCAATAATTAAATATTGATTATTTGTGCTTAGCATTTGTAGTCATTTGTCATTAAAGTGACAATTTGATCAATAAAAACATTTTTAAATTTCATAAAATTTTTAAAACTTTGGTGTTTTTAATAATTTGAGATTTTCAAGGTAAGTATTATGGTGATTAATTTTTGGATTTTTTCTTTCGCCTATGTTTCGGACAGTGTAACAGTGTCCTAAAGGTCATCTAAATAAGGATGGAAGCAATACGACATAATAACCCAAAAATGTTTAACAATAGCCAGCTGTCTTTGTTTCTTTAGAAGTACATAGTCAAAAAATTTTAATGTATTAGTATTGTTAATGATTCAACATATGCATAGTATTTGAAGGCCATAAGAAAAAATTCACAGAAAATGTAAATCATTGGAAAGAAGTGGAAACCGGACAAAACAGAACAGTGTCAAAACTGTTCTGTTTTGTCCGGTTAACAGAAAGAATGGTACCTCTTATAATTTGCTTGATATGAAAGAAAGTTAAATAATCTTTTGAGCCTAAGAGCGCCGATCTATTGACATAAATAAAAAATTGCAAAAAATTTAAAGTATCATAAGAAACTTGAAAATAAAAAAAATGCTCAAGGAAACTGAAAATTATTCACAAATTTTCGTGATTATAATTTATTAGTAAAACGTGGTTGCGGTAAAAAGGGTTTAATATATTTATGTTCACATTCTATACCAATAATGATTAAAATATTTTCTGTGTATCTAAACAATCGTGCACACTATAATATCAAAATAACCTCACAATTACCTATTGGACCCTTTAGAATAATAAGGTTCTACCCGAAACATCAATTTAATGTGAAAGCCGCGCTCTACACACAGTAATTTAGTGTTTATTATTGCATAACGTTCTTGTGTCTGATGGAACTTTGTTATTCTAAGGGATTATAATGCCAAAATAATAAAGAATGCAATACATAAGTGATAAAATAAATGCAGGCGTGTCCCCCAATGTTTGCGGTGCATATAGTGAGGTACTACTGATTTCAAAGGGGGGGAGGGCAGACTCACAGCCGCTTGGCGCTGCTCCTGCGCCTCGGTGCGCGCCACACGGCCGCTACGAGACGCTTCCCCCGCCTCGGCAGCCAGCAGCGCCATCTGTTGCATTGCCGCAGCTATTACTCTCACTACTCTTCTATTTCCACCCCATACACAGAGAAACCCTCTCACAAAGTTTTTCAAGTCAAAATCTTATATGCCGGAACCTTGTAAGGGAGTTTCACTCTTATAAGTTTCAAAGGGTAAAACCCACTTGTAAGTTTCTTCAAGGTAAAAGCTCGTATGTGGGAATCTCATAAGGGGTTTTCATTGTAATATACAACTTTTATACACCTCAACCATACAAATAAAATAACTACCATTTACTCCGCACAGGCCTTTTTTTATTTTTTACTTTAATGTATACATATATGTAATTTTTTTACATTTGTACTAGTCTCCCAGAAACCACTATTCACAAATAAGTAGAATGAAGTTAGTTGAGTAATATTTATAAATATTAGTAATTTATCAATCAATATGTACAATAATATGTAAAAATGCATGGTTATGTTTGCTTATTCATGCAGTTTTGCACAATGTTATAATACATACAATGGTGGATCGGTGGTGGGATACTGGGGATTATCCCATCAGATATTCACAAAATCTACTTAAAGAAAAAATAGTTGAAACTTTGGCTTCATCAAAATGATGAATTCTTGAATCACAGGAGACCCAAATTGTCCCAAAACATCATACGCCGTTATATATCTCTCTTCCTGTCATGCGAAAATTTGTGATTTATTTTATGTTAGAAAGTGAAAAAAATAATGCCTCTCATTGCCTTAGGAATATACAAGCTATGTTGTTCAGATATTTTACAAACCCAATCATAAATGACGGATTTATTTCACACCAATTTGTGATGTAAAACACATTTAATTTTACAATAAAATTGTACGAATGTGATAAAAAGTGAAGTGACAGTTTTATTACAAATTTTCTTAAGAAAAGGAATCTGTATTTAAAATTTTAAGTTTATTCTATTTTAGTTGAATATTCGTAGGTATATTTTTTAAACCAATCAATATCAAAATTTTTATATTTAGAAACAAAAACACATTGGAAAGATTATTTTATCTAGATTTTAGAACAATTTTTGCAAAAGTGTTAAAAAATAACCAATAAAAAGGAACATTTAAAATGCATGGGAAGAACCGAGAATTTTGCACGCAAACCTTGACAGGCTAAAGTTTACAGATATTATTTTCAAATATAGTATATATGTATTATTTTTAATTAATTAATTGTGAAATAACACAAATTAATCAAATAAAATTTTATTGCACATGCCGGGATTCGATCCCGCGACCTTCGGATTTAATTTATTTATTTGCTGTAATTGTATTTATTTTACCGAATATTTTAAAAACAGTTTATTTATTTTGTATTTATAGATCTGAAAAGATGCATGACTTGTCACAAACATTTTATTTTGAGAAATTTCACATATTCTCTGGGTAGTGAAATTTCATTACACGTAAAAAAATATCGGTCCTCACCATTGAAAAATTTCTCGGGCCACCACTGTATATATATATATGTGAATTGTCATATTGAGCTGCAATAACTCTTGTCTTAGTTTGATTCAACATTTGGGATTCACAACATGCGTTATAAAATTAGTAATGCAAAATTTAGGCAGATGAATCCAAAAAAGGTAATGATTTGAAATATAAAATTATTAAAACTATATTTCTTTATTTTCTTCCTCATCTCGATGTTGATAAAATGCTTCCAAAAATCCCATGCCTAATGTTTGAATATACGTAAATAGAAAAAAAGTATTATTAATGGTAAGAGCTTACACTGATTTCATAAAAATATCTATACTTAACCCATTTAACATTGACATTAAGAAAATGCAGCGGTCAGTTTGCGGGGTCATATTCCGAGAATTTGATAAGGAATCGCTGGCATTTTTTTTCAATTATTCATTAAAAAGATGTTACTATACTGTTAGAAAAGAAAAGCCGAAAACAAATTTCATTTAGTTCGAAACGACTTCAAATATGGACAAATAGGCAAAATATTTTAATAACTTTAAGTAATTTCTAACATAGAAATAAGCTTCTTATAATGCACAGGAATCGTAATTGTTGCATCAATAGCCACATTGTTATAAATAGAAAGATTTAATTTTAGTTACTGACTATTAGATAGTACATTATGTATTCTGAAAGAAATAATTTCAGAAGATGAGTCAACTGATTTCAGGAAGACATACCTTGGCCTCTTTGTCCTCTAGGGTGGCCTGCGCCTGCTCTAGCTGTGTCTCCTTCTCACGCACACGCTGCAGCAGGGCATCTCTCTCCTTCTCCACCCTTCTCCTCTCCGCACCCTCCTCCCCTGCCTGGCGGGACAGACGCCCCACCTGGAATACAAATACATACTTATATGAGTGGGCCAGAACCAGACTTTCACAAAAATATATAATTTAAGTTAGGCATGTACGCTAAGTCTTTAAACGCATTTTTTTCAGAGCCAAACATAATTACGAGTTCACAATAACCCAACGATATTTGAAAAACTACTTCCGTCGTAATAAGCAAAAAATATTGTTTATGCCATTATGGACGACTTAGCTAGCAGAGGAATTGAACCGTTAATTGAATTGACGCCCGGGAGGTAATCCAACGCATTTTTCAACACAGCTACTAACTGGTCATGGTGCGGTCAACTGATATAATATTTTTCATTGTAACTTTGGAAATATTTTGCAATAATCACATCAACCATAATGTATTATTATGTACTAAAGTGAGAAATTTTATATTTCTAAAACTAGTTCACCCCACCAGTGTTGCCATTTGCATAGTTTTTACCATGTTTTCATGATTTTTTTAGTCATTTTTATCTCCATGGTTTTTTCGAAAAACCTCGTCGAACAAGACATGGTTTTTACCGATTTACAACAAAAGTGTGCGCTTTTGAGTGGGACACGTTTTTTTTAGCATTGGTCGCATGGGGAATTTCTGAAATCAGGAATTTAAGCAATTTTTGTGGTTTTTAAAATTTTTTTATATTAACTGACATTAACATAGGCCCTGAGGAAAATAATTTCCCTCAGGGCCTATGTCATCTGAGATGCTGTGTGGGGGGTCTTTTTGAGGAGAGGAAGGAAATAACATTGGTCTTGAAGAGACCCATGTTGTAGGAAGGAGGAAACACTGAGGCCGGCAAATCATTCCATAAGCCGAGCTGTTGAGCACAAGAACGAGTCGAAGAAGCGACCCGTTCTCATGTGACAAATGTCAACCGTGTACAAATGTTGGGCACGCGTTTGACATGTTTCCTGACTATGCACCGGTGCCGAAGGGATCAATGACACTAGTTCCTCGGAGTATCTTCCATTTCAGTTAAGCGGTTTACAGTTCTTGAAGTTAAGCACTGGTTCATAGTGTCTTTTTATGTAATTTAACTTGCTGTCTATAAGCAATATTAATATATTAGTAAAGACGAATTAATATACATTTCATGCAGATAACTTGCTATTGTCAAATTTAGAAAACCAAATATTATTAGAGTTTTAGGGGATTTATTTTGCCCCCATCTCATCAACCTGAAAATTAATTTTAATTTTTAAAAAGTTATATAAGTTCTTATAAGTAGGTACTACAAATTAATCTTGGTAAGAGTAAAAAATACTCTTTTTTTAAAGTAAATTCTCTTTCATAAAAAAATACACATTTTTATTTGTACCTACCGTTTTTTTTTCAGAAACATTATTTTTTTCCTTTTATCCAAAGGAAAATCATAAAATGATTGTTTTTAATAAACAGTCTTTACTGTGAAATCTTTACTTAGATATCTTTACTTAGATACCGTGACTTTCTTTTTTATGTTCTCAATAAACAACTTACGAAAAACTTGATTTTATCATTCCTGAAACAAGGTTTTTCATTTTTGGGACATGGTAACACTGGTTCACCCCAAATTTTCATTAGTTCCATAGAGACAATCTAAGTCCAAATTCTACAGAGAAATTAACAATTTTTTTAAATAGGGCCTCAGATAATTAAAAATAATAATATTAGTGATGTGTCTATGTGTAACACTGGTTCAAAACCGATTTGCTTTGATTTAAAAAAAATGAAACCTATTGTGGGAACGATTCAGACAAGCAATAAATCAGGTAGCAAATTTATTTTATTAATTAAAAATTATTCTTTTTTTTTTAAATAAAGACAAGCATTCCCAAGGTACGAATAACCTGACAATATTTGAAAATCTCCTACTGCCACCACAGTGAGCGGAAAATGTTGCTTGTGTCATGATGGAAGACATAGCCAGCCGGGGAATTGAACACCCGACGCTTGGGTGGGATCTAAACGCGATGCCAACTCAGCCACTGACCGGTCTATATTTGAAATATGATTTTATATTTGAAATGTGTATTTCTTATGTTTAAATTTTTGGTGGATTTTGTAATTTTTCAAATTTTACTAACAGTGTTCATTCGAAAGGAAATTTTCTGATTGTCTTTTGAAAGACAATAATCCTGAGGCAAATATTTTTTTTAGACATAAATACTTTCAGCTTCACAAATCCTACAACTATAAAATCCTGTGATTTTCAACAGGTTTGCTTAAAATGTATGTGCGTTAAATTGCTAGTTACGTTCTATCCATGTCCAATAATAATGGCCTTCCTAATAATAATGTTATAGCAAAAGTTCATAAAACATACCTGAGTTTCAAGAGCAGCAATCTGTCCACTCCAGGAAGTCTTGATGTCGTGCAAATGGAGCTGAGCTTCTTCTAGTTTTCGTTTCAGTGCCAATTCATTGGAAGTCATTCCGTCACCACCACTTTCATCTGAAATAGTTATTCTTGCCATGAATACACTCTCAGATAATTAAGTTTGGAGAAATGGTACGAGGGTTGTCCCAGAAGTACCAGACCTGACGTACTTCTGGTGGTTGTTGTTTTAAAAAAAAATTACGGTAGAAAGCACCAACTTTATAAGGCTTAAGTTTCAAGTTTTAGGGCGCTAGGTTGTTTAGTGTTTTTTTGGCAGCCATCAATAGCGAACCCTCTCAGTTAATTTGTAGACAAAATCGCTCATCGTTATGTGTTACAAAACTTTAATTTAAAAGGTCTAAGTCCAACCAATATCGAAGCCGAGTTTAGATTCTACTCTGGGGGAGTCTGCTTCTTCGTTTATAACAATAAAATATTGGGTGGCAGAGTTTAAACGAGGTTGTACGAGCTGCTGAGATGAACATCGCAGTGGTCGACCAAATGAGGTGACCACGCCAGAAAAGGTTAAGAAAATCCACAAAATGGTATTGAAAGACCATCGATTGGAAGTGCGGGAGCTAGCAGACATAGTAGGTATTTCAAAAAGTGCTGTACATTGCATATTGACTGAAAGTTTGGACATGAGAAAGCTGTGCGCAAGATGGCTGCCGCGTTTGCTCACAATGGCCAAAAACAGCGTCATGAGGATGTTTCAATCGAGTGTTTGGTGATGTTTCACAGCAATAAGGCCAAGTTTTTGCATTGATTCAAAACATGAGTCATCATTTCAAACCTGAGATGAAGGAACAGTCAAAACAATGGACTGATAGGGGAGAATCGGCTGCAAAATGCAAAGACAGTTCCATCAGCAGGCAAGGTCATTGGCATCAGTTTTTTAGGATGGTCATGGGATAATTTTTATTGATTATCTTGAAAAAGAAAAAACAATCAATGGCGAGTATTATGCGAACTTATTGGAGCATTTGAGTGATTAAATCAAGAAAAAACGGCCACATTTGGCGAAAAAGAAAGTGTTGTTTCATGAAGACAATGCACCAGTTCAAACATTTATTATCCCGACGGCCAAAATCAATGAATTAAAGTTCGAATTGCTTCCTCATGCACACTATTCGCCAGATTTAACCCCCTTGCATTATTTTATTTTTCCAAACTTGAAAAAATGGCTCAGTGGTAAAAGATTTGCCAACAATGAAGAGGTGAAATCTGCGGTAGATGGCTATTTTGAGGTGCTCGACAGTTCTCACTATAAACAGGGTATCGAAGCTATTGAACAACGCTGGGAAAAGTGTGTCGAGCTGAAAGGAGACTATGTTCATTTTCCCAAATTTTTTGTGTTTTCTTTGTTAGGTCGGGTACTTTTGGGACAACCCTCGTATATGACCGTTATACAGATGCAAAATATAATCAATATTATAAAAGATAAAAAAACGTGTGTCCTGCAAAAACTCGGAAACGAGTCCCAGGAACAATCAAGGGAGTTATATGGTGTATAGAACTTTATCCCCCCTCCAGGATGACGCTTCCCGTTTTTACCTAAAAGGCGTGCTTTTGAAGATATAAGGGCTGGAAGTTTCACCCTCTTAAAATTTCTAGAACAGTCTTCCGGAAAGTTCTAGAAGGTTCGATAGAGCTCTAGAAAGTTCTGGAAGGAATGGCGGAGTATGTTGTGGAATGTTCAGGAATAGGAAATCGGGAACATCATTGTGGAACATTCCAGAACACTCTCGAATGTTGTCTTGAGCGAAGCCGGGTAACCCAGCTAGTTGAAAATAAAACTGCAAGTTTTTGCATGGTTGAATCAACATGCTCACAACCACATTATTGCACATGCCTCCATAAACCTAACCTAACCAAAGATATATATGTATACAGGGAGTTAAGGGACATACTTTACTTACTTTATTAACCAGTGATTCCTGACATTATTTGGAGTAAAAAAAGTAAATGAAATTTTAGTCTCCGGAGAGTTTGATGTTTTTTTTTCTACAAAAACATAAAAAATTAGTAGGTGTTGAACGGTTTGGGGCGGGGTAATAGGTTGGGTGGTTACTCGGCTGAGTGACCAGTGATGACATGCAGAAGAATTTTTTTGTTCTTTTTTAAAGAATTTTTTTTTTTTAAAGTCGCCGGAGACCTAAACTTTATTTAAATTTTTTACTCCAAATAATGTCAGCAATCACTGGTTAAAATAAGTCAAGTACATTCATTAACGTATAACACACGTAGAATTGGACAAATGAGACAATAAAAAAAAGGAAGAGAATGAATGTTAGGTAAGGTTAAGAGGGGCATGCACAATATAAATGTGAAGATGTCGATACAGCCACGCTAAAACTGAACGGTATTATTTTCAATTGTATTTTGTTTCTGTAAACAATTTGTAATTATTGGGAAAAGTATGTAGTGAAAAGCACGGCTTGTAGAGCGGGTATTAGGTTAAGGTTTTTGGTTACCTATTGTAGAGTTTAAGGGCTCCGCCAAGGACAGGTTGTGCAGGGCTTCTTCTGCCTGGGCGGCTAATCGGAGTCTCTCTTGGGCCCAGCCCCGGCGCTCCGATTCTATCTCCTCCTGCGTAAACCATAAACAAACTCATATTTAACCAGCCAGATAAACATTAAACTGTACTGTTGATAGTAGATCGAGATTAGAATGGCAAGCAGACCAATCTAAAAAAACATCAAATATTATCACAATCCATAGGCCATTGCCCATACTTGCAACACCCTTAGATACAATAACATAGTAATAACAATAGATATAATTTTATCGAAGAAGAAGATAACACTAATAGTCTAAATGAAAATATAAAAGGGAACAAGACACAGAAAAATAAAAAGATAACGGTCGCAATTGAACTTGGACTCGAACCCAGAACCGAGAGGAACCTTACCGGGAAGAGCGCCTTATCCAATGGGGTATTTCCACAAACGAGGGATTCTGTTGAAAATGTACGGAATATTTAAAGACCATTTTTCTGATTTTAATCATCCTACTATAAATGTTTGTTTTTTATGTTTTCATTCAATATTATTGATTTTAAAAACGCTCGAAAACTGACAAAATCAAAACGGCCCGTTTCTTCAAATGGGTTTGTGACGTCGCAGGCTACGCCCGGCTAAACCAGCACAAATAAGCACTGTCAGGGAGCGTCCGCACTCACGACGTCACACGATAGCCACGCCCCAAAATATCGTTTTAACTTCAACTCGCTCTAGAAAATTTATTCGTCAACATAAAAATGAAATAAAAATGCTTTAATCATCGTAATTTTTTGCTTAATTTTTTTAAGCAATAAAAAAAATACGTGGAAATACCCCATTAGGCCACTGCCACCTCTTATCAAACCATTATATTTGTCAATCTCAAATTTCAAATTTTACAAATAACAATATTATCTTTTACAATTTTTTTATTGGAAATAATCATTTTAAGAACTGGTTTGTAACCTGGATAGTGTCTCGGATAAATATATCCAATAAAAAAAAAGTCTAAATGAATATTCAATTTTTATTAGATCACACTCGTTTTAAAACTTTTGAAGGTTATTCCCCTCAATGTATATATCATTGAAGAAGAAGATAACACTAATAATCTAAACGAAAATATGAAAGAGAACAAGACACAGAAAAGTAAAAAAGATACCGGTCGCTACTGGGACTCGAACCTCTCGTCTTCTCGTCGTTATCTTTTTATTTTTCTGTGTCTTGTTCTCTTTCATATATTTATTACATTGATGGGAATAACCTTCAAAAGTTATAAAAAGAGAGTTGTTCTAATAAAAATTAAATATAATTTTACTTGTAATGTACGTATACGTGACCAACAATTTAAGACATTGGAGAAGTTTTTAGAACCTTGGGTGCTTAGTTTTTGTTTTTGCTCCGGTTACCTTGCTTTTTACTCTGTATGTAGTTGCTTCAGCGGCTTCGAGGAATGTTAAGGTCACAACTCAATATCTAACAGTTCTGATTCCTTGACAGATTTCGTTTTTTTCCCAACCTATGTATCATTATTGTGATAGACATCTCTCACACCACCCAATTTTGCGAACATCATTTCTGGCCAATTGAAAAAAAAAAATTATGATATTTCTAATTCAAATGAGTTGGCCTAATTTAAATTTATTTCCATATCTGAACTGAACTCTGTACAATTAAAATAGTGTCACTCAATCCTTAGACTAGGATCAACTCCCGACATATAGTTCAGGAAAATTGCACCTGCATTACATTGTGTAGTGCGAAGTACAAAATTTTAGTCAGTTTTTAGATTACTCCTTCCAAATGGTCTTATATAAAATACAACAAAAATTATCATCTACAGATGTGCATTTAGTTTTCAGGCTAATTTATTTGGTTTTCGGAACAACCATATAGGTCTCATAGAAATCATTGTGTCTCCCTTACGGTCATAGTGAGAAATGTGATCAAACGGTATTGGAAAGAGAAAACACCAAGCTATATACAGTACAATCTCACTAATCCGGCACTTCAATAGACCGATACGTCCAATAATCCGGCACCCTCCGTCCGTGCCTCCCTCGCCCCTCTACGCCTTTGCGCTCCATCGCCGCGTCGTAAACATGTGCAAATTGGCAAAAAATATGGTGTTGGGCGTGCTACTATACACGACCTTAAGAAAAAAAAGCAAAAGATAATAGACCACGTGAAGACGATGGAATCTGGACCAAGAAAGTGTGATTTTTTCTCTATAATCCAGTAATCCGAACATTCCAATAATCCGGCACCCTCTGGTTTTTAATAGTGCCAGATTAGTGAGATTGTACTGTATTCAAATCTAAAAGTTAACCACAAAAGAATTAAAATGTTTACCTTTACGAAACCGAAGTTTCCTACGATAATTTGAAAAGAAATTATGATACTTTGTGAATTTAGTAAAATTACTTTTACATAAAACAAAAAAAAAGTAAGGCGATTATAACGTTTATAATACATTTCTCTAATAAAATATGTGTGGGATTTTTTTTAGTAATTTTAGTCAATTTTATTACTTGGTTATTTCTAATAATAAAATTGGAAAGCGTATTTTATCATTCACAAAATTCCATTTATCATTAAATTTTAATGCAAAGCGAAAATATTCTGACCTACTGATAGAATATGGTCGAGGCCTGAGGGGTTGGCAGATATTAGCGATGTAACAATAAAAAAACGTTATTTTAATTAGAATCTATTAAGTTTACAGATATCCTTCTTCTGATTCTTATCCAAAAAATATGTATGTAATCGTAGAAGTGAAGTCTCACCAGTGCCTGGTCCAGGCGGTCTTGGGCCCGGGCCGCAGCGTTAGTGGCGGTGAGCAGTTGCTCCGTGCGCGCCACACTCTTCCGCACCTCCTCGCGGCACTCTCGCCTCGCTGCTGCCGCCTCCCCGCACCACACCTCTGCAAAACACACATTACATAATATAAACACGAGCCGTAAACCTGCTCCCCACTCATTTATTATATACACGGTTTTGACGGCCGGCGTACTTCCCCACCTTCCTCTTTCGCATCTCCTTCCCCTCCTCTCTACCTTCAGCCTCACAATTGAGAATGCAATAGTCTCACTGGCTCCAGACAGGCGCAGATGGGACTCTTGAGAGGTATTCAAATTTAAAAAAAATACACACATTACATGTATGTATGTATATACAAGAAACTTGAGGCGCTCAGGACCTGAGGGACCTAAGCAAAATTTGACACAAGTAAGTACAAACGACATTCAATATCTTGTAGTGTTATTACTCACATGAATAACATAAAATAATATAATTTGTTTTTACAACATTCAAAACTGATTTTGAAAAGAATCAAAAGCAATAAATTTTGCCATTTTGCTGAGAACTCCTTACTTAAAAGGGAGAGCACCTCTCTTCTAATTCTTCTTTATTCCACCATACTAATTTATAGTAAATAGCTCATAAAGTAATTTTATCACAAAAACGAAAATGGTGCTATATAAAAAAATACCTATTTATTGTAACTATCTTAACTAATGAATTGTAGGTTTTATCATAACCAACCAAACAACGTTCTTATCAAAAGCATAAAAATTTATAAAACTCGCCTAAACAAGGAGCATATTTCTTACACTAAATTATTGATAAGTTTTTATCATTTTTCTATTTATTTGAACAAGTATGTAGTTTCAAAAGTAGCATTCAGTTGATAACTAATATGCAATAAATGCCATGATGTTTATTTTACAGTCCCTGTAGTTGGCGTGGCCACATAAAGCAGAGATAAGGTAACGGTAACCTGGCGAACCAGGGGAAATGGGACCTGATAAGACCTGTATGATAAGGTCCACCTGTGTGCGTGGGTACACATAATTAACTGCTTTTAAGGGCATACGAAAGTGATATAGCGACCAATTGGGCAGTCACTAGGGAGCTCAGACATTGAGGGCCCACACCAAAACATAAATTATAATATTACTGCAATTATTTGCAAAACTTATACTTTGAGGTATAGTCAAAATAACATCTTTAAAACATAATCAGGTAGAAATGCTAAGAAATTTTTTCCATAGGAAAGCTGATAGTTCAGAAATGCTAAGAAATTTTTTCCATAGGAAAGCTGATAGTTCAGAAATGCATAAAATAATTTGCAATGCAGATAGAAATATTTCGCCATTAAATTTATACGACGAGAATGCCAGCATTCTTATAAATACCAACCAGGAATTATTAGATTCCTGGTCAGATAAAATTCTTCACGCAAAACACTTCAATTATCTCAACCAAACATATGTTGACAAATTTTCGTCAAACAAATGGTTGAGTATTGGAGAGTTGAGCGCAGAAATAGAAGGCTTTATGCTTGCTATTCAAGATAGAGTCATTAATACTAAAAATTATAGGAAGCATATCATCAAAGATGCAAATCAAATTGATGATTTATGTAGAAAATGTTTGGCTTTTCCGGAAACTATAGAACATATTATATCGGGATGTTCTGTATTAGCGCCGTCCGAGTATACATTTAGGCACAATCAAGTTTTAAAAATAATTCACCAAAGTTTGGTAATTAAACATAACTTGATTGACTGCCGTAATGTACCATATTATGAATATGAACCAAATTCATTTTTAGAAAATGAATTTTATAAAATTTATTATGATAAAACTATTCTAACAGACAGAACAATTAGTCATAATAGACCCGATATAGTTTTACATGACAAAATTAAGAAAATAACTTATATCATTGATGTCGCTATTCCAAATTCTTGTAATATTCAGAAAACTGTTTCTGAAAAAATAAGAAAATATACAGATTTAGGAAATGAGATTAAAAGAATTTGGCATTCTCAGACTATAAAAATATTACCATTTGTTATTTCGGCTACTGGCATTATACCTAGCTCTCTCATTCAAAATTTAGGCGTATTAGATTTTTCAAAAAATTTATTCATAAAAATGCAAAAGTCGGTTATTTTAAATACATGTAGGATTACGAAAGATTTTTTAAATATTTATATTGAGGGATCAGTAGGATTTATCGGACCAGTTAGGATTTCATCAGAGCCGAACCCTCTGATATGAAAATATCTGGAGTCGGTGAAATATTTTCCCATTATGTTTCTGGTGGATTGACGTATTGTTCTTGTATTGTTTTGTATTTATTATCTTATATAGTGCACTTACATTGCGTGAATTTACTAGATATTCATTTGTGGAAAAGTGTGTGGAAGGGTTTAGTCTTTCATTTGGGAATGATTCAACCCGGACATAAAATCTGGAGCACCGTAAAAATATGAAATTGAGAGGTTTTCTCACTACGATCCTGGTTTACACCTTGGTGGTGTTATTGACTTTGAAAGGGGTTTATTACCTTGAGCAGCTTGCATGTTGTTTTGCAACGAAGTGACTTTCTCCTGCCATTCTCTGTCTCTCTCTTCCAGCTGTCGGCCATGTTCTCGTGTCAACTTTTCTAGCCGTTGGAGGAGCTCCTTTTCCCTCAATGTGTAATCCTGTAAATGATTTGATTAATCACAATGTATTGGATCTAGTCGCACTGCATATAGTATAATCCATACTAAATCTGCCAATATTGAAAGAAATCAACTTATATGGTCCCTAAAGCGTATACTCGTGGGAGATCCCACGCAGTTTT
Organism: Limnephilus lunatus; assembly: GCA_917563855.2. Taxonomy (NCBI): domain Eukaryota; kingdom Metazoa; phylum Arthropoda; class Insecta; order Trichoptera; family Limnephilidae; genus Limnephilus; species Limnephilus lunatus. Next base: position 88,666,237 of record OU830595.1, on the reverse strand, counting down.
TTATGCTCCGAAAGCGAGAACTTCTGCCTATCAGAATGCACTATTAAGCAGCGCGACTCAACTACTTAACGACTCTGCATTGATCATCGACATCTTCAATGTCACCTACAGAGAATTCAGTATTATTTATGTCTTACTCGTTAATACGGAATATTTTTTATTCAAACAGTTAGATTTAGCTTTATTATCTCGAAAAGTGAGTATTTATGTTGCGGGAGACAAAAAAACATGCAAGAAATATGCATTCAACATTTTAATTCTGAAAAATTTACTTCGCTTACGCGGTAACACCATTTTGCATTTACTGTTTTTGTTTCATAGACAATCAATCATAATTACACAAACCCGCTAGGATATACCCTGCCTTACCAAACAAACCATTCAAAACCTGGGATGTTTTTTAAAATTATGGTGACATGCAGCTTTTGTAGTTTAACCTCAACCTAAAAAAGAAATATCCCATATTATCCGTGCATCAAACTTCGACAACACGAGCGTTCCATATTATCCGTGAGGTGGACCAAATGCATATTTACCAATTCAGTAACTATCTCTTGACATACGTCACAACATAGTTAAACTGCCCCCATGCACTTTTAAAAAAAAAGAAATTGTAATCTTCTCCATAATTTTTTAGTGTATAACTGTTTTATGGAGAACCTGAATAAAATAAATAAATAATATATAATATTATAAGACATCTCACTTGAAGACTTTCTGGTGTAGCCAAAATATTCCCATCCATATCACTTGAGACTGTGGAGCCTAGGCTGGAATTAGATGCCTGGAACAATATATATCGTATTGCTATAGTGAAATTTTAACACTTAGCTAAATTGAGCACCAATTTTTGTGAAATTTCACCTCAAGGGCGCTTGTTATACCTACATATAGATCAACAAAAACATAAATACTTAATTGTTAAGTAGATTTTTATAATAAAACATATTTTAAGTCAAGGTTTAGTTTATCAATCTTATAATAAGTTGTTAATATTGAAGAAAGGAAAGTACAGTTACATGATGCCGCGGTGGGAACCTTCTGGGCACATCGCTGCCCGTCTCTTCTTTGATCTTATTTTTGAGAGATGTGAACATTTTGCTAATCATAGGTGACAGACCTGCAAAAACAAAGCACTGAGTTCATCAAGGTTAATCTAGAGTTTTATACTGAATTGTGAGAAGAAGCCAATTCCAACAGCAGGAACACAACAAATGTATGTAGATTGTAAAGAGATAAATAAAAGATCCCATCCAAAACAGAAAATTGGGAAATTAGCAAACGAACCACGATTTATGTGAATGCATGATTCAGATCAACATAATCCTCTATTCTAGCGAAGGTCCTTAGCACACCAAAACTTTTAGTACACAGCACAGATGGTTGTAAGTCTACAATAACAAGTTTTTAGATTACGACCAAATACACTATTACAAATCGAAAGAAAAACTACACTTACAGTGTGTTTCCGGATGAGAATTTATTCGATGTTCGAAGACATCATTAATATTCGTTTCTGGTACCACAAAATAAAACCAAAAATTAAATAAAAATCAAGTAAACATATTTTTTTGACATTTACACCTGACACATCTTTGCCTTTTTTGGCATATCTTGTCAAATCCCAGGCGATAAGGGCGACGCGCGACGGAACCGGTTTTGAGCTTGAATGAAAATAAATGAACTGGCCTTTGAAAACGGGGCAGGTTGTTCTATTTTCATTTTCACAATAACATCATAACTGCAGCTATTGCTCCAAAAATTAACAGAGAGCAAAATATAAACAATTTTTCCCGTGTTAATAACGTGACTCCTACTACTATCAGTATAAGCGGGATATATTGATTGTACAATGATGGGTGACTTAGCTAGGAGAGGAATTGAAAATTGAATTGAGCATTTATTGTCAACTCAGTCACACATACTCTTCTATTATTCCAACCAAAAACCCTAATTTGTATTTAATACTCCTAACTCCAATAAAATATTGGCAATATTTCATTGAATTGACTGACAACTTTGGCCGCTAGAGGAGCAAGTGTAGCATGTTGCATTACTTCAATACACGGCAGAAAATAATTGAATTTATGATATTATAGTACTTGGTGGCGGTGGTGGGCTTATTAACCTAATAAAAGCATAATAAACTAATAGGTCGTTTGTAGGATACCTAATATTCGTTTTGCTAATTTTCGATTTCTATAAAGAACATCCAAACCGATTGTTACCCTCATAAAACCCATTCCACTGTCTAACATTTTGTTCTATCCTCAAAGATAGATTCCACAATATTTGGGTAGAGTATTGGCATATTGCCAGTAAATCCAAGGGATCCAGAAATGGCTCAATACAAAGTACTATCCCATTAAAAATGTGGTTTCTAAATTCCCCAATTTTTAAATACATGTATAAAATTTCCTCACTTATATGAGAATTGGACATTGATCAGTTCCTTCTCATCTTTTTAAAATTCACATGCTTGACTCCCCAATGTGATTTTTCCGTGGTCTGGTTCTTGGGAACCTGATCACATATTTTTTGGTTGTCCCTTTCTAAACAGATATCCTCTCTTCTAACAAGCCTTATCTAAAAATACCTCACCTCAACTTTCTTCCATTCAACATCTCATCTCAATGCTACGGCGAGAATGATTTTTGGTGAATCTAAGTAGTATTGCCGTATAACCCCGCTTCTAAGGGATCGCCTTCATTGGCTTCAATGACCTGAAAGAATAGAGTTCAAGATCTGCTTAATGATCTTCAAAGCATTGCAAGGAATGGTGCCAGCCTATATATCCGACAAAACTTAAGCAATAGACAGCTTACTCTGGTCAGCAGATCTAGATGTTACTAATCATAACTGGCCCGCTCATTTTGAATAAACTTCCCTCAGCTCTTACTAGTATTCAGAACTTGGCTGAATTTAAAAGGGCTTTAAAAACAAACTTATTTAAAAAATCATACCTTTCACGAAACTTAACTTCTTTTCAATATTCTCTAATAAGCCATGTTCCTCAAGTTTCTATACTTTTACTATTACTACCTATTGTTTCTATATTCTCCTTACTATACGTTTATGTTTAATGTGCACTCCGAATTTTTCTTATTTCTAAACGTAAACTGCCTCCTGTTTTATATTATATTTTAGTTTTAATGATTATTGTTTAATGGCACCGTTATTGTTTATCATTACCTATTGTCCTGGGCCAAAATAGCACTGTTGTTGTTAATGTTGTACTCTCCGTCGCCTTAGTTCGTATTTGTCCAACAGACCATTAGAGAATTTTACAGGAGGAGAAGATTTTCTTTCATTATTTCAATGAAACATTATGATAGATGTAAGATAATGCTATTTCCGCAAAGGTAAAAGTCTCATTAGTTTAAATAATTCTTAGTTAAGTTTCTTCAAATTTTGCAAATTAAGTGATTAACTATCATGTTTATACTTTATTTTTAATTTTAAAGTGGAGATTGAACAAAAACTAAAATGGTCTATTGGACAAACAAAAACTGAGGCGACGCCTTGGCATCGCTTTGTATATAGGGTGTAACAGAACGTACCCGAGGGATTTTAACCAGCGATTCCTGGGCATATTTGGAGTAAAAATGTATATGTCATTTTACTGTCTGATGACATTTTTTTCGATTAAAAACAAAAAAAAAATTAATCGCATGCCGCTACTGTTCCCATCGCTATGTAATATATACCGTCGCAATGGGTGTGAATGATACGCGAGCTATTTCGTATACTCTCACACTCTGGTCAGTGGTGACGTATGATGGAAAAATATTCTTAATGTTTTTAAAAGAAAAAAAATGTCATCGGACAGCAAAATGACATGCACATTTTTTATTCCAAATATTCTCAGGAATCGCTGGTTAAAATCCTTCTGGTACACCTGTATATTCTTTGTTTCACATTATTTAATACAATTTTGTTTTAATGATTCATAATGATTATTTTAATGATTCATTCAATGATTTAAGGATTCATTTAATTACAATATTTTAGTTTTAATGACCCTTGTTTAATGGCACCGTTGTTGTTTATCATTATCTATTGCCCTGTGCCAAAACAGCACTGTTGTTGTTAATTTTATTCTCTTGGCATTGCTTTGTATATTCTTTGGTTCGCATTTTTTAATCAATTTTTGTAAGGACTCGTAAGGAACACTATAGGATTACTTTTATGTTTATTATAATTAAGCGCACTTGAAGTGAAATAACACAAAACTGCACTTTATAAATACTACGTTATTATTATTATTATCTCTTCTAATGCTACGGACATGTGCTCATTAGAAGCCAAAGAGCATGCTACTAAATGAGCAATTGCTACCTAGTTGCATATGTGTTAGTGACGTTGTTAGTATTGAGCGTATTCATTTGGGTGGAAGGGGAAGCCTCTAAGCATGTGTGAATAGGCTAGCTTACTGCTAGCATGCTCATTTCGATCCGATCTCAGTTCTCGCCTGCGCGTTCTTTGCAAAAATACCAAAAATGGCCAGGTGGGGAGACGAAACAACCTTGCTTTTCATGATTTATCACGAATAGAATTTTTGGAATTTTCAGGATTTATCACGATGGAATCACGAATATATTTGGAACAAAAGGTCACTAAAATATCCACAATAGATTTCCAATTTCTCCATAAATACCTTTAACTCCAAAATGAATCCACATTCTGTTGAAATCAGCATTTATTTTTTATTATTTAGTCATTTTCGGATTTGATGACATGTCGGACCCAAATCATGCGTTATATTTTCTTTTGTCAGAAGATTCTTAAATAATTGCGTTGCAAGCAATAAGATTATTTTGTTTAGTTCTGGGCGAATGGAACTAACTCCATTTGTTGACATGAGCATACTCATTAAAAAGCATGTGTGTTCAATCCAACCTAAGTAAGAATCGTGGCTCCCTGATCAGGCGCAAGAGCTCCTCTTTTCTGATAAGGTATACATGACTAATAAAGACCTTTATTATAATATTTTGTAAAATATATATGTATATAAATATATAACTCATGTTTTATATTACAATAAATTTTTTTTTTTTAAATTGTTGGCTTTGAGCATGCTTATTCATGAGAAAGCTCAAACCAAGCTTGCTCATTTATGAGCAGGCATATTAATGAGCATAAGTGTTAGTACCATCATCAATAGCAAAAGAGCAAATTTTTACCCATTAGCATGCGTGTCAGTGACGTTGCTAGTATTGAGCATTTTCATTTGAACTCAAATGAACATGCTTACAAATCAACAGCCGTTTGATTTGTGAGAAGCCTCCAAGCATGTATGAACAGGCTAGCTTATGAGCATGCTAATTTTGATCCTATCTCAGTTCGCGCCTACCTACGCAGTGTTTGCAAAAATATCAAAAATGGCCTGCTGGGGAGACGAAAAAAACTTTGCTTTTCGTGATTTATTATGGGAATCACGAATGTATTTGGAACACAAGGTCACTAAAATACCCATAATATATGTATTTTCAAATTCCCTAAAAGTTCCTCCAAAATGAAACCACATTCTATTGAAATTAGCATTTTTTTATAACTTTGCTTTTCGTGATTTATTATGGGAATCACGAATGTATTTGGAACACAAGGTCACTAAAATACCCATAATATATGTATTTCCTAATTCCCTAAAAGTTCCTCCAAAATGAAATCACATTCTATTGAAATTAGCATTTTTTTATTTATTATTTAGTCATTTTCTGATTTGTTGACACCTTGGACCCAAATCAACCGTTTTATTTTCTTTCATCAGAAGATTCTTAAATAATTGCATTGTAAGCAATAAAATAAGATTATTTTGTTTAGTTCGAATGGAACTGACTCCATTTGTTGACATGAGCATGCTCATTGAGTTGTTGTCTTTGAGCATGCTCATTCATGAGAAAGCTCAAACCAAGCTTGCTCATTTACGAGCAAATGTGTACAGTTGTGAGCACACTCATAAATCTTTCGTATATAATTTTGAAATTTGCCCAATTCAATAAAATTCACCTTTCCTCTCTCCATAATAAGGAACTTCAGTCCTCTTTTTAAAATAAATAATGATTAATAGTTAGTTTTAAAAGTTAGAATAATAACTTTCCAAGTTCTTAATTTTTCGATGCCCGCTAAAACGCCCTTGACATCATAAGGAGCCATGCGATGTCACCAGTAATTTACTTTTTCTACCAACAGGTTCAACTCAGTATAGTACACGCCAATCTTTAAGACCGGCCTGAACATGATACATTCGATTCTCGCGCAGGTGCTGACTTTACAATGAACATAAACGAAAGATGCGTAAAAACATATGTGCAACAGAGAAAGGCGTGGGCATGCCACTTTTCTGTCCTGAAACTCACATATTGCGACCTTTTCTGATCAACGTCAGCCGGTCTTAATGTTTTGCGTGTACTATACATTTTTGCAGAACATGGATAGATTCGGCCGGTCGGATAATAATAGTCGTTCTATTTACTTTTGTATTACAGTGGAGATATATGATTGAAGCAGTGTCAGAAAAATATAACACCACACTTTATATTTGCATCTAAAAGCTTTATCATACACTTCAAAATAACTGTAATGTAAATATTCTAATAAAAATAAAGTAAAATATTGGCTCCACTGGGATTCGAACCCAGGACCCTTTGCTTACATGGCAAGTACTCTACCAACTGAGCAACGGAACCTATATCAAATTCAGTCACTTTTAATGGTCACTTCGACTAAGAACTACCAACATTATCTTCATTTTCTTAACGCACATATTATTGGCTCCTATCTTTATGTATGATTGCAAGATTCAACTCGAACTACATGCTATCTAGATAGTGTCTGGATAATTTTTTTTCTATTTTAAATTTAATACGCCACATCTATTGACTTTTCTGCAAGTCTAGGATGAATATTTATTTCTAATTTTTTGGGAACTTTTTGAGTAAAATCTCAAATTATAATATTTAATTAAATGAAGACGATATTGGCTCCACTGGGACTCGAACCCGGGGACTTTAAAGGACCTAGGAAGACCGAGTAACTTTCGTTGTCTGCTATCCATACTTACATTTTATATATCTTTTTGTATTCCATGCTGCGTCAAAATGGAAACTGGGAGAATTTCATGTGTTGGTGCACCAAGTCTCGATCTCTGTGTAATTGGATACATATATTATTTGAAAAATACGAATTAAACTTCTTCAAAGATCAATGTTTTATAGATCACATCATTTGTTTTTTTTTTAATCAGTCTGATCATCAGGTAGGATCTGAACTGTTAGTTTATTTAAATATTGCGTGCTTCAATGCCTGTGCCTCAGACAATGCTATACGCTCAAAGCGTTTTTTGGGAATGGCTTATGATGTGTTGTAGTGTCACACAAAGGTCTAATCTTCCTCTCCCTATTTCAGGAGAGGAGGTTAGATCAATTAAGGAGCTGCCGTGGTCATCCATATACATAGAATATCATTTATTTGTACAGGATCTGTCACCTTGAGAGCAGACAGCCCCAGGACCACGGCAGCTCTTTTATAGATCTGACTTCTTATCTGCCTATGGCAAGAGGGGGATTGCACCATTTTTAAATATAGCCTGGCTAGCAGGTCACGATGTATCACACTTAACACATCATCTGCCTGGTGTGACAGGTCTGTATAGGATTGTACGGCGAGCGATATGGTGATACGGGCCACCCCCAAAAACGCTTCGAGCTTATAACGTAGTCTGACGGGATCATTATAATGTTTGCAGTGGCACATTGCTCTATGACCAGCTATATGTAGTTTTTTAAGTCCAGGTATGAATAAATTGAGAATCGAATATGGACATTTTATTATCATCTTCCGTTGATTGTTATGGCCAACAGTAAAAATGAGCATAAAAGTCTTTCATACATTTTCATAAAAAAATGTTATATTTTTTAATTTTACTATACATAATTCCTTCTAATTTTTCTTAGGGGAGGCGCAGGTTTTATGGACTGAACGCCACTATGCGTTTACCACCCTGGTTTTGGATTCTGTATTGATAAAAGTGACAATTCTTCTTTGAAAACATAAGAGTAAGAATGTTTGGGAATTAGGATATAGGATAAATAAATACAAGAGTGGTTGACATAATTACTTGTTTATTAACTATGCTGTATTCAGAACTGATTCACATTATTATGTTACAGTTATTAATAATGCCATGACTTTCCGCACATACATGACTATGTTACAGTATTAATAATGCCACGACTCGTCTGCAAGTACACAATGACATATACATATATATATATAATGTATGTATGTATGTAATGCCTCGACTCGAGTATGTATGTTGCGACTCTCCTGCACTAAAGGTAGGATGTATGTTTTATAATGCCATGACTTCAGCACATACATTTAAGAAAACCAGAGTATATCACGGAGCTGGGTAAGGGGAACTGATCTACCTACCACTTCCTCAATAAGGCTCCACTGGTTTTATTAAATATACACTTGTAAATTTATTAAAAAACAAGAGGAATCAGATAAATCTTTGTGTATTGTTTCTTGTATATATTTACAATTATTAATCATTTTGTATTTTAGTTCTAATTCCATTTGGATATTTTGTAGTTGCTACCATAGTTAAATCATTCTTTCCATTCGGAATATTTGTCCGTAATAACAATATGTTAAAATATCACAAAATTATTCAAATAAAAATGTTAGAATTAGGTTTCACTCGCTAAAGTTCAAGTGTCGCTAGTGCTTACGATCCGCAGGAAGGATATATTCGATGTAGTTAAAACATTATGTTAATTTATTGTTTAAAGTATAAAATCAAACGATTTGTGATCAATCTCTAAGTAAAGTTATCATTCAGATTCACTCGTGCATTCATCTCTTTCACACTTCTCAATAATAGTTACGAATTCGTTATTGTTAAATATTTCATAAAAAAAGACTACAGTGCATCATTATTTAAAATAATAATGTACAAAGAAAGTGTTGCGGATTTGGTTACACAAAGTATTCATCCAAGTTACTGAGAAATAGGACATATCTCATTCAGACAAAACAGAAACCTGCAATGTCCGCGGCCGATCTAATTACATGACCAATTCCATAAGACATAAGATTAAGGAAAGAGAATGAAAGAATTATTACAGAGGCCGGGTCTAGTCCGTGAACTACGGGTTGCTCTATGCAATGGTTTGTGACAGAGCTGCCACAGACTAGTTTAAGCTGGTACCCACACACCCACGCACGGTCTGGAAACTACTGGCACTCCACACACAGACCATTTGCGCAATGCAATCGTTCGTGACTACTGCCACAGACTAGTTCAAGCTGGTACCCACATACCCACGCACGATCGGGAAACTACTAACGCCATGGTTTGTGACAGAGCTGCCACAGACTAGTTCAAGTTGGTACCTATGCACGGTCGGGAAACTACTGGCACTCCAAACACAGATCCATTGCTTAATGCCATGGTTTGTGACAGAGCTGCCACAGACTAGTTAAAGTTGGTACCCACGCACGGTCAGGAAACTACTGGCACTCCACTCCCACATCTACTTCACTTCAACTTGTGGAACTGAGGCCCAAATGGTAATACAATAGGAATCATTTTTATCTTAGAAAAATATGTACTATTCAAATATTTAAATTCTTGCCAAAAATGATTATAGAAGCCGCTTTAATAAGGATGGAATGTAAAAAGGGAGATCCAACTACAGAATGCTGGGAAAGAATTTGGCTGCTAACAAATTAAAATGATAATAAGCCGAGTGTCCAAGGATTGAAGATGGAGTGACAAAAGAGTAGCGCACAATGTTCAGAAGGAGCCAAAGTTTACTCAAAACATCAAGCACTCAATATAATAATTGTGCAAATTAAACCTAGACATTTTTAATATGAACAGTGATTTTATTGTGTTTTAAAACAGCACATTTTCAGCAAAGGTCAGTTTTTATTTAAATATTGTGTAATAATTATGGTGAATGCAAGACGAAGGTTACATCAACAGTTCTGTGAGGTCATATTGTATCACCAAACTACATTACTTCATAAGAAGAAGACAAAAATTACTTCATGATTACATAGAGATAACCTTTTTAAAAGACACAAACGCATTGAATACTGAATTGTCGCAATGTTAGTCTCTTAAAAAGTGAGATTACAAATCCCATAATTCATTAATAAAAATTCAATATGGAAGACAAATAATGAATGAGTGAAGATAATAAAAGAGTACGGGTTGTTGATTTATTTGAAGTTTATTAAGATTCAGAATAACAGAATGTATACAGAAGGTACATGGTTATGGTTGCGTACTGGATGTTTGTCATGTTGTGGGGCACATGTGTAGTAGAATTTAGAAATGGAGGAGCACGATGTGACTAGCTTAAGACGGCCCCCGAGAGAAAGGTGGGGCCGCGCGCACTACACTACATTAAATGTTGTTAGGATGGGACCAACGCGAGACAGCCATTGATTGATTGATTGATTGACAGCAAATGATGGGGACTTAACATAGAACATGCACGCTACTTACAAACGAAACGGACTACCAGCCGACGGGTACAGGCGCCGCTACAGGACACTGATTGCTAGACTATTGGTGTTTTCTGCAATGGAGTAATCCTTATACTAAACTAGGGTAGAGGAATTGATTGATATATTTAATGTTTATCATAATATGTATGTATGTTACTTAGTGACGACAGAACATTTTACTAGCTAATAGTTAGTAGTTAGTAGGTAGTAGGTAGTAGACAATAAGGTAGATGAAATACTGACAGCAGCAGGTGAAGCGAGTGTCAAGCAAAGAAATAGCAGCTAGCGCCATCTCTCTCTCCCTCTCGTCTCCCCTCCCTCTCCAACTCTCACTTCTTAAACAAACTATATCTAATAAGTCAACTCAACAAACTAGAATTATGCGATGCTTCCCTTGACGCCTATTGTTTTCTCTCTATTGGGGTATTAGTAATTAGTTTAGTTTAGTTATTAGTTATTAGTGTGGGCACGTTGTAGTAGCGATTGGTTGCCTGCCATGCCCTGCCCATATAATATACCCACCAAGTTTCTAATGAATCATCTAAGATGTAGTCAGCTTAAATACCTGATTTATTTACATCACAAAATGGTTAGACCGACAACAAACGTCAAGCTGGGATATCTGGCGGTCATTAGAGGAACTCATACATGATCTGTTTCTTCATAAAGAAATGAGAATAAACATCACTCAGATAAATATATAAAACATTTGAATAACTTCCACCGAGTGAAGTCCTTTAGAAATATCACAATCAGTTTGTTCACACGGAATCATCGATTCTACATTCTACGACACCATTACACCATTAGTGCCAGTTCACGTCAACGTCAACGTCACAATCAATGTATTTACATAATTCTCACACTTCTTCTCCCTAATTATATAAAATAACTTACAAAAAAATAGTAGTATTTTTAAAATTACACATAGTCAAATACGGTCCGGTGAGAACTCGGACCAAACCATTTAGCATGTTAAGACATTCCGCTGGTTCCACTCCACTCACTCGCTCTATCTCTCTCGCTTTCGTTAGCGCCATCACAGACTGGGGCCCGCTGACTACTCCGGGTACCTTTAACACTATCACTTATTTCCATACAAATTATTATCAGTCAACAATCTTCCAAAACTCTTAAAACAAAACGGACTCCGCCGATACAAAAGTAAAACATTCCCGGTAACCTGTACTGCACTGTACTGTACTGTACTGAACTGTACTGTACTGCACTGCAATGCACTGCACTGCAGCGTACTGTCTGTGATCCGCTTCTCTTCTCTTCCTATTCTAGCTTAGGGTAGGTGATTCTTTTAAGAATATAATATCATGTATTTACTTTATCGATACAGACTCGTCGTATCCTTCATATGTTTATTCCAATATATTATTAAATCTCCTTTTTAAGGGGCAATAAGATACTTTGTAATTATCGTACAAAATAAAACATAACGGGAAAGAGTATAAAAATGCATTTCTATCGAGTCGACCAGCATGTACGGGCTGAGGAAGGGGGTCACGGGCCGGACATTCCCATAAATATTTGTAACAAAAACAGTCAGAAGCGGCCGTGGTAGTGGCCCGGGGACAGGGCAGTCAGGGGATGGGGGGCGCCGGGGGCAGCTGCACGGGGATGTGGTAGTAGCGGCAGGCCCGGCGGCCGCAGCGGCCCCCCACTGCGTCCCGGCACACGGCAACGCTGCCCGCTTCCACATGCAGCCCGGAGCCTGCGAAGACACAACCACATTACTATACTATACCCGATACTAAATTACCAATAGTACTCCACTCTCAAAATACACTCACCTTCCCGTACATGGAGAAACTTGCAGGTCGGTCGGGCGCAGCCGTGCCCATTAAAATCTTGGCACACCGGGAGGGTGTCCAGTAACTGAAATGTTATACACTGAGATCAAGTATTTTCAAAACTGAATATTCTAATATCAATTTGTACATATCATTTAAAGGGATACATGTCGACTTGCTCTGCCAGTGAATATTCACAATATTATGCGCTTTTTCTTCCTTTGGTAATACATTTTTCACAGTAATAAGTTAAATTTAAGTTATATTTATGTACATATCAAAATATTATGAATATTCACAAAGCATTGCTACATAATATCTAAGCGTGTGAAAATTCATAATGAAAAAGTAAAAAGGAATGAATGAAAAAAATAAGAAAGATGGTCGAAACAGTAAAATAATTGAAAAAAAAAAACATTAATTGTAAGTACAATAATAATAGTGAAAGGCAGACACGTCTGAACATTTTGCATTCGAAGAGTAAATAATATTAAAATAATATTTTGTCCAAATGTCTCGAGTGAATTTTAGCCTGGAAATCAAATAAAATTAAGGGCAGTAGAAATAATAAAAACAATATGTATATACTGGATGTCAAACAAATAAAAGCAAAGTTGGACTAAAGATTGGATACTGCGGGATATAAACATTGTTGACCATTCTGCAAATAGTGGATTGAACGTCCATAGCTTATAATAAAAAATAAAATGAAAAGCCATTGATGATTACTAAGCCAAGATTAGATTATGTGTAGCTCCACTGGCCGTTGAGGGCACAAGGCAGGGAGGCAGTCGAGGGCAGCGCTAGGCAAACTACACTCTACAATAGTACAAGTAGGTACAATAGTACTGCAGGACAGTGTGTCAGTGTCCAGCTTCCAGCGTCAGGCGGCCATCAGCCATCAGCCAAGGGAGGACTATAGTCAGCAGTCAGTAGTCAGTACACAATCGTTAGAGTGCCAAATAAACTAGTAGGCGGTATTAAAGACTAGGTTAGAACAGATCCTATGCATAGCGGGTCAAGTAGGTGGCAAAGGTAATCATAGCACTAAAGCGTAATTAAAGGGTATCTACTTACATACTGGTTAAGCAAAACTGCCAAGGAAAGTGCCCTGTCGCTCTCGTCTCCAGTCAGAGAGAGAGAGACAAGAGAACACAGTGTGTTTGTTAGGAACACGCGGGTCGGCGGATGGGTGAGGGTGGGGGGGGGCTGTGGGGTACCTGTCCTCGATCATCCGTGTACAGGACGTGCGCCGCATTGATGGGCATCTCCGCCATCTCCCCCACTTCCCCATCTTACCGGCCCACAAGAAACCGACACCGAGGGTTGCGGAAATAAGTTAAGTGACAAGTTATTGCGATTACGGATGATGTCATCACAGAGGGAGACATGAAACAAAAAGCATTTTCATTAACACATGCCATTGCTGAAAATATACAACAAAATCCATGCTGAAATAAAAGTAATAAAATAATATTTACCATGAAGCTTCACATATTACGATAATTTGCCAATAAGCCTAGAATACAATAATAAACGTACAAGAAATATAGCCAGAACTCAAGTGGTGCAAATAGTTAACCCTTAGTAACCCAGAGGGAATGGTTGAGAAGTCACAGTCAAGTTCACAACGAACACAAGAAAACAATGAGTGCCCCTCTCCCGACAGTGACACCGACACTGGGGTCAAGTCACCAGTGAGTGCTTTAGCCAAGCTGTGCTCCTTCAGGGCTCCTATCATTGACTCAACTCAAGCACTCAAGCTATGTTAAATATCTTTTTCAATCTGATTTCAAAACATGCATAACAAAAGGAAGTGAATTACGCACCATACTTATTGTTTTAACTCTACACAATATTAAAATAAATAAATAAAAAGCAACTATAAACACAGAATGAAGTAAAAAAAACATCAATTTAAAATGATATTAAAAATGGGCGAGTTGCTTTGTAAATATTGAAAGCTTTGACAAATTATTTTATTCTCATTGCAACATACTTAAACAGTAGGCAATATAATAATAGCATTTATAATAAATTATGCAGGTTACCAAATAGTGAAAAATCGTTAGTCTCACAAAAGTGAAGTTCAATATTTGGATACATCTAAAATAACAGTTTTGTCGAAATAGATTTCAATTTTGAAAAAAGAATGGGATAAATATGAATTCTATTAAGCCTTGCGGGATAAGAAATGGTGATATTAAAATAAATTACACTTGGTGAATAAGATAAAGTCCCTCCAAAGCTGGTAGAAAAATATTTGTTGGTGGTGTGTGCAGCTGTTGATGTTGTCATCTTGTTGATATATGTATTAATAAAGTTAATCTAACAGTAGGCGTAGGCAGTAGCACACTTTGTGGAATATTTGCCAGTCTAAAGCTTGTGTCTCTATAAGTATATATTACCGATGGTGTAAGGTTTAACAGACACATGCGTTTATTTATTAAAAGGTATGCTTCATGGGAGAAAGTTGGATAAATAAATGAATGCATATGAAAAAAGAAATGTTAGGTAGAAAATATGTAAAAAAAGTTAAAGAACACAGAAAAGACACAAAATAATCATCTACATAGAATACACATATGTAGGATACCAACATGATTGTATCGGTGGTGGGTTTAACCACTAACCACTAACAAATAAACATTAACAAATAACAAGTAAAGACTATGGAAAGCACAAACACACAATGACTAAAAGCGCGCAACTGATAAAGAAACCACTCTATGTTACGTATTAAAGATTGATTGCAAAGTACAAAAAACAAATACCTGGGCAATGAGTCTTAGTTCTAGTCCATGCTACATTAGGAGGCAGAGTGGTGGGTGTATGTTTGTTAGGGCACCGCCGCTCCTCAAGCAGTGCCAGCCAACTCAAGCTCAGTGGTCGGGACACACACAACGGGCCACACACCAAATCAATATAATAAAAAGCTGTAACAACTTACTACTATTAAACAGATTAAGTCGGGACGGGTTAGCTTACTTACACGGCAACCCTGTAGTTACCATGGCTACCATGGCTACCACAGCCACTTCAGCCAGCCACTAGCCACTCTACTCAACTACGGCAGCCATTCGCTGCTGAAGCTTTAGCCGACTGCTGTCAGCCAGCTAGAGACCCATTTCCCTTTGCCTGCTCGGCTCCGTCACTTACTGTCACCTCTCCATTAGCTCGTGTTAAGCCATTTTCAAAGCGGTGTTATTCGGTTGATTAATAATTGATTATTAATTATCTCGTTGGTGATAAGTTCAGTGATTAGTTCAGTGATGGTAGATCCCAGTGTGTTCCGGAGGCTATAGGTACAGACTATAGGATTCGCTGTTTGGCTGCAGCGCATACCAGCGCACATAACTGTACAAGCGTGGTGGTATGCTCTGATGGAACGGTCTCGGTACGGTGAGTGGTAGTATGTAATGGCATTTGTTTGAATTGGTTGGAAAGCGACCTACCCACTTATTGATAAGATAGCGTGGCTTGCGAGGGATTGCGATGTGCACATCAGATTTAACACGATGTATGTAGGTTGTTGGGTTGTTGGGCTGGTGGGTTGTCGGGGTGGTTGGTTGGGTTGGCTGCCAACTGAACTGACAACTGACCCGACTCGAGTGTCCAGTACAGTAACTCAGCAGGATGGGTTGAGGATGAGGATGAGGAACTACAGGAAGCCGAGGTGGTGAGGCACTGTGACTTATAGATAGACAAGCAGCTGTGATATGCCAAGAGAGAGAACAGCTTCCAGATCGATAAGCCAAATTCATTATTATACCAAAGATGATGTAACCAAGTAGGTAATAAAAAACAAATAATCATGCATTTTCAAGCGTTATTATTACAAATACTGACTCCATATGTATATATAAGTATGTAAATAGTAAATATGTGTGTTTACAAATAGCAAGGCGCAGAGAGTTGGTAGATGGCGTGATAAGAGGGGCGCAGGCGGGAGGGGGTGAGGGCTGACTGTTGGGCTGGGGCCTGGGGCTTGAAGCCTGGGGCCTGAGGGGCCGTAGGAGCAGGACCCGCCCCACACCCGACCCACCTGCGCCCCCAGTCAACCACTCTGTACAAAGTTACAACACGTAATCCTACTTAGAGCTAAATAAAAATTTCCCATCTACAGAACAATTTGGTTGCTTTATTACTTATTATCCATGTTAAAAAAATAGATATAATGTATTTATACATTGACAACCTTTAGGTTGGACTGGTGTTACATGGGGAGAGCTACGCCCTCCCCTGACTATACTATCCGCTATCCACTATCCCACTAGGCTACCACTATCACAATATGTATAACACAATCAATGTTCATCCATTTCCATAACTACATGTCATATTTCATTTTTCCAATCAATTTTATAAATCAAATAATAGTTAAAATGTTTAAGATAAATAAGCTTTCTGTCAAACATTAAAAATTACAATCCAAGCCAGGAAGACTAAATAATATTTAAACTTTGTCAAAATGTTTTTAAAACATTACAATCGATAAAACCTAAGACTAAGGACAAAAATCAAACAACATAAAGGAAACAATTGAAATGTGAAATGATTTGCGGTTGACGTTATAAGGTTAAAATATAACAAAAGCCCACAAGAGTGGCCACTGGACAGTGGACATAGGTGTGGCAGGGGTGATAGTCCAGGCATGCTAACAGGGCTCTACAGGGCTCCCCATGCTGCACAGACAGGCCCCACCACTCCCGTACAATACCACACACACACACACACGCTGTCCGTGTACTGGCAACTGGCAATACGCTTTAGGTATACTTTATACAATCATTGTTCTGGTACAGTCCTAATAGTACATAACTTAAGATAATAGTACGTCGGAACGGTCGGCTCGCGAGGTGGGCGCCCGGCACCGCACCACCATCACCGTACCACCGTCGCCACTTGACTAGGGGCCGGCCCCGTCGCGGCCGCGTCCTCCTCTCTCCTCCCCTCTTTCTCCCCGCAGTGCAAAATACTACGCCTACGTCGTCTTCATCTTCTTGTAGGGGTTCATGAGCACTGAGGGTGCGGGCGGCGCGGCGTGCGCGGCCGGCGCCGGCATGCCGCCGTAGTACAGCTGCTGAGGGTACAGGCCTCCCATGGGAGCCATCATGGGTGGCATGACCGGCGGCGGCCACTGCAGGTGCTGCCCGGCCTGCAGTTGCTGGTTCAGCTGGCTGAGCTGCTGCGCCTGCAGCTGCGAGTGCAACTGGGACTGCAGCTGGGACTGCAGCTGGGACTGCAGTTGCGACTGGAACTGCGACTGCAGCTGCGACCTCAACAGAGGGCTGTAGGGTGGCAGCAGGGAGGGCGGCGGCCGGTACAGCAGCTGTGGGGCGGGCACGCGCGGAGGCGGCATGGCCTGCTTGCTGAGCGCCACACCCGTGTAGGACAGGGTGAGCGGCGACATGGACATGGGCACGGAGGAGGGTGGCAGGTGCTGCTGGGCCTGGGCCGCCTGAGCCTGGGCCTGCTGCACCTGGGCCTGGGCCACCTGAGCCTGGGCCTGCTGCACCTGGGCCATGGCGGCGTTCTGCGCCTGGGCCTGGGCCTGGGCCACCTGAGCCAGCTTGGCCGCATAGTTGGAATGGGCTACCTCTTTGGCCACGGTGGCCGGGTCCGGGGATGAGAGGGCCGAGGGGACCGCGGGAGCAGGTGCACCGGGCGCGGCGGGTGTGGGGGGCGCCGGGGTAGCGGGGGGCGCGGGCGGGGAGGAGCGCGCGGAGGCCGCGGCGGGTCGGGGGGACGCGGCGGGGGCAGGCGCGGGGGCGGGGGCAGGGTACTCACATGACACGGGCACGAAGGGCTGCTGTAACTGCATGAGCTGCTGGTAGGTAGTTGCGGGCTGATACACCGGAACTCCGGATTTGTCAGCAGCTGCGCGCTTGTACGGAACCATTCCCGGGAACGCCTGGAATCATCACAAACACTCTCAATAAACTTCTGAATATTACCTATAGTATCAACAATCTGATGCTGAAAAATTTAAGGCAATAACAGTAATATCAAATTTGAGTGAGTCTGTCCACTAAAAACAAAATAAATTTGTTTGGTGTATGGAAACATAAAATGAAAAAAACTGTAAAACTTACGAAATTTTCATAGTAGAACGATCCAACGCTCTTCATGTCCATCTGAAAATAAATAACAGCGGGCATGTAATCCTGAGTTGGAAATTGGGAATAAACAGATAGAGATGCCCTTCTGTCGGTCAATGATGGGCCGTGTGAAGTGTGAAGAACAATCCGGATGAACCGATAAGCTGCTTGCATTAAGCGGATATCATTTTTAGAACAGCCTTCATCACTGACTAGCAAAAGCGTATCTGATTAAATAATATTGTCATCAAACTACAGCTACATGTTAAGCCCGGGGTGCAGATTGCGCCAATAATAATAATAATATTAGGCAGTTTATTACAAAGTTAAAGATTGACAAAAAGTTGAGAATTAAAAAGATTGTGTGTAGGTATTTAAAAAAGAGCTACAATAATAATATGAAGGGTTCAGAAAAGAAGTTAAAATGAATGCACCCACGGGTGTGAGGAGCGAGGATAGGTAAGGTGGGAGGTAACGGAGGAGGGGGCAAGGCCGGGGCTGGTCAGGGTAGGAAGCTAGATGTTGCGAGGGGCAGCCGCAGCCGCGCGACGTCTCCGCTTCCAGTCTGGTGGCGCTGAAACATGTGGGGCACAGGGCACAGGGCGAAGGCAGAAGGCGGAAGGCATGCACAAGCCAAGCCAAGCCGGTAGTCTGGTGGACGCAGCCGGCTGGCAACGCGAGCGAGTGCGGCGGTCCCGGCAAGCAGCTAGCTAGGTGGGTTGGGCAGGTAGTTTAAGGTAAGTTGGACACTGGACACGGACAAAGAGCCATCAGGAGGATTACTACGGGGGCGACATGCATGCGCTGCGGCGGTACCAGTAGCAGGTCGGAGTCCGCGGGCCTCTTCTTGCTCTGCTGGTCGGGAGCCGCGCCGGACCCGCCCGCTCCGCCCGGGCCGGACCCCTACACCAAGCAAGCCACACGGGGAGCGACACATTAGATGATCATCGTATGTACAGGAAGCGTGAGATGAAGCTTGTTAAATAAGAATAAACAAAAGAGCTATTTCGTGAAAGAAAGACCGCTGAGCGGTTTGGTGAAACACCTTGCTGGTGTTAGTCAAGCAGTAGCAGTGAGAGGCAAGCTATGTACCTTCTATGTGATACTCTACACACGGTAGGTATGTATTACAATTAAATAACGTGACAGAAATCACGAGGCTTGAGGCTTTTGGCGCCTCAACCATTAACCAGAACCAGATGCACACTAGACTAGAATGTCATCCTACTACAAAAGTAGAGGTTCGTGTTATTTGTCAACAAAAGAAATATAACCAATCTTTCATTATTTCTAGGTACAATCTAATATTCAATGACTAGAAATTAAAATCAAGAATAGATAAATATTTCAACAGATAAAATTAAAGTAAAAATGGATTATTAAAAATCTTAAAACTATGAGGAAAGTACCTAAAGCATAAATGTAATACTAGAAACAAATCAAAGTGTTGTATAGGCAGATAAATACTAATTCATATACACCTGCATAAAATCAAATAAATAATAAGTCAAACAATACATGAATACAATATGAAATCCATAACCCCCAATATATTTCCAGATAATAACAAATACAATGGACCAGAAGACGATGGTGTGGAAAAGGTTATCTAAGGAGACACAGTAAAAACCTTCCATGCGGCCAGCCTCCGTGGGTGGTGTTTCTCTTTCAATTCCCAGGACACCTGGACAGCTGGTTTCAATAGGCTACTGCACATAGTGCCCACATCTAATATTGCTGACATCCATCATCTGGACCATACAATTAAACAAACTTCACCTTGTACTCACGACAACGTATTTTGACGTCACACTTTGATGGAGAGGTATTGAACGTTTTGACAGAGTTAAATAAAGAAATAGTTCCCCGAGGAAAATAGTGTTCATTGACCTGCGGTTATGTTTCTAAAAGATCCATAATCAATTAATCAACGTGCTAGGAAGGTATTTACTGTGTCCGAACTACATTCATATTGTATTTCTTTACGAAACAAATAAAAGTTCCCTGGATATGTGGACCGCGATGCAATGACAAAATATTTTTTTGCAAATACCAAATCCTGGGAAAAATATAAAATTTAACCAATTCAAAAACCTACACTCATTTAAAAAGTCAAAATAAATATCACACGAACGTCGACAAGTTTGTTGAAAATGAAGCCTTGATTATTGAAATAAATTTGGAATCCGCTTGCGATGTTAAAATAATTCGCCGACGACGCGGAGGAAAGACCGATTGAGGAGGAACTGTTTCAGTACAGTTTCAGTTTAGTTATAGTAACAGTATAGAGGGGTGTGCGAGAGGGAAGCAGATCACGTGACGCGGGCAGACGGCAGACAGAAGAAGAAAAGACAGAGCAGAGAGAGCCATAGCAGAGTAGACAGTAGACTGTGCCTCGGGTGGGATGGCAGCGGCATGGTTAGCGGGGACAGGCACAGCCGGACAATCATTGCATCAGGTTACATATCGCAGTTGGGCTACAATCGACTCGACAACACACAACGCTAAACAGTACACAGGAAGCTCTACAGAGGAAAACTAGCGTCTACTGGAAAATTAAAGGAAATAGACTGAGAAAAACATAAAGAGGAAAGTGAAGAAAGAGAACAAAGAGATAACTTAAGAGAACTGCCAGCCAGATTACGGGAAGCTTTGACATCAGAAATCGGGAATGCAGAGGCGATTGGTCCTCAACAAGACCGGATACCAATGGGTAAAGCTCGTCATCCTCGGGCAGGAGGAAGTAGGAAGAGAGAAACATAAAATAAGAAAAGGGAGTAGGGATGCAGGATGGCGATAAGTGCGGCGGTGAGCGGGCTGGGGAGGTGGGGGCGTACCGCGCCTCTCGCCTGCGCCTTAAGGTGCGCCTGCAGGTGCAGAGGGGGGTGGAAATAGCGGCAGGGGTCGCGGCCGCAGCGGCCCTTCACAGCGTCCATGCACACCGTCACGGAGCCGTCCTCGTGCGCCGCCACCGCGCGCGCGGGGTGCGCGAACCGGCACTCCGCCTCGGCCCGCTTACACGCGCCCCGCTGGAACTCGCGGCACACCTGCACACCCACCACACAGCCTCACTACTCTACTACGCAGTACGCTACAGGGCGCGCCGAGAGCGAGGAGCGAGCTGCTAGTTGCTAGTGCTAGTGGCTAGCTGCTAGCTGCTAGCCGGTAGCCGACACAAGCTCGGGAAGTGCCGCGGGCGTCCCTGCGCCTCGCCGCTTGCCGCTTGCACTTCGGCAAGGCCAGGGACCGCGGCAACACACACACGTTATGGGACTAGCGAATAGAAGGACGGCACATATCGGAACCAAATACACCAAATATATTACATAGTCACAATAGCAGATTTGCGGAAGGACTGATTACTTTTTAAGAGAGATCAATATATTAAGGGAAATGGGACAATGACCAAACTTTTATTCATTCATGCATTAAAGTTCGCGGGCAGCATGAAAACACTCATATATATTATGTTATTCAGGTATACAAGGATCAAACAAGAACACAAGGCTTTGGTGTAATTTACATAGTGACCCGTCACCGAGAATTTAATGTGGACATCTAAAACTTTATCAATTCCACTACCAAGGATATTTACAAAACAATATTATACATTATACAACTTTCCCTAAAATTGACATCCTAACTAGTGACTAGTTAATAAATTATTTATTTAATGGAACGTTTGGGTAAAATAAAAGTAGGTATCTAGAATACCTTTTATCCTAGCAAGTATTTATTTAATTCCACTATTTTCATGAATCCTTCTAGTGAGAAAACAACCCCAGTTCAGTCGCAATTTAAGCTGTCACTGTTACAGAAATATGTATCTTCCTCTTGTACTTTTTTTATATTGGCGGTGATGTTACCATCATCATATTTATTGATGTGCTTTAAATGGTGTTTTTTGTTTGTAGTTAGGTATCAGGAAAGATTCATAGATTTTTAGTTATATTAAATACATAAATATTAATTTATTTTATATAGAACTTTATGCAAGTATGTTGTTATTTAAATCAAAATATAAATCATGTAGAAATATGTATAAACATTTCTACATGATTATAAATATATATATATATTTATATACATACATAAATGAATATTTCTCAAAGCAAAACCATTATTCATAGATCTACCCACAACCCAAAATCGACACCTTTTTACAGGCTTAAAGAACTCGCGTCACTATTTTCAATTTGTGACTAAAGAACTACACAAGAAACATCTACTGTGTACTTTTAAGTACTTTAATATACAATGCAATTTAGAGAATTTGTTTAAATGACGACATTTATTTGATTAGGTTTTCAAATCACTATAGTATCAAGTCTCTGTGGGTTCTATAGAGTAAATACTACACAAATTACTTGAGCATAATAATAAATATGTATTTGGAGTCATTAAGAGCCTAAAACAATCAAGGGCTCGCACTAGAGTGCAGGCTATAATCGCAAATTCAATATCAGCGGCTACTCCGTAAGGAGCTAGCATTAGGATGAAGAGCATAGGTACTAGAGTACTAGAGAACTAGAGACTAGAGAGCTCTGAGAATGTGAAATGACTGACCACGGGTTTATGTAACTAAGCAGTAGTTATAGCAATGTTAATTTAGAAAAGAAAGATGTTATTGTTGGGAGGGAATAATAGAGTTAGTTAGGGGTTCATGAATGAGGTTGGTTCATGATGTGGTTGGATGGAGACTCACCTCGAGGCGGTCGGAGCGGGGCAGCTTCTGCGCCGGGAGCACCTGCTGGGGTAGAGCGGGGGCCAGACCCGAGGGCACAGCGCCGGGGTCGTGCCCCACGAGGGCCGGCACGAGGGGCCCGGCGGTGAAATACGGGCTGTACCCTGAGCCCACCGCCGGCACGCCGCCCAGATATGGGCCTGACGCCTGCAACAGGTTCCACCGTTCGTCACAAACATTGCAATCCTGAAAGGCAACTTTACTGTCAGACTGCGGCCCCACTCTGCTCTTCCACTCGCCCTGGCGTTCCTCTGTCCTCTCTCGCTTCTCTCGGCTCACAGCAAGGTTCGCATACACATACACACCTACACATGTCATATCACCTCTATCCGCGTTGGGGGCCAATGCATGTATTACTCGTACATTGGCGCCTAACGTGAACTTGGAGTTTCATTCATTGGCTGGGGATTATTATCAATTTAACGAATAACGGCCGTTGTTCCCAATTTTTTCTTAGCTGCAGCAAAGATAAGAATAAAACAATGTTATCATCTATTTGCTTGTTCCAAATGTTTTATTTTTAGGTCTCATTCATTAGGACTCATTAGACTCCGTCCCCATTACCCATTGCTCCGCCTCTCACCCCATAGACAAAAAATGGAGCCAAGAGTAAAGCTTTTTAATGCACAAATAACATAAAACAGTCATAAACCAAATTCTCGCGCTTTCATTATGAATATATTGTTTATTAGCCGACTTTATTTCTGGTGGTTGGCGTCCAGTAAGATAAGAAGAGGTTGCGTGAGGAAGAGTGTGAATTATTGTGCATGGATTAGGCAAAATATCTGCTTGCTAAGTTTGATTGGGAACAACTGCCATAAGTTTCGACGTCATTCAAATTTGTACCAAACAATAGGGAGCGATATTAAAAAAAAAAACAAACAAACAAATTAAAGATAATAAAATGATACCCTCAGAAACACTCGTCTCAAATACAATGTACCGTTTCAGTAAAAGTGAATGAGATACAAATATGATTATTGGAACTGATAAGTGATAGTCGCAAGCGTGTTATTTCAAAAGCCTGGGTATGGATTATTGCAACACTATTTAAAACAACAACAAAAAACAAGCAAAATGTACTTACTAGGTAAGAAGAAAGTCTAATTTAAAATGAATTACAAAGCTAAACGAGTTATTGTAAAGTTTTATTAAAGTATTTTCAGAGCGAATGAAAGCTCGATTCACATGTCGTTACCAGGACGGCAGAGGCGAAATGAAGATGATGTGTTTTAGATTGAATGCTGGAAAGGGGCAAGTGGAAGCTACGAGCTACGAGTGTGTAGATTGATTGTTTGATTGACGGTAGGAGATGCCAGTCGACAGACGATGAGGGTGAGGGTGAGGGTGAAGAGAGAGAAGGGTAGGTTGGTAGTGGTTACCGTGAGCGGAGGTAAGGGCGCTAGCGGCAGCTGGAGGGGCAGGTCCGACTGCAGGGGGCTCGCCGCCGCGCCGCCCACCTCGACACAATAACAACAATACTAGTAAACCAACCGCCATGGTGCCGCTACCATATCCATTCAAGATACCTATTTAGGACAATCTTATTATCAAACTACACGAGTCTAAACAGATTTCCCATTGGTTCATAGGCTTCAGCTCCTGCGGCAGAACCAACCACTTGAAATGCACCCTATCTTGAAATAGGCCATTTATAAAGTAACCTTACATACGAGTGCGGCACTGCGGCATCTCCATCGCTTTGTTAGTATAGTAGTGAATTTAAATAAAGCCCTATAAAAAATGACAAACAATTGTAGGGATGTGTACTTTAATTTCAGTATATTTTTTTAATTATCATTTAGCACCGAAATAACCTTTAAATTGACAAGTAAAGTGATCAGAAATTCACAGAGCAAAATAATTCTTGAAAAGTCTCAAATCGATGTCTTCGTTTGTTTAATGAGTTCCTAGCTGTTAAAAAAAGAAAACATAAAAATCATGCAGAATTGCATTACAAATCATAATAAAACACTACTAAAGCGATGCAATACACTAAATTAGAGCGGTAAAGGCTACGGTCGAATGAGTAGACTGGGAAGAGATTGTAAAACATAAAACTGTTATCAATAAGTCATTACATTATAAAACATTGAGTGTTCTGAGCATAAACGATACAATTAGGCTTATCTTTATAGCTTGTGAAATCAAAACAATAAAAATTATTAGAGTATTCAATCCAATTCATTCTGCACAGCCTCGACAGTATGAACTATGCAATCAATCAAAGGGTACATTAATAATAGTATAAATTTTAATTTTAGGTACATTAATAATAGTATAAATTTTCATTAACAATTTGGATAGAAAATGATAATGCGCAATTCTGATAGTTGCTTATGAGCCAGTATTCGTGCTCGCAAATTGGTAAAGCTGTTTTGATAGCGAGACCCAAAATGCAAAATTCAAAAACAGATCGGGCTACAGTCGTAGGCTCATACTATTTAGTTTGTACTGTTCAGTAAGTAATGACTAGAAAAGGAAAAGTTTAACGATATTAATGATTTACTTTAGGCAATTTATCGTCAAGAAAGAGACTGATGAGCAATGATTAGAGTGTGGTAGGTTATAGGGTGGTGATGTTGGGAAGACAGTGCGAACTCACCACTGCGGGCAGCTGGGCGGGCATGACCTGCCCAGGGGCGAGGCCCATCTGCTGCATGAGCGCATTCTTCAGAGCCAGGTGGTTGCGCCCGTTGATGAGCAACTGGTCCTTGAGGTGCTGCGGTGGGTGGAAGTATTTGCATGGCGGCTTTTCGCGATTACACCGGCCCTGAAATGACAAACAAATTAGAAAAAAATCTACAGTTAGCTTACATGTTGGAATTTGAATAAAAAGTGTAAAATACGAACCACAAGCTTTTTGCTTTGGAAAATCGCTTAAAATAAGACGAGATACAAGAAATTTGTTTCATAAAATTTTATCAAGGGTTAAAAAAACAAAGAAAACATGTGTATACATCTTGCTAGTACCAAGAGATGATACAATATCAAAGAACAACTAAAAACTTTAATTCCTTGCAAGCCATTCCTTATTACAATAATATCTTTATTTGGAAAACAAACAGCTTTACAAAGATACATAAAAAAGAAAGAGTGATAAAATAAAACAGTAAGCCTAAAAACATGTTTTCGCTGATAATTTTTTTTTTTTTTTTTTTTAGTAGCTAGACAAGAAAAACAAAAAAGAAATACATAGTTAAGAGAAGTTAAAATAAAACATAAAGAAAAAACAAGAAAAAAATATTTAAGAGAAGCAATATAGAAAAACACAATAAAGGGTAAGCTTATGATCTTGTAGGAGTATAAGGATTATATGTTTGTAATTAGGGAATATGTAAATATATTGCAAATTAGGAAAATAAATCTGATTAATAATATAATAAATATAAATATGGATGTTAAGGGGTGTGTTGTGATGCATTACATTTATCTAATAGTGTTGCTTTGAATTTGTTGAAAGTTATATTGAAGATGTCTATATATAGGAGGTGTGTGTTATGATAATGGCAGGCTCGATGTATGAATTCATTTTTTAAGTAGTTGAATTATCTCTAGTTAGAAGCAAAATTGAATATAACTCAGTAGTTTGGTCTCCATCTTACAAAATTCACATTAAAACATTGAGCGAACACAAAAAAAAAATTATGCATTTAAAATTTTTGAATTAAATAACCCACTAGAAGACATAAAATATAATTTCTTATTAATTATTCTTAAAATACATACATTGGAAGTAAGACGTAAAATAAACGATTGAACCTTTTTATTCAAAATGCTAAAATCTAAATTCGACTGTTACGATCTCCTGCAACTCTTAAACTTATGAATGTCCATCCACTGTAACAACACGACAAAATATTCTATTCTACTGCAGCATTCATAGGTGTAACCACATTTTCCATTCTCCGATACAACAATTTCACATTATGGGAAATCGGTACTTAGGTGATGTTGACATAATATTTAATATCAACTTGGGGTGTTTTGTGAATCATGTCAAATATTTATTCCACCACTATTCCTAAACACATCTTGTATTTTTGTAAAACTATCACATCATTTTTATGACTTGTGTGCATTTTTTTTCTAATGTAATTTTATTTTCATTATTTCTTTCAGTTTCAAAATTATCAGTCATGTTAAAATTATACCTACCAATCATGTAAAAGCCCTCTGGGCGATAAATTAATAAATAAGTAAAAACAATAAACTGCCAGAGATCAAAACAGGTACATTTGATGAGAAAGCGAATTTACTGTTTGAAAAAACAAATTGACATTGTTCAGAGACCTGGAAAAATCGATCTATGGAGGTGGAAAATGTTGCAGGTAAATGTACATAGAAACATAACCTATTTTTGTCAAGGGCGTACATAAGGAGGGGAAGGGGGGGGGGGGAGGTTAGCTTAGGGGTTCCACCGCCCCCCCCACCAGCCTCAGTGTTGCGTAGAAAAAAGAAAATAGTACTCGTAGATTTAATGCCTGGAAAACATAACAATATTATTCTCACCATCTCTTTTATCAATGTGATACAAATAATAAGTTGTGGTAACAGAGGTCCCAAAAACATCCTGATAAAATCTCTCCCCCCCATCCTTCTTCCCCCCCCACGGGAGTCGAACTCCCCCCCCCCGTGTGAATGCAATAGCTACGCCCTTGCTCCATGTCCAATTGTTCTGAGTAAATAAATACGATAAAATTAAAAAGGAAAAATACAGTTTTTATACGTTCGTGTTTGCCAATGTAAACCGTAAAACACACAAATCCCTTAGGAATAATACCTACACTCCGATATAGTCTAACTAAGGTTGTTAGGCAAGAGTAAAAGCAGTCAAATGGCAGTCAGTACGTAAAATGGAGACGAAACTTCTCACTCTTTGTAAAATGGTAATATTGATATAGGTCTCCATAGGTAAGCAGGCAGCGCGCAATGTCAAATTGATCCAGATAAATGGAGTATAATATTTTCCTCCAAACAGGATTCGGGAAGCGGGTAAGCCAGTGCAAGCGACCGATGATATCAAATTCAAAGCAGGTGTGTCGGGCGACGCGACCTCCGCATGAATATTTCATTCTCTATTCACCCCCTCTCGCCCCCGCCCCCGCCCCCGCCCACGCCAGTACTTGTCGCTGAACTAACTCACCTCCAACCGAGTCTAGACCGCCATCACGAGCGGCTTTCGGCGCGGCTCTAATGTCCAAAGTTTAAATCTCGCCGAGGCCGAGGATGTCGGAGGATACCGAAGGAGAGCAGTCAACCAACCAACCAACCAACTGGGGGGCAAAGGCCGTGCGGTGCGGTGGAGGCTTAGCCGATATTCAAGCATCAACTTCGATCCATATCATATCTGAACTGGATATAGTGGATATAGCCGGTATAGCACATAGCCGAGCTTTACTTTACTACGCGACCGACCAACTCCAAAGTTGTCAAAAGTTATAAGCTAACGCGAAAAATAAATCGAAAAGATAACTTACGACGAAAATCGATTTATGGAGAAATAAACTTGGGACATACGTCATGGAATCAGACGTAGAAATGCAATCATAAGTTTTTAGAATAGTTAAATAGTAAGGGCTAACAATCATAATAATAATAATTAGGGAGGTGATGGATGAATTGGCCGAGGGGAAGGCCGACGGGGTGTGGGTTTAGAGGGTGGCGGTGTTTGAACTGTAAATTGAGAGTGATCGGCGCGCGGCAGCGGTGAGAAAATATTGGCATAGCCAAATGGGACGAACCGAATTGATTCTAGATAAGCCACGGGAAATGAACATAAAAATCAGTCGCGTATCGACTATCTGTAAAGGATTAGGCCGGATATAATAACGGCATTACCTACTTGTAAATAACTTTATAGGCAGGATCGCGGAAATTATCTAAAGGTCGCACGCGGGGTTGTGATTTTATAACCGAATCGATTTCGGTAAGAACGCGTGTATAGTTGATTTATCTAATTGCATTATTTAGAGTCGAAGGGGCACTTCAAAAGCCAGTCAGCCGTTCATTTATAATTCAAGTGAGCGGAGAAAAATAACATAGTATCGCCTGAGGTCTTACGGTGATCGGGATCGGGTTCCGTTTCCAGGGAATATTGGGCTGCAATAAAACTGAATGGCGGCAATAAAAAATAACAAGGAGAGGGAACCGGAAGGGTGTCGGGAGGGCGCGGGCGACACGCGACGCGGACAGGGAGACGCGGGATTCATAACGTAGGATCACCAACGCAACGTGATATTATTACTAGCTTACCAAAATATGTGTGTTTGTGGTTCAACACAAAAGCAACTCCAAGGAGAATCAAGAATACAAGGATGGCACGAATAGTAAAGGTGTGCGCGGGACTAGTGTCGGTGTCGAGTGCCGAAGCAAACAATGGGTCAAAAGGTCTGAAACACTGAGGGCCCAATAAATGTCAGAAGTGATATATTCAACCGTGGCAAACTTTGGACTAACTTCACATTTTCCATGTGCCTGCCTGTAAACACAATGGGAAAGTTGCCTCCAATCTTCCAAGAGCTTCGGGAGTCTTAGGTATTAGTTCCGCCACGGACACTTCACTCGATATCAGAATGGCGGCATATGTTTATAATAATGACACATTCCTCTCGAGGTTACTCATATCTCATCAATAACAGATATTTATCGACAATATGACTTGATATAAAAAAAAATTAAAAAAAAATTTAAAAGTGCCTTTTTATTACTTTAGGTTTTGGTAATAAATAATATAATTCATGTATATTTATTATATAGGAAATTATTTCGATGTTAAATGACTACCTTAAATAAAATTGGAATGCGTAAAACGTTTTTCCAGAATAAAGAAACCTGCGAATGAAATTTATGCGTGCCACGCGACACGTGAGATATATTATATTCAAAGGGTTCATTGTTTATAGCCGAATACCCACACACGTAAAAATGGCACAAAGCTCGGCGCTTATTCAAACTCAAAAGACGAGAGCCGCTCCAGTTAAATCCGCGCGAATTATTTAGTGGGAAAAACATAGAATTTCAGAGCAAGCAATTAATGTGTCGAACGGTACTAGAACCGCGAGGGTCCTACACACTAATTGTTCAAACTACGCAGCGCTACGTGGGATGAGGGCTGAGGGCATCTTACGGGGAGAGTGCTTTAATGGGAAAATCAAATTAAAAACATCGACCGAGGAGCACATTATACTAGGTGCGAGTAGCTACTTGCCGAGAAGGCTAAATGGGGCAAGTAGAAGGTAGTAGGTGCCAGAGTTTAACATGTGCATATACATATTATACACTCCACCCAGCACCATCAGTGTGAAATGAACGCGGTTAGACATCTTGTTGTCTGGACTCATTTCACAAATATCTTACAAATGAAATAATAAATTCATCTCGGGGTATAGTAAATATTTCCTAGGAATGTGAGATTCACAAATTCCGATCTCGAAGAATGCGGGCGTAATGTTTTATGGGCCATAAATATATATAATCCACTGCGGGAGCCTAGCCCTGGTACTGGGTACAGGCTTGTTGGGAAGGGAAGCACAAGTGATCAAAGCTCTCGCCAAATGCGAAAGAAACTAGTAGTAAGCGAGGCCTATCTATTAATTCAATACATACGCAATTGTGACAAAATCTTACGCCGCATAAAAATGTGAAAGTCTATGTTATACAAAATTTGTGAAAATTAAAGGCTACTGATATATTTTTAAAGAACCTATCGCGTTAATGCATTAAAGGGGTCAGCCATGGGTCCCCCAAGTGGTTCGCTCCATTTTTGTGATTTAGCAGGGTTGCTCGGGTTCATGTGGTGAGATTTTCCAAGTCTTGGCGATAGATGCCACCAGCAATGCGGCAGGCTGGATCGGGAGAGGCCGGTTGAGCGTTTGTAGCCGAATTCTCTCGACCTAAAGCCTTGCATCGCGGTGGGAGGGTGGATTCGTACGCCCATCACTCCTGGACAAACTGACACCCAGATTCGTATCACAACATTTCTTCAAAAACCTCCACGCAGCATCCCCAAAAATAACATAGGCCCCGGGGGAAATTATTTTCCTAAGGGTCTTCCAGGAGGATTTAATGTAAAAAAAAAATTGGTGGTTGTTAGACAACGAGCATATTTAAATTTAAAATCGGCAAATGAAGTTACTATAATGGAAACATCTCTTTATATTATGAAAAGTGTCTGTGACGGGAGGGCGGCGCACTATGGGGCCAAATGGTGCATATCATCTCAAAAATACTGTAGACATATTTAAAGATTCCGTATTAGTCACAAAACGAAGTCTTTATAATTATTTTAGTAAAATGTATGATTGCACGACTCCGTAGTGAATACACTCTATATTTTTATTTTCTTTTAGTTTTATATGTCTTTTTACAAATTTCACTTTCCATACCTATACATTTAATTTGTCTTAAATTTATCATAAATCAATATATATTGAATACTATGTATTTGCTAACACAACTGTATTAATTATGTATCTTTCTTGTAAAAGCCCACTAGGGCGTAAATAAATAAATAAATAAAAATCAATAACTTTTAAAATAATACGACTATTGAGGTGATTTTTTAGAATATAAGTTAATGAATGTGTATAGATTTGTAATATATTAAGACTGTTAAAAAATATTACAAAGATGTATTAATATCAACAAGTTAAAAATAAAATTTATTTTATTCAAATATTACAAATTTATTATAATGTCTTATTTATTAACAAAACATTTATAAAACTCAAAATAAATATTAACGACTAAACATTTAAAAACGGATAAATTTAAAAAAAATCTTACATATGTTCACAATGAAACTGCATGTAATTCATTATTAGTCTATCATTAATATTCTGATTCGTTCTCAAAATTTAACAAGCTTCATCTAATAATTACAGAACTTCGCGTCCTTTGGTAAAACTTGTATGGATTTGAAATGTATGGATCAGAACTGTGCATGAGAGTGTGCATTGCGTCTTCATTTGTTGATGATGGTGAGCATTTTCTAGCATGGTGTAGGCGAAAAAAATTAAAATCCTTGTTTCTTGCTTCTTGGGCATCCTCTGAAAGTTGTCAAAATGGTAACAAAAATTGTATTTTATGATTTTCTCTGCATGGGTTAGTACCTTATGTACAGAAGCAGGTATATAGTACTATCCATACTTCTGTACATAATATTCAGCTGTTGCGCTTGCGTATTCTCCGAATTTTTTCGAGTCTCTAGCCATGGTTTGTAAAATTATGAAAAATCTCTTGATGAGTTCCTCTTTCATACCAGTTATATTTGCGCTACATGAATAGTTAACGTGTTTCCGTCATTAGAATTGCCACTTCCTTGGCGGGGTTTGTCGATAATAAGCTCAAGCATGTCTGTGAAACTTTTTCGGACTCTCTTTTTTTTCTCTTTTTAAGAGTTTTTTCTTCTTCATTACGAGCTGACATTTTTTTTAAATATAAGCTATACAAAATATGTAAAATACATCCCATAAATCAGATCCAACAATGTAATGTTGAGAGCCCGAATCTGTAGAATTCTTGGCTGTCTTGTGTATTTCTAATAACTTCTAGATTATTCATTTCGGGTGGTTTTGTCAGACATATTGTGCATGCTGAAGAAGACGGGATATCTGTCAACACTTGTGTTACCTTCCCATCATTGTGAGAAACAGAATTTAGTGGCGGGTTAAAGAGATCCTGTAGTTTTACACTTGCTTTAAAATCGGTTACAGTTAATACCTTCAGCTGTTTTCGCTTCTGATATTTTTTTTGTCATCTAGAACTTTTTTTAGAGTTAGTTGGTAATTATTCCTGGATAAATTTAAATACACGTAGATAGCTAAGGTTTCATTTTTAGTAAAATTTAAATGATTAATTCCGTCATTATCAAGCCAACTTAACAGACTATTCTTCAATTCAGGGGTCGAATTTTTAATTTTTTCAAATTTCAAATTAATGATTGGTGTGTATTATGAGTATAGATATATGTGAAAATAATAAAACATGAAATAATTAAAGGAATATCATATAATTAATAAGGACATTATTTTGATAATTACGTTAAGTATAAGGCATTTTCTCTTTTTTCGATTTTTTACGCAGCGCTCACTATCAGCATTGAGCCAATTTCAGGAAAGGGGGCAAGTTGGGGCAAAATATTATTACTGATTCTTAAAGTAAACACTTAAAGAATATAAAAATCATAATATCTAACCTTCGAGAAGCTTCGGAAGAAACGAAAGGTTTAGTGAAAATTTATAATTGTCTTAAATCTGAGGAATTTATAAAAAATATAGTATACTTATTTAATAAAATAAAAATATTTGCTTGATTCAACTTAGAACGCTTGATATGTGTGTTCAAAGTTTCGTATAAATTGTCGCAATATATCTGTATTTCTCAAAAGTTCAACTTTGACGTGTATAAATTAACGGAAGGGAATACAAAATTTTTATAACAACAGAAAAAAAGAGTGGGGATCTGTCATTAAGAATCAATGGTTGTTTTAATTTTACGGCGTAATTACCGAAAGCGAACTATGAGATGATATTCACCGTTTGGCCCCATAGTGCGGCGTGGCGTTGATTTTTATACAAATCTGCAGTTTTATTCCGAGATTGATGAAATTTTGCAAAGTTGACCTTCAAAACAAAAGGAAGGGTAATTCGAAAAATCACACCTATTTCCTTTTCCCAATCCAACAGAATTTTGATACTTATGTAAATAAAT
The DNA here is from genome assembly GCA_917563855.2 of Limnephilus lunatus. Lineage (NCBI taxonomy): Eukaryota > Metazoa > Arthropoda > Insecta > Trichoptera > Limnephilidae > Limnephilus > Limnephilus lunatus. The sequence goes on along the minus strand of OU830595.1, from coordinate 88,632,350 downwards.
TTTGCACACTTGGCATTCAAAACAAGAGGAAGATTACTGTCTACATGAGATTTCGAAAAAAACCTCATTCCCTCTTCCCACCACTTAAATAGAATTTATTTAATTAAATTTTGCACACTTGCCGTTCAAAATAAGAGAAAATTATTGTCTACATCTTCTGATTTAGAAAAACTCTGCATAAAGCCCAGGCAATGCAGCGACTTTTTTTTCAATTATTTCTGGCTTTTACCCTTCAAGGGTGTTCTAGGCCATCGTTTAAAATTACAGAGAAAGGAAAGGTGAAATTATATATTAATTTTATTTAAATGAGCAAATTTCAGAATTATCTGGTAGATTGGAGTCGAGTTCAGAATTAGAAGCGATGAAATGTTGAATGGAGGGGAGGCATTTTTTTGATGATACTTGACAGAAGAGAGGATATTTATTTAGAGAGGGACAACCAAAAAATATGTGATCTAAAGTTCCCAGATCTAGACCACAGAATGTACAATCTGGGGAGTCAAGGATGTGAATTTAAAAAAGGTGAGAAGGAACAGAACAATGTCCTATTCGAATAAGTGAGGAAACTTATTTTTTGGAAAAATGGGGGAATTTTTGAAACCATCAGCTAGTAAATTATAGAGAAGGAAGGAAAATGATATTTTGATGGCTTGTTCTGATATTACATATAGAGAAGTGAGTATGTAGTTGATAGCGTCCAGATTACAGATATAGAATAATGAATTTGTGGTCTCCGCAGTCCGCACCCAGTTCGCATTGGCCGGGGCTGAGCCGTTAGCGCTCATCGGAGTTAGTGGCTGGTAGTTACAGCGAGGTGTCAAGTTCCACTCGAGCCACCGATACCCCACGCCCACGCAGAGGGGGTAATAAAAATGAAATAAGAAACTTCTCAGTAATTCATTAGACGCTGTCGGGGTACTTTCGGCCGAGAAGTTTTCCCGAGAAACATTTCCGTCGCCGGCCAGACGGCGGTGGGCAGCGCGGCGTGGGTAGGGCGGCAGGGCGGGTGGGTCACCATACGCTACCCACCGCATACCGCACACTACACGCCATCAGTGGCGCCTAGGGGGCGCGACCAGCGACCATACTCCTTACCTGAAACAAAGAAAACAGACGGTCAGATCACGGGCACAATTAAATAAACAACAAATAAAATAATACAGCCACAACAACTGAACAGAAAATCCCTAGAATTGTGATCTAGGTGTCTAAAATAAAACTGATTAACACCAATTTAAATAGGGCATTTCGACTCATAGACCCAACGACAGGTCAATGGAATTATCTGCTCTGGAAGATGACGTAGGCTCTCCGGTCTCCTGCGTGGAATTATTGTAAAAAATAAAGAATTTAGACACGTGCAATTATTTTACGATCAATTTCACCGGAATTTAGTGAAATCTTCAGAAAACTAAAGTAGACAAGACTGGAGAGGCTACGAAGCAACGCAAAAAGAGGAAACCGATAGGCTACGATGCACCACACAAAGAGGAGACCGATTGTACTATCTTATTCTCTCGCAGGCTAAATCCTTATAACTTATTTCGGTTTATGTCGTGAGTGGCCACAATACATTCAATTATGATTTGAAGGAAATTTATAAAGGGAACACAACATTTAAAAATAATATTAGCACACCTACACCTAAAGTATATGTTGAGGATTGGATTTGGGGATAAGCGTCACGCTGGAGTCCCTAATGCGGGAATACGGAGGGCCATAAATACAGTTTAATGGAGTATTCTCCCATCACAGCATCACAGGTCAGATCACCGGAGGTGTTACACGAGAACAATCGCCACAGTGGGAAGGATCTAAGGATCGAGATACCGAGATAAGAGATTACACTCAGACGGTATTGAATGCCATTTGGCGCCGAGGAAAACTTTTAGGGGACCCTTTCGCAGTAAACGACGGAGCAGGCTCTATTATCCCCTTTGAGGTGTTCCTTCGGAAGTGTAATTTTTTAGCATAAACCTACACTAAGCTATCCATTATACGGAATAGCGAAAGGCTTTTACATCTCAGTGCGTGTTTTTCGACCGAAATAAAACTAGAATTTGTAACATGCAAAATAAAGGTACCGGAATGTGTTATGTTGGAAAATAAATACGCATACGCTCCTACCACGAAATTTCAGAAGGTTGACTATGCAACACGAACGAACTATGACAATGAAAAACATATTTTGCGTTTTTTCTTGCATACATAAAGTTTTTCAAGAATCGTTAAAAGGTAAAGTAAATGATAGCCGACCTCCGATAGGAGAGCCGTGAATAATGTATCTTGGAACAATTATGAAACATGGTGTACAACGAATTTGATTAAATTTCGGAGACAAATTAAACAAGCAGACTATTTTAAAATAAGATTCTTTCATAACTCAATTACCGCCCGGATATAAACAGTTTCCATTCGACGGGATTAAAATAAACACTCAATAATTTGTTTGCCAAAAGAATGTCAAGAAGTGAGAGATGGAAGATTACAAAGGAAATGAAGCGTAAAGGTGAAGTAATGGGAAACGAAGATCGGTCCAGCTGCGGCTTGGGAAAACGTTCAACAGGTTGTCGCCAGGTGGCAGGTGTAAACATTATTCACATAGCGGGAATTGATCAGGGAAAACTGTTCCAAACAAAGATCAATGTTTTTGTTACTGATTGATTTATATCATTTTTATTGCATTGTTTAATTATCATATCTGAATCAATTGTTATGAGGCAATAAGACAATTATCTGCGGTAATGGGTGGGAGGATATAAAACCCGCATTTTAGTGAAAATCAAAAGCATGCTTTCAAAAATTCCTAACATAGACCTGGGTGTGTGTGATAAAAACAGCAACTTTAATAATAAACACAAAAGTAATTTAGGTTGTAGTTAGTACACGTGGATGCGATTTATTTAAGCATAGAATAAAAATGTCGAGCTTTTGTATCACCTTTTTTTTACATTAACTCCACACAGGAAAATAATTACCCTCAGGGCCTATGTCATCTATTCGAACGCTGTGTGGGGGTCTTTTTATCTTTTTATGGAAAGGAAGGATTTAACTTGGGTCTTGATGAGACCTATGTTGTAGGAGGGATGAAACACAGATGCCGGCAAATCGTTGGTGAACTCGAGCGTCGTTCTCACGTGTCAAATGTCAACAGTCTAGAAATGCGCGCGTTTCTCGACTGTGCATCTACGCCTAAGAAATGAATGACGCTAGTTCTTTGGATCATTTTCCATTAAAATACCGGTAGAACAAGGACATCATTCCCACCCGACGCGTCGCGACGCGTGTGCTTTAAAGATTGCAATTCGTTTGTTAAGATAGGAGAATCTATTATCAAACGGACGGCCTCTATTTGCAGTCGAGGTTTTTTTAGGTATTTTGGGGCTCCAGACCAGAGGTGGATACTAAATTCAACTAGAAGTAACTGCGAGCCCTTTACAGTACGCTCAGCTTCGAGGCTAACTCTGGCTTCGATTACACCAAGCATATCAACGGAAGGCCTATTGGAAAAGAGCCTAAACATTTGAACGATGTGGGTTAATCTCTTCTAACTTTTCAGAGTCGATAAAAAATGGACAACTTTTTAATAGACTCTTGTTGTATTTAGTGCTTTCACACAAACGAAGTATTGAATTCCGTAAGTCTAAACATAAACTTTGAATTACGAATTACTTGTTGAATTCCGAATATATTGTAGAGTACAAATAGCACCCATTTTAATATTAAAAGGTCGTAATCAATAAAATAGGGTAACTAACTAACTAACTAACCATCACGCCGTTTCCCCGCAGGGGTAGGCAGAGAGGACGGACCGCCACACAACTCGATCTTGGCACACACTCTTTGCCTCGTTCACATTCATACATCGTCTCATACATGCTCTTCTATTATAAAATAGGGTCCTGTCTTAAAAAACCCAAAAAGGCGTTAGCCATAAATATACCGGAATCTAATTCTATCCCATGGTTCGTCTGTTAATGCGGTGAAATTCAAGCTAAGGGAAAAATCAGCGCAGAATAATTTCTTCCATTCAGAGTAGGTAGGTACATTCCTCGCGGGGAGAGAAGGGGGCTAAGCGATTTAGCCGGTTGAGTGCCGCCATTAATAAGGGCGAAAAAAATTCCTGGAGAAAAAAAAACACGAGATTGGAAATTTCGCATGGCAATACTGTTCTATAAGCCATAAAACTGGATTTACAAAAATAATCTTTGAGATGGCGTTCGAACTCGACAAGATTTGCGAAATTCGCAATAAAATGAATAAATTACAAACGAGGGGATAAACAATATGTGCCAAGCAAGGCATAGCGTCAAATCTCGGCTAGACAAGACAGTACAAAAGAGAATTAATTTTGACGTGCAAAATAAAAGATTGTCGGAATTATTCCGTTAGAAGTCCTTCATTCAAGAGGGAAGAAGTTACTCGGCAGCTGGAAAGAATACAAGCAGGAGGCAGAAGGCAGCAGAGGCAGAAGCAGGCAGTGTAGGCAGTGCAGGGCGCAGCAGTAGGACAAGTAGGTAGTGGTAGATACTAGGTACTACGCTAGGTACACGCGAGGAAGGGTTGCGCGCTTCCCACGGTCGCGATGCTGGGCAGGGGCGGAGAACCACTACATCTGCCACTACAGCGCTGATAATTTCTATTCAAACCTGTCATCAAAGATTCTAAGCCGCTAGTGCAAAAAAATTAATACAAATATTATTACACTAGCATAAGAAAAAAACCTATGATATTAGGATATTACCACTCGAAAGAAGCACAAACGATTGTTCAAAGTTGTAGGCAAACCAAACAAACAGTTCGTAATTGCTGCTCAGTTTTTTAGTGGGGTGTCGATTCGGTAGGGGACAAAAGAAATGAAAGGGTTCTGGTTTGTGTGTATACTATTCACTCTTCCCTCACATGTATAAATATGCTTAGAGCTAAAGGAGTTGAATGCTTGACTGATGAAGTACATTTCAGGACTTTGATGACGTCATCCGAACGGATGCTTGGCTTGGCTAAGTAATGCCAAATCGTTTCCTGCGCGATATAAAACTTTTGTGCGCCTTTCAACCACAAACAAGGGTCGTTCAGAAATAAATTAGGTTGTGGGTAATGCAATCAAATTCATAGATACTTTTGTTGATTGAGATGTTTGTTTTATCAGCTTTGATCTTACGAAGGCAACATTGTGTATTTTTTTTTTTTTTTTTAGAAATTTAATTAAATTTAAATTTGATATGTTAATATCGAGTTCTGCAAGTATTTAAGAAAGTATTTTAGTTACAGCTGTTTCGACTTGTAAGGTCATTTTCAAACTGTGGTGAAGCCACGTACGGACGACTTATTTATAACATTTCAAATGTCAATTTATGAAGGTGTCAAAATTGATTTATTACCGGTAAATCCAATTTGCAGAGACACTAATCGAGAGAATCAAAATTCGCAGAACATCTCTTAGAAAATAATCACGTTCCACTTAAAAACAACCAGCCAAAACCATTACATATAGAACGAAAGGGTCTTAGATTAAATTTGCTTGAACAATTAGAAATCAATAAACGAACGAATGACCCCAACATAACACTAATTAATAAAGTAAGGAAAATTATTTATTCTCCACTACTTAGTATTTTTACCCAACCTAAACAATATAATGCACTTAAATGAGTCATAGAAATAACATCATTCTAAATCAATAAAGAAAACCCTTGCACTTAGTGCAAGTGAAACCAAAAAGGGAAAGATTCGGAATCCCACTTAATCACTCTCTCAATTAGTGTCTCTGCAAATTGGATTTACCGGTAATAAATCAATTTTGACACCTTCATAAATTGACATTTGAAATGTTATAAATAAGTCGTCCGTACGTGGCTTCACCACAGTTTGAAAATGACCTTACAAGTCGAAACAGCTGTAACTAAAATACTTTCTTAAATACTTGCAGAACTCGATATTAACATATCAAATTTAAATTTAATTAAATTTCTAAAAATTAAAATGGAGTTCTACGAATTAAACACAAAAACAATTAATATATTGTGTATTTTATTAACTCGGTACACTTAAAAGTAATAAATAAACTCTAACGGGTATGGATTCTGTACATAAGCTAGCTATACCTAAACAACTTATTTTATCCGATTACTCGACACTCATCACCGGTTAATATGAAAAGGTGTGAATCTTCCGACTTTGTTGCTATGGGTGAGGTTGAAATAGGTGCGGTTCGACACCGCAAATATGTGAATTGTCTTATAATTGTTACTTGTTACAAGTTATAAGACATAAACATATTATTTGGCCTAGTTCTACACTAGGTAAGGTACGCCAGACCACGAAAACGCATAAAAAAGGTACTTTATTATTTTGCACACTTGTTAGCAGTTGTACGCAGGAATATTTTAATGTACGTGGGTCGCCAAAGGGGTAGAGTTTTTCCCGGTTTGCGGAAAACAGAAAGGGTGACTCGATAAATATGTAATACGAAATACAAATACCTACATAGACTTTTTCAAATCCGGGAAGCGGGGGTCAGCCGCAAGGAATGCATTACCCGACCTCATAAGAGATCCCTGGCATTACTATAATAGAACCAGGAGAACCACCACAAAAAAACTAAAATAATTTTTGTTAACCTGGGTATAGGACTTAGTCCTTAGTTATGAGGCTGATTTTCATGTGAAAAAATTTTGCTTTATATTCTGTGAGAAGCAATAAATAAAAAAAGTCACTCACTTGAGAGGCAGGAGTTTTTTGATGAAACAATCATAAAAAAATATAACAGCTTGAACAGGTATAGGTCGCGTAATTTAAGTAAGTCGACTCAAACAGCTCAACCATGTGTTTATGCGTATTGGTGCATAATTATTATATTATCTTCCAACAGTGATGTCCCTCCCAAACGCCACTGAGAAATAGCCTTCAGTAAGGCTTACGCCTGCTGAGTATTATTATTAGCAAGAAAGGAACAACAAATGGGTACGATCATCAGATTTCAAAATTCTATTTTATTTACAGTTTTTGAAAAGTATAAAACAGCTATGGTCCCACAATATTTTACACGTCAAAGCCCCTACTTGAAACTAGCCAAGCGAAATGGGACAAAGGATTTTCTTTAGTTTATGTCTATCCTTTCTTTCTTATTCTTCTTTGGTCTATTATCAGATCACCATTCCAAGCGACAGTCCTGAAAGTGTCTAGATTGGATTGTCAGATTGAATAAATTTCAACACTTTAACAAAAAATATTAATTAAAATCAACCTTTTCCACAGTATCCGAACGGGCAGACAAGCGGGAATTATTGAAATCATTTCCGGTGACTGTAATTTTAATTGAAAGTGGTCGCGTCAGAGGTGTCACCCTGTCACCCCGCTTGAGCTCTGCCGGTGGGATATGGTCGCCGGGTGTCACGTCACATTAGCTGCTCATCGACCTCGTCTCCGCGCGAAGTCAATCGGATAATGCGATCAATACGAGGAGCTAATTTAGTGCAGAGTGCTCTCCAACACCAACATCACACATTCACATATTATTATACAGGGACTTGACATACTTTATTTTGCCGGCGATTCCTGACATTATTTGGAGCAAAAAAAGGATGACCATTTTATGTTTTTTTATTCAAAAAGATTATAAAAAAGAAAAATTTCTTCTACATGCTGTCACTGGTTACTCAGCAAAGTAACATTTCCCCAACTCTAACTGTCCAATACCTACTGATTTAAAAAATATATACATATAAAAAAAAATCACTGGAAACCAATATTTTTCTACCTACTTCAAAAAATAATGTTAGGAATCATTGGTTATAACAAGTCAAGTACATATAACTTCGTTTTAAATTATGTATATGGGAAATGTATAATTCCAGTTGTGGATTCATCTGACGACACATTTCGAAGGAAAACATTATATTATTTAAAGTGCTTTATAAAATTCTTGCAGACAATTTATGTGCCGCCAGAATCAAAGAAAAAACATTTTCATGTTCCGAGTGTAGTCTTAATTCACCGCTTAGAGATTTAATTAAAACCCCTTTTGTGTTCAGAATGTAAAATTCCAGTTGTGAATCCGACGACACATTTCGAAGAAAAAACTTATTTGAAGTGCTTAATAAAATTCTTCCAGACAAGTTATGTGCCGCCAGAGTCAAATAAAAACCTTTTTCATGTTCTGAATGTAGTTTTAATTCACCGCATACAGATAAAATTTAAGCCAGTTTTATTGTTCAGAATGTAAAATTCCAATTGTGTATTCATCTGCTGACATATTTCGAAGGAAAACATTACTTTTTTCGAAGTGCAAATATAAAATTCTAGTTGCAGACAATTTATGTGCTGCCAGAACCAAAGAAAAACCGTTTTCACGTTCTGAGTGTAGTTTTAATTCACCGCATACAGATTTAATTAATAAATATTTAAAAAAAAAAAAAAAAAAAAAAAAAAAGGATCATTACCCCCCCCCCCCCCTCCCTGAAGAAGTACCTATATAAGGGGGGGGGGGGGGGCGGCAAAATTTTCCTCCGCCCCGGGCGGCTGATACCCACGGTACGCCACTGCATGTACTGCATTTTATGTAAAAGCCCCATGGGCGTTTAAATAAATAAATAAATAAATAAATAAATAAATTGAACGGACGCGATTCGAGTGGGAAATGAATTACAAAAAAAAACTAATTTCGGTTGTGACTACGTCCGACTGTAACTTCCATTCAATGAACTAACTATACCTAGAACTTTTGTTTTGAATATAAATGTCATTTTCAAAATTGGAAGTGTTTGTTTGGAGAATTCGAACAAGCGATGAAGTAGATACCTACCTACCAGTCTATAATAATATCATATTAAAAAAATATATTTTAATTGCTATTTTTTAAATTGGAACTGATTTGCCGACAACTTAGGCTATCCGTTGTATCCCACGGGTCTGAAATACGTATTTTATAGATAAAATAAACATCAATATGTGAAACTGTCGACAGGAATGCAATACCAGAAGTACAAAAATGTTGTGGTGTAATTTGTGTGGCGCTAATGTCACAATTATGAATAAAAAATACACAAAGTAATAACGTCAAAACTTTAATCTACCGACAGGAACAAAATACCAGGAGCACATAAATATAATCGGGTATTTCCATTTGAATATTATCATTAACATTTATTGCTCAGTGACAGGAGTCGCATAATGAGGAAACCATTTATATTTAAAAATAAATTTAATTTCTTCTTCTAAAACAGCAAACTTATGTTGAGGCACCATTTTAATTCAAATTAATAAATTACTTTGTTTTTAACACTATAATTGATTATAAAAAACCTAATTTTTATAATCAATTATAGTGGTAAAAACAAAGTAATTTATTAATTTGAATTAAATTTAATTATTTTTAATCCCGTGATTTTTCACGGGTCTGCGCTAGTTTAAAAGTAAAATGGTGAGGGACTCACGCCCCGCCTTTTTCGTGTAAGATTACGTTTAATTAACTAAATAGAATATAGGTACATTTTTACATCAATGGTTAATCTATATAGGTACAGTATTTTGTAGGTTACGCTGATTCTAGAGTGACTGTCAAAAAATATTCTATGAAGGGAACGCGTAGATGGTTCGGACGTGTATACACAGAGAAATAACTGAGAATATAGGACGAAGAACTGAGAAGACATGAATAAGCCAGAAGAAGTCAAAAGAATCAGGAAACGCACTAAATAAACTCGAAAAAGTTGGTATAAGTGGAAATCTTCTCAGATGGTTCACATCTTACATTAAAAATAGAAGTAAAGCTGTTGCCCTAAAAGGTTACATGTCTCAGATAATAACAGTACCCTCGGGGTACCTCAAGGTACTCATTTAGGGCCCCTGCTCTATACTTTGTATTTCAACGACATCAAACATGTCATCAGTCATTCTGATTTCATTCTTTACACTGACAATATGAAAATATACAATTGCACAAGTTCATTAAATGATTGCAAACATTATAAGAAGCTACTAATAAAATTAATGAATATTGCATAGAAAATCATTTATTTCTATAAATAAATAAATGTAATGCGATAAAATTTTCATGCAAAATACACACAATCTAAATGATAGCAATAATTATAAGAAGGTACTAATAAAATTAATGAATATTGCATAGAAGATAATTTATTTCTATAAATAAATAAATAAATGTAATGCGATAACATTTTCATGCGAAAGTCACAATCATCCATACTTACCACCTGATCCACGTTCCTCTTCAAAAAAATGAAACAAGTATCTTGACTGAAAAGGCCTACAAACAAATGAGCTTTATTCTACGCGTCACAAAACCATTCATGAAACCTTTTACGCCTGTACCATTCATAGAATAATATGTAAGATCTCATCTCGAAATTATAGATGTCAATTGGAATCCTCAAGACCAAACTTATATTGAGCGAATTGAAATTATTCAAACAAATTTTTTTAAACACCTGCCGTATCATTGTCAAGAAGACATGCGCAAGATAAAGTGAATCAAATATATCTCTGCCATAGGACACCCCTAGTGGTTCGCTAAGTTTGGTGACTTAGCAGCAGGAGTGCCCGGGTTCATCGGTGAGGCTTGTTCAGATCTTGGCCGCAGATGTACCTATATCGTCGTCCTGCACCGTGTAGGTATGGATTCATACGTCAGACACTCCTGTACACACTGACCCCTATCTTACCAATCTCTCATACCTTTTTTCTTTTCAGAATTTCCAATCTTTCCATTCCTTGAAAAGACCCCCCACATAGCATCCCCAAAAATGACAGGCCCTACCCTGCAGGGAAATAGCGCGTTGAAATTTTTTTTTATCATTAAGGTGCGCCATGTATTACAAAATCCTGTGCTATAAGCAAGTAAAAAAACTATTAATGATCATAGTATTTGACAATGAAATAATTTGATAATAAATAGTACGAATAGTTCGCAAATACAATTACATTGCTGCCAAATTGATTTTCTCATTTCCGTTACACTAAATAAATGATTTCGGGTATTATATGATAATGATCCGCTGAATGAGCATCGCAAACGGAATTAAAATAATTGTTGTAAATAACAGAGCTTGCTGAGAGTCGGGGCACGAGAAGGTATGGAGGTATAGCATTAATGAATCAGAGGCGCGGTGTCCCCCGGGAGCCCTTTGCGGTCCGAGGGGCGCAGGCCCGCTAGGGGGCACTTCATCAGGCCGCACACCGCAGGCGCATCCATCTCCTGCCTCCTGACACACACCCCACACGGAAAACTTCTACAATGTACAATATGTACATATATATATACTTAAACTTTGTATGAAATCTTGCCAGATACACCTAAATGGTTTAAATACAGAACTTATACATAGCGCCTAGTCTACTGCAGTGGGTTGTGGTGATTTAGTTTGACGATTTTCGCGATCTTCCGGAACAACAAAATATATTCGAATTGGTTTTTGTACATTTTAACTATTATTTTAAATTTTTTATTGCGCGAAGGTGACTTCTAAATGGCGATTTGAAATGACTTCTACGGTTAAACGTGTTATATTAAAATCAATAAGTAGAAGGCAAAAGTTTCCCCTGCATTGTAATCTAAAAGAATTCGAAGCTTTCACTCAAATATTTTTTTGGCATTCTGATTGGAACATACATAGGCCTTCCTAAAATGTATATTTCTTAGTCCTTAGCCGGCAGTTCTCTTCAGATCATCTATCGTGTGAACGATAATTCTAAAATTAGGTGACAATATTGGAATTATACCTGACATTACTTAAAAAAAAAAACAGTTCCATGACGACTCAGAATCAACTCAACTCAACACCTCTTTTAAAAGTCATTAAAAGCTATAAAAAAATAATAGAAAAATAGCCAATAACCTAACCTAACGTAAACTATTTAACAATTTTTTAAATATATTTTTGAATAATTTTTAATGACTTTTCAAAGGAGGTATTGAGTTAAATTCATTCCGAGTTGTACGGTCACCAAAAAAAGAAACTTTTTTTTTAACAATAGCTCCACAAAGGAGGCTCTGAGAAAAAAAATTCCCTCAGGGCCTATGCCATCTTTGGGAATACTGTGTGGAAGATATTTTTTAAAAGGAAGGAGAGGAAGATCTGGTAAGGAAATAGGTATGAAAGGTTGGTAGGAATCTGGGGGTCAGTGTGGCTAGGAGTAATGGATGTATGAATCCAAGCCTCCCTCTGCGGTGCAAGGCGATGTTCCGAGAGAGTCCTGCTGGAGAGGTTAAAAGGTCTCCCTCAACCGTCTCTCCCATTCCTGCTTGCATGCTAGGTTTATAAACGCATTCGCCACTAAGACGTATACAAACCTCACCCCATGAACCCACGCACCCCTGCTCAGCCATCAAACGTAGCGAACCACTATGGGTGACCTGTGGCAGAGGTGTTGGTGATCCAATAAATGATTTTCGAGGCGGCGGTACCCATACCTGCCATTGAAACTAAAAAGTAAAGTACAGAGTATAAAACAGGTATTAACGGGTAAAAATGTGATTAGAGCTCGGTGTCAGACCCTCGTATTAAATAGGTGGAATTTTCTTGGTCAAGCAACGGAAACTGGGACAAATGACATAATTCAGGATGTCATCCCATTACACGATATTCAAATGGAGAAAGGGGGATGATTGATGGCCCGATTAGAGGACAGGACCAATATCCGCTCCAGGGGCACAGAAAACCTACATAAATTATATCCTCCAGGAAAATACCCCAGTATGATAAACGCTTAATAAAACATATTTTTACTTTGAATGGTGGTCGCTTAGTATCAAAATTAATACGAATAAGATATTGTAATGTTGGGTATTATTTACATTCAAACACTATTAGTTCTGTTAAGGGAACTTCTCAATAACTTTGGGTTCCTTTTCCTTATTTTACAAACTGGTTTATTATAAGTTTACGTATTTACTATAATAATGCTGTAAGTCACACGACCTGTCTATACTAGTGCCTAATTGAATCTGGTCGGTAGGCTGGCCAGAGCCAGTTTCGGCGGCACCCGCTCTAGAACCCTTGTCGGCCATCGCGGAGTGGCTTTACACTACATAGAAGCACTTTCCCTGCTGGCATCTGACTGCATCACTTAGAAGCTTTTTCAATACATTACATATATCCACCCATCTAATCATTGTAATACGTTACATAAAAGCGTGGAATAGCTCTTAGTGATTTGAAAAAATGTTTGTTTGTTATTAGTAGGTAGGTGTTAATTACAAAAGGTTCAACAATATTTATTTGTTTATTTTAAATAATAAGCAATTACTATGTCACAGTAAATTTCGTCTTGAAAGCGGGTGCATTGTTAATTTTATGATAGCTGAATGCATTGCAGTTTGTTCAATGCTCATAACCGTAAACTCTGAAATATAATCAAATTGCCGAGAAATTATGCAGTAGAAAACGCGAAATTCCGTTAAAGTAGCTCGCATGTTGACTATAATCTGATATATGGGGAGATTCCGCTGCAAGATACATTACTTATTCAAATAAACAACTTCCTCGCCAAATCTGTTGGGGAACAAAAGCGATAAAAGTGCGATCAGGGACCGGGAGGGTATCAGACATTATTCCGCCTTTGGAAAATATTGAGATGGAAAAGTCAAAGTATCCCAGCCAGGGAGGGAACTGGAGCAGCCCCGCAGTCAGGATTATGTACTCGAACATGTTTACTTTACAATGCCGCACAAAGCCGCTTAGGTCCCCAACAGACTCTTGTTTGCTCTATTGTGGCTGGTGCTGGAACTTTACTTCGGTTGCATATGCAAACTCCCACATACACACCATATACACAATACACATATACAGTACACACCAATTCAGCAATGTTCAGATAAATTCGATTTCGGTTGCGAAAACCAACAAATCTTATAATACTCGTAGACGTCTTGACTTAGAAGCCCACTTTTATTTCTAAAATGATATATGTGAGATCAACAAAACTCAGTATGTACACCGTTTCACTTTTGCACTGTTTTGTGATTCCTTCTTTTTGACAACATCAACTTGTTTTTCCCCATTCATAAGTAAAATCTAGGCCTCTTTAAGGTTAAACGTCACGTACTTTATAATCTAAGCATTCACAGATAGCGCCAATCAAATTATTTTAGGTTTTTAATGCTTCTTGCACGTTACGCTTTAAAATATTAAGGTAAATTAATTGTTCGCGCCCGTACATGTATAATTAGAATATAAATAAATAATTGAATTATTAAAACACTTTGTTTTTACCACAATAATCTTTATTTAAAAAGTCGACATGTTTCGAGAACGATGTTCTCTTCATCAGGACAATATATGTACTAATAATAAATGTAGTAAATAAATAGTTTTGTCCATAAACAAACCCAAATCTTTCAAGAAAGGCAGAAAAATACAATATTGGATTGAGTCACCGATACAAAATGGAATTTTTCAGCCTTTCTTGGAAGATTTGGGTTTGTTTATGGACAAAATTATTTATTTATATTCGTATTAAATATGTACAGGCGCAAACTATTAATTTATATTAATATTTTAAAGCGTAACGTGCCAAAAATATTAAAAACCTAAAATAATTTGATCGGCGACATCTGCGAATGCGTAGATTATAACGTACGTGAAGTTTAACCTTAAGACCCACATTAATAAATCCCTTCCGACAGTCCCTACCTTAACCGCCTTACCACGCTGCCCAACTGGGAGGCGACATAGTTCCCCTGTCTTGCGGAACACTGGACAGACAAGGGTGTCGACACATAAAAAGGTTTTAAAATCGTAAATTGATATCATTAATTAATTCATTCATAACATATTGTCCGAAAAAAAGGAAATACAATCACCACTCTTATTCAGCCACAAATGACAGTATTTTGTTCAAGGAAGGTAGAGTCACATAAAAAGGAAACCAAACTTTATAAACAGTATTACTTGGCTGCAGGTTGGACGGATGACATAGCTACAGACTACAGACTGCTGCACGCTTTGTGGACCTGCAGCGAGTTATAAATTTTGACTGCCGTGACTTGTTCCATAAGTTAGGAAGGAAGTGAGGGCGGTTGGCCAGGTGGGCAGGGGTGGGTGAGGGTGTGATGCGAGGGGGCGGGCGGCAGGAAACCAACCCCCTTCCCGCAAGGTGGATGTACAAGAGTCATTGTTATGCAAACCAATACATAATAAACAACAGTAGTTGTGGTTTACAGTGTTTCAAACTATGGACGATTTTTAATACATCATCGAATCAAAGAAAAACATTGTTTAACTGCAATTCATGGTATGATTAATAAAATTTCATTTCAACCCATTTTAAACAATGGGTTGGAAAACTAGAAAGAATTACTAGAAGAGAGGATACAAAAAAGTTGGTGTCCCAGTAGAAACGAGCAAAGGGCAAGTAGAGAAAGAGGTGACTAAAGGCAAGATTTGAGAATGAGACAAAATCCCACCCCGGGATGTAGCTATATTGTTACTCTGAAGATAGCGCTGTGACGATGATGGGTACAAAAAAACACATATGAGATGAATCAACGATGGAAGTGGACCCGCGAGCCAGAGCAGAGCTGTCAGTCTGAAGGTCCATACATCACTCCCACTCGCTTACACGAGGGATAGGGGAGAGACGCGTCCAGGAGGTGACGTCTGATGCAACATTCTAAATTACCATGCTTTATCGCGTGGTGAGTGGCTTTACACTGTATGCACATAATACCGTCCCAACAAACTTTCACATTTTCACCCGGAATAGAAAATTATATCTTTTTAATGATGATGAAAATAGCTAAAATAATATATCTAAAATTGCCTCCCCTCCATTCAACATCTCATCTCTTGTCTGAACTCGACTCCAATCTTCCATATAATTCTGAAATTTGTATATTTAAATAAAATTTATATATAAATTCACCTTATCTTTCTCTGTAATTTTAAATGATGACCTAGAACACCCTTGAAGGGTGAAAGCCAGAAATAATTGAAAAAAAAACTTATTTATTGTTATCAAGTTTAATTTGTAGAACTCCATTTTAATTTTAATTTCTTTTATAAATTCAATTAAATTATTATTCAATTAATAAAACCAGTTTATTTATAAACAAGTTCTGATGTGTAATTATTATTACGCGTGACCGCTGTTTCGCCTTCGTAATTACACAGCAGAACGTGTTTATAAATAAACTGTTTTTATTAATTGAATAATAATATTATTGAAAATATAAAAAGAAAAAATAAAAAAATGAAAATAACTTATATGCTAGGTATCCGGGGGTTAAGTGCACAAACTTTGGGAGGTGATGCTATATGTTAGTACAAGTAAAAAGGATGAATAATTTTTTTCGAAATTTCAACGTTTTATGGTAGTTTTCGGGAAGTTGAATTGTTTTTATTATGAATAGTTGAATATTTTATTATGAAAAAAAAGACACTGGAATTTCGAAAAAAGTTATTTATCTTTTTTACTTCTATCATCACGAAGAATTACTACCCAAAGTTTGAACATTGTACTCCCGGACACCCTGTATTTCGGAATATTACTTTCGCTTTTGTACATGCAAATAATTCGATTTTACTATTTTGAATAATATGTAATTCGTCTATAAATTGGTAAATTTAATTTGCAACGACACATAATTGCTATACAATATTTTATTTGTTTGAAAACTTGATGCAATGTTTTCATGATATTATGTGCATATGTATACGTAACGTAGAAATCAAAATAAACAAATACAAATAGTTTTCTAGTCTATAGCGTTTACAAGTTGAATTTAGAAAGCGTTCAAATTGAATGTGCGCACAAAGTTGAGCATATGAATGGTGAATTCAGCTTCAAGTGTTGTGAACTGTCACGCAGTGGTAGGCAGATGCCTGACCAGTCAGAGAAAGAGGCAAAACACTTGGCACCCCGCCAATGGCAACTTGCCACATACTCGGCGCTGACCAACTAGCTAAATATGTTGTTTTGGTTTATTATAATCTGCAACAATCTGTACAGGTAAAATGAGAAAACTCAAAGGTGACAAAAGGGCACCCAGAGGCAATAAAACTTTAATTCGTAAATTTATTTATTTACTAGCTTTTACCCGCGGCTTCACTTGCATGGTATTGGGTGGAAATTCCACAGATTAATTAATTCACTCATTTACAGATTCACTTACTCATTCATTCATTCATTCATTCATTCATTCACTCACTCACTAACTCACTCACTCAATCAATCAATTACTTACTCACTCAAACATTCACTAACACACACACTCACTCACTCATATCGCAGGCATGCGCACATCAAATCACCAAAGTTTCATCTCAATCGGATGAAAGGTTAGCAATGCATAATTTCATGATGCCAGAACTCACTATTGTAAATAGAAACCATCGCGGGCATGCGCACATCAAATCCCCAAAGTTTCATCGTAATCGAATGAATGGTTTAGCAACGCATAACGGACAAACATATATACAAACCCAGAAGCAAACATATTTTGATTTTTATATTTATAGATTTATTTGTTTATGAAGACATACACAGTCCATGGCTTCAATCCACGTTACTTATAATTTACAACTACAAAATCTGTAATTAACATTACAAGCTTTTAAGGTTTTCGAGAATACTTAGCAGGCTTGTTTATCAAAATTAATAATTGCTTGCAGACGCCACTTATCTAATAAAAAGTACATTATAATACAACTTATAAAGTATTTAATTTTTACATGGTTATGGTTATGTACCTATTACGTAAGTCCATAGAATGTCATTTTGTAGTTTCGTCTGACATGTGAGCAACAAAATATGAACATTTTACGTGTACAGTATTTTGTGGTGGAGTAAGCTAGGTTCCAAAGGTGGTAGGAAACTGGGAGGAGTGAGGCGAGAGATAGAAGGTGGAGAGCCAACCGCTATATTTATCAAGCGCATAATATACTGTATGCTGTACTGTACACTGTACAGTAGCCGGTACACTTTCCAGGGGATGGTCAAAGTTAGCGGGCAACAAGAACTATACAGCTTTAGTTGGCTGGACCCGAAGGTTAATCTCAACCGCAGCCGGCCGTGGGCCCGTCCTGCCCGCAGCCCACAGCCGACCGTGTTTATCTCATCTACATAAGAATGTGCCGAGGCTTCTGCTTCTGCTCCTGGCCAATTCCACCCAAAACAAACTACCGCGGGTCACTTTGATCATATTAATATCAACAGCAGCCGTCATAAATTGTGCATTAATTGCTTCACCTTAACCAAATTACGACTACAGTTGCAAGTTACAATTGGTTTATTCAATTTTTTCAGAGTTTTTGTAAGACTTTGTGTTAAGAGGGTATTCTAGTCTATTTATTTTTCTTCATATTTCGATAGTTTAGATATTCAAGAACATCTCCGTAACAAGATTTTTCAAAATTCGAATTATTTTAAAAGTTATAGCCATTTTAGTTCGACCGGTTTAGACGGAATCTAACTAGAATCTAAATAGAGCAAAACTTTAAGCGCTTTTAATCGAAACTACTTTTATCGAAGCCTTTGTCACACAATCTAATTGACGGATTTTCTAGAAAATTGGCATGAATTTTCTTTATATATCCCTCCTACCTATGGTAGGAACCAATTTTTTTTTTCATTATTTTTAAAAAATTCGGAAAAGTTAAAAAATAACTGAAAAACATTTTTTTTGAGTAGCCGCCATTTTGCCAGATTTTTTTTCATTTTTCCTGGTTCCTACCATAATGACATTTGAACTGATAAAGAATCTACCTTTTTTATTTTTCAGATGACCAAAAGGGTTGAAATCATGACAAGATGGACACGCTATTTTTACCCCTCTACTCTACTTTAACAGCGTGTGACACAACATATAAATATATCTTTTTGCAAATGTTTTGTGAATTCTTAAAATATAAATAAATAAATTATAAAAAACGTATAGTTAAATTATAAATGGTTTTTTTATGGACCGTCAAAACCGCCCGAAATTCAGGCTTCTAGACTAGAATACCCCCCTTTAGGGTTGTAAGATAACATTACAGAGGACAGATTTAACATCCGAGATATTTATAAGCGATGAAGATGTGTGAACGAGTCTAAAATAATTCCAGGTAAGTAGAATAGAGGTGCCAATATATTTCTCACCCTTTCCCACGTACCACTATGTGAAAATACAATTGGGAGAGAGACACGCGAGAGAATCTGGAATAATGTGGAGAATAGAGGTTTCTCTATCTATATGCCCTGTCCCTGTGTGGAGCTGAGAGGGTCGGTCGGAAGATTCCTATTTGTACCCTCAGCCGGTGCCGGGGCCCGTACCTGGCAACAACAGCGATAACATAAAGAAGCTCGGGCCCCCCGGGAGCCGTTCGGCCCGTAAACTACCCGCCACTACCCGGCGGAGGGCGGAGGGCGAAGGGCGGAGGGCGCGGGCGGAGCGCTACATGAGCGTACATAGCTTACTCTCCGGATTGGTCAACTTACGCCGGCAAAAGTATTGCAATTTATGTAAATACTTTCCGGAAGGGAGGGGACTTAACTAAGAAATATGAACGGAAATGTTTTCGGGCTTCGAACCGGAAAAACTTGCGGTTGTGTGATTCACTTCACTTCCGAATAATTAGCGAACAAAACATATAACAGTACAGCGTTAACACATATTTCGATAATAATAACACATATTTTTTAAATGGAAATATTTAATTTAAAAATACTGTGGGGGAGTATAATGTTAGGGTGTTAGACATAAATGTAAACATATTTACGTTTTCGCGTATCGTGAGAGTTGAATGTTTGTAATAATTTGTATGTGATTATGTTTGCTGAAGGTTATGTTTTGCAGTAGTAAATCGTATATTTTGTTGTATCAAGGAAGCGGCGTCAAATGGTTAGTTTAAACAATTAATCCATCATTTGATTACGATGTCATTTAAACTGCAAGCAGCATCACTTAGGGCCGCCCACAAGACGTTGTTTCGAACAGGGGCGGCAGAGGGGAGGAAATTTAGTCATATTAAAATCATAAATAAGCTGTGTCGGTGCCACTTACAACTCCCCCTCAACAGAGCTCACAATACTTTAATCTGGCTAATGCCTTTGATTTCGATTCGAGCCAAATCGAATTGGAAGAACTTAACAGTGATTGAAGTTCTAGGTAAGCTTTATTAAATACTAGCTGGTACCCGGCATGCGTTGCTGTGCCATTTAATAAAGAAATTGTTTCTCGCTGCGTGTCCTTTCCCATTAGTTCCGTTCCCATTCCGCCCACCCCCCCCCATTCCTCTCCCGCGTCCTCTTCCCTCTCGCGTTTCCACTCCACCCCCTCCACCTTCCCTCTCCCCACTCCACTCCCCCCCTTCCCCCACGCGCAAACCCCCCTCCCGAGTTTCCCTCCCCATCCAAGGTTCCCCTCCCCCATCCCAGGTTACCCTCCCCCCCTCCCGCGTTCCATAAATTAATTCCCGGCACATTTAGTTTTCAAACAGCTCGCGTGCCACCTATTGCAATTTTTTTATACAAATTTCATAATGCCAGAGCTCACCAGACAATAACGAACACAACAAAAAAGAATTATCCAATTTGGTGCAGTCGGTCGGAAGTTATGCGCGTACATACATTTCAGCGATTCATTTTTATACAAATTTCATAATGCCAGAGCTCACTAGTCGTTTTATACAAACCTTGTCTTGACAATAACGAACACAACAAAAAAGAATTATCCAATTTGGTGCAGTCGTTCCGAAGTTATACGGGAACATACATTTCGGCGATTAATTTTTATTAATGTAGATAGATATTCAGGATGAAATGTGCCCACAGCCTGAAATTTTTTCGGCGATGATATAACTTTATTAATTTACTTATATTAAAAATGTCACAATTACGTCTCTTTGTTTAATAGTGAGTAGGCAATGAAAATAGACAACCAAAAATACCACACGAAGACCTCATATTCTCAAACGCAATACGAAAAATTAACCACAGTCATAATGTTATAAAAAAACATTTTGTGGTGTAAATATTTCCATTCGAAATTGGCATTCCTTCGCGTGAGGAAAGGCCGTTAGGGGCTCGGCGTTATAGCGTCCACGGCGGCGGAGTACGAGATCAAATGCTCGGGACTTAGTAAACGGCGCAATGTTCTCCATTTGCTTTCGGAGCGGAAGCGACGATGTGTTTTGTATCTTTAGGCAAGGTGTTGTTATTTAATTTCCCGGTTCGGGTAGGAACTCGATACAAATGAAATTCCCCTAACGGCCGAGCGTCACGCAGCGGACAGTGCCAGGCGATAGTATCCACATGTGGGGTGGGTGTTTGTACCGGGAGGGGGTGGTCGGGTGGACAGAGACCACTAACATTTTTCAGCGTTAAGCGCAACGTGAAGCGTGCATTGTGCACTGCGGTGGATGTAGCGCGACACAGACGATGATCGTGGTCATGTTGACAATCTTCTGACACGATAGGCTGCATTGGAAATTACAACTATAAACTAACTCGCTGAATCAAACAGAAAAGTAAACAAGAGCAGCAAAACCCTGGAACTCTATTATAACGACAAACAAAATATTGTACAAAATTTCTTACGTAACTTAAATGTGCAGACAACAAAGAAATGTATTTTTCGATAACCAACTCGATAGCACGGATTCACGTTAAGCATGTTAAGGAACCATTTCAGTTAAGATTACATTTGACGAAAGTGTCGAGCATCTCGAAAAAGTTGACATGAACATTCCAGTAAAGATGCGAAGTTTGTAGATAATAAGAACCGAAGTGCGTATGTGCCTAGCTAGATATGTAAGGAATGAACAAAGAAAAATCTGAGTTCGTGAAAAAAATTGGGAAAATGGCTGTATAAGCTCATCATATCCAATAAGGCACACAAAGATACTGACAATCAGCGGAAGAAAGTCAGATCTGGTAGTCGGGTCACGTGCCTCCCCCTGACAGCGGGGAGGGGTGTCATTAGGGGGCCCCGGGGAGGGAAAGGGGAAGGACGATAATTACAAGTCTTGGGCGATAAAGCCTCGAGAAAGAAAATTAACTCGAGAAAAAATAGACCTTAAGTAGGCAGTACAAACTTTGAGAAACCGCTTTATCAGCGAATTTAGTTTTGTGGCATTTATAAGTTCCATTGCGCGGTGGTGAAACCGTTCGCTGTACCACGGTCTTATAATTAATTAAAATTATAATAAATTGAGTAAGGTTCTTGCTAAATTCTACAAAATTAACCGCAATAACTACTTCCCACGGAACATTTAAGAATTCAAAATGTCCTGATAACGGTAAAATGTAAAAATACGGTACCTTGAAGCTGCCTACACGAATTAATGAAATTAAAGAAGTCGGATAAAAGGGATGGCCCTTTGGATAATCGAAGGTTCATCAAGAGGCACGTCTAAGGGGTCACTAATTAGTAGAAGGGAGCAACCATCGAGAATATCTCAGACTGATTTTATTACAGATTTTCTAAGGAATTTAAAGACCCTTTGCCCAAAAGCTCTTCGTTATTTTCCAGATGTTTTTGTGAGTCTCCTCACTAATACAAGCTAAAAAAGAAATGAAGCAATGTAATAGAAACAAATGCTGAAAATAAAGCGATCGGAAGGATTTTAAAACACGCAACCTATGTCACCTTTCCGAGCCCGACACATATGAACAAACGTGGTGCCGAGTTCAGTACCAATCTAGTACTCCCCGTAGGGTTATAGAGCTCTGCATGCATAATACATCTAACGTGTCTTCGTCGAAATGGCTCCAGGACGGCGAAACTAGCGAAGGCCCAAGGGGCGAAAACCCATCATCATGTACGGCAGGCCTTACTATCTCTATAGAGGCAGGGGCACATGGTGGAAGCTTTTTTTTCTATTTCGAGTCAGGATTGCTGCAAACTTGCTAACAACGTGCGCACTGAAAGCATAGCCCACCAGCGATAAGAAGGCGCCTTCCGGCATGAAGGCGCCATGCCGTCATGCCGAGGCCGGGGGCGATAGGATAAAGATAGAGCTGAAGGTGAAACAAATGAAAGTTAATACAAAATGTTAAAAATAATCAGAATACCGTATTTCATTATTGAATTCATTCAGTAATCGTGTAACTACTGTAGGATCTTATTAGCTCCGGTCTTTTAGTTTGATCTAAACTTGAAGGGTGAGGAATATGAAGGATAATACAAATTGTACAAAGCTGGAAAACTATAGCCTTCGTATATGGGGTTAATTTACAAGGATTGCTCTAGTCCCATTTTCCCGAGCGAATAGTAATCCCTCCATTTGAATGGGGAAAATTGTCGGAAAATCCAAGAAAACGATCGCGTCCGGGGCACAGTGCCTGGTGGTGTGTGTGCGCCGAGGGGCGGTGGGGTGGTGAGGTGGTGTAGTGGTGGGGGTGGGCGGCGGGAGGGCGGCGAGACCCGCCGGCGCCGGACAACTTTCAGTGGCGAATATAAAATCAGTACATAAAGTCACGATTTCACAATTAGAAAGCTTACAACTCGAAAACGATCGTAGAAATCTTCACGGATTGATTAAATAAGACACGATATGCCATTCGGGGAGAATAATTATTGCGCCGAGTGTAAGGTATTTATAAGAAAAATATAGCAACCGCAGAGGTTAAAAACAAAAGTTTCCAAATTTGTCGTCACACTTAAATTTTCGATTCATTTAAATTTAAAAAAAAGATTTCCCAAAGATGAAAGCCCGTCATAGCGGAATAATGAGATTAGACGGTTGACGTGAAACACGGAACACGATAGAAAGGCGCCAATTCAGTACAAGGGACAAATTGTCGGCTTGTATTTGCTGCTCATCATCACTGAAAGTGGGAGGCGGGCGCCACCCACTCCCGCCACCCACTACCGCCCCACGCTGTCAAGGGAAAAACAAATCTGCTGATCTGTTGATAAGCAAGGCGAAGAATTTTGGAAATGGTTTCCAATAAATTAAATAGAAGCCTTCGTATTAAGAATTTAAAATAGCGAAAATAACCAACGAAAAATCCAGGACTTTAATTGAGAACTAACATCGACTCGTAATGTAATATTCATAGATTTGGAAATGGCGTGGGGTTATTTTAAGCTAGATCAAATCGATAGGAAAAGCTCAACTTCTCCTTTAAAAGAAAGATTAAAAAAAAAGGAAAATGGGTTTTATTAAATAAATACTTTTCAACACTGACAAGCTCACTGGAAAAATACGCGCAGCAATCTTATTAGCCTTATTTTCAGAGCTTATACAGCATAGAATTGCCATCTCAATTTTAAAATAAGCAAAAAAAAGTGTTTAACTCAACTGGGCGGTAATAAGAATAAACGGGTATGTTGGTTTGTTCAGTCCAGGAGGCACCAGAGGTACCACGGAGAGGGCGGCGAGCGCCACTGCCGCCGCTGTCTGCGTAATTCCCTCGGAGGGGAAAAATGAGGAAATAACAAGAGAAAGAATCGCCCACACGTGCAGATAAGCGGTAATAAAGGATACTTTCCCAGGAAGTTCTTGTTCCGCGGCCCCACGCGCTCTAGGAGCTGCACTCAATATTAAAATGCCGCACTTGAATTTATAAATTTCGTTGCTAGACGCCAAAATGAAAACTTTAAAAAACCAAAACTGTTTTGAAAGAGTTTCCATGTACAGCGCAGGCTGTAGGCATTCTCGGAAAGCTAAGTGTGAGTGGTCGATGTTAGTTTTTAAAAAAAAAGTTTTCAAGACTCCATCAACAAAACAAAGGAATGACGCCGAAACACTTCAATATCCAAGAGAATGCTGAAAATTTCAGCAGCAACATGAAAAAGTGAAAATGGTTTGACGAAATGACCCGAGACAAAGAAGGCCGAGCCGAGCCAATGTCTGAGTGAGAGGCACTGGCACTAGCACTACCCCGTAACCTGCGATCATTCTCTCGGTGTATCTAATACGATTTAATGGCGCTTGTAATGAGACGGCTCGGGGTGGGAGAGGGTGTGGGGGGGGCGGCGGCGCCAGGTAGGCGCCGGGCGGGACGTCAATACACATCACGCGAGCCTTCCTTCCACCAAGCTATTCTTCCATTCTACATTCCACCATTCTCCACTCTCACAGTCCCAGTTCACCTCTTTTACGGCACAACTTACAAAGGTGGCAAACTATTCCGAATAACCCACTTCTCAGGCCCGACTACCTTTGAAGAATATATTATTTGAGTTAGGGGGCACCGTTTGATCCTTGGGAGGCCCGCATTGTCAAGTTGCCGCGCCGTTACCTATCCTAGCTGTTGTGCCGTGTTGTATGTGGGAGTATAGGTGGAGAGACAAACATTGTGGCGCCACACACGCATGACTGAAGACGCTCCGCGGAACAAGCACGGTGCAACTGAGACTGACGGAAACCTGACTCCACTCGACCAGTTACTCGGGGACTCATTTCATTTCTAGCACAGGTAGTGGTAGTGGAACAGCTAGTCGGGAAACTCGTGACGTCATGTCACTACCAGATACTGAGCGTCCTGCAGAGCGACACGATTGTTTTTATACATTTCATTTTATGAAGCAAGCCATCTGGTTATGCTTATCTAACAATACTTTTATGTAACGTCTCTCCCTACTGCTCAGTGTGTAAATGAATATTGTAAGTCGTGCAAATAAGATCGAGAAGAAAATATATAAATCTTAAAACAAATTTTGAAATCTGATTGTAATCCGATTCTATAATTTACATTTTGTACAATCGCCCTCGCTGGCGCAGTTATTGTAATAAGTAAGAAAAATTATAACTTCTTTTCACGCCATATTAAAAATTAACGTCACTAAAGTTTATATTATTTGTACACTCTATGTAAAATGATGTTATAATAATGAGATAATTCTTAGTTGTAACATTAAGAGTGTATAACCAGAGAAAACCAGAAATATGTCATTTTTAAATCAGTGTTTATAAGTATTGACTCTTTTCCACAAAAAAATATAAATTGCTTTCGAAAGATTGTTCTTTTATCTAGTTAACGTATGTTTAAAATTTTGAGAAATAATGTTTATTTTTAGTATAATAAGGTTGCACATCGTCGGATCTGCCCTGATGATGGACACTGCAACGCTGTCCGAAACGTCGGCTAAAGAAGGAGGTAGCGCAACACGGCATAACACCCCAAAAACAAACGAAAATGCTTTTGGCCGTGAAAACCTAAAAACTTATCAGGTTATACCATAGGTCGTTGGCAGATTTGTTAAATTATCAAAAAAGATTTTGTATTATTCAACACCTATTTCAAATCATATAATCATGTAGTAAAATAAATCAATACCTTATCTGGTAAACGTACGTTACAGAATTTTAATTTTATTTTAAATAAAATCATTAAAAAATATATACGTACGTGTGTTTCTTGACGAAAATTGGTCCGTTTGTGTATTTATTTGCGCACTTACAAATATACTAACATATTTCAGATTTTTTTACATTCTTACTTTGCTCAGACATTATTGAAAAATGATAATAAATACTTATGATCAAAAAATAATTACAAAAGGTACATAATTTTAATAGTTTTATTAACACGCCTTTCAGCATTTTTAGATGTAAATATAAACTAAAGCAAATTCGGAATGAAATAATATCGATATTGAGTTATAATTTTAAAAAGCTGGCACGGAGAGTAATTAATCTTTCTCATTGGAACCGCCCTGTACGATCGTAAGAACATCTTTCGACAAAATGTGGATTTTCGGTCGCTGGCTGGTTAAACGCTCTTAAGATGTAAATTATTTTACCGTAAATAATTTTAAAAAAACTCCTACGCCAAGCTCAAGAGCTAGCACTCTTAATTGGCTTAGAAATTCATTAAGATATATTTTTCACCTTTTTGTTTTGCCTAATATATTGTTCAATGCTGTAACAATGTTTATAGGTTAAATATTATTAAAAAAAATATTAAAAAAAAAAAATACATAAAAACCATAGACCATAATACACGCAATGTATCGTTAAGTGCAACTTGTGATTTTAAAAACCCCTCAGGCTAATTTGTTCACTTTTTGGAAAAACTCATACATACATTGCGCCCTTGAGGTGATTTTGCACAAAAACGGCGCTCTATAAATTATCCAATTATTATTATACATGCCTCATAGAAATTTTATCTAAGAGTTAGAAAGAGAAAATACAACGCTTTATGTTCAAATCTAAAATTTAACCACAAAATAATCAAAATCTTCACATTTATGAAATCAAAGTTTTTTTTTACATGAAACGACAAAAAAGTGAATAACATTTATAATACGTTTGTCTAATATAATGTTAGTAATTTTTGTCAGAAAAAACGTAAGGAGCCATTTTTTAAACTTTTTATGTTTTCATTCAATATTTTTATATTTAAAAAAATATGTTTATTATGAATTATAATATTTGAAACCTAATTTCAACACTTTCAAAAACGGTTTTTAGTTTTCGGATGCGTTCAGAAATATACCATTTATTTGGATTTTATTGCTAAGCGGTAATATTTTTACCTTCCGAGAAAATAGGCCTGAGGGGTTAACTTTAAAAAATAAAAGATACATTCTCATTTCGAGTGCATAATAATACATAATATATAAATTGAAATCAAAATAAGATTGAATTTTCTTGTAACACTGAGAAGTTAAAGGGCGAAGAAAATATAAGAGAGTTAGAAGGTGAAAGTATTAATAAATAGGAACAGTAAAAGCAAGAAATTTAAAGAATATGATTATCGATTACTGTACGTAAAATTTCCGTATTATGACCGGCAGCCAGCAAGATCGGGAGACACGAAACTTAAATCTCGAATGTAGAATACAAAAGGTTATTATTACGATAACAGTAAGGTCTCCAATATGCTCTAGACCCCGGGAATTACCCTGTCTGGCTCGTGGCCCCAACCAACCCTATATGTGCAAACATACAACAAAAATATATATAAAAGAATTATCAGAAATGTAAAAGAAAACTCTAGAATGAAAATAATTCAACGGAATTTTAGAAACGTTTTAAAATGTCTAATGATAAATCTTTAAGTTTACTATGTAAAAAAAATACTATAACACGAATAAAAAAAACAAAACACGTATTCGAATCAAGATTTGTACAAAATTTATTTAACAAGGTTGGCTTATAAAAGCACTTTTCAAAAAAAAATGCGTCGGGCTCGTGATGTAGCTTGACGTCTCGAAACTAGAGATGGGTTGGTACCTGAAATAGGTTGTCACTGCGGTTTCAGTTACCGGAGAACGACGTGGAAAAAGTTGTTAATAATTTACTTTTGGTGCCGGTTCTTCGAAAGTAAAAAAAAAAAACATTTTGGAAGGGTGAATAGAGTAATTCTGTGAAAAATTGGTTCTTCAAAAATTTTAATAAATGATCGTGGTTTTTAAAAAATAATATTTTTTCATTTTATATAAATATTCCAAGAGCCGGTACCTTGAGAAAAATATATATGGTGACATTAGAAGCAAAGACAGGAATATTGACCATCTTTACCCGGAAGAAAAGTCAACATGACAGTTGGCCATTGTCCGTATACATACAGCGCCTTATAATAATACTCTGGTCGTTTTTGATTATTTCCTCTTGAATCAGCCGTTTGTTATTATTCGATTATTCTCAACACTTTCCCAGTTTAATCCTGGAATATGTCAATTAGATAAGTAAGACTTTCAATTTGGAAAATTGACGTTATTTGTCAGACAACGAGTATCCTGATATTCATCATTGCATAAGGCGCTAATACCTTCGAGTCTACATCATCCATTTGGAAATAACACGGGAAATAATCCCTGGATTATTTCCAATTCAATCCGAATACTAAATAAATAATAATTAGTATAATTACCAAACTATTATAAATAAATCATTTGTAAATGCTTTCAGTCGCTTGATGTTATTAACTTGTAGTTAATTCAAAAATCCGGGTGGAGAATGGACTTCAAGCTACGTCACAACTTTGTATTCGAATTCTCGTGCAGTAAAAAGAGAACAGAGAAAAATAAAATAAATAAAAAATAAACGAGAAAGTTAGTAGAAATATTCCCATCAAGGAACAGTGGGGCAGGAACCAGGAACTCGGTCAAAGGGAGGGAGGAATTTCAATTTCAATAGCGCTTAATAGAAGAAGGAATTCCTTGCTGAGTAATGCGCGACACCACACACCATCTAGGGCTTAAAACCATTCATTACACAACTTAATAATGTACAAACAAACATCTACCCTCGACAAAGTTGAGATGGTGTGGACTGCGGAGTAGGAGAAATGGCAACTCGAATAATGGGTATTAGTATTATTACAGGTCTGCAACTGCTTTGGTAGGTATTTACTTAGATACTGGTGTATTTCTAATCAAACCAAATAAATTATCGAGATGAAATGGTTTTGATACGCAGATCAATTCTCTTCAGTGCGTAGTCAATCAAAGGTGTTAATCAAAATATCAACATGTGCAAAATATAAAGTACGGCTGAACGTGAAGCTTCGCGTTGGCACAATAAATAAATATGATATATCAAATCTGTAAAATGATTGTACGGAAGTGTCATGTTGTTGGTTTGTTTGTTATTCAGTGTTGGACGGTGGCGGATCTTTGGACGGATTTGGACGGTGAAGCAAATATTGATCATTCGGACGTCGCGTCGCGTGAGCGAAATGGGAATATTATCACGTCATTCCGCCAGGAGTAGCACTGTTTGTTTAATATTTAGACTGTCAAGTCACGCAGATCCAGTGGAAAGGCCTGGAACTTGAAAAGGAATTATCTCCTTTGTTCCGAGCCGCGATGGTATCGCGCGGGAAATACTTTCCTTTGTTGGCGGGACCTCCATCCCTCGATCATAAAGTTAAACCATAGACACCGTGGAACATAGCACATAGCACATAGACACGGCACATAGACACAAGACACAGGGCATGGAGCCGTCTACTCCATCACAAGGCGGGGCGTGACGCGTGACTGATTCATTGCTACACGATCATAGAGGATGATTTAAACTCCAAAAGGTTTCCACACTGATTGATATCTGATATTAAAGTGGGACCTCTTATTACTCGTACATACATTTAATGAAGTTCTAGCAGAGCATTACATCACTATATTTTATAACATTAATTATTATTTGCAGCTTTATTAAATTAATTGAATGTAACACTCCTCTAGGATTGTTCAGTGAAACATTAAGGCGATGCATACATCGTCGGATAGGTCACGAGCTGGGCGGGGCAGGGGGCAGAGGTCGGAGGCGGGGGATGGGGAAATGGAAATATCATGTTCAGCTTTTTGCTAGATGGCCGCGCCATTATTTGTAATTGTTCCTTTCCCCGCCCGAACGCTTGTACACTCAACAGCGCTAGCAGCAGCCATAAAGGGGCCAGCTATGTAGCGAGCAAGCAACCAAACAAACAACCAACCGTCATCAACCCCATGGCCTCTGTAAGACCTATCAAATAAAATAAATATTATATGGAAACTTGAAGAAATTGAATTCAAAGCTTAGTTTGATTGAGCTCTACCGTCAAATGATATTGGAATGGGGAGTAAAAGTATCGGTATATTTAATAGTTAGCAACAGTTCAGCGATGTAGGCACGCGCGTTCCCTCCCAGGGACATTGTAATAAAAGTATATAGTTGCGATATAAAATAATCCAGCCAGTGTTGTTAATGCTTGTAGGAAAGTTTCAGTCACGATCCTGTGTGTACTCAGTATATACAGTAACATAGAACACGCGGTGGAAGGCAGCGCACATAGACCGTGCCCATCAGTTGGACGGAGGACGTTATTCAATACAATACAAAACTACTCGCATATTACGGTGCGGTATACGCTGAAGAATCACATTATATTCATTATTGCATTTTTATTTCACACGCCGTCTTGAGTAGATTCCCATCATTCATAAACTCCGAAATACAACAGGGGATCGGTATGCAGTTTCACACAATGCAATAACTCATTCACGTCGGCGTAGCGCAGCGGTAAGGCGCTTGACTCGCACACCGAAGATCGCGGGATCGAATCCCAGCGTGGCAAATAAATTTTATTTGATTAATTTAGGTTATTTCACAATTTATTCATTTAAAATAATATATAGTATATTTGCGGCACGTTCTAGAGTGGAAGATACTCTCTGTATCGCCCTGGTGTAAGACCACCATTCAGAATTGAAACGTTGGTTGAAATGGAACTAGCCGTGTTCGGTGACCAGATCTGAATAGCCAGGTACTTCCCCACCTTCCTCTTCCCTATCTCCTTCCCTTCCCCACTACCCTCAGCCTCACAACATACCCCAATTGGGGATGCCATAGTCTCACTGGCTTCAGACGGGAGCAGTTGGGACTCTTGTGCGGTATTCATATAAAAAAAAAATCACAATTCAAAGGTGATTTAAAAAATATTAATTTTTTTGAAATATATTATATCTTACCTGGAAAAACCAAATTGCACTTATCGTAACAATGCTTTAAGCGAGTAACATAAAAGTCGAACGATATAAAGTGATATATTAAACGTAAAAATTCAATCAATTATAAAACGTATATAAACGAAGTTCCTCAGAGGCAATAAAATAAATCACGTCGATAGATCAAAAAGGCAGCAGAGAGCAGATAGCGCCACCTCCACTATTTCACGAAGAGTCTAGAGGGGATAGGGGAGAGAGGAGAGGGAAGAGAGAAGAGGAAAGCGAGTGCTTGCTGGCTGCTCGCATTGGCCGGGGGGGCTAATGAAATGAATATTCCGCCCCCGCGGATAAAGTTTGCAAAGTAATTGCGCGCAATCCGGCGCGCCGTATTGGGAACAATTAACCGCTCCGGAAACGAGTGTTCACACAAAGTCGCGCTCAGAGCGTCTCCGCGCAGGGGTAGGCGATAGGCGATAGGCGGCTGGCAGCGATATCTCCGTACGAGAACATACCCAACTATCCAACTACCCGACTAATCGGCGACTATGCTCACTGCTTATTTCTCATTCACCGCTCGCATTCACTCCTTCAGCTTCGGCAGATCCACTTTCAACGAATGGCGAACGATGGCGATGATCGCAGTTAACAGCAAAATAAATGTTGCATTACTCAAATCGTAATAAATTGTGCATTTTATAGTTTTCTAACAAATCATGACAGTCATAAACTACTGTACCGATTCAATCAAAGAAAACCCCGCAATAAGCTTGGGATCAGGCAGTAAAAACTGAATTGCCTGGTGGCCGAGGCAGTGGCGCCCAATTACAGGCTAAAATAATTTTATATTGATAAACCACATATATATGTAACTTGTACTATTGGGTACTAAGGTAGGTATTCATTAATATTCCTAATTATTTCTAATTTCTGTTAACTTCTACGTATACATAGCGAAAAAATACTATTAAACTGTGCATTCTGTGAACATTTTTAAGTGGACTACTAACATCTACGCTTTTTACAATGCCAATCTAATAACTTTTTTTATGTTAATACTCTGTAAATGTTCCAAAACAATAAATAAATAAAAATTCCATTAAAAATATATGATATTACTAGCTGGTATCCGGTATGCGTTGTTATGCCATTCAATAAAGAAATTGTTTCTCTTTGCGTGTCCTTTCCCATTTCATATCACGCGTCCCCTCTCGCGTTCCCATTTTGCCTCCTCCACCTTCCCTCTCCCCACTCCACTCCCCCTTTCCCCCTTCTCCCCGTCCCGCGAACCCCCTTCCCTCCTCCCACGAACCCCCTACCCGACTTCCCCTCCCTCTCCCACTTTCCATACATTTAGTCCCGGTACATTCAGTTTTCAAACAGCTCGCGTGTCACCTATTGTAATTTTTTTATAGAAATTTCATAATGCCAGAGCTCTCCAGCAGTTTTATACAAACCTTATTCTGACAATAACGAACACAAAAAAAATAATTATCCAATTTGGTGCAGGCGTTCGGAAGTTATGCGCGTGCATACATTTCGGCGATTCATTTTTATTTACATAGATTAAAAATAAATTTACACACACATGAAATTTATACTTTTATGAAAAAGGAAGAAAAGTTTGCAAATGAAATAATTATTAGGAGAACGTTAAAATAAAAAGAAATAAACATGAGAATTGAGCTCTAGCAAAAAGTAATAAATGTATCGCGTGTTTTGAGGACGTTCATATTGCTAATAGGTAGCCCTAAATACTTTAAGGTTTCTGAAGAGGGACGGAAACTTTGGAGAACGATTGGCCTTGTTGAACCGGGAGATATATTCCAAACCGATAAACAAATGCCGACTTTGTAATAAATTATGGAAATCTGTGAAAAAGGGAAATTTCTGAACGTTCGAATACATTTTGGAAAATTCGGCAGCGTGGCGCATGGTGGGAGGGCCATTAATTCCAAGTTGGATAAAAATTCAAATATGAAAAAAAAAAAACGAAGAAAAATCTCCTACATAGATTGCAGTAAAACATACCTCAAACACAAAGCGCTTACGACTCGTCACGATGTACTGATTTATTTTGGGGATATTATGCCGTGTGGCACTTCATCCTTATTGGGGTCACGACAATTTAATACTTTTAGCAGTGAAAATCTCAAATCCATTACTGGTTTCTGCAAAATGCGTGGAAGGTTAATTTAAGTTTTGAATATAATCTGCATTAAAATAATGTAACATAGGTACATAAATACGGTTCCATGCCAACTCAGAACCACCTCAGAAAGGTTAATAAAAGCCTTGAAAAAATAATTTTAAAATTGCCGGTAACCCTAACCTAACTTAACCTAGTTAACCATTTTTTTTATATATATTTTTATCAACACTCTTCACGACCTTTCTGAGGTGGTTCTGAGTTGTTTTCATTCTGAGTTGGCCGGTCACCCGTAAATACATTACCGTTAAGTATGTTTTTGTATCTGTTCGTACATAATTAGAAATGAGCATATAAAACAGTGTTTGAACGGCGCCCTTCAAATATTTTTTCAGAAAAACGGCGCTATACAAATTATGAGTTTTTATAATAATTTTTATTTTATAATTTCTGTTGAAAGGCGTTGAAATCTCGAAACATAATCGTAATTACATGAAGGGGATACAGTGGTAAGTAGTTATCGTGCCGCTCTGTGTGACGTGCTCAACCCAAGATTTTATATCCAAGTTATAAACGCGTATGGACGATTTGCATAAATTAGAGTCACAACCACCAGAGGCCCAGTCGGCCGTGTAATAATTCCGATGGAGCTCTCCGTGGCTGCGGAAACACCTGTTCTATGTGTTATTCATATAGCTAGACCATCCGGCCAGAGGTTAGGTGTCAATTAGTGCCACCCTTGGGACACCCTGGGACAACCGCAGACTGATTAAGCCTTCAGCCGAAACAAAACTGCGGCCAGGAAAGCTGCAGTGCACACCGGTCATCTGCTATTCGAGGTAACCCCGTCCGGCGTAATGATAATTCGGCTTGCACACGAGCTCGCGCATAATAATGTCTACAAGTAGATTAAAAATAAAAGCTCCGGGAACGTTTATGCCTTCTTGTTAAATTTAATTGTTAATTAACGGACAGTAAAGTTGAAGCTTTAGGGACGGTGAGGGACGAGTTTGGGTGGTGATAATACCAGGAGGGCAGAGGGCAGAGGGCGGGGGAGGTATAGCGGCGGTCAGCGGGCCGAGCGTGATGATGGCCCATACAGATTACCGCAGCAGGCCCGTCTCTGAAGCATTACGAATAAAACGCGTAATTGAAAAGACCGTCAACGTCATACCTGGTACGGGTGCGAGGGAGAGCGAGCGAGTAGAACTGTGAGGGTGCGCCCGCCACCCACCAAATTGTCACGCGAGATGAAATAACAAAAAATATGATGTCATTCTGCTGCTGCCCAGTGGGGAAACGGGATAGCTGCGAACTGCGAGCTGCCAACTGTGAAGCGTTATCGTTAACTTATAAAATGTTAATATCTGGTTGCTGTGTTCTGAGGGAGGTATCTCGGCTAAAACGAGCCGATACATTTTACAGGATAAAACGTATAACCCAATTATAAAATAAATTTAATGTCCGATTTTATAAGTGCTAGGGACGTCGTTATCAGAGCACCACGAAACATACAACATTATAAACCAACAGTTTCACCTTCTCAAACCTACCTTACACCCAACATAATAAAATGTTATTTTAATTACTATGTAAAAATGTTTTCTAAAATATATTATGTTAAAATATTAAATATATAAGGTAAAAACTGTAATATATAGAAATAAATAAATAAATAAATAAATAAATAGCTATAAAGGCATAAAGTTGTGACGCTCTTCCCTGTGAGATTGCAAATGAATACATTTAGGAAGGTGTGTCCCGATACGAGAGGATTTATGGAGCAGAGATAGCGTAAGGGAGGTCACGCTATACTTTGCCATAGAAATACATACATTAGCAATTTAAACATTCAAAATAAGAAATAGCATCTGAAAATCAAGCGTTTTAAATTCTTGCCTTAACAATTTGCCTACTAATTTCCGAAGTAGGCAGAGATCGAAAATTAAGGAGAAATTTCATCAGCTTTTACCAGTGTATAAGATACCTACGTATTTTTTTATTTATTATAATCTTTATTTATCAAGTTACGTAGGTGATTGTGCTGTGCCTGTCTCACTGGGAATTCCTGTGTTGAGAGCAGACGCATTTTAGCATAATAACACAAAAATAAGGATAACAACAAAATGTTATTTACATTTAAAGTAAAAGTACAAGGACAATAAGCATGCATTAGGAGGTTCTAAAAATATTGTTAATATATGATCTGTCTTTACTAGTGATCCAAGAATTGGTATCTGATTTGTATTTTACATAATTAGTGTGCTGTCTAATGGTCAGTGGAAGTGTATCATAAAGTTTTGTTGCAAAGTACCTGAAGTTTCTTTGACCAAACGTTGTTTTGGCGAAAGGGATAAGTAAGAGATTTTGCCCTTTGGTTCTCGTATCACGAACAATTTGGATTTTGTCAAAAACAGTTCTATGTTTGAATAGATAAGTTAGTATATTTTTTGCATAAAGTTGACTAATGTCCAAAACACCGATTCTCCTAAAGATTTCATCCGAACTGTGTTGCTTGTGATCGGTAGTTTTAGAATAATTTTTATAATTAGTTTCTGGGCTTTAGAGATCGGATCAATGGCAGCAGCGTTTGCTCCTCCCCAGGCTATGATACCATACTCGATTAGAGATTGACATAGTGCATAGTAAATTGTTTTGAGTTGGTTCAAGTTAAGAAAGTTACGAGTTTATATAGTATTATATTCTTGTGTTACATTATTGGCTTATATAGCATAATTCAAGCTGAAATAAAATTCTTTTGAAACAATGAACTTTAAACACCTAAGTCCTAGTATGTCTTAAATCTCCATGTATGTATAATATTCATATTCATTCACCGATTATAGTAATCTTCCCTCGCTTACTTACTCGAAAAGTAAATCCATATAAGGAGCTTATTTATTATTATTGGATTCCAGGAAAACCTATTTGTCGGAGGATAAGATTTTCGGTAGACAAATCATTATAAAACAGGGATCAAGCATTTGTGTGGGACTCTAAAGGGAGAGTTATACATGCACGGGCGCGTTGAAAGGACCGCCACAGGTCTGGTCCAATTTTTGTGAAACGCCGCTGAGGAGCGATAGTTGGAGGCGGGGGAGCAACGCTTCCCGAGGGAAATCCGCAAGAGATGTCGGCAAAGGGGAAGCCAACCACCCACCAACCAACCAGCAGGTGGAAGGGGTATCGAGAGGACGGACGAAAATTAAAACTGCCGAGAGAAGAAATCGGATAGCAACTATTTCCCCTTCATTCACGGGATGCTAGGCCTTTCTTACAAGAATTAAAGAAGGTTTTCGGGTTCGATAAAAAGAAACTCTCTGAAGTTACTGTATTACTTTTGCAATTAGCAATCAGTTCACACGATTCATTATCAAAATCTTAAAAAAATATTTTTTTTTACAAGAACTTTTCAAAAAATGAAATAATAATAATGATTTATTGTATTGTTTTCTTAGTAACACGTGGAGATAATGATATCCTCACTGGGATCTCCCGTGCTAAGGATTTCATTTACATATTATAATTTAATTATAAGAAATTAATATGAATTAGTTATAAACATATATCATGTAGTACTTTTTTAAAAATAATTATAAAATAAATAAGATACTGTTTTTTTTTTTAATTCAGTTCAGTAGATTCGGTTTTAGTCTGTATTTGATATCAGTATATTTTCTATTTCTGATCTCCCTATATTTAGTATCCAGCTTTTTATTTGAGATTTAAATGTTATAATGTTGAGGTTTTTGAGTGATATTTTATACTAGAGTTTAATACCATAATATAAGAAGCTTTTTTGCCCAAATGTTGTGTTAGTAGTTACTTGTTGGATATGTTTTTGACCATGAGATCTAGTGTTTCTAATGAACGTGTTAATTGTTATTTCTTGGGTTTTGTACTTATGAATGTAAATGGGTATAGTTTTAGAATATAGTTTTTTAATTGACATGATGTTAAGATTGTTGAAGATTTCATCAGTGCTATAGTAATAGAAACGAAAACTTGCTTAACAACGTCAGTGAGTGGTACGAAAGTTGAATAAGGTAAGTTTATAACATAACGCACTTTGAGTGTGTATGAGCACACAGATAAAGCACACGAGGGGAATCCCATTATTGTGAGAGGCACTAAATATACAAAACGGATCTCAGGAGACACACAAAATACCACGCAGTGCGCACTAAATTCAGCTTATAATACTCGTATCATCCATAACGGAAATGTCAGGGAAGCTACTAGCTAAGCTACCTGTGCGACTCTGCGTGTGCGGGGAATACGGAGCTTGTATTGTAGCATCGTAGCGTGGCGTAGCGTAGCTCCGTAGCCCATCACTCCTAAAACTGTCAATTACAAGGCAGGCGAAAAATTAAAAAAAATATAGTGAAATTTTACTTATTTTAAACACAAGTGGGTAGTAGGTGTGTACAAACAGCAATGAAAGCTCCTTTTCCATCGTAGAATTTATGTATAATGTATTTAGTTTTCACCTTCTAGTGTTCGTAGTCATCGACCCAAAGTGTAAGCTTTGAAGGTTGTTCGAGTGAAGCTAGTTTCGGTAGTTGTTAATAAAAGCTTTTTGATCATAATAATGATGGGAAAGGTATCAAGTTAGGACATAACTTGTTGGTTTCCTTGAGGCTAGGGCTCCCCACGGGGCCGTTCCCTGGCCGCGGCCGGCCCTAATGGCTTTCACCGCTATTTGGCTCCTGCCGGCTGTAATGTGTATAATATAATGTGTATGCATACCTTACTTACACTATCGAGACCTACTATGCCTAAGGCTAAGTGATAAGATAATAATATATAAAACTTTACGCTTAAAAACACAATGAAAGAATTCGATTACCACGAACTAGCAAATCCTCGCTGTTTCGAATTAGTCAAACAAAGAGTAAATGTATTTTTAAGACTATCGAGGATTAAGTTGATAGAATAAATCGGCCGACAGACAAAGCCGCCGGGAGAGTGGAGGAGAAAAGGTTCCAGCTCAGCAATTAGACATTCAGGCGGTGTGCGGAGAAGTTCAATTGCGCTCAGGTCGGAGGAAGTCCGCAGTCAGCACTCCCACCTTCTAGGGGGTGAAAGTGTGCCCACTGCCCACCCACCTCCCCGCCAACTACCAACTACCAACCAGGCGCAGCACAATATCTCAGACTACTACTCTTTTAGAATAAAATAATATTAATAATGATACAAAGCCACAAGTAGTATCAACAAAATTTCAGAAAGTTTTATTTTCCATTAACGATAAATGCACGCAAAATCTATAGTTACATACTTATCAATTATAATATTACCACAGCAAGAATGTGGAAATGAGTTCAGTGAAAACTGTTAAATTCAAAGCGAGAAATCCTTTGATGAATGGTAAAGCTAGGTAAAAAGAAAAGCGAGATAACTTTGAGGGGAATACTGTAGAGCGTGGATTTATCCAACCCCACGTGAAGTGAGGGAGGTATCAGATATACCAAGAACGTGTTCCATTTTTACAAACGTCAGACCAATGTGGCGGCTACGGCTGTACAACGGAACGATATCATATAGTATTATATACGTACAGTGTATAGTTACACGTCTCTACAGACGATAAGGGCAAATGCTATAACCGATGGTCATTGCAATAAAAGATGTCAGTATTGAATAAAAGAAAAGCCTTAATATATTTTGTAGTTCGTTACAGAAAGACATAAAAAAATATTAAAAGTAAAACAGTTGGTTCATTGAGCTTTTCCAGATTCGGTAATAGAATCATCTCGCTAGAACGCGTTGACGAAACGAAACCAGGCCAAAATGTTTGCTAGAATTCACCGGACAATCGAAACAAAACAGCCCACGGCGACTGGCTCATAGCGGTGGTTGTGGCGCGCTGTCAGTGGTCTGTCTGTCCGGGTAATGGGGTAATGGGGGTACCACGGGGAGCGATGGCGGGAAACGCTCGCAGCTTAGCCGGAGATAAGAGGTGTGTAAATATGGAGTGAAATATGGATGTCCCCGGTGAGCGTTGAGCGGTGAGTCACGGTCATCACACTCCCGGACATCATAACCGTTAAGGGCGGAACCGCGCTTTAATGAACATACTAAACACAACGCGCAAACACCCCTTTTAAAGGAACGAGCATAAATCATTCGCGGTATCAATCGTGCAAATTGGAACGATCCGTAAAAAGTTTATAGGCACACCACCTGTAAGGATAAACCGGGAACGACGAATATACGGAATGATCATAATTCGAGGAATTGCCAAATTGCCGAAAAGGAAATAACATTTTATATCAGTCGCGGGACGTGATACATGTCTTGGGAAGAGAAGGGGTGGGTAGATTATAAAACGGTACATTTATTCCACGGGGAGGGGAGTAACACACCTCCTACCCCGATATTATTATTTCGCGGTTCTCGGGAATTTCACACAAACTGATGTTTCTACTTGCTTGAATCTTCACCCTTAATCTTATCCGAAAGCAATGGTTTTGCGTTTACAAATGTGCTTTCGGTAAAAAAATATACCTTTATTTGCAGGTGGGATTCATTTAAAGATTCCGATAATTGTTTCTGCAATATTGGATTCTCGAGTTTCTTTGTCGCAGACGGAGAAAACAATTTGACTAAAGTTCGAAGGTGGATAGTCTTTGCTGGGGAAGAGCATGCTGCTTGCTGCCTAATGCCGCTGCTTCCAGCGCCCGCCGGAGCATTAAGAATACCTACACAAGGCGCCCGGCGAGGTAGGAGTGCGTTACATGCATAGTCCCGAGGAATCGGTTATTGCGTTCCAGGCTATGAAACATAACGTACTCGTGTCCAATAAAATTGGACATAAATAAAAAAAAGCAGTTAGGACCGACGCAAACTTTTAGCGGAGGATTTTTACGTTCATGAATATGCGATCGCAGGGAGAGCTCGCCTTAGGGGCCCCGGCCTAACAACATACTAGCTATGCGCATTTATTCCAGAACATATAAGTAACGCTTCAATAATTGACATTTAATGTCAAAGCTGGGATTATAAAAGATGATAAATGGTAAAACACGAGAAGCGTAGGAAAATGAACAAAACTTTTTAAATGTAAATCTTGATTTATTACACTAAATATTGATTACGGTATAATCTTGTCCATTTTCTTTGGTACTATAAATTTAACATTGAAAAAATATCACGTTCCTATTTTCAATCGTTCAAAGAACAGGTGTCCTAAAATATTATTATGACCACGGATATTTCCTCGCTCACAAAGGAATCATTGAAAAACAAAAAAAAGAATCGCCACGGGAAACTATACCGTGATGAAATGGAATTCTTCGGCGCGAACACAATACATGACAAAAGAAAGGAGGGAGACTCAACTTCTTTCTGTTCTATCGAAGGGGGAGTAAAAAAAAAGTAAAGTCAATCATTGTTAGATTAAGAAAAAAACATTAGCAGTTCGTATGCAGATATATTATTTTTTACGTATTGTCTACATGCAGTTATATTGTTTATTTTATGTATCTAATTTATAAACAACTGTACATTATATTTAATTTATTTATAGTATTTTTGTTATAGTTCTAGTTTGTTATAGTTGTTTATGTTTTGTTATTCATCACAATAAAAAACATTATTATTTGTACCTAAGTAATAACTTCATTAGACAAGATTCACAAAAAATAAAAAAATGGTTATCCTTATTTTAAACTAGCTTTTACCCCCGGCTTCGCTCGCATGGTATTAGGGGGGTTGCCACTCCTCTTCCTCCACCTTCCCTCTCGTAACTCCAATCTCCCCATCCCCCTCCCCTTCCCATACCCCTCCCCCCACCCTTTCTTCCCTCCCCCCTCTACCTCCAACCTCCTCCCCCTCCCCCACCCTCCTCCACCATCCGCCCTTTCTTCCCTCCCCTTTCTTCCTTCCCCAAACCCCTCCACCCTCCTTCCCCTCCACACTCCTTCCCCTCCACCCCAAGCAACAATTTTTTGCTTTTCATCTGACGTTTGCAATAACTCGATGTTGTTAGGGACAGAAAACGTATGATAAATAATTTCATAACGCCACAGCTTATTCATAACACCAGAGCTTACCAATATATATAGCCTATATTACTCGCAAATAATGTAGCTTTCTATTAGTGAAAGAATTTTTAAATTCCATTCAGTATTTATTGCTTGAAAGAGTAACAAACATCCATACAAACTTTCGCCTTTATAATATTAGTAGGATCATAGCCCTTTCTTTATAGAGGTTTCGCACAAAAGCCCATAATTTCTTAAGATTGGTTATAAATAATAATGATTTTGAGATTATACGTATTTCACAAACATGACTCCTAGACAGTATTAGAAATCAAGAGATATTGGATAACAGATATAACGTTTTTAGACGTGACAGGCATTATACTCTTGCAGGCCAAGCCTTGGGAGAGCGGTTCTTATTGGCGTTCAATCCAAATATAACGTCATTCACCGGATAACTTGGTCAACACAAGAAACTGAAGACATATGGGTAAGCCTACTTCGACTGTCCCTGGCAAAATAATAAATATTTGTTGTTCTTACAATCCCCACGGCGCTAAACATACTAGCAGTCTTATAAATAATGTTGAATCCGCTAGTTATCTCCCACTAAATAATTCCGATGATGACTTCATACTTATAGGAGACTACAATGTCTCAAAACTTGTCTGGATTCTAATTCTTAATTTAAATTAAATGAGTTTACAACCAGTCACCGATAAAGCCAGATTTTTTATCACTCGGGGACTTCCATCAATATAACAAGATGTTGACTCAAAATTAAACCAAAGCGTTCTCCATCCAGTAAAAAATATTTGAACTGCGCATTACTGCCCTGCTTTCATCCCTTTCTTACCGACACGCGACGAGTGACATCACAAATCTGTACATATTCAGATAATAGTTCAAAGAGACCCTAGTTTAAAACATTTACCACGGCAAGTCGAGTTATTTAACTCGTACGATCATAATAAAATTAATAAGATTCTAGAACAACTTTTTCAGTCAAATGTGTACGGAAGAAGCTACTGATAAATTCTATGAAATTATCGATAATACCTTGGAGTATTACTTGATTCTAAATTACTATACAAAGATTATATTGAACACATCTTAGAAAAAGTCTACAAACAAATGAGCTTCATTCTATTCATCACAAAACCATTCAATAAAAACTTTTACCCTGTAGGTACTACATACGGTACATGCAATCTGATCTCGATTTTTAATTTGCATCTGTCATTTGGAAACCTTCACACCAAACTTATATTAACCGAAATGAAAATATTCAAATGAATTTTTTGAAACACCTGTGGTATAATTTTTAAAATCATCGGTGTAACCCTATTGCTCTTTAGGAACGGATAAAAAAATAAGGTAATATTTCTGTATAAAGAATCACTATATAATTTGATTGATTGATAGATTAGATTGTGAACTGCCTTATTGACTCGCCAATTCTAAATTTAACTTACAAATTTTATGCATGTCATATTTAACTTGCTAATTAATTAACAATGAAATTAAATCAAAACTATTATTTCTATATTGTTTATTAATTTTTTTTATAATTTTTTTTTTTACTTAAAATATTATGTAATATTATTACGTTTAATATCTACTTGCTTCATAATGTGTAACCATAACAAAAATTATCACAAATGGAACTTAACCGGTTTCTACTATATTAATTATTAAATGTAAAATGAATTTATGCACATAAATGTGTTTCCTAAATAAACTTATATAAAAAAGAAAAATATAAAAAAAGATAGGCGAATTCTCAAAACGAGTTGTAATATAATAAATAGCAAGCGTCTACAGAGGAACAAGCAAATCGTTTGAAAAACACATTTGAATGTGAATTAAAAAAGTTTTTCAAACTACATAACTTCACAGTCCCCTTTTACCCCGCAAACGCCCAAAGAAACTGGATAGGTAGCGAACTTTATCGATTCCGTATAAAAATATATTCTCGCGATTCAATTCCACAATGTTCTTTTAATGTATTCTTCAGCTTCCCAACAAAAACAAAATGATTTATTTATCCTTCCCGCAGGTATACCACCACTACACATGCAAGGGTATCTTTAAAATGATTTATCTGCATAAGCGGCATCAAATTCCGCGATCATAACAGTTTGCGAGATTTGTGACATTTAATTATTTTTTCTGTTTGACACCGGATTACTTGCAGCGTGAGATTTTAACAAGAGGCACCGCGCAAAGTGCACATTTCCGGCATTCGCTAGGATTCGTGAATACAGGAGGCGTCGCGCACCCCATTACGCAGATACTCCTCACAGGAGCGATACTTGGCGACCAAACTGTTCCCTTTATCCGAGCCGCCTTCCGCGTCACGCCCGCGAATAACATGTTCCGAAGCCTTATAAAAACTTTCTACTTCCATGAAACTTATTTAAGAAAAATGTCCACCGGAGGAATTATTCCGGCCCACCCAAGGTGGATGAGAGTAAACGGAATGGATGATTATTACTACGCGTTGCAGCAGCTCTCATCCAATTTAAAAGCGGTTCACGGTTGCGTCTGACAGGTATCCTACTGGAACTCGAGTACTTTTGCGAAACTATTGAAGAATGGTATGATTTTAGTGGAGTCATCATTGAACACATGTGCAATTATTATATAGCAGAAACTAATTTTAAATTGCTCGTAGAAAGTAACGTAACACTTAAGTTTATCGATGGAGTTTTGTTAAAGTTTAAAAAAAAAATTAAATCAATTTCTAATATACGTACTATAGTGAAATATTTAATTATTCAAACGTAGCTTGTAAAAAAACCCGAGACAGCAATGTGTATGTATATGTCGTGCAGCACCAATGTATATGTAGTTTCAATCTTCTAGAAAGACAATGTAACGATGAGTGAGTAGATATATTGATCGGTTATCGAAGGCAATCTTGTGCTCAATCAGCGTATCAATAGGTGCACTCTTGGCAATATGGGCTAGTACCCAATAAGGAAACGATTCCAATAAAACAACCCGCCAGACCATAGATCTCCACGGACAAAGGGCCGCAGCGGAGTTCATTACGTTCACGGATCATTTGGCAGTTTGATTATAAAAAGATTTCTATTAAGCGAATTCCCGCCAACTCCTATTCTGTTTCCGCGGCAATTCTTCGACAGAGGCAGAGACAGGAGGCTGGGGGAATCTGCCAATT
The DNA here is from genome assembly GCA_917563855.2 of Limnephilus lunatus. Classification (NCBI taxonomy): domain Eukaryota; kingdom Metazoa; phylum Arthropoda; class Insecta; order Trichoptera; family Limnephilidae; genus Limnephilus; species Limnephilus lunatus. The sequence continues at coordinate 88,587,702 of OU830595.1, read as the reverse complement.
CCGCATCGGGAAATGGAGATATTTACAGAGTATACCAGGGTAGATTGTGATTGATGTCAGACAGAATAAGGGAAACGATTGGGACCATTGTGTAAACCTCGTGCCGCGGCTCACATCCATTCAAATAATAATATAAGCAGCGTCTTATACCCTATCCCTATATACTGGTATAAACCATACACATTCATCAAATTTAAGCCACGACAAGAATGTGTTATTTCCTCAGATTAATAATAATTTATGGCTGTAATTTAGTGAGTTATGTAAGAACCCACAATCTAACATAACATCGAACAGCTTTAAGTGCTTTGAACCAGAAGCTCGCAAAGAAACGAAGGTTCATTTTCCCATGTTTAACCACTTCTTAATCTCGACACGATTCAAATATTGATTTATTTCTCAAATGAATAATGCTGCACTAGATAAGAATCACGATAGTCATGCAGTCAGACGCAAATACTAGTTGTCGGTTTAGTGTCGTGTATCTGATTCTTGCAGCATCGAGTCGTGCTACCAGAGACTACTAGTCTGCATGGTGATTACTGATTAGTGATTAGGCTTCCACTATTTATCCATCAAAGCTTCCTCCTGACGACTGACTGTTTGAGGAATGGTAAGAAAGAGGGAGCGGGTGGCGTGACGGAGAAACACCGGGGGTGATAGATCAATTTAAATTAGGTAAACAAATGTATTAAAAGGCGGGCTGGATTAATCGGGGACGTGCGTGATCTCTGCCAAAACTCGTGTTATTTCCCTCGGCGGAGTTTCGGCTCAAAGGCATGGCATATAATAGATATATTACTGTTACCTATTATGTACAATTTACTTGAACATAACATGTCGCAAATAAAGCTATTGCTTAGTCGTGCTAAAAATCGCCTGTTGTTAAAACAGCGTATTTTATTTTTACAAGTTAATTTTTGTGAAATGTATTAATAAAACTCATGAAAATTCATATAAAGCTTAATATGATGATAAAACTTGGATTACCCCGTTACGGGGCGACCGTTACAAAGAATCGTAATATTTGATGAATGTTTAGGAGAGTATGATTAGAATCCAGGTAGAGGTAAAATAATCCAATCTCGGTATCGGGGGTGTCGGTCGGGCGGTTGGGCGGTTGGGCGGTCAAGGCCGCGCGGGAAACACTCGAAGAGAGAAGAAGAAGAATAACGGCGGAGGTATTCGGGTGGAAAAGGCGGGCGGGCGGAAAAGGTCGGCCATTCCATCGGCCCGAGGGCGGCCGAATTGCACCTGAGATGTGCCGCCCAGGGGAGCCTCCTGCCGCCCCCCCCCGCCTACCATGAAATATGTAGGAGCCGAGGCCCGAGCAAGCCATTTGAATTTGATGAGAAATTTTAGTGTTCCGAGTTTTTACGCGCGTTCCTTATTTCGCCCTCGAGTGAGATATTTTTTTGGATATTTTATTAAGGGTATTTTCAAGGTAGCGGCACTCGGATGCTGCGATATCAGAAATGAAAGAGTGAAAATTACATAAGCGCTTGTAAGGAACTTGAAGAATTTAATAAAAAATAAAAAAAAGGAACGTTAAGTTAGGTGAACCCACATCCAACCTTTGCTTAATTTTAATGGAGTGGCCACTTCACGTTCAAATCCCCACATTTTACATCCTAGGGATGTACGAGTAGATTCAATAGTTTATCTCAAATGTGTTAAAAGACATATTATCAAAAGGGAGATCGGGTAATAATAACCATGGGCTCACAATGGGAGCAAACAACAAAAAGATAACGTTTATCGGAACATAATACTGGTGAGTGTGTGCACGCTAAACAACATACGGATATCCCTTGCCGTAGCAAATGTAGGTATTTATGTACATAACATTACAGACCTTCCTGTAGATACACAGACTAACATAACCAGTAGAGATTAAACAGCGATAATCCGCTGATGGTTGCCTTGAGAGCCGGTAAAAATCTGCTAAACCTTCATAAAAATACATTCCCGTGTGTTAATAAATATAGGTGTGCCTACAATGCTGGCCATGTTTATTTTACATCACGCTAAGGTAAAATATTTACTTTTGAATGCAACCATAACTTTGTGGTTATCCATTATAAATAAATGAAAAAATATTACTTTACAATAAAAACATAAATTTTTAATAGATTACTTTAATTTTATTTTATTTTCACTCTTCCGGTTTCGGAAGCACCCTTCCTTCGTCAGGAGAATATTAGAGAATATCTAATGATCACCTGATGAAGGAAGGGTGCTTCCGAAACCGGAAGAGTGTGAATAAAATAAAATTGGTTTTATAACCAATTTATATGTTTTATTGTAAATTATAGCGAGCCACAAAGATGCTTTTTACAAATATGAAATATTACTTTTGTTTGAACTACAATTTATTTACACACGCCGACCGGTTTCGAAACAACCGTTCCTTCCTCAGGGCAAAATATACCAACTAAGTAAACTAAAGTGATCTAAGTAAATTAAAGTCAACTAAGTTAAGAAAGTTAACAAAACTAAACTAAGTTATCAAAATGTTTACATTCTCGAATTTATCATGCATTTCCAGAGACCCCGAGAAAATCAGAAATCTCATACCATAGAATACCTACAAACTATTCATAATCCATGTCTCATCAATGGAGTTGTAACAGCAATGAATAATAATAAATATAAAAGCTACTTACTATATATAAGAGCTTTATTAATTAAAATAACTGCAAACGCTTTAACTTTGTACAGATTTTCATCTACAAAAGTAAAAAAGGTAACCTTTAACATTATTCAGAAAAGTGTGAAGAGCAAAGAGAAAACGCTATACTAAACAAAGGTTCAATTTGAATGACGATTACTCGGAACGGTAGCGTTATTACTGCAAACACCATTTAGAGAGAGCAAGCGTCCAATTAAGATCGTTCTGTTCTGCAAACAATCCTAGGCGGAAGATAAGTGGAGCTTTCGGACTAAACGGCACACTCCTAAGACCGCCTTTAAATTAAATGACTCGGATTATGCATGCCATATTATGTTCTCATTTCTCTTCGTCGAGTTAATGCGATTTACATTTTCCCTCATTCCGTTATTCCGTGATTATGTTTTGTTTGAGAAATGGAGAAGGCAGTCCGGTGCAATGTGGCGCGAGGGAACGAATCAATGCAGTAAGCAGGCGGAAGTGCTCCACGGACACCGGGGCACTGGGCACTGCCGGGTCTTCGGGCCCCTTCTTTTGCCACACTGTACTGTACTGTACTGTTACTATAGTATTACATATATAGGGGAGGGGGGCTGGCTGTTACGTGGTACAAGGAGAAGGCACAATAAATCGATACGGTGACGCGTGCACAATAGGCTCACCACCGCGACAATATAAATACATGGAAGCTATTTCAAAACCGGAAATTATCGTATCGTGATAACGCGAATCTCCTTTTAAACGAGGTCTGGATTTAGATAATTTAAATTAATACTGCTGGCCCCACAGAACTATGATAATGTGAAGAAGAGTGTGAGTATTCGCAATACGACAAATTTACCGACGGTTGAAGTGTGTTTTTTGGTTTGCAAAAAGCAAAGTAACACGGATCTGCGGATGAAGCAATAGTAACTACGTGAAAAAAGGAATAACGCCAATCAATGGTCTCCGGCCTGTTCCATGTGGGCTAAGCCGACAAGATAAAGGGCACCGCGGGGCCGGTTGGCTGCTGCCTATCACCGGGCGGGGTGGACACAATGTCACCCGCGGGGCTCGTCCGCGACAGCCCTGATTAACGCCGGGCTCCAGGAAACGCTACCAAGTGGGATTAGTCATTAAAGCGACCGCTCCTAAAGGATAAATATTGATTTTATTTTTCCAATACAAGCCAAGGGACTGAAAAAGAAATATTAAATGAAATTTTTATTATGTAATTTTCGATAAAATATTTTACAAGAGGTAAGGTGGATTGAATTGTGTTTGAATTTTGATGACAATCACATACAACACTGCACCCCGTACCGCCGCGGGGGAGGTTATTTGTTAACGCAAGAGGAAATTTACCACCGCGATCACGAAGAATTGCCATAACACGAACTGAATCATCGATGAGCTCCGCGGAGCTGTACCGCGCGAGAAAGATAAACTGTAAATCCAAGGAACACATAATACGGAAGAATTTCTGTTCGCGTACCTAAATCGTGGCGTTTGGCATATTAACACCTATTCATACAAACGTGTCTCGAAATGGAGCATGGCAGTACTCTCAAGCGCTACGAATTAATGACACGATCATGAACTCGTGACGCCCGGAGATTTCTAAAACCAAGCTTACCGAGAATATTTTAAATATTTGCCGGTGTGAAAGATTTCGAGTGACGGTATTAGAATCGAAATCGATATTATAAAACAGTCATTACACATCGTTATAACTAAGCGACGGCATGAGCTCGGGTAGCTATTCGAGCCAATGAAGAATAAAAAGAAACAAAGGAGACAATAAGAGAGCAGAAGATTAGATTCACAATCAGAACACGATCTCGCGCGCTGTGTACAGTACGAATATATGGTACACGGCAGACGCATAGCAGACGAGACGAGAGAAGCCACAAAGAATAAAGAAGTAGGTGACGCCATACAAAGAGGATTGCAATCAGCACACAGACACGGTCCACAGGGACGTGAACGGAATGTATCGCCTTCGCTTTATCATCGGAGGGGGGCAAAAAGACGTCTGCCACGAGTGGAATTATTGCCATTCAATAGCCTCATTTGAATAAAACGATTGATTTATTAAATGAACCGAAGGTCAAATTAAACGAGTATGATCAAAATTATTGGAAAAAATTGACTACAATTTAATAAAACATGAGATGACTTATCTAAATAAAATAATTCGACGAAAGCACGGAATAGAAAAAAACGGCTCGGCGATTAAAAAAAAGTGAATACTGCACAATAGTTCCAACTTCCAACTACTAACAATCGTCAGACGATGAGACTATGGCATCCAAAGTTAGGGTATGTTGCGAGACTGAAAGTATTGGGGAGGGGAATGAGATGGAGGGGGGGGGGGGGAGAGGTGGAGAATTACCTGGCTAATGCCATTTCAAGTAATGTTTCAATTCTTAATGGTGGTCTGACACACCAGGCTGTTTAAATGGAAATGGCTCTATAAATTCGGAGGGATAAATTTGTATAGTATATTTTTTTAAGTTTATGTATTTTAAAGTCAAATTTAATTAACAAGTGGAATTTGAAACTCAATAAACATAAATAATGCAGTTACCTTCTCCTTAAAAACTGAGAGTGTAAATAGAGCGAAAGAAGGAAAATGTAAGAAACTATAAGTATTATATAAAGAAAATTCATAAAAATAAACGTCGGATAGAAATTTAATTAATAAGAAAAGTATTCCTTTAATATGAATAAAACGATTTATAACGAACTATTTTTTGGTCAACATAAATTCAACTCGTATCAATTCGCAACCCTTAACATTGATATGTGGGAAATAAAATGGAAATTATGGCTCAGTTATTTCAACCAAAAGTGTACCACCAAAGGTGAGCGCCAGCATTATATTACAGCGACCGTTAAAACGTGGGTAGTAAAGATATTAAAACAGTTAATCTTTCAATTTCCAAGGTTATTCCGCAATTTGGGGCTGAAATCGGCTGTGGCTAATCCCTCTCGCAATCTCTTTTAAAAGGTGGACACGGAGATAATAAAACAAAGTGATCAACAAGAGCCAGAGCCTCCTTTTAAAGATAATATTTAAGATTGTTTAGACCTCGTTGGTGGGGTCGCTGACCGGCCTACCAACTACGGCGCCGACAGCTGACGTCACGTGCCGGCGCTTGGCGCCACGACGCCGATGCCGCCATACATAGCAACACTCACCTGAAACAAGGGAAAATATACAAAATTAGATAACGCCGATTTTATAAAAAAAACTTCTTTACTGTAATGAAACATTTTTAAACTTATTCAAGTGGAAATTTACGGATAAAATACCACTGATTAAGCGAGACCTTCACACAAGTAATCATATTTCTCCGCAATAATTTCATTTTATGGAAATAATGAAATCCCACTGACGTAATACAACTGAATTTTTGCCTGAAATATTGCCGCCCTCGAAAAGCATTTTTGAATAGGCCACTTGCACCACATTAAAAAAAAATCCGGTTTAGGCAAATATTCAAAGACATTTCGCTTTTTTTTAAAATCGTATTTTTGGAACCCTGGCGTTTTTTTGAAAATTTCAATCCGAAAAATCAGAACATTTTTTATAAACCGGAAAGACGGGACATAATTTTATTGGTGCGACAAAACGATAATTACATTACCGAAAATCATATATTTTTTAAAAAGGACGTTTTCCACACTAATGGCACAAGAGAATAACGAGGCATACCAAAAATATTACATCTCATAAATATTTTTTTCGTTGATCCATCTTATTGATCATTAATCATTACAAAGTTCAACGTCTATATGTATATGACTAAATCCAACGTAATATACTTGTACTTGTAAATTATTATAATAATAAGAATATTATAAAATTTGATTTTGTTAAAATCAGCACCATTAACATTACACTCCTAAAACAGGTACAGAAGGCTTAACAAGGAAGGGTGTCTCTTCTCAACATCTGTCAAAACGTCAAAACAAATGATTAGTTCGCAGAGAAGAAACAATAAATCTAGTGAGTGTTAAATGTCAAATTCAAAAATTCGCCTGAAATCTAAGTGTTGCCATACAAAAAAAATCAGTGTGGTATTTTAGAAAATTAATGGAACATTATCGGAGACAGGATCTTTTTTCTTAGTGACGTCACGAGCCTAAATAATGGATTTATTTATTAAAAAAAAAAACTGTACATATCTAAAAAATGTTACTAACATTTTCGTAATCTTGGTAAAAAAATCTATCCACACAATTTTTTCCAAGTCGTTATGATATCCATGCAAGTAAAGTGGCCTATTCTGAATTTCGTCAAATACGCAGTTGGAACAATTTAAAGGTAATTCTTTTCATTAACATTGGTGGACGTTAGAGCGCAGACGGATTTCTAATAAAGCGCCTTCATGGTATTGCACACAAGGTTGAATTCATAGAGTTTCCTTCGCTTTTAATTATTATTATAAACTGTTATCACTTCAGCATTTACAAAAAAAAAATACACCAGTGAAAACACTAGTTCTGTAAACATCAGACCTCGCTTCCAAAAATGTATGTTTCTAATTTTCTCTTATTCAATAATAAATCAACACCAAATTATCCACTGAAATCATAAGATTTTTAAGCAGGTACTTAAAAACCCACCTACTTAATCAGAAGCCATATATTTTATGAACCTAAAATTAATTTGTTCATTTTTTAACATCAATTTGGGAGACGGGTATGGGTACCATTTATTGGATATCCTACACCTCTGTCATAGGTCACCCCATGTGATTCGCCACGTTTGGCGACCTAGCAGAGGTGCTCGGGTTCACGGGGTGAGGTTTGTAAGGTTCTAGTGAGGGATGCGTCTGCCCTCCTGCTGCATGGCGGGCCGGATAAAGAGAGAGTGGTTGAGGGAGGCCTTTTGACCTTCGAGCGGGACACTCGACCCATCGCAGTTGAAGGGATGGATTCACACGTCCGTCACTCCTGAATACACTAACCCCCCAGATTCCTACCCACCCCTCATATCTTTTTCCTTCCCAGAAATTTCTACTCTTCCCTTCCTTAAAAAGACCCTTCACACTGCATCCCCTAAGATGACATAGGCCCTGAGTGAAATTATTATCCTCAGGGCGTCCTGTGTGGAGCTAATGTAAAAATAATAAATTATTTTTAAAACTTTATTCGTACCAAACTATAATATTTTCACGTTCAAACCATAATTTTGAAAAAAAAGGGAATAAGAAAGTCGAGATTTCACATGTCAAAAATAATCTTTACTAAACCATTAAAAGGGCCATCATCTCGAAACGGAATGCACAAACAACAGGCGGACGAAATGTAAAGCGGTCGGTTTAAAACAGCTACGCTAAAAAAACTTCGCTACCTTCTTAGTATGATAAAAATATGTATATAAACAATATAGTATTTATCTTCTCTGACTTGCATAAAGCAAATAAACAACCATTTCATATTATAATTATTATTATTTTTTTTTTTACAGTGAATAACGCACAAGAATCTCAACTGCTCCCGTCTGGAGCCAGTGAGACTATGGCATCCCCAATTGGGGTATGTTGTGAGGCTGAGGGCAGTGGGGAGGGGAAGGAGATAGGGAAGAGGGGGGTGAGGAAGTACCTGGCTATTCAGATCTGGTCACCAAACACGGCTAAAGCCATTTTCAAGCAACGTTTCAATTCTGAATGGTGGTCTTACACCAGGGTGATACTGATAGTATCTTCCACTCTGGAACATGCCGCAAATATACTATATATTATTTTAAAAGAATTAATTGTGAAATAACACAATTTAATCAAATAAAATTTATTTGCGCACGCCGGGTTCGAACCCGCGACCTCCGGATTGTGAGTCAAGAGTCTTAGCCACTGGATTACGGAGGTTGTCGAAATTTAAAATAATTTTTAATTTAAAACCTATTCATGATTATTTTACTACGCACGGTGTAGTGCAAGTTGCCTATAGCGCAGGCGCTCCCTCAGGTCAACACTAGAATTATTATGAAAGGGCTTCACGCTATGAACAAATAGACTTAATATGAAAATGTATTATAATATCCTTTGGATGTCTAACATCGAGAAGGCTAAAATCTTCACTCTGCAGATTGTAGCTGCGTCAAAATTGTACTCGCAAGAGACACGTAGGTTTCGAAATCATGAGGTACAAGGGCTTCATTCGAAGTCAGATCTCTGCGTAAGTAGCACTGTAGAATCTGCAATCTGTAGGGGATACTGCAATAAACTCTCGAAAGCTCAATATTTTATGAATCAAATGTTTTTTTATAATTTTGTTATTAATGACCATTAGATACACCATAACGTATACTGATTATAATAGAAGTTCTTTATAACATCAGTTGATGTTTTTTGTAAACTTGTTTATATCCGTGGTATTTTTAAATTATTTGGAAAGGAAATACATAATTTTGAAGACGCATTTAATTTTGGAATGTTAAGAGATAACTAGAGAAAACCAGAAAGATGTCATTTTTAAATCAGTGTTTAGACGTAATGAATCTTTTCCACAAATAATTATAAATTGATTTCGAAAGATTGTTTATTTTTCGTATAATAAGAGGTTAAATGTTAGAGGTCGTTGGCAGATTTCTTAAATTTTCAAAAAATATTTTGTATTATACAACACCCATTTCAAATCATATAATCATGCAGTAAAATAAATCAATACATTATCTGGTAAACGCAGTGGCGTGCACAGAGTTTTTGATTAGGGTAGGCAGTAGGAAAACCGCCAAATTGATTCAAATAAATAAAAAAGAAACTTGCCACAGATGGCTCCATTCGTACAAGTTTTCGCTAAGTGTACTTGCTGCTGGCTGTAGATGATGTAGGTTTGTATTATCTAAGCCACTTTAAATATACAAATAATAATAATAAATAATCGCTTCATGTATGCGTATTATCACAAGCCAATCAATGGATATCCGAGGTAGCCTTGATAAAAGCAGTTGACGTTGTCTCACTTTCATACTTCAAATAACAACAGATGTCACTGTCGCCACTGATTGCCATTTGCTAATTTGTTCCAGAAAGCACTGCCTGATACTAACAAAAAACCCCATAGAAGCAAATTCAAACGACAGTTCTACTCTATGCTACGTGCATTTCGTAAACATTGATATTATATCTTGTATGAAGTTAGCTCTAAGCAGAAATAATTCCTGCTTAGCCCGCATTTTAGTGAGGTAGTCGGAGGGCGCGTGTAGTTTTTAGTTACAGTTTATGTCACATTTGTAGTAGGTCGTTTGATGTGGCGGTCGCGTAGTTTTGGTTGCTCAGCTTTATCGCGCTTATTTTTGAAAGTGTGTATTAATTTTTAGCAATAATTTAATAAATTATAATATTATTTACATGCTTACGTTTTACAAATACGCTAGGGTAGGCAGTGCTTATGTGCCTATATGGAGTGCACGCCCCTGGGTAAACGTATGTTACAGAATTTTAATTTTAGTTTGAATAAAATCATTAAAAAATTTATACGTACATGCGTTTCTTGACGAAAATTGGTCAGTTTGTGTATTTATTCGCGCACTTACAGACTATATTTCATATTTTTTTACATTCTTATTTTGCTCAGACATTATTGAGAAATGATAGATACTTATGATCAAAAAATAATTACAAAAATGACATAATTTTAATAGTTTTATTAACACGCCTTTCAGCATTTTTGGATGTAGGTATAAATTAAAGCAAATTTGGAATGAAATATAATCGATATTGAGTTATAATTTTAAAAAGCTGGTACAGAGAGTAATTAATCTTTCTCATTGGAACCGCCCTGTACGATCGTAAGAACATCTTTCGACGAAATGTGGATTTTCGGCCGCTGGCTGGTGAAATGCTCTTAAGTATATTTGAGAATTTTGTCCTTCAACCCTGCTCTAGAATAAAATCCATATACCTAAAGGGAATATTTCTGAACGTATCCGAAAAATAAAAACGGTTTTGACAGAATCTTTCAAATTTTATCATTCAAAATAAATATATTTATGTAATATAATGTAAATTAATATATGGGATGGTCCGATGCTCTGTAGGGAACCCGCTTGCACAGCGCGGGTGTAAACTATGCACCCTAAAGTTAAAGCTTACATTTACGGATTTTAATACTTCGTTTGTGTGCAAGCACCATGATATAATTTTTGAAATGTAGCCTGAAATGCTCACAACACGTACATATTTTATTAGACAAATGTCACATTGTCATCTCACTTTTATGTCGTTTCATGTAAAAATAAATTATAAAAAAAATTCGCAAAGTTTCATAAATCTATTTCAAATTGCGATTCAAAACTTTGTTTTCATAAAGGTCTACATTTTACTTCTTTTATAGTTATTTTTTTACATTTGAATATTAAGGGTGGTATTTTCTCTTTCCAAGACCGGTTCAAACACATTTCCCACCATGGTAGTAAGGGAGACACAACGATTTCTGTAGGACATAGATATATGAGTTGTTGCGAAAACCGAAAAAATAGACTTTAAGGGTAAGTTGAGTAAACATATTTTTAGTATAATTTTATAATATTTAATAAAAACATCAACCAGTCGGTACAAATCTCAAGTCAGTCTGATTGGCAATCAGTTGTTAACAGAACGATTGGCATCTCGAATGCACAGAAGCAATGTAGGCCTGCTGAGTCTGTTGTACACGTACTTTAATGGAGCCTGCTCCAAGGAGCTAGCAGCATTTATCCCCGGTGAAATGTGCGTGAAACTTGACGAACACGAACGGAACACCCGTTCATAGTTGATGTTGACTTCACGAGAACGGGTCGTTTCCTCGATAGGTTTAGTAGAAATTTTACGGAGCTCTTACGGGATTTTTTTTATCTTTTGTGTTTTAACGAGCTGCTTCATGTGGGTGTTTTGAAGCACATTCCCAACCAATAATCCCATATTACACACTATCTATAATGCCTTGTAACTCATTTTACATAGGAGCTAATTATTGCTTAGTGTGCAGGTTTCCAAAGCCCAAAGAAAACACAAACACTCTTTTTCTCTAAATCAATTTTATGACTCGAATAATAATTTTTTTCATAAACTAAAACGCTGCTAGTACGTACGATTGATGCAATATTTTTTAGTAACTAACGGGAATGCAAAAAAAATAGTATCAACTAAGCTAAGCGGTGATCTAGAACTTAGATAGAGAGCAAAACGAAAAAGAAATGGTTGGGTTAATCGCTTTGATGACGTAGTTTTATATTTCGCTATAAATAGATAGGATCCCTCCATGTAAGTGGTTTGCTACATTTGGTATCTTAGCAGAAATGCCCGGGTTCATGGGGTAAGGTTTGACTAGGTGTTGACGGCGGATTTGTTTGCCCTCATATTACGTGCCGGGCCGGATATCCAGCCGGACTCTCTCGGCCCATCGCCGTGCACCACAGTGGGAGGAATGAGTTCATGTCCATCACTCCTGGACACAATAAACCCCAGATTCCTACCCACCCCTCATAACTATATCCATCCCAGAATTTCCTCTCCTTCCTTTCCATAAAAAAATACTCTCCACACAGCACCCTCAAAGATGACATAGGCCCTGAGAAAAAAAAAATCCTCAGTGTGGAGCTAATGTAAAAAAAGAAAATTTAATTTCATATCAGAATAAGTCATTCACAATCTATAGATGGAATCTGTAAGTGTTACAAAATTATTCATAAAGATAACCTCTTAAAATACTTTAATTGAAGCGGTCAGCGCTGAAGTGGCGTAGCACAAAAATGTCGAGTTGAGATATTTACCCTTAAAGTTTTTAAATGTGGAGGTTTTATTTATTTATTAATCCCGAGTTAAGCTCACATTGATGTGTGTGCTAATAATTAGAAAAACGTATATATTTATAAAATTAACAATTTTTGGAAAACATGAGGTGGTTAAACTAAAACTTGCAACAAAAAACACGGAATTCATTGTGATTTATATATTTTTGTTGTTGATTTTTCATTTCTATTTTATGAAGAATATTATTAATTAGGTCCCTTCCGATTGTTAACTTCATTTATGAATGTTTGAGTTATGCCACTTCTGCTGACCGCCTCAATTAGAAAATCATATTAATCTCTCTAACTCTTGTATATCTTTCTAAATGAATTTATGAAATATTCATCAATTAACTGTGTCAAGTGTGTCTAGTCTGTTTTAAAATTCGTGTATTTTTTCAATAAACTACTCTTTAAAATCGTATTCTTGTGTAAAAATAATTTTCTTTTAATTGTATAATGTTGTCCTTCCCGAAATAATTTTTATTAAATAATTGAGAACAGTGTATTATAAAGATTATTGGTTTGATTTTGTAATATAATTCAAATGAAGGTCTTAGATATTCGACAGCTATTTACTAAAACAAGCCTTTGTTATATACGAAAAAATAACTTACTACTGGCTCCACAACATCAAGCACACATCCGCTTTTCATCAAACGTGGGTTGCGTGGTCCCAAAAACTAATACCTCATTCGCTCAACGGCAATTCTGGTTCATCGCTCCATCCATACTGACATAAAGTCAAGTAATTCTAAATAACTTTATATAGCACGTGTACAACATTGGATTTTCGAAAGGGGACGAGCGTAGGTACTTCAAAGAATACACGAGTTCTTAACACTATATTTTGTGTTATTATATTTAGTGTTTCACTTAATTTTATTTATTGTATAGAACACATGAGTTCTTAACACTTAAGCTTGTGTATGTACATATATTAATTAGTTTATGTATTTCAAAATTTGAATTTTGTTTTACTTTCTATTTTTCTTTAAACTATGATTTTTTTTTCTTTACTTTTCACTTACTTTTATGTATTTCTTAATTTTTTTTCAATAAAATAGTATTTAATTCCTATTTAAAACATTAAATGTATGACTACCACAACACGGGCATAAGCCTAGTGTGGTAGCCAAAAAAAAAACAAAAATCTGTAACCAATAAAATTTCATGTAATAAAATAAAATAAAAATAATGACGGAATCCTAAGAAGATACAAGGTTCAAATAAAAATTCAGTTTGAATCCCAGTAGAAGCAAATTATATTTCATAAACAGTTGGATTCCAAGTGTGAATTCTGAGAAAGATTACAAGACTCAGAAATAATATTAATTCTAGAGAACAGCGAGCTGTGAAACACATCAATATCATTTAAATCTGAGAATACAAATTAATTTCAATTTTTAAAAACGTCTGTCTGTTTTCACAAGGTTGGGAAGTTTAAGAATAAAAAAACCTTTCACAAAATTGTGGGCACTCGGCACTCTAAATGACTTTAGAATTGGCTAGCTTGTTGTTGATAAAAATAGATTGTTTTGAAGGGTAAAAATTTCTTTGTAAAAATGCGTGCTTGGAATACATTGCTTCATGTAATCCAAATTTGTAATCTCTGCAATATCGGCGTATAATAGTTTTACGGAGAACATGAAAAATAAATCTTATAGTGATAATTAATTTTACGATTAGATTTATCACAATTATGTGGAGGGGCAAACATTGTGAATTAGCTTCATTATAACCACGAATTAAGTCTTTAAAGTTACCGTAATCGCAAAAGTTTCAACTTTTTAAAAATTATTTTTACATGAAACGACAAAAAAGTGAGTTGACGATGACGTTTACAATACATTTGCATAATTAAAATACGTGCGCGTTTTTAGTTTATTTTCGTTCTCAGTAATCATAGTTTGAAAAAACGTAAGGTGAGCCATTTTTAATTTTTCTTTAAGTTTGCATGCAAAAATTTTATATTTCAAAAATTAAATGTTTATTTCGAAACATAAAATTGGAAAGCGTATTTCATCACTTTTCATAAACAATTTTTGGTTTTCGGGTGCGTTAAGAAATATTACATTTATTTGAATTTTATCGCATAGCCGAAATATTTTGACCTTCAAAAAAAATAGGCTCTGAATGCTTAAAGCACTAGTTCTCCATACCAAAAAACATTATTTTGTCCGAGTCCAGTTGTAGTGTTAGATCAATGCTTACCTCTCCTCGTTTCTTGTAATACAGTGAATTATAATATATTGTGAATTATAATTATTTAAACACAGATTATAATAATATTCATTATTCGTGAATTAAAATAAAATGTATTATATTTCTACTTAATTTGGTAACACAATTCTCCTGAATATATATCAATGAATTCTCCACGTTTTATAATCTTCTTCGTATTGTAAATACAATTTCGGCTCAATTTCTTAGAAATCATCACACATAACTCTAAATTTAATTAAAACGTACACGACACACGCACCTTTAAGGAGGGTTTGATTTTGAAAATACAAGATTCCTAAATAAGAATAGTTTCATTAATTTCACTTAACATAATCTAAATTGCACACATGTAGTTAGTTATTAAATTGTTGTTCTAGAACAATCAACAACGTTTGTGGTTTAACGTAGGCTGTACCTAGTACCGACATACAAGCTCCAACATGCATCATGACACATTGTGACACTACATGTCGAGCGGTATTATTTTGCTAATAATTATTATGAGAATTATTAATCCTACAATTCATTGAGCAACCACTTGACACCAATCATAGTGAAATGAGATACATAGTATTATATAATACGATAATAAGATTGTACGCTCTGGTAAAATAACATGGTTGGATGGAATTATTAACACAAAAATGGAAGGTAAAAAAATTAAAATTACTTTTGGTATTATGTATGTTGTGCGGTTGAAAGTGCCAGTCATAGGTCACAGTTTCTCTCCGGCACCACTCCTAAAGTTGGGAAAGTAAGAATAGAGAATTACGCCGCAAATATTAACGTGGGTCCATCGAATTCCACTTGACCCCCGACCCGCTGACGTCATCCGTTTGATCATAATATTTACAATCATAGCAGATTATTCAAAAGGCTGATTCATTTGACTGTTTCGCCCATTCCAGCATGGTGGATCCTAACTAATAAATAATTTAAGATAATATTTATGAAATGAAATGTATTGAGCCTCTTGATAGCTTCTCGTTAATACGTTTGTGTTCTAATTGTTTTTGCGCAAATTTTGAAGAAATTAAATATTATTATTCAGTTATTTTAAATACATGTAGGATTACGAAAGATTTTTTAAATATTTATATTGAGGGATCAGTAGGATTTATCGGTCAAGTTAGGATTTCATCAGAGCTGAACCCTCTGATATGAAAATATCTGGAGTCGGTGAATTATTTTTTCATTATGTTTTATGGTGGATTGACGTATTGTTCTTGTAATGTTTTGTATTTATTATACTAACATTGCGTGGATTTACTAGATAAACATTTGTGGAAAAGTGTGTGGAAGGGTTTAGTCTTTCATTTGGGAAAGATTTAACCCGGACATAAAATCTGGAGCAATAATAATAATTTTATTCCACCATATTTAAAAAATACATATTTTGAGTTATAGCATTCTGCGTAGTAAGGAGTAGGTATCTGTTTTATTTTAATATGTCACAAATGAATGAAAAACAACTTTACTTACTAATCACAATAATTTTTGTTACTAACTTACATGCTTCATTAATTTATAATGATTTCTTAATTTATATTATGATTTTTTAAACTTATCATTATTTTTATTTTTAAATTTATACATGATTTTCTAACCTTACTTATTATTTCCTATAACCGTTATTACTAACTTACGCGATCTTTTAATTTACGAATAGAGCTAGAATTCCCTCACCAAACACAAGAGCATTGTCTCTTTATGGTGAGGAAAGGCAATTTTATTTTTATTTTTATTGTTAAAAACTTATGTAACCGATGTAATTTTATTTGTATTTTAAATCTTTATTGCCAAATTTATAAAAAAATGTCAAGATTCGAAAATTAAATAAATTATTTTAAGTTAAGTAGAAGTAGTTAGTTCTCGAAAACGAGCCTGAAAAAAAATCATTTATCATATTTTGGCTCATAAATGTGTAAATTCTACTACTTAAGAAATTCTAAAAATCATAGTACTTTATTAAAGCCATGTACTTTATTAAAGCCATAAACTCACTGGGAATTCATATGCCATATAATGGTTTACAAACCTGTAAATTCTAATTATACAATTGTAAATGTTCTCTAAAATGGCCTGGAACGAATCTCCTACTTGTGATCTCACTAAAGAAACCACTCATTCACTCTGAACGCAATAATTAATGTTCTCCAAAATAATCCTTGAAAAAAAAAATCACATTTGTGATTCTTTCAAAGACATAAAGAAACCACCCCCTCATTCAGAATACAATTTTTAATGTTCTCAAAAGTTGCCTTGACAGAAGCTCATTCCTGTGATATCTTGAACGAAACCATTCCCTTGTTAAGAATATTATGAACTAAATATACAATTTGGCTGTCCTGAAACGGGTATCCTTCCCAGTTGGACAGACAAAGTATCATTTTGTAATGCATTGTAATATATATATATATGAATAAATTAAAAAAAATTAGGTGGCTTTACTCAGAAAATGTCAAATTATTAATAAGCGTTTTATAATCTATCTACAATATCTACATAATATGATATTCGCGTAAAGTAGCAGCAAAGTACACGACAATTTAGGGCAATGAAACGGTCGCATTTATCCCTGCGTGGTCGTAAACATTGTAAAATGTCAAGGCGTTAAATTTAAATGTCCTTCCGAGGTTGCTGTCTATCACACGAAATAGAATAGAATAAAGTGCGTAAAGCATACGTGCGTCAACGTAACGCAACGTCGCGTCGGTCACAGCTGGGCGCCGAGGGTATGGGCGCGGGCACTAGCCGTCACGCGACCCGCGGGCGTTTAACCCAATTCCGCGAGACAACGGAACGGGCGCAGTTCTCACTGTTGTTCCCAGTTTCCAGTCGAGGCGCTCACTCATTCCCGGGAATAATGATAATAATAATAATACGTCCAAGAGGCGGAAAACCAACACAACTCAACTACACCGTCAGCGAGATCGCTCGTCAAGATGTTGGGCGCTTACAAATTGATATTTGACATTGGGAGAAGCACACGCAATGTCCTCAAATGAATCGTTTTTTATATCATTTTGACACATTAGCTACCTACTTAAAAGCGAGAACAAAGAAATATAAATATACAGGGAAGTTTATGCAATTTTTAAAATCAATATTGAGTTTGAATTTTGGCGGAATTACCGCAGCGAGATTTATGAGAAAATTAAAATGAAAGTCGTATTGTAGGGGTGCACGCACAGTGCAGGAATTGCACAGTCGCCATGATCCGGCGATATTCCCGCCTGAATGAGGGGATACCGGTACCAGGTCAGCAGGATTACGAGAGGATTACTGAGGCTTTTAATTACAGCGGATGACAATGGAATGGAGAAGGATATTACAAAGGGTCACATAGCTGGAAGGTCGAGCGCAGGGCTCGCCATCCAACGGACCGGGGTGATTGATCACGTGGCCCTCTGCTAGTGCCTAGCTGCTGACCCTCAACTGATGTATGACAGCCGTTTAATAACAGACTTCAACTTTGCATCGGAATTCACGGGGAGCATCATATTAAAATATTGGAGACAAGCGATATTGATTAATTTCGATTGGTAAAAAAAACTGCTATTAAATAATTATTAAAATAATCCAGGCAAAAAGGGAGATTGATGCAACCCGTATTTAGATTTCAATTTAAAAAAACACACAAAAATTAAACATCGCTTTCTAATTTTCCTCTCCGGCACCATATTGGATGGTGTATATTAAGAAGGTCGGGGGTTGGTTGGTTGGTTTACTTGCGGGTAGGTATAGAGTAGGTATAGGTGGTATCCGAGGGATATCAAGTCCCCGATCGCTGCCATACATCTGCTGCATTGTCAAAGAGCAGTTTGATATTTAATATAATATGTAAATTTAGCCTTTTGATAAGACGAGCAAGCCTGCCCTGCCCCCGTGCGGTCGGGTGGAATTAATAAAGTCAGACCATAAAACTCCGGACCGCGCCATGAATACATATGGGACACGACATCATTAAGTAGGCAATTCTTACAGCGTACGCTCGTGCCCTTGTGTCCTTGTGCCCTACCCGAGGGCGGAGAGCCCTTAGCCGGAAGTCGTCATTTATAAATCAAATATGCGTTAAGTACTCCGAGTACTGGGAGAACCGAGACCATATTGATTGAATATCAAGTAGATTGCCGTAGCATAATTATAAAAGAAAAATAAGGAATTCGTAGTGCCACACGCGTGCACGATTATTGTATACGGGAATGAAGGAATGGAGAAGACGAAGTTTGCGGATGGGTATACTAATTTATCTGTTAATACTGGGGTAACGGAGGACGCTCACAATTAGAGCTAGGATATCATTCGCACCAGCTTGAAGTTAAACATGCACACAGTTAGCTCGATTCAATTAAATTAAAGTCTGGCAAAGTTCCGGCCGAGGATATCTGGGGGGGGTCTTGATTAAAGGCTCTCCTCTCCCGGCAGCGCACTGGAGCCAATGAAATGTAATCAAAACCGACTAATTACCCATGAAAGGAATCCTAAGTTTCCTTTCGTTTTTAAGCTAGCGAGATGTATTACCACCACTCGGGCTGAAGGACGCGTAGCGCCAGCCGCCACCCGCCCGCCGCCCGCCAGCGCAGCGCACGGGACGTGGACGGGGTGAAATTACATTCCGACTACAGAATCTTTACAAACAAAACGATGACTTTATGGGGGCTTTATGAGGATTGAAGAGTGTGGAGTGAGGACATGGCTTTCCATGCCGAAGATTTTCGTAAAATAGAAAGCTACTGAATTGGCAAAATGTCTAGTAATAATCTGTTGCGAAAACTGTGGGAAAGG
This sequence comes from Limnephilus lunatus, assembly GCA_917563855.2. Classification (NCBI taxonomy): domain Eukaryota; kingdom Metazoa; phylum Arthropoda; class Insecta; order Trichoptera; family Limnephilidae; genus Limnephilus; species Limnephilus lunatus. The sequence goes on along the minus strand of OU830595.1, from coordinate 88,568,254 downwards.
GGATTTAAAATATGAATGCTTAAATTGTAATTTTTAAATAGGATTCCCATAAGAATCTAATTTGAAAATCAAAATCTATAATAGAGCCGTGCATTTTTAAGGATGAATCTTCTAATAAGATTTGGCGTTCCAGAACGAAGAGAACTTAGTGGGCCACGTAATGGCTTCCTAGAATACATTATTTGAATGGCGTGCTACTGGTTCCCGGAACTTGTAGCTACAAGTAGGTAGTGTAGGAGCGGGGTGTAAGGGAATACAAAGAAATGGGAACAAAGTGGAAATTACGGGGCGCATTAAAGACGAGTCGAACAAGGGTTGGGGTTATTCCAGGCTTCCTCAAAATAGGGATGCTTAAAGCTATTTACGGTATAAAAAGTGAACGTTATTAAAATACGGTACAAAATCATTCTTCATAAAGTTTCTACTAAAAATTTATACCGTACCTACGTATTTTCATACGACACATCAGCCACAAGAATACCCATTTAAAAATAGAAGAGATCCATTTGGCCAGATTGCGATATTCTCGCAGTGTGCCGAATGTGAATGTTTTCGCGAATATGTTCCAAGGGCGCCATTGAGATCCGCGATATCTCCGGCAAATTGCGGGGAGCACCTCGCGTGAAATAAGCCAGGCCGGTTGGCTCCGGAGGGCGGTGGGTGGTAGAGGGAGAGTGGGAGGAGGAAGGGGGACCTCCGGCGCTGGTGTTAATAAAGAATGATGGCATAATTTCCGCGCCAAGGCGAACATAAGGGGCGCAATCGAGTTTCCTGCGCGCGCCTTTCCGACCCTAACGGCTCACCACATTCCTAGTCTAGCAGCCATCAGCCAACAGCCAACAGCCAACCCACCTACCCGGTTGCGCTGGCCCTAATTGCCCCTACTGCACTGCACTCACTGCTCACGATAATCTGACCCCGGATCTTAACGCCGCTACCTACCTACCGATCTAGCTGGCGGAGAACTTGCGAATGTGGACCACCAAATTAATATGAAAACTTCAAATAACTACGATTACAGGCAATCGAGATAGCGGCGTTTATATATTTGATTCCTAATTGGCAGTAAAAACAAATTATTCGTATAATCACAAAAAAACGGAATCATCAAAAAGCTTCCAGTTAATCTGAAAAAGTAACAATAAAAAATAAAAGTAGGCGCATTTATAGTAGAGAATCTTAGCGAAGCTCCGTCGCTCTCATTTAACATTTCATCAAAAAGGCACAACCCGAGGCCACTCAAGTAAACTACTGTCGGAGGGTACTCGCTCCTAATGACCGCTTTGAGACCTGGAGATCTTCACGAGTAAATGAACGAAACGTTGTTTTCGCGAACAAAAAGTAATGTCATCGAGAAAAGTAGTTATTTTAAGAATGGCTCGGATGGATTCTAAGAAATTGCTGAAAGTTTTTACTTTTCTGATGAATTTCGCTAGAAAACATTTTTGCAGCACGTAGCTGAATTCAATTTAATCAAAAATTACACGATTGTTTTTACTCTGCGTGTTGTGTGCACTGTTGGGTGCATAATAAAAGTTTTTGAATATGAATTTATTATTTTTGATAAACACATGCCTAAAAATTAAAAAAATTTCGATACAAACTTTTGTATTGTACATACTTGTTTAGGTTTGTAATATATTTAAAAAAAATAACAATTTACGTTTGTGACGTTATTAGTCTTATTTAAATGCGCTTAGAGCACCCCGCAATAAGATTCGTGAAGATTTCACTCACAAAGCAGTTCCACAAAACGCTCATCGGATTAAGAAACGGATAAAGTGGAGCAATCACGAGAAAGATAGTGTTGTTTGAATTAGGTTGTCCTCTCTGGCTCCCAAAGCTCGACACTTAACGAACGATTACACAAGATTAAAGCATCACTTCACCAGCTCGCTAGTCGCTAGTGCAGGTAGATCGGTAGAGCTATAGAGCTACAGAGCTGAAGAACGGCAGAGCCAACGGTGGCTGGGGGTGCTTCAAACTCCGGGATAATTACACGGAGCAGGCGCTCTTTATCACTCAAGCCTTCAGATTTCTTCAGAGATTTCAAACTTGCACCCTTTTCAATTAATTTAATTGTTTTCTTAAATAATCTACGAATCTAAGATATTCACTGAGTTTGTTTGTTTTCTTAACTGACGAAAACAACGCGCCAACATGAATAATATTTGTTGTCAAATTTAAAATACGAATGAATAAATAAATAAAACATTATTTTTTGTGAAGAGCGCTGTGAGGATAAATGAATCATTCCATCTTTGATAAAAACACAATAAAAAACACAGTGTGCAAAACCCTCGCGGTAGTAGTGAAACTTGGAGAAAACTAAAGTAGACAAGAGTGGGGAGGCTACGAAGCACTGCACAAAGAGGAGACCGATAACTACGAAGCACCGCACAATTAGGAAACCAATTATACTATCAAATTCTCTCGCAGGCTAATGAGTTTGCCTCTTTTTAGTGTCGCCATTTTTCGTTTCATCGAATTTCAAATCACAACGGTGCAAAAGAAGTTTTCACTTCAAAAGATGTTTGTGTAATAAATTAAAAGGTCTAAACAGTAAATATTCTCACAATTATTTTTGCTCGAGAAGTGTTAAAAAGAAAAAAAATCACCCCTTTTGATAATTTGGAAACATAAATGGATGTTAGTATGAAAAAGTGATAACGTTAAATTTTAAAAATACTAAATTTTCCTGCGGGAAAAACCGTTGTGTGAATTCAGGGTATGAAGCCAATAAGTGACCCGAATTCGCGTGTAAAAATCATTCTCGAAGCTCACAAAGCAGACGACCCGTCACGCCCCCGACACCATAAATCCCATTTAACTTATTATAATATAGAATACCCGGAGGTCACGAGTAGGAAGGAAGAGAGGGTCGGTAGCTCCGTCACGGGAATCATGGGGAGTATTCTCCATAGCTCATAGCGCCTTTCCAGGACCGGGGACTGACCCGTCAATCACCCGGTCACCTTCAATTAGTTATTACCTCAAACACATAGTAGAATATCTGAGAATCCCCGAATAATTCAATTTGATTAAAAATACAAACGTAAATCTAGCAGGCATTTTAGAGGGAATAATAACCAGACAACTCAACCGGAAATACGTCATTTTTAAATAAAATTTTAGACGTAGAATTGACTTTTTTCTACAAAAAAGTATAAATCGATTTCGAAAGATTGTTCTTTTATCTAGTAGAGGTATGTTTTAAATTAAAAAAGTTTATTTTTAATATATGTAATAAGGTTATACCGTAGGTCGATGGCAGATTTGTTAAATTTTCAAACAATTTTTTGTATTATACAACACACACTTCAAATCATATAATCAGGCAGTAAAAAAAATCAATATATATTATCTAGGAAAGCTACTTTTCAGAATTTTAATTTTAGTTCAAATAAAAACTTTCAAAAAAGATCCGAGCACGTGTCTTGTGACGAAAATACTTCAATTTGTCTATTTTTTACGGTCATACAAACTAACATATTTCAGTTTTTTTACATTTTTATTTTGGTTAGACTTTATTAAAAAATTATAAATACTTATGATCAAAAAATAATTACAAAAAGTACATCATATTAATAGTTTTGCATCACACGTTTGAGCACTTTTGTATATAGGTATACAGGAAAGCAATTTTTTATTGAAATAAAACCGATATTGAGTTATTATTTAAAAATGCTAGAATAATTAAACTTCCTCATCGGGACCGCCCTGTACAGTTGCAAGGGTACAATCGCAAGACCGTATTTCGACGAAATTTGAATTCTCGGCCGCTGGTTAATCGCCCTTCAACAAATAAAAACGTTCTGTCACAAATCAAAATTTTCCTGGCCCGTAGAAACAAATATATCTGAGAGGTGTTCGCTTTAAAGGGTGGGGGATTTCGAATCCAGAATATGATAGGGCGATGTGATCAAATGTGATACACGATATATTCCGTATTCAGATTTTATTCAGCCTCTGTGCGGCGTGTCGGTAGTCGGTACGTATGGTCCTAATGTGCTGCCGCCGCCGGATGCTGGGGTTGGAAGTGACACGGGGAACCTCAATCTCCATGTATTAAGGTTTCAAAAGAAATCAGATGTGACAACATATATTTCGAGTTTGTGTATTTTTGTGATTCAAATTGATTTATGCAATAAAGTAAAGGTATCGTGTCCCACGGCACGGCGGGAGATCTTTAAACTTGATACAATCTTTGAAACCTTTCGATCACGCATGACGAAATTCTTCGGGCAAAAGACGACATCTTTTCGACATCGGGCACGCAGTTAAATATTCTTTTTTAGAGTTCTAAAATAACTTCGCAAAGTCTCTCACACTGGCGGAAAAGCTTCCGATTTTCAGAATTAATATTTCTACGCGAAAAACTAAAATACACCGGATTTCAAACCTGTTGTAGGAACCTACTCAATTTTACGCTTAAAAACCGTATAAAAAGCAGAATTTTGATAGGTTCGAGAATATTAATAAGCCGATATTAACTTTTTCTGAAGCCAGCAAGTAACTTAGTACGCATATTTCGATAACGCAGCCCGCGAACGACGGGGAAGATTTTTTAATAAAAAGAAAAATAGAAAAAAAGAAAAACTCGTTCCGGAATCTATCCTTTATGGTCTGGTCTCTTTGGTCAGAAGCTGGACAGTGGACAGATGCTTTCCTGCCGCTGCCCGCTGCCTGTAATGGCTCAATAACATGTCTGTGGCATACACATACACACTACAGTTACACTATGGCATGTATACTAAACGTATAAGGGTAGTTCGTAGCATGTCCTTAATGGACCAATGTAAGTACAAAGAGTATTGAAGCCAGCTTTTGCCTCGTTTGTAGCATTCTGTGTATTTGTTAAAAATACAACGGGAATTCAATTATATAATTATTTACCAATAGTTTCAAGAATGGTTGAACAAATAACATTTATAAAATATCGAACATCTGCGCGTCTGCACACAACCGCTAATATATTTTCAATGTTTTTAAGAAAACCGACTGCTTGAATGCTCCGAAAGAAATTTTGTTAAACAAATTATTTCCGAATCAACACAAGGAAAGGAAACCACAAAACGTGACGATAAATTATGCAAATAAGATTCGCCGAAAAACGAAATCCCAACTTAACGGCGCCCTCAAAAATGTGGGTTCAGAAAAAGTTGATTAAATTCCAAAAGTATCCCTACCGTCTTCCGGTCCTGTGGGACGCGGCTGCGGGACGCTCCTGCGGGCCGGGGCCGAGAGGGTGGCCAAAGCGGCTAAGATTGCGCAAACACGCTGAATAATTAACAGGGAGGCTGGAGGATGCAGGTGGCGCGGAGGCCACCCTACCGCCACCACCAGGCTGGGAATGGTCAGCGGAGCGACAGAAAGACTCGGTGTGCATATCTGAGAAGGTACTTAATAGAGAATTCACAAATGTTTTCCTTTTACAACCCTAATAACTAAGCGGAAATTAAGGCAAGACCTTGTTACAACGTGTAAAGGATATGCGAATCTATGAATAAAAGACTAAAGAAAAATATTCGCGATCCTACATATTCACACTGCCAACAAAGGCTTGTTCAACATCCACAAAATATTGGGTGAAATTTCCCCATTTTCTTAGCGACCCTTTGCTTGTATTATATAAAATCCGATCCTACCTCAGTCACCCAAAATATTATGCGACATCTTATACAAGCGAGATTAAGGAGTAAAATTATGATGACATTCGTTGTGGAAGACACCATTTGTCGGGTCTAGTAAGTCTTCGTGGAAGAATAAACAGTTGAGTTGGAACTTAGTAAAATAAATAGTTAAATTATTACCACGGGAAGGGTAAAGAGTGGTTTATAAAGAGCAAGTAGTGAAAAATAACATAAACCTTTCAGAATTTGGCGTATTTTTCAGATGGTTAAAAAATTTCCACTTTACAAAAAATGCAAATAAATGGAATATTTATGAACATATTTCAAAACTAAAAACTGTTTTTGAAAGGCGATATAATATGTTTTTTTTTATTGGTGCCCTTTTTTACTCATTTAAAGTACGCTCTAGCGTGTTTAAATCGCACTTTATGGAACGCGCGTTTTTTAAAGTTACCATGGCAACATCAACAAATCAACAAAATGTGAAGTCTAATGTCAACTTTTAACTATAAATCTGACAGGAATATTTTAAACGTCAAATGTGACAGATTGCAAATTAATGTTTGTGTTTTTCATTTCCATGACAACAAGATATTGTGATGTTACATCACGAATTCATTAAATAGTTTTATTTCAAAATTTTTAATAATAATATCAATATTTATGTTTTCAAAGTGTACCAATAAAAAAAAATAGCGTAAAATATTCGTGGATAACTGGTCTTTAAAACACTTGCTTTATTTCGAGCACTCGGCTACGCCGTCGTGCTCGAAAAATCGCGCGTGTTTTAAAGACCTGTTTATCCACTTATATTTTAATATACTATTTAAATTTTGTAATTCAGAATAAATACAATTTTTGAAATACAAAAATTTTGTATGCAAAAATAAAAAGTTATAAAAATGGCTCACCTCACTTTTTTCTAACTAAAATTACTGCTAACAAAAAATAAATAAAAACGCAAACATTTTTTATTAGACGCTAGTATGCTAAATTTTTTGTCTTTTATATAAAAATAAATAATAAAAAATTCTCAAATTTTCAATTTTTTTTTTCAAATTGCGATTCAAAACTTTGGTTTCATAAAGGTGTACATTTTACTTTTTCGGTGGTTATTTTTACTTTATACTATAAAGCGTGATATTTTGCCTTTCTAACACCGTTTAGCTCATATTTCTCACTCTGATAGTAAGAGAGTTACAGCAATTTACATGAGACGTATGTGAGCTGGGACAAATATGGTGTCCTGCCATTCCAAGAGTTAAGTGAAAAAAGCAGCCAGTTAGCTATGGGTAAAGCTTTCAGGATATATAAAAATTTCGTTTGAAAAATAGATGAGAACATCAGAGATATTTGAAGGCAGCGTGTGGAATGCTATCCGATAAGATTATCAGAGTGTTTATACTTAGGAGGAAAAGATGAAAACATCCCGATTGAAATACTCGTCTCCCGACTATCGGCTGTGGAGGATTGGATGATGCACTCAGAGCAAACAATGGGCGGCGGTGGTCAGCGATAGGGCGGCGGGTGGGCGGCGGACAGGCGGCCGGAGAGGGGAGAGATTAACCCGGCTGATTGGCGCCGACCATTCTTCATACAATGTCGGTTTACGGAGGATCGATTACATGTACTTCTGTTAAGGTTGCGATCACTCGACTGTTACAGTACAGATACAATTCTACCAACATTAAACGTACAACTGACAGCGTATCACTTTAATCTATGCTTGCAAAAATATATTGGTATTAAATTACCTGATTGATATCACAGTTGTAGGTACACTATACGGATTCTATTGAATTGGTTCTCACCTGTAACAAAAGGAAACAACACATTAGTTGACCGTATTATAAGAATTAGAGATGTATAATGCATAAATCTATATATATAAAAAATCTAGTATCACGGTGTTTGTGGTCGCACTACTCCGAAACGGCTCGACCGATTGTTATGATTTTTTTTAATGTATATCTGGAAGGTATGAGAAAAGGTCGTAAAGTATATTTCATACCGCTAGATGATTAGGGTGTCCCTATCCAGAATTTTTTTTGTTTGTTTTTTTTTTTATTTGGCATCAAAAAATCCCTATAACCCCAAATTTTCACCCACCTATTCCCACCCTCCAATTTTTTAATCGCGATTTTAGTATTTTTGTATGAACAAATATAACCGTCGTTCGTATTTCAAACAAAACTAAATTATTTATGTTGTTGAATGACAGATGGCGCTACGTCCGCCTCATCGAACTTTCATCCACACATGCGCAAGTCATTCACGAGAAGCGTCGCGTCGTTTTAACATTTCATTCGGCATTTGGTATTTAGGTATTTATTTACGGACGAATAGTACATTAACAATATAACAATAACACGAATAAAAAAAGAGAGATGACAATCGAAGGAGGTACATATATATGAAGAGCATTGACAAAATACATATAATATAAAAGTAAATTTTATTTATTTATAATTATTTATAATGTATTACAAAAACATGGTAAGTAACACATTATTCCCAATGAGTTAAGAAAAAAAACTCATTACGGGAAGGATATATACATATAAGTACATAAGTTATATAAAAGTACATAAGTAGCTTGAAGATGGATTTAAAAGACTTGCCGAAAGTCATTTAGGCATACACCAAAAAATTCAGTGCTTTGATTTGCGTTGCCAAGTCTCGATATTCTGGATAAAGGAGAATGTATCCATAATTAGTAGAATGTTGATTGAGGAACAGCAATTCATTATTTCGGAGTCTAGGAGAAGGGATGTTGAACTGGATGAGTATATGTCACAACGTAGTGCGTGCAAAATTTTGTAAGATTTATTTTAATTTATCTATTTGTGTGCGTGTATTACAGTCAGCAATGCCAGCAAGACGCAAGGGGGCTTATTTGGTCACACACTTACAATACATTCGTTATTTTTTATTTAACAATCAAAATATTCACTAGAAATAGTTTATATGGCAGAACAACTTTTCCGGGTCAGCTAGTATATTATAATAATTACAAAAATATGGTATCCAATTCCCGGTTATGAATTATTTGATTCCGAAGAGCCAGAAGGATATTAGAGGGGTTAAACCTAAAGTGTTCAGGCACGCACTCGGACGGAGGCCTTAAATAGCGCCTATTATTCAAATCCAATGGCGGGGCAGACTGAGTGACATTTGGGCGAGAGGGGCGGCGGGCGGGAGGGAGGGGCTGGAGAGGGATGACATTTGATATCTGTCCGGGCGGATACAATCGATAGCTCGGGGTGGGGGTGCATTATGGGGATCGAACGAGAGATAAGGGCGAAATGAAGACAAGCCATTTGTTATTGTTAGAGCGAGCTTCAGGCTTCAGGCTCGCTGATGGCCGACGAAAAGGTTACAGTGCGAGGCTTTGGAAAGGGTTGCCAAATATTCCGGGGTGGGGTCTTATTCGGATTACTGTTCAATTCGGTGGTTAAACGGGTTTTCTTGGATAGGATGTCATCATGCACAAAACACATAATTCGTCGTAATATGTGTGAGGTTTGTTCGAATCTTGGCGGCTTCCCACCACTTTCTCTCCTTAAAAAGACCCTCCACACAGCATCCCCAAAGATGACATAGGCCCTGAGGGAAATTATTTTCCTCAGGGCGTCCTGTGTGGAAGTAATGTAAAAAAATAAAATAAACTTGTACAATATATAATTTTTAATTAAATGAAGACAATGTTAACGAAACTCAATCGAAAATCTGGAGACAGAAGAATCAGAAAAATAATGGCATCTAAGAAGGGGCTCGGGTTCGAGTCTCAGAGGTGCCAATATATTTTTCTGATTCTTCTGTCTCCAGATTTTCGATTGAGTTTCGCTAATATTGTCTTCATTTAACTAAATATTATAATTTGAGGTTTTAGTGATAAACCGAAAAAAAAACAATATATTTTAGGCATGTGTTGAGATCTGATGTAGGAAACATACTGCTACATATATTTATTATTTTTAAACGTTGGAACGGTTCAAAGGTCAGATTGCGAAGTTGACTCCACCATAAATGCGAATCACTAAAAGTTAACCGTTAAATTGCGACGCTTTTCCAATTCCGGCGATACGACACTAAACCAGTTCAAAACGTTTTTGAATTTGGCATGGTAGAGTGCTGGGATAATTTCAGACTGATTAGACAATCGCCAAATATTAATCTCATTGCATAAAATATAAGTGGTGATATTATAACGGTAGTGTTGTGATGTTGTGGTGTTGCTGGGTGCCGAGTGAGGGTGTGGTGCCGAATGTATCGCATGACGGCCTTACAATAAACTCGGTACTGATAACAGCGGGTAGGGCGTAATGTTGTGAAACTCTATGCGCTAATTATAGCGAAAATTCGTGAGGGACCCATCACTGGCCTCGTTCCGGGGAACCTGACCTGGGGTTGTCAAGGGGCGGTGGAGGCGGCCGGGCGGGGGTGGTTAGCTCATTCTGTGTAATGACCCAACCCGCAAGCCCAAAGGGTACATTGTCACACGCAATCTTTATATTAACAATCGATATAAAAACTGCCTGTCCTGCCCTCCTACACATCAAAGCCAGATTGTATTACGACAAACTTATAACCCTTCAACTGATTCAACAAACTTAAAAATACAGCTCAATAAAATAATATCGTTACACGGTTGTAAATTCAGTCGGTGTCGAATTGTGGTTGTAATGACGCCATTACAGAATTGACAAAGGAAGGGCTACAAAAAGGCGATGGCGGCGATATTAATGTGACGCGGGAGTAATTAGAGGTCCCGGGCCGCCCATAAAACTGATATACGGGAGCAGATTTCAAGTTTCATAAGGCGGCGCGAGCACCTGCGGCTGGCGGAGAAACTAATTCTCTCCGGGGAAACAAGACACTATTATTTAAGGGGCTCGGGAATTCTCCCATAGCTTAGGAGCCGAGAGCCGGGACCACCGCCAGCCACCATCTTCCCTGCGCCGGGAAGATACCGAGACACGAGTCTGTGTACTATGGTGCCCACTTCTCGCTAAACATAGCAGACCAGACTAACAAACAAACAAAGAGGGTATCTTGCTTGGGATAGGGAGTCAACAAAACCGACTCGGTTAAGAGTTAAGAGTCGAGAATAAATTGCAAACAACATCATAACTGACTGATCATAATTACGTATGAGTTATTTGTTAATAAAATAATGAAAGCGTGTGTAAGTATTTATTACACGAATACACAACCCCATTACCATTGTTTTCCACGGCAAGCGCTGTCAAGAACTAAACAGCACAATTAACCCCAATCGCACGTGGCACGAAAAAATAACTGCGCTTTTTGTGTCAAGTGCGAAAGTGGTGGGCGTGTGACTCCGCCGCCGAGGGGTGCCAAGAATAACAAGGATACATCATTACCACGTGAGAGAGGGAGGGGACGGGGGCACTCGAGAGCCTTTTTGTTTCTAACACACTCCAGTGGAGTGCAGCACCACGCCCGCCCAGGGGAACTTGGCGGCTTCTTTACACCTTACAATTTACACCGCTAAAACACTGCGCTTGGTGTTTGCCTTCGTTATCACGAGCCGGAGCAAAACACACCGAGACAAGAATCAATTTGTAAACCAGTATGCAATAAGGTTATCTATCACGAATACAACACTAATTATAATTATCGCTGTTAACGTTTCCATTTGTTCACCTGTGTTTGGTGCCTTAGCATATTTTCAATTAAAAATAATAGGCTTGATAAAAGACAATCAACTGACAAATTAAGCAGCTAACGGTTGTGTTGATTCATGCGATCCTCTACAGCTTTTAACAAATTAAAAATACGACGTGAAATGAAAATTATTGCTTCCATCGTCGATGACTTTCGCAATTAACAAATACTACCCCAGCTTTATTTTCGGGGTGTGCTACCTAATGATCTCAAATTGAATTAATTGACGGATTATTTTTTGTACAGAAATTTCAAAGATATCTTTCAGTTCACCGCTTTGGACAAATTAGATACCTATAAGAATCCTTTCGGAACTGATCGATAATTATTATTAGACAACTCCATTATGGCTTGACATTTCCGTCGAATCGGATATAGATACCAAATTGAAGAAATGCGTAAAAGTTTAATACTTTTGGCTATGACGCAAAGGAAAAAAAATTAAACATTAAATTTATTAGAAACACGTACACGTGTGTGAAACGGTGACCGGATAACTTGAAAAGTCATTAATTAAAAGTGATGAAAAAAATGGTTAAATAGGTTCCGTTAGGTTAGATTATGGGCTATTTTTCAATTTTTTTTCATAAATTTTAATGACTTTTCAAAGGGGTGTTGAAGTTCTATGATTCTGAGTTGTCGTGGAACCGTGTGAAATCACAAAATGCCAACAGAGATTCTAAGTTCGATAGAAATTGAAACGCCGCGCCGTGTTGGACTGGCTTAATCAAATCTATATATAAAAGAATCCCAGTTTCCCTTGGTCATCATAACTTCAGAATGAGTTTACCTATTTCATTCATTTTTTTTTCAAGTTTTCTAATACTTTGTAGAAGGTTCTTACGGAACGAAAAATGAAGAAAATTGAATAATTTCAGAAAACTTAATGACCATTTTAACTTCGCACGTTTGACAGTTCGCGCCTTTGATGAAATTTAATTTAGCAGGCAGCTGTTTTTTTTAATTAAAAGAATTGTCTATGGATTTTTAAAATTATAGATATTTTAAACAGGTACCTATGTAAGGTACCATATTTGATTGATTGTTCTTATAATATACAAAAATGAATATTTGTAATATACGAAAAATGAAAATTTGAAATAAAAAAATTTAATATGTGGCACGCGAGCTGTTAGAAAAATTAATGTACTGGGACTGAATATATGGAACGCGGGAGGGAGGTTTGCGGAACAGTACAGCGGGAGAGGGGAGAGGGTGGGCGGGAAAGGTGGAAGGGGGACGCGGGAGGGGAACGGGGACGCACGGGAAAGGACATGTAGGGAGAAACAATTTATTTCTTTGAATATGGCATTGCAACGTATGCCGGGAACCAGCTAGGGTATTAATAATTATAGAACACAGGGAGGATCATTAAAATAACGAAATAGATTTTTCTTTGACCATGATTCAAGACCATGTCACATGGAGTGTGAAGCAATTAATCACTTAGACTTAAATGTGTTGGAGGGGTCGGTGCATGACTCTGCAGAAGCAGCCGAAACTGGGACGAGTGTCAACTCGACACCCAGAAGAGGAAAACGCAAATTGCTCCACTCCATTAGCCATTAATAAGTTAGATACTCGTACAACCGTAGAGACAATGCTAACTTTTTGCGTTAGGTAAATTTTGTGATATATTTAAGTTTGGTAACAAGAACATATTGTGGACAGTCAAGGAGCTGAAACTTCTGTAAAAGTAGATAGTGCATTGGTGCAAATACGCACCCTAGAATAAATGAAGCAATAGCTCGCATCTCTAGATACTCGTAATAATGATAGAACCATGAACTACGCGGTTTTACAGATTTCTTTGTATTTATTCGATACTTATTTGAACCGCAAAAGTCCGGCGTTATTTCTCAGACAAAAATAACAAAACAAAAAAATAGTTTTGTGACTGTTTCAAACATAGACACAAGTAAAAACTAATTTTCCGAGCAGTGCTCAAGCAGGAAAATTAGATTAATATTTGAAAGCAAATTTCCCTGAAATCTAGACAATTATTATTGATAAAATTTGATTCGTTCGTCAGAAAGGGTTGCGTTTCAGTCTGATTGAATGCGGCGCCACTGATGGAAAATGGTTTCTGGGAAGTACTAGTTAGGGAGGCAAAGGGAGGGTTGGCGGGAAACGTAGCGTGCACCACGTGACAGACACCGTGGCGGCTACCCCGCCGACCAAGTCCCATAAAATAAATTCCTCACGTTACATAAATATTCATTAACGTAAAAAGAACCGATTTACAGCAGAGATAAAGTAATTATTTTCTCCATTTTAAAAACCGCTACGCCATTTGAGAATCTTTCTAAACTTGCAACGTTTGAACATCTTAAGGCGATCCACTAGTACAGGAAAAAATCGAAATCGGAATTCACGCCCTTTTATGGGAGGAGTTTAAAAATACTTGAGAAAAAGCTTTTGGAAAGGTTGGAAAAGATATTTGAGATTTTTTTTTACATGTTGATTTTGTAAAGGCCTGTAAAAAACATTAATTCCTTTTTTATGCATTGTTTATTGCAATAAAACGGAATTTTTAAATTGATTTCACGAAAATAAGCGGCGCGGAGCATAACACGACCGCTCTCCGCTCCGTTCGGAGGAGTAATGACGGAAGACAGGGGGGCGGCTGCCAGTCGTTCTTCGGTGGACGGTATAAGGTTCACTTTGATATAGCAAATTCGTCAACTGCCGTATTGTCGCCGTGATGTCAAAAATACCAACGCGAAAATGCATATTATATTTTATTTTGTGAGGTTCGGGCGTAAATATCATTTTTTTTTCGCGATAATTATATAAGAAACTGAATTTGCCACATAATGCAATAAAACCATATCCGAAAAAGTGTTTATAAGTAGGAGAGTTTTCAGTTAAAAATGTTTTTTATAGACCTAATACTTTATTTTTTTCTAAGCTTATTAAAAGACTTATTAAAAAAAATGACCGATATTTTTAAGGGCCAAAGTATGTTCTACACGTAGTATTTAATTGAAGCATCTATAATACTTCTAAGCGGTCAAATTTTCAAAACTAAAACATAAGATTTTGTATGATTTTGCATTATTTAGTATGGCTTCATCTTAAATTGATAGTTCAACATATAATCTATTAGCTCGAGTGGTAGATGATTATTAACTGTCGTCAGGCTGTCTAGGGAGCAGCATTACACACACAAACATGCGCTTTTATTTACAAATAATGTTCGCTGATTTGCATCGAATTCAATAAGATGTACGGTTAGACGATGATCTACGGATTTAACGTTCGAGAAGCAAGATTGCGGGATTGTTAAAAAAAAGTGATTTAGTTAATGTGAATATTTCAAGCGCTGCCATATTGGGTATAGTGGTGTTCATAGTACAGTTTAATGAACACCACTCATAATTATTTTCAGACCGGTTAGACTTAAAATCTTGAGTGTATACATATCAGAAATTGGATATTCTCGAAAGGTGAAAAGTACCTGAGCATTAACTGGGGTTCTTTTGGATGTTTTGGTTAGAGAAACTTTTATTTGTAAGTTAAGTGGAATCCCAGGGCGATAACAGGGTGAGACGAGTACACGGAGAACAGGAGTACAGGAGTGCTTGGCACGCACCCGGAATTATCATCACAAGGGAGGCCTTTCTCCGCCATCCTGTTCAAAACTCTCCAGGGGCTATATTCTACAATCCTATTTTCCTTATTCGTCTTCTCTTTCTACATAGTCTAAACTTAAACTAGTTAGGTGTTCACGGTATCTTTTATTTTTATATTAACTCCACAGGAGGCCCTGAAGAAAATGGTTTCTCTCAGGGCCTAAGCCGTCTTTAGGGAAGCTGTGCGTGTGGGTCTTTTTGTGGAAAGGAAGAAGTAAACCCGGGGCTTGAAGAGGCCCTTTTTGTAGGAGAGAGAAAACACAGAGGCCGGCAAATCGTTCTACAGCCAAGCAGTTAAACTCAAGAACGAGTCGTAGAAAAGACCCACCAAATATCAACCGTGCACAAATGTTGACCGCGCGTTTGGCGTATTTTTTACTGTGCACCGGTGCCGAAGGAATCAATGACGCTAGTTTCTTGGAGCATCATCTCCATTGAAATGCCGGCAGTACAAGGACAGTATTTAGTGCTATAAAGCTTTCAATCCGTTTGTTATGATAGGAGAATCTACCAAACGGACCGCCCGTTTCTGCACAGAGTCGTCGAGGGTTTGTTCAGGTATCTTGGGGCTCCGGACCAGAGGTGGTTGCGTATAACTCTTTCACATTCGCAACAAAAGCATTGGTGGAAATACGAATTACCCTCGCTATGTGTAGGCTGATAGTATCATTAATAGTAACAACCTCTGGGGAGCTCAAGCGCTATTATGATGGTCGCGCGGTGCGGCTACCACACGGGTGAAGGTAATCCTGTTTACCTTCGTTGCCTTTGCGTCTCGTTCTACTACTTACACTTACTCTAGACACAAGCGGAAATACACCATTTTTAAATTAAATTCTAGAAGAATCGACTGTTTTCAACAAAAAATATTAAATTTTTAAATTTGTATAGAAAATAAATTTATATTTAAAAAAAAATATAAATTGATTTTGAAAGATTGTTATTTTATCTACTAAAGTTATGCTTTAAATTTTGAAAAAATCTGATCATTTTTATTATGATAAGGTTAGTCGTTTGCAGATTTGGTAATTTTTTAAACGAAATGTTGTATTGTACACTATATATATATTTTTCTTCTAAATAATCCATGTACAATAACCATTAAAATGTAAAAAAAAAACTAACTTTCTATTACAACACATAAATACCTGTACTTGTCACACTGAATCATAAACACGTAAACACCTCAGCACAGCTTCTCCTTGTGAGGTGTTTACGAAACATACAACATTATCAACCAACAGTTTCACCTTCTCAAACCTACCTTACACCCAACATAATAAAACGTAATATTAATATGTAAAAATGTTTTCAAAATATTAAAAATAAGGTAAAAACTGTTTTAATATATAGAAATAAATAAATAAATAAAACACTCGTATAGTGCAACATATATTTCAAATCATATTATCATACAGTAAAATAAATCAATAAATTATTCAAGAAAGTTACTTTTCAAATTTTTAATTTTATTCAAATAAATTCGTTTAAAAAATCCAATTACGTGTTTTGTGACGAAAATACTTCAGTTTGTCTATTTATTTACGGCCTTACAAATTAAAATATTTAGGACTTTTTTTAAACACTTATCTCGCTTAGACATTATTGAGAAATTATACTTAAATTATAAAATATACTTAGGTAATTACAAGAAGTACATAATTTAAAAAAATTGTATTCACGATTTTGAGCATTTTTATTGTTAACTTGAATGTAGTTATATATAAAAGCACAGTTCGCGAAATGCCGGTGCGAAGAAAAATCAATCTTTCTCATCGGAACCGCTCTATACAAGTTAAAACCTCATGTTAAAGTTGAAACCTCATGCCTCGAAGGCTTAGCAACAGATAGTATACAGAATCCGCCAATAAGTGAAGTCAAGAGAAATAGTATTATAGCACCAATTCAATCGTGTTCTTTTCTTAAAATATTGCAAGTTTATTTAATTTACTTTTACTTTTGTTGATATTTGAAGCTCAGTTAGTTCATAGCGTAAAGGCTTTGCCTTCCCAACTAGCAACTACGGCAGCAGCATAAATCACTTATGATATTGATTAATATTTTCCAGCAGAGTGAAGTTCCCCTATCCCACATAAGGAGAACTGCACAGTGCACGGTGCACGGTGCATACTGCATTCAGTTGGTGGGGTGTAATCAACAAGCTCGAGAGAACAAGAGACCTCAGAGGTCAACTGCATCCACCCGACAGAGATTTATTGCAATTTAAAAATCAGTACGAATCCCAAATGCACGAATGCGAGTTGCCAGTAAGTTATACTGCTAACTGTAAAATATCGTAATAAATAAAATCATTCGCTATTAAAAGAACTTTGATCAAGAAGTAAATTTAGAGGGCGGGGGAAATATACGTAGTAAAGTCACTGGAGAAAACACTGTGCAACCGCGGTAAGTAGCCTTATACGGATAAGCATGGGCGCCCCGACGGCGCGTGGCGGCGTCGTACCCTCCCCATACTGGCGGGGAGACGCCCGGCGCCCGGCATCCGACACCCGCACCCGCAGTACCCGCACCCGGCAGTCCTGGCACGTCTTATCGGGCGCCGCATCTGCTTTGTCAACATACTCGTTACTTTACACTGCCTCTCTCCACGCCACGGATAATCTCATACACTGTACTTTATGGCGAATTAAATAACAGATTTCCATTTCCATGCTCACTTTTACCATGATTATTTTTAACAGAGAAATTCAAATTAGTAAAAATATTAAGGGGGTATTCTAGACATTTTTTTTCATATTTCAATAGTTCAGATATTAAAAAATAACTGCTCAAAAGGTTTTTTCAAAATTCGAATTATTTTAAAAGTTACAGCCATTTTAGTTCGACCGGTTTAGACGGAATCTAACTAGAATCTAAATAGAGCAAAACTTTAAGCGCGTTTTAATCGAAACTACTTTTTTCGAAACCAAATGTCAAGTTCTAATAGACCAATTTTCTTGAAAATTGGCATGTATATTCTTTATATATCCTTCTATGGTAGGAACCAAAAAAAGATTTTTTTTTTTAATTTTTACTATTTTTAAAAATTCGGAAAAGGTAAAAAAAACTGAAAAACATATTTTTTTTTGATTAGCCGCCATTTTGCGAGAAATTTTTATTTTTGTTTCTACCATAATAACATTTTTTGTACTGATAAAGAATCTACAATTTTTTTTATTTTTCAGATGACCAGAAGGATTGAATCGTGATAAGATGGACATGCTTTTTTTCACTCTACCACAACAGCGTGTAACTTCGTGAAATATATAAAGATATATATTTTTTTGAATTTTTTTTGTGTATTTTTAAAAATATAACTAAAAAAATTATGTATAATTAAAAAAACGCCCGAAACTCGGCATTCTAGACTAGAACACCCCCTTAAGTAACTGTATACATTTGGCGCGAAGTTAACAATGATAAGTTGGCAGGTACGTAGCTGAAATTACGAAAACAAAACGCCTTCGGGAATTTTCAAGAAGAATGGTGTTCCTTGAATATTAATTACTATCATTTCTGTTTACCTCTTTTCCCTTGAAGGTTTGAAAAATTAGCGCCGACAAAAGAGTGAAGACAGATGGCGGTCATAGCTGCTGATGAAATGGGGGAGCGGAGAAGCCTCGCCCGGGCGCTAATTAATGGACGGCGGAGCTGAAGGGGTCGGTAGGTGGCGCGGGCTGCCGCTGCCCACTGACCAACAAACAAACAAATTAACTAACACCTGCAAGTCGACTAATTTAAGGCCACTCTCGCAAAATGCAAAGCGACTCTATTGATTGAACTTATTCATTCAGTATTCATCAGTCCAAAACTCCAGTTTAGCTTCGCGCTCTTTCGTATGTCGGTTTTAATGTACCTATTCGTCAATAGCGGATGCAATAATACTAGCTGAAAGTCGTAAATGTTCTAAATCAAATATGAGTTAATTTAATATTAATATTTCAGCTTATCCTCGACGTGCTTTTGGCTTGTCGTATTAATATAATATCATTGTGCATTTATGCAATATTCATATATACGTCATTTTGCCTAATACCTAATGTAACCTATAAATTTCTGTATCAAATGTACAATATATAATAAATAATGATTTAACCGTGAAGTTTGTCCTTATCCTACGGATCTACCGTGGACTATCACCAACCCGTCCCATTATCTTGTCTATAGTAATACTAACACTTACAAAAACGTAAGCAGGGGCACTGGAGGTCTAGATTCGTTCAAAATTATTTTTTTATTTATTTATTTATTTTATTTAGTAAAAGATTATAAGAGCGGGTAAGTGGTGGATAACCTCTAATATCCTACGGACAGCTCGTGATAATTTATTGACAAGTAAAATGTCACCACACGAGGAGGAGTCGAAGGCCTTTGTAATCTCTCGGCCGCAGTGAGATTTGTGAAGATGCGGCGTTCTAGGTCCAGAACCCTGATTGCCTCACCGAGCCTTAATCCCATAAAGTATTTATTCACATAAAAACAGACATACACCCTCACACCACATAATGCAGGACTTCATATACGGTTGTCACTGATGGCCGTTCAGTTTCATGTTGACTGCCGGATCTTTTCATGGTTTCCTTATTTCCGAAGGCAAATGCGGAAGAACTCCAAACAAAAAGGACATGACCGCTTCCCTCCTACTCCCAACATAACACAAACACACACGTATGTATATATAGCCACCGGCTGCTGGAGCCGATGATTGCTGATGTCGAAGCAAGGCAAAACATGCAATTTTAGAAGGCTTTTTAGATAACAATTTTTCCCTACCGATGAAACACAAGACCTCTAATTCTATAATAGCCAGGTAATATTTTGAATACCCACATGAGGTAAAAATTGCGAGACGCAAATGACGCCATTCTATTTATATAAAGAACAGTACTTCACCTCTTCCAAGACATAAGAATCTAGAAAATGAAGAAAAAAAAAAAATAATAATTAACCGAGACTTACCGCCACACAAGAAGAAAAAAAATAACACGATACGAATGATAAATACACCAGAATGCATTATCTATTTCTGGAACAAACCGAAATGATAAAAGATCCTTGTAGCACATTTGTTCAGCTTGCCGCATAAAAAAGAAACAATCCTGTCAACCGTTCACAAGTGAATTGAAACAATCCGCCAACAGTGTTCCGCCCGCGGCCTCCAGCCACTCTGGAAGTCTGCTAGGGGCAGGAACAAGTAGGAGCACTACACGTCTCCGGAACACAGACATTTACCTATCTCTGCATCTGTGTCAATACTCACTAGGGAACTTATTATTATTTGTACATGGCCGCATAATTATTTACTAAGTTGAGGGCTATCCCTGTTTCCTAACAAATCAAGAACGTTTCCATGTTTATGAAAATTTTTGTTGAGAAATTTCGTCAGTACTCTTCGCCCTCTGAAATAATTAAGAACCCAGCATTCAAATACATAAACGCCATTATAAAATGGCTTATGTAGCGCCGTATATTCAAATTTTGCGAGACAGTTTGGTCCACGAGTGCACATGGATAATAAAGCATCACACATGCAGAATGACACTTATACAAATGAGTTTCTCATGCTTGGCGAATGGTCCAAGTATGCACATGGCGTGGGATGATGTCAGCCCGAATTAATAATAATACTTCTCCTGGCCAGCAGCGAGCCCATAACTCATACAGTTGCTTCACCGGCCGCGTCCGTCACTTCTCCAAATCATCTACTTCTCCGCGACACGCCCGCGGCAAATGCTTAAAAGACATAAAAAAACAATTTGGGTGTATTTACGAGCGTAATCCGCTGGTTTACTAAAATATCTCAGAAACACTTATTGCTCTTAATAAGAGCGTGAATATTGAATAATGAGGCACATTGCGAGGTCGCTCGTTTCCGCGTACATAAACGTGGTAAGTACTCAAAAGATTGGAGTTTGTCTGCGTGTTATGCAACAACTAACTCTAACGGGAAGTGTAAACGTGACAAGACAAATCCACGACTAGAATGTATATTGACATTAACCATTACGAGATGAATGCTCGCTGTAACGAGATATGACTGAAATAAGTGCCGCACGCGAGGTTGGATAGTTCCGAACAATTAGTTTCCATCTGGGCTGGAGACTAAAAAAAACAACGCCAATCCAAACATCTTAGCACAAAAATATTTATGCGGATATATCGGACAGGTTTTGTTTGACAAGTGGTGTGAGGCGTGAATGATCGAGCAGGGAGAGAAGCACATGGCGAAGCGGAGCCTTATAAGGAGGCGAACGGGATTACAATATCGCTGATTGCGATACTCCGGTGCGAGATGGTTCTCTATAAGGGCATGCGCACGCCAAGTCCCACGTCGAATTTCAGACAATCGAAAATACAATGCAAACTCATTCGAGACATGATCGACTTCCTTAACAAATTTAATAGACCTATACTTTCCAATTGCGAGAGCTGATTCAATGAATAATTTAAAGGGTCAGAGTGCCACACGTATCAAACCAAAACCTTCCCATGTAAATGACTAGAGAGGCGCTAGATGGCAGATGAATGGGCACTTTATTCGAATTCATACGTTTGGATTTTGTTTGGTGATTTTACCAATCAATGCAAAAAGTTAAGCTTGATAAAAATCGGCGGGCAAAGTATAATTTTATTTCTTGTGTGAGCATACATAATATTCTATTTTCAGTACACGTAATTAATTTACGCTGCCGTAGTTGCCCAAGCTGTTGATTGGGGTTCGACTCTCAGCCGTGGCATTGTTTTAAATTTTTAAATTAAATTATTTTTTTTTGCTTTAACATTTTAAAAGTTTTTATTTGATATCCCGCGAATTTTGAGGGGAAAAGCGCTAGTACATAATCACAATAGGTGGGAATTTTTGAAAACGATTTATAAAATAGATGCAAATGTGCGTATAACTACAAACAAATGTACCCTCATTCCGAACAATATACATTTGAAACTCCGTAAAGTTGATACGAGTGTCAGCAGAAAGTAGAAAGAGCTTTCTTTGTGTTGAGTGAAGGGGGATTTCAAACGTTTCGCGAGAAGTACAAAATATAACGCACAGTTCGGGGCTTCATTAAAATATTACTTCACGGAAATACCACAACCTAGTGACTGGTTCGAAAGGAACACAAAACCAAATGTTAGTCTCGTAATTCATTTCGGTACAAATTTCTTCTGAAGGGGTAAAAGACAATAAACAAATGTAAGTCCCGAGGTGCAAAAAATAAATTATTTAAGAAATTACTTCTACAAATACGACAGACTCAATTCCGCCTCGGGGAAATGTTTATGGACTAGAGACTAGAGTTTAGGATCGAGAGAAAGGTAAAGTGAGTCAAAATAAAACGTTAATTCTAGTGTCTGGTTGATACTGATTGAAAGTAAGTTGAATTTGTATCTACAGGTAATGTCTAATTCACGATACATAAATATTTCCCGATGTAAACATTTCTATGGCGAGGAGTTGCTCCGCAATGAGACGGGGAAAATTAAAGCTGTACGTGAGCAGAGATTGTAATGTGTCATTCTGATCGGCGCCTACTGGGGGACTGACTACTGGGGGAGTGGGGTGGTACTCATTAACCGAATTAACTTCGTCGCACGGTTTGCAAGTAGGCGCCTAATCCAATAAATCAGAAATATCCAACTAGAATACTTAATAAATGTTATAAATATTTATCATCAATAGAGTTACACTGACTTCAGCTAGGCACAAATAAAATAACGTTAATAGTAATTTTATCGCAAAGGGAAAATAGGAGTTAAGATCCGCATTGTACAGCTTCACGCGTGGAGGGTGAGATGACAACGGATTTAAATTACACAAACAAGCCGCGAAGTGACCGTCGAACATCTGTAATTGCATACACATACACACGGGTAGCGGGTAGCGGGTAGACAACAGTATTGTGCATACATCGCAGATGACGAATCAAGATTTCTGTCACGTGGAGTCATGGCGCGCGGCCGCGGCCTGGCCGATGAGCCGGCTAGGCGACTCCATGATGTCACAAGTCGTGGCCGAGGGAAAGTTGTCTCACCATTCTCGGTATTGGCTGCAATTGCGGGGTTTCCACGATTATTGCAGCACGGCCTGTCTGGTATCACGAGATGAAATAAATTACGAAACGGCGGCAAACAAAAAAAAAAAGGAAAAGACGCGAGGTCATTAAGCTGCCCAAAAGGGAGCGTGGAATTGTAAGAGGAAATCCTTAATTTCTAGCAGGAGTTGTATGGAATTGGTCAGTGGAGAGTCCTGTCGGTGATGGAAGCAAATAGAGCGAACAGCCTGGAGGCGGAGGGGGTGGGGAGCGGGCCGGCTAGATTAGCCAGACAATATTCCCGGCTTTTCCGCTTCATTGCTCCTGCCGCCGTTCTTTCATTAAACATGGGCGACCTTTCTTCTCTACACATATACATAGGGCCGGGTGACCCAATAGAATCCTCAAATGGCTGACTCTGCTAAATTACTTTTATTAAGGCAAAATAAAAATAAATTGCTTTTGAAATGGGTCGCAATACAGCGTAACCCGACTTTATGTAGGCATATATTTATTTACCTACAATAATTTGTGTTTATCTCGCAATCTCAAAATATTCCCGAGGTTACAATTATTGTATTAACCGAAAATGCTGAAAAGCGGTTAAATTCCGCCAACGAACTCGCTGGAAGATGATCTAACGTGATCTTAAATTTAACACGAGAAAGTTAAAGTAAAATAGAATTATCATAATTATTATAAATATCACCCTAGAAGAAACAACGATAAATATGGAGTAAATGCAAATGGGTGAATAAATAATCTTTGGAAACCGGATTAGGGGAGCCGGGTCCAGAGGTCAAGTCACAGGACCTCCGCGATGACCGTTGGCCCGAGCTCTAGGGGTGTCTAGGCCTTGCACCGAGTTGCCAGCACCCAGCACCGACCTTGGCAACCCGGCGACCCCTTTCTCCTGTAACGGTCGCGGGTTAAGGAGCCACGCTTGACCGCCGCGGCCTGCTCAGATTCCAATATGTTTAGCATAACATTTGAATGAGCCCGCGGCATTGTGACAAAAGTTTACGCTTTCATTGTATTATTTTTAAATCAAATCATTCGTTCAAAAGCCGTGCACGAAGAAACCATTTTCTCTCGTATCGCTTGAATTAATTTCCGATTTACATAATTTTGTAAGAAACCCAGATGATTAATGCGGATTATAAAAAAATATAATTAAATACCTACACTTTAAAAAGCCGATTTTATCGTATATTTGAGAATTCCACTGGTATAATTCAACCCAATAAATAATGACTGCAGTGTTTGTAGCTAGGCTCGAATAACCGCAGCGCCGCGATAGTATTACACGGCCTTTCGAGTTCAGAAGTTGGTAAATTCGATTAAATTTATGGGTATCAACGATTCTAATACAGATCCGTGACAGTTGGTTAGCAGATATACCGGCAGCGGAAGCGACTGTCAAAACAGAGGCCAGGAGTGTGAGCGCCATGAGCGGAGCAGTACTGAGCAGAGTGAGCAGTGAGCAGTTGAGCCGTATCTCTGAGCTACCACACTCCACTCCACACTCCGCAGTCATCGCACCACTACACGGAGACAAAGTGGTGAACTAATCGTGCCACCGACTGGAAACTTATAATTAAGTTCCCTTTGATCGTTTCAAAGGCGATGAAACAAAATATAACAATCATAACTAAGTGTTGGAATAATTAGGTAGCTTCTTCATCTTACTGTGAGCCGGCTTGACAGCTTCAAGTCAACCTTTAGAGAGTGAATCTTTAGTAATTAGTGATTTATTATTGATTGTATTAGGTAGGTGTACTTTATCATTTTGTATTAGGTAGGCGTACTTTATTTTGTCCATCGTCAGATGCAGAGTGAAATCCACTAAATAGCAGTGGCGGTCCGTGAGTTTTCAGTGAGCTACAGTGCTAAGATTGGAAAATACGACGTTATAGATATACGATGTTGTTGTAGCTTTAAACGAATTTAATTTTTTTTCAAAATTTCAACTTTTTGTATAGAGCTATACTGAAATGTGGATGCAGCGCATCCCCAAACTAAAAGAAACCTTAAAATTTTCATAAAAAATAATTAAACTTGAAAAAAAAAAACATTTTCAGCAACAACAACATCAACATCAACAACATTTTTCAATCTTACCACTCTAGCTCACCGAAAACTCACGACCGCCATTGCTAAATAGATGATAATAACTAAAATTCGCTTTGTCTCTCTTACACTGCCTGTCAGCGCATAGTGCCATTACTTTCGACCGAAAAGAAAATTTCAAAATAATGATTAAACTAATACTATTGTTAGACTTCTGGATCACAAAACACGCTCGTCTTGTATTTCTTGTCTTCTTATTAATTTTACGGTAAAAAACTAAAGAGTAGATGAAGGTTAATTTAACCACGTAGATGTTTTAAAGAATGCGTGTATTAAAAAAAAATCAGAGTGTGCAATTGCAATTCACACGCGGTAGAATTGGAACCTTCAGAAAACTAAAGTAGACAGGAGTGGGGAGACCACAAAGCACCGCACAAAGAGGAGACCGATTATACTATCTCATTCTCTCGCAGGCTAAATCCTATAGATATAGATATACGTGTTTGTCTCTTTTTGGTGTCGCTATTTTTCTTTTCTTTGACTTTCAAATCACAACGGTGGTAAAGAAGTTTTCACTTTAAAAATCTTTATATTTTTCAGATATTTACTCCATCTTAACCACTTTTTTTTGCACAAAGGATTAGTATTTCGATGTTCATAAAAATAAAAATTGTATATATTAAGAATGAATTATTGTTCTCAAGCAACCTCTTAATTACTAGGTTACACAACATTCTAATGAGATAATTTTAATTGCAGCAGCTTATAATGATACAGTAGAAACAATGAATTCAATTAAGAGGGCAGATTATATCCGCTAACCACATATTAACTGTTTCACGGAAATGAATATGATTTTTATGACTGTCATTGCTCAGGTAAAGCTCAGCGAGAAACATCTTTTTCTTAATTAGTTCAGGTTTACTATAAGCTTTAGTTGCATCGTGCTTAAGGCGAATGGCATGTCCTTAATGATATGACTTGGACGATAATTAGGTGGCAGAGATAATGTACACACAAATTATTAAATCATTTCATGCACAATGCCTGTTAAGAATCATATTATGCTGCATACACAACATGTCTACTCCAATTATAGTCATTATAAAGCACGGAGCGATTATTTTGTAAAATTCGATATAAATACACTTCTTTTACCATTGGTCTCAATTAATTGTGTTTAAAAGCAAAAAGTCAGCTAAAATCGAATTATTGAAAATAAAAATAATTGATATTAACAAATTTTTGTACGCGTCCTCAATGCTCGGAAAAATAATTTAATTTCTAGAAAAGCTTTCAGTTTAGTTTGAAGTTGAGGTAGAAATAAACGCAAAGGCAGCGTCCGAAAAGGATGTCCGATGTATTAGTGCGGATGGCGGCTGCTGGAATAGCGAGATACCCACAGAGCCATGGTACTCGTTGCTCACTCTCTCTGCATTGCTCGGCATATGAGCTCGGGCAGAGCACCCCGTGGTTGCGCATTTTCTGTCCGTATTTTTGACGTGCATTGTACAGTGTACCGCCACGTTGCATCGGGTGGCCGTAACGTCATTCGCTTCAGGAAATGAGAAACTTAGTTTCACGGGGCAAACAACAATCAATGTCGGGGAAGGGGGAGGAGGAGGGGGAGACGGCTGGGGTTGAGGGCAGCCTGCCTGTAGTGCCTATTCGCGCTGCGCCTGCCCCCCGGGCACTGTCAACCTCTAAATGTCACAATGTATTTCCCGATGACCATTAAACAACGTTGCAATATGTTTTTGACATATTAGTCGAATGTCGGGTTACAAACAGAAATACCATTGTCCTGGCATGTTCGACGGAAGACACTATTTATTATGTTCTGGCTGAAAACGTTTCTTGCTTACGAATATACATAGAATGAATGAAGCGACGAGAAGGTAACGCAAGAAATGTTTTTGAAAAAGATACGACCGTCTTATCTGGAGTAGTGGAGCAATAAATCACAAATTGATGGAAACGTTGGTAAATGTGTTACAGAATGCCATATCGTATAATTTAGCATAAAGAGGCACCAATTTCCGATATCGATCCATATTATTCGGCGTGACCCCCAAACCTCGGCGATCACTGAATAAAACATATCCGGTGGCCGTGACTTTCCTCCGGACGGATGGTCCTCGCCCTGTACCCTGTACCAACACACCGCACTCTACCACCTCCAGTCATCGCCAGCCTTCGAGAATAATATTATTGAAGGTGGAATGCTTAATATTAACAGCATACATCGCGAGCATCGGAATATCTGTGACTTCTAATGGGGACTTGATACGAGGAGGCAGGAAGTCTAGTCTTATCCGAGCAAGTGGGGGCACAATCATGCAATTGCGCTCATTAGGCGTTGGGCGGACATCTTTAATAGACTAAATTATGTTTCCAGATATTACCGAAATCGTTTACCTAATTAAACTTCCGGGAAATCTGCTGTACCTACCTGTAAGAGAATATTCTTTATGCCATACAATAGAATACATTCTATGGCTTTCAAATAATTACAAATACTTTCATCGTTACGCAATTAGAATGTTGAACCCATTCGATAATATAATGCGGTACGTAAGTATTATATAGTAGAACTTTAAAGGAACGAGCAGTTTGTTAAATATTACGAGAAAATTAATTAAACTCAGCAAAACTCATCTACCAACAATTATCTTCAAAACCACATACAAAGAAGGTTTTAACGGGAAGTCAAAGTAAAATACTTGTATTTCTTTATAGATGCGATGAAATAATAAAATTAATACCTATATTCTTCTCCATCTATAAGTTATATTCTTCACCGAGTATAAAAATATCTCATTTCAGTAGGCAGGTACATGACTACATGACTGATGTATTTCGGCCTAAGTTATAACATATCTTGAAAATACATTTCTCCGAAATAAACACATTCAGTACGCGGACTGTAAATCACCGAAGATTTAAGAGCATACCGGCGGCAGCGCCAAAACCTCCATCTACCATTTATTCGGATTGTTTTGACACATAAAGTCGAATAATAAATATATTCCGGTGCAGATGATACTATAGGAGAAGCCGTGGGAGTCAGGGCCGGGCCGGGCCGGTTAGATCACCGCAAACTGCCTTATGACACACGACCGACGATTAAATTATCTGCAGAGATAAAGTCGACAGGATCACCAGGAGAACCAGAACGAATCATCTCAAACTTTTCTCTAAAACATCACACCAAAGTACCTACATAAAAAAGTGTAACTGAACCCGACCCAAAAGAAACAGTACCCATAAAAGAATGAAAATTAATGAAAATGAACGGTTACGCATGATGACCTAACCTAACCGCCTGAATCCTGTTCGATGTGCCCCAGTCACACAAATTTCACTTTCGAGCGTGCCACACTCTGCCGAGTCACTTTGTGAACGATTATATTTTTAGCGGAGCTGGCAACCTCGAATAAAAAAAATAAAAACACAATCATAATTAAAAATGGCGCGGTTTAAAAAACGAATAAGCCCGTGTAGGTGGCTGTGAAAGAAGGTACAAGTTATATTAATGGTGAGAGATCAAGTAGGTAATGCGTATAATAGAGAGACACCCACCACCCACATCAGCGTGCACTACTCGCATTATATGATTAAATACATGTCATGTATTCCAACATGAATTCACAAGTGTTGATTTGAATAAATTTAAATACAAACGTCTTCAAAACGTTACGAATAGATTCGGATCTGTCCAAATGTATACAGGGCGATTAGTCACTCATTTTTCTATGATCCAAAGAAAAAAAATCGCTATCATAATCATAAGTAGTCTTTGGATTGGAAACCGGTCTTTTGATTTTCAATTTTTAATTAAATAAATATACCACGTTTTTATTACATACTTCTGTTGAAATTCTGATAAAATTTTGGCGGGGTTATGCAGATTAAAATATTATGGTTGTTGTAAGATCATGAAGAATTATACCAGAATAAATTTACAATGATCGTGGGATAATTTTTCATTCATTTGTCGAAGACGCCTGGTCACTGACGAAACACTCCATTCTGACTGCCCTGTAGTGATGCTTCCTATCATTATTTAAAACAAATAGTTCTCTCATAATTATTAGTTTCCGAGTCATATTCACACGCCCCGATGTGAAAATAATACACTGTCAAAATTGCATGTTACGTGCAGTAGAGAGCGTAAAACATCAGTAGGCATGTTATCAAAACCAAGGTGAAATCATTTAAAATGTGAGGAGTAAAAATACCGTTTCTAATCGCCCTAAGAAGACCGCAAAATCGGGTAAAAATAACAAAGTTTAACATTTATAAAGAAAAGCCCGATAAATCTCAATCGGCTCATTTCTTCGAAGTCGCTGTCCGAGCGCGCAAAGACACGGGGAAAGAATAAGTGAAAATAAAGAAAATTCGCAAAAGGGATCTTTCGATTTACTCCGTTTTCGGCAGACAGCAGCTGCTACAGAACATCCCATTTGCTGAGATACAACGAAATCGATAGAACTTTGTCGGTGCCTGTTATATTCGCTGGATAAGGATTCGGCAGAAGACAAGGTACGAGCAAACAGCATTATAATGCGAGCTATGTATACGTTTATACGGTAGGCACTGTGGTATCCTAGACACTATACTAGGTATTAGGTTCAAGCTGTTTAATTTAGATTTATCTTTCTCAAAAGGTTTTAATTAAAATTTGCAATCAAATTAAGTCTTGAATGGATGATCCATTTCAAAATTATTAAGCGACTGTACAAGTACGCACGTACCCTTCCATTTCAAAGGATGGTAAAATATATCTTTATTTTATAAAACATTAGAAATAGCTTGCAACAACATCACCAGGTGTTTAACTCGTATTGATTACTTTCATAACATAACAGGTGTTTATTTGGCTTTAACATTTTGATTTTTTTGATTATGCTTTCGATGAAATTGATTAGTGGGCTTTAGATAGGTATAAAAAGGAGCTTTGCAACGTAATATTATTTAAGAATTACGTTTTTAATTGATCACGATATAAAACTGGGTTGTACTGAAAATGGTTAAAGCCTTAATGCCCAAAGGAAAACAAGATAAAAAAAAAAACATCTTGTCTAATTGGAAAATTTATCGTTTACGAGTATTATCATTTACTTCAGTTAGAGAAATGATTTTACAACATCAGGAATCAACACAGCGAATGGTAAGCTCGGCAATGTAAATTGGGCGTCAGAAACCAAACAGATTTAGATTTAATGAGACTCGACTCATCACTAACTGTGAAGCCCTTGAGAAAATAGTTGTTTACTCCACATGCGAAGCACGAGATCAAATCCCAAGAAGCTCTAACCATTCCAATTGAGAGTAGTTGGGGTCAGGGGTGGAGCGGTGCGAACGCGAGGAATGTGCCACTTGATTGACCGGTAAATAATTGAGACGTGCCGGCAGTAAATTGAGCTGCCAATTGCTCCGGTCGGCTTTGGCCCCGGATCAAGCGACTCCCGATTGCATTCCTGGAGATTCTGTTTCGGAGCCACCACTACTATCGCGAAAGAAACTAAGTGACCACCAGATTGAATGGTGTTATGCAAAGCAAATTCAACACCCAACTCTCATTAAGAAAAAAATAAATTGAAAAAGTAAAGAGTGCAATATTTAGCGTCTAAGAGTTTTATGCAGTTAGGCACAGGGGATGGAATGCAGTATGCATCTACCAATTTTGCTTCACTCTTGAACTCTTGACATGACTCATTAATCCATTTGATCCTCCCATGTCTTTCTTGAGCGTTACTTCCATCCGTTTACACACATACGTTTCACGGTTTGCATAATAAAAACATCGAGGCTTGCTAGCCTCGATCCAGTTGATGTACAATTTGTTTAGTAACACCTAAAACCCTTCAAAGTGTACCTAAAACCCTTCAAACGCAATATGAGTTTGTGATAAAATTTGCAAGAAAATAACCGATCATCTAGTTTCAAATATTTCTTCACTAGTCTTCAATTTAAACTTAAGTTATCTCAATTGTGGAGATAGGCAAAATGGCTATTGCACAATACCGTCCAATAATGCTGACAATAATTGAGGCGTTAACATAACCACTTACGATAGACGTTAGCTGCATATTTTGAGTAGGTAATGCCCCAGTTAAACCTATGAGGTGGAGTGCACGGAAATGCAATTCCTTGGCTTGCATTGCATCCGTTATTATATTGCAATTCGAGCATGCGATGCGAGGGTATACATATATTGAGAGTTTCACGATATCGGTGTAACGTGCAAACTCAATTATTGGCTTCACCGATCGAAAATAAAATGAACTTCAACTAATTGAACTTGCTAACTATCACGGCATTTCTCCGCAGGGGCAGGTGATATTATCATAGGATGTGCCCCTGGTACATATTAAATTCCTTCGCGCGTCATGTTCTTCACCATTTAATCTCTACGCATCAGAAACATAAAATAGCAATGGATAGGTGTACGCATAGGTGAATATGTATTTATTTCGTAAGAGACAATGAAAAGTTCGATAATATGAAGTCGGGTTCGGGAAATCACAACAAAAGGAAAGTTCAAAGAAATAGTGCAGACTAGGTAGAGCCCGGGGGCTGGTAGGTTGACACTGTGTAAAGTTTGCAGCTAAAAGCCGCCATTAGTGTGTTGTGGCGTCGCGACGATAAGCGTCGCTTCCGCCCCGTGACGTCACGCGCCGTGCCGCCTGCCTTATCTGACAAGAGTCGAGCAACCAACCCGACTACCCAACTACCCAACCCAACCTTCCCAGCAAACCCAACCCAACCGAACCAGCGACAATATTGCGTTTGCGCTCGGCTTTGGAACGGGAGCGAGGAGGGCGATAAAATACCGCGGATGTATAAAGCTCCTTCAGGTGAATTATTGCTATGAAGGCTTCGAAAAAATGCTATTTTAAACACCCTTTGTAGAGATTACTACTTCATAAAGTATACAGACGATTTGTACTAAAGATCTGCTGTCTTTGAGGGTACGAAACCAGTTTTTTTTTGTTTGAGACTTATATCGAAATTATTACCTAATTTATAGAGCGTAAAAGCGATTTATACGTCCTAAATATTTGCAATTCAGGGCAAGAAAAAAAAAGATTTTTGTTTTACAATGTAATCAGTAAGATTGTACCAGTGAAAGCATAATTTTAATTGCGTTACGCAACTTAAATTAAGTTTTTACAGAAAAAATGCAGATAGTATGAAAAAAAAATTACTTTACTCAAAGTCTGAAAAGATATATGCGCCAAACATATTTTGAAAGGTTAAATAAATAAAAGTACGGCTAAGATGCAACAACTCATATTGCAGAAACTCACAAACTCAAGGGTAAAAGTTTAATCCGGACGGAGCGAGGGCAGCAACCTTTGGAAATTAAAGCGAAACCTGTACGAGGGGAAAAGGCATTCGGACTGAAAGTCCAGAGCTGGAGTCGAGAATTGAACATTTCGACGAAGGGGTGACTCGCCTGCCGCTCGTCTCGGCCATTTGAAGTCGCGGATACTTATTAGGCGAAGTGTTCCTAAAGGGCGAGGGGAGGGCGAGTGCGGGGCGGCGCAGGGGGCAGAGGAGCGCAAGGAATGGTAATAAATTACGACAGGTGTACGTAGCTAACTTTACGTACAACCCGGGGTTAAACTTATTTCGTTCCTCGCGAATCGAAAAACACATCTCTCTCCCTCCGCGTGGGGCGGGAACGTCCTTTTTATTTATGTTTTGGAGAAATGAAATTATCCGCCCCAGCGGTGCCGCCCTGCCGCCCCTGTGCCGCCTGCCTGGTCTAGTGACTGGTGCTCCCAGACGTGCTCCCGCTCCCGGCTGTGGCCATACCGCCACGGGGATACAGAGGAACTACTCGTACTTGTGACTTTAGACTAGGACTAGAGACTAAAGACTGGAGGCATCTAACTGAATTATTGCTCCTAATGAAACAGAGAAGTCGCGGGGAAGATTTATTGTACGATGTTGAGGAGATTTGAAACACATATTTCGTAATTCAATATGTATTTATTTTTAATTTCACGCCCAGCTCAGCTTATAAATGTTTATTTATTTAATATTTTTAACAGAAAGAACATCACAAATAAAATTTTCTACAAAGAAGAATCGTAGATACGAATGAAATAAGTCAAAGTAGAACTAGGCAGTTTGTGTAATTAGATTTGTTATTCTGCTTGCCGGTAAAAGATCCAATAACTTCTTATATTAAGTGATTGATGCCTTAATCCAAATAATCATTGCCCAAATTCTGTATACGGCGAACGGGAGTTTACAATTGTGATTTCTTATTGGAGTTGTTATAATAATATAGTAGATATTGGATAGATGTTGGTTTGCTAGTTTTATGGAAAGAAATCAAGTATCATCGCTGTAGATTATTGAATTCATGATATTACATAAACAAGTTAATTCATTAACTATTAATTTTAATAAATTTAGTTAAACCAGTAGATAATCATAATATAGGCAGGTACATAATTTATACCTACTTAAAAAGTTTAGACATTTTTTCGGGTTGTAAGTTGCACAGATAACTAACTGGCTATTTCAAATTTCTTACTGCCAAAATGGATTCACAGTGTGCGCTTTTCAATATTAAAATAGAAG
The DNA here is from genome assembly GCA_917563855.2 of Limnephilus lunatus. Taxonomy (NCBI): domain Eukaryota; kingdom Metazoa; phylum Arthropoda; class Insecta; order Trichoptera; family Limnephilidae; genus Limnephilus; species Limnephilus lunatus. The sequence continues at coordinate 88,534,591 of OU830595.1, read as the reverse complement.
AAAATGAACATAGGTAGCATAAATGACCTTGTTATAAAAGGGGTAATGATAGGTGACACTTTGGTAAAATGATATTGAAAGTAGCGATAAACGTTCTCTTTACGGGGTCCATCCTTCCTCATAAACTGTACTCATACTCCGTACATGGCCCATTCGCTTTAAGTGTCATCTCATTTCACGTGATGGCGGCACTCAGAGATCTGGTTTACGCTTATGGCGTGTTCGTTAACTCGAGGCGTATAAAAAGGAAAAAGGTGTAAAATATCATAAAGCACGCATTGCTACCCAAAAGTGCACGTTTCAGGTGAAAATAACTACCCCGGGAGCATTCTTTACAAAGCGATTTCATGAAATTGTCAGCCAGGGTTTAATTTAGAAAGGCTTTATTAGGTACACAGGGGAGCGAAAACTACTGAAAAGTGGTAGACTTATCAAAAATAATACACGTTTTTTTTGTAGGATAACAATGAATATAGTTCATAACGTCCAAAGCGCGAAGGCGACATTGTTTAAAAGCAACTTATCTTTGGAACATTTCTTACGAATCGAATAGTAATGGGTGATTATTAGCAAGCTTTCGAAGCACGGGTAGGTAGTTGCACGTGCTACATGACAAGTAACGATGTCATTGTGTTGCTAAACTCACGCAGAACGTGATGAGCGAGCACGCTTGTCGTAAGACACTAATGTTGCAAATACCGGCCACACGTTGGTTGAAATTCCGCTACCGGTTACAATGAGAAGACACGAGCCCATACCCGACAAGGCAGGTTAATTAGTGGTTTTTCTTAATTCTCATTCGGTTTTCTTAACACAACGCCCACGGTCCCAGTCCCGGCACCTGAACAGCTGCATGTTTCCGTGCCAGCTCCGAGGGAATTATTCCACGATTCATTTATAAATACAGAGATTTAGTGAAATAGCAGAGTCCATGTCACACAGCTATTTCACTAATATATGATATGGCGTATTTTCAGCCGGGTTTTATTTAGTCCCGCCCGCCGCCGCCCCCGCTCTGGGACGATGCAGTTGACAAGACTGATGCTACGTGTTTTTGTAAGACTCGACGATTCATCCTATATAAACTTGCAAGCTGTGGTTGGAAAAGTTACTACGCTACTTTGAAGTACTATTTTTAAAGGTTCGAGTTCTGCTTCTTTATGAGTAAGGTACAAGTTTAGCAAAAAGCAGGTAGAATGAAAAATAAATGAAAGGGACAGAAAAGGTTAAATTTATCCCTGCGAGTACCTGCGATGCAGTTTGAAAAATTCAGCGAGCGAATTTGATGGACAATAAAGAGCTTTTCAAGGTTGAGCGCATACCACCAGCGCGACACCAACCACTCGCCCACGAAGGAACCACAATGTAGATGGTGAATTTTGGTTTGGCAAGAGCGAGGAAGATGGCAGACAGAGCGGGAAGGAGCGGACGCTAAGAATGCAGCCCGACCGGTGAAGGAGTCGGGAGACCGGTTCCCGAAGGAGCAGACCAGTCCGGCCGGGCGCAGTGAAAGTGGCCGTGCTAAACTGAAAAGTATGTGGGCTCGGTTTCAAGGTCTCGGGACGGAATATCAATTCACAATTGAACAAAGGAAGAGATACGGAATGGTATAGTTGGTTATATAGAGTGAGACTGACCTTGATACTGTCGTAGCAGGCGGTGACGCGGCCGTTCTGCACCTCCACGTTGGCGGGCGGGTGCGCGAACTTGCACTCGGTGTCGGAGCGGGAGCACTTGTTCCTCTGGAACTCTCTGCACACCTCCAGCTGCAGCCAGCGGGAGTCCTTGCCGTTCAGCAGGCTGTTCATGCTGACCATTGCCATGGTGCTGTGCCGCTTTCTTTCTTCTTTCTCTGTTCTACTCTCTATTCACTCGCGGCACTCTTCTCACTCTTCTATCGATTACTTGTAAAACCGTCGAAACACTAAAATTACGTTATCAAATATTATTATCGTAAAGTCTTAGGTATTGTTATTTTCAGAGTTCATAAAAATATATATCAATATATAATGTTTGTGTATGTATTATTAAAATGTACAAAAGTATTTAGTTAAATCGATATTAGAATATGTTGTTTTCTTCGTTTTTCTCTTTGCTTCTCGACGGGTGGGTGTCGAAAGGCAAACTTAGTTTACACTTAGTGGGTTAATTATCACACGCGGTTTGCTCGATGTACGACAGTCCTGGCGGTAGCGGGGGTAGGCTGTAAGCGCGGCTAATGTAACTGTCGGAAGCGGGAGCGGCACTGCTGGCCGGTCAAGCTAAGCTGGAGTGCGGGCGGCGAGCGGCGAGCGGCTCTGCGAACAACAAAACATACAGGTTACTGTTGCTGCCTCCACCACCACCTTCTCCGTCATTCCTTCATGCTGTCCTGCCTTCCTGCCGTTCTGCCGTACTGCCGTCCTGCGGGCACTGTTAGTGGGACACAAGCATTACATTATATATAAAGACTGTCAAGCCGGTCAAGCGTTCACGTCACAAGCGAGAAGCCGCCGTTCGCCATACCAGGCTCCCAGGGTTCAGAAAGCGGGCAAACAAACCAACCAATACACAGCACTTATATATGCCCCATCCGCAAGACCTCCGCTCCACGCAAACTCTCCTACAATTGTGGTTAATTACTGTTAGTATACATAAACAAAATATTAAATAGCAGCAATGTCAAGGCAAATTCTCCACTCCATAGAGAGATTCGGCAATAGATGTTATGATAAGTGTTTCAAATTTATCGCTACGGTGAGATTTAGGTACCTTCATAAATAACATTACAAAACCTGCAACAAAAATGCACTCAATGTTAAGCAACACGAACAGCCTGAGCAATTGATCTACTTAAAAACCGGATATTACATTCTTGATAATCGCAAAAACTCGCCCCACAACATTCGCGATGCGAACTTGTTGTATTATCGTGCTGTAATTGACTTTCAGCAAATAATTGGCGGTTTTGGGCACCGACAATAATTAACTTACGCTATTAAAAGGGCCTGAATGAAGGGTATAAGATATAATCAGGTTTAATGTGAGGTTAGATACAAGGTGCTCCGAGCCTTGCAGTGGTAAAGCAATAGAAAGTGAAACTCAATTATGTATTATAAAACAACAACGAACCGCGCAAACGAGGAATATTATTTACAATTTAAAGAGCGGGAAAACTTTACACGAATTTAATAATGCTGATGTAAGACAATTGTTAATGTTAAGTACACGGAGAAGAGATCGGCCGGAGAATGGAAGGAATGGAGTGACCCCGTCAGGATGTCAGGAATGAGTCCACTTAACCCATTGGCGCTGACAGAACACGAGTCGCGCCGCGCGCCGGTCTTATTTATATTTAGCCACATTCTCACTCTCTGTTGGTTCTGATCTGTCCTGTACCTGTATACTGAATACTGACAAGGAGTTACCTTTATATTGAGAAATGCCCACTTAAAAGAAACGCGCCTAAAAAGCTAATGACAGCAAACGACGTATACGATGAGAACTCAACTTACTGACATATTAAAATTACCAATAATGTACATTTTTAGGAGTCATATAGTATATTATCTACCTGCCCAAAGTTAAAGATACTTTAATCGAAAAGAATTAAACCAGGAATGGCAAGAAAAATGTGCTTTTGCTTAAATTATATATCGCTAAAGTTAAGGTTGACGACGGCGGCACAGTGTTCGAAAAAATAACAACAAAAAGCCTGCACGGAGAATGCGTCACACAAACAAACAAGTTGTTGAAACTCTGCCAAAAGCCGAGGCCTGAAAAATGTTCCAAGACCAAAATAAAAATAGCGTTGTTTAGAAGAGACCCTTCATTAACATTATGTATTTGTGGAGAATAACTCAGTTTGAATATGTAACGCCAAGGAGGTTGGCTGGTTGAAGAAGGGCGGGGGCGGGGGCATCGGGGTGAGGGGCCTTTCACAGAAACTTTGTTCCTAAGGAGTGGACCATTTGTCTTTTTAAGTTTTCTGCTTCGGTTTATTTGCCCATTACCATTCGGTAAATTCAGAAGTTTCTCGCTGCCCAAACAGGAAAGAGACTACTTCCAAAGCAGACGGTTTGTTTTCATTATCATTACAATCTCTTGAAAATTCATATTTGGGAACTTTTAGAAAAGCTGTTGAATTTCAGAGAAAAATGGGGGCTAATTCGACTAAATCTGTCCTGAAACATGTTATGTATCGAGTAAGTCTACAGCACAAGTAAATATTTTTATTGCTTCCTCGTGAAACCCACAATAAATGCAATAATTTATGGCGACTGACTCATTTGGTATCGAGTAGGACATGCATATATTATGAGCTTTATTGTCTAATTTACCATGCAAAGCGAGTCATCGTTTCAGATAAATTCGACGGTCATGGAAAGGTTCGATGATAAAATAATGAACACCCACTAAAATGATGATAAAATAATGAGAAGCCGTCGATGGAATGGATGAAGGATGCACTTCCACACATGTCATGTAAATACATTGTACGCCGCGCACCGTCGCGCTGGCATATGGACTCATCACACACACCTGGCCAGGACCAGCGAGGCGGTCAGTATCACTTAAATCTGGTTAGGTTTCATAACGCTTGCCAACGAAAATAAGACGAATATCATCTCTAGATATTCTGATCCCCCAGTTTATAACGGGATGAACTATTTTCAGTCGGGAGTGATTCACAAAAATGTGGCGTAGCGAACGAACGACTTGATAACCTGGCTGGAACAAAATGATAAATAATATTCGATACTTTAATTGCGATATAAAAGTTAATTAACGGTTAACCGAAATCATAATGCAAAAATGATGCTTTCGTTATACAGTGGGATTTATGGAAAAAAAATGTTTAGAAGAAGAATTAACAACATGTTTACAGCAATATGTCAGTGTTGAAAAGTATCGCGGATAGTATGTAATACGAGCACGGTGCATCCGATGGGATGGGAAGGGGCAGTGGGTGGGTTGGGTGTAGCTGAAAGCGGCCCGCGTCCGCCGAGCGAACTAATTCAGGTATTTGCGTATACTAATTCGGTTAATTCAAAATAATAGTAGCGCGTGTACTCGTGTATCCTCATGCAGACTAAATAACGCAGCTCTCCGATTCCGATAAAATTTCCAACAGCGACTGCTCATCGGGAAAGTGTGGTTATCGAATTATTCAGGAAAATTTCAAACTTTATTTACCCCCGCATATCCATTGAAAAATTCTACACATTCAAGAAAATTTAATCCAATTTGAATACATAGACTACTTTGCAGATTCGAATACGAAAACCATTTACTTGTAATGCAATAAATACCGACAGTAAATGGCTTCGTTTTACTTTAGTAGTAGCACTCAACAGTTATCTACCGACAATATCAATTCAGGCATCTGCTAGAAAGCCAAACAAAAAGATAATATGATGCAAATGCCTCCATTACCCGCGATCATTAGCGGGATAATTGCGGAATCGGGAACAGATTTATTAAACACGAAAAAGCGCGGTAATTGCACCGAAATTAACATTTAGAGCAGTTTCGATCAGTCGGTGGGCGGGGGACACCTTATCACCAGCAATCGACGCTTATTTATTGTCCCATAAAGCTAACAGAGTGCCACGTCGATAGGATGGCTACAGCGTTAGGCTGAATAATAAAAAAATGCCTATGTCGGAGTTAGCAGAGTTCTGCAGCTGCCATAAATTATTCCCAAAGCGCATACAGCCTGAACAAAGGCTCGACTTTTTACCGGACCACGCAGCCAGGGCTAGAGACCCGACCGCCATTGCGCTCGCTGGCCAAACTAACCAACTAACCAACTAACCAACCATCCGACCGACTAGTCACTAGCCATATCGGGGCATAACAACACAGCACACCAAACACGTCACAAGGAAAACACTCAGCTCAATAGGTAAACCGCATTTTGTTTGTGATATTTTGTGACAATCTATCCCAATATCCAACAACAGTGGCGTGTTCGTTTAAGATATATTTATTATCTGCATGGTTATGCCTGATCATTTTGTCTGACTCACTGACTAACTAAACACGCATCTGTAGTGGTAAATGATTAGGATAAATTGATAATTTTGTTCGAATTAAAGGAAAGATTTGGTTTGGCTGCGAGGTTCATAATAAAGAAGCGAGAAACGCTGGCTGTTACGCCCTGGGAAGAATTGAATGCACCAATGAGAACGCGTGGTCTTGACCGGGGATCGAACCTGGGCCTCCCTACGTTGAAACAGGGCGCTCTTACCGCTGAGCTATCAAGACATGCATCGTCCAGATGAGTCATATCACAATTATGTAATCTACGGCAGCGGCAGAAGAATTTGCAAAACAAACAAAATAAAGATTGGTAATCGTAAAAAAAACAAGCAACTAAGGAACTGATAAACTGTGAAAATCTTTGATATTAAAAGATCCGATGGAGATATTATTTATGTGTAGATTTAGAGTAAATGAGTTGAAGATAAGGTTTGAAACGAGATAATATCAAACGAAACATAGCAAATAAAACTGTAAAAATTACTTCGATTATACCACAACGCCAGAAAACTATCTTCATCAAAACCGTGTCTTTATAAGGACAGATATAAATTCAGATTCACTTTTATGGCGCCGTATCCCCGCTCAAAAAGAAGAAGATGGAGAGATATGTAATTACGAATGTTGGAGAGAGCGCGCTAATATATAACACGATAAAATTGAAGCGAAAATTGTGAAAATGTTTAATGAAACACGACTCGTATATAATAGAGCAAAAATCTAGAAACGTTGTGATTTTTTTCATACATACATGTAACTTCTAAAATAAGTGAAATGAACGAGTTTATAATAATTTTCGGAGCATACTTTGCGATTTTTTTCTATCAAGAGGATCATATATAATTTGCGTTTCGGCGTGGAAAACGTCTGGATATTATCTTAAAAAATAACATAAATATTTTTGAGAGCTTAAAAACTTCAAATTTTTAAGGGAGATATGTAAGAATTCGGTAGAAATTCGGGTAGCGGCGGCTTAAGAAGGAACTGTAATTTCGAAACCGGTCGGTGTGGTCGCATAAATAAAGTTTTGTATTCAAAGTCGAATTTCTTTAATAATGTATATTCCGACAGAAAACATAAACTTTTTGAGAGTTAACATTTTCTCCCGGAACAGGGAAGATAATATAATATCAGTTGGGTAAGTGAAAATGCTAAGATCGCAGTATCAACTTGTAACAGTATGGCGCCAGTGGCCAGTGAGGGTGATGAACGACGGACACTGGATTCTGTGGGTGGGGAAAATGGGGGACAGCTCTCGGTCGGACAGTCTGCACTCTGTTGGCACTGGCTGCATTCTGCTGCTGGTTTTGCTACTGTCTAACTTCTACCAAATCATTTTGCACAAAATACATAACCAGATTAAACTTGCTACTTAAAGACAAACGAATCTTCAATTATTATTATTAATCTGTGCATTTCAGAGACATCGTCACTAATGCAACAATACAGGATACGTTTATCACGTCACCCACCATTAAAGCTGGGATATCACAAAATAAAACGCGACAACAATGCAGATAAGAGTCAAATGTCACATCACCTAAATAATATAATAATTTTGAACAAAACACGTTATCGCAGAATGCTTCAGCGCTGTGAAACGTGGCGCAACACAAAGCAAACGTCACACTTTGGGCACAATACCTGATTTAACGCCGGAACACACATTTGGCGTGATCTTTTATTTCAGATACAAAATTAAAATTTAAAATCATTTAATTACGTGTTACCACAATGTGTTTACCTTAACTATACACAGCTGAAAGTGACTCCGTATGTTTTGCTCCAACACATGTGTCAATACGAGGAAGAACTCGGAGCAGATTCAATAAGCTGATATTTTCTTGAATATTCAAATGGGCGGCCGCAAAAACAATTAAGCCATCAAGTTACTAAGTCATTTCGTTATTCAATTTTTTTGTGATTTACGCTCGAATAGTTCCTAGAGATAAATAATAAAATGAAACAGTCGGGACCAACGACGGAATACATTAAAACCGATCCCATTGGAACAAGATTCGGAAGATACCAATGAAGAATGACGCGTTATCGTTCAAATAATACTGAAGTTATTTATTATTACAAATCCGCTGTATTTTCGGCAGACACTTGGCAAAGTAATGTATCAGTATGCAGATTGAGAAGTGGCATGGCAAATAATAACCAGAGCGTGACACAAAGCGAGTCTCGCGCCACATCATCGGGGGATAAGAATTTTAGAATACATATTTTTTAGTTCCTTGTGCAGTCAGCGTGGCTAAAGCCGATGCCCATGGCCGAATTCGGCGGAGGCATTCAAGGTAAGAGGCATTTACTTCTGGAATTGACGTAGTTTCTCGGGGAAATAAAACTTCCGACATTTGGCGATTGCAAAAATGCTAGAAGGTGAAATCATACCAAGGTTACCAATAAGATGGTAAAATAATGCTATCAAGTCCAATACATATGCACGATCACTCGGTGTACTTACCTCCAATTGTACCTATCAATGGTGTATCTCGTTTTGCATTGAATCACGTAGCTTCCACACGCCAACCGTCTATTATTATATTTTTTCTTGCCGCCGGTTTGGCTTTTTTTCATAAATCCAGACGAGTCGGCTTCAAGCAAGGCTATAAAATAAAAGTTGCGGTAGCTCATCCATAAATATTTTGGTAAACCCCGCAAATTACTTATTTGTAAATATTCCCAATCACAATATGTATATAAATTGAGACTTCTGCAGAACGAAGGCAACAGACGAAATGAAATAAAGTATTTTTCGCGTGGGCTCATCGCATTCATGATTTCATTTTCTATAAATCAGCCAGGTCGGTTCCTAACAAAAGCATCGAAACAATGCGAACTAAAAAATTTAACCGATCGCGCAAAATTAAGTCAAGCCTCATAAAGTACAAGTACCTACCAAGTCGTTTTTGATGAAATTATTTGCTTATCTACACTATTATTATTCAGTAAATAATAATATTGTGCTATACTAGGTTCATAAAAAAACGGAATTTAAACGGAAAATGCGCGTTTTGGGGAAATCTAGTTAAATATCAGGTGAATTTATCAGAATAATGAATAGTCTAGTTTTACATTGGTATACTTAAAGCAATCAGATTTGTGTTGTCTGTGCGTCATGCGTATTTCTGGTTCAATGAATTCAAATTTACTTCATTTTCAAAATGGAAGTGATTATGTGAGGACTTTGAAGAAAGTAATATAATTAGTAAAATAATATTTTTAATGAGTTAATTATTTGCCATTTTCAAAATTGGAATTGATTTGTCAAGAATTCAGACCAATACATGTTCACGGGTCTGGGCTAGTAGACATGTTATAAAAATATATGATTAAATCTGTTTTTCTTTTTAATTTGACTAATACTATGTGTAGGTAGGTAGGTTCGTATTACATAACTAAGTACATATTCGTATCTCCATTTGAATTTGGTGTTCGCTGCCTATATTCTGGCGAATTTTATAAATGCTCAATTAAAATAAATTTTGATTAAAAATGCAAAAAAAACATAACAACGAAATGAAATTCAATAAAACTTGGCAACCTCCGCGCTCCGTTAGATAATAATAATTGCCTTTTAATTTATTTTTTTTCAAAATGGAATCTCGTGATAATCTGATTAGGTTCCGATGACGTCACCGACAACCAGTCGGCAGTCACCATTCCAAAAGACGGCTAGACGCCGCCGCGCCGGCTGAACAATAAAAGTAGTTTATTATGTTGGTTGCTCGGAACTAGGAACAGAGTAGTTTGCCATGGCGAGCCATCGGCGGAACTTAATTCTGGCTATTTTCGTTAATGGAATCAAGAAGACTGACGGCTGACGGCCCCCGTGGCTCGTGGCTCGTGGCTCAGGGCGGGAGAACTAGATGCCGACGGTCGATATTAGAAGAACGACTACTTCTCCGCCCTACAACTGAATTTATACTTAGAACAGTGTGAATTTGACCTTCGGACGGGGATGGATGAAATTAGAACGATTTTTTAATTCAACAAAAAATAATAATAATAAAATTAAAGGGTTTCACTCTATAAGCCGGATTGTTTTATCAGGCGACTTACAGCCAAAGTCGAAGTTCATGCCGTTGTTCCCGCCTTTTTCAGTCGATCAATCTGAGTCTCCGATCAGCTAAGTGATTGGTTTAGTAACGCTCGATTCGTCTGTTGGTTGGAGAGTTGCGTTAGGAAGAGCGCATTTGTGCATTAAAGAAGTGTTGAGCCAAAATTTCGGCTCGACAGTAGTTGATCAGTAGGATTGGGAACAACAGCCGTTATTAATTTTCATCGTTGAAATTTAGGGGCCTTACTAAAAAGGGTGATTTTAAATTGACACAACTGATAAACACAACCATTAATGTATCGTAAATCAGATACGTAAAATTAAAACATGTTTATTAATAAAGAGGTATATGTTTATTATCGTTCAAAGAGTTGATGTTTAAATCAAGGGAATCTACGTAAAAGCCAAATGAATGGATGTTAAATTAATAAAATCAATTAGAATAAGTCATTTTAACAATTTGGAAAGAATACGATTAGTTTTAACTAAATTATGAGAAATGTGAAGTTTTTTGTGTATTCATTTGATCAAATTTCGACTTATTAAGTAATTATAATTACTTCCAGTGGTTTAAATGCTGAACAGAAAAATTCCTAATAGTCGCTTTAACATACATTATTCAATTACTGTAGCTAATGAGAAAATCTGCGGTTCTCGGTTTAATGAATCTTGAAGTTTCTGTCAGGGATGTATGCCCAGATCTATGGGGTGTCGATTGGAAGCAATAAGCCCTGGCATTCCCATCCATCAAGAGGTCTCGGGCGGGGGAAAGTCCCGTCTCTAAAGGAAAACTCAGAGTTAACAAATGTCCACGCTTTCCCTTTAAACCCGCAAATCAAAGACGCTTATGTATCCAATGCCATCGATGCCAAATGTTCTAAAAACATTTGCCAAGAAATACCCAAGTAAAGAAGATTAATAAACAACATTTTCGCGGTTGTAATTTTGATTTTAATACGGGTGACAGTTATCAAAGTCAATTACATAAATATGTTTGATGGCTGAATAATAATAGTAATAAATAGATAATTTTAATCGTGTTTATTTTATAAGATTACTTTAAGAGATGCTAAAGCAACTAACACCTTTTCGTCGTAATTTACCTAAACAGTACTTGAAGCTTTGTCCACTCAAATTAAACGAGGCTTTATAAAATAAACGATAATTGGTATTTACATAATATGTCGTGGGCTTTGAAAAGGTTCGGAATTATGGGATAAACCGTAAAACGAAAATAAAATATTTATGGTATAGAAATTTTAAAAAGTACAAAAAATAAAATATTATAATGTTTAATTTAGGTAAAACGGGCTGGTTCTAAAAATAAGACTGTCAACTGAATAATAGCTGAATGGACAAATGTCTCGGATTCTCCATTAAAAGTGATGAAAAAATTGGAATAGGTTACGTTTGGTTAGGTTGTGGGATATTATTAAATTTTTTTTTTTCAAAGCTTTTAAAGACTTTTTTAAGAGGTTTTGAGTTGACTTGATTCTGATTTGGCATGGAACCGTGGGTTCAACGTAATTCAAGTCATCCATCATTGCACCAGTAATATTTTTCTTTTATACCAATTGATAGAAGTAGAAGTTTTTCAAATATTTATCAGGTTAATCGTAACCCGGAAATTTGTATCCCTCTCTTAAAAAAAACTTTATTATTGATTTAACTTTCTGAACGGATAAGTTTTGAGAATCTTGATTAAATTGTTTATAGGTGTTAAGTGCGAATTTTCGTGAAAAATTATTTTTAAATCACGTGTTATCGTTATGGTAAAGATCAATATTATTATTTAGGTGAAAGATAATACCGAGATATAGATACAGCAATAAAGTGAATGGTGCAGTCGGATACGCAGAGTCCTACTCGGATATCAATCTATCAACATTATCCGCTTTATCAGAGTTTGAAGTTTGTCGCAGATATTAATAAATTAATCAAAGTAGATTAATCATCCTATTTGAAAAGTATGATCCTATCCGATACCACGGCTACGGAGACAGGAATAATTATGTTCATCAAAGTAGCATTCTATTACGATGCCCATTGATTATTATTTTATTTATAACTATTAGTTACTATCCGATACTCTCGAGTTTTAACACGCTTTTTTTTCTTATCAAACAAGTGAAAATACGAACAGACTTAAAATACGGCGTCTTATCGTATTCTGTAACATCTAAGATGATATTAATTTCGTAAGATTTTTTTTTATACAAAGCGCCTTAAGGTGAAGTTATACGTGAAATCATATTTAGATTAATCTTTACGACGAATTGGATTACAGTATGAACATCAAAAAATATGCCACGGATAAATTTAAGCTTTTACTAGCTTTTCTATGAATTGGAATTACAATAAAATTATTATTTACGCAACAAAAAATTTAAGCGCAAACCACTAAAAAAAAGTTTTTTCAAGACTTAACTAAGAAGTAACACAAGTAACAATTTTTTTTATATACCCCTTTATGGCTAAGACTATTTTTGAGGTTTTCTATGTTCTAACTTTTTTTCATTCTTTTAAAATTATGCACGGAATAAATAAAAACCACGTTTTCGTTTACTTGCCTCGCGCAAATAAGACGCTCGATTTTAAATTTTGCAGGCATGAGAATCGAAACATTTCCAGTGTTTATATTCCTCCTGTGAAACGACGTTGCGAGCTGAAAATAGTCGTGATAATCGAGATGTGCCAGACACAAAAAGCTGCGAAAATTTAACGACGCAAGATCTATCCGTATGAGACTACGGATTGCTCCACGTTTTCCGTTTAAAGTTAAGATATTAAGGGCCAGTTGTTTCAAATTCAAATTCAAAAACCATTTATTGCATAAAAATACAAGTACAAAAGGCTTATGGTTACATTCTATTTCTTCCAGCTAACCAATAAATATAAATTTAATACGATACATATATTATACCAAAAAATTACATATTACATAATATGAGAAAAAAAACTTTATTTACATAAGGTATTCATTAAGAGTAGGTATAATGACATTTGAAGAATTTTTTTTAGTGAGGATTTAAATTTGAGCACATCGTTTATTTGTTTAATGTTACGAGGAAGGTTGATATATACTTTAATGGCCATACAGCAAGGGTCCTTTTTGAAATATAGTTTTGTTTGCTTTTGGTATTAATAAGTTTTCTGTGTACCTTGTAGTGTGTTTATCTGGGGGAACTTTTCTGGAGATATCGAACTAACAGGCATAACTCCATAATGTATACTGTCCGAAGTTTAAGGTTTTTAAATATGGGTCTACATGAATCCAGGTGATCAGTGTTTGTAATTTTTCGTAGGCATATCTATTTTGGATGATAAAAACATCTTTGTCGTTTACTGAGTTTTCCCAAAAACTATTCTATATTTTATCAATGAATTTACGTATACGACTCTGTAAACAAACCACTTAACTTTGTAATTTAACTTATTTTGTAATTTTACTTTTAAATAAAAAAAAAGTTGCGGTGATTACTGACGCGATATTTAATTTTTTATAAGTATACCTAAAATAAAAAAAGCAACAAAATTTTCAAATTAGTAGTCTAATTTAGTAATCTAATTTTCATGTTCAGTTCAAGTTGTTTTAACATATCATTATAATTATGAGCAAGTTGCCTCACAAAACTAAAATAATAACAGAACATGAAAATTTTCTTCGGAATTTATTGGAATTATTCAAATTCTGTGAAACAACCCGTCCTTAGTTTCTTCCGTAAATCAATAACAATGTTCAAGAGCTAACAAACATGTATTTAGCTTTACAGTCAAGTCAGACGCAAAAATAGAATATTTGCAATCATAATGTTGTATCGCTTTTATGATACTTTACTAAAATCATGTCCAAAACAAATTAGAACTTCGTGTTTAAAATAACAGTGTAATCTTGCGAGATAAATACACGATTGTGCGATTTAAGTATGTGAACGGTGTTGAGGTAATAATAACAAGCATTAGAATAATTATCCATTACTAACTAAGGTCTAGATGTTAGCTAGGTATAGGGAGGTATGTTCGTACGTTCACATCACCACCGGTACTTGTAGAGTCCCCCCGTCGTAATTCCCATTTGCATTGCAGCCGATAAGCGCAAGACGGACGACTTCTTAAACCCGATAAATGATTGTAGCCGACTGTATAATAAATTAACGTACAGCCTGACACACTTAACTTTGCAGTCGATAGATATAAGTGATACCATTGCAAAATAAATCTTAGGCTTTATTTTATAAAAATATATAGTCGCTCACATATATATAACACCGAGTATCTCAAAAATACGATGTTTTTTCGAATTTCTTTTACTAACCGTGCGCCATGGTTTAATTGATAAATCACCGCTCCTTTTATGCAAAGTTTTGTAACAAAATAATTGGTACTTATCAATGATTAGCCGTAAATGTTTATATAAAAGTTTAATTAAGTAATAACAATAAAATTATTATAATTTTTTAATGTTCTTATAATTATTTTTGTTTTATTATTTGAAAAAAAGATGAAAAAAATAATAAATATATATCTCGCATAAGAACAACGCATAATCTCATTATTTCTCAGCCTTTTTTATGTGTTACACGGCGAATGTCGTTTAAAATACCTAATTGTATGTTTTTAATGTCTAATATTATTTCTATATATAACTGGTCCTTAAATATTAGTTGACCCTTTTATTCAAATATATGGCATATTTACCTGTGTAAAATGAGGTAAGCGTTGTTACACCAACGATTTACTATATTTTAAGTAAGAAAATTTTAACACATCTTCAACCAGCAAACTCTATTTAATACTGTAATTATTATCGGAGGCATTTTAGAGGTTTTTAAAGTTCATGAATGCCAAAACCTTGAGCACATCGTTTCATTTACTTTTCACAGACTATATAGTAGTAAAAAGAAACTTTAAGTATCTAAACCCAAGCGAAAATGTTTTGAGAGTTTATTTTCTGAAAATTCTAGTTTGTTGAATCAATATAATATATAATGCTATGTATTCATTATACACCAATCACGAATTATTACATACATTTTTAAGGGATATTATTTACTTACTGCGAATTAAAAATTAAATTAGCAATTCGTCCCGATTTTTTCACGGGATTTTCCATGATTTCATAATCCATGTATACAAAAGCTTTAAGAACGATGTTTTGACATATTTATATATATATATATTATTATAAAAAAAATAAAGAACTTATTTCCACTTTAATTTTTGTTAAATGTTTTGACCATTATTTTTAGTTAAATTTAGTTAAGCTTCAATTTGGGAGGCAGCTATGGGTACCTCTGCTCCGAGAACCATTTATTGGATAACCAACACCCCTACCATAGGTCACCCCAAATGGTTCGCTACGTTTGGTGACTTAGCAAGGTTGCCCGGGTTCTTGGGGTGAGGTTTGTCTAGGTCTTGGCGGCGGATGCATTTGTGGCGGGTCAGTTCGGACGAAACTGGCTGAGGGATCATTGCACCTCATCAGGATTTATACGCCCATCACTACTGGACAGATTGATCCCCAGATTCCTACCCACCCCTCACACCTTTTCCTTCCTTTCCCTAAAAAGCCCCGAGGGAAATTATTTTCCTTAGGGCCTCCTGTGTAGAGTTATTGAAAAAAAATTCAAGTCAATATATTAAACATAGCGCACTTAGTTCATCTTTGGCCGCCGGCAGAGTTAACTATATCAAGCTGCAGCTAATTTTATTGCAATATGATATTGTATATTTAATTATTGCGTTTTCCGTAGTTCGTTCGCCTTGTGAAACAAATCTCTGGTTGGTTCGCAAGCCGCCACAGTAAGTAAGCTCTCGGTTGGGTTAACGAACGGTCCAAACTTTTTACGTATCCACAATTATAATTTTATTATTCTTCTGCCATACAATATGCAACGTTCATTAAAATTATTTATCGCCCGCTGCACGTTTTTAAATCGAGAATTTATGGCGATGAATTATTATTGAAGATTAAAATTTCAACTGTTTCAATTAAAATAATAATTCTCTTTATCAAGCCAAGGATAATATGAAATGCACAAAATAATATGCAAGGCAGATAGAAATATTTCACCATTAAATTTATACGACGAGAATGCCAGCATTCTTATAAATACCAACCAGGAATTATTAGATTCCTGGTCAAATAAAATTCTTCACGCAAAACACTTCAATTATCTCAACCAAACATATGTTGACAAATTTTCGTCAAACAAATGGTTGAGTATTGGAGAGTTGAGCGCAGAAATAGAAGGCTTTATGCTTGCCATACAAGATAGAGTCATTAATACTAAAAATTATAGGAAGCATATCATCAAAGATGCAAATCAAATTGATGATTTATGTAGAAAATGTTTAGCTTTTCCGGAAACTATAGAACATATTATATCGGGATGTTCTGTATTAGCGCCGTCCGAGTATACATTTAGGCACAATCAAGTTTTAAAAATAATTCACCAAAGTTTGGTAATTAAACATAACTTGATTGACTGCTGTAATGTACCATATTATGAATATGAACCAAATTCATTTTTAGAAAATGAATTTTATAAAATTTATTATGATAAAACTATTCTGACAGACAGAACAATTAGTCATAATAGACCCGATATAGTTTTACATGACAAAATTAAGAAAATAACTTATATCATTGATGTCGCTATACCAAATTCTTGTAATATTCAGAAAACTGTTTCTGAAAAAATAAGAAAATATACAGATTTAGGAAATGAAATTAAAAGAATTTGGCATTCTCAGACTATAAAAATATTACCATTTGTTATTTCGGCTACTGGCATTATACCTAGCTCTCTCATTCAAAATTTAGGCGTATTAGATTTGTCAAAAAATTTGTACATAAAAATGCAAAAGTCGGTCATTTTAAATACATGTAGGATTACGAAAGATTTTTTAAATATTTATATTGAGGGATCAGTAGGATTTATCGGACCAGTTAGGATTTCATCAGAGCCGAACCCTCTGATATGAAAATATCTGGAGTCGGTGAAATATTTTCCCATTATGTTTCTGGTGGATTGACGTATTGTTCTTGTATTGTTTTATTCTTATATAGTGCAATTACATTGCGTTAATTTACTAGATATTCATTTGTGGAAAAGTGTGTGGAAGGGTTTAGTCTTTCATTTGGGAAAGATTCAACCCGGACATGAAATCTGGAGCACCGTAAATAAACGTCTTGGAAAATAATTAATATTATTGCTATTATGGCATGCAACTTTGCTCAAGTCATAATTTTGCTTCAGGTGAATAAAATCTATAAATAATTGTAAGTTTTATAGTAATATGATAGATTATATTATATATATGTTATATATTTTTACAGCGCTCTTGAGATGATTTTTCACAAAACGCCGTAATATAAATCATCTAAATATTATTATTATATAGAAAAAATAAATAGAGAGTGTTAAGGGGCGTACTTGACTAACTATAACCAGTGATTCCCGAGTGAGTAACCAACCGACTCCTCAACACGCCCTTAAATGTCCAATACCAACTGTATCTTATGTTTTTGGTTAAAAAAAATAAAACATCAAAAATTTCGCCGGAGACTTAAATTTCATGTAGGTACTACTTACCAGGTTGGTACATTTTTTACCCCTAATATTGTCAGTAATGACGTGTTAGTACTTCCCGTAACACCTTTATACACATTTTTCTTCATTTAAATTTTTGAATATAAATAATAATAATTCTATATTTGAATTGTGTATTTCCTTTTTATAATTTTTGACAAATGTTGTAATTTGTTTATTCTAAAGGTAAATTTCTGGTCGTCTTTTGAAAGGCAATAATCCTGAGGCAAATAGATTTTATTATAAATACTTTCAGCTCTACACATTTCTGCGAAAAATGATCTAGTATAAATATATCTAGTATATGTAACTTAATATGCACGTAGAAGGAACAAAGTTTTTATTTTACTTAAATACACAACGCCATTTTGCTAATAAAATGTAAATTTATATGTTTGAAAGTTATAATCGAGTTACATTCAGTAGAAGGTCTCTCTATTAAAACTGAAATAACATAAAAATATTCCGCAATTTATCACACACGACATAGTATTATAGGCGGGATGGCGTGTCGTGTTCGGTTCTAAAAGTTCCGGAATGTTAAATAAAGCCGAGGGCGTAAAGAAGCGGGTGGCTTTCCTTATCCGAGGGTAAAGTTCGCCATTTCACTAGTAGAAAATCTAACTTATAAATCCATAAGAAGCAACATAAAATACGTGTGTGATTTTCTTCCCGCGAATAGGTAGAAACCACCCGACTCGATAGGTACCAAAATGTGTAATGCATAAATATGGATCACCAATAGTCACAAGCGATATTGTTGTATTATACTAGCTACATACTGGCTAAATCCAATATAAATAAAGTAATCATGACAGAAGATTTCAAGTAGTAATCCTTTCTGAGAATGCAGGACGGGTAGTTTTCGGTAAACATAAAAAGAAGCATTATGTCCGACTTTTTAATGTTTTGAAATATACACGTGTCATTTATTGAAAAAGCGTAAACCTTTTCGGATAGAGGTACGAGCACAATATGCTTGATACTTGAAGTGTTCCGTGCGGCTCAAAAAGTATACACCGTAAAAAGGCCTAAGCGATTCCCTTACATTTAATTCAATCTATCAGCAAAAAATACTCGCAGATAAAGCGAAAAACGAGGGAAAGCAAAAAGGTACGACGTGAATGAAGAACTACATCACAACGCGTATGGGGTAGCTGCTTTTTCCGGTACATTTATCATCGAGTGTAAGCCCTTCCAGGCGCGGTTTTTCAATAGAGGATTAGGCTTTCGTTATCTCGTATACAAATTGTAACGGGATTATGTCACTTCGTATAACACTTCCTCCAATTAAATCGTCGATTAACTTGCTTGAATGTGTCGTGTTTTCAGGCAGGGATCAAGTGATGTTGCTGGGAAGACAAACTGTAAAGCACAACTGCAAGACATTACGCTGTGGCATGGCGGTTAGAATCTATTCCCGGTGAAGTTGAAAAGAAAAGTTCTGGTTTTGATAAGCAGACTGCAAATTGCAAACAGAAAACCGGACATCAGAACTCCGGCGGAAGGGTAGCAGATGACGGTAAACAATAAATGGAATAACCCACCAGCTCCCTCCCGGACAGGCGGTGCAAGCCTCAATGTGGGAGGAGAGTGGGGTTGGTAAGGGGGGTGGAGTCCGTCACAGATCCAAGTACATCGTCGCTTATCTCCAAGACAGTTCACGGTACCCAAGTTTCTAGGCCGAGAAGGTTTTGCGAAGTGATCCAAACAAAGTGGTTCGCTGACATTATCATCGCAATTTTATTAACAGTGAAATAGATATCTACCTATTGTGTTATCGTGACCGATAACGGCGAGGAAATAAACTTGAACTGAAGTGACCTCATCAATAAATAACTACAGCAGAACTATGTCGACCATCACTCGTATAACAAATAAAGAGATAACGAGTAATCCCTGCCGACAGATGAAATATTTCAAACGCCTGTCAGAGACAATCGCGATGCTTTTCTTAGTAAGAATCGTTTGATGTTTGCAGTGATAAGGATACAAGAACAGGATTTCTCGAGGATTACAGATTTAAAAATGAAATATTATATTATGGATAGAAATCGTGAGTCACTTATCAGCGGGAGGATGGTTGTGCTAAGCCGATAGCTGATAGCTGGCCGCGCGAACATAAAGGATGAGAATGCCAGTGGGGTGCAGTGACTTTTCCGAACCAGCAGCATTATTAAATAAAAATAACAGAAACTTTATTAGCTTTTGTCCATTATACGACATCGAATTATTATACATTATACAATGTAACAAAGACTTTTCAAACTTTCATTATTTTATTATTATATGGATAATATTTTATTTTCATTAATTACATATTTTTTTAGAATTGTAAATTCAATTTGTTGCATTATAATGTACCTATAACATTTTGCACCCTAACAGAGGAATCTTTGTTTATGAAACATGCATATAATCTTTAATAAAACAATAGTTCAAAAAAAATTAAAAGCTAATCATTTTACAATTGTAATTAATTATAAAATAATATAATAGTTCCGTTCGGATTTTCCTTAGATCAAGGTTCGCCAGGGCTTATAATGTATCAAATGACAAAGGATTGAGGTAAGTGAAAACCATTTGGTCGTCTTATTTATTAATTAATTCAATAAAGAGGTGTAATACAAAGTGTGATTTTCGTTGGTTCCGTCCACACGAAGCCCACACAACGCACTGAGCTTTTTATATCCTTAGAAATTGTTCTTAATTCAGTTTCCTATATTTGAATAGTTTTTCCGAAAAAATAACATTTAGAAACTGTTTGGCTTTAAAAGCAAATAAAGTGGCGTATACAACGGTATGTCATAATTTTGTTTTATTTTTTCTTCGCCAAGCTCCTAAATTAAAAATAAACTTTCCGTGTATAAAAACACTGACTTATTTGTTTTGAAAAATCGATATACAAAACACTGACTTATTTGTTTTGAAAAATCGATATAAAAACCACTGCCCTACACAGGAAAACGGTCAGTTTGAATAAAGTTTAGTCGTGAATCATGACTGAGAACACTAATGAATAATGCAAATTTATATAGTTGAATGATTCACAGTCGCGCTTCACTTTTACTCAGTACCTAAGTACTAACTTGCCTAGACACTAAAGAGTGCAGCAAAATAAGATTATAAAGGTAATTCTATTAATCTAGAAGTCTTATCAAATGCTTTACTGAATAATGTATAATGTAATGGACGGGCTCAGCTACAAAAGCAGGCAGACAGTGATAGCACTTACATAGCTAATAAAGTACAAAACGCCGAGATAATTTCTACCTTGATTATTATCAATTTATAAGAAACGTGACTTGAAAATGTAAATGATTTAATATAATGAAAATGAGATTCGTATTACCCAGTTTAGACCATATTCATTCGAAAGGCTTAAACGACTAGGTATCTAAATACATAAACTTGGATGTGATTTGAATTTATCCGTACGTTATCTCTGATCTAGCTTGTACAAATTGTCTTCATAAGGTAAGAAGTTCTTCTTGCGAGTTTGTTTGAAGACGTATGCATATTCTACATGTTGTGGAGGAGTAGAAACAGGTCCATTAGGTCTACCACGGTGATTGTATTAAGTATTGAGGAAGATAAGTGCAGTGGAAGAGAGAAGAGTGGCTAGAGCTGCAGATACACTATAGATACGCAACATACGGAGTGTACAGGTCGTGCGATTGGTTTCTGGTTAGTGGCAGTGGTCCCGTGGGCGGGTGTGAGATCACTCCTATATTTAGCGAACGCAGCTTGAACTCTTCGAGAACGTTGAGCTTTACGATGTTAATACCATTACGTTCCATCGTTCCATGGCATTTTTAACGGATTGATTACAACACACAGCGTTTCTACAAGAACGGAAGCGGCTTATGGTAACGCGCCGCGATATGGCTTTATCCTACAGCTTTGGCCGCGCTGTTAGCAGATTTTAACAGCATGTTGAACGTTTATGTTATCTAAACTCCTTGAGCCAATTTTAATGAACACACATAAACAACAACCGCGAGCGCTGATGAACCGTCGGTATGTGCTATGATACCAGTAATTGAACGAATGAATACATAGGTAAGTACGGAATCGTTCAGAAAAGTTTGTTTCAACATTGATAATATAATGCGTGTTGGCTTTCAGTCCCTGTACATATGCATAACAGAGGACACGTGAATGTAAAATAAGGAATGGTTTTAATTTGACGTGATGAAGCGATTCCGCCGGCGTGATTGATCGGCAGTGGCGGCGGGAATAGGGGGTGACACACCGCCCTGCTGGGCTGTTGACTGTGGGCCGTGTAAAGGGGGCGGCTCACTGCTGCAAGGGGATGCATAATGCACTTGTCGGAAGGAACCTACCACCGCCTACCAAAGGGCAATGACACCATACTGGAAAATAAATCGCCTTTAATAGATTCCGAAAGATTTATGATATCGAAATGTCAAGTAACTTGGCATTTAGGAACGCCGTAGGCTGAAAATCGACATTTGTCGGAAGCAAGGCCGACTCACGATAATCTAACAAAAGACCGGGCTCGCGAAGATTAAGCGCCGTGGAAAATCACAGTAATATTATTTGCGGTTTTACAAATTATCAATTGTATCGTTTGATCGTAAAACGTTACCGAGAGATAAAGTACAAAGGATTTTGTTGTGTGCATAAGATCAAAGTGCCACGGTCGCTCACTAAAATAGAGGATCTGAGCAAAGGCGGCCTTATCTGATGGGCCGCCCTACCGCCCTACCTCCCCTCGCTCCGCCCACCACCAGCTAACCACATCACTGGGATATTATCATCATACATAATACACCGAAGAATGCAACCAAAACCTGCAAGGTGAACTAAATATACTGGCTAAGATAGGATAGTGGACGCATCGCAACCAAATCTTTTTCTAATATATTTTATACAGGAAGCGGATTATGGAACTGATTCGAGAAAGTACAACAGACAATGATATTTAAAAAAAATTGCCATTCAGAACAGGATTAGAAAGTTAACACGATGTCGCTTAAAATAACAGTTATTGTTCATAGAAAAATTGCATTATTTTACGTCTCGATCGCCAACAAAGATTTGAAAAATATGAACGCGGTAAATTAGCGATTTACTGTGTAATTTATATTATTAAACAGAAGTTATATAATACATAAGCACTCAATGGAGCCACATTAGTTCCGTAAAGCCAGCCTCAACGCGGAGTACAATCACTTTTACGATCGCACTTACTATCATAATAATAATATTATATTCTATTCACCTTACCTGTGTACTGTGTAGGTAGTTAGTACAGACTACTGACTCATAGTTTATAGGTTTTGTGACTAATGGGTGAACCAAGGTTGGCTTTATTTAATTCAAATCTAAACGTAACAAAAATTTGCTGGTTTTTGTATTGAGACCACATTAGTCAAATAATATTTTAATAAAAAAAGCTGAAAATCGTTTCCTGCTATAAATAAATTGTGAATGAGTATATAACATCGGCGTCGTTTGGGGTTGTAGGTACCGAGAGATCTTGATTACAAAAAAAAAAAATATTTCGCGATGGTATTGTCAAGGGTTTTAATACCAAACACCAAATTATTCGCCTAACTCTAACCAAATATATTATCTTCCAAACAAAGATCCATAAATGCCACAAATTTATTAATTTACGGTAAGCAAACCTCACATTAATGTTTTAAAGAAATAAAAAGTATGTAAAGGAGATCTGAATAGAAAAACCGAAAATCAATCAATTTATTTGTGGTCTGTTAAAAGACAGAGTCTGAAAGTATATACACAAGTCAATAAAAAAAGTATTTTTTTAAATAAAAAAAATAACTTTGTAAACACCACGTTTATTCAGATAAGTTTTTAGATTTTCACGGCCAAAAGCATTTTCGTTATTAGTTTCATCGTCGGATCTACCGGATCTGCCCTGATGATGGACACTGCAACGCTGTCCGAAACGTCGGCTATAGAAGGAGGTAGCGCAACACAGCATAACACCCCAAAAACTAATAACGAAAAAAGACCACGTTTATTTTTTATACTTTATGCCGACAGGGTTTTGCTACAACCGTAGATTATTCAGGGCAGTATAATACTCTACTAAAGTTAAGTTAGATACATGTTTTATAAATACTCGCACTAGATGGTTTAAAACAAAATGGGAGTATTTTTGAAGATTGGTGTTGAAAATAGTAATTACCTACCTATACAGTCATAAAACACGTTTTGCAATTTTTAAATTATAGGTATTAAGAAATGAGTTCTTAAAGTGTATTTTTCATACACATGGGATTTGCTAACAAATAACATTAATGTTGTTTCAATGTTAAATAACATCACGAAACGTACAAGAACTTGTATTTGTCAATATTTAAAAAATAAAATGCGGTATTTGACTAGTAGAAAAATAATAATGTAATTTGGGAAGTTTAAGTTATTAAATATGATAATTCAGGGCGTTGAATAAGTTTAGAGTAATTCCTCCATTACCTAATCATAATAATTGATCATCTCTTATTGTAGTCTAAAGTTTCTCAGACATTTATGTTTAATTCCTTCGATGGTGAATACGTAAATAAATACTCTGCGAGAAATGTAAATGCGACTGACTTTAGAGAACATTTAATAAATATAGATAAATAATCACGGTAAAAAATGTATTAGCTACATGTCGAAAAATATACAACATAATATTACTCTATGTATGCATAAAAAACATTGTGACTAATAATAGCTGCGAACTTAAATATTTTATGTTTTAGGTACACTAAAAAAATAATATATAAAGTGGTAAAACAATCAGACAAGCATGAGTTTATGTAAATACTCCGTATTTTGGGTAAAAAAAGGAGGAAAGCAGCGGAGATATTATTATTTTCTAAAAGCTTACTTTGGATTTGAGGTGACTCTACAAATAATGTAAAGCGGATTAAAATATTATAAGCTCAGCATTACGGCAGTCGAAACACACAGACAATACTTGTAAAGGTGCTCGGTGAGTGGAAAACGAAAGGCAAAGGTAATACCATTTTGTCGCGAGTATTCGGAGAAATATCATTTATTTCACCGGGAAGAAGCTTCTGCTAGATTCGTTATTAATATTTATAAAGAAAGCACAAGTTTGCGGTTTAGTACAATAATAGGCCCGAGCTGAGGCTGGGCTGGCGGAACAGCTGATCGCTGATTCTGCTTTCCTGGGAAACCGGTAATCAATTACGTATTATGATAACACTTCTGGTGACATTACTCACTCGAGCTCGGTCTGAGCGTCTCGAGGCTGGAGTCTCGAGTCTCCAGTCTCCACTACAATAGCGGCGCAAATTACAAACAAAAACACAACTTCTCGTACACAAACGACGACATACAATTTACAATGTGCCATTCAAATTAAGGAATGGAGATATTCATAATTATTAGTGTGAAACCAAATTAATTTAATTATAAAAAGTGTATTTTTTTATAATTTCAGCCTTGGGAGGGTATTTTTTTTTGATTCCACACGGAAGCAGCTTATAAATTTTCTTAAAAAAATATTTTATTTTGTTCTTTAAAATATTACTGAAATTATTTCCACGAAAATATTTGAAAGGGAAAATTCGTAAAGAAGCGGAATAAAGCAAAGCTGGGTCGTAAAAGCAACGTGTGACCGGGTGCCGTCGGCAACTTTAACACGTTTGTTTGGCTGAGGGCGGCAGGCTGAAGGCTGAATTATCTTTTTTTTAAATAGACAAAGAAAGTCAAGTGAGGAAAGGGTCCAAATGTATTAAGAAGCACACTCGAAAGCGAAACAAATTGAATTACCTCGAGAAATGGGACGCGGCGCTGTTCACATTAGAGAACGGAAAATATCACTCAACGGGAAAACCCCGTAGTTACACTCTCACAGGGAAACCACCCGAACTTTTCAACATATTTTCACACTTTTAATAGAATAATCGTAAAAAAATCACTAGATCGACGTAAAATCACGGGCATGAGAAAAATTGTAAGATGAACTCTGATAGAGAAATATTATACCAGGTGATGAGTGCGGGAGTGCGGGCTGGGGGTCCTGGAGCACCACACACTATTCCGGGGGCACACTGCGACTGCATGCGCCCGACACTATCCACCACAGGAACTAGAGAACTCGGAACGCGCGATTACAGGAAACTCGGCTAGAGGGCAACAAGCGATCACTAAACTCGGAGATCGGACAAGAAAAAAAAGTTGCGAGTTTCGTATGTTTTCACGCGCTGGAAAGAGTTCCTCTCGAGTCGGCTTGCGGCGGATTTGTGAGGAGAGTTTGTTCCGGGAGGGAGAACGAGCGGGCGGCACGGCGCTGTGCGGCACTGTGGGCCAGAGGCGCGCGAGGCGGCCGGCGGAGGGGGCGGGGGCGGGTAGACCGTGCGCGCGCACTGCTGTGGTGGGAGGGGGTGCACGGTGCACGGTGACGGTGCACGGAGCACTGTGCACAATCAGCCACCAGGATTACTGGATCGGATCTGGATGCACCGGACCGTCTTGCGCGACGTCCAACCAACCCTCTTCCCGGTACAGTACCAGCTAACGGGTCTTGTCAATTTTATTAAATAGATACAATACTTTAATACAGAATAAATTAATCCGAGACTAATTAGAATCCACGAAAATATTCATTTAAAACATTTCTTAAAAGTTAAATAACTCAAATAAGAGAAGAAAAAAACAGGATAAAATTAGATTAAGCGCAGGAAAAGAAAAGAGTTTTCTCTAGTCCCTGATCAGATAAGTGGCGGTAGTTTCATTACATCGACGGAATGGAAACCAATCGAAGACGGTCCAGACCCGACTGGTCCGCGGGGAGGGGGTACAAGAGAGTGGGACGGGGGAGGGACACAACAATAAATGTCTCGAGACTAACAGACTCGAGGAACCTCTCGCTTGGTCCACCACCGAGCGTCAAACACCGCAACCACTATCGCTATACCGTGCATCAGTGTACAGTGTACAGTCTATGTCTATACACAATACACACCACCGAGAAACCAATAAGGCTGCATTGAACTTTCGCCTCCAGAAGAAACTCACAATCAACTTTACAGCAGGCCGCGTTTTATTAGTTTAAAAGCTTTTTCCGTGTTTTTCCTTAACTGCTTCAATTTATTACTGTTAAATAAATGTTCAAAAACAAGTTCAAATCACAATGCACCGTGTATCTAATAAAGAGAAGGTTTATTATTCCACGCATTCCAAATCGAATAATAACAATGATTATACAGTATACATAATATAATAACTGAGATGGAAAGGCATTTGGGGAACGAACCGTGAATAAACTCTAACGAAAGTCCTTAACAATAAATAATATTTTTATTTCTTGGGGAAATAAAGTTTCGGGTGAAAATTCGGAACTGACAAAAATATTTTCAATTTTATACAGGACTTTAGGAAAGTTTCCCGAGGACATCTTTTTAAAATAGTACTTTTCAAAGAATCGCAATCTTCTCCAACATGATGTATTTAATTCTTTAAAGTGCTTAAATAATAAATTGTGAAGCTCGATATCAAACACATACTTTAATATTTATCAAAGTTTGCTCTGGCGAGGGACTCCAAAATATGCCATATTCGAAAAGAAGGGAAATACCGATACTATATCATTGCACATAAATCAGAAAATATATTTGTATGAAGGCATAAAAACTCTTGAATGGTGAGCTATTGCGTCAGGTTATTCCTGATAGTTCAAAGTATAATTTCCTTAAGGGGGTATTCCAGGCTAGAAAAAAAAATGTTTTTCATATTTCGATAGTTTATATATGATATTCAAGAATATTTCCATAAAAGGATTTTCCGAAATTCGAAACATTTTAAAAGTTATAGCCATTGTAGTGTCGTGGCAAT
This sequence comes from Limnephilus lunatus, assembly GCA_917563855.2. Classification (NCBI taxonomy): domain Eukaryota; kingdom Metazoa; phylum Arthropoda; class Insecta; order Trichoptera; family Limnephilidae; genus Limnephilus; species Limnephilus lunatus. The sequence goes on along the minus strand of OU830595.1, from coordinate 88,507,057 downwards.
TCTACCATCTTTTTCTCAATAAAATGAGAAAAACGCGCTTTTCTCGAAAAAAAAATTTCCGATACGTTTGACACGAAATCTCAAGTTCTAATTGACTGACTTTCTTGAAGCTTGGCATGAATTTTCTTTATATATCCCTCTATGGTAGAAACCAATAATTTTTTTTTAATTATTTAAAAAAAAGGAAAAGTTAAAAAAAAATACTGAAAATTTTTCTTTTTTTTTGAGTAGCCGCCATTACACGAGATTTTTTTTCTCATTTTTCTTAGTTCCTACCATAATGACAGTTGTACTGATAAAGAATCTATCTTTTTTTACTTTTCAATTGATCAGAAGGGTTGGAATCGTGACAAAACGGACACGCACAACTTTTTTGTGAATTCTTAAAATACAAATAAACAGGTATACTTTAAAAAATGAATGATTAAAATATTAATGGTTTTTTTATCGACTTTCAAAAAAACGCCCGTAATTAGGGTTTCTAGACTAAAATGCCCCTTAAGAGTACAGAAATATCCAGCAACATTAATAAGTTTATGACGAGTTTTTTCAATTGTTCAAAAAAGGATATTAAAACTCGGACGAAACTAGGTAGTAAACCAGTAGAGTTATTGAACGTAAAAATTGTCAGCATGGGCTAAAAAAAATCGGCACAATCCTTCGAAACCTAAGGCAAATTTATATAAACGTAGAACAGGTGTATACGTAAAAAAATACTAAATTTATGTAAATAATAAGATTTTATTTCAATTCTCTCAACGTTCGCTACTTAGCAGGTGTGTCCGAATCCGTTTACCCACTAGTTGCATGGCGGGCCGGATCCAGTTGGTCTCTTTCTCATCATCTTGCACCGCGGTGGGAGGGACCTATTCATACTTCCGTCATTCTTGGACACAGTGACCCCTAGATTCCCACCCCTCATACCTTTTTCCTTCCCAGAACTGCCTCTCCTTCATCTCCTATAAAAGCCCCTCCACAAACATAGGCCCTGAGGGAAATTATTTTAATATAAAAAAAATATATCGAGTGCAGTTCACAGACGGTAGACGCGAAACATCACCAAAACAATCTCAAATAGGAGCCTTGAAAAGTAACATCAAAATCAAAGCGCCAATGAGCGCAATTTGACGCTTCGTAGGTACTGTAATGCATCATTTCCGTTTCATCCGAGTTTCAAATCACAACGGTGCTAAAGAAGTTTCATAAAAATAACATAAATAATATCCATTATTCTAACCATTCAATCGTAAGTCAAAAACAGAAAGTAGTAACGTGTATTATAATGTAAGTAATGACCGCCGCATGTCAAGTTAAGTAAGGCCCACTGAGGGCTAGGTGTACAATACGCCTAATAACAATGTAATGAGAAGTGTCCCTTACCCGCGCGGCCGGCTTAATTGCCAACAAGGCATAACAGCCAACGCGGCTGAAATGTCCCTAGTCCCTAGTCCGGGGCGTTTTCTTGAATACCGAGTCCGATTGTATGCTGTACGCCTGCACGATAGCGTCGGCGTCGCGGCGCACCCCTGAAGGCGCTGCCCATATTTCATGTGTACACTTTCATTAGCGGAAAAAATGAAAACAAATAATTGTTTTGTGTTATTTTTTAATGCATGGCAACATCATTTTACTAATTTCAGTTGTTTGTGCATGGGAAATAAAGTGAAATGTTTCTGCGTAATGCGTAACTTTATTCAAATGCAATGTGAATTATTAATTCAAAATTGGAACTACTCTTACTTATCATTACATCTGACAAGCGCTAAAGTTGGTACACAATTAAAAATTGGTAGATATCCATCAGTATATATTTGGTTAATAAACACTTAATAAAAAAAAATATTCATAAGAAATACTTATTTCATTTGTTCAAATGCTTGACAGATGCTTAGATGAATTAATAAAGAGATAAGTTACTGAGAATACGCGCGTGATCCAGTGAAAATATTTCAGCGGCCCGTTCATATATACATATTCTTTGAATAGCTATCCTTTCGTAAGCGGTGCTACATTTTTGATCAATTAGTATTTAGTGTGTTGTATTTTTATAATGCCATAGGATATAGTTTTGCATTACATTTTTCACTTACAATGAATTCAAATTTGTTTTGAATTCAAGTACTATTTTCAAAATTGGACCGACTGCCTAAAGAATAATTCAGACAAGCAATAATGTAGGAACCTATATATTTGTACAATATTAAATTTGATCAGAAAATTATTTAAATTGTTCTTTTCAAAATTAGAATTAAAATATCCCGTGATTTTTCACGGGTCTGCGCTAGTATCGCTAGTTTAAAGTAGCGTGCTAGTTTAAAGTATCGATTATACTACAAATAAAGGATCGGACGAAAAGCCAAGGGGAGAATAATTAATGTATTTTTGTAAATTAATAACATAGTGATATAATATATTAAATGAAACAATAAAATTATTTATTGTTTCATTTAAAAAAAATATATTACGTATTAATTTTTTTAAATTTTATTTATTAATTTTAAAATAATGTTAATGACATGTATTACATGTAACTGTGAATAAAACATTTAAATATTATATTATACACGAATTAACCATAAAAAAAAAAGTTTTAATAACCGTCTTAGATATATTTAGATTTATATATGTACGGTATCTTGATTGCCTACTTATTAGACGCAAACTATACTTTGAGGTAAATTTTTTTTGTATTCCAATAGTTAAGATAATTCAAGAATTCCTTAACAGGATTTTTCGAAATTCTAATTATTCTAAAAGTAATAGCCATTTTAGTGTCGCGGTAAGTCGACCGGTTCAGACGGAATCTAACTAGAATCTAAATAGTATAAACTATAAAGTATAACTACTTTTTCGAAACGTTTGTCACAAAATCTCAAGTTCTAATTGACCGATTTTCTTGAAATCCGGCCTGAATTTTCTTTATACATCCCTCTACGGTAGGAACCAATTAACCTTTTTTTTTTAATTTTTACTATTTTTTTAAATTCGGAAACTGAAAAAATTACAGAAAAACATATTTTTTTTTAGTAGCCGTCATTTTTAAAGAAATTTTTTTAAAATTTTTCCTGGTTCCTACCTACCTATACCTACCATAATGACATTTGCACTGATAAAGAATCTACCTTTTTTATTTTTCAGATAATCAGAAGGATTGAAATCGTGACAAGATGGAAATGTTTTTTTCCCTCTCTCTACTTCAACAGTATGTAACTTCATACATTTTTTTAGATTTAAAAAAAAAATAAAATGTAAATAAATAACTTATAAAAAAATGTATACTTAAAAAAATATGATTTTTTTTATCGAGCGTCAAAAAAATTCTAGACTAAATACCCCCTTAATATACAATAAGCCGAATCAGAACGATGTAAATGTTCCCTTTCAACGTAATTTAATCAAGCAATTCTATGCTCTTTTTTTACACATACAATTGCAGCATAGGTTGTAGGTTTAAAGCCTCGCATCGCGGGTTCACTTCCATGCAAGTCAAGTCCATCATTATCGCACAAACAATAATATCAGCTTTATATGATGGAAGTATGGAAAATTCGAAATATTCTTATGTCGTTGGTAACCCAGAAATTAGGTAAATATAAAAAATACAATTAACATTTTGTAAAACATATTGCACGATTTTCGATCTAACGCATATTTATAACTAAAAACCTTTTGAAAAAAAGGTGTTTGAAAAAAAGTCATCAATCGTCACATACAACCGTTAATGCCTTATTACGAGTATGACCCCGCAAAACATGATTTATCAAAACCATGCAGGGTTAGAATATCAAACACCATATTTATTTGCTAATATAAACTGGATAATAATGTAAAAATAAAATTTAAAAACCTAGTATCCGTATCGCTTAAATTTGCAGTTTAATCAGTTTTCGTTGTTTTCTCACATTCAGTCAAGCGTGACAAACGGCGGTTTGCACGGTTGCCTCTCACATACAACAACGTTCAAAAATCGTTATGCAAAAGGCAAGCTGAATTCAGAAATGCACGTTAAGAACTTAATAATCAGTCACACAGTATTTAAGATAGCGGTACACCTTAATTAATTTTTCCATCATACATTCTGAAGTAAACGCAAAGTCAGTAAAAGAATACAAAAAATAAACATTACATACCGTTAGCAACAAACGTAGCACTGAACAAAAATAACAAGGGTGTCCAGCGGGATTTTACACCTCTGAAGAGAATGGATGTTTTTTCTCGTAACTTATTTATAGCACTAAATTCCCAGAGCCAAAACCTGGAAAAAACAACAAAAAACACACAGAAGAACGAAAATAAAATCAAGAAGCTAAACTGCTCATCTAAATTAGCGCGAAAATTAATAATTAAATAAACTTTGCGATGCAAATTAAATAAACAATGGATTGCAAAAAGAAACAAAGCCTCGGCAACTATTAAAACTGGAATTATAATTGATAAAACAAAACAATAAGGCTTTAAGCGATTAAGTATAACATATTTAAAAATAAGCTAAAAAGCAAAAGCGAAATAAAAAAGCCCAATTATGGGGAGAGGTCAATCCTTTCCAACGTCACGAGAAATACTGCAACGCCGGCTGACCGGCTCCAGACTCCAGACTCCAGCATCCCTCTCAGCAGCTCATTCATACAACACTCATTACAATAATTATTGTGCGAGATGGACATCGTCCCAGCTAGTCACTAGGGGCGCACTGGATCACCCCTCACCCCTTCCGAGACCAAATATTCATATTATTCAAACTTTATTATCAACACGGGGAGGGATATTCCCAGACGCATTATAGTGAATCAAATATTACTAATAGTTGGTAGGATTTGCGCCTACTCAGAAAAGCGAGAAATATTATAAAATAATTTTACTAGAGAAATCTCACTTCTTACCTTGTATAAAAAAACAGATGATTTATAGCTAATAGAAAAACACATACAATTAATAAAAAACCATGTAGCTAAATTACTTTATTTGGTCAATTCATACAAATAACGTCATGATGTTATATTATTATTAGGTGAGAGACAGCACAAGGCCACACTAACATATAAAATAATATTTATTCACAGGACATTCGCTATGAGAATTAATATAAAAATAAACACTCTCGTGGAAATGACATCATATTCTCTACTAATGACACTTTAGGTAGTTGACATCACACATGATTATTCCATTATGCACGTTGAGTATTAGCCTTAACAGGTGATAAATTACGTACTTTTATTAGATAAGTGGCGTCTGCAAGTAATTATTAATTTTCATAAACAAGCCTACTAAGTATAAACGAAAACCTTAAAAGCTTGTAATGTTAATTACAGATTTTGTAGTTGTAAATTATAAGTAACGTGGGTCGAAGCCACTCCTCAGCACTAAAAGTCTGTGGTACAAAATCAAAATGCAGGTGCGTCCTTTTAGGAGGTAGGCTATATTTTAAAGTTTTAATCTTGGGAGTGCAATTTTACGGCTCGGGACCTTAAAAAAGAGCAAATATTAAGTATCGACGATAGCCCGCGGACCGGTTTGGCCTATATTAAACGCGTAACAAATAAAAGCAAAACGGGCGAACTGGCCGCGCGGGGATTGCGATATGTGAAAAAAGGAAAACAAAAGGGCTTCCCGCCAAATTAAAATCGATAAATCTGGCGGGAAACCTTACGGCGAGGCGCGGGTCGTCTCTGTTTCCTATCGTATCCCATATTACCTCCTACTCTGCTGCCACTCTGTCGCTACTCTGCCACTACTCTTCCGCTACTCTTCTGCTACTCTGGTGCCACTCCGGTGCCGCGGCGGGCGACATCAAGCCACGTCTTGTTCCATCACATGGAATAATGCACCAAGTCACATGGAAACTATTCCCTATAGCAGACTACAGATTACACTCCCGAAATGCCAACATTGTGTTCAAATTAATAACATCCAAATAACACGTGTCTTCAATTTGTCTTTTTTATTTATTTTTTATTTAATATTATTAGGAAAATTTACAGGTTAATAAAATTACATGCATTAGAGAAAACCACAAATTATAATATTTAGATTATAACTCAATAACTAATGTTCACATCATGCACAAATAAAAAGTCAATAATTATAATAACATATACATTTTTTTGCTCAATATTATAAAGATAGGAATTAAATAAACTTTCTAAACATAATCTAGATATACTGTCTAATATATATCTAGATCTTTTAAGGCAGAGATTTCTGTAATAATGATTATAGAGCAGCAACTCAATTAAAGGTTATAATTGTACGTGTTTGCTAGCAATGCTCATTCGTGACGTGGAAATTTGTTTAAAAATGCATAAGCGAGAACACACATCGGCTATTAACGCATATGTACGAGTATGTTCAACAACATCGTCGAGACTAAACGTTTACAATATCTCGTATGACCATCTACAATATTATATTATGAGAAGAGTAGGTGATTAATATCGTCCCTGAAGCAAAAGAAGAAACAATTGCGAAAATATAATTATTCTCGCGGAAGTTCGGCGGAGCCATTCCCACCACTTGCATGGAATAATATATGAATAAGTAATAAGAACAGTTAGTTGCAAGTGTAACGGCTCTAACCTTGGAGCTTTCCAAACTCCAGCAGAAGACTGGGAGTAATTCACAATAATTCAGAGTAAGATGGCGCGGGCGCTGCGACCGGAGCATTATTCCCACGGAACGGCCGCGATGGGAACACGCTGATTCCTAGATGATTATTAACACGGCTTTGAACAATACACCGATGCGGGGTTTGGCAAACTTTCGGTCAGACACTAACTAAGACACGAGACACCAGCGCGCCATCCGCCCGCCACCCGCCACCCGCCGCCGTCGCCCGCGCCTCACGGCTCCCGTTGCGGTTACGTGCGGTTATAGAACTCTATCTTCTAATTGCCCAACACAACACGGATCGATTATATAAGATCCAACTTTATACAATAATCACGAAGATAGGAAAGGAAGACGTGAAAATAAAATTTAATTAAAATTTTTGGGAACGCTTTACATCCAAGTTCAAGATTTAATCTTCCGTCCGAAAGCCAAATAAATGAGGGAGGAGTAAAAACGACGAAAAATGAAAATAATAAACCTCGCGGCTTAGAGCCTACAGAGTAAACAGTGGAGGCAGAGCAAAGTCAAGGAGGCAGCAATAATTCAAAGTGCAAACGTACGGACTTACTTGACCGTCAGCCCTTTTGCGCAATAAAAGATATTCCCCAACAAAAGGAATAAATATTTCGCGGAGCCTTCCTCTCGAGGGGAAATTCTCTCTTTCTCGCGAACTTTGTTAATTCCTTGATTAATAAACTCGCGAGTGCGGTGCCGGCGCACTCGGCACACAGCACACAGCAAACTCAGGTATTATGATAAGGCCCACTTTAAAACAAGGTATTTAATATATTAAGAAACGCCTTTATTGCATGCCGTGTTCATCTTCCAACACGAGAGTAATAATGAAAATGACTTGTGTACTTACTCAAAGCATCTGTCAGTTCGTATATCGCTCAAACCACTCACCTCATCCAATTGCCTCGAGTTTTTTTTAGGTTTTTGTTAATTACTCGCTTTTAACAGTGACTCATTATTACTATCAACGGTTTGAAGTTGAATCCTAAAACGCCACTAGAAAAAAAACTAAATTGATAAGAGAAGAATAAACAATTAAAACTTTTGTCAATCTAATAATCCAAGAAAATGAAATAGTCCAGGAAACATCTAAGCTCTAAGCGATTTATAGCAGGTGGATGGATAATGAGGAATATTGTTTTAACTTTATTACGCTTTACTCGGAAATTCAACGCTCCGGGGAGTATCATACTAATAACTGGAGAAGGTACTGCGGTGCAAGATGCAACACACTTAGAAACTTTAATTCAATATGAATAATGGTAATTATGTATCCGAGTTTTGCAACAAAGCATGCACAGAACAGTGAAAATTACAGGGAACTAATTACTGAGATTTGCATTTGATTCGTCTGTTCACACCGCGAGTATCGAATGTTTGGTGTAGTCGTTGTCAAGAGGAAGTTTGCTTATGAATATTAATATTATCAATCAATTAAATGGAAGCGGGGGGTCTATATTTACTTAATATTGCGCAAAAATTACATTAAAGAAGGCGAAAAATACTCAGAATAAAGTGATGATTATTAGCCGATTAGAACTGATATGGATAAGATGCAGGTATTTTGCACCTTAGTGTCAGAAAGATAAAATTAATAAAAAAACATCACATAAATACTGTATTAAAATGCATTAAGAGGAATATAAACGCTAGAAATATTTCGATTCTTGTGTTTTATTAAATCTAAAACCGAGCGCCGTGTACCGTCATATTTTGGTCTGATTTGCACGAGGCAAGTAATTTGAAATAAATACTGTTGCTATGACGTGGTGCTTGCAATACGTAAGAAGCGCCCAGCGAGATCTCCGTTCGCCGATGCTTCTACACATACCTTGTTACCCGGTGGATGAATACCGTCAATTCTATTTTACCAGCAGCGGCCGAGACGGGAACGGATCGAGAATCCTCAAACTATGGGGAATGCTAATAAAAGTAAATGTTTATAAAATTTGAATTGATTTTATTTATTTACAATCTAAAAAATTTTATGAAAGTGAATTATTAATACATATTATTTAAATACATATAAATATTAATAAAAAGAAACTTGATTCAAGTTAAATATAATATGTATATATGTTAACAAAATGTAACTAATACGTACTTTTATAAAACTAGGTATAGGTATGTACTTTTATCAAATTTACATACACTTTCAAAATACCCAAATTACATATACTCAAATTTCCACATCTAAATTTTTTGTAAAATTCATTTACAAAAATTAAATTTTTGGAAACAAATCAATAAACCAATCTCAGTATTAGAAATGATGACGGAACAACTCACAGCTAGGTTTAAAAATATTCTACATTTGATACATCAGTTTATTGAAACATACACTTAAAAAAAACGGTGAAAATAAATAACTTGCATCCTCATATGCTGAATTTATCCTAAAAGAGCATAATTAAAACGAATGCAATATAATATTTTAAAATAATAAGTAAAATTTTGACGGTCTCCATGGTAGAGGGGAAAGGCTGCCAGCTAGCGATCCGGAGATTGCGGGTCTTAGTATTAGACATTATCAAGGAACAGTTCCCAGCTACATGTATTAATAAAAAGAAACTTGATTAAGTGAAATGTAATATACATATATACGTAACTAATAAATACTAATAAACTAATGTAAATGTTACTAATATATACTTTTACAAAATTTGGTATATGTAGGGTAGACTGGGGACGATTGAAACACGTTATGATTGAAACATCTCAATTTACTCGAAAACTATAATACAGTGTTGTAACAGTGTGATAAAACACTCGAAACTCCGTCAGGTCTGTTGGGACGTTTCTACAAAAGTGCAGTAGCCGGCGAGTGACTCAATCGTGCATAGGGGACATTATTGAATTTCGCACTAAAACGTAAATATTTAAGACATTATTGCTTATCTTATAACTCATTTTACTCTCGCAGCTTGACGAAATGTTTCATTACATTCTCTTCTTTATCTATTTAAGAGTATTTATAATGCATTTGCGTGGCGTTAATGTCTATTTAAAAATCATGTTTTTGACTTTGAATGTTTGGAACAACCGTGTGGGGATGATTGCAACGTTTCAATCATAACCATGTTTCAATCGTCCACACTGAGAGAAAATTTTGTATTATTCAAATTCAAATCATTAAGTCGAATGTACTTCTGTGATCTTAAATGGTGAACTTCTGTGATCTTGGTTGATGAAGTCAATTTCATTCGACCACATTCGACGTCACACACCCTCACGTGACAATTTCGTAATATCATATCTTTATTGATTTTTTTACATTTATAACTAAAAAAAAAATCAACGTTAATAGTATACATTGTTTTATCAATTATGTAAGTACAAAACAACAAAAAAAAATTATGTTATGAAGAAAGTGTGTTCCCCATCTCAAGAAACCGAGGTTGCAAATTATGCTAAAAAACAGCCAACATTTACCTATTTTGGGCTATCTTCAAAAGATTTAAGACAATTGGCATTTGATTTGACCACACGGTATAACCTGGCAAGGCCAGATTCATGGTACACAAATGGGATGGCCGGAATAGAATAGCTCCGAGGATTTTTGCGCGCCATCCAGAATTTATTATCTATAAGATGTGCCCAAGCCACGAGTATGGCACAAGCAACAAGTTTTAATTGACATAATGTTGATGAATTTTTCAACAATTTAGCGAACGTGATGGATAGTTTTAAATTTGAACCAAAGTACGTCTATAACGTAGATGAGACCGGTGTCACAACTGTTCAAAATCCTAATCGGTTTATAGCCAGGAGAGGAACTCGGCAAGTAGATGCAGTAACGTCGGCCGAACGAGGAACTTTCATAACTGTCTGTAGCGGCAAATGCAATTGGCAACTCAATTCCGCCGATGTTCACATTTCTACGTATCAATTAAGCCATTTCTTAAAAGATAGTTCGATTGGTAGTATCGGTACCACGAACAAATATGTCTGGATGCAAGAAGAATATTTTACCAAATTTCTTATTCATTTTCAAAAATACACCATTTCGTCCTTAGATAGCAAAGTTCTTTTATAACTTGATAATCATTCATCGCGGTCGAATCATACGAAATCAAAAAAGGATATTATTTTGTAAAATCAATATCTAGTCTTCAAACCATTCCAAAATAAACAGGAAAAAAAAACTACACCTAGAGAGTCCGAAGAAGAAACCACAAATAAGATGACCAATGAATAGGAAAAGGTGCACTGGAATCCGAGGACATAAATATACATTGATAAAAAAAGTGTTTCGTAGTCCCCACTCTTGTCTACTTTAGTTTTCTGTATATTTCATTTCTACCGCATGTGAATTGCACACCCAGATTTTTCTTTTCTTTTAATAGATAATATTTAATTGTTTAATAGATTTTAATGCCACTTAATAGATTATTTTAAAAAAAAACTCAAATATTGCGATATTTTGTATAATGATGTCACATCCCAAACCATAAATTCAATAATGTTTTATTTTGTCGACGTCTTAATTGTTGAATTTTACACACAAAAAATGCTCTTAATTTAGAGGTAAATTCTACATTGTTATGATTGAAACAGTGTGATGGTTGAAACAAGCACTTTTGTATGAAAGCAAAAAACTTATTTTTAATACCGTTCTATTCTGCTCCAGGATAATATCGCAGTAAAAGTATATTGATTATGCCAAATACTCATAATAAGTATAACTAAGAGCACGTTAACATAAATAATAAAAAATATATTTAAAGTTGTTTCATTTCAAGACATTTATGTTAATAATTTTAAAAATACTTGTGATATGTTTAATCACTATTCATGACCTCATCGAGTACTGTTTTAATAATGAAAATGTTTAACATTGATTACAATTATTCCATAGATATTTAGAGTGTTTCAATTATCCCCACATACTGTTTCAATTGTCCACACTATGGGGATAATTGAAACAGTTTTTCCCATCGTCTTTAAGTGGTCATTGTAGCTTACCAGTACGAGTTGTGGCCATCCAATAAATTTAATTTGATAAATCGATAGATCATAGAATATCTAGTACAAACATCTTATCCATAATTACAAAAGAAATATTACTACACCTAGTTAAAGTAAAAGTGTTTCAACCATCCCCAGTCTACCCTACTTTTATCAAATTTACATACACTTTTATCAAATTTCTGTAATTTAAAATTTTTGTAAAATTCATTTACAAATAAAACTTTTGGAAACAAATCAACAAACCAATTTCAATATTAGAAATTATGACGGAACAACTCACAGCTAGGTTTAAAAATATTGTACATTAGATACATCAATTTATGGATACACACACTTAAAAAAAAACGGTGAAAATAAATAACTTGCATCTACCTATGCTGAATTTATCCTAAAAGAGCATAATTAAAACAAATACAATATATATCGCGGGTTCAAACCCCGGCAAACAAATCTTAGTATTAGACATTATCAAGGAACAGCTCCCAGCTTCATATATTAATAAAAAGAAACTTGATTAAGTGAAATATAATATGTATATATATTAACAAAATGTAACTAATACATACTTTTACAAAACTAGGAATATATACTTTTATCAAATTTACATACACTTTTATCAAATTTCCACATTTAAAATTTTTGTAAAATTTATTTACAACTGCAAATAAATCAACAAACCAATCTCAGTATTAGAAATGATGACGGAACAACTCACAGCTAGGTTTAAAAATATTGTACATTATATACATCAATTTATGGATACACACACTTAAAAAAACGGTGAAAATAAATAATTTGTATCTACCTATTCTGAATTTATCCTAAAAGAGCATAATTTAAACAAATACAATATATCGCGGGTTCAAACCCCGGCAAGCAAATCTCAGTATTAGACATTTTCAAGGAACAGCTCACAGCTACATATATTTAAAAATTATTCTTTTAAAATATTAATCCTACCGATAATGAATTTAAGCATTATATTCGTCAACCTAAAATTTCTCAAATGATATAACATTCTGAACATCAAAAGAGTTGAAATCAGGAATAGTTGATGCCGACTCATTTTGAGCTCACGCTGTTTGAGAACCAAAAATGCTCGCTGTAACAACGAACCCGCTACGTATATTGCAAGTAAAAAACTTCGAAAACACGGGCACAGATCCCACGTCCGTTTCTGGCCACGGCTCGCGGCATTATGGTGGAATACAAGCGTTGGGCGCAGATCGTATGAATTAGTACGGTTCTAAAAATTTGACGTAAGCGCCAAAGCGGTTTTTATTTTTTTTGTGCATAATTTTATAAGAACGAAAAAAAGTTAGAACGTAGAAAACGTCAAAAATAGTCTTAGCCATAAAGGGGTATTTTTTAAAAATTGTTACTTACATTACTTCATAGTAAAGTCATGAAAAAACTTTTTTTTTAGTGGTTTACGCTTATTTTTTTTGTTACGTAAATAATAATTTTATTGTTATTCTGTTACGTAGAAAAGGTAGTTAAAGCTTCAATTTATCCGTAGCATATTTTTTTATATTCGTACTGTAAACCGATTCGTTGTAAAGATTAATCTAAATAGTGATTTCACGTATAGCTTCATCTTAAATTACGTTTAATGTCCCCCATGCGGCAGGGAATGCGTGAAATTTCCCATTGGAGACCATCCTCGCATAATATGATGCAGTAGTGAATAGTGCTTACACGCTACATGTAAATGCACATGCAGATGCACATTGCAGGGGCAGTATGGACTATGACACGAACAGGTCGGACGGTACGGTGTCCGATATAGCGAGCATTTCCTAGCATTGTTTCCGTGAAAAATGCAAATCTTGAGAGCGCCCTGGGAACGGCCTCAATAAGAACGATAAATTGAATGGAATAATTTGTACCAACCTGGAATCGAATATGCATACCTACCAGGCCGCTTCGCACCTGGTTTCAAATACCTTATTGATTTCTTTCTAAGAGGCGAGGGAATATTCCACTTTAAAACTCCTTATCGGACAATAATTGGTGGGGAACTTTATGAATGCACCGCTATCGATATTGCATGAAACTCTCGCAAACACACAGGTATGAGTAGATAAAAAAAAATGTCAATTGAAGAAAAAAATTCTTATCGTGAATGTTCCGCCGCGGTTCAATTATTGCACACAGATTAAATATGAAACTAGGATAAGATAAAAAGAAGTCAACAAGAACTGATAACACAATAAACTATTTATAGAACCGTGAAGTTTTAATAATTTTAAACATTAAAATAGAAACACAACGATTTGTAAAAGTCATTATATCATTTTAAAGAAAGAGAATGTTTCGACACCTTGAAAATACTGTTTGTTTCTAAACGCCTTTTACAACTACTTAAATGCCGTATGATGATGATGAATAACTGTGCAAAAAACTGGCAAAAGGTCGTACGAGTGTTTGTCTGACCTTTCGGTGTCGAAATGCTATGCAACATCCATTATAAATTTCACTGATTTTATGTCTTAAAAGCTTGTTTGTATTGAATCAGTAATAAGGGGTAAGATATTGTGGGTGAAGGGTAAATATATTCATGGAAATAATTATTATTGAATTGAATCATTACAGGCTGAGTTAATAATTAGCTGATTATATTTTGATTTTATTTGGTAATTAAATAGCGAATTAAACTAAAGTTATTTCATTATTAAACTAAATTACTGCCAATCCTTACCAGTGTTGGTAATGCATTTAGAACAGCGATGTTGTGTGATAATACCTTTATCAAATCCTATATGCACCATTTTGATTTCGAGTCGGTCACAGAATGAATGGTACATGGACACCAATTCGGTGCACATGCAAATAATATGTAATATCGGTCCGATCCGCAGCGCGAGCCGGCCACGCTGAGAACCGGTCCTCCGCCCCCACTCGCCTCCTCTGGGTCCGGAGCCCGCAGTCGGGGCACTGGCACTGGTCGACCACTTTACTGGGACCTCCATCTTACAGTCTACACTCTACTCGTACTCTACAGGCTACAGGCTACAGACGGAGCCAACTACACCAATTCCGCTAGCTGCTTCCCAGAAGACGGCCTTCAAGCTGCAGGATAAATCCGACAGCGCTCAAGAACGTTTTGTTACTTATAAAAGTAATTATGCTCGGTATTCTTGCAATATTTAGTCTTGACCAATTTAACAAGAATAATTGAGGAAGCTAGCATTTTCACAAAAAAACATTGCAAAACGTTCGCTACGTTATAATCGATGCGAGAAAAGTGATTTAAACTAGATGGGAGAATAGAAAAAGAGATTAGCAAATTATCGACCGATTTGGATGACGCTGCGAAACTGCAGAGGAAATAACGCCGTGGATGTATTGTTCTGTTATAGGCACCCAGAGACGATGTGAAGTCAGCGAAATAAATAATTTACAAAAGGTGCTAATGCTCGACGCTTTACGAACATAAAAGTCACAGTTGCCGGAAATCTTATATGAAATGGTCCAAGGCGCATAAATAAAGCAATTAATAGCATCTGGCAATTAGAGCAACCAACAAGACATCCAGCCGAGGCACGCTCGGTAGTCGTGCGGCTGTGGCAGGTATACTGTACACAGGTATACAGCACTACCCCATACATCACATACACAGCGCACAGTGCACACATTGTGCAAGGTACAGGCGGGATTAGCCATCTAGTCAGCCAGACAGACCAGCCAGACCAGCCGAACCAGCGCCGCCAGAGACGGTCACCTCTCTCCATCTCCGCCGCTGCTGCGAGGCGAGGCTCAATTGTTCCAAAAGATGCAAGGTAATTTAAATTAACGAGGACACTCGGCTTTTGTTCAGTCTTGCGGCTGACATACATACCTCTACACAGACTATGATTTCCCGAGGTCGCCCATTAAAACTGTGTACAGGAATCATTTTAAGAAATCAACTCGGTTAAGAGCGCACTCCTCGCGGAAGGTCAGCGTATACTGAAGAGCTGTAGATTATCGAAATATAAAAGATATCAAAAAACCAGAAATGGGATTTACTCAACAATTTTTTTTATTGATTTGCATAGCTAATGTCTAGTGTTTGTCCTCCAACTTATCGAAAATGCCTGCCTTGAAAAGAAATCATTAGTTTAATGCTTGTTGACTCACTACTCGTAATAGTTTAAAAAACTCATCTGAGAATGATGTTTATGTACGAGCACATCAAAATTGAATTCAGGAAGCAGAGATTTATTTTTATCAAAATCGTTTTCTACGTGTAGAGGCGTTCTCAACTGACCACAGCAATGTCAATACTTGACGGATTGCGATAAAAAAACTTTGTAGGTAATAATTGGAAATTCCTTAGTAAATTAGCAGAGCGTGAAGCAGTAAGGTTAAGTCGGTATTGTAATGGCAGGCGGGGAATGTCCGCCGCACCATTGCAGGTAATACAGGCGGGCGCACGTTGCAATACTACGCGGAACCAGTGCGTCCACTACCTACAAGTACGGCAGTAAGGTGTGCTTTTATCTTAATAAGCATGAAAACTCGATTGCTGATGTCTCAATTAGCGGACAATTTTTTGTGACCTATTATTTCTACGCGAAGGAGCCCGCAAATGCTTCCACATAAACCAGCTGCGGCACCTCCATTGTCTACGCCGGAGTATCAGCAGTAAGCGAGGACCTTTTCATTGTGATCTCAGAAATCACTAACCATGCTTATTTCAGTATTCACGTGTAAATTAAAGATGGGTTGATTCAAATCTTTAATTTGACAAAATTACAAATCATCAATTTGAACAATCAAATATTTGAAGTTAATTTTCAGGTTCTGTGAAAGTTTTATTAAAGTTCTGTGATTATTTAAGTTTTATGGAGCAACTGGCCTATAATGATAAAATAACAGAACTTGAATAGAACTTACACACAACGTGGAAATTATCTTAAAATATTCGATGAATTTTTCAACTTTTTTAATCAATCTGTCCTAGGAGCGAGTGTTCATAAACGAAAGAAAAATCAGATTTCAAGGTGATGGCAATCTTATTTTTTTAAAACCAAGGACTGGTTGTTTCGCAGAATTTGATCAATTCTTCAAATTTCAAGGTTAATTTTAAATTTCATTAAAGTTTTGTTATTATTTTAATTTTGTGGAAGTAACTGACTAGTGATGATGTAAAAACAATACTTGAAAAGAAGAACTTGAATTTACAGAACTTGAAAATTCAATTTGAAATTCGATGAATTGTTCAAATCCTGTGAAAGAACCCGTCCTAAGACTATGCTATCGAGGTAAAACTTTCGAATAATTGATATAAATGAACTGATTAAAATTTCTTATTGCTAATAAAAAATAAATTTCAATAACTAGTGCAGGTATGACCGGGCAGGTTGCGCAATTGGCTTAAACCAATCTGCCGAACAAAGGAATTAATAAGGAAAGAACACGATCAAAGTGAACGTTAACCCAATTAAATTATTGCGCAAGCCGATCAATGCGAAGTATTTTAACATTCTAACAAACATCGGGAGAATGCCAAATTATTATTAATATTTATATGTATAAACCGATATCTTGCCAATAATAAATAATCAAATCACGTTAATAATAGATATCCAGGCATTACTAAATGTAATAATACTCTTTCAACGGAAAGTAAACATGATAGATCTTATAGTAATAACAGACGATAGGGGTGAGTTTTGGTCAATGGTCACACACATTGAGTAGGATGAAGGTGTTGGTTAGGGAGGGAACAGGTTTGCTGGGACCCGGTGAGGGTCAAAGGGAGCGGACCCGACTCGACCCTCGCCACCTTCAGGGGAACTTTACTATTATGATTGCTGCATTCTTGACCTCCACTAATTCATCTCGACATTTGCACCCAAAACCACTTAGCGAATAGTTTGAATTTGGGACACAATAAAGTGCTAAACAATTAACTCCAGTTTGCAAAACATGAAAATTTAATATATTTTTTTTTTAAATCAGCATGTACTGAAAAAAGCAGTCAGTAGGATTTAGTAATTAATTACCAGTTGGTTGTTTAGGGAAATGGCATCATTTAACACAATAAATATTTATTTATAAAAAGGTTCATGTTATCCCCAAGTAATTATAGAAAATGGAAACAAACGCATCGGGATGGTTTTCCCAAAAAAAACACTATTCAGCCGCATCGGAATTAACGAGGCACTAAATCTCCAAATGGGCCGAGCACGAGAGCAAAACAGATTGGTTAGCGCGCGGCGTGCGGCGGGCGGCGGCGAATGGCGAGTCTCATACTATCGGAAGTGTGGAAGACAAACGATAATTGTGGTCAGTGAAGAGCCAGCGAGTTGTTAATTTGTTGTGTTGTTAGATTGTTAGGACACGCCGCTCTCAATGGAGCATCAAACTAACTTCGTTATTCGGCACTCGACTAATTCCACTCCGGCAACGCTTCGATTAAACTTTCCTACTAACTCCGCTCCTTATTCATATTCCGTGAGTCAATATTTGCTTGAACTCGTAATCCGACAGCTCTGTTGGAAGATCTGTCCGTTGCATAGCCAATTAGCAACGAACCTGCCTGCATACATTACTAAGATAATTTATTACCATCAAATGAAATAGGTGCCCATAGTGAAAAAAATATGGAAAATTTCATTTAGATGATAATAAATTCCAGCGGTTTCTTCGTAATTCGAGTAACAAGGCGGTTTCTGAGAATTTAATTGCCTGAGATGCATTGAGAGTGTAAATAATCCGAGGAACTGGCAAATGATTATATTTTACCTATTTGGCTTATGATATTTTCATAGTTTACCTTGAATTTTTTCAGGGTCTACAGGGAAATATGATGATATTTTTAGTAACTAGCAAAAATTATTTTTTAATAAAATATGAATAAAAACCCAATAGTGACAATAACGGTCATACCTTCCGTATAATGTCTTGAAATAATAATCGCAAGAACACTCTGGCACCAAACAAAACTATCGTAAACATAAATTATCTTCTTAAATCACCCTTGAATTTCACATATTGCCAGTCAAAGTCATGGTCGAAAAACATGCACAGAAGCTATCGAGTTCTGGCTATTACCAAATTCATAAACACAGATTATTCCTCACGAATCTGAATATTATCATATTTTATTCATTCCATGATAAAAATATTTTATTACATAAAAGCGGTGCCAAAAGATTGCAGAATATTTGGCAATGAATTAACACACAACTGATAATAACTTGTAATTAATAAGTGCACCAGCCAAAACAATAAAATAATTGTTGAAATCAAACAACAGACTATACGTTCTAATTAACGCTAATTCGAAATTCTGTTCTTCCTTAATAGGAATACAAAAAACCCACATTTAACATTTAATTAACTTTAATTGTACGAATTGAACAACGCTCCCGCAGAAGTGCAATGATTCATTGGTTATATAAGCCAACCTGAATAATAAAATAAGATCACGTAGTTTAGATGGCGAAAACTCCTGAAAGCTCAAGAGTGGCTAAGTATTATGCCTGAAACCTGATATCTACCTTACCCGATATTAGTTACAAGCGGCGGCGTACGTATATTTTTTGACATACTGAATTAATATTACAATTTTTTTTAAACTGTGAAACGGAGGATTTAAGTTAAGCCAATGATTGAAAAGTTTTGAATTATTCGCAAGGACAGATGATAATTTTGCTTTCTAAAAAAACGACGGAAATCAATAATAATCAAGAAGTAAAAATAATAGGGGTGCTACACTCCACTGCTAGTGTCCAGTGTCCAGTAGTGTCCAGCGAACCGGCTCATTAGCCATTCACCCCTTTGCCCGGAGAAGAAATGATAATCACAATAATACGCTGCCCCCTGACCTGTTAAGGTGACCATACTGACCATCTGACCGGGTGACTGCTCCGGGAGAAGATGGTAATTCGTGGAAAAAACCGTTACGAGCTGTGAGAGTCTTCCAACCTCCTTTGTTAGTTTCATCTGAAGCAACTCTTTCGCGAGCGTCTCGAGATGCAGGGGTCAATCAAAACAAACCTAAACAAATTTAATGCTGACCATTAATTTTATTTTTATTTTTTATTATTTATTTCGACCAACCTAAGCTTGCTGTATTATTTTATACAAAACTAAGTAAAAATTTTATACAAAACTACACATTGAAGCAAGTAGGTAGATATATTAAATTATTTGTAAGAATGTTCTAGTATATTTTACAATATACCTACTCGGTACATTCATAAATATTTTTAATCTAGAGAATTCTTTGAATGACTATATATTATCGCTGGTCAAGGCGCACGACCGCAGTTTTTACATACTGTAAGTATTTTGCGGTTTTTTTTTATTACATTCGACTAAGAACGCATCCTGCTTGAATGATACAACAATTCAAAGAATAATAAGAAAATCGATGTAAATATCTATTATTTGTCTTTGTTTTGTAAGAATCCGTGATATTTTGATTTGAATCGAATGCGAATTAAAGCAATACGCAGCATAACTTAAAAAAACAATGATTGAGTAAAATAATAAAATTATATAAAACATACAGGCTAGTTGATGAATTTCACAGGAATGTGTACACATAATATAAAATATCTAGGATTACCTATACATGTATGTATAAGGATAAATCGTTAGTTACTAGGGAAGTAATAACGCCTTTCTACTTAATTATGCAGAGATAGTACCTATATGTTATTTTTTTTACATTTGATCCACACATCACCTGACAAAATTAATTCCCTTCGGGGCCTATATCATCTTTGGGGATGCTGTGTGGCCCCGAGGAAAATAATTTCCCTCAGGGCATATGTCATCTTTGTGGATGCTGTGTGGAGGGGTCTTTTCAGGGAAAGGCAGGAGAGGAAATTCTGGGAAGGAAAAAGGTATGAGGGGTGGGTAGGAACCTGGGGGTCAGTGTGTCCAGAAGTGATAGACGAATGAATTCATCCCTTCCACTGCGGTCCAAATCCTGCTGAGAATCCTGTTGGAGAGGTCAAAAGATCTCCCTCAACCAGTCTCTCCCGATTCGGCCTGCCACGCAGTTGGTGGGCAGATGTATCCGCCGCTAAGATTCGGACAAACCTGACCCCATGCACCCCTGCGAAGTCACCAAACGTAGCGAACCACTTCGGGTGACCTATGGGAGGGGTGTTGGTTATAAAGATACCTAGTTCTTTAAGTAAGAATTCACTTATAAATATTTTCTAATTTACATGATCTAACAAATTTTGTGATTCTTGAAGACATAGAACTCAGTTGAAGCTATAAAAATCTGAACCTTAGATGCGTTTGAGAAGTTGAATATTGTCACTCTCTGTTGTTTATATTTAATGCACTTACTTCTTAACGTATGCTCGACATCTTCAATTTGATCAAATATAGAGCACATTGGAGAATCAGATAGGACTATTAAACTTAATCTAAAATGATTCTCATTTCCGATCTTTGCAGATGAACTTCAATGAACCGTGGTGCTGTAAACGGTTCCCTTTGGAGCCAGTTTATTTAATTATGGTGTTTAATTTTTATTGCACTCTTGTACTATACTGGATACTGGTAGATACATGTCATCTTTATTCATATTGTAAAAGCCTAAATAAATTAATAATAAAATCAACACTTATCAAATAACTTTAAAAATAATGACTGTAATTCTTTCAACTTGAGCCACCCAGCGATAAGCGCAAGCAGATGCCTCCGTGATATTCACAATATAAACGGTAACGGTCCTGCTAGGCTCGTAATTCCTATACCCAGCGTAGCCAAGCCAGGCCTACAACTGGCCAACTGACTGGACCTTGAGGAATAATAAGCACAGAAGCACACTCAGAGTCAAAACTAATATAAAGTACACAGGGTTTTCAATTTGCATGAAGAGACAATGTACTTCATCAAATTAAAAAATGTTCCTTTTGGCATTACAAAGATATAAATTTATTATTTTTAAAAAATGATGAAAAACATTACCAGGCTACGGATAACCCGACTGTACTAGAAATCATGGCTATCACCACAACAATGCGAAAAATGTTACTTGTACAACAATCCTGGACTTTTGGACTACTCAGCCACTACTAACCAATGGAAATTATTAAAAGAAAAACTGTAACTTAACGTACACCTCTTGAATTTAGAACAATATGCCAACCGGTTACAGCAGATCCTTCTTTCTTCTTCAGGGCAGATAATTAAAAGTTAATAATAATAATTGTTAAACTGAATGGCCTTTTGTGATAAAATCTAAGTATAAAAAAATAAGCATTTAGATATACTAAATACTTGATAAGAAAGTAATTCGATGATTGCTGTATTAATAGGAATGTTAGGCGATAGCCAAGCGTTTTGTTTATGAATGGCTAGTGTACGTTACGTAGGGCACCTACGCGTGGAAACGTTTACACGCGTTCTTGATTGTGTATTTAGATAAGCATTCAATCAGAATCAGGCTGCGTGTTTAATCTGGAAGGCTGCCTCAACAATACATCATCAGCTGACAAAAATGGAGCTAAGCAACAAAGCAACGGATATCCACACAAAACTATAAGATGGACGATCATGCGACTTTGTTTTGGCACACGCTCCTTACTTCATTCCACACATGCGTCGATCGTCTCATACACAATCTTCTGTTTTTCTGACTACTGACATGACCGACCGAAGTCGAAGTATTGGATTAATTTGGTCGGGCCACTTCTCCCACAGGCGTCCCCGATGTACGGTCCTTACGGCTCGCGGGGAGTGGGGATGTGAAGCGATATAAATCCCTAGACCGATTTGATTAGGGTGATGGAATCAGTTAGCAAAGAGTGTAACTTACGTATCTGGATGATGCTCTTAGGATTTAAAGCCACATTTCTTGGAAGCTGGTCTGCAAAAAAAAAAAAATTGTTAAAATATACTCTGAAAATATAATTTCTGCCATTTTCAGCTCTGTAATCCCCTACTCTCATAAGCGATAACAGAAATGACAACGGCGCACTTATTGGCAAGTAAAAACATGGAAATTAGTAAAAAAAAATATATATATATACTCTTATATATATTGCTCATAGACGATGCATGCAACTGAAAACGGTTACAACGGAGCTCTCTACGGCAGTACCATGACATTCAAAACATAGCTATCATTACATTTAAAAAACTGCTAAATATAATTTGTTAATGATTAAATCATAAACTTCAGTTAACAAAAAAGACAATCCATTACACAAACGAGATGAAGATTAACAACGCATTAAAGAAGAAAAGATGAATCATGACAAGAGGCGTGTATTTATCCAGCTGACGAGGAGACGATAATATCCCAGTCCCAGTGGAGACTTGGCCTTCGCTCGACTTGTAAGGAATACTCGGCCTGCCCGCGAATTCGTGAGCCGCTGAACAACGAAAATATGAAATCCATTCTCAGAAACGAGACAACTGAAGCAGCCAGCCTCAAAGGACCTAATACGCAATTAACGCGCAAATCCTTTACTCTGGGACAGGTAAGATAGGTGTAGCTTGGTCCCACACCGTTGAGAACTGAATTTTATCTCCTCTTACTGTTAGACGCATCGCTTATGAGAAAGATGGAGAAGTTACAATTAACAACATGCTACGTAAAATCTCCTATCGGTAGATATAGAAACAGTTAAATTCTATGTTCTTAAATGGAAGTTTCATTTTAATCGTTAGCTATAAATACAAGTAATAATCCAATAGCGTGCGACCGTAAAATAGTGAAGTTTTGGATTTTAAGTCCTCATTATAACATTGTTCGGAAGCCCGACAAAATACAACCCCAATAATTTGTTATGATCTCATTATCGCGAAATGCTACAAATGTTACCGGTAAGCAATGTAAATGCGGAGCAGAACGTCCGGATCGCAAGAATTTTCGTAGATACTATTTTCAAGACCCCTGGATTTAACTGGAACACTTGCAGCAAGAATGAATTTTAAATATATATTCAGCAGCAATAATAAATATGTGAACAAAAGTACATATATTCTATCGAACGTCTCCTACTTATATAATAAGTCTAATACATTGAAAATTATATGTCATATATTCTGGTTTAAAAATGCATAATTTCTATTACTCAGGATTCTAAAAATTATAATACTTGATTAAAATTAAATACACTGGGAATTCACATTGTGTAATATATTGGTTTATAAATGTGTAAATTCTAGTTATGCAAATGTAAATGTTCTCCAAAATGACCTGGAAAGAATCTCATACTTGTGATCTCCCGAAAGAAACCATGCATTTATTCGGAATGCAATTATCAATGTTCTCCAAAATAACCTTGAAAAAACTTCATATATTCTGGTTTATAAATGTATAATTTTAAAAATTATTAAATAGTCATAAATACATTGGAAATTTATATGTCGTATATTGGTTTACAAATGCGTAAATTCTAATTATGCCATTGTAAATGTTCTTCAAAATGACCTGGAAAGAATCTCATACTTGTGATCTCCTGAAAGAAACCATTCATTCATTCTGAATGCAATTATTAATGTTCTCCAAAATGACCTTGAAAAAAATTACATCTTTGCGATTCTTTCAAGGACATAAATAAACCATCCCTTCGTGCAGAATGCAATTAGAAGCTCATTCCTGTAATCTATTTAACGAAAGCATTCCTTTGTTAAGAATATTATGAACTAAATATGCAAATTGGCTGTCCTGAAAGCAATCCTTCCCAGTTGGACAGAAAAAGCATCATTTTGTAATGTATTGTAATATATATATGCAAATAAATAAATAAAGTCTAATAACTTGTAAACTATAAACCGTATTCTGAATGCCAGCAGGACGACTAACGTAAAGAATTCTATCGCGATTCCAGTGTGGAAGAATCCATTTGGTCACCCTAGACAAAGCTGAAGAAAACAATTTTTGAGGAAGTGATGGCGCAGTGGACTGAGGCCACCAAAGCAGTGTAAGATAGGGATGCCTGGAGGCACCATGTCCCCTAAATTGATTAGGAAATGGGGTAAATTATGGGGTGAGAGAACTAGGTGCAAGGCTTCAATTAAACCAAAAGCAAAATTTAAGGTTAACGGATAAATAAACAAACTAATTATATCTCGTTCCTAGAAGGACGAAAAATGCACAATTTAATTAATTAATAATATAAGAGACAAACTAAAGTTTTGGTGGTGACCGGAGTAGAATATAATAGATATTGGATGTGCGTGAAGTTTCCAAAGTTCCTATCCACGGAATAATAGTCACTTTGTTTGTTTAAGAATGGTGAAGATGTAGAAAATCCCTTGAGATCGGAAATATATAAACACGGGACAAAAGACCAAGCGAGATGTGACGACAAACTTTTCACGGAATATTGTGTTTCACGCTTTTGAAAGCGATTCAGTACCTCGCCCCCACCGGTGAAAGGAAAGTGGACCGCGTTCAGCTTACACAATAGCGAACGTTGACCCTACTTGCTGAAAACTGACTTCTAAGCCAATCTCGTCACTAGTCGTGAACAGGACAGAAGCAGATGGACAAAAGTTCATACCGCAATTTATTCAGAAACAAATATGTAGAAGATAGTGCACCGACCCGCGATACTTGTTACTTCTATTCGACACCTACTACTGTTTGCCCAATGCAAATATTTTAAGTAAACACCGAAGAAAATAATTCATCATGATCTCCTCATGGTTGTCATTCAGCTAAATGTTAATATTTTAAATATTCTGAGCATGTGTTGCGTGAAAGGCGTTGGCGTGCGGTAAACTTATATCAATTATTGCGGTGTTACCAGTTCGGCCTAATGCCAGACCTCGGGCAACAATGTACAATGGTTTCCATATTAGAAACCATTCAAACCTGTTCCGGCATTCATATTGTTAGAAGACATATTTACCACATCGGCTAAAACGGAACGCAAAACGTACCTCCACAAGAGAAAAAGTCATGCATGTCGGCGGGCGGTGCGCGATGTGGTGTTTCTGTTTCCATTATTGAAAACAGTTTTTCAAGAAGAATGGTTTCTGATCGGATTGCAATAAGCTTTATGCGCTGAATACGGAGAGGCAGAGAATTTTCCTTCATTCCGATTCAAATAAAGTTTCAAATTGAAAACAATATTTCCAAACTGGCAAATCTGCGAACTGCAGCAGCTATATTACAGTACATACGTGTCTACTCTAAAAGGCTACAATCGCAGTGGGTGTAGGTACTAGGTACTGGGGAATCTGACTTGGGAGGCTGTGGGGGGAGTCTCGGCTGAAAGGTCGGAGTTAAGGAGGAGAGGAAAGATCACCGCCGAGAGAGGAGACAACATTTTATTAGGATCTGAAGAAAAATTACTTCAATAACCTCAGGGAACGGACGTCGAGAAAAACAAAGATGCAGTTATTTGGCTCAATAGCGTTCACAATTAAGTGTACACGACGGTGTAATACATTATAGCACAACACTGGGGCGTTTGTATTACAAGGAGACATTAGTGACAGTAATACTCTCCCATTAAATCAATCATTAGGTACTTAATTAAATCTACACTTAAACATGTATTGGGTGATTGATGTTGATTGATTAAGTAGGATCGCAGAGCAATTCAAGGAAATTGTCTTGTAATCATTAACAATCTAATATGGAGAGATTGGTTAAGAAATTTAATGTAATTCTTTATAGTTATTGCGAAAGAATAATGTGTCAATAAGTCAGCGTACAAGATTTAAAGCCGTAGGTACCTTATGAAACAGGCTCCAGGGAATTTTGAAAATACAAGCCGTATACGAACAAAAATTATGAAAAATAAAAACACTACTACGCGCAACTTTAGAAATGATGTCAGAGGCATGGACAGACTAGAGAAATGCATCGTCAATAGCAAAAAAAAAACATAAGTATGTTCGGCCATTAATTTTTCACAGAATCAGAAGCTTTGCTCACGGTGATAAATATCTCCATTGTTGTAGTGAGGCGGTAGTGAGTCAGTGGGCCGGGCTGGTGAGAACTGAGAACCTGGACTCTGTGATGATTCTGTGCTAAATAAACGAAAAACTGAATTCCCTCCTGCCAGGAGGGAATTCAGAACGATCATTTCATAATTCAAACACCATACTGCCGTACGCCACATGGCGCGATCCGCGGAACTAAGCTATTAAAAGCAAACATTCAGATTATTTTGTTGTCTGCAAAATTATACAAATCCGGTCATATCGCGCGAATCAGAATTAGCAACGGCGCACCGCCAAGGTCAAGGTGGTATCGCTTCGTATTCGACACTACTTTAACGTGATCATCGATTTGTTTTGTCAATTGACTTAACCGCGAAGTGCATCAAATGCATGATTTATTGTGATAGATAATATACGTACAATTAAATAGAGAAACTGTAGATACTTATAATATATATATTTCTCAGAAGCATAATAATTTTCAAAAAGCCGAGCGGGCACCTAGCGAGCTCGGAAATTGAAAAAAAAAACAGAATTTATGCAAAGAGAGATTCAGCATCCCTGCAATAATACAAATAAAAATAATAGCAGGGTTGGGAAGCGTGCGAGCCGTGGACATGTGCACAAAAAATGTTTGTCTTGAAATGAGGGGGAGAATGTAGCAAATATGAGATTTATATCAAGCAATGCGAGTTTATTATATTTTAAAATTCCAATGTTCTTTTGCTATAATAATACAATCACGCAACATCTGAAATAATCAACATGAGCTTGGAAATTGGTGAGTTTTTGTATTACTTATTGTATTTGGACACATGGTTCGGTTTTATAATATTATCAAATGAAGATGAGGAATATCAAAAACAAAGTTGGTCGGAATCTCGGAATTGTCATTTGGCCGATATTCAGAGTGGAAGAGCAAGGCGAGGATAATACAAACATTAAAGAAAAATGGCTCTCAAAAGTAATGTGAAATTATTTCGCCATTAAGATTACACTTACGAAGCTCGTTTACCACTGGACATATTATTATTTTTTAAATAAAATTCAATGCACTCGTCTGTTTTCGTGGAGATTTGTATCAAGATTTTCTATAAATATCTCACGAGTAAGGTCGATGCTAAGTCAGCTTTTGAATGTAACTTTCCTTATGTAAATTATGCCAATATTATTTTTACAATGGATTGACAAAAATCTTCACTTAAAAATAACGAAAAATGTTTCTTATTGCAGCCGAGGTAAAACAAATACAAAACATGAATATTAACAACACTCATTTGTAAGATTTTGGCAACCTTATCTGTGTTACGTGCATAAATCTGCGGTTGGAGTGAAAAATAAGTGCATGATGTAATAAAATATTAGTGTTGGTGCTAAATGATGTCACCGGGTCTCTCATGCTTCACAAATTATAATTACACTTTACTTCGTACCGGATCATAAGTCATACAGCGCCACGGTCCGCGAGCAATGTTCTGCAGTAGAATGGCCCACCAAATGAATATTCGACCCCTATTCGATATTTCAACATAGAATCTCCGCATAAAAATAACGTATTATTTAACTAGGTATTTCATCTGAATCGTATGGTTCCCAGGAGATGAAGAATTCATTCTGATAACCAAACACCACCGCGGAATAAAGCTGATAAGAGAACAATGCGCATTTTGTCGCGAATAATTATTTTCTTGCAGGCAAAAATGTTTTTAAGGAAGTCCATACTTTATTGTGAAATTTTCTGAAAAATACCTATTACACCCATTTCTCCGGCGGGAAGTCTCCTTCTCTGGCTAAGATGATTGCGAAGAATTTATATAATATTTTGATGTAGTGCACATGTTGGTAAAATTTATATGTAAAACAAAATGTTGGCATGTACCCTGTACGTGTGTATGGTATGCAGCGTACAAGCTTCAACACGTATGAGTTATTGGACATAGCTTGTGATTGCAGTGCACGTGGCGAAAGAAATATAAATATTTCGCAACGGATGCAAATGGAAAAATCTTATCGGGTTGTGTCGAGTCTACCGTGCTGCGGAATCAAATATATGCTGTTGTTGGTTGTTGAAGAAATCAATCTCTCCCACATGCCATACAGACAGGCACAAAGCGGCGAATGGCAAATGATGCCTGCATTCCCGACATTTCATCTCATCAAGATAATCCGTGATATCCTTCGAAATAGAGAGCGATAAATGATGTTACTTGTCATATAATTATTATGTACCTACTAACAAAAATATTAAAGACCTGCCGACTTAAATTATAAAATCCGCTCAGAGTATGTATACGTACACTAATTTAATAATTGAACACATGCACCGCCAGTAAACGATGGGCTTGTCTTATTATGTTTTTGTTAATAATATTCAATTCAAAAGTTTGGTTGTCGGTTAAATCATGTTGACAGAGAATTACCTTCAGAATACAAGTGCGAAGCTTGCGGTAGGTATAGGTACACATAATAAAGATGACATAATAACCCAAAAGAGCAAATGCTGTTACTGCAGAAAGTCAGTTAAAGAACCAGGCGACCATTTGCATTTAATGCTATTTCAGCTAAGGACGCTGCAAGAGGTAGGTATATTTTATGATGTTCAGTAAAAAAAAAACATCAGGTAAGAACGCGATCCGAAGCAGACGGGTATTCAAACCTGTTACAGCGACAGCGAGTTTAATTGCCAGGTACGCTGAGCCATTGTGTGCAAAATGACAAAGCATTTACTTATTGCCGCTGGGCAATGCGCTTGAGATTTGTGCATTTTACTGCCGAGTCCACTTGTGCTGTCTGGACGGTAAGGAGCGGGAGACGGGAGGCAGGAGGAGGTGGGCGGCGCGAGGACAGAGGAACCAAACACCGGTTAAGTTTTTGGCAGAGAACCTCTCCCCCGCCCCGCCCAGTGCCCACTACTGTCAGCACGATCATGGCAGACTTCGTCAACAACAGAACTATCGCGGGAATCGTCATGCAGAATGCAGACCCATCCTCGTATCTACACTTACACCATAGACAGCCGTATACTGGAAGAGCGTTGGAAAATTAAAAAAAAAAAATCCTTAACGAACCATTACAAATGCATTTTGAGTGAATGAACGAGAGAGAAAAATATTCAAGTTGGCAGATACATAGATACCTACTTTGTTAAAAAAATGATGAGATAATGCAAATAACATGTTATATTCATTATGTTGTACCTGGCAGATTGGGAAGGCCACGAAAATCTGAACGAAAGTCGAGATGTGTTTAAAGGTCATAGAAGCAGTCATCGCTGTTTATACAACTATTCTACAGCTGGGCCCGTCATCAGTACCAAGTACAAGTGGGAGAGTAGTTGCTGAACGTGATCTAGCATTGATACGAGGAAAGTGTGTTCAAAAAGCGAGACACAGGCTCAGCGCTGATCGAATTCAGCGGATGTAGAAGTTGGATGATTGATGGGCACATTCACATTTAAGAAATGTCTGAAAATATACCAAGCTATCATCTCACCGATAAAAGCCTAAAGACCATCAAAATTAGAGCCGATACTCAATAAGAGCTAATTATTGTATACTGGTATAATTCTAAATCATCCGAAAACAAGATGCAGCAGAGAGATACGATATACATAGGTAGGTACCTAAGTACCATTACGACACATATATAATTTTGTCCACACTTGAATGACATGAAGCGAAATAAAATTTATACAAAATAGGACAGGACAATATTCAACACGCGCTCCACGATGACACTATATTGAAACCATGATGTCCACATTAATAAATACCGAAGCGGGAAAAAATTATTATCTAATTACTACATTTTTTTAAAAATATTTTATTTGTTTAAGCGTGTCCCTATTTTGTAAATATGTACCCCTTTCACATCGAAACATTCAGGATGTATACAATAAAACATCAATAGTAAATTAATACTATTGGATTAAATTGATATTGGCGGGCTAATTATAAATAAAAAAATAAATTGCTTTAGAAATAACAAAGCTACAAACAATCATTATTTTAATAAATTAACGTCTTACCGGCGCAATAATGTTACTGAGCGGTACCTTGTTCTTAGAATCAGACGTGTGAGCACTGGGCAGTCGTAAAACTTTGGGCTTTATCTGCCCGGAGATCAGCAGGCCAGAGGATGTCCTGGCCTTCACCGAGGATCAGAGCAAGCGCAAGGTTCGTCACCGCCTCTGCCAGAGTAACAGAGACCCAGAACCACGATGGGACAAAAGTGATAGCGGCCAGGTAGTAGGTAGTTAGCGCAGACTGCATTGACCTATAAAAGTGCACATTTCCACCGTACCGTGGGAATGCTAAATTATTGCATGTACCTAACCGGATGTCGTGTCGTGTTTTGAATGTATTGGGAATGCGCCATTAGAACAATCACTCTGCCGAAAATACGTATTTTTTTTCGTGTTATGTTAACTCTCCTAAAAAAGAGAGTAGGTACGCTTTGAATTATGTTGATAATCAGGTACACTTATTTAGCGAGAACAATAGCAGGTTTGGTTCTGCTCTTTTCAAAGAGGTGTTCAGTTGAGTTGAATCTGAATTGGCATGGAACCCTAGATTCCTACATAAATCTGTGAATTCAATGTTGTGTGTTATGATAGTTTAAGGTCATAGTAATATTATTATGAGAATGTTTAAAATTTATTGGAATCATTTCTGGTTTTGTTATGGTCATTTTTTTAAAATCTTACAGGCAAATTATTTTAAAGCGGACCCTTTTTTGATGTAAGTAATTCAGTTACCGGAATTGAAAAATAATGCATTTTAATGGTTATTTTGTTAACTTCAAAAACACGAAATGTCATTTTTCGAGGACCGCTATGTTATTAATTACGATGATAAATACGCACTTTTAAAAGGAAAAATCACTTTGTGTCAGTTAGATAATAATGAGTAGTACCTACGTATTGCAATTCGGAAATGACAAATAATATTAATCATTATCTTATTGGAATCAGAGGACGCTAGAATCTAGAAAAATATGTGCTGTTCATGAGGAGAACGCCATCAGACTGCTAACATTATAAAAGTGGTTTTCAAGAGCATGGATGGATGTTTATTCAAAGTTTTCTCTTTATTGTCCTAATCTTGCTACAGTAGATTGTATTACACATATATGTAAATATTAGTAATATATTGTTTTAATCCGAATACATAGAAATAAGTTAATTAAATGTTTATACATTTAAAATTGAACGTTACAAACAACTGCAACACAACCGAATGTTGTTTACGATTCAGACTAATTTAACCGTTTAATTCGGTGTCTAGTCTAGTCAACAGTATTTTGCTGTTTACAGTTAAGAAGTAAATTACTCGACCTCGATTCAGGTTTCTTCGAGTAAAATCTCATACATCCATACTATTTTGCAGTAAATTTAATTGCCGATTGTCTAAAGTCTAATATCTAAAGAAACTAATTTTTTTAATAAATTTGAATGAACACATCGCTGCAAGTGAAGTGGTGATTATGGAAAGCAGCAGCAGGTACGAGGTAGGGTTCACATTCACGCCTCAGCGAGCCATCGAGCTCCGAGCGCAAGCCTTCAGTCTAGAGTCTGGCTGAAGTGAACTCATGTCAGACAAACATTTGCTCTCCGTGATACCACTTTCCCTGGTCGGGTGTGCGTCTTGCGTCTTGGGCTGTCTCCACGAGATACTCGTACATCACGGCGCGTGATGAAATAATAACGTCGTTGTTTCGGCTGCTTCGCCATTTCACACGTCCTATCACGTGCAGAATTATTGCATTCGAAAGAAACGTGATTGCTAAATCACACTACGTGACTGTAAATATTGAAGATGCAGACTGGGTTGTGAAATGGTCTCCGAAAATAAATACAACAAAAAATGAAGATATACACACATAAAATATAAGTAAATCATTTTAAAGATACTTTTGCTTGAGTAGTGGTGTAATGGATAGATAAAAAAAAATAGTTTAATAATATTTTGATTCTTGTTAAGAAGGTAAAGGATGAAATTAAAAACTTAAAAAATAACATTGTTGAATTAAAACGCGAGTATAAATTTAAACAAAAAAATATTACATATTTGTAAAAGTAGTTATAATATTAGCAGTTATAATATTCTCCTGACGAAGGAAGGGTGCTTCCGAAACCGGTAGAGTGTAAGCACATAAAATAAAAGTGGTCTAAAAAAAATTTATAAGTTTTTATATTGTAAATTTTTTTTTATCTACTATCGGTGTGCATAAATACATTAAAAAAGTGTCCGCTTTAAAATGATTTGCCTGTAAGAATCAATAGAATGACCATAACAAAACCAGAAATGATTCCATTAAATTTAAAACATTCTCAAAGAACAAATAATAAAACTATAACCTCAAACTTATCATAACACACAACATTGAATTCACAGATTGATGTAGGAATCTAGGGTTCCGTGCCAACTCAGATTCAACTCAAATCAACACCTCTTTGAAAAGTCATTAAAAGCTTTGAAAAAAAAATGCCCAGACCCTAACCTAACGTAACTTATTTAACCAATTTTTTACAAATATATTTTAAATTTTTTACATCCCTTTTATTAACTTTTCAAATGAGGTTCTGAGTTGATTTCATTCTGAGTTGTCCGGTCACCGGAATCTAGATATTATTTTATGTTTTGAGGAAAAAATATTATGCAATTATCAATTGTAAAGCAAAAATGTTTTTAAAGTATTGTGCAATTATTAATTTTAAAGTACAATATT
Organism: Limnephilus lunatus; assembly: GCA_917563855.2. Taxonomy (NCBI): domain Eukaryota; kingdom Metazoa; phylum Arthropoda; class Insecta; order Trichoptera; family Limnephilidae; genus Limnephilus; species Limnephilus lunatus. The sequence goes on along the minus strand of OU830595.1, from coordinate 88,473,862 downwards.
TTTAAAACATTGCGCAATTATTAATTTTTAAAGAAAACATATTTAAAAAATATTGTGCAACTATCAATTTTAACGTAAAAAATATTTTTAAAACGTTACGCGATTATTAATTTTGAAGTAGTTAACAATTTTAAAGTAAAAAATGTTTTCAAAATATTGGGCAATTGTCAATTTTAAAGTAAAAATATGTTTCAAATCTATTTATTATCAATTTAAAAGATAAAATGCGTTTAATTTACTTTCGCTATTATTAATAAATGTGTACCATGTACCCCGGTTGTTTATTAGTTATGTAAAATTTAAAACACATTTATTAGTAAGTCTCTAAGTGTTTTAATATATTTCTTCCAATCCACATGTATTTTTACCATGTAGGAATATGTAAGCTGTAGGAAATGGGCAACCGTATAAACTAAATATTTTGTACAGCTGTTATTATAAGATTTGTAATCAATATTTGTAGTTTAATAAATTGATTTGATTTAGAATAGGAAACCAACAATATTACCGTCATAAATTGAGCTTATTATTTTAACAGATAACATTTTTGGTGGTTAAATTAATAACAATATTAAACTATAGACGAAACAACGTAGCAGCAAAGAAGGGATCCCGCCCGCTGGGTGGAAAAGAGGCATGACACAAGGACGGGGGTTGTTCACGCGCCGCCCAACCGAGATAATGCAAAAGCTAATTGTTATTTTAATTGAATTTCTATCTCTCGTCTCTTCTCTTCACTCCAGCATCCTGTGCGGGGTCCCTTCTCTCTTACATCGCGACCCTTTGGTTCTTACCGGACATTTATTTAATCACCGTCACTTGTAATTAAAACACGTTTGAAATTACTATTCTTAACGATTTGATAGTCTCCATTTACATTCTTATGTTGATCATTCACTCTGCTTTTAATTAAACGATCTATTCAAATACACTCGGACAGTCTTGCCAGGACTATAGTTTGCAAGGCGGTAGGCGGTACAACGCCTGAATAATGATCAACATTATGTTAAAGCTCTAGGTCCCCAGGAATATATTATATTAAATGCATATACGGCCGCAGTATTAGGGATTCTAGTACTAATGGTGAATTATCCGGAACCGAACGCACAATCCACGAATTCCTGGCAACACTGCAACCAAATTTCCGGTGCGCATAACTAGGTGCAATAAATGGGGTTTACCAAATACACAGCATGGACATATAAGAAGCTAGGTACTTACTTCGCATTAGAGAAACGATCAGAAATTTACCTCTGCAAAAACACGAAAACTGATAAAAAGTTAAACAATTGAAATACACATAGAATTATTAATTAATAAATGTAAAATAATTTTTTGATTACAGTTAACTATTTTATCGCCTAATATTGAAATCAGTTAATCAGTTCTAATTTTGAAAATGATACTTAAATTCACGGTAAATTTGAGTTCATTGAACGCGAAAAATTTCTCACAGGAATTACTAACATTTCCGCACAGAAAACCGAAATTAGTATTTTTTTATAAGAATATCTTGTGGGTAAGAACAGTGACTGAAGGGAAATACTCGAAACTACTAGGCTTGACATGCATGTATTCTCATTTTTATAAGACTGCTACATTTTATGATAAGTAATGGGAATCACATGAAAGCGGGATATGCTGGATAGGTACAGGACACACAATTACCACATGAAAAATCCACCTGCTTAGAAAGAAGGTATATTTTGTGGAGAAATACTGCCTGAAAAGAGGAACTCAACGGCTAACCACTATTAAAAGTGGAAATTCAGTATAATATTATCTAAGAGATAGAAGAATTTTTTCAGCAGTGCGTCTGAAGACAATGATTAGATTTGAAGATGTACATTGGGGAGGCAGCACACGTCTCGGCAGCGGGAGGAGGTGGTGCGGCGGCGGGAGGAGGCGGGGGCGGGGGAAGTAGGGCCGAGTCCCGCCAACTTGGATGCTGTTTTATTAAAATTTCCCCGCGCCCGTCCCGCGAGACAAATTCTTCGAACGTTCCTGCTAAACAATTCAAAACCCTCAGCCGTTTTGTTCGCGCAGAAAGCCATTTGGGCGCTTTTTCTGACACAATACTAGAATGGTGAACACGGGATAAAATACGCGGGTTATTCCCAACTTTTGTTCGGGACAATGAATTCTGTTATTCACTTGTTGTGAAGGCGTATAGTCGGCAGGTACCAACACACATACCTACCAAGTTCTCAAACACCTTTCGTTTATTCGCCTACTTTATTTTTTACTTAAATACTATGTAGACAATCTTTGATACAATTGCACTCTTTCTAAATAACCTTCGCAGTCGGCTCGAATGGAACCAGAGACAACCCATAAAAAATATCTTATGTAATAATATAATAAACCTACTAATGGAAAACACAAAAAAACGGAGGTAAATACTTTTAAGTAAGTAATTGAAATTGAATATTACAAAACGATATGCCGTAACCGTTGTACAATATTTTTTTCTAGGGTTGAAGCTGTTATTTCTACCAATAGCACATGTGACCTTCATTGGCCAAGATTAAGCAAAAACGAATTGTGTCGAGCTACAATAATTGTGAATTAAACATGATTTATTTGATTGATTAATAAAGATATACTAACAATATCACTATCAATAACTGAAAGGCGAATACAACCAAAAGCCAGCCTTTGTCTAAATATGGAATAAAAAACAAGGCGTATTACACATATTTAAAAATTCTTGCCTTAAAAGGGATTTTGAGAGCTGAAAAAAAGAGCTGAGCTAGCTTTAGTAGGATATCTACAATACCTACAAATAGATTTTCAGCTTAATAGGTACCTACCTAGTCAAAACAAGGAAACATTCTAGCAAAAAATAATACATAAATAATAAAAAAAGGAACCCCAGGCACACTATTCTAAATAAAAACAATAATTATTGGATGTTTCACAAAAAAAATAAGAAAATGTATTTTATCTTCGAACCACTATTTATAGACATCGACATTCGGAAAAGTTCTCGCTAGAGTGAAAAAACTTGTTTTGATAATCTCACACAGGCGGTTTATTTTTACAGGCTATTTTTACATTAAAGCTTGTACACTCCGTCAAATATACCTACCTATGTAGGAATAAAGCAGCTTTAGTATTATAAAATCAATACACGTCCAAAATATTAGACACGAGGCAGGTCCGCAGTCGTAGAATAAGTCAATGTAGACATAGATTACATAACTAGACCACAATTATCAATGGGCAGTAAGTATAGGTCATTATTTGATCTCACTTTCATTTTGATAGCTGAATCGATACATACATACATGTATTTATGGTACAGCAATTTTTAATATTGAATAATTACATGTTTGTTATTTTATTATTCCTTCAATTTGGTGTCCATCTGACTAGGTCACCTACCTATTCTATAGCATACAATAATATATCAGGTGATATAGATGTTCGAATATAATTGAATCACTGATTTTAAAAAGATAAGTAAAAAAAATGATTGTTTTTCTTTATCTACCTGGATCCCAGTATAAGATCTTCCATTTGACCTAAAAATAACTTATAGTGTTAAAAAAATATAAATCATACCTACGATAAAAAAATAGAGAAAATGTAATTTTTAAAACAATCGTAAGTCCTAAAGTTAGGTTCCTTCAATGATCAATATTTACTTTATATACGAGCCCTCATCTGAAGCCTATCCACAGGTGGGGTTCTTCCACCGAAGAATATTTAAATATATAATTTTTATTTTAACTTTATGAGTAAAACCTCAAATTGTAACATTTAATTAAATGAAGACAATGTAAGCGAAACTCAATCGAAAATCTGGAAACAGAAAAATCAGAAAAAGATATTGGCACCTCTGGGACTCGAACCCGGATAAGCGAGAGGTCCTGGGTTCGAGTCCCAGAGGTGCCAATATCTTTTTCTGATTTTTCTGTTTCCAGATTTTCGATTGAGTTTCGCTTACATTGTCTTCATTTAATTAAATATTTAAATCATTTTTCCTTTCAAAAGAGGTAACCAAGCTTCTTGTGGACTCTCATATTATAGTATCACATCATGATTGCTGCAATAGACGCAAGTCTTCATAAATGTATGTCATACAAGTTATGCTGGATGGTGTTTAATGCCATATATCAACAAAATGGCTCCACCCCTTATCTCTGAATCATGTATTCCGGAAAGTATATTACGGTCAAAGGCAGTCAACTCTTGATCAGCGACATCATCTGCAATCGAAAAGTTAAAAGATCTTAAGCGAAATTCGAACACAAGTTTGGTGATCGTGCATATCCGGCCCAAGAGGCTTGGAATTAACGTCCTGTGGAATTGAGATGCAAAACCAGCCCAACAGAAATTAGATCCAAACTAAAACTCATTTTCAAAAATTGCTATTTTCTTGTCCATAAACTCAACGTCCAAAAATATACTTTTTTTTTCCAATTCCCTGCAATTACTTATGGATAAAGTGAAAGTGCTATTGATTTGCCTACCAATGGATATTGTCAGTAGGAACCTAACACCTCAATCTGTTTAATTTTGAGCGATGAATCATCTTAATGCGGTAAAGATCGACGATTAATTTCATTAATTCATATGAGATATCTATACATTCCCATAACCCATTGGCCCCCCTCTGACCCACCAACATACGAAAGAAGAAGATGTTAACCCATTAAGTGCATTTTTGCACCGGTGTTTCAAAATTGTAATATTGAAGTAAAACTTCTTTACGCACGCTCGACACTGGGTAAATAATTAATACGTTATGAAACGTTACGAAAAAATGTGACACGCTAATCAATATGAAACGTTATCAATGTGAAACGCTAATCAATTATATGAGTTGAGTTGAGTTGAATTGAGTTGAGTTGAGTTGAATTGAGTTGAGTTGAGTTGAATTGAGTTGAGTTGAGTTGAGTTGAGTTGAGTTGAGAGCTGAGAGCTGAGAGCTGAGAGAAAATTTAAAAAAATATCTATAAGACTTTTTGTGTTGAATTTTGTTTTAATCTTGTGTATAATATGACTATGAGTAATTTGCCTGTATTATATCTGTATGTCTTTGTATTTTATGCCTTTATTTTGTAATTACTTAAAAGTTATTCTTCTGTTTCTATTTTCTATATTGTGGTATCTTAACAAATATCATAGTTATAATTGTTCTATTGTGCTATATTAATATTGTTAAATCGACCTGCTGACAAAATGCTCTGGCAGTTTAGCGGGTGCTTAAAATGAAGAATAAAAAAAAACAAAAAAAATATGTATAAGATCCTCAAACTGCTTCGACTCGCATCAATATCTTACTTCTGTATTGTCTTACTCCTCTTTGTTACCCGTTTGATAGGTACCTACAGTGTTTTTAAAATCGAATAGGATTGTGTGTTTGTTTTTTTTATTAAGATATCACTGACAATCCAGCCAAAATTCAAAAAAATATTTTTAAATGTGAGTGTGTTAGTTGTAAATCTCTAACTTAAAGTCTCAACTGTGAATACGTATATCACCAGTTTTTTTTTCACCGTAAGTCACCAGTTTTAATTCAATAGTTTAGTCCAGAGGTTCCCAAAGTGGGTGCCGCGGCACCCTGGGGTGCCGCGGACAGAGGTCAGGGGTGCCGCGAGGCGCCCCTGATGTCTCTACTAAAAATCAAAATTGACATTAACGAATACAAACACAACACATATCTGTGCGAAGCTGGATTTTCAGCGATTGCGGTTATAAAGAGCAAATATCGCTCAAAAATAAACGTGGAAAAAAAATGAGAGTAGCTGTATAAAGCCTTATTCCCCGGTTTGAAAAATTGTGCAGCAAGCTGCAGGCTCACCCGTCGCACTAAACGGTTTTTGAATTTGTATTATATTTGCATTTTCTTTGTAAGTTTTCCTATCAATAAATTTACTTCATTTTACGAGTTGTATTATTCAGTGGAGTAGGTAAAAGGGGGGGGGGGGGGTGGCTAGAGAATTGTGCTCTTGGGGGTGACACTCGGTCCCGAGGCTACCACAGATAGACATTATATGACGGGGTGCCGTGAGAAAATTCAAATTTTCTAGGGGTGCCGCGACTTGGAAAAGTTTGGGAACCCCTGGTTTAGTCATTAGTCAATAGCTGTAAGTCACTGGTTTTAATTATTATAAATCATTTTTGTAAGCCAGTTATATTAATTTTGTTATATATTTATTTGAATAGCGCCCTTGAGGTGATTTTTCACAAAAACGACGCTATATAAATCAACAAAATATTATAATGATTATATGGGCCAATAAACAAGAAAAAATACGCAATCTTAAAAGTTTGGTAAAACACAACAATTTTTACAATGAAATAATTAACTCGGATACGACAGAAAGAAAAAAAAAATGAAATTGATGTTTTAGATTAAAGAAAATCAAATAAAAGATTATTAGCGCTATGGCTTAAACAGTTACAACTTATTGGAAGATAAAAAAATCATACATTTTTTAAAATATGTAACTTGTTTAATTTTTAAATATTAATTTCAATTTAAAACTGTTTTTTTTTAATCTATGGAAGAAAATGAGATAGTTTGCCTCGATTATCCCAGAATATGCTTTTAGGGACTTTAATAATATCATCTTGGTTAATTTTCGGGGTATTTTGCCGTGTAGCGTTATCTCCCAGTTTAGCCAACGTTTCGAACAGCATTACAGTATTAATCATCAGGCCAGACGAGTAATGTTTGAATAATGATTACACATATGTCCTGATCATGGATACTGAAATTCTTTCCGAAATGTTGGCTAAAAAAGGGGGTAGCGCAACACGGCACGTACCGCAAAAATAAATAAAAAAATACTTTTGGCCGTGAAAATCTCAAATCTTAAACAATATCCATATCGGTGATTCAATTACACAAAACAGTTTACCAACACAGGATAAATTAGAAAAACCTGAAAACAATAAGGTAACATAAAATGTAACGGGAAAAATTGTCTAACCAAAAACCTGATAAAAATACAAAAAAAGCCGTAAATAATAGCTTGTATTATAGTTTGAATGTGGTTGTGTCTTATTCTATTTTCAGCTGTCTCTTGTCTCTTCACCTAGAACTAATTGCCACGATGTTTTGACGAGTCAATTGTATTGCATTTTGAAAATCTTTGGAACCAATTTAAGAGTAGAGTGATGATATACGTTTGAGGAAATGAATAATACTTTTAATATTAAAAGAAATTCTATGCTGCAGGTCTTCGCAGATAACTGAATTCGATTTCAAATAAACTGGGGCACATTACCGTAACAAACACCGGCATTGCACGATCTGTGGATTATATTTCAAGTAGAGTAGAGTAGGCAAGTATTTATTATTGCGTTAGCTTATGGCTGAATAGTGGTAACCGGAGCTTTTCAAATCCCGTTTGCAAACAACTTACTTTGATTCGGGCTCCAATTCCTAGAACACTGTGCGGGTTCCATTTACAATGTTTGACCCAGGAAATGCAGTTTATTCTAAATCGTTTATATATATTTTTGTTAGAAAACTCTGACTCAAATATACTGTTTGCAACACCTCTGACAAGAATTCTAAACTTGTTAAAAAAATACAAAGCAACGAAGGACAATATAATGCTCATTTGTAAATAAAATATTTTTTTCAGCAGGCGTATTGTGTCATCGTTTAATCGCGCGTAATAAAGCGAGCTTCTTTGTTCAGCAATTTCAGCATGCGATCATCTATTATAAAAAGACTCGCATACGAGGTGAGTGAGGGATTATGAAAAGCTAGGTAACGCTTTTGATGTAATTAGGTGTGATGTATTAAAACATCGTTAACTTAATTTATTTTCGACTCTTTAAAATCATACCGTTAAATGTGTGTCAAGTCTCGAATATAAATGACTAGGCGGATGAATAATTCATCGTAACTCGACAGTGATACATATCATCGTAAAAATGTTCATTTTATTGTTAAAACATAAAAACCGCATCGCACTTCTGGAAATCTTTTTCATCGCATTAAATTTTAAGTACTGGCATCGTACGATATAAAATATATGAGTTAACTAGTGGTCTCCTAAAACGTAAAAAGTAAATCAAGTATCTCACTACGTTACGCTTTCCCGGGTAAAAAGTTTATTTGATGGATTTATTAAAAAAGGTTGAAAAAAGTGAGGCATCGGAGTAATTGTGCCATAAAATGAGACGGTTACTTGACTTCCTAATAATAGATCCTAAACAAGGAAGGTGTGGGAGTGTTTGTATGAGAGGTGGCCGCCGGCCGGGGTGGGTACGTCATGGCCAGAGCTGGAGGCTAGACCAAAGAGCTACCGGCCATCAAGCGGCAGTGTATGTATTGTCTCGCTGGCCAAAGCAATGAATAATTCTCACAGTACACTAAACAACATAAATAAGGAGAGTGCGTCATCTTCCCGTCTGTGGGCGGCGGTTTATCGTCTCGGTTCGCCGAGCGCCGCTCCCGGCTTCGTCTCTCCGACTTACACACTCCTCACTACACGTACTCCACACTCCATTACTCCAGCCGGCAAGGCCTGCATCACGTACTAGCTGCTGACTGCTGGCTGCTGACTTGCCGCGCCCCTTACTCGTTACTCCCAACCCTCCTTAGTTTACCCACACTCCTAGTCGGTCCTCGGTCTTTTCGAGGATTTCGCGGGATCTATTTATCAAGCACGTATGAATTCAAAAAGAATGAAATCAATTCGCTGCGGATATTAAGACTGCAGCTGCCACTGAAAGATCCGCTGTAACCTCTATTTTTTTTTTTTTTTTTTTTAACTTTATTTATTCTCATTTCTTTGTACATATAATAGCATATATAACATAAAACATAATAACATATAGTATAAACAAGAAATGAAAACCCACTAAGGCACTGCCTGAGCAAAAGAGATTAGCTAAATTATCACAAGCCATATGGTGCTCATTTCGATAGTTCCCATTTAAAGCAATACCTAACCGGTAATTTAGACAACAGTGTTGGTGTACTAACATTATATTTGAGATGACCAAATTCATGAATTAATGGTTATTAAGTAGTTATATTATGTACTCGTACAATCTTGAAAAACGTTCGCATAAAAACCCGTGAATCATTTTTTGCCAACTAAAATATTTATAAATCCGTCAGAACATATCGTTTTTCATTCAATCTTATGCCTATACACATGCGCAGGCTTAAGTGCGATATAAAAAGATAAACATTGTTTACATTATTTATTCAAGATGACGGAAGATGGCGGTTATCGATGAATATTTTATAGAGACGGTGTCACATAAGTGTCACCTTAACCTTAGCACGATTTTCGTTTGACATTTTATATGCGTTATGCGAAAAGCTAAAGAATCTGGTTCTGGCGAAAACTTCCCGCGTGATGGAATATTTAATTTAAGCCCTCGCGTACGAAAAGGGGTCTTTCGAATAAAGGTTCAGATTATAATAATATGTCGACATTGTTTCGAATCTCGACTTTTCTGGTTAACTTTGACTATAAAATATTCTGCTTAGAACACAAGATGGAAAGATTTTTACGTGCATTATATAATACATAATATTATGATGATGTGGTTTTATAGCCTGAAATGGATCTGAATCATGCATCAGTAATTTCAAAAAGCTAGGGCTTCTTTCATCATTCAAAGCTGAAAGAAAAAAGGATTTTCAGGGGAATGAAAATAAAAATAGTGAGGAAAAAATATATGACATAAAAGATATAATTTTTAACCACTCTGACCCATAAGCTTGTTTTCACGATAATATATCATGACCCGACAAATGTATTACGTACGAGGCGTACCTGACTTATTTAAATACACCTATTTCAATTTCACTTTTGTGATCTCGATTTAATGAATGAATACCGCGGAATATTGGAAGTGGAAATTAACCCAATACTCGAAATCCAATCACGCCGTAACTCGGCAGATAGACTCGTTGTCGATGAAAATGCATTCTATCAACTTTTGGTGGCAATCACTCATAAACACAGACATATACGCATTTTCTGCACTTAATATACTACGCAATAAAAGCTTTAAAGCACTTAATATACTAAAGAAATAAACGTTGATTAAAATCAAAAATCGGAATTTAGGAAGGTCGGTAGCGCATAACTGAGAAGGAAAGATCAAACGTCATGTAATCCTATTTTAAGACATTGAAAATATATGTATTATAATTAAAAATAACCTACTTTTTTACGGGTTGATTTTTTATTAGAAGATAAGTTAAAAATGTTAAAAAAAAATAACATTTACCAAAATTTTGGCATCCATGGTAAGAAAAAATATGGGTCACACGTAAGCTGGGTATAAAGCTAATGCGAAAGAGAAAGGTTACTTACTTAAAGGTGAGCAATAGGAATAAAATCAATGAGGACAATTGCCACGACAGAATGAAAATATATGATGGCGTTCCAAGTTCAGCACGCAATGCGGAGGGGAGGGAACAACCCTCCCAAAGCAGGAGGATTAGAAGGTAAGCTCCGGGGTGTCGAAAAAATCCGATTGATAATAAAAATAAATAAACCCGAATTCGACGATATGAACCGTACAGAGTTACGTGGCTTTAGCACATTATTTTTTTGTGAAACTAAATTCCCAAAACACTTTTCTATAATCGCCAATTTTTATTCCCAAACAAAAAAAGAACAAACAAAATTACTTTCTCTAAGGCTTCCGATTGAATAAAATTTTCACAGACGCGAACAAAACACACAAACAGCGTAACATAGTTTACCAAAAAAGTTACAATAATAATATACACGATCGGCTGGAAATGCGCCATAAATATGGCGCATTTCCAGCCGATCGAATTCCCCAATAAATATGGGGAAATTCCCCATAAATATGGGGAATTTTTTTCGGTAAAAGCGAATGAGCTTCATATTTAAATAACAGGCGAATATTCGAAAGAAAGAATTAAACACGTTTTTCCCCTTGATCGATAAAAGGTTCCATTTTACGTGGGTGAATGCTTCAATAATGGGAAGGCTCCGTTGCGATAAGGTTAATTACTCTTTGTTGTCTGCTTCTTCAGTTACTTTCGGGGAGAAAGCAGCCAACAGTCAACCTACGACCTATTCGCGAGTTCTTTAGAAAGGTGCGCGTGCATACACCAACTTAACACATTTAACGAGAAATAACTAATTCCTAAGAGAGTTAGACTTCTACAATCTACTTATAATTTACATAGAAAGTCTGGAAAGATTTATAATTTAATATCTCCCCCCTTAGCATACTGAATTATAGACGCGATGTTAATGCCGCACAGTCAGTATGGTCGGTTCGTCAAACAGCAGTAGGAATGAGTTGAGATGAGGAGAACGACGGGAGAAGAGGTTAGGTCAAGGGTTATAAAGGTCGTAAAAACAAATCATCAAAAAATAAATACTAAATTGTAAGCATTTCGTATCATTTTACTTTTTAAAGTTCTCAGTATAATATCTTTAAAATTTGCTTCGATACGAAAGATCCAATAGAAAGGAAGTAATAAACCGGCGGAACAATATAGAACTTTTGCAGTTAGAACCCCGTCATGATACATAGGTAATCTTGCGAAACATCCAAACCAGTAATAATCAACCATTAGCCGGAGGGCCAATTTATCCTATTTCAAGTTGTTCGCGGGCCGCAAGGGTAGAGGGTGCCTTCAGCTCGACATTGTTAAATTTGCAGTCGGTCGTGTCGCAAACCTATTTGTATTTTGTAAATAGATATTTTTTAAAAATAAAACAATAGAAGGCAAAAACGAAAGCGCCGCAGGCAAACACTTACTATCGCCAAGGCCAAAACAATAAATGCTATCGATTTTTATCATTCTGAAATATTAAAGAACATATAAAATTGTTTTTTATGTTCAGTTTTTGTTTTCAGTTTTAAGCTAAAAGTTCTAAGCTAAAAGTTTTCAGCTAAAACCCTTTTGCAAAACAGAATAGAAATCATTGAATATTCTGAACCTTTTTCGTATATTATTTAGCCAAGTAGGCAGTACGAAAAGGCTCGCGGGCCACTGATCTAATGCACTGGCAATGCAAACTGGCTCTCAGTAAATTGACTAAAAGAGAGGTTTTTTACAAATCCAGGTGAGTGAGCGCTGGAGGGAGTGAAACTGGTGATAGTGATAGCTCTCCCCCTGCAAGTGACACATGCCACGCTGATACAGTGATACTCGGCCATCTGTCGCTAACTGCACGCCGCGGCCGAATGCAAAACAATTCGCATTCAGGAAACGGCGCACTATCCACTATCCGCTCGCAATCAGAAACAAACTCTAAATGCCGTCCGTAATTGAACCAGGTTCATTTTAAAGTTCGGAGTTCAACGTGGTACCGTTGATGGATTTATGGACAGTCACGATCCGATGAAGCAATCATTGACGTGTGTTTAATTCGATACGGACGATAAAAAATATTAAACTGCTAAATCAAAACACATGGTCACTATTATTGACTAAGCACGTGTCTAGTATTAGATTCAGCTACGCTGTATTGATAGAAGGATATATTATTTTACAAGTACAATATATTTGTTTTATCCACTTGAGGGCATGGACACAAATTACAATATATTGGCTTATCGTACTATATTAATGTGTGAATGGCCACACACTGTAATGTTTTAAGGTCTACATGAGCAAATTACATTATAGATACTATCTACTGAATTCATATCAGTTAATATTATTTATTATTGTTTATTGATAAGATAAAATAAAAAAGGGGTAAAAGTTAAACACGGTCAAGTAAAAAACATTATTGGGATCAGTCAACGTCTTTTCCTCTTTTAAAAATAATGATAACCAGACGAAATAAAAAATTACACTTTTGAGTATATTATAAAAAGCAATTAATAAAAAATGGTCTGCAGTGCAGGAGACAGTTTGACATTGCCTTCGGAAGGCGAAATAGCCGTAACGCGAAAGAAAAAAGCGATTAGGTAATTTTTAGGAAAAAAAGACTTCGTGAAAATCGTTTTCCCTTCATTGGTATTGTTGTACAACAGCCACAGTATAATTTTCTTCAAAAGTGCAATATTTATGAAGGATAATAAATATGATCACATTTTGTCAGGGCACACAATGATAAGTATGATAACTGAGCTATCGATGGCAGTGAACGAGTCATTTTGTATTTGTTTAAGATAAAATTGGGCATTAGCCGAAAGATCACGGTTCTTAACCACCACTTGAATTGGAATTCTTATTGTGTCGCGAAAAACATAATTCAAAAGACCCGATAAAATCTTTTAATCACTTACTTTCTTAAGATTCGCACCGAAATAGATCATCTGACTAAACTTCTTTAACTAACATATAGAAGTAATATCCAAAGACAAAATTAATATATAAGCGAAACTGCAATTGCAGGGTTTCGCACCGTGCGTAGGCATGATTCTTCATGTCTACGCACAATCGTAGGGCTTTAATCAATTGTGGGACTCCGGCCTCTAGTGCTTAGAGTTTTTCCTACCGCTGCAGCTCTATCGTGACAGATTTAAAACACCGGAACCGAAATACAATGGCCATAAAACTGTTCACAGCAATATGATATCTATTAAAAAAAAGGCATTCAAATTTAATGAAACATCGTAAGGGCCATGTAAACAACGTCCGAAGACTCGTAGTAGTAACCAGCGGGAAACTGGTGAATCGACATGATTTTGGAGTCGATTTTGTGCTATAATTTTTATTTTTATTTGAGCCTTCGTTTCCGAGTAAATTGAACCCAAAGTTGGAATTCATTAGTTCAAATTTTAAAAAATTCGGTCGATAAGGGGTTATTCTCAGCTGTTAATTTTTTTTTGTCGAGGTGTAGACCGGCTCTAAGTCTATTTAAGCCGAAAAAATTGAAACTTAAAAATCGAAATATTCAGAATGAAAAAAGTTTTTTTTGGTTCTCTATGTGATGTAGATTCAAACAGTTTTTAGCATGAACTATGCGAGTTTCAGGACACAGTGTAAAATAACACCTTTAACTACAAAATAAACTTATTTAGAAAAACAAACAAACGAAATTATTTAAAATAAATAAAAAATTTAATCTATTCCATATTTATTTTGTCAGAGAAACGACGGGCTTCGATAAAAAGAAAATGAGAAATGGACGGTTGTGGGAAAGCAAAACAAAATCGAAAAGGTCAAGATGGCAAAAGGGCTTTATTACGAGAAAAGTGATCCAGACAAGATATTATCTTGGTAACATTATGGAGTGAAATAAATACCTTAACTGATTTTAAAATTTACCGATTTTTAGATGAAAGTAGGCCGAAAATCAAAGCCAAATATATAAATATAAAGATAAGTATCATTATATAAACAGATTATGATTGATAAATTGATGCCAGTTATTGAAAACATCAGTAAATCGAAACACGCCCTTAGCAAATAGACCAGCTAAATATGCTACGATATTTATTTATTTGGTCTTCCAAAATAAATACCTAAGTAACCCAAGTGAAAAGAAAAACGAGTTTCCAGAAAAATTGCCTAAAGAAAAAAAACGTTATGAATTTATATTTTTAATTATTGTAATCAAAAGGGGAGTAATCATACATGTGTTGCACATCACTCTCATTTACGTGTAATTGAATGAATTTAAAAAACAAAAATATACGTATTTAAAACCGCCGCATACGTGTTTGTGTTATTATGTATAAATATACATTATCAACGTTAATAAATAAATAAAACTCCACGAAAAGCCAGATTATCAGGGGAGATAAGGTGGCGAACATTATTTCAGTATGCAAGTTTCGCGATAACAGACTTCCGGTGTGGTTACAATATTCTTACCGAACGAAAATCCTTGAACTTACAATGGCCGACACGTCCGCGAGAATAATATTATATAAATACATATTATATTATTCTGCGCTTATCAGAAGACTGGTTCACATCGTCGAGATATTTTGATATTTTTATGCTGGTTTCTATTATGACTTCATCAAGCTGATTAAATGCTACCCACAAAGATGTTTTAAAACCAATGCACCCAATCTCGGAGAGATTTAATGAAATCCGAAATGCATCACGTTAGCGAAAGCAGAAGCGACGACAGCACGAATAGGTCGAAGATATGTTTAGCACGATGAAGTCTTACTTTACATGTACATATCTCAAACCGAGAAAGTTCCATCCAAAAATTGAAAGAAAATAAGAGAAATTTGTTTTATTAATCACCAGAGATAGAAAAGCATTTATAGCGATTAGAAGACTAGAATTTTTGAGAAAATATTCGCCAAGCTGTTCAGTAAAAGATATTTAGATAGGCATTATAATATTTTGTAATCACGCTTGAAGAATGTCTTGAATCTCGATTTTTGCAAGCGATTTAAACATCCATGTTAATTATGATATTTGGTAATCACGCTTGAAGAATGTCTTAATTCTCGATTTTTGCAAGCGATTAAAATAACAAAACATATATCTATTGTTAAACATATAAGCATTCGATACTGAATTTGTATTTTAAGATATTATATATTTTATACATATTTTTATATGAAATACTTATATATTTTTTCTCTTCGCTTATTCTTTTTCTTATAAGTACAAAATTGTATATTTAACTAAAGCTTCTATGAGGAATTCATAATTAACACTTTTTCCTTCTATAAATAATATATTATATAATTAAACAATGTAATATGAAATTATGATATGAATTAAATTTGTCAATTTGACTGGTCTAAAACAGGATCCATTCCTAGTTAGTTGGCTAGTCAAAGTTTCCACAAATGTTTTATTGTATAATTTTAAGTGAAATAAATAATAATAATTATTATTACTTATGTGTGCGACAAGAATAAATTTGAATAATACATTTTTTTTAAATTGTATTTAAAAACACACCGATATAATGTCTTTGAACGTCACCGAAAATTTGCATTGCAATTGACAACTTCTGCAGCGTGTCAACTAAATGGAAATTAATGTATGGCTAGATTGGCCAGCGCTTTATACTATCAGCGAAATGAACTTGAACCAAGTAATTTGTTTATTGATAATCACACAGAAAAATCAGCAATGACGATAACATTAAAGATTCTAATAGGCCACAGTTCTACTGTGTTATGATGTATTGGAATTATAATGGTTGAATCATATTATGTGACATTATAATATTTTATTTTGATCAATTTATTAACAAAATTATCATCGGTGCTGTAACTTAACATGAGCATCAAAATCGAGGTTAGTTGACCGTCTCGAGAACGTTGCACGAGTCTTCCTTTTGCCATTTAAACATCCTCTTAGTGCAGCAAAAAATGTTTCACAATAAATTAGTATTTGCATCAAAAAGCAGCTCCTGAAAACCACTGTCCGCTGCTCTGTGGTGCTCAGTGCTCGGTGCTCGGTGGCTGAACGGCCGAGTGGATGGCCTTGACGCTTGGCGTGATAGTAGCTGGTGGTTGGTGTCTGGCTGGGCCTCGGTTCGTATCTCCGTTGCACTCGCTACACACGGCTCGGCACAGAAACGTGCCCGGCCATCGGCCGTGATCAAAGGATACACAGCTGAGTTCGCTTAACCAAGTCGAGAAAAGGTTAATTTATGTATTTCTTCTCTGCTTGAATTGCGGGCATTCAAAAGAAAGAGCGGAACGTATTGAGATTATTTTAGTAACACGGGCATGGGAATCTGAAAAGCTTTATTAAATGTAAACTTAAAAAAGCGAATATGGATCAAATTTTGAAAAGTATAAAACATCCGACGATCGATAGACACACTCCGAGAAAGTGGAATAACATCATCTATTGATTTTCTCTAGTATATGATTTAGTCTACCTCTAAACTTACAAGTGTAAAAACGAAAAAAAAAAATAACTCAATCAAATCTAGATTGAGCCTTAAGTACACATTGTTTTCCTGTTGTACACAAGGTTATCTTGACATTTGAATATTCATGCAAGCTGTTTGCCGCATAAACAGAATCGAAAGTGAATCTGGGTAAAACTCAACTTCCGTTGCGTTATTACATTTTATAAGCGACATGTGTGCAAAAAGCCCTCGGTTCTATTCGCATAATTTGCATTTCGCCAAATACGACAAAAGGTGGCCGGCCAGTCAGGCTACTGCTACTAGCTAGCATCGACCGTGCGATCAGACTACCAGGCCAGCGGCAGAGGGGAGCGGGGCAGGTGTGGATGGAATCACGTGCCGGACTATATCAGGTGAGGGCGCATGGAATAATTAGCCCAGCCGGCCACCTGCCCGCTCTGTCCACTGCCCACCAGGCCACGCTGTCTGAAGTCATACACTTTACCAGGTCTGCCTTGCCGTGTAATAGGTACCTTCTTTTCCCAGACAGTTGAAAGCCAATTAGGTGGATGGTGGATGACTTGCCTAAATAACTCCCCGTTATTTTAAATATCAATAAACTACATACATATTGCGTGATCGTTGGAAGTCTCAAGTTCCTCGACGAAGATTTCAAATATTCGATGGGCAAACTAATAATGATAGGGTGTCTGATTTCAACAAATGAGTTTTCCACGAAATTTATAAATTAATGTTAATAGGGTTAATTACCCTAATTTTTAGTTGTGATTCATGAGTAGGAGGCGTCCTGATTTCATTTTGGGATTAGCAGCTGGTTAACATCGACGGAAATTAAAAAAAAAATTGACAGAAGTGAGGCCTCCAAAGACTCCTACATGAGGTCCAAAGTCCATATAAATGGAAAGGGACGCTAAAAAGAGTAGATAGCGGGTAAACAAATTTTGCAAAGCCAAGTAAAAATTCAGATGGCGGCTAGGTCAGACAATTGCGAAGGAAAAATATCTACGCCGTACAGAAATCAACAACGACAGCAAAAAAAAAATTAAAACAACGTATATAATATTATTTAATTACACTGTTCGACAAATAAATCTAATAGTAGTGTTTCGTTATAGAAATAATCATTAAATGAATGATCCAATAAATCTTAACACGCGAGTTACGCTCACAATACACAGACGATCGTGAGTTCCTGCAGTTTCAAAAAGCAATATTTATTATAGGCAGTGACGGAGCTTTCAAGTGGATTTATTCGATCCATCAACGTAATAGTATTAAAATTTATATGTAGTACGTAATCATGTTCGGGAGTTTTTTTATTGTTCACGAAGTGTTCGGGTGAGCCCAACCGGCACGCGTGTATTCATTTGCGGTTCAGCCAATGGTTATAATAATATTTGCTAAGGCTGAAAAGCCACGCTGTTAACTGTTTTACAGTTTTAAAAATGTATAAATTGGAGTATTGTAATAAAGAGCTTCGGATCAGCAATCAGCAGTTAGACGGCTGTGATGAATGGGAAGTGCCGTGATGTAATTAGATGGGGAGGGCAAGGTCGCGGCTACCGAGTACCGGCTACCGGCCACCGACTGCCGATATGGGCTAATATGCCCGCAAGACGGGCCGGGGCTGGGCGCTTGCCATGGGACCAGTTTCCAGTGCCCGATGGCCAGTGCCCAGTGGCCACCCCGGGGCGGGAATAGCCACGCCACCTCCTCGTTCACGGAACACGCTACGCCTCTGACATTGAAACTAAAGCCATTATTTTGGATATAAGTTAACACGGAACTAAAGTGGGGCCAATTCTTGATATTCTACGTTCCACTCTATTCTATATAATGCTATTCGTGCAAAAAACAGATTCATCGCCGTCAAGTTTTTTTTGGGCTCTTCTGGGAACTATTGAAATAATATCCAAGAAGCTCGAAGAATAGTTGGTTATATTTACTCAAAATGAGAGTATCATCTCCTCAGATAAACATTCCCTACCTTCGTCTTCTCATTTCCTTCCCCTCCCCACTACCATCAGCCTCACAACATACCCCAATTGGGAATACTATAGTCTCACTGGCTCCAGATAGGAGGAGCAGTTGGTGACTCTCTCATATATAAAAAAAAGGAATTATGCGGAATTGTACTTATCATCACGGAAAGCTCGTCTAAAGGCATGTGCACTTATAACGGAATCAATTGGCTAAATTTTGAAGATCCCGACCCACAAAAACATCACATTTTCAGTAAAACCGATGGAGTGAATAAACCCATAAATAGTGAAAGCAGACTTTTCACTATTTATGGTTTTATTCACATTATAGGCACTACAAGTGTACAGTATACCGTATAGAATAGTATGCAGTCTAGTGTAGGGTGGGCAGCCTTCGCGACCATCCAGACTATCCCCTTGGAGCCATGGTGCCGCAGTGGGCGGTTAACGTTCTTATTGGAGAATTTTTACTTTCGTTTTATGTGTCTATATAGGAAGTATATTTTTATTGTTTACTGGGGACGTGTTGAACACTGGCGGAGTAGTTTCGTGTGGCGCCACACTTAACATGCGCCGTCTTCGCGAATAAAAGCTTCATTGGCCGATAGAGCTTTTGTGGAATTTTTCCTATATCTAATTATTAGGTTAAGATAAAGCTTTTATAGATCAATTACTTTCACAATCATACTCGACGTTCGTTTAAGGAGATCAATTTAATATGGTTTCTCTGTTATATCTAATAAAGCACAATTTTATGAGCTTCGTAAAATAAAAATTATTAAGCTAATGCTGAGGCGTCAAAGATCGTGGCTAACTAGTTCTAATAAATTGATTGCCATTTCGTTACGGAATATTAAGGGTAACATTTAAAGGGAGGCGTAATGTATTGAAATTTATAACCTAAGAGATGCTGTACTTTGCTTCCATAAAATCGCTAGAAATTTTGACCCGATTCCGTAATTTATAGGGTCTTTAAATGTCAATATTTATGTACGGGTATATTTCTCGCCGATTGTAACATTTGATGGTAGAGGAACTCCGCCATTAGCCCGATAATAAATAGAAGTTATTTTTATTCAAGTTTTGGCACGCGTCCAAATAATGTAAAGGGAAAAAATCCCGAAAAGCTGTAAGAGTCTGTGTCGGGGCCAAGCCGAGCGCCGCGCGCCGGTCCACCCAGATATGCCAAACACTCGGGTCACTTTTCTATAAGTAAGTCATTTCGGTCTACTATACTTTCGGACTTGACATTTGAGGACTTCCAATGAACAATTCAACATATCACAAATTTAATCTATTTTATGTACCACGGGGAACAATGATGGTACAAATTAATTTAGTTGAAAAACACGATTGTATTTCGAGTAGGTGACAAATGAAGTTATCTTAGTTGTGTCTTCAAGTGTCTAAACTCATCAATATAACCCTTATTGGTATCTAATGGTTCTTCACCCGAATTTCGGAAGAAAATTCCAGGCTACCTAAACTCTCTGTTCAAACCATAGAATAAATAATATAATACTTGAAGTGTCTTCCGTACAGATTTGGATGGAAACAAAAAATGTGCCAACTGGAAGCAAATGTTATTCTTTATTATAATATTGAAACCCACAAGTTCGCCATCAGATATTAACATTGTGTTTGTATTAAAAGCGCATCGCTGCGTTAGTAAATATCTAGAACGCCGTCGCTTGGGGGTACTGGCGTATTAATACCGGAATGTTTGCGTAGAAGTGAAGTAGCGTGCTACTGGAGGATGCTCCACGATGGCCACCGTATGACCGAGCTGGTAGTGGCTAGTGGCCTCTACTCCAGGGTTTGCTGTGCACTCCAGATTCTGGGAAAGTGTGGAGGTACCTACCCCCCGTTCTATACTCCACTCTCTAGCCGAGTGGCTAATGTGCGATGGGGATTCTGCTATGGCACATTCAGTGACCGGACAACTCACAATGAACTCATCTCAACTTCTTTGAAAAGTCATAGATAAAAAAAAAAAAAAAAAAATCAAACAAGTTATTTATATCAAAGAACACAGCAAGTGAAAATAAATAACGAGTTAAGTGATATAGAAAAAATTAATTTTGGAATCCCACAAGGAACTGTACTGGGCCCAATACTATTTCTATTATATGTAAATGAACTTTTTGAACTCCCAATCGTCGGAAAGATTATATCTTATGCGGATGATACAGCATTAACAATTGAAGAAAACTCTTGGAAAGAAGCCGAAATATCGGCAAATAATGCAATAAATATCATTAAACAATGGTTTGACAAAAACTTACTTTCTTTAAATGTTGAAAAAACTCATTTTCTACCTCTGAGCCTAACAGAACATATTTCAAACATAAATGTAAACATTAAAGTTCACGACAGAAACTGTCTACTTAAAATCACACCCTGTAACTCAAATTGTATACATATTAGCAGTAAAGAACAAATAAAATATCTTGGAATAATTATCGACAATAACATTAAATGGAAAAATCAAATAAACTCCACAATAGACAGAATGAGAAAACTAATATATATATTTTTCAGACTTAGAAATACTATCACATTAAAAATATTAAAAGAAATTTACTTTGCACTTGCGCACTCGGTATTACAATATGGAATCATAGCTTGGGGGGGTGCATATAAATCATCCCTTCTCCCACTCGAAACAATTCAAAAAATTCTTATAAAAATTATCCTAAAAAAACCGTATTACTACCCAACAATAAACGTATTCCAAGAATTCCCTGTTCCCCCACTTACAAAAATTTACGAAAAAATAGCACTACTTCAGCTACACAAAGATATATTTAAAAAAAATATTACCCCACTGCTAAATATTAGCATAAGGAATACTTCTATTGGTGGACTAACTATACCACCCATACGAACCACAACAGCACAGAATCACTATGTATATAAAGGAATAAAATTATTTAATCAATTACCCGCCGATATGCGAACAGAAAAAAATTACGACAAATATAAAAAAAAAATTAAATCATATTTTAGTAGTCCCACCATATAATTTTAATTTTTATTATATATGTATATAATAAAAATTTTAAATATATATATATTATATATTTGACTGTTTGTTATTCCAAAGGTTTTATGTACATCCTATATATATTTTGTTTAATTACCCTTATAATCTTATATGTTATTAAGTCTAAATCTATTCATAAGTTAAGTTCTTAAGTTTGTTATAAGGTTTTGAAAAAAAAAAAAAAAGAAAGTTATTATCAAGTTGTCCTCTCCTAAACACAAGCACTAGCTTTATTAGGAGAGTATATAAAATATGTAATATTGTATTAAAATAAACTTATTGTAAAAAATTTACTCAATAAAAAAAAAAAAAAATAAAAAAAAAAAAAATAAATGTTGTTAGGTTAGGTTATGGACTATTTTTCATAGCTTTTAATAAATTTTCAAAGAGGCGTTGAGTTGCTTCTGAGTTGACATGGAATCGGAAAATTCATATAGTGTCCTCCCACAGAGATCGCTAGTTTCGTCACACGCGTCGTTTTGGGAAAGGTTAAAACGAAACCATCAGCGGTTATCAAACTACAAAATATGCATCAATATATTATTACCGGTGAATAAAAACACGATCTCACATAATTTAGTGGATTCAAAATCAATTGACAAAAACAATAAGAAAGAAATCAGCATTCGTATATATTATTTTTAATATTCATGGTCCTAGAATTTTTTTCTTTTATTGTTTCCAATTGATGCAAATTAATAAAGACATTAACAAAAATATGTTAAATAATAATTATACCAACAGGTCAGTACGGACATATTCATTTAATTATTAATAATAAAGTAAAATTATCAATAACTTACGGTTTGGGAATAAAACAATGTTGGAGTGTTCTGTGTATATGCTGTAGGCAGGTTGCAAATTGTTCTGTAAATAAATAAAAAAACAGATTATAGAATAGCTGAAACTCATAAAATAATGCGTTGAAAATAAAACATGGTTATATGTTTTAACATTTTTTTTTTGCTTCATATAACGTTAATATCATATAATTATATTACACCACCCCTCGTAACCAGATAATTACCTACTTATTCATATGCAAATAAAGTACCTACACACTGAATAACCCCGGTTCGCACAAAAGTAGCTCTAAAATAAGTCTATTACAAAATAGAGTATTTCTTTGCGAGAAAGGAAAGGAATATTGAAAATTTGGCAAGAGCTCACGATAAATTATTTGGTAAAAAAAAATTAGGCCACAATGAAGATTTGCGAGCATGGCAACAGACTGAGAATAAAGTAGGGAACAGGGCGCACGCACACATGCCCCTTAAAACAAATTTTCCATTTTCACATCAGAGTTAAAAGCCTCTGCGAAAATGGCTGCTACCCTACGGCCGCCAACTGGGAAATATGCCAACTTAATAAAAGTATAGAAAAGACTATTCCATTTTTTCTTGATGTAAATTTACGACCTCGAGATTTATTATCGTAAAATTTGAAATTAACGCAAAGTAAGTTTGTTTTCGTTTAAGTCTGCGGATCCATAGCGGGTTCTGGAAGGAGCAACATCCAAACAAACCCCATTACCCCCGCTCGCTTCGGGAACATCTTCACATTCACAACTTCTAACTCGGGCTAAAAATACGTGATTCTTTGTTCCGAGCGGGGTAGGTTTAGGTTTGTGCCATAACTTCTTATATTAGATGCTTCCAAATCTTTATGTTTGGAAGAGTTTTCAACTTTGCCAAGTCTTCCGGCAATGCTGATCGTATTATATACAGAACAAAACTTCTCAGAAACAAGTCAGTCTAGTCTTCGCTTTGTACAATAATAAAATAAACAAACCTTTGAGTGAGTTGTACCTTTTTGTTTTACTATTTAATATGATTTGACTTATTCGTGTTTAAGGCAGTTTAATAAAACCTTCACCTTATTTTTTAGGTTGAATGAAGATCTCCTCGGTAAAATGTTTTACATGATTTCGTGTTGCTTATCTCATCGTCCAGCAAACTTTTATGGCGGCATCTGATGGTATTATTATCTTAATGACTGTACGTTCTAAACGGAAGTGGCGCTCTCTGTTATTTTCAAAAAGAACCGTTGAAGTATAAAACAGCATACCCCATGAGAAAATGTCAAAAAGAAAATGATAATTTAGAATTTCTCAGTTTCAAAAACTTTAATACAATTTCCGGACCCATTTTCCACATAATTTTTTTCTCAATTTCCAATTTTCCCAGAAGAAACTTAGATTTAATCTTTTTTACTGAAGAATTTTCCCAGAATAAATTTATTCAGAAAATAATAAAATTTTCCGGAATGAAAATTTTCCCAAAAAAAAATTTATCGACTCATTTTTTTACCTATAGATAAAATTAATTGATTTTCCAAGGCCAGAAGATTTTTTTTAGAAATACAAAAATTTCCCAACGTGGAAAATTTTCAAATTTAACATAAAATCAAAAAGACAAATGTATTTTCCAAACCCATTTTCCAAATCTCCCAGATTTTTTTTTTCAGAAAAATAACATTTTTGTGATTAAAAATTTCCCACCGTGAAAAATTTCCAAACTTCAAATAACAAAATCAAAAAGATAATAAAGATACAGTCTGACCAAACATAATTTTTTCCAAAATCTATTATAAAACTTCGACCATACGACGATATTCCTGTCACCGTTTTATTTTGTCCCGGTTACCTTTATGCCATTAATACGCCATACCTGGATCATTTTTTTTTTTTCAATTATTTCTGGCTTTCACCCTTCAAGGGTGTTCTAGGCCATCATTTAAAATTACAGAGAAAGGGATAGATGAATTTATATATTAATTTTATTTAAATGTACAAATTTCAGAATTATATGGAAGATTGGAGTCGAGTTCAGACTTAGAAGAGATGAAATGTTGAATGGAGGGGAGGCAATTTTAGATAACGCTTGATAGAAGAGAGGATATTTATTTAGAGAGGGACAACCAAAAAATATGTGATCTAAAGAGCCCACATCTAGACCACAGAACGTACAATCTGGGGAGTCAAGGATGTGAATTTTAAAAAGGTGAGAAGGAACGGAACAATGACCGATTCTCATTCGAATAAGTGAGGAAATTTCTTTTTTGGAAAAATGGGGAAATTTTTGAAACCACGGTTTTGATGGGATAGTCCTTTGTATTGAGGCGTAGCGAGCTCCCTTGGATTGACTGGCAATATTCCAATACTCTGTCCAAACATTGCGGGATCTATCTTTGATGATGGAAAAAATATCAGATAGGGGAATATGGTTTACGAGGGTAACAATAGGGTTGGACGCTCCTTGTTTTGCCAAAGAATCTGCAATATCGTTACCCACTATGCCAATGTGTCCAGGGATCCAAACAAGAATTACGGTTTTTCCAGAGCTTTGAATGGAGGCTATCAGCACTCTAATGAGGCATACAAAGTGATCATCAGGATGAAGAAGAGGACAGGATTTAAGTTTTTGGAGGGAACTGAGAGAGTCAGAGAGAACAAGGGAATGTTCATAATTATTTTTGATTATATATTTGAGTGCTTCAATTATTGCAATGCACTCAGCAGAGAATATTGAAAATTGGTTTGAAATTGAATAAAATATTCTATCATTAGAATTATTGTGGTAAACGTTAATACCTATACCACAGTTAGGAGAGTCAGGAGATTTGGAGCCATCAGTAAATAAAAGAGAAGAGTTGGGCCATTTAGAAGAAATAATGTCATTGAGCATATTATTAACAGTACGGGCTGGGAGATTAGAATGACTTTTAAGGATGCCGATCCCTTCCAAAATTGTTGGGGATAGGGTGACGTGACTATATTTTAATTTGTATAGTGGAAGAAGATCATTTTGGATAATTTGAAGCTCTGAGAGAGAGCGAAAATTTTTACAGATGGCAGGAAGAGGTTTAGTTCGAGCTCTGATTGTAGATGAATGTGTTGAGTCTTTGAACAACGAAACTCTGGGAATAACCTGATGACATTTAGAATTCAAACATTTAAGAACAAATTTATCAGCAAACAGTTGTCGCCTTAAATAAAGTGGGGGATCAGAACATTCCACTTGAAGGGAATTGATGGGCGACGACTGCATTGCTCCAGTTATTATTCGCAATGACTTCGATTGAATTTTGTCTAATTTACTGAGTGCATTTTTGGAGGCAGTACTAAAAAGTGGGCAGGCATAGTCGAGATGACTTCGAATAAGTGCATTGTAAAGCAACTTAATGCAGGTAGGGTGAGCACCCCACCAAACGCCAGTCAATGATCTGATGATATTTAAATTTTTTTCACATTTACTAACTATATTGTGAATATGGGAAGACCATTTAAGTTTCCTATCAAATGTTACTCCCAAAAATTTTACTTCAGAGGCGTTGGGGATTGGAGAGTTTTTAAATAAAATTTGAATAGGAGGATTTTTATGACGGTTTGAGAAGGTGACACACTGACTCTTTTTAACTGAAAGTTCCAGACCATTTAAAGTGAGCCATGTGCAAAGGGCATCCATGGCTTCATTAAGATATTTGACGGCAAGTGGGATGATTTTGGATGATAAGTAGAAAGCTAAATCATCTGCGAACTCAATAACTTTTACTTGAGGGGGAATAGAGACATGCATATCGTACGTGTATATATTATACAGTATAGGGGATAATACATCGCCTTGGGGTAAACCTTTCCAAATTGATCTACTCTGAGGAGTAACATCTGGTAGTTCAATGAAAATTTTTCTATCAAGAAATAGATTAATAATAGATTGGACAAACATGGGGGGAAGGCCAAGGCCTAAAAGTTTTTTTTTAAGGATTGGGATGGAAACATTGTCAAAAGCACCTTCTATGTCTATAAAGACTGCAAGACATACTTCATGGTTAGAAATGGATAAATTAATATCAGTGCTGATGATGGCAAGGTTATCTTGCGTAGATTTTTTTTTCCTAAATCCAAATTGAGATGGAGAGAGAAGCTGATTACTTTCGACAAAAAATTCTAACCGGTTTTTAATTAATTTTTCATAAATTTTACTGAGAGTGGATGAAAGAGCAATTGGCCTGTAGTTGGATCCAGAATTGGGTGATTTATTTGATTTTAGGATTGGGATGATTATTTGAGAACTCCAGTCATCAGGCATTATGCCAGACTGAAAGATTTTATTTAAGATGCTTAGGAAGTGATTTAGAACATTATCATTACTATTTTTGATAATGCTGTAAGGAATACCATCTCTGCCTGGAGATGAGTCTTTGACTGTTGATAAACAATTTTTTAATTCAATTAAAGTGAATGGAGAGTCTAGCCAATGATCAGACATAGGAGTGTTGTGGATGGGAGTTATTTCATCTAAGTTAGGTACAGAAGGGGGGGCAATTTTGTCCAAGAACTCATCTATCCATTTAGAATGAGACGCTCGAGGAGATGTTGAACTGAAGGAGGATCGAAATCTTCGAATCATAGACCAAACTTCCGAAATTGGAGTATTCGGAGATACTGAACTGCAGAAGTTGTACCACCCGGATCTTTTTTTTGACCTCAATACCCTTTTGGCATTGGCTTCGGCATTTTTGTATATAAGATAGTTCTCCATAGTCATATTGTGACGATACGAAAGAGATTTAGCTTTCCGAATTCTCACTACCTTAGAACATTCCTCATCCCACCAGGGAGTCGGAGGGAGTTTTTTAAGAGATATGGTTTTAGGGGGAGGATTTGATTTATGTATTGCAGTTATGAGCATCGATTTGAAGTTATCGTAGTCATCTTTGACAGATAATACATCGGAAGAGGGTAAATTTTGTATAAACTTATCCATATGCGAGTTAAATTCGTCCCATTTGGTGTGTTTTGTTTTAATCTTCGTCGAAATATGGGACTTGTCTGAATGGAAAGAAGTTTGATAAGTGATGGTGATCGGGAAATGATCACTGGAGCAAGGATCGGGGGACACCACCCACGAGGAAAGAGGTGCCAGATTTGTAGAGCATATGGAGAGATCCACTGCACTGGGGTTTGTGTTGGGGCGAGAGATTCTCGTAGGAGATCCGTCGTTCAAAAGGAAAAGATTGGATTCATCTAAAAAATCCATAACATTTCGACCATCTCGATCAGAGAAAGCAGAACCCCAGACGGGGGAATGGGCATTAAAATCGCCCAATAAAAAGAATGGAGGGCTTAGTTGACGGACAATTTGTAACCAAGCTTGCTTATTGAAGTGAGATGATGGGGGAATATAGATAGAAACAAAGGATGTGTCCTTTATTTTAGCTGCAACCATTTGAAAGTCAGCATTGGGGGGTTTGATATTATTTATTGGGGAAAACGGAAGGGATTTTTTAATAAAAAGGGCAGCACCACCGCCCGTACCTTCCAGGCGATCATCACGGAGACAGGAGTACCCTCCCACATTAAAGTGGGTGGATGGAGTAAACCATGTCTCCGAGACAGCAGCCACAGAAACAAGGTTTGAATTTAATAGGTTAAGAAGGTTCGATTTGTTAGAAATAGCACTGCGGCTATTCCACTGAAGTATTCTGACATCTTGAAGTGCCATTTTGAACAAATGATTTTAACGTGGAAATAATAGAAGCAGCGTTGGACGGTAGATTAGTTTGAGAAGAAATTAGGTCAATTAGAAGCATAATAAGAGTTTGTATAAATGAAGAATTATCTTGCGAGAGTTGTTCAGAAAGCTTTTGATGGTTTGTTGAGGACGAATTATAGTTGTTTGCGCACCCATTTGTGGCATTTGAAAGAGGAGAACCATTGGGATTTAAGAAAAGTGAGTTGTGTTGTTGCCGATCGTATCCAGGAGCCGGTTTAGAGACAGGGTTTTTGTACATAAATTTAGTTGATCGAGAAGATGTTGAGGAGAAGGGGAGAGGGTTGGATGGAGAGTTACTGGATAAAACCTCGGCAAAAGATTTTTTGACAGGCGGGAATAGTTTAGAAGCCTGCAGAAAAGACAAGTTTTCAGAGGCCATGGAAATTTTTATATTTTTTTGGCGAGTTTGTTCAGGACAAGAAGAGTGAATGGCGGAATGAGCGCCTGAGCAGTTAAAACATTTAGGTGAAGAGAGAGAAGAACATTGGTCAGCCGTGTGGTTTTCTCCACATTTGAAGCATCTGGGAGGGGATCTGCATGCAGCTTTGTTATGACCAAAACGGCAGCAATTGTAGCATTGGGTGGTGGGGTAAGTGTAAATTTCAACTGGTAAGGAGTTGAAAAATAAATAGATATGGGAGGGAAGAGATTGTCCTTCGAATGTGATCACAACAGATTGGGAGGGCTTCCAGGAAACGTTGCCCTCAGAGGTGTCCTTATAATTTAGCCTCCTGGCTTTTATGGGATTGCCGATATGTTGAGGGGTTGAAAGAGAAGAAAGAATTTCTGGAATGGACAGATCGGTCGAGATACCCCTGACCAGGCCCATACGAGTGACATTGAAAGTTGGGATGTACGCCTTGAATTTAGAATTAGATGTAATAAAAATGTTTTTAATAAAGTTGTTGGCGGCTGAACCTGAGAGGAATTCAACAGAGATTCGGAAGCGACCCTCGGCTTTTACACCTCCGGGCTTAATCGAATGGTTCTTGTTGGTTGAAAGGAATTTACCAAATTCAAGAGGATGAATGGTTTTACCTTGCTCAGTTTTTTGCGCATAAACAATGTAGGGGCCACAGGAATGAGTAGAGTAAAAATTGGTTGGAGGGGGTTGAGGAAGATCTGGTAGAGACTGAGAAGTAGAAGGAGAGTCATGCTTTACTGGGGAAGAGGGACTAAACTTCCTTTTTTTTGTAGAAGTTAGAATGACAGATTCACTGTCAGAAATTACAATATTTTCACCATCTGGGGGGTCAGGGGGAGGATCTGGGGGCTTTTTAGGATGTCCAGGAGGGAAATCCTCCTCCATCGTTCACAAAATTACAAAAAACAATATGTATGGAAAGTGACAGTAGTGAAAAAAAGGTTATAAATATCTGGAAATCAGTGACGAAAAGTGACTCCTGGAAGATCAGAGGGGAGAAGAATCCTCAAGGAACAACACACTACACTTTATTGACCAGAAAACATAAAAATATTAGTTAAAATAATAAAAAATATTATTTTTTTAAGAGAGAAAACAAAACAACTGGTGACAGCCAAATGTTCAAAATTCGAATCCTACCTGGATCATTCGATATCCATTTTCAAGAGGAAACGGCTATTCTTGGAATTGGCTCTTTTTGGATTACAAAATTCAAAAATTTGAGATTGCTTATATAAAACAAAATGTATCAAAAATGATTTATTATTATTTATAAATGGTAATCATGAAGTTTTAGAGCTCTCAAAACGATTTGTTTAAAAATTGCAATAGGAGGGGTTAGGGGAGAAACAAAATACAATATTTTGGCGGCGTTCTTATGAATGGCAGAAAATTTCTTAGAAGAAATTAGTTATCATTCGTCCAGTGAATTTCAAATGAACGAAGTTATACGACATACCACTCATAAATGGTTTTTATCTGAATAGAAAAATATGTCAAGTTAATTTTTACACATATATTCTAATAGTAGCTGCTAGTTAAGCTTTCGATCCTCTGAGTCACTGCCATTTAATCTTTTTGGCAGCGCTATTAGATAGATGTCCCTAAATGTCAATTTCATATTTGACTACCATGCTATTAGTGAGAAGAACTTGAATAAATATATAAACATATGTGACTAAGAAATTATTAAAAATGACGGAAATCGGCTGCGATGGCCTAGAGTCCGAGAGTGGTGTTGGTAGCACGCACTCTTCCACACCAAGTTTAGTAAAATGATCAAAATAACTTTTTTACCGTGGCATTACAATGGTGGCCGCGTAGCTGATACCTTGAGGCTCACTTGCTTGCATCCCCTCAGTGGGTGGTGTTGTTTGGGTCGTTGGGTGGGTGGAACGCCGGACGGGTGGAGCGGGGCAGCAGCGGTCAGCCGGAGCGCGGGCTCAGATAACCGGAACGCCGCGGAAATGGGAAGGGATGGGGGAAGGTGAGGCTGGTGGCAAATACGTTGTGTCCGATAAATTGCCAATTCAAAACCGATAGCAGCGGCGAACAAATGGTTTAGTCGTAACCCCGATTTATCAGTGGGTGAATTACGGGCCCGGCCGGGGGCGCCGGACGCTCGGAGGCCCGGTAATTAGCCCCGTATTGGGGCCCGGATGAACTATGTGTCCCGGAACCAGTAACCAGGTACCCCTGAATTCACATACTAAATTTTTGTTCAGAAATATTGAATGCCAACCCTAAAACAAAAGAAAAAAATTATTTATTGGTTTCGTTCGAGTTTCAACATACTTTTTTCTTACTACGAGTAACAATAGGTCTTGTCTTATTTTTTGACAATTAAAGAACCAGACAGTTAAATACGAAGACAATATCTTCAGAATTCATGATGGAGATGACTTCGCGTTCAAAAGAGTTGCGTTTTGCTTCAACACACAGATTTTCTGCTTTACAGATATTGGAATGGTCGCATTATGAACTAATACTGTCGGCTATAATTGAATTCAATTACGTTTGACAAGCGTTAAGCATTTAATAAGTGGAATAACAACTGATAAGTTTACTAACAACTACTATTATCTACAAACAGAAAATAATTCGACTAACAGCGAACAAAACGAAATTAAATTTACGGGCAAATATGCAATCGGTAACATCTGTTATGTGACAAATTGGAATAATTTTGTTATTTATTTAACTGAAAAAACATGCAAATTTCATATTAATCGATGAAATATTTCAGCTCCAAACACATATGTGACTCGAATTAACGAAACAAGCAATTATTCCAGTCAAACTGAAAAATTATTTTTTTTAAATTCAAACGTACGGCGCAATAGCTAAAACGCAGACTGTCAGTGTTTATTTTTATATTCATTTAGCACGAGGAAAGCCGGAGGATACAAAAAGGGGTTACAAAGTGAAAAGTGTCACAGTTGAGTGAAAAGACTTTTCACCAAAGGCTGCAAAAGCGCATCGTCAAAAAACAAAATGCATTCTAAAGTAAAAGCCCTCGACACTTTTCCGCGGCGTCTTACCCCAGCCTTCTCGTCTATGACTGGCATTCCTATAGCCCCCCCACACACTACCTTATATCATCTCATACACACTATGGACCGACCTCTTTCAGTCACACGCACACTATCGTTCCCCTCCCAGGGGCGGGAAGAATGGGGTAACTAACTTGCAAACCCTCATTGAAATGATAAAACCGTTGACAGTTTCACTGAATGAGTTAGTCAATAGCGATATGATCTCAACGAACAATTATTTTAGCCAATCTTTTAACATAATTTTGATCGCACAATTAAGCAAAAATATTATATTTTGAAACATCGGTAGGTATACATAGATTTTTTAAAAATAAAATAATTGATGAATAAGAACTAAACGGTTAAATTGTGTATGACTGGCAACCCTGCGGTGGGAAGAGAAAATAGTGCCAAGTGAAGGAAGGAGGGCAGAAAGGCAGGAGCCATAAAGTAGTTGTGGCGACTGCTCTCACAGTTCAGTCCCCGCGAGAGCGACCGTCTTTTGACAGCACACCATCAAATTTAAAAGCGTCACTCTAGGTCGCAATGGTAAGTCACGGTGGCGGATATTAATCGTGGGTACTCTACTTCTTAAGAATTCAGGGCGGAACCATGGAAAGTAATAATAATTGGACAAATGTATGTAGTGTCGTTTTTATGAGGAATAACTAGTCGGAACAGTCTAAGGAACAATGGGAAGCCATATTTCCGGAGGAGGGAGCGAGAACATCTTCCCATTCATTGATACGTCTCGACAGAGCGGTGACCACCCATTGGTACATGGTCAGCTGTCTGTGTGTGGTGGGGAGGTAACGATCGCAACACGTGGTATATTATACTGGTAAACTTCATTCAAATAACCTGTAATAATTCAAAAGCTCTCAGATCCACAATGCGGATTGGATGTCTCAGAAACGAAACTGTAAATAGAGAGGTAGGTACCTAGTTAGATACTATCTTCAAGTGTTGGAGAAAGTATGATCATCGTAACATCATTTGCTGATGTATGGCTATTTCCATATATAGTGTACAGCTGTCTTGAATATAAGTAGGTACTATAATCTTGGGTATGATAATTTTTATTTGTATCATTAATAAACAGTTTTCCAAGATAATGATGAAATCATTTTATGTTTATTTAAAAGACGGTGGGGCATTCAGAGATCCAGTTGTGGTTTCTAGGGAAGAGGCTGCCGAGGCTGGTCGAGACTAGGCTAAGTTCGCCGTCAGCAGTATACCGCCGAATGCCGAATCGGTTACAATGATGTCATTGATCATTCCGTCTGCTGCACCAGCGCAGACGGCATATAATAATATGTAGGCTAGTGGCTGAAGCCGTGTACAGAATGCTGAAATCATGCCTAGTTGTACTTGTAATACGGCTCAATCCGCTCGGTTCCCGCCGGAACAATGGCGGGTCCCAGAACCAACACAACTATGGACATTGCACGAACACTGCAGCGAGTAGTGCATGGATCGCGGACCGGACCTTACCTATAGCACGAGTCACCGGTTGACATTTACCTCAGTGTGCCACATGGTCGCTGTGCTATTTCTAAACGGCTTTCATCTCGATAGTTCATTCAACATTCAAAAGTGCAGCGAGACAAGTCTTAGTCCGTCCAGCGCTGGAGATTGCGGGTATCGCGGGGTGAGGTAGTACTAGTCTAGTACTGTTGGCTAGTCGTGACAGGTTCTCTGGCTGCTGGCTATTGGTGGTGGCTGGCGGGTGGGGTAGTTTACGTTGTCGGCTAACCCCAACTGCACCCCGGTGGTCTGGCCCGGTGTACCCCGCACTGCATATTAAATCATACCGACCCCAAACCCTCCACACACTTTATGTTCTAGTGTGTGCAAATACATTTAGCTTTAATTATTAAAATAGGCTCTCAATCAATGCATACAAAGCAGTTTGGGGCTGCGACCGGTACACTGGACCCATGCATGACTCACGTGAGCTGAAACCGAAATGAAAAACTAAAAACTACCATTCACTCTTTACGAAAAAGCTCGGAACCCATGCAACCGCATTAATCCAATTCTATCAGTCCTGTATGTATTCATGTATCGGGGAAATAATGCCAAATAATTAGTGTGGTCAACAACACTCCGCCGATTCTAAATTCGTACAAATAATGAACAATCGAAATGCGGTAGATTTTAGTTTGATGCCTAATATTTGCATCGTGTATATACTCGGGTTAATTGAACGCAATCATTGTTCGGGATTAATTCCGAAATTATGCTAACTTGACCAGTTTATGAATGATTAGCGACTGGAATAAACTCAGCAGAAATAAATAATTTAAATGGTAATCAAAGCCAACTTTTATTTTGTGTAATTTAATAACAGTATTTTTACGACAACGACAATAATGCCGGAAAAAAAATCACATTTGTCATCATAATATCCTATATATAACTTTGAGTTAACGTCTTTGTTTGACTTGTTCAAGTGCTAGATTCATTGTTCTGGACATAATTTAAATACCTAATACACTGAAAATCCAACGCACTATGGAACATCCGTAAAAATTATGATGTCTTATTTGGCGACCGAAACATAATTTTAAAAAAATTTCTTGTAAGTAGTTATTCAAAATTCTTCTTGTGCAAATATTCCTACATTTTTTTGATGAATTGACAAAATATATAATTATCATCATCGGAAATTTTAAAGAATCATAGCTGGGGTAAAAACGAAGCTGAATTTTTATATATTTGACCTAGAGACTCGCAACAAAACGTTCTGCAAAAAAATCAGTGCACAGTTAGCGAGTTTTCAGTGGGACAAAGGAAAATAAAAATAAGAATGAGCGGTGTATACCGACCGACTGTGATACAATTAGAGGGCCCTCCTTCGAAATGCAATACTCGTTTCCTTCAGAGCTCCACTCAAACTGATTAAACCTGTTCGTTCACGTGCTCACGTTGATTCGAAAATTGGCTTATGTAAATAAGCCGGTGTATTTTTAAAAATAATTGAGGTAGTGCGCCGTGCGTCAGGCTTTCAGAGTCCATCGATTTGCAATTAGGTGGGTACCCGGCATCCCACCTACCCAGTGCCACCCGATTGCGGGAAGAGGGGGGTAGGTGGCCCATTGGTGGCCCATTGGTGGCCCACTGGCGGTTACAGGCGGCCCCGGGGCACCTTCCTTTTAATGCGCTCAAATCGCGCTTTGATGACTGACCGATAAAATTATATTGCATTTTGCACTTCATACTTGTGGGAATAATGAGGGGAGTGTGGGGACACAGACTTCAAAATAAAGAACAAAAATATCATTATAGAGCTTTGGAACGGTGACCGGACAACTCAGAATGAAATCAACTCAGAACCTCATTTGAAAAGTCATGGTTAAATAGGTTACGTTAGGTTAGGGTTATTAGCTATTTTAAAATTATTTTTTTTATACCTTTTAATGACTTTTCAAAGAGTTGTTGAGTTGAATTGATTCTGAGTTGGCATGGAGCACTTTGGAACAGAGAACGTTTCATTAATGCTTTAGTGATTTGCCTATTATTATCTGTTTCCCCCACCAATAGTTTTAATCACATTATTATCAGTGTGTGGGAAAAGAAGATTGGGGGACTCAAAATGGGTTCCATGACAACTCAGGAGAGTGGTTATTTAACACAATTTTAAACAGCGTTATAAAGCCATTAAAAGTGGTCTGTAAACATAACCTATTTTTTCACTTTTCATATCGCATTTCAAAAGTGTGTTTGATTGCCACCGTTCTGTGTGTCAAGGTCACAAGGGTGTCCAAGGTAGCGGGTACATCACAAAAACATATCTGCTGCAGTTTTGGATTATCATTATTATCAGTTATTTTTGTCATCAATAAAATTATGTTCATATTTGACCCAGGCAGCAGACTCGTCAGATGATGCCTCCTAAGTTGCCAAGAGGGCACTCCCGTTGTCTACATTCGCGGCACTGCGCCTTGGATTTAGGTCCGAGCAAACATTTGAAAAAGTCGGCGTTTGATTTGTATGTTCTCTCGTGACATTATTTCTCTATTGGAAGTAACATAGTAGTGACATGATTTGAGGAAACCGGGCGGCGTCTTGTCCATACAAACGTATTCCCCAATTTCCTCTCTGGATTTTGACACCAGTGCAAATATTTTTAGATATCGACCACTAGCGTGTCAGAACGTTTTGCTTTTTTATATAAGTTACTCCTTATAGGAATTAGTTAATTAAAATTGCCCGATTTGAACGCAAATCAACAGACTTTCACTATACAAACTAAACAATGTATTAAAAAAAGGCAAAACGTATATACGTGGAACTTTTTTCTTTTAATATAATTGGTAGAAAAATCGGTCCAGTTTTGGATGAGAAAAATGGGTATAAACCTAGATTTTGATGATTTTATTTAGGTATTATCAGCCTGAGGTGCTATTGTCCGTTTCGCTCAGTGTTATTGGAGGGGGGGGGGGGGTGAGGGGTTGTAAACTAAATCATGATTCTGAAATAAATTAGTGCTCCAGCAGAACTTAATTTTTTTTTACAGATACATACATTATTGATAAACATGCATTACTCAGGTTGTTTTTTGCAAATACTTCCATTATCTTTTTCATGCTTTTAATTATGTTTACTGATTTAATTTATTTTTATTGTATTTTAATCATTTATGTGATTTTTTTTCCTTTGTAGGTACAAATTCACACAATTATGAAGCAACGTACCCTAATAAATTGTATTGCACCTACTTATATATTTTATATTCAGTTTGTTATATTATGTAATATACACTTATTATAATATTCTTGAACAACTAACCTACGATAATGTAAGAATGAAAAAAAAAGGAAATCAAATAATGGTCGCACATAGCAAAATACATCTTTTGAAAAATTTTATCATCTTATATTTTAAGTTTTATTTTCTTAGTTTTTTTCTTTTATATATTCTATAATATGATTATTTAATTAATAAAAACAGTTTATTTATAAACAAGTTCTGCTATGTAATTATTATTAGGCGTGACAGCTGTTTCGCCTTCTGAAGGCATTATCAAACGCGAATTCAGAAGACTAAACAGCTGTTTTGTGAATTCGCTTTGATAATGCCTTCAGAAGGCGAAACAGTTGTCACGCTTAATAATAATTACATAGCAGAACTTGTTTATAAAATCTTCTATTTCATTCATATCGAATGATAAAAAACAATAAAAAAAATATGTATGACGACCTCCGTGGTCGAAGGGTAGGGCTCTCGACTTCGAATCCGGAGGTTTGCACGTTTAAATATCGACGCAAGTAAATTTGATATAATTAATTTGTGTTGTTTCACAATTAATTAATTGAAAATGATATATTTTATTTTATTTATTTTATTTTAAATACATAAACGGCTATACTGCCTTTTATAAATAAACATATAGGTAATAGAGTACAACAGTAAGAAAAATAATATCATTTCATAATTGTAGTTTTAAACTTTAAAATAACATACAATCATTTTGTGTATCACAACAAAAAATAACAAAAAAGAACAATGAGAAATATCATCATTTCATTTCAACATGTCCATATTGCGTATATAAAGTTACATTTTGGAAAAATAATTTTTGAGTGCATGTTTATATTGCGCTAATTTTAAGAAATAAATGTCCCCGATGTTAGCATGTTCATTTCCCAAAATGTGTAATCGACTGATTGGTGAGTAATAATGTGATAATGTATGTGTGTTATTATAGTAGAACGGTAGAGTGAGTCTATTGTTAGCGCGACCAGGGCAATGAAATCGTATTAGTTCTATTAAATCAGGGGTATCCAGGACCGAGTGAATTATTTTATATAATATTAATAGATCACAGATTTTTCTGCGATCTGATAAATTTACGAGATTAGTCCAGTTTAATAACAAATTATAGTCTACGGATTCTCTTGGAATACCTAATTTAAAATAAATATACCTAAGGAATCTATGCTGGACTTTTTCAATCGCTTTAATATGGATATTGTAATGTGGAGCCCAAATCGTAGAATTATATTCCAAAATGCTTCTCACTAGCGTTATGTATAAAATGCGAATAGTATCAATGTTACAAAATATAGTACAACTGCAGCACGCTTCAGAGTGGAAGATACTGTCAGTACCGCCCTGTTGAAAGAACACCATTCAGAATGGAAAAGTTGCTTTAAATGGCTTTAGCCGTGAATGGTGATCATATCTG
The DNA here is from genome assembly GCA_917563855.2 of Limnephilus lunatus. NCBI lineage: Eukaryota > Metazoa > Arthropoda > Insecta > Trichoptera > Limnephilidae > Limnephilus > Limnephilus lunatus. The sequence continues at coordinate 88,435,880 of OU830595.1, read as the reverse complement.
AATAGCCTCGTACTTCCCCAACTACGTCTTCGCAATGTCCTTTTCCTCTCCACTACCACAATTGGGGATACAAATGTCTCACTCAGACGGTTGAGAGCTGTTTGGGCTCTTGTGCGGAATTCACATATAAATAAAACACCAAGGCCGATTGTGTCTATTCGTATGACACGAGAGCTATTAATACCCGTGTAAGCGTTTTAGTATGCGTCTCTCCAAATTATGCATGAGTGTGAGTAATCAAACAAAAGGTGCGTTAGTATCGTATCGGATAACGTAGCTAGTTTACTTAGCCCCCCCCCCCCCCCTTCACCTCCTTCACACAGGTGATGAAACGGTCTGGTCCCAAAGCAACTCATGAACTCATATACACACGACACGAGATACAAAAGAAATAGTACTACTTTCCCTTTATCTGGTACCTACCCAACTACCTACTCGGTTCAGGTCTCCCGCCTACGCAAACCTGTAGGCCAAAGCTATTCGAACTACTACGAAAGTGTTAACAAAGATTATGTTGGGTTGTTTTATTCCTAGAACACTTCTCATAATATTATGGCTTCAAAGGGAAATAATATTAGCTAATTTAAATTCAATTAGTTTTTAAGGCGCCGCAACCGGGCTCAAAAATAAGAAGATGGAGAAATATGAAATTACGAATGTTAGAGGAGCGCGCTAATATTTATAGCGACAAAATCGCTGCGAAAATGTTTAATAAAACACGACTCGTTTAAAATAGAGCAAAAATCTCGCGGGGCTGTCTTACAGCATTTAAAAAACACTGTGAATTTTTTCATAAATATAACTTGTAAAATAACTGAAACTAACGTGATTATAATAATTTTTGGAGCATACTTTGCGATTTTTTTCTTTCGAGGGAATTTTATATAATTTGCGTTTCGGCCGGGGAATGTCTAGATATTATTTTCAAGAATAACACATATTTTTTAAGAGCTTAAAACTTTACGTGATATGTAAGAAATCGGTAGAAATTCGGGTAGCGGCGGCTTAAGCCGAGACAATCCGTGGTCGAAGGGCAAGGCTCTCGACCAGTATCTGAAGGTTTCGGGTTCAAATCCCGGCGTGCGGAAATAAATATTATTTGATTAATTTGTGCTATTTCACATTATTTATTCATTTAAAATAATATGATATAGCGTATGGCTTTAGACGTGTTTGGTGATCAGATCTAAAGAGCCTGGTGCTTTCCCACCTACTTCTTTTCCACGTTCTTCCCGTTACAACTACCCTCAGCCTCAAATAATACCCCTATTGGGAATGCCATAGTCTCACTGGCTACCGATGGTTGGGAGCAGTTGGGACTCTTGTGCGGTATTCACATTAAAAAATCTAAATACACCAATGCTCCATATTATCTACAGCTTTATTAAAATATACGAAGAGAACAATATTAAAAAATTTAGATTAATAAATAATCGTTTTTGCGTACATAATAACATTTTTTTTTACTTTGTAATTTATTTCGAAATTCCTCGAAAAAAATATTAAGATCCCTTGGCAATGTTCTTCATCGCGTGGTGTGAATCTTTGCCGATGGCATATTATTTAACGGACGTGGATTAATTGGATTATAATTTGATATTTTTGGTATTGAGAATAAATTATCATAAATAAGGCAGCCCCCTCGAGCGTCCTCTGAACGTATAAATACGCTCTCTTTGCTTTACAAAAATCTCGCAAAATAAAGGGCGCAGTCACACAAGATTCAAAGTAAGAAAATTTTTACAACTCACCAGAATATTTTTTTATTCGGGGTCTTCTAGGCATTTCCAACTAAGCAACAGCAGAAATATCTTTAAAAAGAAACCATGTTAGCATTTTGTAGTTAGTTAAGGTTTGGATCCTATATGCTGTTATTTTTTAGCAACGATAAAGCCTTCCTAGTAACACGACACGCCTTGTGACTCGTGTGCATGTTTTATTTTTCTTGATAATCAACATTCCGAATTCCGACACATTCATTAATTAATATTAATGTAATTTGAACAGGAGCTCCTCAGAGCGGAAAGGAAGTGTGAACGACATTGTTATTAAAACGGACTAGCATGGAAAAATCATTACCGAGGTTTTATCTGCAGAGATTTAAAACTAAAATTGGTGAAGGATGGGTTTTTTTATTAGAAATAAAGATATAGGATAAATATTATCATGATTAAGCACGCTGTCAATATGATTCGAAATCTTTCTTCTAACACAGTTAGAAAAAAAAAAATCGGTCCAGTTTTGGAGGAGAAAAATGGTGAATACAAAACCTCGATTTCGAAGATTTTATTTAGGTACTAGCTGGGTTACCCGGCTTCGCTCAGGACAATTAAATAGTGTTCTGGAATGTTGCACAATGATGTTCCCGATTTCCTATTCCTGATCATTCCACTCTTTCCACAACTTTCTACAGCTCTATGGAACCTTCTAGAACTTTCCGGAACACTGTTCTAGAAATTTCAAGAGGGCGAAATTTTCAGCCCTTATATCTTTAAAAGCACGGCCTTTAGGTAAAAACGGATACCCTTATTCCCTAGGGGGGATAGAGATCTACCACACCATATAACTCCCTTGATCGAACCGGGACTCGTTTCTGAGTTTTTGCGAGCTGCACGTTTTTTGGACTTTCTTTTATAATGCATGCCATATTCAAATAAATAAAATGTTACTCCTTACATGTCCTTTCCCGTGCGTTCCCCTCCAGCGTTCCACTTCCACCTTCCCCGCCACCGCTCTCCCGCTCCCCCGTCCCGCCAACCCCCCTGGCACTGAATTTCTTGACTCCTCTCCCGCGCGGCCCGTAGCCGAAACTTTTTTCTAATACTAACATTTTTAAACTCGTGATATCTTTCTAATTAAATATCCGAATTGAAAAATTCAAAAAGTTAAATAAAAGTATTAAAGCCGTCTTGAATATGAAGTAATTTATTTTGATAAGGATTAAAACCAAGATACAAATGAAGAGCCTTTTCATGCGGCGACATATTAATTAAAATTTTAAAATAAAAGAATACTTATTGTGGCATAACCATAATAGTTAAGACATATGCTGTCACGACCTTTTTTGTAAATAATAATGTGTTCTATAAAGTCGTAGTACATTATTTTATTCTATCATCAATAGTTTTCGCAGCGCACGCGATTTAAAGAATATTTTAGGTAATTTTTTTACACCCTGGGTTACATTATTGAAGTTTTAGTAAGGATGCCTATTTTTTTAAAAAATATAATATAGCCTATGTCACCCAGGGATAGTGTAGCTTCTCAACAGCGAAAGAATTTTTCAAATCGGTTCAGTAGTTTCGGAGCCTATTCGATGCAAACAAACACACAAACAAACAAACAAACAAACAAATATTACCTCTTTATATAGTGTGTTAGATGTTAGATTATCAGCAAGAGGTGCAATAATTGTCCCTTTCGCTCAGTATTCGGGGGAGTAAGAGCGGTACAGACAGCAACATTTTGGTAAAATACCTAATGTTCAAATTTCTCGGCGACCGGGTTTCCTCTTAAACATCATCCATAAGTACCTATCTTTCCAATAATAAATACTAGTTCGCAATTCTGTAAACAGTTAGTAAGTACAGAGCGACAAATATAAGTTGAGGAAAATTGCGGGCGCTGTGGTGTATGACTAGATGTGGTTGCCAGATTAAAACATTGGATTAAGTGTTAGTTCGTGTATATGCCACCGCCAACTCATATTATTTGTAGCTCTGTAGAAGACATATAAATGTGTGTTTCTAATTTTCTCTTATAAATCAAAACCAAAATATCCCCACAAATCATAAGATTTGTACGTGGGTACATAAATACCTACCTTCTTAAGTAATAGGTATTATAAAACAAATACATTTTCTGTAACATTTAAAAAAATTACAAATAAGAAATTATACAATCTGTCCAAAGAAATATCACTATCCAAATGAAAATTCTTTTTTCAAACTTACTTTAGGCAGGTAGGTGCCATAATATTTAAAAAATGCGAATAAGTCCAAAAAAAGACGACAATTTCACATTTGTATCTTTACTGAACCATTAAAACGGAAACAGAAGTACAAACAAATTTACAGATAGACGAAATACAAAACGGTCAATTTAAAACAGGACTTCGCTACGCTTAGTCAATTATAGTGAAGTTTGGATAACCCACTATTGATTACTAGAATGATTAAGGCATGTGTATCTTCTGACTTTCTTGCTTTGAGAGAAAAAAAAGTGGCAAATATATTTTTTGTTGCGACAGACTTGGTTTTTGTTAAGACTATCGGCAAATTTTATTTAAGTATATTAAATTAGGATTAAACATTGTTGCCATTACGTTTTCGATAAAGTAATTTTATTTATATATTCTATAATACAGAAACAAACAATACAGTGATACAGTGATTAAATAATTAACAGAAATTAAATAATATTTCGTGTATACCCATGATGTTTTTTTTATAATGTCTTATTTGTGGAAAAATATAAACATAATAAATACTATTGATAAATTTTAATTTTAAAGCTCGTAAGTATGAGTAAGTCAGTAACATTGTCATGAAACATTTGCAAAGATTAAAAATTTTTATTGCGGTAGGTTAATGCATTTTTTTATCAGATAAGTCTGGAAAACTTTAATCCAGAGTTAATTTCTTATTCAACAAAATTAATTTAAAAATACCATAATATCTCTTTGAAGAGAATAAACCGCATCTAAAAGTTTCAAGATGAAAGTTTTCTTTATATTTATAATAATTCTCGCCGAAAATATTTCGTGCTGTTGGTCATTTTAAAGAAAAATAACTACATACGATAGGGGTTAGTAATGAGTGTTTCATTTTTTGGGTTTTAAAAAAAGAAAAATAATTATGTATGATAAGAGGGATAATTATTTCTTTTGTTTCGTTTCATCCCATCTGATTTTAAAAATATAACTATACGTGCTAGGATTTGAGAAATGCATCTTATTCCATTCTACTTTATACAAATAAATAAAAAGAACACGTGAAATTACTGTTATAAACAGATTTTTTGGCTGACTTTTTCTGTCTTGGCGTGAGTTTTGATTGAAAGTGAAATTAAATCGATACATAGATTTACTTAATAAACTTTTATTGTAGGTAATTACACCATCTCTTTTTTCAGCCCGATTCCACTTAGAGACCAAAGTCAAAATTTGTCGCTTTACGCGATCGTTATTTTCATCTCTATTTTCATATCTACGATTTCAGTTGGCATCACACAAACAGCGTGGTTCATGTGTTGTTTGCGGTGACGACAATTGAAATCGTAGATATGGAAATAGAGATAAAAATAGCGATCGCGTTAAGCGAAAAATGTTGACTTTGGTCTCTAATTGGAATCGGGCTAAAAAAAGAGATGGTGTAAAACGCCATAAAGGCATTTTTCCCTTTGCCAGAATATACCTAGGTAGCTACCTACATTGATTTTAAAACTGAACATAACGGCAAATAAAGCAAAATCAATTTGAGTCATTCCTTTCTTCCTATTCTGCTAATTCAATAAAAAACATTACTGCAGGCACTGCAGGTACCTACCTACCTACACACACGAATTATAATTTTTCACATACAAAGCGGGTTTAGCAAAAATCCGATATATACATTTATTTATTAGGTCGGCGTGGGTAATTTTTAATTATCCGCAGAAAACTGGTTTTAGATGATGCATGCGCGTAGGTATATTAAAATGATTTTACAAACAGGTTTTAAAATGCATTATTTGGAGTTAATTTACCTTCATAATATTATGCAGTATTAATTTTATCATGAATAACGAAAGTAATCGAATCTTAATTAAGTATATTATTGTATTACCAATTCAAGGCTAAACGGATAAACAAGTGCAGACAAATTCAAATATAAAAATAATCGTCAATTATTATGTATAATCTCGTAACATCATTGAAGTTCAAGTACAAAATTAAAGAAGTACCGATGTACCTAGGTACTTGAAGGTAATTATGGGCTTTTTCGGTAGTCAATACATCGTAATTATTGACTTTAAGTACCTAGCAGGTTATTGCACGGCGGCTATACAGACATGATTATAATAAATTTAATATAACTGATTCTTACTAGAAACCGATTGGAAATAACATAATGCGAGCATTTTAGCCTAGGTACAAAACAGACACCACCTATTGGCTTAGCATAAAGTAAACAATGTTGGTAGACAAGACAATATCACATCAATTCAAATTGTTGTTTATTCAAACGTCAACAAAATTATAATCAAATCATGATTTTGTCAATCTTTTCTAAAATAAGGAATACAAATCCCAGGACGTGAGATATCGTCATTTGTTTCTAAATTATTTCAGCAAAAATATCAAACCAACACCCGGATTCTAACAAGAAAAATGTGCATGGATAGGTGCAATGACTTCGATACGATTTATTTGGCGTAATAATTATCATGTCTGGTTAACTAAATATACCAGAGAAATATAATTTATACAATTAAAACCAGACTACTTGCACGAATCGTTCCAAACGGCTGAATTTCACGTGTTTAAAAAATTTCAAAGTCTAGAATGAAAATATAATTTTAGCATCTTTTAATGGGTAAATTCGTTCATGAAAACAACATAATACATAATACTACAAAGAAAGGAAAAATCAATTAATTTGGCGACATTTCCCATGTGAAGGCGAGCCTCGCCCGCGGCTAGCGAACAAGGCGCGCGATGTGAGGTTATGTTCGGCCTGCTAGTATAAATAATGCGAATTTACCTCTCTTGAAAGGATTCCAGATCTTAAAATACACTTACACCACACTGACTGCCTTTAGAGTTCACAGAGAGGGTATTTTTAGCGGCAAACTGGGCTTGCATCACAGAAATAACAAAATAAAACAGAAAACATCGAAAGCGGACAAGAAGCGACACGGAACAGCGAGCTAAGGCAGCAGCTGACTGCGTGGAACGCGAGCATGCGTTTACACGTTCGTTGAAATTAACGTATATTTTGGTACGCAAATAAATAAATGTATCTTTTATATTGTGTTGTTGTTTACTTCGTCATACAAACGTGCATTATATTAAAAAAAAATATTTTTATCATCTTGACGGGACGATTAAACGCATATTATTACGTTCGTTCGAGGTTACTGGCAGCGAAGAGTGGGCGCGCGCCGCACGCTGCCCTCCAGCGGCCACATTTGGAATTATCGATTCTCTAGTCAATGCTGCCACAATGCCGAGTAATCTAATAATATGCTTTGCCGTGCTCCTTTACGACTTTCAATTTTAGCGCTCTTTCGCGCAGTTTGGCCAACTGAAATGAAAACTCATGCGAATTTTCATGAATACACGGTCACAATACATGTACGTATTTATATTTATTTTTGTCATATATCTAATATCACTTGTTATTAATACATGCCTATATTATTATTTGTTCAAACAAATAAAGAATGTCATTGTTGTGGAAGAACATGCGTGCATAATATTTATTTAACTTCGATTATAAAGCGTGATACATTTAAATATTTATTATTATGAATATTAAACAACCAGTTCTGATTATTGATTAAAAAGGGAAATAGAATGGACATATATGTATACATATTATTATTTTTACAATAGCTCCACACTGGAGTCCCCGAAGAAAATAATTTCCATCGGGCCTATGACATCTTTGGGGATGCTGCGTGGAGGGTCTTTTTTAGGAAAGGAATTAGAGGATGTTCTGGGAAGGAAAAAGGTATGAATCTGGGGACCTCAGGTCCAAGAGTGACGGACGAATGATTCCATCCCTTCCACTGCGGTGCAAGGTGACATTCCGAGAGAGCCCTGCTGGAAAAGTCAAAAGATCTCCCTCAACTATTCTCTCCCGATCTGGCTTGTCACGCAGTTGGTGCGTAGATGCATCCGCCGACAAGACCCGGACAAATATTACCTCATGAACCCGGGCACCCCTGCTTAGTCATCAAACGTAGCGAACAACTTGGAGTGACCTATGGCAGAGGTGTTAATTATCCTATAAATGGTTCCCGAGGCGGCGGTAGGCACTCATACCCGCCCCCCAAATTGATAAATATGTAGGTACCTATATATTTTTTTACGTACAATAAAGCATATACCTACCTATGTAATTATTATGTAAAATAAATGGTTTTCAACAACACAAGAATTATTAACATTATGTCTGAACCTTCAAAAAAAGTAAAAAATTTATATCTACGAAAATACGTTTTTGTCTTATGCAATTTTTTAAATTTTAAACAATATTTTAAATTTTATAGTAAGTACTTATACTTTAATAATGTTGACCTCACTGGCTAACTTACCCGTGATGAGGCTATTCTATGCTGAGGTTTTTTCGTGCTGAGGAATTGTTATAAGTATAAATGTCACGGTAAAAGCCCGAACTACGGTAAATCCTAAGATTTTCCGGTAAATCCTAAGATTTACCAACTCTTAATGGTAAAAGTCCGAACCGTTCTACGAATATTTAAATAAGAAATGATTTTTTCGGCTTTTACCATTAGAATTTAGTACATGTCCGCCTTTTTTGTCACGAGCTTTGCTCCTAAAAAAAGGTGTAAACTTATTAAAATAATGTATTCTTGAAATAAAAACTTTATATAATGTATTAACCATGTAATATTTTAAAAATAAATATATATTTAAAAAAAAAAAAAATGTTAGGTTAGGTTAGGTTACGAATATTTAAATAAGAAACAATTTTTTCGTGTTTTTTTTTTTTGAATTTAGTACATGTTAGGTTAGGTTAGGTTAGGTTAGGTTAGGTTAGGTTATTTTAGGTTAGGTTAGGTTAGGTTAGGTTTGGTTAGGTAAATGAACGATTATTATAGAACGTTTCGGACTTTTACCATTAAGAGTTGGTAAATCTTAGGATTTACCGTAGTTCGGGCTTTTAAAGTAACATATACATTATATATATTGTTGACTGTCCTAAAACAGGAATCCTTCTAGTTGGGCAGTAAAAACATTTTATAAATAATGAATAACAAATTTATAATCTTGTACTAAATAAAATTAAAATTAATAAATTATTTAAAAAATTATATAAATAGTTCTTTATTCGGTAGGTACCTAAAGAATCATTTTTTCTACCTACTCATTCTATGAAGTGTTACCTAAAAAGATTAATATTCCGACAAAAAAATGGTGGTGTATTAATTTTGATGACGAAAAAATGAATGCCGGTAGGAGTAGTCAAACTCAACATAAACGCAAAATCTCAATCGGGTAGGTACTAACTAATGAACTGGTGAGTTAAATGCACTGCTTTCTTCCCTAAAAATAAAATAAAACCGACCATTGGCACATGACTGGCGACTGGCAACTGAACGCATTCTGATTCCCGAGTACCGCGACACCGATTGACCGGCTAATTACTACGGGCATTCCAGGGATCCATCACATACAAGTTAGGTGATCGTGATCACTGATCACTCGCTCACCGATCGTCGCTCTCCCTTCCCCAAATGATGGCGCAAATCTATCAGTCTTAATTATTACCAATGGGCAATTTATCTAACGGGGTAACTAACACTACATCGCAGCGGGTGAGTAGATACTACATAATAAATCTTATATTTGAAAAATGGGGAAAATACGAAATACGAGAGGCTAGACTACAGAGGTACGTACTCTGTAGAGAAGATTTGAAGTTCTATAAGATTCAAAATTGGAAATAACCATAGTTCCGACGTGCTTATTACAATTTTCTAGAGTAGGTACCTAGTGACAATTTTAATTTTAAAAAGCACTGTATAGTTGTAGGTACCTATTACACAACTTGTTTCCTTAAAATTTGAGTCAAAGCGACGAATGTCATACTTATGGTTCATGTCTTCGTGAAAAGTTTCTATTATTTAAAGTTTATATCATTACAAATTGAAATATTCGATTTGATATCGCTCTCTTTCGAGAAAGAATAGAAATCTGAGACAACAAAATACATTACACGCAGTAAAATAATAATGTATGTGTGGTTTTTGTTATGAGGTTTCAGTACGTGTGAAATAATAGGTACTACATATAAGGCTTCTTTTTATTGGTTTTAAACACATAAAGAGCAACATTTACACATTCCTCCAAGCATATCTAACATCTAAATAACCTGTAGAATGATTATTTAAATTAAAATTCCAGTAGTTGGTAATTAAGTTTGTAGTACCTACCTAACGTTCAATATAGGTAATAGAACATTTATTACTCCAGCTTACAAACTCACTAAATCAAGAGGTTCATACAGTTTTAGTAAAAAGCAGAAATAATTTCTATGTCCTTAAGGCAGAATAAAAACTTCATCGGCGAGTTCTGGCGTTGTGAAACTTCACAGCCCTTTCTATTTTTAGGTCAAAACACCTATTTTCAGTTCGCACCAACCTAATATAATTTTTCTTTTGAGCTGCGGAACTTAGAAAAACGACTTACTGAAATCTAAAAATATATTTATGTATTTTTATTTTTTGTTTTTATTTTGAAACCTATTTATTTTTGTTTTGAAATACGAGTTTAGGTCGGGCAGAAAAGCTTGATATATTAATAAAAAAGCTTTAAGAAGTGACGAAACTTGTTGTAAAATGCTTCAAGCCACAAAATGAAAATTTTACAGGAGACGATAAAAACGAATATTTAGGATTCGTAAAACTAATTAAAAAAACTTGAATTTTATTATTATTTGTTTTTTTGAAAATTTTATGTAAAATATGTCAATTCCATTTTCATGAGAAATTTGGGAATTCAGTAAATTAATCTACGGTTTTCTCGAAATAATCCATAATCGAAAAATTATACACACCAATTAGATTTTGAAATTACTTTACCACGTTGTACTTTGAAGACAATTCTATATGAAACGAACGTGGCTTGAAGTGTTTTACCAAAACAGTCGACATGAAAGGGTAAATAAATGTAAGATACTTTTCAGTAATTAATTGAATTATAAAAAAGTTTAATTTATTATTGATCAAAAGTGGGACGAGATTCCAATCATTTAATCTGAAGTGGGAAGTGCAATGGTTGGAGAGATCTGCATTGGATATCGGCCACAATTAATCGATGTCTTTCACTTATTGCATAGTACCAATTTCCTGGCACCGTTTTTAAAACTCAAGCCAAATAGTTGAACCAACAATTCAATTCACGGATTTTGCAACAAGACATGACTGCGTAACGGTTTCGAGTGAGTTTCGATCTAGAATCTAATGGGGCCTTGCCATCTTGCAGTAAACTTGATAAATTGTACTCATTACTTGTATTATAAACATCAATTGTATTTATCGTGATTAATTTTTGGGTTATGCTGTGTTGCGCTTCCTTCTTCTTTAGCCAACTCCGGACATTGTTGCGGTGTCAGGGCAGATGTGTAGATTGTAATGAAATGTATGTTTAAATATGTAGAAGTGATATCGTGTTGTAAGCGTTAATCCTCTTAGTGTGGTTTTCTGCGTTTAGTTTTGGTGTAGCAGTTTAATACCAGATACCAAGATCTATTAAGCTTAACATCGCGTCGTCCCTATTTATTTAGCAGAAAACTGGTGAATCTACATCACATAAAAAACCCAAAAATATTTTTTTTCTGTCCGAGCATTTCGTTTTTATTTTTATTTTACGCGACAACCAAAGGGTTAAAAAGTTTGAAAGGTTCAGGTATAAAAATGGTTGTCGCTCGGTTGGATATGAAATAATATCAATATATGCATTTTAATCACTTAAAAAAATTTATCGACCACGATAAACCTCGATGCATAATGTCTGTTTCACGGGTTCCAACGCATTGCCATTAAAAAAAATTATAAAACATCAAGATTTGCTTTAGGACTTACTATTATTATTTTTTTTATATATGAATACCTCACAAGAGTCCCAGCTGCTCCCGTCTGGAGCCAGTGAGTCTATTGCATCCCCAATAGGGTTATGTTCTGAGGCTGAATGTAGTGGAGAAGGGAAGGAGATGGGGAAGAGGAAGGTAGGAAAGTACCTGGCTATTCAGATCTGGTCACCTAACACGGCTAAAGCCATTTGAAGCAATGTTTCATTTCTGAATGGTGGTCTTACTCCAAGGCGATACTAAGAGTAGGTATATTCCACTCTGGAACGTGCCGCAAATATACATACTGTATGTTATTTTAAATGAATTAATCGTGAAATAACACAAATTAATCAAATAAAATTTATTTGCCCATTTGGATTCGATCCCGCGACCTTCGGATTGCGTATCAAAAGCCTTACCGCTAGACCACCCCAACCGTCATAGTATGTTTGCTGCTTATTTAAAATACTTTTAATATAAAATATGACATTATGAATAAACGTGATGTTTGACTTCGACCCGCTTTCAACTGGTTTTATAATAATATCTATAATTCAAATAAAATGCATTGTGAGCTTTACAGCAGAATTCAGAAGGCATTTAAAAAAACCCTCCCGGGAGACCTTTTCTAGCCAATGAGAGTCAATAAAAAGTGTCGCCATTGTTACAGTTGCAAATGGCGATGTTTTTAATGGCTGTCATTGATTAGACAATCACGCCGTGCGCTTTTTGGGTCCGTGTGATTACTTTCAAATGGCTTAACAATTTTTTTACCATAGGCACATAATTAAACTCAATAAATGAGCAATGAGTGTAATAAATTTAACGAAGCGGTGTAATTATTATCGACAACGAAGGTTTAATAAAGAATTGCAATGAGCAAGTTCAATGCAATTTCCTAATACTATGGCATTAGTGGGTATTTATTTATAAATATACTAGCTGGGTTACCCGGCTTCGCTCAGGACAATAAGATAGTGTTCTGAAATGTTGCACAATGATGTTCCCGATTCCCTATTCCTGATCATTCCACGACATACTCCGCCACTCCTTCCACAACTTTCTACAGCTCTATGGAACCTTCTAGAACTTTCCGGAAGACTGTTCTAAAAATTTTAAGAGGGCGAAACTTTCAGCCCTCATATCTTTAAAAGCACGTCCTTTAGGTAAAAACGGATACCCTTATTCCCTAGGGGGGATAGAGATCTACCACACCATATAACTCCCTTGATCGAACCGGGACTTGTTTCTGAGTTTTTGCGAGCTGCACGTTTTTTTGGACTTTCTTTTATAATATATGCCATATTCAAATAAATAAAATGTTACTCCTTACATGTCCTTTCCCGTGCGTTCCCCTCCAGCGTTCCACTTCCACCTTCCCCACCACCGCTCTCCCGCTCCCCCGTCCCGCCAACCCCCCTGGCACTGCATTTCTTGACTCCTCTCCCGCCCGGCCCGTAGCCGAAACTTTTTTCTAATACTAACAATTTTAAACTCATGATATCTTTCTAATTAAATATCCGAATTGAAAAAATTCAAAAAGTTACATAAAGGTATTGAAGCTGTCTTGAATATGAAATAATTTATTTTGATAAGGATTAACACCAAGATACAAATAAAGAGCCTTTTCAAGCGGCGACATTTATATTAAATTTTTAAACTAAAAGAATACTTATTGTGGCATAACCATAATAGTTAGACATATGCTGTCGCGACCTTTTTTGTAAATAATGATGTGTTCTATAAAGTCGTTGTACATTATTTTATTCTATCATTAATAGTTTTCGCAGCGCACGCGATTTAAAGAATATTTTAGATAATTTTTTTACACCCTGGGTTACATTATTGAAGTTTTAGTAAGGATGCCTATTTTTTTTAAAAATATAATATAGCCTATGTTACCCAAGGATAGTGTAGCTTCCCAACAGCGAAAGAATTTTTCAAATCGGTTCAGTAGTTTCGGAGCCTATTCGATGCAAATAAACACACAAACAAACAAACAAACAAATATACCTCTTTATATAGTGTGTTAGATGTTAGATTATTTATACAACTATTTTTACACGCAATCTCAATTTTGTAAGATTTAAATTCCAGTTTTGTTATAGATGGGACATGGGTGTTTGTTGAACGATGCTATTACAAATTATATTAGTAAAGCTTTTGCAAAGCCAAATAATCGGATTCATTGCAAAGAGGGAGGAGGAATAATAAAAATATCCATTATAAAAGCTACAATCGAGAATAACTAGTGAGACAAGGCGTAATAACCCAAAAATAAATCACGGTAAGTCGAGAAATTATTTCGATGCTAAATAAAATAATCGATTCAAATTTACTCGAAACGATTCTCATTTCATAGATAGGATTGCTTTGACGAAATGAAATGCAGCATTTTTTTTAATAATATATACTTTATTTTTTTTTTTACCCTAGAAAGATAATCTACGTCTCAGAGACGTAAGCGATACACAAGAATGGGGTCTTTTTTTATTTCGCGCGCTGTCTATCTTATTTACCTACGAGTAGCTCAGTCGAGCAAAGCTTGCGCGGGGCGGCTCTGCCACCACGGTAAGTACAATAATTACGGAGAAATACATAGATCTTATGTCCGAATGACGTATGATTACCTTTTGTGTCACTTCTAGACTTGTTCGTATAAATGTTATTTAGCGAAATAAAAAACGAAAATTAATTTTTTTAAAGTATACGACTGATCAGCATTTAAACATTTATAGCATATAAAAAATACCATTTAGGCATAAAATGAAACATTATTTTTTTATTTAAAAAAGTTATTTTTAAATGAATAACAGTTTAGAATAGTTTGTTATTTTTTTAATATTAATATATAAAACAAAGTCGGGTTAGTTTAGAACTCGAGAACGGCTGGGCCGATTTTGATGGATATGTCTCTGCCCTGGATAACATAACAACTATTAAAACATGACAAAAATTAACGAAAAAAATAGTTATTAAGAAAATTCTTTTCCCCATAAATTTTGTGTGGAACAAATTCTCATATTTTGAAAGAGCTGCGGGAATTTTATGATAGGTACCTATAATATTGAGTAGCGAGTGAGTTCCAAAAATTCAAAAACGTCAAATGTCAATGCGCTGATTGCTTTGCTTTTATTTTTAACATATATAATGCTGCCTCTCTTTCTTACATACTAAATGTCAAAAGTCAAAAATGAGACAAACGGTGCACGTATGTCTCCACCCATCCAAAGGAAAGATACAATAATTATAATAAAAATCCCTCACATGTATAAAGAAAACGAAAAGCATTTTTTTTTACATCAGCTCATACATGATGCCCTGAAGAAAATTATTTTCCTCAGGACCTATATCATCTTAGGGGATGCTGTGTGGAGGGTATTTTGGGTAGGAAGGGAAGGATAGGAAGTTCTGGGAAGGAAAAAGGTATGAGTGGTGGGTAGGAATCTAGGGTCAGTGTGTCCGGGAGTGACGGACGTATGAGTCCATCCCTCCAACTGCGGTGCAAGGCGATGGGTCCAGTCCAGCTGGAAAGGTCAAAAGGCCTCCCTCAACCAGTCTCTCTCGATCCGGTCCGCCACGAAGCGGGTGGGCAGACGCATCCGCCGCCAAGACCCGGACAAATGTCACCCCAACCCGGGCACCCCTGCTAAATCACCAAACGTAGCGAACCATTTGGGGTGACCTATGGATGACGTATGACAGAGGTGTTGGTTATCCAATAAATGGTGGGTGATGGATGGGCGGCGGCACCCGTACCCGCCTCCGAAATTCCCGTAAGTGAGTGGAAAAATATAAATCCGTACACAATGCCACCTCTGATATTGACAAAAACAAAACACGGACAGTTGCCCATTGATGATTGCTTCATTGTGTAATTTTTAACTTAATAAAAAAACTGAATTTAATTCAACAGTTATTGATTCTGAGGCGGTGCGAAGTTCGTCAGGTCAGCTAGTTACAATATATTTTTTATAATTATTTTTACTTTATTTAGAGAACAAAACCCTAAACTAATGCGGCATGCGGCCCGCCGGGTGTCTACTTGTGGCCCGCGGAGCGTATGCACACATTTTTTTAGTGTACATAAAACCATCAAAAGAACATTCCAAAGTTCGTATTATATCTCATATATGGAAGTGTCGCAGTATATTGATTTAACTATTGTGACAATTTCTTCTATAGTATATTCGTGTTAACAAACAATCACTGTAAGAATCATGAAGAATTAGCAGCAATGTATCCATTTATAGACACTACTTGCTCACAAGATTTGTTAGGAGCTTTTACATAGACATTGAATCGCTTTTTGTTACAACTCAACGATCAAAAGATGGTGCTCCAGGAATGGTTGGGAAACTCGAAGGTTTAGTAAAATTGATTGAAAATGAGGCCTGCAAAGTTGGTAATACTTCTACGCAAAATTTTAATTGCATTATTTATCAGGGGAATTTATGTTCCAAGTCCCTTTAAATGGATCACGTCATGAAGGTGGTCATCAAAACAGTGAATTTTATTAAGTCGAAGGAGTTGAATCATCGTCAGATTCACAGTATAATGAAGTTACATTTTATGCAGAAGTAAGATGGCTGATCCATGCCAAAATGTTGATAAGGGTGTTTGATTTGATGCAGTTTGGTGAAATACAATCATTCTTCGCAAGCAAGTCAAAAAGTATCCCAGAATTTAAAGACAAGGAGTGGGTTGGCGAATTTGCATTTCTGGTCAATATAGTTAGCCACGTTGTTTATACTCATCTACAAGGGAAAGATCAGCTAATTAATAACATGTATGATCTTATTTCTGCATTCCAAATGAAACTTGGGTTTTGGGAACAACAATTAAAAAATCTTCTCTCCCTTTCCTACATTGTTATTGCAGCCAGACGTCACAGAAATAGAGGCGGAGAAATACGCTTCGTTGGTATCCGACTTAAACCTAGAATTTGGAAACCGATATGAAGATTTTAAAAAGCATCGTGTGCTTTTTTCTGCATTTGCAATGCCATTCCGCGTAGATGTTTATTTATTGCCAGGAATTTTACAAATTGAACATTGTGAAAAGTGGTGTGATGCACAGTTAAAGGAGAAATTCAATCGAGTTGGTTTGAAAGAGCTTTACAAAACACATTTGGACAAGGAGAAAAATCCTGCATTTTACAAACAGGCTCTATCGATGATTTTCGCTATTTCCTAAATCAGACGTCTCACTAATATTGAATATATTTTGTTTATTTTTATTATTTTTTTTGTATTGCCTAACTCTTATCTAATAAATGTGTTTGATTCTCATTTTTGTTATATCTTCTGAAAAAAACAATATATTTCTTGTTTGCTTTGAATAATAAAATACATTTTTTTGTGCGGCCCGGTAGGAAATCTCATTTGTGAAATCTGGCCCGGCTGCTGAAAAGGTTGGCCACCCATGAATTATGTAACTACCTTTAAACTGTGTAAATATGATAATATGTCAAATATTCACTTTTAAACTTCAGTACGTCTCTAAGACGTATGATTGATTATCTTTAAGGTAGGTAAAAATAAGATTAGGTATCTTTCTAGGGTTAAAGATAAAGAAACCAGTTTTGTGTAAGCTGTTATTGTGTGTGATTCGAAAATTCAATGCATCAAATCAGCATTACAAAATCGAATGTTTCGATTATAACCATCGTTAATTCAAATTCAAGCTAGTCTTACACGAGCGCTATACTCTTGTAATATTATTATAAGGAACGCGAAATTTTTCTTAATTCTTTTGCGTTGATGAACATTTCTCTAGATACACGATGGATGAACACTTGCATTGAATAACCCACTGCCATAAATCGGGTATCCAGTATCCACTGAGCATAAGCTATAAACCACAATACTGTATAAGTCGTCTGCCCGAGGTTTTTCTGGCTCCCAATGCCAGGACGACATTAACATGAAAGATAACTCAATGGCAAAATGTAAAAGCAGTTTATTTGATCAGATAGCAAACGTAATCGGAAGCCATTAATCAGATATCTAGCTGGTGACGTAACAGACCTTGGCCCGAGAATATATGAACAGCAAAAGAGAAGAATAATTTTATTATTTCTCGGAGACATTGAGAATATTGGAAAACAATAAAGCCACAGACTGAAAACAGTTTTTTTTTGTACCAGGTCTTCTTTTAATAGGTTAATCTTATTACATTATTTATCAAAACGTCTAGTCATTTGATATTATTTATAGTGTCAACTGTTGTTTTAATGTTTTGAAGTATAAGTTAAGAAGATTTATACCTTTCTTTCATGCAAGTTAATTAATTTACGAGACAAATACAATTTTTTGCAGGTTTGTATAGTTATGTACGTCACGGAGTTGCATTTTCGCCACGAAACATCAATAGGCGATGAGTCACGTTGTGGCATTTGATATGTACCACTAAATGATACTTCTTGACGACCTCAAAACTCGTTCTATCTTCTTTTCTTTTATGGTCAGATGTAATTTGAAAAGTATAAAACAATTTTTGAAAGAGAGAACATCAAGTTTTCTCTTTGCACAATGTTTGCATTGAGTACACATATTGTACCTACTCGAAGACGAAGGATAAAAAACTAAATAAAAACACAAAATCGACTACAAAAACTGTAAAGCAGATTCACCAATTTACAGCTTGCAGGTACTATGAGTTTCCGGACACCGTGTATTCCCTCACCCTAATCCGGCGCGCGTTTCAGCCTGGGTCGGCTTTTTAAGTTTGACAGAAAAATTCTTGGGAGAAACATGTATATTTTTTCCACACTAAAATTGTAATGATAAGAAGATTGGCTTTGAGTTTTATAATCATTACTGGCGCGGACCCGTGAAAGATCACGGGAAAAAGTATTTAAAAATATATAAATGGTTTCCTTTTCATAAAATATATGTGAAAATATGTTAATTTTATATGTGTTCGCTGTTTAACTTCATCTTTTCTTTCCCACATGCTTTAATTTGTGTTTTTTTCATTTCTGTTGTATTTGTTTTTCTTTTTTCTAACACTTTATTTTTTCTGTAACGTTTTAATCTGTGTTTATATATTATAATTTTTTTGCGGAAACTTCACTGGTTAATGCACCCATATAATATGTAATTACCTTACAATATGTACAACTGTTTGTTTCCCTAATAAACAAAAACAAAACAAAAACAGTTACTGCCAATGCGAAATAATGTTTTTAATAATAACCAGATGAAATGATCATATCTGATTCCGTTCCCCTGGTATTTTGTTCTTGTGGCAGGTTCACGTTTTGACGTATTTTATTATTTTGTATTTATTTTTATGTAGGTATAATTGTGACAATAGGGCCACTGCGGAAGTTTACACAAATATCCACAAAAGTTTACATAAATTTCTCTGCGACATTTCTGTGCTCCTAATATCCTAGTGAGGCAGGACTCGAAAAATCCTTTAAATCCTAAATACTTTTTATAGATAAATAAATAATAATATTAATTTTATATAAATTTTGTTCCTGTTGAAATGTCACGTTTTGTCATTGATTTTATTTTTAAAATACCAAGCGCAGACCCACGAAAAACCACGGTATATTAAAACTCCAATTTAGAAAAAGTCAATGAAATAACTTTCTGTTATTATATTTATAATACGCAGTTATCTACTTTACCGCTTTTCTAAAGTTTTCACAATATCAGTTCCAATTTTGAAAATATCTCTCGGAAATTATTAGATCCTTATTTTAATGTAATTACAAGCCTAGTGGCGAGGTAGAGAAGTGTGACCCTGCGGATGTAACGATGGCCGCCTCCTCCGGTCTTAAAACTTAATACTCCCGCAGATTATCATCCCACCACGTCGAGATTATTGGCCGACAGCAGAGGCATGGCACAACCAAGACTAATGAGCGTTTTACGCAATGCTTTTTTTCACACCGATTCCCAAATGTTAACTATATCGGGACTCGCGCGAAAATCTTTGCTGCCTGTACACACGATCATATACCTACGTATTTATTGTTTCTTCGCACTCTAAATATATTGTTTTCCGTACAATTATTAACCAGGTTTCGCCTGTATGGAGATGATTATTTTCAAACTTAAGATTTCATCCAGATGGTTTCCATTTGAGAAGAAATAATATACCTTTACCCAATCTTGGAAATTGATGTAAGCCCAATATACAAGTCGGGTTGAAAAACAGAGGAACTAATTATGGACCGGTAGCGGCCTTATCACCATATCCAAAAAAAAATTGAAATATTAATATGTGAAAACTTGGCAATTAAAATGAAACCGTTTCTTAAGGAAATCAGCGTAGTTTTTTTTAACAAAAAAATAAACTATGTCCAATCTCCTCGAACTCTCACGTAAAGAAGGATTGGGAGCGCAATATCAAACTTAGGTACTTGATTTATATGGACTTCACAAAGATCACGAAAGGCTTTGACCAACCTCTATTAGAGTTTCTTATGACGTATTTAAGAAACCGAACACAGTTGTATGTATCGGCGGTCATGGGTCAAGGGAATTCCCCACATTTTCAGGAAGACCTCAGGACTTCAAACTTGGGACTTCTACTATTCTTGATATTGATTGATGATATTCAAGAATGCATCCAAAGTACTGTATGCTTGCTTTTTGCGGACGATCTCCAACATCTGAAGATGATATGTGACATTCAAGATTGTATTAAATTACACCATGATTTAGACACAAAATCTTAACGGGCTGATTATAATAAACTTTTCTTTAACACAAAAATAATAAACGTGGTCCAAAAACCCAATTAAATTCGATTATCAGCTAGATGATGAAATATTATCTTGAGTTAAATCCATAAGGGGCCTCGATGTCAGATTTTATCTCAAACTTAGATTTTCAGATCACATTACATCACAACGTTGGCATCATCGTGTTACAAACTTCTTGGGTTTGTGATAAGAATAAGTAAACAATTTTCCAACCCGGAAGCAATGACATCGATGTTCAACTGCATTATGATAAAAACTAGAATACGCTTCTGTTGTTTGGGTCCCACACCAACAAAAATACATAGAATTACTAGAACGAATTTTAAAAAATCTATGGTATAATCCATACGAGAAGGTTCCATGACAGTTGGTCCCCCAACAATTGGTCCCCCGGCGTACTTATATACAATGTACATTCGTTTTAGGGAAAATACGTTTGACCTAATCACACAAAATATAACTAAGTGACCCGTAGGGATGTGCATAGAGGATGAAGATGAACAAAGGAATGAAATACATTTCATTCAAATGCATATTGTATGTACCAGCGCATAAGTACAAAAAAATCGAACTGAATGTCTTTTGTGTTTGAAATTGGTAAATAATGCATAAAAAATTATAATTTTATACTAAATATCATTTCGGGGGTTTATGTATCGGGGGATCAACTATCCCATATATGAGAATGCTTGGAGAATCCTTCGATTTATGAATTACATGGATTTGTTCTCTGAAACGAGCGTACTAAATCTAGGAGGAACGGGCCGTTACAGTAACAGCATTTCAAATAATAAATTTTATTGCATTGACAGCTCATACCTCCTGGAATGCTATAAACTGTTCCTACCTAACAACTACCGCCAGGGTCAACTCCACGACTTGCTTGTATTCCATATTGAACGGACGTTCTATCCCAGGATGTCATGACAAAAGGTAAGGTGCTGCTGAATGATATCTCTTGACATTTAACATAACGTCTCTTGATATTTTCAACATTGGCCTTGAAAGTTTCAAGAGTCATCTTAGGCAAGAACTCTAAAATACATGATTGGTGAATTTTTCAATTATTTATTTATAATTTTGTAAATTGTACGCATATTGTAATAGAATTACATAAATCTATAATAAACATTATTATTTTTTTTTATAGATATACAGCTATACGGTGTCCGGGAAGAAGTTAACTTCGGCAGGTGATTCTACACGATGGTATAGGAGTAAAAAAGATTTATAACTTTTTCCGAAATTCCAACTTTTATCCATACAAAAAAACGTACCTACTAAAAATCCTTAATGTGAGGTACGATCTTACTTGCTGAGCGCCCGCCGGGCACTATTGTGGCAACATTGCATGGTTGTGACTGGCCCGTATCGTAACAGCGGAAAATAATAAAGCTGGCGGCACTCGCCGGTCTATTTTTTATCTTTTTACCACAAAAAAACCCCTAAAAGTTGGAATTTATAAAAAAGTTATCTATCTTTTTTTATAAAATAAAATACTGTTTTGTTTAAAACCACGAGTTTTATTAATTTTTTGAACCGACCGGTTTCGCTTTACTCAAGCATCATCAGGGTACAAATTAATACTAAACAATAAGTCATAATGTGTGCTTATATAAAACAAAATATAGAGGGAGACAAAATTTAGAGAGAGACAAAATATAGAGGGAGACAACATGATACAAATATAACAAACACATCGACGGCCATAAAATACATTAACCTAAGTTCGCAAGTAATGGAAAAAACCGAAAGATAATTATGTGACTAATGGGTTACAATAATAAATTTGGAGGAACAAAGCATCAACTGACATAGTGGTAAGGAGCACTGGGAATTTTTTTATTAAGGGTTTATTGGAAACAGACCTAATATTGGACTACTTGATATGTCTAATTGATTATTAAGTATATGACTTTTGGTTTTTACAGCTTTTTTAATTTCTAGTGCCTCTAAATTGTTAAGTCTGTTACCATGTCCGTTTTTATGTAAGATTTTAGCACCGGTGCTATGACAAAACGTATGATCTTTATCGATCAAATGGTTGGCGAATTCTGAAAAACCGTTATTATTGAGGCAACGAAGATGCTCCTTTATCCTAATATTAACATTACGTGTTGTCTTACCGATATAAAAAGCCGAACAATTATTACAATTTAATTTATATATTCCCGAATGACTTAATTTGTTATCCTTATCTTTAGAATTAATTAGAAATTTACCTAGATTGTTATTCGTATAAAAGGCAGGTCTGACTTCAGAAGGAAGGTTTTTAACACTTAAAGTACTAGTAAACGGACATGGTAACAGACTTAACAATTTAGAGGCACTAGAAATTAAAAAAGCTGTAAAAACCAAAAGTCATATACTTAATAATCAATTAGACATATCAAGTAGTCCAATATTAGGTCTGTTTCCAATAAACCCTTAATAAAAAAATTCCCAGTGCTCCTTACCACTATGTCAGTTGATGCTTTGTTCCTCCAAATTTATTACTGTAACCCATTAGTCACATAATTATCTTTCGGTTTTTTCCATTACTTGCGAACTTAGGTTAATGTATTTTATGGCCGTCGATGTGTTTGTTATATTTGTATCATGTTGTCTCCCTCTATATTTTGTCTCTCTCTAAATTTTGTCTCCCTCTATATTTTGTTTTATATAAGCACACATTATGACTTATTGTTTAGTATTAATTTGTACCCTGATGATGCTTGAGTAAAGCGAAACCGGTCGGTTCAAAAAATTAATAAAACTCGTGGTTTTAAACAAAACAGTATTTTATTTTATTAAATATGTCAAACCACAAAGTGATTGCTTTCTACAATAATATCTTTTTTTACTTATAATATCATGTAGAATCACCTCCCGAAGTTAAAGTTAATTCACTTTACCCCCGGACACCCTGTATATTTTAGAACAGCACTAAATCGCCAAAAATGCCAACACCTTGAACATAACCATAGATGACTTGAAAATTTTCGTCATTGCTTGTTTTTGCCGTTGCTGCAAAAAGTAATACAATAGTGGTACATGTTCACAATCAGTAATACGCACATACTATTTAAGTATTTTTTAAATCAATATGTAACATATAAAACGATAGAAACACGCCATATTTTCTCACAATATCATTTCCCACAAGATGTCAAATAATGTCAGTCATCTTTAACTGTACGAAAATCGGTACCAAAAGTAAACAAGTTCCTTTTCCATCACGAATAAATACGAAAAGACGACCCAGAAGAAAACTATGAAAAATATATCATGTAAAATGCCCATAACACCTACACCAACATCTCAATGATAAATAAAATAATTACCTACCTATCCCGGTTCTTTACTTTAAAACTTTATTGGAAGCAGCACGATTTTGAATTTTATATGGATGTATGGCTAAATGTATTAGTGTATGGAATGGTGGGCAAGATGACGAGTACTGGATCTATAACTTATTCATGTGGAACATATTATAAATCTGAGCGAAAGGCTTCAAAAATCATTTTTTTCTTCCAAAATCAGCACCATTTAAAAGAAAAAAATCAGAGTGTGCAATTCACACGAAGTCGAAGTGAAATCTTCAGAAAACTAAAATATACAAGAGTGGAGAAGCTACGAAGCATCGCACAAAGAGGAGACCGACAGGTTACGAAGTTACTGCACGAAGAGGAGACCGCGATTATACTCTCTCATTCTCTCGCAGGGTAAATCCTATTATAGATAGGTACACATATGTGTTTTGCTCGTTTCCGTTCCGTCGAGTTTTAAATCGCAACGGTGCTAAAGAAGTTTTCACTTCAAAAACATCGTAATTTTAAAATGTTTCATAATTATTACATATTTTGTTTTAATATACGAAGAAATGTGTTGTTTTACTGATAAATTTTATTATTTAATAATAAAAAATGTTTGTAAATTAAAAAAAAAATCAATAATTAACAATTCATAAAAAAATCTTTAAATTATAATGGAGTTCGACAGATTAAACTTGAAAACAAACAAAGCACGCACTCTGCCCAATTCGATGAATTCAATCATCAATTCGATATCAATTCAATCGATGATCTAGCAACAAATAGCACCAAAATGAGGCGCACTTGAAACACCGAAATACGTGCGTAACTTTTTTGAACCAATGTGTTCCTAAAGACTGCAGGAAAAAAATCGTCTAAACGTGCCCATTTGGGCCTTAACTGTTTCCGTATACGATCATATAAGTATTTATCTAGGTAGGTATCTAAATCAAAAGGACAAGTTCACAAAAATCCAAAAAGTTATTGGTTCTCTTACACGTCATGCTTTTGGACTTCCATTTTTACGGCACCAGGCAAAGCCTTCTCGTTAGAACAAATTGCCAGAATTTTCGCGAAGTATGAAATATCTAAGTAGAAAAGTGAGAAGGCAATAAATCTTCTACGATTCCAGAAGCGTGCCGGGCCCCAGCGAATAATACTAATATCGGCACTCCGAGGAGGGCCAAAGGGAATTAAAAAGGACCGAGGTTGAAGACTGAAGGCTTACGCTAGTTAATAATGCACTCAAAAAGAAGATCATTATTTATGATATCGACTCTATCGATATTACAGATGTCGATATCACAGAAAGTAAGGTAATTACTACAATTTTATTCCATCTGTCTGGCATTCTGACAGTGAGCCTACTTTTGTCAATTCTTTCACTTCTGAAGTTTACATGTGAAAAGTTATTTTTGTCGATATTTACGAGTTTTTTTGTAGAGATGACAGAAGAGAGAGAGAGAGAGAGTTTTTACCATTTTTATTGTTTAAAAAACGATATGTTGGGATAATTGGGCGTAACGTACATTGTGCAATGGGAACAAATTTAACAGAGGGTTTTTTTAAAAGATTTTCTGATTATTGGTATAATTAATATTCTTCATTACAATCTTTCTAATTTCAAAAATTTCGTGTTTTTTAAATTTCCGCACTACCAGCCCTCTCCCTCCCCCCTCCCGCTTACCCTTCCCCACTACTTATTTAAGTCTATGTTTATAATTTAGTTTTTAGTAAAACCTTAAGAAGAGAGCATTGTATTGCATTGCAAGTCGTTCTTTTTTAACAATAAAACTATGTCTTGATAATTTTTAATTAAAATTGTGCCACAAATAAGTTTGCTGTGTTTGAAAAATATATTTTTATTTGTTTTATTTCGGTTTAATTTAGATAAAAAAAAGCCTAGTCGATCGAATAAACGAACATTGGTAGATGGTCAGAAACGATCAGTTCCATAATAAATAATGAATTGAATGCACATGATAGGAAGACCACCTTGAAAAGCAAGTAGGTTAATTTATTAAAAGTTCTATTTTTGTTGCTGTGAACCATTAATCTTATACCTATACAAAAAAAATTGTTGTGTACATTTAATGTAGTGATTTGTTTGCTATCACGTACGAAATTTCTGATGTAGATATTCTCAGGTTAAATGATGCTCCATGCAATAAGAAATGAATTAGTATACCTACATGAATAATTACCATACTACATCAAACTCATAAATGATCCATCAAATTATTAAAAAAACTAAAAACAAAAAAATGCTCTTGTAACACAAGTATCGCTTTATCCTAAGAGCATCGGCTTCGCGGCCTTTTTCATACAAAACTTAACTTAAAATTTGAGGCCAAACTAGCCAACAAAGTAAATTATTAAATTAAGTAAAAATCGAAATGTATAGCAAATATCTCCATAATAATGGCAATAAGCAAATATCTATATAGGATGTGAACTAATTTTTTAATTATTGAAGAAGAAGATAACTCTGAACGAAACATGAAACACAACAAGACACAGAAAAATAAAAAGATAACAGCGCAACTGCGCATCGAACCCAAAGAGCTCTGTCTTATGCGTCGATGACACAGGGCGAGTTTACAAGCTACTATCTCGGAAATTCACTATATGTTAGTAAACTCGCTCAGTGTCATCGTGTTACTTGCTAACTAGCAGATTGTTGACAATATACGGAAAAAGTTGAAAGGTCCTCAACTTTACACGCTACAAGCCGACTCGTGATTGGTTTATTTGTGTTACCAATATGGCTGCCAAAAACCAGCTGATTTCGACTGTCAACTGTCTGAAGGATTAGTTCACGTTATTTCCGCTATTGGCGCTAGCAGCTACGTGCGAGTCCAGTTTCCTACAAAAATGTCGCGAGCTACTGAGCGAGTGGACAGTTTTGTGTGTCATCATGACAATCTCACTCGCCGATTCACCCGCTTTTAAATTTAGTAGATAGTAGCTTGTAAACTCGCCGTGTGTCATCGAGCCTTTACCGGAAGAGCGCCTCAACAAACTCGGCCATTGAGACCTATTTATTTTACGTAATTTTTATCGATCTCATATTTCAAATTCAGAAATTTATTTATTTATTTCTTTATTTCACATAAAATTGAACAATAAAACATATGTGGAAACTTTGACTAGCCAACTAGGAATGGATCCTGTTTTAGGCCAGTCAAATTGACAAATTTAAATTCATATTACATTGTTTATATGTTTATTATAATAACTTATAATTTTTAACGTTTTAATGCTTCTCTATTTTTTTACTGTACTTAAGTAAAAAAACAAAAAACGAGTGTGCTTTAGACCACACGACTGAAGTAAAACTTCATTAACTTATGCCGTCCATTTAATAATATAACAATAACAGGAATAAAAATATCCACATCCCCTCAACATCCCCATCAACTCAACTCAACTCTCCAACTCTCAACTCTCAACTCTCAACTCTCAGCTCTCAGCTCTCAGCTCTCAGCTCTCAGCTCTCAGCCCTCAGCTCTCAGCTCTCAGCTCTCAGCTCTCAGCTCTCAGCTCTCAGCTCTCAGCTCTCAGCTCTCAGCTTTCAACTCAACTCAACTCATATCATTGATTAGCGTTTCACATTGATAACGTTTCATATTGATTAGCGTGTCACATTTTTTCGCAACGTTTTATATTTTTTCGTAACGTTTCATTACGTATTCATCATTTTACCCCCAAGTGTCGAGCGTACGTAAAGAAGTTTTAATTCAATAATTAAAACGAGTTTTGATGAATGTCTCATACAGTGAAAACCAAAGAAAACAAATAATTTTTTTAAGATGATATTCATACAACAAATATTTTTTTCTTCATACCTGTGAGTTAGCAGAACGACGATGAACTCTGAAACAAATAAAAAGAAACTTTTAAATTTTTTATGTGAGTACCGCACAGGAGTCCCAACTGCTCTCGTCTGGAGTCAGTGAGACTAAGGCACCCCCAATTGGGGTATGTTGTGAGGCTGAAGGTAGTGAGGAGGGGAAGGAAATGGTGAGTAGGAAGTTGGGGAGATATCTGGCTATTCAGTTCTGGCCACCAAACACGGCTAAAGCGATTTCAAGAAATGAATCAATTCTGAATGGCGGTATTACACCACGGCAATACTGAGAGTATCTTCCACTGTGGAAAGTACCGAAAATTTGGTATAGATAATTATTTATAAAATAACGTAAATTAACCAAATAAAATTTATTTGAGCACGTCAGGAATTGAATCCGCGACCTTCGGATTGCTTGTGGGGAGCCTTACTCCTCTACCACGGAGACTGATACTGTTAATTTCACGTTTTAATTTATGATAAAATTCTGAATGCGCAAGTAATGGAAGTGTTGGATGTTTTTGGAAGGATTAACAATCAAAATAATAGCAACACCACCGTGGAATGTACAAATATATTACTAACTAGAAAAAGGGAAGATGTATTTTTTCAGCACCTGCATTATCTCTTCGGGGAGATGGGGTAATTTTGCCTAAGTGCCTTGACTGGCGTATGTGTGAAACATCCCCGGACGAAGGCTCACATGCCTTAGTTAAGTTCCGGAAGATATTTATGCTTTCTAATAATACGCCCTTTCCCTCGCTTTTGCCAAACAGTAGCAGGACAAGGTTTTGAATTAAAAATAGAACAGATTATCCAGAAATATACATTTTATACCAAAATACATTAAAAATTGAGCAAACACTGACCTAAGTAAGAACGCCTAGTAAAATGTTGTTAAAGCTACTGCTTAGTGTTTTTATTTTTTTCTTAATAAACCAAAAATCTGGAGAGATTCTAAGCATGGAAATGTATTTTTTATGAACATTTAAAAAAAAAATTTCGCTATTAAAAAAAAGTTTACCGTCTGTGAAAGAACCAAAGAAATACGTTGAATAAAAACGGATTGGTAGATTTTAAGTGTTTTTATTTTATTATTCAGGTTAAGAATGATACTTCAGGGAAAGTAGATTACCTATTCGTCTTGTCCAATGAATTATCTTTCTTTGAATTATGCGTAAATCAAAAAAAAATATACGTCATAAGACCTTTGCTAAGGACCAAGAACTGGCGCGGTAGTCCCCGCACCGACTCCCATCCCCCTACCCTAACAGTCAAGAAAATTTTCTTCCTAAGGAGTTGTAAACTTTTACTAAGATACGATCGTTCGGAGTTCAGATAACTTCTCTGGGGTAGGTGGGAGGCGAAGGGTTGGGAACGGCAGGGGATGGGAAGGGGGAGGGGTTAGAATCCGCTCTCCGACGACATATGGAACAGAAATTATTGCCGTTTGCTAAGTCTTGAGGAATCGTAAATATCTAAGCCAAATTATTACATGGATATTTTTGGATTATTGTTGGGTGGAGACCCAGAATGTAAGTATTTATGAATTAAATTTTAAAGGCATTTTTTGGGTTTATTACTTTTAAGATTTTTTATTATTTTTTTATGTAAATACCTCACAAAGGTCCAAGGGTGTAGCGAGGAATGGGCAGGGGGGGGGGGGGGGCTGCTTCCCCCCTCTAGAAGATTCGAAGATTCAGGGATGCTCACAAACCGTAAAGTAATATTACATCGGTAGCCTATTGTTTGTGAGAGTTAATTTAATTTTAATTATTACCTTTTTAGTTTATAATTTTTTTGTGCATCGTGGAAAGTTGGGATAAATATTAGAAAAGCTTTTTTTTGTACCCGCATAACTTACGTATCTAACAAAAGATTGTACGTTTATCTGTATTTTACTTTTCCTTTTTTTTATGTATTATTTTTAAAATGTAAAACTTTAACCATGTACGGTTCCAAATGTTTTCAAGCAGTTTAGGTATTTATAATTTATGATTTAATCCATAGAGGCCCTCGAACCCTCTCCTTAGAAATATGTATTCTCGAAGTAAAAAATGTGTCATTAAATGTTTTATTATTGCTTCTTTTCTTATATTTTAAAATACGGTTAGGGGCCTGAGGGCCTCAGACACAGAATTGCGACTTATACTCAAGTTAGTCAGTTAAAATTTTTGTTAGTTCCTCATTAACAAAATGCCCACATGAGCTAAAGGGCCATCCATAAATTACGTCACACGAATTTCATAATTTTTGCCCCCCCCCCTGTCCCTATTTATTTATTTATTTATTAAAAGTATACAATACAGAATATAGTATATTATATAAAGCATTGTACTCCCAAGAGTTAATAAACTCATTGCGGGAAGGATACGCATTACCTATCGTCACATTTGTGAGACCCCCTTCTCCCCTCCTAGTGTGACATCACATATTTTGCAATTTTACATCTAAAAATAGTCAAAAGAGTAGTTCAATTTTTTTTCATGTACCGTCAAACAGCTGGTGACCCCCCATACTTCTTGTCACACTCACCCTACCCCCCCCCCCCGTCTGCCCCCCCCTTAACAAAATCCTAGCTACGCCCTTGCAAGAGTCCCAGCTGTTCTCGTCTGGAGCCAGTGAGATTATGGCATCCCCAATTGGGGTACGTTGTGAGGCTGAAGGTAGTGGGGTGGGGAAGGAGATGGAAAGTATCTAGTCAGTTTACTAACCACTAATTGAAACTGTCACGATGGTAGGCGAAAGGATACAACGGCACACAGCTGGACTGTTGTATCTTTTGCTTCAATAACAATCACACACACTATTATCCTGACTCTAGATGGCCCGATGAAATATTCGATTCTCATGATCAGCCATGTCTTTCTTGAGCGACCCCGTCTACTTTTTCCATCAATTTACGCGAGAAACATTCCTTTCCTCCTTCGACCTTCTCTGCGCTTTCAAGAGTCCCTTTCTTACACTTGATCATTACAAGTCTTGCCTTGCATCCTCTTCAAAATCCTTCATCCATAATTTGTTCAAAAATAGTTTTACAACACATACGTCTCAGGGATTTCAATTTTACTTCATTAAGTCTTCCGTTCTACTTTTCGCGGCCAGTTCCGCAGATCGGGGTCTTCCATTCACTTGTATAACGTATTTTATTCCTCCGACACTCCTTTGTCCGTCCATTTGCTCTAAATTTCCAACGAGCATTAAAGACTGCCTTTCTTAGTCATTACTCATTAATAAGAATCAAGTCACTAAATAATGCATGTGATGAACAATGCATAATTGTTGAGGGATTTAAAGCTGGCTGCAGTCTAATGCACAAGGGTAGTAAAATGAAGTTTTATCTCAAAGATAAAGTGCATTCAGTTAAAATATAATGAAGGAATAGATAAGTTACCCCGTAGGGTCCTTGAGAGCAGCCTGAAGAGCAGCGTGTGCCTTTCGTGTCGGGTTCTGTGTGCAATAGGGGTTGGGGAGGGGGTGGTGGGAGCCATACGGGGTTGGGAGGCTGTATTGTTTTCTTGTTCCGAGTACTTTATACCTTCCGTAGCCAGTTTTAAACCGTTTCGTACCCACTTGCCATAATAATGCACACGAGATAAACAACTTATATCCCGCAGCATACTAATTAAATATTTCATGAATTATTAGCATTTTAATTTTTTTATTGCAGTTAATAACCTCCATTACTGGGAAACAATGCACTTAATTACTTTGATTGATTAAATTACGAAACAAATTAACCGACCGTGAAAAAGTAATTACCAGCACTGCAGGTAAAATATATTTAATACCCACTCGTATACATATTGTACTTCATTGAATTTAAGATTACTCCAAAAAGATTTAATTTTTCAGAAGACGATCTCCGATGCAGAGCGGCAGGCTCCTTGGATTTGGACCCAGATGTCAAGGCATGGGAAGACATGAATTTACATTAGTTATTTAATTAAATGAAGACAATATTAGCGAAACTCAATCGAAAATCTGGATACAGAAAAATCAGAAAAAGATATTGGTTCCACTGGGGCTCGTACCCAGGGCCCTTTGTTGACATGAGAAGAGCACTACCAACTGAGCTATGACACCCATTTCTAATTCGGTCACTTTTAACTGTATTATACTTCGACTAAGAACTACCAACATTATCTTTATTTTCTTAACGCACATATTATTTACATTAGTTATTTTACACATACAATTTGTACTTTCCTTCGATGAGCCATTGCTTCTGGTGTCGTCACGGTTCCGCGACTTTTAATCTCACGACAAAGTATCCCCGACAAAATATCCGCCGACAAATTATCCTACGGATATAATATTCCCCAATAAAATATCGACTAAAATCTAACATAAAAAGGGACAAAAATAATACAGACATCCCGTAAAGACAATACATTATTGTTATCTGTATTATTTTTGTCCCATTTTACTATTTTGAACATTAATTTATTGTCACTACAGGATGTCTGTTATTTTTGTCCCATTTTTTGTTAGGTTAAGTTTTAGGAAATATTTTGTTGGGGGTGTTTTGTCCGTAGGATATTTTGTCGAAGGATATTTTGTCGCGGATATTTTGTCGCGGGTTGAAAACGCGCATCACCGTCGTTCATGTAGACTTCAAATGGAATGCCAATCACCGTCGTTCATGTAGACTTCAAATGGAATGTCAACATTACTTCACCTTTTCATCAATAGAATCAATGATAAAAGAACAACATTTGTAATATTGTAAAAAAATCTATAGATGAATAAACGTTATTATTATTATTCCAGAAGCATTGGGAAGTTAAAACTGTAGTGCGGAGTGTATATAATTTTTATGGTTTAAAATTAATAATCAAATGTGATACGAACAGGATGTTTATCGATTGGATGTAACTGATAAAATAATGGTAACGACTGAGCTCTCAGCGGCAGGACCTTACTAGTCTCCGTATCACAGTCTAAGAGTTGTTCTAAATTTAAAACACATTGCGGTAAGTTTATATATAAAAAAAAATACAAGGACGGATACCCTTAGAGATTCAAAGTAACGAGTTGTGGAGTAGGTGGTAGGTAGTGTAGGGTGGCAGGTAAGGGGTGGTGTATGGAAAGGAGGGTAGGGGGTAGGGGATAGGGGGTAGGGGATAGGGGATAGGGGAAGTGTACGGAGGGATCCAGTTGAGCCGCCTTGTCCCCGCGTAGGGTACAGAATACAGAGTACTCAGTCCCCAGTCCCCACACGATAACGGGGATAAATTCAATAACCCGACAAGAGTGAAGGCGGCTGTGCGCACACGGGGTGTGACACTGTCGAACACATATTAAAGGTCAATAGAAGTGGTACTATGAAAGAAAATAATTTTTTAAATCTTGGAGAAAATTTTTAAACATATTTAAAAATAACAACTTAGGTACAAATTTCAAATAATTTCATTTTTGTTCAAATTTTGTTATTTTTAACGGGCCTGCGTTTTTTCCAATTTCCATTTTCAATAAAGCGTTATTTACTAACTAGATTTTCTAATAAGGCACTCAGTTTGCTACGTTTGGTTACTTAGCAGGAGTGCCGGGGTCACGGGGTGAGGTTTGTCTAGGTCTTGGCGGCGGATACGTCTGCACACTTGCTGCCTGGCGGGCCGTGTCTGGTGAAGGGAATCCATTTGACCTCTCCAGCAGATCTATATCTCTTTAGATTCATTGCATTCAACCGCAGTGGGAGGGATGTATTCATACGTCCATCACTCCTAGAGAGAGACTGATCCCCAGATTCCTACCCATCCATCATACCTTTCCTTCCCAGAGCTTCCTTTACGTATTTTTTTTTCAAGACCCTCCACACAGCATCCCCAAAGATGACCTAGGCCCTAAGGGAAGTTATTTTCCTCAGAGTCTTCTATATGTAGATGTGGAGTTAATGAAAAAAGAAATGAAAAAATCCCACGATTTTTAATGGGTCTGCTCTATGTAAAAAAATAATATGGACAAGTCAGATAGTTTCAGATAGTCACGGAGAAATATGTTTGTAATGCAATAATAATCTTTTAAATGACTAATTTAATTATCACTCCATTGGAATAGAACCATGAAAAAAAAGAACATTGCATAAAAAGCACGCCTCACTTAACCTAACTCCTATTACTTTATTATGTCCTGTTTTATACGGCGTCCCAATGGGCACTTTTATTATTACCGTGACGAACCACGTTTACGGTACCGTGATGGCAAACACAGGCAATAAACATACGTTCCTTACCGCTATAATACTGCAGCTTTTTCTTACACACAAAATACGTGTGTCTGTTTCCTCCAAAGTACAACTTTTTCCTTTGTAGAAAACATATATCTATCCTATCTACATACATAAGGCGACCGGTGTGACGTTTTATTTTCTTTATACATGTGAGGGAGATGTACTTTTCTTTTGGGAGGGTGCAGACATACGTTCACCGTTTATCTCATTGTCGACTGTTGTAATTTAGTGTGAAAGAAAGAGCTACAGCATTATATGCTTAAGAACGAGCGTATTTAATTAAATGAAGATAATATTAGCGAAACTCAATCGAAAATTTGGAGACAGAAGAATCAGCAAAATATATTGGCACCTCTGGTACTCGAACCCAGGACCTTCGGCGTTCCAGGATAAGATTGTCTTCATTTAATTAAATATTACAATTTGAGGTTTTACTCATAAAGTAAAAAATAAAAAGGGTAAGTATTTAAGTTTGATGTTTTTGAATTTTTGGAATTCACTCACACTTCAATATTATCCTTGTAACTTTAGATATTTTTTAGATATTTACTATAGATAGATACAAAATAAAGTAAAAATTACATATTAGGAAGCTTTACCTGTCCAACTAGGAAAGTTTCCCGTTCCAGGACAGACAATTTGAGAGGTTTAGTTAATATTAAGAAATGTATATGTAATTACATAACAAAAAAAAAATAAAAAAAAAAAAAAAAAAATTCTCTGAAACTAAGTTATATCACGAAGAAATATATATATACATTTTTTGTGACAATGTAGAAAAAGTAACCTGGTGGCGTATAGTATGTTCGGATTTACCGTATTAACCTGGTAACATATGATATATTCGGTTTTACAGAGTATGAGATAAATATAAGTAGGTAAGTTAGTAGTATTGAAAAGTGTAAACCAGGTACCTAATTATTAATTATATTCCATACTTTCAAAATTGTCGTCACGGCTCATAACTAGTAGTATTGAGTATTGTAGGGGGTCTACGGAGACATCGCGGCGCGGTGTGTGAGAAAATGCAAGAAAATGATTACTTTTTTCCTTTGGAGGAAGCAGGTTACATGTACATTGTGTATCTCATTTTTTTTTAAAACTGCAGCATTATTGTCATAATAAACTTATGTTTATTGCCTCTTTTATGCCGTCATGGAATCGAAATCGTTGATCATCACGGTAATAAAAGTGCTCATTGGAATATTATGTCTTCAGTGGTTTTTTCCCCTCTGGTACGTACTGCACTAGTATTATAGTTTCAGTCTGCGAAAAATGCCAAGAAAAAGTTTCTGCAACAATTTTCCAACCAGAGGCGAATATTCTCCTCTCGCATTCACACGAAATTGCAACACAATCTAATGCTTTCCGAATACTTTATACGTACTGGTATCGCCTGCGCTTGGATGGAAATATTCCTCGGATTGAGCAGGACTACGTTTGAATACACAAAATGTTCACAATAGTTACACGAATATCTGCCGTACCAACTCGTGTTTTCCACATTATCAACAATTGTATGTTTAACAGTAGTACAGAACTGTGAAAAATCACGAGATTTATAAATTGTGGAATTGAAGAGAATGAGCAGCTAGAAGTGTTTATTTAAAAAAAAATGATCCAAATGCTTGCCTTTCAAAAGAAGAAATTTACCTTTCGAAAGTCAGGAATCTTAAAAATTGCGACATCTATCCAATGATATGACAAAAATACATGCCACGTTATATATTCTAATCGAAAAAAAAGGTTCACCGCTTATAAGAAGGGTAGCCACATCTATATATATATATATATATATCAGCTAATCCAATTGTTAGAATCAACTATATGAACTTACCATCTAACACCTACCTATTACGAGAAATGTAATAATATTATTTTTGCTTTTAATTATCTGTACTACATGTATCATATATATCTATTTTAGTAACTGCTATGTCAGTAAATTTATTAATCAATTCTTGTTATCATTCATAAGTTTATTTTCTTAATTTAAAAAAAAGATTATATATTTGTACATTATTTTTTCTTTATCTTTTTCTATAATAGCACAACTCCCCAATTCAAACACGAGAAATGTTTTCTCTTTTAAATTGGGTAGATTCATTAACAAGAAATAACTTTATCTGTAATTAGTTTTTTTATGAACCAAATATTTTCTTTCTGTAAATCTGTTATATATATGTATATTTCAAATAAAAAAATAAAAAAAAAATGAACATGCCGCTAAAGTATACGCACTGACCTAGTATAGTGAAACCATGCGCATTTTATTAGTAACCTATCTTAATTATATTAATTCATTTCAGTATCTGTCAAACATTTGATCAAAATAAATACGAAATCCAAATAAAGAATAATTATTATTAATTCATGAAATTATGTTGGTATCTACTTACTTTATACTTATCTAATATATGATAAGTAGTACCAATGAGTACTTCCAATTTTATTACGCGGGGATATTTCACATTAATTGCCCACGCACCAATAGACGAAATTAGTATGTTTATTTATTATTACGTAATATTCTTAATCGTGAGTGATAGTTCGATCCGAGTTTCGTCGAATATTCAATACCACTACCAATACACTAATAAGTTCGTGTCGTGCGTTAGTTATTCTTTCGTAAAATCTGGTTCAATTAATTCAAATTCGCTTTCAACACGTGTGATTTTTCAAAATTGGTTATAAT
Source organism: Limnephilus lunatus (assembly GCA_917563855.2). Taxonomy (NCBI): domain Eukaryota; kingdom Metazoa; phylum Arthropoda; class Insecta; order Trichoptera; family Limnephilidae; genus Limnephilus; species Limnephilus lunatus. The sequence goes on along the minus strand of OU830595.1, from coordinate 88,399,284 downwards.
TGCTTGAAGAATTCAGACAAGCAATAAAATATCTGCCTATAATATAATATTTAAAAAAAAAACTTTTTGCAATTTTCAAATTTGGAACCGATTTGTCGAGAATTTAGACTATTCTGTGAATTTAATTTTTTTTTCCATTAGCTCCATACGTGAGGCCCTGAGGATAATAATTCCCCTCTGAGTCTACGACATCTTTGGGGATGCTGTGTAGTTGGTCTATTTAGGAAAGGAAGTTCTGGGAAGGAAAAAGGTATGAGGGGTGATTAGTTCAGTGTCAAGTTATAATACCTATGTATGAAAACATTCACAGTGTTTCTTTAAATGTTCTCTATTTTAAACGAGTGTTTTATTAAACATTTTCACAATTTTCGCTTCAATTTTATCGTTTTAAATACTAGGGCGGTCTCTCCAATATTCGTAATAACGCATCTCTCCATCTTCTTATTTTTGAGCGACGATACTGCGCCTTAACGTTAATTTCTGATTGTCTCCCTAAATTATCAACAATAAATTATAATTATATTTTAAAGAAAATTGAAAATATTTTAAACCCGAGGGTAATATTTTATAATTATTTTCTGCTGCACGAATCCTACAATAATTATAATATCCCATTATTTTTAGCTAGTTGGTAATAATGTAGTATCGAAAACAAGTATTTTTTAAATTTTCGTAATTTTAATTTTATCTATTACATCGCTTCAAACATTAATCTTATTTTCATCAGCAAAGATAACGCGAAAAATCACTTGCTTATCATTTATTAAGTACTATCTTTTAATATTGCTTGTAAATGCTCTCAATATCGCCATGATGAAATAAAGATACGTTACATAAGATATTATAAGCCGTGCATAGTGACCAGCTCTAATCGGTCAGTTATTTTCAAACCTTCCACCTTCCCCTTTAATTCCATTAAACTCAGATCAGTCTCCCAACGTACCCCAAATTGGGGATTTAATTGTTGCGCTGGATCCGGGCTGCAATTTTTGAGTGGAAATCGCATGAAAAATAATGTCTAGGTAATTTGAATAAAAATATTTTTTGCATGAACACCATTATTTTGAATATGTTAACCAATTGTTTTAGGTTCATCTGGGCTGTATAGAAAGACGTGCACAAAATACAACAATATCTTTACGGACGCTGATGTTTTCCACTTTCCTAAGAATGCATAAAAATTAAAACAAATTGCTAAATACCAACCCTCTACCCCTGCTGTGTGTTATTTTCTCATTCTCATTATCTAGTTCTAGTTTATCTTCTTTTTAATTTTTTTTTATCGTTGAACATTTTCCTACGATGTAAAAATGTATTATTTTAATTAGTACAGTATTTAATTTCTAATTGTATATCCTATATACTTTGGTCCGCATTTTTTATTTATTTTTTAAAATTATTTATTTTTCTAAAAACTCCACTTTTTGTTTTCTTTAATCATCAATGTATCTCTAGTAAACTTCGCGGGTTTCTGCAACCATGTATTATCTACTTATTTGAATACAAAGTAGGTAGATATAACTGTTTTTTTCCCTAAAAAACTAAAATAAAAAAAATTCTTAATTAAAAACAGAATTATAGTAAACTTTGTAATAAATGAAGGGTCACTTAGATGTTTCGGGCGTGTAGAGCGAATAAACGGTGTGTAGGAGAATATATGATGCAAATATAAATGGTAGAAGTCGGAGATACCCGAGGAAGACATGGCACGATCAAGTGAACCAAATACTTGAGTCGGGTCATGTCAAGAGTCAGAATAGCAGAAGGGTATGTAGAGACGCGATGGACCCACAATCAAGGAAGCCGAAGGTCAATGTCGTGTCCCACTATGCTACAGTACCAGCAGTTGTACATTAATAATAATAATAATAATAATATATATCTTTATTCAACTCTAATAAAAATGAATGGATTCCAGGAACAAAACTATACAACCAGCGATACACGACCCGTATCGTAGATATACTCGTATTTTGATGTTTGTCTTAAGTTGAAAATGCCAGAAATAATATAAACCCGAGAAGGATCTCATCTACATGGCTCACCGTAATATGGCGGAGCAGGTTGCCCGGAATGCTTTCATTTTCCTCGAGTAAAGCTTGCGGTACGTTACTGCGAGCATGCTCTACCAACATCAGAATAAAACTAACAAGAGTCGGTACCCTCCTCGTCGTCCCGTAAAAGAGAACTTAGGAGTAAGATACGCATTAAAAATATATATCTACCTGTGTTCAAAGCAACAAAACACGGGAAGGTTCGGGAAACGTTGGAAACGTATTTATTTTGAATGTTGCCATTTTGATTTCTACCTGGAGTACCCCCTAGTGCTTTATTATTTTAATAAATATTTACGTGTTTACTAAGGTTTTGAATGTCTAAAAAAATAATTTATATTGTAGTAGATGTGTGAGAGCTCGAATACGACATTTTTTTTAAAGGGAAAGTGAAACTTTGACCAAATTTAACAGCCTTAATGATTCGCCATTTGCGTTAGCATGATATTTTTGAGGAAGATATGAGGAAAAAAACATTAGAAATTATTACGATTAGCTAAATTTAAAATTATGCATATCTGTCCACATTAGGGTGATTTTTCGCATAAACGAAGTTAAACAATTGTCTAAATACGAGTGTTATTGTTTTCATTATCGCACTTAAAAAAATTTCAGAGGTAAGATAGCAGTTTGTGTATACAAACTACAACTATTGCCAAGTCATTCTTCAAAAGCCTTTTTAGCCTTGTTTTATTGGGATATTTTTAAACATGTTTTTTTTTTATGTTCCAGGCGATCCAATAGTCCAGGAAAAAATCGAAATCGGATTTCACGCCCTTTATGGGAGGAGTTTTAAAAATACTCGAGAAAAAGCTCTCGAAAAGGTTGGAATAGGTATTTGAGATTTTTTTTACAGGTTTATTTCTTAAAGGCCTATAAAAAACATTAATTCCTTTTTTACGCATTGTTTATTGTAATAAAACAAAAAAATTAAAAATTATTTCACGAAAGCAAGCGGCGCGGAGCCACACGTCTATTTCCCGCTATGGCCGGAGCGTGACTGACACGAAATGGGTTGTGTCCAGTGCATGGTTCTTGTGCCCATGCCATAAGGCTCACTTCAAGATCCAAATTCGTAGAGTGCGGGCCGTATTGATTGATATCAAAGTAACAACGAGAAAATGCATGTTTTATTTTATTTTGTGAAGTTCGGGCGTAAATATCAATTTTTTATGCGATTATTAGAAACTGAATTTGCCACAATATACAATAAAACCATGTCCGAAAAGGGGTTTGTAAATAGGAGAGTTTGGACTTGAAAGTTTTTTTTATGGACCTAATACTTTATTTTTTTCTAGGCTTATTAAAAGACTTGGATATGAAAAAAATGACCGATATTTTTAAAGGCCAAGGTATGTTCTACAAGCAGTATTTAATTGAAGCATCTATAAATATATGCTTTTGCATTATTTAGTATGACTTCATCTTAACAAGAACTATTTTGATATTTAGTTGGGTCTAAAAATATATTTTACGATATCCGATTTCGCCAACGCCACATCTGGGGTAGATTTAAGGGAAAAATTCATTTTCGCGTGGAGTTTATGAAAAAAAGCTAAGTAGGAAACGATGTAAGTGAAAAGGTTTTCCTTCTCATTAGCAATGCTAGGGATGTCAGCTCAAGCTGCGGCAAGCTAGGGGCTGATTACTCCGTCAGGGTCCCACCTCTTACCTTCTCCCCTACCCCCAACCCCCTATCCTCTACCTGCCCTGTCTACCAGTCTGATGTCTGCTCCCAGGGGACTAGATTGGCTTCAGATCTCTTACATTTCAAGGATTATTATCCACTTATAATCAGCACCTTGACTTCAAATCATAATTCCCTTTTAAATTGCTAAATAGCTCAACAATTCTTTTTGCAAGTTTTCGCATTCTAGAACATTCCCCTCATCGCCAATATAGCTACTTTTAATAGTTAAAAATCTTACATCTAATCATCAATACATAATATCTGCCTGTATCAACTTCTACGTGGTCGTAGGTCACCCCTGGATAAAGTTCCACTAAACGTCAACACAAACCTCCACAAACCCATCAAAATCAAACATTTTTTTTCAAAAGATACCAATACATAATTTTAATTAATTTAATTTAGTTTTAAAAAGAAAGAATAACATTCCCGGGTTTTCAAACATTCAATGTTTGAAAATCTTCTACTACCACCACAAAAAGCCGAAAATGTTGCTTGTGTTGTGATGGAAGACTTAGCCAGTCGAGGAGTTGAACATGCGTCGCCCGGGTGGGACCCAAGCGCTATACCCACTTAACCACTGACCGGTCATTAAAGAAAATGATAACTTCACATAATTCATTATTGCATCACATTCTTATCAAACAGATGTCTCAACTCCTAAAATGCATACAAAATCAACATTGACAGATGATGTATCATCCTCTGTGACCTTTCTTTTTTGCAGTTAGTCATATTAATTAATGTTTGTATTTGTTATGCTCTGTATTTATTAGAATGCTCTGTATTTGTTACAATCAATCCATTCATATAATAATGTAGGTTACCTGCAAAAAAATGAATTCCCACAAGCTTGGCTTTTTATTGGATAACTTTTTTTATGTACAATAAAGAAATAATTATATTTACATAACAGTGTGACGAAAAAAAATTCTTTATCCATTCAGAGGAAGCAAAAATAAGCTGTAGTGTATAATGTTTTAAACACCGGTATCGCTTCCCGCCCCGGCTCCGCCCGGGCAGGTATTAGAGAGTCATGAATCACGTGGTGGTGCTGAAGCGGAAGGGGAAGAGAAGGGAGGGGGGTGGTAGCGCCAATTTCCGTGAATTACTCTGCGTTTTGTTTCACAAATCTTCCCTGGAAAGCAATCGCACCTCCCCCTGTTGCCGCCCCCCGCCAAACCCCACCACCTTTCTTCCAACGGTCCCACAGGTGAGCTCTTGGAGGGAAATATCTCAGAAGGCAAACAATCTTCTCTAGAGAATTCTTATAGTTGCGGGCTGCGGTGCTTACAAACTGTAATATAAAAATAAATAAAAACATTGTGTTTACACAACTTTATTTGAGTTTAAAGCCAACTACTTTCAGGCACAGTCGTTAAGAGTGTCTTACCAGCTAATCATTATTCTGATTCCTGCGCCAGCGCTCTCATATCAGAGCTTGTTAGCGGAAGTTTTTGGAATTAGATTTCGTTCCGCTGTAAACTGGATTTTGTGTATCGCGCGGAGCTAGGGCGGCTACATTGTTACGGTATGCTTATATTCTCGCGTCCAGAATTTTAATTAGTAGTAGTTATTTGTAATTTGTATATCGAAGTGCATAAACATAAATAGATACAAGTAAAATGCGTAAACACAGTAGGTATTAAATAGATACCTACATGAATAAACAATGTGTTAAATTCTTTTTAATATTTTGGGTTTTTTGTTTTTTAATTTTATTTTACGGCCATTAGAGCGAAAGATATCTCAGTATCGCCCTGGTGTAAGACCACCATTAAGATTTGAAACGTTGCTTGAAATGTCTTTAGCCGTGTTTGGTGACCAGATCTGAATAGCCAGGTACTTCCCCACCTTCCTCTTCCCTATATTTTTACCCTCCCCACTACCTTCAGTCTTACAACATACCCCGATTGGGGATGCCATAGTCCCACTGGCTCCAGACAGAAGTAGTTGGGACTCTTGTGCGATATACTTATGAAAAAAGTGTAATATTCAGTTGGATTGTAAAAAATGTCTCATTTTGAAATATTTATTCGTATGCACAATTTTTTATTTTATATTTATCTGAATACCGCACAAGAGACCCAAATGCTCCTACTGGAGCCAGTGAGACTATGACGTGACTATGAGGTATATTGCGAGGCTGAAGGTGGTGGGGGAAGAGGAAGGCGAGGAATTACCTGGCTATTCAGATCTGGTCACTAAACAACGTTTCAATTCTGAATGGTGGTCTTACACCAGGGCGATACTGAAAGTATCTTTTACTCTAAAACGTGACGCAAATATATTATTTTTAAATTAAATAATTGTGAAATAACCCAAATTAGTCAAATAAAATTTATTTGCCTATGCCGGGATTCGATCCCACGACCTTCAGATTGCTAGTCAAGAGCCTTACCCCTTGACCACGCCGGCCGTCAATAGGTAGTATCAGTAATTTGGAAGGTACATCCACCAACTACATGGAAGGCCGGATCGGGAGAGACCGTTTTTTTTACACTCGCTCGACACACTGCTTATCTCTTCTTTGGGAATGCTGTGTGGAGGGTCGTTTTAGGGAAAGGAAGAAGAGGAAATTCGGAGAAGGAAAGGGATATTAGGGGTGAGTTTGAAATCTGGGGGTCAGCGTGTCCAGGAGTGCGGATGTATGAATCCATCCCTCCCACTGCGGTGCAAGGCGATGTTCCGAGAGAGTAAGGCTGGAGAAGTCAAAGGGACTCCCTTAACTTTTCCAGATCCGACCTGCCATGCAGCTGGTGGGCAGACGCATCCGCCGCCAAGACCTAAACAAACCTCACCCCCTTGAACCTAGGCACCCCTGCTAGTCACCAAATGTTATGAACCACTTGGGATGACCTATGGCAGACGTGTTTATTATCTAATAATTGGTTCCCGGGGCGGTGGTACCCATACCCGATTCTCGTGTTTATTATTTTTCCATTAAAATTATTTATGATTTGTCAATAATGTCTTAGTAAAATAAGTATGTAATAAAATCTGAAATATATTAGTTTGTAAGTGTGCAAATAAATAAACAAACGGACCAATTTTCGTCAAGAAACACATGTACGTATATATTTTTAAATAATTTAATTTATCTATTTATCTACGCAAAAATAGTCTATTAACAATAAAACAATACCACGAATAACAAGCGTGCGTAAAGGCACGACCCACCTAGCAATCGATCACCGTTCGCATCGATTGCCGTTCGAAGGAAATTTTTCGTAACAATCACCACTTTTCGTAACACATTTACCAGCTTACCCCCCAAGTGTCGAGCGTGCGTAAAGAAGTTTTACTTGAAAATAAATATTTTGGAGCATTTGGGACTCTTGTGCGGTATTCACATAAGAATAATTTACAATAAAAAAAAATTCAAAATTATAAAAATTTTATCATAAAAATATTCAATGAACATGAAATTTTGCGTTGGGGCAACCCTATAAATTTTACAAACATGAAATCCTATTTATTTTGCTTCGTTATTCGTTTGAAAATGTTGCGATGTAGAGCGCCGCGAAGACAACCGCCAGTGGCCGCAGTTGCGGTCTGAATGAGCGCTCTCAATTCGTGTTGTCGGTGATAAGAAAAATTGTGAAACGCGAAGCTGTAAATTAATTAATATTAAATACACCCTTAAATTATTTTTCCATTAAAATTATTTATGATTTGTCAATAATGTCTTAGCAAAATAAGTATGTAAAAAAATCTGAAATATATTAGTTAGTAAGTGCGCAAATAAATAAACAAACGGACCAATTTTCGTCAAGAAACACATGTACGCATATATTTTTTAATAATTTTATTTAAACTTAAATTAAAATTCTGACAAATAATTTTACCAGATAATGTATTGATTTATTTTACTGCATGATTATATGATTTGAAATTGGTGTTGTATAATACAGTACTTTTTTGAAAATATAACAAATCTGCCAACGACCTATGGTATAACCTTATTATACTTAAAATAAACATTTTTTCTCAAAATTTTATCCATACCTTTACTAGATAAAAGAACAATCTTTCAAAATCAATTTATAATTTTTTGTGGAAACGAGTCAATAAGTCTAAACACTGATTTAAAAATGACATATTTCTGGTTTCTCTGGTAATGTCCTCTTAAGTTCATAGAGTTGTACCATAGCTGAATAAAAAAAATGAAATTTTTGCTGGAAAAATAATTAAGAAAAATACTATGAATATGTATTTCTTTCGTATATATTCCAGTTATCACACTAACTATACTCAGTGAAGCAACTTAAATTTTCACGACTTGGACTTTTTCTACGACTTTCAGGGAAATCATTTTAAAGAGTGCAGGTTTGAATGTTTTCGTGCATATCGATAGTGATTCAAATATTGGTTTGAAAAAGTTTGAACTTATTTTAATACATTTTGTTCAATTTTGGATGGAGCATTTTCGCGAAAAATTATCACAACAGTGCCACGATGTCCGATGCATTTTTACGGTTAAGGGCGCGTTATAAACAGGTAGATATTACCGCGAGCCGAGCTACGAATTATGGGAAAGGCTCGGCTCGCGTTTTTGTTCGCAGGTGAATACGCAGCACAACACAAAGCCAATTTAATAAGGTATCCTACCGTTATGTTTAAAGTGTTATGTTTTTTTATTAGCTGAAGATTCTATTACAATAGAATTCTACTGCGAATTAACAGGTCCTAAAAGAGAACTGCTAAAATTTAAGCATATTCTACTGTTATTGAAAATTATTTGCTATAATTTTCGTTAATTAAATTGAAACCGCTGTTTGTATTTTGAAGGTGTTGCCAAAATGTTTGAAAACTAACAAACTAATTGTGGAGCAAAACTCTTCACCGTCTCTAAGTGGGGTTGTTGTGTTTATGAATAAGTTAAGGCTGACCCCAGTTTCAGCCCTTGAAACATGGCTTTAAGATTTGCTTTAAGACTTAAGACTATTCCACTAGAGAAAGTGTTCAACCCGTACCTAACAATGGGAATTCAACGGGGTCTCCGGTCGGCACAAATCTTCCCCTTCTAGTTCAGTGCTTCGACTTGAATTGGATTTCAATTGGTTTAGAATATTTCAAAGTCGAACAAGTTTGAGCAAACAAAATGTAGAAATTCAATACGTAAATGTGTTTAAAGGTCTGTATTAAATCTGGCCAACCTTGTGCGGGTCTGCCTTGGGACTGTGACTTCAATTATTTGTGCTTTTATTTTATTACAATGGGCACAGTATTGCAGTATTTATTGTCCGTGAAGGCAAAAACATTTTTATGTACATATAAAGGTTGGATTATTCCTTTGCACCTATTCCTTTGCACCTGTACTAAATTAAAAATGCTATGTTTGTGAGTACGTATATAAAATACAATCCTTAAAACCTTTATTTCTAAACGCGCGCAATACGTTTTTTTTATACTCTTTTATAATTTTGATTGGATCACTATGGGAATAGATAACTTTAAATCATATTTAAATTCATTTAAAACATTAAGTTTAATAGAATAACTTTTGAAGCTCGTACACATCAACGGAATATTTAATCACTGAAGAGCAAGATAACATTTACAAATATCAATCAAATACGAAAGAGAAAAGACACATAAAAAGGTAACTGTCGCAATTTTTCCAGAACTGATTCCCAGTTGCGTTCGATACCTTTTTTATTTTGTGTATTTTTCTGTTTAATAATATGTTACTATAATCGTCACCTCCGAATAAAGATTTTTCCTTCTTCAAAAACCGCATTTAACCATCTTCTCACTATATGAGTATAATAAAAATTATATTATCAACCTGTTGAAACATGTTGATAATATTTAATTGAATAGAAGTGTAAACAAAGTTTAATGTTTTATGTAAAGCCTTTTCGCTCAACTTACTCGGAAAACTATCTGAAACATTGGATTATTTGTCTTTAACAATCCTCATAATAAATTTAGTTTAATGAAAGGTACTAAAAAGTATAGTATATTTTAAAAAGTTTACAATACATAGAAAACATAACGTTTATTACATCAGTTGAGGCGCAGAATTATGTTAATAGTATATTAAAATATAAGTGGATAAACAGGTCTTTAAAACACGCGCGATTTTTCGAGCACGACGGCGTAGCCGAGTGCTCGAAATAAAGCAAGTGTTTTAAAGACCAGTTATCCACGAATATTTTACGCTATTTTTTTTTATTGGTACACTTTGAAAACATAAATATTGATATTATTATTAAAAATTTGGAAATAAGAACTATTAATGAATTCGTGATGTGACATCACAATATCTTGTTGTCATGGAAATAAAAAAAAAAACAAACATTAATTTGCAATCTGTCACATAAGATTAATAGTTGACATCACAGTTTTTACTTGTTATTGTGTGTTGTAAAATGAGTTCTAACATTTATAATTTAAATACCAAAGCAGAATCGCGGTTAATACCTGAAAAATCCAAAGACGTTTATAAAAAAGAATATGAAAGGTTCATAACATGGATGGAGGAGCAAAACGTAGTAGATGTAGATGAACGAGTTGTGCTTGCTTACCTTCAGAAAATGTCGGAACAGTACAAATCATGGACTATATATTAATAATTAGAATGTAAACGATGTAAAAAAGAATGTAAACTTTGAATAAAATTTTTGAAACATTTGTAATGTTTTATTTGACGTTTAAAATATTCCTGTCAGATTTATAGTTAAAAGTTGACATTTAGACTTCACATTTTGTTGATTTGTTGATGTTGCCATGGTAACTTTAAAAAACGCGCGTTCCATAAAGTGCGATTTAAACACGCTAGAGCGTACTTTAAATGAGTAAAAAAGGGCACCAATAAAAAAAATATATATATTGCATTGGAAAATCTTTAACTTAGAAGAAATGTTGGTTAAGAGTTAGTCATTCTCTTGAACTGTTTCATAATTAAAGCCAAGTAAAAAACGTAAACGTTTTAAAAGTAGTCTTTGTTTCCTCAGTGGAGGGTTCCTAGTTGGAGCACTTCAGTTCGAGCTGAACGCACGGCAACTGGTAGGTGTTCCCTAACAGTTTTGATCGCAAGTTATAGTCTGCATCCAAACAAGTCATTGGCTAGCGGGGCTCTTATTTCCCATTAGGGGCTAATTCCAGCTGCCTCCCTCGCCCTCAGTTGGGAGGTCCGGGAGGTTCGGGAGGTCGGGAGGTCGGAGGCCAGGGAGGTACAAGGCGAGAAGGGAAATACTAACAGAAGCAGGTTTTCGCAGGCCATAAAGATTCATTACATCGGGCCCTCTCTTAGTTTGAGCGTGGAGTATGTTTCTCCCGGCCCGGCGAGGAATATTAGGTTCTTACTTTAATAGGACCTGAAACAAAAGCTTAAACCGTTTCTGCAGCGTGGCTTCTAAACTTGAGCACATACGTAAACAAACGTTAAAATTGTTAATTTTTATGTTTCAAATAATACAAAAAATAATACAAAAGACAGAAACTTACCCAACTAGCTCTAGGTAGAAATAAAATTATAATATCATGTCCCAAGGTATTATAGAACTCGTGAACAGAATTCAAATTTGATAACTCTTGTAGACTATTCTGCATTGTAGTAGATACAATAATTGCGTTCCATGTGGTGATATTTAGAAACGGGCATCAAATAGATGAATTTATATTCATCTTTAATTACAGGTATAATTAAATACGTTTGTAACGCTCATGGCAAATAAACTTTCTTGAAAAAAAATCTCTTCATGCGATAGTTTGTCTGGAACGTGCAAATTATACGTATACTACAGAGGTGCATGTTTTATACATCTTTGATTACGTTGGGAAAATTTATTACTATTATATAAAGTTCATGGTAAAAACATATCTCTTCCGTCGATACTTTGTTGGCAAGTGCAGAGTGCAGCATTAAACCGCTATACGCTCGATGAAGATATTGCATTGTTTGACGAGTGAGTGCTACCTGCTACCATGCAACAACTGTTTAGGATACCATTGCAGAAAGGCATTGAAATATATGATTCTCCTTTATAGGGGGAGCTTACACGAGAAAAACACCTCGTGTAAAGTTCTCACAGTTTTCAGGGAGCCCCCTCGCTTTCCCCGCCCCCGGCACCCCATCCCCGCCCCAAGCCCGGGGTCCGTTACAGCCCCCGGCATTTCCTTTTTATTTCCACCACTGAATGCTTTCACACCGAACGTTGTTCCTTTTTAACCTATTTTACTTTCTCCGGAAAATAACATCGAACTTCTTCTCAATCGCTAGGGAGGAATATGCATATATTTTTTATATTCTACTACAAAGTGCAAAAATATATATTTATTTTATTTTAACACACAGGATTTTAAAAGCATTTTGATAAAAAAAATAATTTTTATGCCGACACAGAATGCTATTGAATTACGACCGACTTAGAAAATCGATTACAATCGCATAATTGCATTCATGAAAGAAGACCAGTGAACTGTTTGCATTACAAAAAATGAATGTAAGCAGTATAAAATAAAAATTAAAATAATTGTAATTATCACTCTCTTTGTGTGATTTCAGCAAAAAAATGAATAATTGAGGATAATATTCATAAGTAATTGTTGAATTGAGTTATGAGGTCGACAAAAATAATCAGGTCTCAATAACTTCGTGGTTTAGAGCGATATCCAGTTATTATTATTCGATCCCCAGTTACGATCGTTACCTTTTAATTTTCTGTATCTTGTTCTGTTTCATATTTCGTTTGGACTCATTAACTTCTGTTAATGATTTATTACATCGAACAGTATTATTACCGTTGCGTCTGCGTGGTTGAATTTCAGAACCCAGATAGGAGTGCATGTCAGACGCCACGCCATACGCGCCGCGCAACAAATAACATCTGTGTACATGGAATTTCACACATAGCTACTGTTATAATTCGGTTTCGAATTCAAGAATTCGACACAAGATATCGCTACTCCCGTCAGCAGCTCGCATGTGGACGTTTCTTCCCTAGGTATAAGTAATATGGATTATTGTCTTTCCGGATATGGAGAGATTACATATGGCGTCATTGCCTGTTACGATTTATTTATTTGTAAGAAACAAACAGCTGAACTGGAGTCAAGCCACAGAAGTTTCTTATGCTAAAGTACATCGGAAATGAAGTTTTATTATATTATAATTAATTTTGGTTTATAGGAAGGGGAGAGGAAGAGGAATATAGGAAAAGGATAGGAGATGCTAACGATATATTCTTTATTCTCATATTAATAATCGATCGTACGCGTTACTTCATATCGATATTTCTTTAAGTTGTTACTAAAAATGTCAATGCTGTGAAATTTCGTATTATATTGTGCACATACACGAGGAATTGGGAAGTTTTTTCTAATGTTTGTTCTACAAGAGGGTAAATAAAATAAATCGGATTGCCGCTTGATGGAATATGAAAATTTATTAAATTGGTAAGTTCTGGTAAGTCCAGGCTATTATTTAGAATTTTAAATAAAACGATTTGATAAAAAATTAGACGTCGTGTTTGGAGGGATTTAAACTTGTGAAATTTAATGGATTCGGTTTAATTTGGGAAGTATAATATTTGAATTTATAATTTATGTGCTTAAATTTTTTTTTTGAATTCTTTCTATTCTTTCAATATGGGCTTGGTATCGGTGTACAGTATTCCAAGTTCGGGCGAATATATGAGGTGTAAAGGGAATTTATGTTGTGGAAGGGTTTTGCTTTACGAATTATAAATCCCAACATTTTATTGGCTTTGTTAATTACTTCACTTCGTTACGGTTACTTTAACTTGGTGACTAGCTGTCACGGGATCACAGTGGATCCTAGGAACTGGCAATTTTCGGAACCAGTTCTTATCAGATTTATAAAATGGTTACCAACACTCAAACCGGGCGAAGCTGAACTACAAGACGCCCGCAGGGTCTAAAATTTAAAATTATTTATTACAAATTTTATGAAAACGCTACGAATTTATGCATTATGTCAAAAGTCGTTAAGCTTATTTATTAAAAGTAACCAAGAAGTTTCGAATCATATATTAAATATTTGATTACGATTGTAAAGATAAACCAAAACAATACAATATTATTAATAATTTACGAGTAAAGTTTCCGGCGCACAGAGTATGTGACAAATCAGAATGTTTATGTTATAAATGATAATTCTCAGTATTAATCTCTGGAAGTTAATTACGCTTTCGTAAAATAAAGTCTCCAGAGTAAATAATACCCAGCAGGTAGCAGTTCCCCCCCACTCCTCATTTATATGGCGAAACTCTAGTAACAGCCCGGGAGAGAAATTTATTTAAGAACCGCTTTTAATTTTATTACTCACCTCTGACATTGGCGGTTAATTAAATAACTAGCGACATGAGTTGGTTTTGTAACTTTCATTCAGTCATTTACAAGTTATGCCAATTTTTTTAAGTTGATTAATTTTGGATCTCGTTTACTCAATCAAGAGAGCTGCATAATATGTAATTATACAGTCAATTCCGCGGGCCAAACAATTTGTCCCAAATAAGCGGCTGTCCCAAATAAACAAAGGTAGGTACATAGAAAATAAAAATATTTTTTGAAGTGAAAATTTCCTTAGCACCGTTGTGATTTGAAACTTGATGAAACAAAAAATAGACACACTAAAAAGAGACAAACACTTATACCTCTATAGCAGCGGTTGTCAACTTTTTTAAGCCTACTTACCTCTTGACTTTTACTACAAATTTGTGATACTCGTACCCTCTACCTATCTTTTGTGCACGCTTACGAAAGTCATATTTCATTTGTAATTTTTTAATATTTTCACTATAACAGGAATTTAACAATCAAGTCACACTAATACCATTAATGAAATTTTATACAGAATGTAAAATGACTTCGGGCATTTTTAACCAATTATTCCACATGCATGTTATGATATTGCGTACCACCAATTTGTGCTTCGCGAACTCCAAGGGGTACGCGTACCACCGGATGAAAACCACTGCTCTATAGGATTTAGCCTGCGAGAGAATGAGATAGTATGATCGGTCTCCTCTACTTTCTGCAGGCTTCACTTCTACTGCGTGCGAAAGGCACACTCTGATTTTTTTCTTAATATGTTCGGATTAAAGATATTCAATATCTTTGGTTCGGATACATATACACCATACATATTAAGTTGATACAATCATCTCAGTTATATTTATGATTGTTTTATAAAAAAATATGTAGTACCTACGTACGTAGTACTAAATACCTTACTCATTTGTTACAGTGTATTAATCATATTTTTTTTGTAACATAATTTTAGAAACAACTATCATTATTTTAATTTCGTAATTTGCCAACAGCTTCAGAGCAGCAATGAGCTTAGATATTTTGCATGTGTTGTTTTCTGAACAGTGTTTTCTTATTATATCTCTATACCTTTATCTGGTGTTTGTTTGAAATTAACATTTACTCAAAAAACCTGGTGGATTTGGCGTGCCTATATAGTGACCGGACAACTCTGAATGAATTCAACTCTAAAAGTTATGAAAAAAAAATTAAAAATGGTTATTATATAGGTTACGTTAGATAAGGATGGGTTTTTTATAATTGTTTTTCAAAGCTTTTAATGCCTTTTCAAAGGGGTGTTGAGTTAATTCCCAGTTATCAAGGAACCATCTATTTTCCGATGGTGCAGCAGCGCTGGAGCTATCAATTTTGCTAGCACTTAGGAACATCTTCCATTGAAATACCAGCAAAACAAACACATCATTCTGACTTGAAAGTAGGTGAATCATGATAAAAGATAATTTAATGCTTTCTATTGCAAAATTGAGATTCTTTTTAGGTATCTAAGAACGTCGTACCAAAAATGGTGGCTAAACTGGTTAATCTTTATCAGCGATATCATTTTATGTACCTATCTAAAGAAGTAGTGTGCCTTTTCTCTAAATGAAATAAAATGATATGGAGTTTAACCCAAAATAATCATATTCTGTTTCCTTACCTTGCTTTCCAGAAAGAATTTAATACTCCCTAATATATCCAATATTGATAGTATTGTTTTCCGCTCCCTCCAACATGGGAGACAGGGGGACAGGGAGACAGTGGGAGTGCGAGCCCCCTGTTTTCATTTCTCCATCTGATTCCTTTATCAAGTATATTGAGAAGGATGGCGGTGATTCCGTAGGCCCGCTGCGGGAATGAGAATCTCACAGCAGGATTAGGAGGGGATAAAGGGTAACAGGGAACTGCCACCCTTGTACCCAAACAACCTCACCCCCTTCCCCACTCAAACTCTACATGGAACAATCTTTCATGAATAACACGCATTTTAAAAAATCATAATTACATGAGAAGTATTCAAAAATATGATATAAAAAAACTGCATTTATGGTAAAAATCTATTACCTACATATTTTTAATTTTTCACATGATACAGCGCAAGAGTTCTAAATGCTCAGGGTCAATGGATAAGTAAGAAAGGGTGAAGATCTGATGACTAAGGATTGCTAAGGTACTTCAAACAACGCAAAGTGTCGAACATCTCAAACACTAAAAATTCTTTCAATTGAACGAGCTTTGAATACTTACATTTAAAATATTTAATGGCTAAGTGATTTAGGCGTCGAGTTTCCACCCAAACGCATGCATTACTCTGCTACCTCTGTACGAATCCTCTATCTTTGTAAAATATTTTCCGTTTATAATGGTAGTAGGAGAAATTCAAATACTATCAGGTTATTCGGAACCTGGAAATGAAACCCACATATTCCTCTGCTACCTCTCTATCACTCCTCTATCTTTGTACAAAATTTTCCGCCTACGATGATGGTAGTAGGATGAATTCAAATACTGTCAGATTATTCGATACTTGGAAATGAAATCCACATATTCCTCTGCTATCTCTCTATCACTCCTCTATATTTGTACAATATTTACCGCTTACAATGAAGATAATAAGAGGAATTAAAAGGTTCGATGCCAAATCAGAATGAAACCAACTCAGAAACACCTCAGAAATTTTAAAATAGCCGGTAACCCTAACCTAACTTAACCTATTTAACCATTTTTGTATATTTTTTAAACATCACTCTTAATAACCTTTCTGAGTTGGGTTCATTCTGAGTTGGCTGGTCACCGAATTTAAATACTGTCAGGTTATTCGAAACCTGGAAATGAAACACACATAAATTACATTCAAAATTAAGGGTTCGTTTCGGGTTTCAAACTCGTGACCTGTGGGTCTAGAAACAAAAAGTACACCGCTCTGCCACAAAGGTCATAAAATATTTAAAAAGAAAACACGTTTTATTCGAAAAACTTACTTACGGAGATATATTAATTTCCAGAAGATTTGTAAATATTTCACATTCAACGCGAAATAGGGAGAAAAAAACTCATTTGAAACATGGCAAAAATGTTAAGATAAAAGCATTCTGTAACACATTTTTTTTATAATTTATTGTAATGAGAAGAGTAGAGCTCGGCAGGCTGTAGATGCTAGGTAATAATAATACGGTGTGCGTGTGTGTGTATGAAACATATAAAATTTAACGAAGGTCGTGGGAATAAAAAAGTCCAAGTAAAAGCACGTTCTCCATAGCTTACATCAGTCGGCTTTTAGTAATATGACTTCAATATTTTCACATTTCGGCAAAGAAAATTTTCTCAAAAGAATTATCGAACTTCTGATAAACAACGCGGTGCAAAATACAATATTTAGGTGGGTTTTACTCTTTAAAAAATAATGTGGATACTTTATGTGAGATAGGGTAAAATAAAACTGTTCTCTTTTTGTTACCACAATGAAATGGAGGTTTGCTTCATTGAGCAATATTATATTTAGAGTCTTTGCATCCTGAGTGGTTTGTGTTAACGAGAAGCTACTATACAGTGTATTTGTTTAATATTGACGCATTCCCAGCATTCAATTATAGCACATTTTAAGATTTATTTATTTATTTATATTTATATATAATTTGTACATATATTTATAACAAATTACAGGCAATATAGCCTAAGACGTTATAATTGTACCATTTATGCAGTGTATATGCAATGCCAAAAATCTTACAAATGTGCTATAGGACACAAAAAATAAATCTATTTTTTTATCCACTTCATTCAAAAAACACGTAGCTCTCCCCACAGGTGAGTTCATAAATAAATTAGTGCGGCTTGCTCTACCATATAGGAGGTTGTGATGACGTCCTCGAGAGTGAGACTCTGGTACAAAAAAATTTAATTGGGCCAGTATCTCATTATTAGATAAGTGACCGTTAATTAGTTGAAAAAAATATTTAAGCAAAGCAATACCTCTACGTGTCTCTAGGGAGTGGTAATTGGTCATGCCTAATATATAAATCGATGGGTAAAGCCAAGGGTAACGTCCATAGAGCCGCGAGAATAAAAACCTTAAAAATTTCTTATGGACTCTTTCAATGCGTAAAGTGTATGTTAATTCGTGTGGGGCCCAGATGATCGAATTTGACTCAAGTACACTGAGGACTAGTGTGTTATATAATAACGTCAGTGTTTTTGTGTTACGAAACGGATATGAGTTTCTAATTACGAAGCCGAGAAGCCTGTATGCTCTGCTTATTAAATCATCGATGTGTTGGTGAAAAGTTAGTTTGCTGTCGTAAATAATTCCTAGATCTTTGATTTGGTTAAGGTGTTGGAGAATAATTTCATCAATTGTATATTGAAATACATGCGGTTTCTTTGATCTTGTATACGAGACGATATTGCACTTGGGTGTACTGAAGTTCAAGCCATTTATTTTGGCCCAGTTTGAGACGCAGTCAATGTCACGTTGAAGGAGAATACAATCAAGAAGATTTTTTATTGATCGATATAGTTTCAAGTCATCTGCAAATAGTAAGTACAGCGAGTGTGTGATGACTGAACCAATATCGTTAATAAAAATCAAAAACAGAAGTGGTCCAAGGATAGACCCCTGAGGAACTCCAGAAAAAACTACGAATTCAAAAGAACTGGATCCCTTATAATAAACAAACTGTCTACGATTTCGAAAATATGAAGCAAAAAAACAGAGTAGTCTTTTGGAAAAACCAAATGAAGCTAGTTTATTCAGAAGAATGTCGATGTCAACCTTGTCGAATGCTTTTTCCAGGTCAAAATAAGCAACATCCACCTGGCCACCATTGTCGAGAGTTCGTGATAAGAAATCTGAGATGCATAAGAGGTTTGATGTTACTGACATCTGGGATCTAAAACCATGTTGATGGTCGTCAAGAATTGGAGTAATGTGATTGAGTATATATTTATGTAGAATTTTCTCGAATATTTTCATGATGGAACATAGAACGGCAACTGGTCGATAATTCCGGATATCGCGTTTGTCTCCCTTTTTGTAGATAGGGGTTATTTTAGTTAATCTCCAGATATCTGGGAGAATCCCGTTTTTTAGGCATACATTGAAGAGATGACATAATGGTGGTATTAAAAGGTCGGAACAACCCTTTAGTATAAATGTTGGAATATTGTCAGGACCGATGGAGTGAGGTTTCTTTAATTTTGAGAGTGCCTCCTTAACATCTTTTTCTGAAATACTGTCCAGGTCGAATGAGGGCCAAATCTGTACAGTGTGGAGTGTAGAGTCAATATTGAGAGTTGGTTGAACATTTTTGTACACAGATGAAAAAAAGGTAGCAAAGCTATTTGCGATTTTATCATCAGTAGTCAATTCCTCTCCGTCAAAAATCATAGACTTAAATGAGTTGTTGGATTTTTTTAGATCCTTAATATACTTCCAAAACTGTTTGGGATCGATAGACAATTTTTCTTCCATTGAAGTTAAATGATTTTTAAAAGCTTCACTGATTTCACGTTTTACGATGGAGCGATAGGCTGAAAAACTAGCATAGTCCAAGTTGTGACGAGTTTTTTTCCATTTCTTATGAAAAATATGTTTAATTTTAATATTTGAAATAATACTATTGGTGTACCACTTAGGATATACTCTGTGTGCCGTAGTGCGAGGTGCGGAAATGGGTATACACTTATCGAATATATTGTAAATTGAATTGTAAAAATTTGTACATAATGCATTTATATCTGTTGAACTTTGGCAGACCGGTTGCCATGAGCATTCAGAAAGCAAGATCGGGAAGTCCGCAGTCCAATCCTATGTACAATTGATTTATAAGCCCTTAAAATTTATTACTTGATATTAAATTTGAGAGAGAATTCAGTTATAAGTTTAGTGTGTTATTTTTAACTGATTGTTATGTACATCAGTTTCGTTTGTTTAACGACTTCCACAATCTTCGAAAGTAACTGTACCTACTGATGTGGAGACGAGGCATATATGTTCTTGCAAGTAAACTATCTTTTATAAAATAGTTTTTAAGAGATGGTGATAAATAATTTGAATACGTTAAGTCTTAAGCGATAGAAAGGAAAACTCAATAAAAAGCGGCGGGCTAACTTATTTTCCAATAAAAAATCTATCACACGGAGGACTTAAGAGCAAAACATCCCCGCAATCTGATACGCGTGACAAGGGTGAATCAAGGTGTTGGTGGGCTTAAATAAAATTGACATTTACTAAAATAGGTTCAGGGCGGCATTCTCCGGGCTCGCTGGCCCCGTCTGTGGGCCATCCATAGTACGCAGATTCTGTAACATTTTTCCGATCCTCGACATCGTTATCGGATTCCTGGAATCTTTTGAATATTCTGAAGATTTTCTGGATTGCATTAGAAAGTATTGACATTCTTTGAAATGGAAAGCTCTCTTTAACTTACAGGAAAGTGAAAAAGCTTTTCCTAGTAAATACGAAGAGTAGAGTTTCTGTTGTACATCGTATTTCACGTTCAAAACGGGAAATTTCAAGGGTGATTTAATGAAGAGCTTAGAAAAATATTGCAAGAAAGTTTTGTGATTTTTTTGTTGCATTATACAGAGTCTAGCACTTTTCTTGATTGTAACCTGCGTCAAATAAATAAGTAATAATCTGCCTCTTCAAACATCTGGTAGGAAAGGGTATGTTTTGACGAACTTTTCTTCTATCGAACACAATAAAAAATTCTTTAAAAATGTCTTTCTTTTCGAGATTTTTTTGTCGTAATCTGAAAAGATTTATTAAAAATAATCCCCTGAATAATCGCGGTATCACCATGAAACAGAGTATGTGTCAATTATCAACACATTTAGTTACATTTCGTTAAACCGGGTTGCGACATTGTTCAGACAAAGGCGTTCTTGGGAGGTGTTACACCTCTCGATCATTAATAAGTTACTCTCGATTAAGAACTTCACAATTAATTCTTAAAAATGAAGTTCATTTCATTGACGGCCGGCGTAGTGCAGCGGTAAGGCGCTTAACTCGCACACCGAAGGATCGAATCCCGGCGAGGCAAATAAATTTTATTGATTAATTTGTGTTATTTCACAATTTATTCATTTAAAATAATATATAGTATATTTGCGGCACGTTCCAGAGTGGAAGATACTCTCAGTATCGCTCTGGTGTAAGACCACCATTCAGAATTGAAACGTTGCTTAAAATGGCATTAGCCGTGTTTGGTGACCAGATCTGAATAGCCAGATACTTCCCCACCTTCCTCTTCCTTATCTCCTTCCCCTCAGCCTCACAACATACCCCAATTGGGGATACCATAGTCTCACTAGCTTCAGACGGGAGCAGTTGGGACTCTTGTGCGGTATTCATATAAAAAAAAAAATGACCGCTACATCCTTTATACGTTCCTTTCCTCCACGATAAAGCGCCTTGTCCCCACGGCTTGGGCGCCGCGACGCCGACGGCTTGGCATAATGCACGTCCCGTATTAGCATATTTCCCGGTAAACTTTTGACGTTTACTTTATTATATCTTCTAGCCTTCGCTATCATCGGTAAATGTGTTATAAGATTTCGCGGGCGTTTGCTTAATGTGTTTTCCGACGGCGGTGCGTGTGCGCCCTGTAACGCCGGGAACTATTGACGCAAATGTGGATTATGTAAAAATATTCACTGAACAATCTAATGGAAATTCTTCACGATCATATAATGTGTAAAAATAGATGCGCTCTTATTCCGGAATAACTGAAGCGTTACGAAAATGATTTTGTGTATATGATTTTAGAAGTTTGGATATTTCAGTAATGAGTGGGTAGAACCGAGTAGTATGTATAAAGTTGTATAAGGTTTTTTTTAAAATTAATACACGTTTTCGTCCGATTTTGGAAGAGATAAAAACTATGGAAAAGGTGGCATTAAGTGGAACAGACAAATGGATGGATAGCTGGAATTGCATTGACATACCAGTCAATCAAAGCATTGCCCGTCTCAAGATCAAGGGCTCGCCGTTCTTAAGTTTTTAAAGAGAAATTCAGTTTTATAGTTCCGATTGACTATAAGTTTTATTGAAATTAAAATTAGCGGAGATATATAAACAATTGGTCAGATCTCTAAATATGAGTACAGAATAGGTATATTATGTTGAAAACTATTAAGTTCTATGAAAATGTAAGTACTTTATTTGTTGAAGTGCAATACCACAGTATAATACACTTCAGCAATTTTAAATATGATGTCGACAGTGAAAGACAATAATTATATTCATTATTTCAGTGGGAAGTGGGAACTATGAATGTGGTAGACTTGGCAAGGCGCGTTGGCAGGCCTGAGGCAAGAGGGTTGGGGGTGGGGGAGTGCAGACCCCATCTATTGCCAGGGATTATTATCCCGAAAAAACTTTTCATATAAAACCGCTAACGGCCATGTTTAAGTCACCATAAAGCCGCCTGTAATGGTCGCCATTCGGCGCTAGAGTAAACTGTGCGACAGACGAGATGCCAACTCGATATGTATTATACTGTCGTCCGCAACATGCAAGACAAGGAAACTGCTCTACTTTTATTGCGCAACTTTTTGTATGCTTTCTGTATCTAAAATATTTATTTATTTATTCTTTTATTGGACCATGGGGCTTTAAAATTGGGTACATTAAATGCTTACAATTTTTCACCCAAAGGCTAGTAAAGAACAATGTTTGCATAAAATAATGACTTACATTACAACGGGATACAATAGGATAAAGTTTATAATAATAGCAAACTGAAAATATTAGAAATAATATTTTTACATAAAATTATTGTTTAGGTATGTTTTAAACATAGAATTTGTTATATTAAAAAGGGCGATATCATATTTGTATATATGTTTGCTACATAGTTTTTTTGTGAACGGTGACATTAAAATATGTCATGTAAGTACTTTTAAATTGACTAGACTCAGAAGTTCGCAACAGAACTAAAATTAAATCGTATCTGAACGATGGATAATTAGGTGAATTATTTTAAACTCTCCTCATATTTGATGACAAATGCCGTTTTTACTTATTAACAATTTGTCCGATTCTTGAACCATTGCAGCAATGCAATCCGTCTCAAGCATAACGGCCACCAGGTTATACTTATCAGCTTATTATAATTTGTACATGAGCTGAAACGCTTCTAGAAACGGTCTTTAGGGAAGAATATCTAATATTAAAAATTGCACTAATAACTCAATCACTATTTCAGTGGAATTTGATATTTTATTTTTATAAATTGCATCTATTACAATGTGAAGAAAATTGACAAGAGAGAGTCGTGTTTCCAATAGTTGAAGTGGTGGGAGTATTATGTATATTACTTACACATGCAAAACCATTCTAAACATCTGAAATTTCGTTTATTCGAGTAGAACGGACCACACGGCCATTTGCGGTGTGCAGAACGGAGACGTTGGGAACTATTTATAAATGTGGAATGGCTATAAAATGGTTCGTATCGGGGTTCCGCAAGGCTCGGGTTTGGGTCCTGCACCCCCCACAAATAACGCGATATTGCCGATCTTTTTATTCCGGGTATATGAGGCGTGGAATCGAACAGTGCCGACACTCTGCTCCTCGTCACGTTCCAGACGTTTGTTTCCCTGAACTGTTTTATATGAAAGCATAAAATGGATAACGGTTGTTTCACGGAAATGTACAGCACAATGAGGTTTGCTAAATATATTTTCATCGTCTCAACAAAGAACACAGTTTTAAAGAAATTATTTATATTACACAAGCTTCACAATTCCTTCACATCACAGCACAGAACATTAAACTAACATTGCAAACAGTGATAATTAAAAAATTAGACTCACTCCTGATATTAAATCGATATTTTTTTTATTTAGATAATAGGGTATTTATTTACACAAATACAAATAATAAACGTTTATAATAAGTTATTTATTGTGCATCAATCTTTAACTGATACAGTTAAGGATTGCTAAAAAGCTCTAATAAGACGAATATATAATATCGTGAATGTTCAATGCATTTTTGCCCTTTAAAGAAGCAATAGTAATCAATTTAAATATATTGACAGAGCAAGTTTCATTCCCTACACGATGCAATCTCTATAAACAAGAATTGTCCATAAAATTTACGCAATAAGCAACCAGATAAGTCATATAAAAAATGATATTACCTACTTACATTAAATCTGGATAATGCTTTTAGACATTTCTTACTTTTTTTAGTTACTCTAATAAGTGGGTTTTTTCTATGGTCATGGATTCCATTTCTAAAATATTTTGTTCTCATTTAAATAAATACTTTGGTCCCGATTAGTAACTCGAACAGATTAACAGCGGATATGTTGGTATTTGAAAGTTTTTTTAAAGAAAGCCAACAACTTAATTAACATTCCCGGGTTAGGAATAATCAGACAATATTTAAAAATCTCCTACTACCACTACAGTAAATAAAAAATGTTGCTTGTGTTGTGATGGACGACTTAGCCAGCCTAGGAACTGAACACACGATGAATATAGCGATGCCAACTCGGCCCCTGACCAATTTATTACTTACTAATAACAGTAATAATTAACAATAGTAATGTAAACTTTTCACGTTATTCTTTAAATGTACGAAATTAATTAATGACTTCCACTTTATTATAATAAAATGAGAAGATAAAAGAAAATTATAACCTACGTTAGTTGAGTAGGAACTGTAAAGGAAGCTTTAAAAGCTAAGGTAACCGTTAAACCGAATGGGATTCTTTTACGTTGTAATAATATGATAACGAGTGCACCCCTGTGAGCCGGCTCGCAGTACAGTATGCAGTTAGCCACGTTAATTTCACGTTAATTGTGCCGGGCATACATTGCGCTAATGGCTCGGGCAGGTACGCGAGCCAAGGCTGGTGCCGCCGCCAGGGGTGTAGCGCACTCACCTTGGAGGTACACCCTACTCTGTGCGCACTGCCTACCAGAGGGATGTCACTTTATATTAAAGAAATGTAGAAAAAGATTTGTCACTGTCTTCGGAGGGACGCGCAGATTTGATGAGCATTTGAAACTACAGGTCTTAAATTAACATTTAATTTGCTTTCGCAATATGCATTAAGTACGTTACTTTATTCTTATAATCCTTAAGTACAAACCGGAATATGTGTGATAACCTGAAAACGGTGAGCTCTGGCGTCATTTAATAATAAATAATACAAATAATAATTAGTAGAGCGCCGTTTTTGTGAAAAATCACCTCAAGGGCACTGAACAATTTATTAAGAATTTTAGAGGTTCTATCTAATTTTACTATTTACAAATAGATAAAGAAACATACTTACCTGGCCGGTCACTTCAGATAAACACACTTTAATTAGAAAGCTTATGCTTTGAGAAGGTATGGCTTTGGACGCGGAGGACATTATATTATTTAAAACATTGAACTTTGCATGATTTTACATTTGCTACCCCCATCACTATTAGAATTACATTTATTAAAAGATTATCGATAAAAATAGAGAAGATATTTATTTTAAAAGACTGGAGATTTATGACTCTTTAGGGCTGGAAAATGTTCATGAATTGACCTTTATAGATGCTTATAAATAAGTTTTTTTTTACCAATAGTTATTTTTTACAATGTCACGGACATTGAAGGTGAAGGTGAAAGGTTTTTGAGTTTATGAATAAGACTGTCTGAAAATTTGTATAAAACATTCTATTTCAAATGTCAGATTCATTGTAAATATATAGAACTTTAAAATAACACTTTGACTATTATTAAAATCTTAAGACGTCGTTTTGCTTATTCTATAATATGATATTTATTTGATTCTATCAAAAAAAGAAGTTGGTATGTTGAAAATAAGTTATTCTTTGATTTACAAAAGTAAATGCTCACTCTTTACTCTTTTACTTTTAATTAAGTTCGAAGAGAGAAATATCTACAAAGAAAAGAATAATCATAAACACAGGTTTTATTCACATAAACATGTTTTTTTAAAATATTTTTTATCCTTTCTGGGCAGCATAAGTGCCAGCATATAAAGCTTTGTGACGACTACATATACGCGTTACTCGTAAAGCTCTTTTTCCGCACCTCGAAGCTGCTAAGAATGTCAGAATTAGCTTTTTACGTTTTCCACATCTGCTTTATGTGTTTTTCCGAATGTCTCCCTGTCCTCCCACCAGCGATTGCATAATCTAGGTGCGATTTTAATTGCGCGAGAGGGACTACTGTATTACTGCGGCCTGTGCGAGCTTTTACTAATTAACCTAATTAGATGATCCGATATGTGCAAGGTAAAAAGAGAAGACAGACATTGTAACCGTTCTTATATTTTATATGATTAAGCTGTTAGTAATTTATTTAACCCCTCAGGTTAATTTGTTTGCTTTTCGGAACAACTCATAAAGGTCTCATAGAAATCGTTGTCTCCCTTACTATCATAGTTAGAAATATGATCTAAATGGTGTTAGAAAGAGCAAATACAACGATTTGTATTGTATTATAAAATTGAAACACAAAATAATTAAAATGTACACCTTTATGAAACCAAAGTTTCCGACTGCATTTTGAAAAAAATTATGAAATGTTAGGAATTTTTTATTTATTATTTTCATATGAACGACAAAAAAGTGAATTAACGATTATAATACATTGCCTAATTAAATGTGTGTGTGTTTTTATTTTTTGTCGATATTATTTATTTTAGTTAGAAAAACCGTACAGTGAGTCATTTTTAAAACGTTTCTATGTTTGCATTCAATTATATTTTTTACGGTTCCATGCCAACTGAGAATGAAACCAACTCAGAACCACCTCAGAAAGGTCATTAAAAGCTATGAAAAAACAATTTTAAAATAGCCGATAACCCTAACCTAACTTAACCTATTTAAGCAATTTTTTTATATTTTTTATCATCACTCTTAATGACCTTTCAGAGGTGGTTCTGAGTTGGTTTCATTCTGAGTTGGCCGGTCACCATTTTTTACGACTTTTTTCAACTTTTTTTCGAATTATAAAATTTGAAAGCGTAATTTCATAAACACTTTTTAGTTGTCGGTTGCGTTCAGAAATATGTATTTGGATTTTATTGCAAAGCGGAAATATTTTGGCTTTCCGCCAAAATAGGTCCGAGGCCTGAGGGATTAAATACAGCCAACGTTTTTTAACTATGAAACTTTTTTTTCAAGTTTATAGCACCGTTCATAAAACTGGTAAAGAAGATATTGTAAAAGCGGCGCAATTCAAAGATCAAGATAGTGAGGGTATTTACAAAAAGAAACGCTTTTGAAATTTTTAGGGTGTTTTTGAATATTAAAATGAAATCAAACTTTCTACTATTATGATAAAAAAAAATCATATACATATACCTATACCTTTGCTAACCAGTAAAAAATGAGATTAAAGTAAAAGTGGATAAAATTTCACGTAAAGCAGAAGAAATAACGCAGTTTACCTAAATAACCCTGGGCTTGCTTCTCTTTTACGTAATATATAATTTTAGGAAAAAAAATATTTTGTGAAAATCCAATGTTTTTCTTTTCGAATTCGGAAGATAACCCAATTATTTTGAGGCAAAATGGCAAAAAATATTTATCGAAGAACCGGTATTAGCCCTTTTAGAAACAAACCACAGAACAATGACTTTAATTTAGATAACAAAATGTGCAAGATAAAGTCAAAAGAGAAAATGTACTCAAAATTTTATAATTTTTTTTTAGGCAGATGTTACTAAAAATATTCCTAGATCATTTTAAAGATTTCCATTATAAATGTGACTTTGTGTGGTTTTAGATCATTTTAAAGATTTCCATTATAAATGTGACTTTGTGTGGTTCCATATTATTGGATCTTCCATATTATAAAACGTGTTTATACTTCCTGAAGAATGCTCTCAGCCACCAAGTGCATTTGTCTACTAGTCGCTTAGTGCCACGCGAGCTGTTTCATAATGTATCGGAAACAACTTTCGATGAATAGATTTCGCCGAGCTGCAAACACCAGAATGCAATTTGTCCAAAAGCTCCATGGACGATATAATATATTTATGCAGGGAAGCGAACCAATTGCGCAATCCATTCCGGTATCGACTCGGTTCCGCCGAACAAATCGGCTAAATAAAATATTTGAAAACTTATAGAATAACCCCGCGTTGTTTATGTATGGAGCGATGAGCATGGACATGGATTGTCCAATGTCCAATGTCCAGTGTCCAGTGTTGGGAGTGCAGCCGAGCGTCCAGCAGAACGACTGCCATAAATCTGTCCAGCAACAATTACTGCAGCCTGCAGTTCTGCTGGGATCTGCTCCGCTGCGGGCCCACCTCCACCCTACCTTTATTGCCTGAGCAATTCAACTCTTATCATTTTCATACCCTGGACCTTTCGTTCGTAGTCAAAATAGTAACATGGACACGGCCATAAGTCACCAAATCAAATGTTTAAAACTGTTATTTGCAAAAATGTACAAACTGAATAAGCAAAACTTTTCTCTTCATTTCAATTTACGATTCTTTCGTTAGCATTCAAAATGGCTTTTTTTTTTTTTTATATATATACCGCACAAGAGTCCCAACTGCTCCCGTCTGAAGCCAGTGAGACTATCATCCCCAATTGGGGTATGTTGTGAGGCTGAGGGTAGTGGGGAGGGGAAGGAGATAGGGAAGAGGAAGGTGGGGAAGTACCTGGCTATTCAGATCTGGTCACCAAACACGGCTAATGCCATTTCAAGCAACGTTTCAATTCTGAATGGTGGTCTTACACCAGGGCGATACGGAGAGTATCTTCCACTCTGGAACGTGCCGCAAATATCCTATATATTTTTTTAAATGAATAAATTGTGAAATAACACAAATTAATCAAATAAAATTTATTTGCCACGCCGGGATTCGATCCCGCGACCTTCGGTGTGCGAATCAAGCGTCTTATCCGCTGCGCTACGCCGGCCGTCGCTAAACGAATAAAGCCTAAAAATTTTGTGATTTATAAATTTTTACTCATAATCAAGTTGGTCTAAACGCAGCGAGTTGGATGTATGGAGTATCAAAAGCCACTCATAAAACGAAGATTAGACGGCGGAAACCAAAACGGGAAAGAGGAGCGGTAACTAATCGGATCTGCAAAATTTGTCAATATTGTTCCATTGAAGATATTGTGATACAGTGTCTAATGCGCAAAGCCTAGGCTCATGAGAAACCGGGTTACTTATTTGTTCGTATATGATAATGTTATATCAATAAACGCCCGGGTTGCCGGCAATAAAAAAATGAAGGACTGCGTTAAAAATCTTTACCCTGGCTGAAAGAACTGAAATTCGTCTAAAAACATATTTTTTTACCATCTAAATACTAAATTTATTCAAAATTTAAGATTATATATTATTTCGGCATTTTTTAAGTTAAATTTTATTATTTAATTAATAAGAGATAACTTTGTATAAACCACTTTTTTAATAAACAATATCGATATGTTTCAATAACAATGAAGAAGATAACATTGAAAAATGTCGATATTGTTTATTAAAAAAGTGGTTTATACAAAGTTATCTCTTATTAATTAAATAATAAATAATGCCACAAACTTATTTCGCAAAGATTGAAGAAGTAAATTTTTTTTTTCACACGAATAAAAGGTGGTCATAATGGATTAATTACTTTTATACTACGTACATTTACAGAGTTAGGTAATCCAATGACCGCAACCTTCGTCTTCCATTTCTTATGTTATCTTTTCTTCCGTTTCTTATGCCTAAGGATTCTTCCCTATAATTATTGCTACATGCAAATTGACTTTGAAAATATTATTAAATTACTGCTTAAGATAACAATAAAATCGTTTTAATTAAGCCTTCGAAAACCTTTTATTGCATGTGTCATTAATTGACGAAATCAAATAAAATTATGGTCTCACAACAGGTTACTAGTAACATTTAACAGCTCTATGACTATTATTACTAGCATCATGGTGTATTTTCAGAATTCTTGTGGCAAACGGCTTTCTAGAAAACATGACATTTATTATCGTTCGTCACAAATTGCACGGTTAATATTGTTATTTACGACAATATAAGAATCTTCTTGACTATGTATTCAAACAGCCATAATTTTAATTTATTGTGCAATTCTCGCATGCTAATAAAATACAGAAAAAATCAAAAGTACGTCTTTGCGGTTTCAAGAAGAAGTGGTAATTTCTTTCAGCGTCTTATGATTTAGTGTTCATGTAATCCCGAAACCACCGAGGAACTAATCGCAGGTATTTTAATGTCTATTGTGCCGCGGCCGGATTGCCGAAGGCTCTCTGCTTGTCGGCCATTGGTAAAGTGCAGTTTTTCCCTTTAAGTGTGGTCTGTATTGATTTATGTGAGTGCGTTCTGCATGCCTCCTTCCTTTCTGGAGTCCTGGCAATCTGGTATCAGGTACGTGGTCCACTTGTTCGTTCCTCGTAGTGTTGGCTCAACCGAGAGTGGAGCAATGTCAATATGTGAACCGTATTGAATTATGAGCATAGTTCGTACGTGATAAGATGCTCTACAATCTAAAAAGAAACTGCGACTCCTTAACAGACAAAATATTATCTACGTAAACTTTTGATATTTTGATTCCTGCGTGTCTTTTACAGAGTGGCAAAATATTGTTTCGATAGGAACATCAAAAACGTAAAGCGTATTGCATTTTCACTATTCTTTAATATATCATATACATTATGTAAATAAATTATCATCATATCTTTATTGCAAATATCTTACAGCGGGGTTTAAAAACATAAATTATTAAACAAAGGAAGTTAAAATAATCGAATGGAATAATAAATGAATGTAAGATAATGCAGTATAACGAGTTCACGTAAGCGAACTTTCGCTAATTGCAAATCCTGATAAGTGGCCAGAGGAGATTATCTCCTCTCTCTATTCTTTTGTGACACGCTCATTTATCCAACTTACTACATATTATCATGCTCCAACATTTTTTCACTGGCTATATCGAAAATACTTAACTTTGAGAACCATACATGCAGCTCACACAAGTTTTAAACACTACAGTTTTTATGACTATCCAAGATGAATGTTTACCCATATAAAATGTACATAACAAATGAAACCATTCAGGATATAAGTTTTCTTCTTAACCCTCGAAAGATATAATCGACGTCTTTGCGACTTAAGCGAGAAACAAGAATTGTTGTTTTATTTTATTTTGCAACGTAGCGCGCTGTCTATCTCAGTTAGCTCAGTTGCCGAGCAGAGATTGCGCGGGGCGGCTCTGTAACCACGGTAAGTAAAATAATTATGGAGAAATATACACTACCATACGTTCGAAAGACGTATGATTATCTTTTGTGTAAATTTAGGACTTGTTCTTAAAAATGTGATTTTATTTTCAAGTACTTGTTAGCATTTAAACTTTCAAATCATATTTAAAAAAAATTGATTTAGACCGAAAACGAAACAATATTTTTCATTTTAAAAACACTTCATATTTTGTTGTTGATTTGTAAGACAAATGTTTACAGCATTGATTTTTTCATTTTATTTACAATTTAAGCACTCATATAGCAACATTCAATGTTGATTTCGCAGTAGGTAATATATCAATAAAATAAATAACCGTTCGTCAAGCATTATTTTTGTACGTGCTTCTTCAGTCATTACAAAACAAAAGTTCTCGGTAACCATATAAGGTTAAGTAATACTTTGACCTTTGCCTACTAGAATGTTATTTCTCATAGTCTTCTAGAAAAGTTTCTATACAAGGTATAGTTAATGACCGACGTTAGGACCGTATTTTTCAGTCCTTATTCTGATGTTTTTTTTTAAATTGTAATACTATATTATTTTATTTTTTTATTTATTTTTTACGAGTATGTTCAAAGTAGCCGAGCTGTTGAACATGATTTAATATCTGATCAAAATAGAGCAGCGTGGTGGAGTGACTTGTGCCAAATTGATTGTTGGCAACATCATTGTTAATTCAAACATATACAAGAAAATCTACTTGTTTATAATTACTCTGATAACTGGGTCAGATTACAGTAACGAAATGCATTAAATGAGATTGATAGAAAGGAACCAGTTGCTAAGACAACTCGTCAACACGTTGTGAGAATAATTTAGAAAGAAAAAATGGTATCGGCCATATTACACATATCATTTCCTGTTCCCAACATTGTGTGCCACATAAGAAATATTTATAATTTATATAAAATCATATATTTTAGCTGCAATACACATGTTTAAAACTGTAGTACTGATTTATTCTTATTTGATCAGATCTAAGTTTATCGTTCCATGTGGCATCAATATAATTTTAAACTATATATATTTTTTTGCATTGGTTCCACCCAGGAAGCCCTGTTAAAAATATTTTTTTCTCAGGGCCTACTTCATCTTTGGGTATGCTGTGTGGGGGGTTTTAGAAAAGGAAGGAGAGGAAGTTCTGGGAAAGAAAAAGAAATGAGGGGTGGGTATGAATCGGGGGGTCAGTATGTCTGTAAGTAACGGTCGTATGAATCCACCTCTCCCACTGCCGTGCAAGGCGATGTTACGAGAGTCTTGCTGGAGAGATTAAAAGGTCTCCCTTGACCGGTCTCTTACGATCCGGCCTGCCGTCCAGTTGGTGGGCAGACGCATCCGCCGCCAAGACCCGGACAAATCTCACCCATGAACCCAGGCACCCATATTAAGTCACCAAAAACATAGCGAACCACTTGGGGTGACCTGTGGCACAGGTATTGGTATCCAATAAATGCTGGAATTATTTATGGAATTAGTTATCCAATAAACGATTAGTCACACCGACTCTGGATATGTGGAATATCTGTGTGCAAAAGATTTGTCTCAGCAATTTTTTTAACGGATAGCTCTGGCATCGTGAAAATGTCCCAGCCTCTACATTATGTAATTTCTAAGCCAACGTCACTACATTCAGCTCAAAAAGCTATTTCGAT
This sequence comes from Limnephilus lunatus, assembly GCA_917563855.2. Lineage (NCBI taxonomy): Eukaryota > Metazoa > Arthropoda > Insecta > Trichoptera > Limnephilidae > Limnephilus > Limnephilus lunatus. Next base: position 88,366,359 of record OU830595.1, on the reverse strand, counting down.
CGTGAGCTACGGCGCTTAGAAATATCGTTTATTTAAAATAAGACAAGTCTCCCTACTGCATGTAACAAAATGCCCATATCGGTAAAATGATAAAACTATAGCAGATAATATAACAAAAAAAGGAAAAGAATTGTAGCAAGTAGTTAACGCGCATAATGGTCTCTCTCCGCGCTGCGAAGGAGTGTGAGCGTTGACTTTACGTTTTCCAGTAATAGAGCCTCCGCGTGACGTCACTGGCCGCATTAGTCAGGCCGCGTGAGTTATGCGTCTGGCTGAAGAAAGGGGACACTTCGGGGACCTGCTCTGCATTCCCAGCCTTCGTTAACATTGCCATTGCTTTCCTTCAACCATACATATGGTTATACTATACAAATAGTCGGACATTCACTACTTCTAAACAGATGATACTTCATTTACACTTTATTTCTAACGCTAAAGTACCACAGAAAAATATCTTTTAATATTCCTTGTTTTTTAGAATCTCGCAAAGATGTTGCTACACAATTTCTTTAGTATATTATTATATTTAAAAAAATTGATTTGGTTTTCCGACCACTAAACTAGGTAATGCCAGTATTGTTCCGGTAGGTGACAAAAGTGACATAATATGCAATGAGTGTTGTATAATACAGTAAAAACCTTTTAATTTAGTTATCAAAAAAAACTTTCTTCTACCTTAGCTCCACGTAGGAGGCCCTCAGCAAAATAATTCCCCCCCAGGGCTTACGTCATATTTGGGGATGGGCCAGTTCGGAGGGTCTTTTTAGGGAAAGGAATGAAGTTCTAGGAAGGGAAAGAGGGGTTGGTAGGCATCTTGGGATTAACGTGTCCAGCAGTGATGGACGTATGAATCCATCCCTCCCACTCAGGTACAAGGCGATGGGTCAAGAGAGTCCGAATGGAGAGGTAAAAAGGTTTCTCTCATCCGGTCTATCGGGATCCGGCCAGTCAAACGCAAGACCTAAACAAACATCTCCCCCATTGAACCCGAGAACCCCTGCTAAATCACCAAATGTAGCGAACCACTTGGGGTGAAATATGTCAGGGGTGTTGTTATCCAATAAATGTTCCCGGGATGGCACTACCCATACCGACTTTCAAATTGCAGAATAAATAACAGAATATTAAAGAACTTTTAAATACATAAAAAATAATATAAATGTTTATTTTCAAAACTCATAATTTTATCTCTTTTCGTTAAATATATTTAGTTAGATTGAATAGGAATCCAAATAATTTAATGGCTTCATAATATATTTATTATTAACAGGGCGGTATATTAAAATACCAAGTATGTATTAAAGAATTCCTGCAAGTCATAAAAAAGTGGTATATTTATTATTTTGATACAAGAAATACCAATTTTAAGTGCTAAAATAAGAAAAGTAAGATTTTATGTAAGTGCTCTACATTTATTCAATGGTGAAATACTGGTATAGTATTTGAAATATATGTTTTTACAGTGCCACATTTGTTACTATTATTATTTCAACCACTTTGAACACAATCTAAAATAAACGATTAATTAACAACCAGAAATAGTATCATAATTATTTAATGCCAAGGTTTTTTTTTTAAAGTACGGAGAATAAAGTTACATTTTCTAGGTCCATTTATAAAATGAAGCATTTTAAAAGTACGGCTCAACAAAATATCTGCAGCGTTAACCAATTAGCATGGACAGAAAAGAGTCTTGTACACAATGTGAATGTGAACGTGTATGCAAATTAAATTTACACCTAGCGCCTGCCTTGTGTTCAAAATGGAAACAGACCTTACAGAAATGTTATGCACGTTGCCTTGAAACTCACTAAATAACGTAACAATGGAGTACTTACCATGTCGCCAAGATAACTTAAAAATAGTTGTCCTGGCAGCACGTAAGTGCATTTTCAGAGATATATTTTTTTTGTATTTTAAATTCATAATCTCAGTAATCATTTCAATTTGGGAGACGGGCATGGGTGCAGTCCGCCCCGGGAAACATTTATTGGATATCCAACACCCCTGCCATATATCACCCCAAGTGGTTCCCTACATTTGGTGACTTAGCAGGGGTTACGTTTGGTGACTAAGCAGAGGTGCATGGGATGAGGTTTTCTGTTGATTTTGATTGGTTGAGGGAGACCTAACCTAGACCTCTCCAGCAAGACTCTCGGAACATCGCTTTGCACCACAGTGAGAGGGACGGATTCATAAGTCCGTCACTCCTGGAAACATTGAACCCCGGATTCCTACCCACTTTCTAGAACTTTCTCTCCTTCCTTTCCATCAAAAAACTTTACAAACAGCATTCCCAAAGGTGACATATGCCCTGAGGGATGCCCCGGGGTCTCCTGTGTTGAACGTTGACGTAAAAAAAGTAATAAAATTTTCACTTTACGGTAAAGAAATTGTTTTGTTTTATTTAATTTGAAACATTTACAAGTTATCAACATGGAATATCATATTATCGAAAAAGCAGTGGCTAAACCAACAGCCAAATTCATCTCACTAAAAGCAAAATATTTGAAGCTCGTATTTTTCAAAATTTTCACTACCAAATCAAATTTTTTGCAGATTGCGTTTTACACATCTTTTATTTCCATCGTGTACTACGTAAATTTAGATGATATACTTATTTGATATATTATTAAAAATACGTTTTAGAAAAAAAACTAAAAAAGTTTAGTTTTTAATTATTGCAGATAATATGAGAGACTCTAACGAAAATTTGAAACAATCAAAAAACATTCAGTCATTTTTCCTGTTCAAATTTACTTGAGGTTTTAATAACAGGAAACAATAAAAAAACGTATACATTTTTCCTGTTCAAATTTACTTGAGGTTTTAATAACTAAAAGAAGTGTATTGAAACATGGGCGAAATTGTATGTATTTAAGTTATGTCTAATATGCGAAGTCCACCCTTGAATTACATAAAAAAAGTCTCGTAATTTAAAACAGATAACAAGTTATTATACTTCAAGTCAATAATGGTTGTAGAATATTTTCGTGCCAAAGGATTTAGGAAGAACATTATTTTTAGTTGGCCGATGTCGGAGCATTGTAGCCTCCCAATCGCATCCCCTCCCCTCCCCTCCCTTACTCTCCCCTCACCCACCAACTCCCGGCACGTACTCGTATTATACGGATCATTAAATTTATGGTTTCACAGGCACATGCTATCATTCCAGTCTGATGCTTTGGTAATTCTTTAAATTTACGAAGCTCCGGTACATTTTGGACAGAATATAAGGCGCCCAATAGTGTATTTCTTGTGCCACTTGATATTTTAATATGCGTCGGATTCCGCAAAGATGCGTAAAGCAGAGAAGAAATATTAATACAGTAAAAAATCAACCCCGTCTGTTTTCAAATGTCTTTTAAAATTAAAAAAAAAATAGTTTGACTGAGGATTGAATCTTCATACCCAGTGATCGGAATCAACCATGCCACAACCGGACAAAATTCCGAGTTGATAAAACCGTAACTTATTTCGTATGTTAAGTGTTGTAATGTCACCGAATTTCACATAATCACGTATGTGAGCGTAATTGCCGCCAAAAATTTATAAAATACATTGTCATCGACAGCGAGCCTACCTGCCGAGTTCCAGCTCGATTGAATGTCGGAAAGTAATTTCCAGTTCCAAAATTCCACTTCATTCATATATTCGTCCAATCAAGAAAACAAAAGTGAAATTCAAATAGATGTAAAATGAAAACAAATAACTTTGTAAAACACCGCTATTTAACCAAAATTATCAACATGTTTCGAAACCAAAGGTTTCTTCGACAGGATAAGCAACACATTGATAATTTTGATTAAATTTAGTGGTCTTTTACAAAGTTATTTATATTCATTGAATTAAAAATTATGCCATAAAGGGAATTTGCAAAGATTGAAGAAGTTCAAATAGATATATTTAATAAAAAAACAACAATAAAAACATAATAAAACGTCGCGTTTTTTGTTTTTTTTTTTATAGTTTTGAAACATTTTGTAAATCTGACAATGGTTGAAAAGCTCTACTACCATGATTATATTTGGGAAAATTTTGCTAGTGCAATGGTGAAGGACTTAGTTAGCAGAGAAATTGAAACCATATTGTCTTGATAGGAAGGAACCGGACGCATATACTTTTCCGCTCCATGGTTACAAACTATGAATTCGAGATACAAATTTTGCCGAATACTCAGAAGAATTCAAAAAAAAAAAATTGTCTCGCGCAAGTGTGTTTGAATTTGAAATATCTAAAAAAATAAGAAAGTAGCTGCAATCAGAAGAAGAGACCAGCGCATTACAGATAGACATTAAAAATAAATTAACTAAATTTTCCAACAAAATTATCAGGTTTTACGATTATTAAATTAAAGAAAATGAAGAACCTGCATACAAGCTGCCTTGTGGTAGCTTCGCGTGACTACTTTTTTGTTATTATTAAAATTCTTTTAATATCAACATTTTAAGATAAAAATAATAAAAAAATCAAATGTTCATAGAACAAAAATAAGATTTCATTTATAAAATACGAAAAAAAAAGTTGGGTTACCTTATTTTCCTCACAATTTACTTTTAAACAGACACGGTCAGATGATCTGAATGAAAATAAACAACGCACTAAGTATGAGTATATTAATAACTCTAGTTGTCCTACTGCGCCCACAAGCAAACATGATCTATTACGATAGACCTTTTCACGTCGGATATTAGCTCTTGGCGAATGACGTGAGGTTTTGGCCGTGCACATGTTGTCTTTTACGGCATATTTTTAAAGTTACGGCTAATATTCTTTAGCACCGTTGTGATTTGAAACTCGATGAAATGGAAACGAGCAACACTAAAAAGAGACAAACACATTCATCTACATGTATAGGATTTAGCCTGCGAGGGAATGAGATTGCAATAAAATATTTATTTATTTCACGGGTACTCGGTTTCAATATAATACGATAAATCTACAGTCTTCTTTGGTCTAGTAGTATAAAATGCCTGACGAATCATACGAAATCCAAAAACCAAACCACTTCAAAATGAACAGGCAAAAGAATGCGACATCTAGCGACTCCGAAGAAGAAAACAAAAATACTAATAAGATGACCAAATGTATAGGAAAAAATATGGAATAAATCATCTTTCACATTGATAAAAAAAGCGCTTCGTAGTACATAGGCCATAGGCCCATTGTGCTATCTCCTATTTTACCCCATTCTTGTGACAGTAACCCAGCCCGTTTTATAAAGTCCACCAGGATTGTTATTGGAAATGAAGCTATATCTTCTGGTTCGAAAATGCGTCTTCCCAGGTCTCATTTCTCCTATTCACCTCTCCTAGGTTCTTGATTGTCTACTTTAGTTTTATGAAGGTTTCAGGTTTGTCTACTTTAGTTTTCTGAAGATTGCACTTCTACCGCGTGTGAGTTGCACAATCTGATTTTTTTGTTGTGGAAAACTTTCGATTATTACACAAAAATTACCAATCAAGCCAGTCTCTCGAACGAGGTTACAACTGTATTTTGGTGTGTAATGTACATATTAAATACGTTGCCACACAATACACAACCTAGCAAATAAATAATATAATTTGCGAACTCCCACTTTTGAGATCGATAATGTAATAATGTATGTATAATAACAATGATGGACCAAGCAATATTCCACACCGCATGGTGTACGCCATATTGCTTCCTCCGCAAATGACATCACTCCTCATAATGGTCTGCAGCTTGCTAGACGAGTCTCCCGACTCAAATGGAAATATGGAGTCATCGACTCGGTACGATTTTTGGTCCAAAGTGGGTCAAATTGAAAGCAATTGCCGGGCAGCAAAATTGAGAACACAGACTGCAGATTGCAGACAGAGCTCAGTATGGCCGATACACCTCCGACAAGCAACCTTTAACGGGAAGTCGTGAATCACGCTTTGCGGGAAAGTTCAATAATCCGCCAGCCTCATAGCATCGAGAAGATTCCACGAACTGATAATATTACTTCATTTAACCACTGCCAATTTCAATCATAATCATAGACATTTCTCTCTTTAAATCAATTTGCGCTTTTTTAAGCAGCATTTTGTAATGTTTCTTAAAAAATAATTTTAATAACTTTTTCTTAAAAACTGATTTATTTATAATTATTGTAAGCGTGACAAATAAATCAACAACCATGTAAATTACTTTTAATTGACTTGATAAGCAACTGGTCTGTTACTCAGCTAGCTTAAAATACATGCAAATATATTTTTTCTTGGCACAAGACAAAACGCCAACAAATCAAATAAATGTAATTGATATTTAATTTTATCACAATAGCAGACAGGCGTTTGAAAACAGCAAAATATTATGAACGGTAATTATATAAATCATGTAGAATAAAATTATAATGAATAATGCAACGGCTGACACGTTTATAGTCATACCATAATTGTACGGATTTAATTTTGGCCACAATCAAATAATAAAATAAAAGGACAGCATTTTCAGCGAGTTGTAATAATTCAAGTGGCGCTCGCCCGGAACAATTATAATTATTATTAGAACGTGGACTGAAAGTTGTCCATTATTTGGTAATGAAGGTAATGCAGCCGTTCATTAAATCAGGAATGATTCTGGAACAATTACAAGTTTATTAATCCCATTGAGAGGAGGAGCCATTAGTGTAGGAGTTTTTGGAAGCGTCAAGCACCAGCGCTTGTTCACTCTTCGCTCTTCACTCTTCACATGCACCGGCGCTTCACGACTTTACCTGCCACGGTTGGTATAGTTGGTTCAGTCGGTTCAGTAGAGTGGGGTGCCCATGAGTACGCTTCTGTCGCCTCTACCGCCGCTGAAACTCTTTGTGCTCTTCGTTGTGTCTATTTCAAAACAACAGCACGCTTACATTTTTAAATGTTGTCTTGTAACTTGGAGGCAGTTATAACCGTTTATCTAATAGACGATTCATGAATAACTGTAAATAAATACTCGACTTGATTCTATTTTATTATGATACAATTGAACAACATTGAGCAAATACCTGATTTATCAACAGTTGAATTTATATAAAGCTTGACAGCTCTTGCCGAAATTGACGTTTTGTAATTAAATTGGCCTTGAATTTTCTGAATTAAAATTTATGCTTTTTGGGGACTTTAATGTTAATAGTTCGAATGTTTTTGCTGCATCAGAAAACATAATGTAAGCTTTATAGAGATATAATGGGTGGCATTGAAATTTGTCCTAAGACTAATGTATTATTATAAATTCTGCTTCGGCCGAAAAGGCTGTGGGTTAGAGCCGAATATTTAGTACAATAAAATAAAAAGATCCAAGTCCATGTTTGCAAATTAAGCAAAATCGTTTATGACAATTTGTGTTTCTTATTTACCACTGAAGATGACGATTTTAGAATAAAGGGAAATCGGTTCAATTAATTATTAAAACTTCGGGTTTCCAATCATGGTAATACTACACATAATTTCATAACATTAGCCTAAAAAGTAATTGCTTTATCAAATTCTTTCTTTTCATTCTTTAAGAAAACGGGTTTTTTGGTCGAAAAGCGTCTTTTGAGGGTTTACAAGTAGGTAAAAAAAAGTAAGCTTGACCGAATTCATAGTCGATAAATTATTATCACCGTGTCATCGTCACAAGTGTGTGCTGCAAAATATTCAAAGCGTTTATTTTATTTCCATCCCACCATTGTGTCACCCCACGTTAGTGAAGCTTATACGGTTCGGGTCGTGTTAAAATTGTTCCCATCAGGTGGAGTGCCGGGGGGCGGCAGGCGGAGGGGGAGACTAGACTGCACTCGTGGGCTAAATTATTCCATTGGAGCTTGTGGCTGCTATCATAGAGGACCGACATTGACGTCAAAGATGAGATAATGTTCAAATAATAACGAGGGTTTATCACACAATCAAAGCCGAGAAGGATTTTTTTCGAAAAAAATTAATTTAAATAATGCTCTTGCTAAAAAATAGTTGGTCTTGGTAAAAATCAGTCGATTTCTCCGCAGATGATAAGTTCTAAATAAGTGTGCTGACATAACACACTCTGTTTTTTCGACGTTCATAAATAATCTAATGATATGTCCAAATGAATCTTATTCCTTGGATTGTATCATATCTACTAGAGAGGTCTAATACTTCATCTTGCATCCACTTCTGTGTCGTATTTTCATCACACATACCTACCAGTGGCGTTTCTTGAGTAAAAGGTTAAAAATACATCAAAGAGAATTTTGATTCTCATCGTTTTCAGTGAGCTAGAGTGCTAATATTAAAAAATATGACGTTATTGACTTTGTTATAACTGAAAATGATTTTTTTTTCAAAATTTCGTATGAAGATCTTTAGGATTATTTCAGTCAAGGGATGAAATACTGAAAGATCTTCATACAAAAAGTTGAAATTATGAATAAAAATAAAATTTATTTTCAGCTACAACAACATCAGTTATGTCTTATTTTTCAATCTTATCACTCTAGCTAACTGAAAACGATAGGTATCAAAATTCGGTTTGATGTATTTTTTACCATTTTTTACTATTTTTTACTATTTTTAATGCATTTTTGTCCTTCTGTTGTCACTCACTTCTGTCAATAAATTGAATCTTTTGCATTTATTCTGAATCCAATTATTTTATTTTTCCTTTTACTGGAACAAAGTTTTGGAAAACGATTGACATTTATTCTCATTTAAAAAATGTCGAAATTACCATCGTTAGAAATAATTATTACGACTTGGTAAAAAATAAACGTTCTTTAAGTAAAACCGAAGCCATAATAAAGCGCTATCGTACAGAAATTCATTGCAAATTGAGACTTCATAAAAAAGACGTAAAATTTTAAATATCGCATCACTTACATCTCTATTCCTTTTTAGGGGAGAAAAGAATTGTAAAATAATCCGTTTCCAGGTTTTATGGTTACGAACAAAAGAGATCGAGGTTGCCCTTCGTTAGTCAGAACAGACCATAAACTTTGCGAGGAAAATATTTTTACGACTGCTATTCTACTCCACTGGTAACACGATTTTCTGTCGCTAACACGGCTTTGGTAACTTTAGCAAAAAATAATTACAATTATTATATCGTAACAATCTGAAATGTGGACGTTTCCCCCTGTTCTATTCAGGGAGAATTTATGTGAATTGCAAATCGACATTTCGGGTAAAAATTGGTTTCCATGATGGAGTTTTATGACGCATTAAAATCTCCGCCGTTGCTCAATGGAACTGCTTTCACTTGGTGATTTAAATTATGGCGGTATTCATCACCTATCTCGTTCTGGAAACTGTTTTATATTCAGTAACAATATAGGCCGAAAATCCCCAGGCTAAAAGCCCTAACCCAACATTATGTATAAAATTGTGAAAAATAATAACCTATGCCTATTTTATCTGCTCATTCGTTCAATGGATCGGATGAAATAGTTGCTATTGGATTTTACCCGAGTTTCAAAGTTATTTAACTAGTGCCTTATTTACGGCCGACATGGTCGGGGGGTAAAGCTCTTGACTCGCAATCCGACGGTGGCGAGGGCAAATAAATTTGATTTGATTAATTATTATTTCACAATTAATTAATTAAAAATAATAAATATTATATTTGCGGCACGTTACAGAGTGAAAGTTTCTCTCAGTATCGCCCTGGTGTAGGAACACCATTCAGAATTAAAACGTTGTTTGAAATGGTTTTAGCCGTGTTTGGTGACCAAATCTGAATAGCCAGGTACGCTAAATTCCTTCTTCACCATCTCCTTCCCCACTTCCTTTAGTCTCACATCATACTCCAATTAGGGATGCCATAGTCTCACTGACTCCAGACGGGAGCAGCTGGGACTCTTGTAAGGTATTCACATAAAAAAATAAAAATTAACTAGAGTTCAAAAGATTGTTAAAATAATTTTGGGACTTTTACGATTTTTCGTGGTTTATTTGATAATGTTAAACTTGAGACGGAATCACATTGCATTTTTTTATTTGACCTATACCCTCTATATCGGCAGTTTTACAGTTATAAGTGGGATGTTTTTGTGCATTTTTAGACGAAGAATTTTTTTGTCTTTATTTGCGATGTGCTGTAAATTTACCAGTCTCATATAATTATATTATTAATTGGTAAAGCTATTCGAATAAAGAAGAACACATTCAGACGCCTATAAATTCAACAATAAAATTTTCCTCTGCCAGACGCGAGTTCCGATAAATAAGCATTATCTTGGGTTACGTTACGAGAAAGGGTTTTTACAAGAATTTGCCTCCGAGGGATAAGTCCGTAATGGGGGTAAGAGGGTTCACCTCAACGGGACGCCTGAATGCTGATTATGGGATTCCCTGCTACACCCCTGGGCTTTAATTTTCACGAATTATTGTTATTGAATAGGTATCATTCCTTCAAGCCAGAATAATAATAATAATAAATAATATTTATTAATCCAAAACGAAAAGTAAACGAATAATATTATTTTTTTGAAGGTATCTTTAAATAATCATTTAGCTTGGACAATGTATATTAATCAACACCGAATGTGAATTTCTGGAAATTTGAGCACTTGCGTCTTAACTAATTTCTTAAAATTAGAATCGTAAATGGTAAATCGGTTTAACCGACAGTAATATAATCATTTTATGCACTTTTAAATTTAAAAGTGGGCGATGGTATTCTAACCATTGTTTGAAAATGGCCTTGTAAGCCGAAACAGCTGTCACAATAATTAAAAAAAAAACTAAAATGCTTGCAGAACCTAATAATAACATTATTAAATTTGACTTAAATTAAAAAAAAAAAAAACGAATTAAACACAAAAACAATTAATTAATAAAAGGAAGTCAATGCATGTCCTTATTATAAAAGAAGCGTATTTTCAATTACACAAAGATAAAAATCTAATTTCGATTCTTAGAAGTTTGCTCCCAAATCGCTTAATTTTTTTAACCTCTAAGTTGCAACAAAAGTGCACACACGCGAGCGGATGCATCAGTCGAAAAGTGAACAATTGCTTTGGCGGCTTGTGGCAGACTTTGTATTTAATTTTATGTGTTCAAAACAGGTGAATTTACCGCTTACAAGCCTACGTTTAAAAATACATTAAAAACACGCACGCCTCCCTTTTCTAGATACAAGATATCAATGTACTCATACCTTAGGTCACATAAGTACTATAATTATCATACATGTTAACCACGAAAAATTAAAATATTTCCAGAATATCTGAAATACACAGAAAACCGTTGATAACACTAAAATTGTTGTTTTAATTTCATGGTGGTTACATTGAATGATCATTGATCTGAGGGTGAACAATACGGTGACCGGAAAACTCAGAATGAAATCATCTCAGAACCTCCGTTGAAAAATCATTAAATGTGATGAAAAAAATATGATTAAATAGGTTACGTTAGGTTAGGTTTATGGCTATTTTAAAATTATTTTTTTCATAGCTTTTAATGACTTTTCGAAGAGTTGTTGAGTTGACTTGATTCTGAGTCAGCATGGAACCGAACAATACACAATCCGCAATATTGTACAGAACTCATTTAATTTTCAGTACATAATAATGAATAGATTAAAAAAATATAAAACAATACCTATTAATGAATCGGAAAAAACTGAAAGGAGACATGCTCCTTAATCAGGATATCTTTTTTCATTTGGTGTTATAGAACTTATCATTTTACTTCGTAGCATTATCGTGAACGTACTTTTCCTGAATTGCTACTGAACTGAATTGCTAGTGAACCGCTTTCCCTGGATTGCAAGTGAGCTGCATTCTGAGGGTTAAAGAAATATATTATATAAAAACGTTCCTTTTTAGGTTCTCGTTCTTTAGGTTATCGTTCCAAGCACGAGATGCTTATAAAATAATTTATATAAATTCAATAATTACATTATATATATAATAATTGATCACTAGGAAAATATGGGTTAAGATGATATGCCCGATTGCAGCACACCATGAGCACCACCTGAAAAGTGATTGTGCGGGAGTTCAGTATTTGACGTGAGAACAACAATAATAATAACTGTGAACGATGAAGTAGGCAGCATTAGGTGGTGTGTGGTGTTAGAAGGTATGCCAGCATTAGTGAGGTGATCGATCAAACACCATATAGATTCCTGGAGATGTGTTCAACCGCGCAGCCAGGCTATAATGGCCACCCGAAGGCCGGGGAAGGTGGTTGAGTATTAGCAATTCTCAAATTGGCGAACATAAAATTATTTTATGGCTTAGAGTTTCGAATAATTGTATAAGAAATTGAACATAATTCACTATGTTTACCGAATAAAATTACACGTTGACCTCTGATTGCGAAGGCTATCGGAATACTGCTCAATTTCAGGTAAGATTAAATATTATAAAGGTCATCTGTTGATATTTCGCAGAATATAAACATTTTCGATAACTTTTGTGATTGATTTCTTTCGTACTTGTTTTAAAATTTTATTTTCTGCAAATATGCAGCATGTTTGGTGGTACAAAAAAAACATAACACAAAAACAGACATTTATTTGGGGCGTAGTTTTGAATTGTTTTGCGAACAATGCATCATTTGTGCCCAGTGATGTTTGGAGATAGCAACCAGCGGCTAGCAGCTAGCAGCTAGCAGCCCACATGATGTAGATGTGCGGATGATGATTGATGAGCATGACTGTTAATGACTCTAATGGACATCCGATACACGGAAACCATACGCGCCTGTGGACTGTCCGCTATCCGCTGTAGGCTTTGGGATACACAATATATACCATCACATTATGGCCGGTGGTGACTAGTGAGTCTGGTACTCAAGTAATGCAGAGGTATTGATGATATCGATCTGCTATGCTGAATTAATATTTTTTTTACGTTGGAGCATGTAACTCGATTCCAATGCCACGAATAGATATCAGATAATTTAAAAATATTTCATTATTCACGACAAAATGGCCGTAAACAGTCGGAGATTGGAAGACGGGATAAATAAAGTGAAAAATATAAAGTTTGGTTTTGGAAGTGAAAACACAGGGAATAAATATTTCTAGATATAAAATGATTTGAGATTTTTAGCGCCCAATGTATTATCGTGAATAATATTTGAATTTTGTCGTGTTAAGCTTTCTCTTTCTCTAGCCAACGTTTTTTTTTTTTTTTTTTTTTTTTTTTTTTTTATTTATTAAAAGTATACAATACAGAATATAGTATATTATATAAAGCATTGTACTCCCAAGAGTTAATAAACTCATTGCGGGAATGATACGCATTACATGAAACATATAGCTGTATGTATTAAATGGACATATCATAGGACATACACAACATTATTATTTCAGATAGTCATTCATAAAACGAAGTTTGAGCATTTTAGTTTGGGTCTTTTTACATTGTTTTGGATGTCAACAATGTCCATCTGTGTCGATGTTTAAACGATATTTCTTAGATATATTTGATTTAAAACGATGTGTCATGAAGATTGCTCGTGGTCGCTAAAAATAATTAATCATATAATTTTTATTTATTTAGTAGGGCTAAAAATATCAAGTACATACCCATAAATGCACCTATTTCTCAATTTCACACATTAGGAAACAAATTCACCTCTAATATATTTATGTATTTAACACAAGTTTACCATTATTTAAGAAATACCTGAACGATTTTTTTATATAGAATATTTTGACATTTAAGGAGCATCACATAGGGGCTAATGCATATATTTGTGTATTTCTATATTAAGCCACAACTGAAATGTAAAAACTTGTTACCGTTATATTTTTATGTATCGGTCACCCGTAAATTTTGTAATTACTAACATACGAGTACCTACTAGATTATTTTCTATGCTATTTACGACTTAGAAACTTTCTCTTTTATTGTAATGTATTATCTTTCCTTAATTTATCTGTATACTCATATGACGTGTACTAATTATCTTTTATAGTTTATCTTTTGTTTAAAAAAAACTGTCTCTGTATTATAAACTTGTAATATAAAGGCCATCAGGGCGTTGAAAATTAATAAATAAATAAAAATACGTTCATGAAGTCTGGGTTTCGGGAACTTATATTGAAATTCCGAAAAGCGTGACCTTTTGGTGATACGAAGGCTAGAATTAATTATTTGTGATATTAAAGTGACAAAACCAAAATGGAAACCCGAGCATAAGCTGTACCTAATCTATTTTTATTTTCCTCAATCATTCGTTATCTACAAAAATCTATTCTAAACCAACAGTGTCCATTCGGATTGGAACTTTTATTATTATTTTTTACGTTATCTCCACATAGGAGGCCGTGAGGAAAAAAATCCCTCAGGACCTAGTCATCTTTGGAGGTGCTATATGGAGGATCTTTTTAGGGAAAGGAAGGTGTTCTGAGAAGGAAAAAAAGTATGAGAGGTGGGTAGGAATGTGGGAGTCATTGTGTCCAAGATAGATGGGCATATAAATCCATCTCTCCAACTGCGATGGGATCTGGCCCGCCACGCAAACGCTTTCGCCGCCAATACTAAGATAAATATCACCCCATGAACCCAGCACCCCTGTTAAGTTACCAAACGTAGCGAACCACTTGGAGTGACCTATGGCAGGGGTGTTGGTTATCCAATAAATGGTATGGGGCGGTGGTACCCATACCAGCCTCTCAAACAGAGTGTATTAATTGCATGACCTGAAATGTTATTTATTGCTTTGCAATAATAGGAATACGGTTCTTGGATTCACTCACAAATAATCATGAACCCCATAACACCAGTAATTTAAGTGACTGCCTTTAGGTTTTATTGTTAAGCCACAATGCCTTTATCTGAGATGTCAATATACTATTATTGGCTTGGAGCAGCCAATAAAATAGTGAGCTTATTTCTCGAAGCTCAATAAGCCTACCTCTTCAGTTAAATAAAGGTTAGGAAATCATTAGCCATATTGGCGGACGGTCAAGGAGAATACAAGAAATGACACGTGGGAGTGTTTCGGAATCCAAAAGTCTGACCATTCTTTGCTTAAAATTTATATGCAGAACTGTTTCACAAGCATTATGAAATTCAAATGGGATGGCGATATACGATATCAGGCAAGTGTAAGAAGACACAGTGCGTGCCAAATGGGCTGGCCATTCAGAAATTTGAAGTATTTTTCAGATTGTCTAAATATTTCCGTTTTACAATAAAATGGAATATTTCCAAACATATCCGAAAACTAAATACTGTTTTTGACAGGTAATAAAATATGCGTTCAAATTTTGTAATTCGAAATAAACATAATAATAAAAAAGGTTTTAAAAATGTCCCACCTTATGTTTTTTCCAACTAAAATTACTGATAACAAAAAAAAATAAAAACACAAATATTTTATTAGAAAAATATATTATAAACGATAATACCACCTCACTTTTTTGTCTTTCCATATGAAAATATTTAATAAAAAATTCCCAAAGTTTCTAATTTTTTTTTTCAAATTGCGATTCAAAACTTTGATTTCATAAAGGTGTACAATTTACTTTTTGGATTTGAATATAAAGCGTGGTCTTTGCCTTTCTAAAACCGTTTGGAACATATTTCTCACTATGCTAGTAAGGGAGTTACAGCGATTTATATGAGACCTATGTGAGTTGGTACAAATGTGAACGCGCTAGAACCAGAAGGCACTAAATCAGTGGCGAAATTTGTTTCCATTTAATTCTGTATGGAAAGCATCGTGAATGCATTTCTAGCGTTCTTTTTTATTCTGTGCAAGACGATATTTATTTCTTGGCCAGTATTTTCCGCTTACATAGAGGCGTATTTGTTACTTTATCTTGTCTGGGAGACTTATAACTGCCCTTTACTAATATTATTGCTGGCAGAAATCGAAGGATACAAATTTCAAGGAAACTACAATGTGTAAATTTACAAGTAACACTATTCTTTTCATAGCGTTTCTTATCTAAGTATATATATAAATATTTAGGTTCCGTATGTTTGGATCCGCAAATCTTGAAAGTAACCGATGGATTGACTGAATTTTTTTACAGAACATAGCATTTTAGCAGAAGAGTGCTTCTATACTTTATGGAATTTGTATAAAAAAATTATACAGGTGATAATAATAATAATTTTTATTTTAGCGACTTGTACATTTAAATTTACGAATTTCTAATTTATTATAATATTTCATTTTGCAGCTAGTTAATTATAGTATTTGATTTTCACCAAATTTTTTATAGTTTAATGTTTAATTATAATGTGCGAGTGGTTCGAAAATATTTGTATTTCATATATTTTAGCGGCAGGGAGGGAAGGCAGGAGGGGAGGATAGTGAAGGAGGTGGGGTTCGCGGGAAGGATGATGAGGAAGGGGGAAGGCGCGTCTAATGTGGAAGGGGAAAGCAGGAGGAGAAGTTGGAAGGGGAACGTAGGAGGGGAAGGGGGCCCAGGAGGGGAACGGGGACGCATGAGAATGAACATGCAAGGAGAAACAATTTATTTCTTCCCTTTTACCCCATAACCTTCATCTCCTCCATATCCTTCCCTTCACTATTCAACCTTAATCTCCTCCATTTCCTTCCCGTCACCACTTAACCTTCGTGTTCTCCATTTTCTTCCCTTCACCTGCATCTCCTCCAACTTCTTCCCTTTAACAATAAGCTTTATCTCCTCTATCTCCTTTCATCCCTCACCTAACCTGCATCTTTTCCATTTCCTTCCCTTCATCACTTAGCCATAATCTCCTCCATCTCCTTCTCCTCGCCTCTTTCTTTAGCCTCACGACCAAGTATCCCAGTTTGAGCTTTATTTTAATAATAATAACATTTAAAAAATAGCATCGACACGTACAATGATAAAACTTTCCATCGCTGATAATAAATTAATGATTTACGTTAAGTATGACAAGTGATTTATTCAGTTACAAAATATGTTAAGCGGGATAGGGAGGGCGGGGGAAATATATGATTAGAATAAAGGGACGAAAAACAGGAGAAGGTGTAATTTGAGTGATCTACATGCAATAATCGCATTGACTCAGATCACAATGGAACTATGAAACAAAATATCTACTTCATGAAAGTGCATGACCGTAAAAACGCTTCAGACATTTAAGACTCCCAGAATATCTAACAATTATGACTGAAATATTAACATGTATAATGTGACCGTTAGCCTTTAGTACATTTGTGTTTGACGTCCTGTCTTAATTTAGCTGTAAGCTGCTATGTGTCCTGAGTTAGCAACTGGAAGCCAGAAGCTGGAATCACGATCCGTTACGGGGTCCCGTTAGCCATCACTGGCGCCACGTTACGGTAAAGGAACATCGCTTTGTGCGGCATATGGACTATATGGACTACGTTAACGTTGTGACCTACTGTATTATCTTATATGAAGTACATACAAACATATTGTGTGGCAGGATGTTGCGCAGTTGATACCAAGATTATAATATATATACGTGTTTTAAATTTTATACAACTGATAAACTACCATGACTGTAGAGTAAATGATTGTGTATCAGTTGAGTAAGTTTATTTTAAACACGTTTATTCGTAATGCATATCCATAAATGATGTAAATGGACATACTAGTAGTTTTTTTTATCATAGTTGATTAGGATGCCGTATTTAAGTCTATTTTAAGAAACTTTATGTCGCTATGCACATAAATGTTTACGTTGTTTGTTTACAAAAAAAATATCCGTGTAATTGGGATGAAGGACACTATGGTTCCACGACAGTTGATCCGCCGACAATTGCCCCCCCGGCATACTTATATACAATGTGCACTCGGTTTAGTATGATACGGTATACCTTATTACAAGAAGTATAACTAAGTGACCCTGAAGGGATGTGCAGAGAGGATGTACCGCCGAATAACAAAAGTATATAACATATTTTCATTAAAATGCATCGAGGAAATATCTGCTTTTCTATGAGTATATAAAAAAATCAACACTGTGTATAAATTCGTTTGTTATTCATACCAACTTATTATTAAGTGTATTTTTGAAGTCGATTTTACGTTTGAAATTGGTAAATAATGCACATAAATTATAATTGAATAGTAAATACCATTTCGGGAAGCCAATTGTCGTCGGATCACCTATCCAGAAGTTAAGTTGTATTTATGCTATCCTTATGCTTAAATATGTAAATCATTGTCTCACTTCTGAAGAGTAACCAGCATCGTATTAAAGCAGCTACGTAGCTATATTTGCACAATTCTATTGCTCAGGTTCTTTTAAAATAATAAAACTTCAATGTGCGATACTATTTTATAGCGGGGCTAATTCTAAATCACTAGTTTAGGTTAATCTATACTACGAATCGGTAAAGATTATGAATAAAAAAAAATATTTTCTTGATAAAAGAAAACTTTTTCTATCGTTTGCGTTGAGCAAAATTAAAAAAAAAGTTGTTTACTTTATAAAAAATACAAGCGCAAACTATTAAAATATATTTTTTGCGATTATAAATGTATGAACGCATATAAGAAACAACTTTTTAAAAACATAATTCTATGGCTAAAATTATCTGTGACTTTTTTATTTCTTATAAAATTAGTCAAAAAAAAAACTTCCTTTGCGCTTGAAATCATGACCTATAGACTTCTTTATTATGTTTATTACCTATATTCGTGGCGATATTAGCCATACTGAGAATACATACATTTTTGCCTTGTGGCTTCCCTTTAAAAACTTATTAAGATGAAATATGTCAGTGGTTAAATCTCAACGTAAAATACGATTATTATTAACTAATTTTCTTGGTATGTCGCATTTAGAAATGTGGTGCGTATTATTTTTAATAAATCCACATAACATCCCCAAATATGACAGACATTTTTTTTTTAAATTTTAATTTTTCTTTAAAAAGAAAGAGAAACATTCCCTGGTTACAAAAATAACCCAACAATGTTTGAAAATCTCCTATTACCACCACATAAAGCCGAAAATGTTGCTTGTGTTGTGATGGAGGACTCCGCCAGCAGAGGAATCGAACATGCGACGCCCGGGTGGGACCTAAGCGCTATGCCCACTCAACCACTGACTGGTCAAAAATCTTGAGGGAAGTTATTTTCCTCTGGCCCTCTTGAGCTAATGTAAAAAAAACTTAACAATTTCAGTGCAAGGCGCGTAAAATAAATCATTATTAAAATTTCAGCAAAAATAAATTAATATACCTACAGGTTAGTAGTTTAAATAGTAGTATTTAAAAAACAATTTTACTTTGTTTTGTTAGGAACTTAAAAAAGAAAAATAATATTAACAATTGCATTGAAGTGCAAGTTTAGTTCTAGAAATCTCGATACTAAATGTATGCATATATTCGTACTCGTCTTTTTAAAAATGGCTTGCCTAAACCTGATATCTGGTGTGAATGAGTAAATATACGCCAATAATAAACACGACGTGAAACTGTCGCAAATTACAGAGAGAGGAAGCAGAATGAAAATTATAATAAAATAGAAGGAAAATTGTAAACAGGGTTCGTGTTCGGAACGTAATTCCGCGTGATGAGTATTTTCCTCACGGTGACAAATGGCGGAGGCTTTTACTAAACGGCAAAAGTTTCCGTATTAAAACCAGTCTTTAAAAAGTTTTCCCACAATGTACGCCATTTCCCGCGGATACCGCAGTATCATTTTTAAGAGAAAATTTAATGAGTTATTCAAATTTCAGACGACTCGGTTTTAATATAAAATAACTTGATGTTTGACAAAGAAGACGTTTGATTTTGTAGCTACCGGGGCTTTTGATAAAATAACATTTATTTTTATGTTAAATTTTTAGTATCGAGTCTTGGCTTCCCATCTTTCTTCGGCGAACACGAGTAAAGGAACGATAAATGGATTTAATATTTCCGTTTGCAACAAAATCGACAGGAAACCACAAATCATTTATTAAATCGATCTTTTCTAGTTTGCTAACATTTAACATACAAATTTTCGAATTACAATAACTTTCAAAGTATTGCATAACCTCGTTGATATGTTAGAAATCTTTAACGCAAATAAATCAAAAAATTTTACACCGTCTGAACTGAAACATTTATGCCATAAAGTTTTCCCCAAATGAAATATGACTTAACTTCTGCCGACTAAAACATGGAACTACTTCGCTTTTTTTATTTTTGCAAATTGAAATGAATTTATGAAACAATACGATAAACTTATGGCATAAGGCACGATCAAATTTGCATAACATTCGCATAAATGAAACCATTAAAAGCCATTTCATTAATAAGAAATCTTTTATACAACAATTTCTATTTAAAAAAATGGTTTTGTTACAAGTCAACAAAGTGGCATTTCAACATTCCTTTGAAAAGTCATTAAAATTGAAAAAAAACGCCCATAACCTAACCTGACATAAATTACCTAACTTTTAATGACTTTTCAAAAGATTGACGAAGAACCACTTTGTTGAGTTTTCCGGTGACCAAAAAATAGGGAGGGGGGGGGGGGAGAGGGGATATATCTTGAAAACATTGCGTCATTGAGGAAAATTTTCTTGCAATAAATGAAAGCTCATAACTAATCTACAACTTTTATTTTAAATGTGATTTTCGAATTACGAGCCGTTTTTGAGTTACAAGCTCGTTTTTGAGTTACAAGTTAAATTGCTGTAAATGTTGACTAGTTGGAGATTAATTTGCATATTATGTAAAAATATATATACGTATTCTAAAAGAGAATTCAATTCTATACAACTTAAATGAATTGCTTTCTCTGATGAATATTTTTAGACGACATGAAGGAATATTTAATGAAAAATATGACGTAAAATGATTTTTTTTCGAAAATATTCTCTTTTGTGGAGCAACTCAAAAACGGCTGGGAATTCGAAAATTGTAGATAATTTCATGAGCTTTCTTTCATAATGAGAAAATTTTCCCCTGTGACGCACCGCTTTCGAGATATAAGCGGAAACCCGAAAATTGGGAATTTCTCCCCCCCCTCTCCCACTATCTCACTTTTGGTATATTCATACCTTAAGCATCCTGGACAAGTTTCTGAAGGAATCGCTTAGGTACCTGCTCACGCACTCTACACCTCCTTAATTGACTGAACTACTACCCTTAGAGAGAAAATTTTGATTAAGACCCGAAGATTTTTTAAGTGTTTTAATTTGCAAGTAACACATTACAGAAAGGTTTGCTCTCAGCGATGGCTTGTGGTCAGTGAAAGGTAGTCTTGATTAGGCTTTGCTTAAGGATGTGGCTGGGATGGGAAGTTCCGGTTCGGGGTCCCAGAGGTGCGCGAGGGTGTGCACGCCGGTCGCGCTTGGCGGGGCACGGACGGACAAGAAGGTGGTGGGCGCGAGCGCTGACCGTGAGGGGTCAGGCCTCATCGCGCGCGCGTCGGCCACACCGACATGTGGCTACTGCCGACCACTCCAACATATTACCACATCTCTACATCACCACACCGACACTTGTGGACAGAATGTGGTCAAATGTACTTTTAGAGTTAGCTTCTACCTTTACTAAGTTCTAATTTTTCTAAAATGGAAGCTTTACAATTCGCACGTTGCAAAAAAAGGTTGTCCAAATTGACTAAAAAAACATAACAAGCTTTCCTAAAAATGTTGTGTGATTGTAGAAACCTAGTTAGTACTCTCGCACTCGAGCGACAGCGCAATTTAAAACTTTTTCCTCCGATTGCACGTGAATTTTTGGAGTTCATTTTGAATATTTTCCTCCCACATCAAAAAAATCATACGTCCGAATTTTAATATGGGGACATACAAACTAATTATAGTTCTATATAGCCAATGAATTCACCTATCTTTTGTTGATTATCGCATATCCGTAGAATTTATAAAAAAAATATTATAAAATCGTTAACTTTGATAGAAAAAATGTGGTCCAATTTTGGACCGCTGTCAGTCGCAGAAAAATAAAAGCGGTCCATATTTTAACCGTAGTCGTTTAACCGTTTGTAACCGTTTTAAAGTGTCACTTACTTATATTTTGTAAAAGCGATTCAATTAATACATGATGTTTAATGATTCATTGGCGAGAATGCAATAAGATTACACATATTTAAAGATGTTTTCTGTTTGTTTTCCTTGTTTAATCATGACTTGAGGAGATTTATTCCCGATCTCTCAGAAAACTTGTAATATTTTTGTCTCGCGGTGTGCGCCGTACGACCGTTAAGGGTTTAAATCTTTCACAGACTTAAAACCTAATGGTATTTCCTAGTTTCTGCCGTAATGCAGAAATAACAAAAGCTTGTATAAATAAAATGCAACGTTGGTCATAAAACCGCTAACGAGCCCCCGTTAAAAAGGTAAATCATCTGAATTAAAAAGGTTTTGCACGCCATAAAAGTGATTGAAAAACCGAAATAAACTACAACCGCTAGGCTCATAAGTTGCAAGTAATGTGCACTCTAATTACACATCCATGCAAATGTACAATTAGTCTCAGTTATTATCATTTAATTATGTTTTCTTGAATGAACCATTTGGCTTTAATGCTTATTAAAAAATCAATGTTCTTTAGCGTAAACGGGGTTAAATACTACCATAAATATTTTAAGTCAAAATTTTAACCAAAGGATAAAATGATTGAAATTGGCCAACATCTAAAGAATCAACAATATCAACAATAGTATCAACAATAAAGTGCCAACATCTAGTGTATGACCGGTTAACCTTTAATTTTTTTAGATATTGTTTGTAAAAAAATACAAATTTGAGTATGTACGCGTAATATGGGGGTATAACCAACTTATTCATCACGTATTTATGTATAATGATATAGGGTACCTACTGTTCACGTACTGTGTGACCAATCCACTTATTTACGGCGTATTTATGATGATAAAGGGTATCTATTGTACTATTGTATAGGCACTGAAGCCAACCCGCTTATTCATGGCGTATTAATGTTGATATAGGGTACCCACTATATAGGCACTGTAGTCAACCCGTACGTTCTGTAACCAACTCACTTCTTAATATTTCTATTTTTGAAACTGTTAATTCGTGGTGGAAGTCCATTATAATAGATTATAATAAAACAAATAAAAAACTTTATTCCACTTAATTTTATTTGACCGTAACCGGTTTCAGCTCGTCAGAGCCATCTTCAGACTGGTACAAATAATTCTTAGCCTACGGTTTATATACACAACATATGGGGGAGGGAGAGAGGGGTAGTCTACAAGGATTTTAATGAATTATTTTGTTACTGAGTCGTTTTAGACTGTCGAATTTCTAAGTATTTTGGTAATTCCAGTGGGCTAATTACTTTGGGTTTGTAGCTCACTTCAATATCTATTGATTAGGGAAAAACCTTACAAGTAATTTGAATTATTAATGGACTAATTTTATTGTCAAATCTTTGTTATACATATCTATGATCAATGGGATTTTTTAATTGCTTTTTGAAGGGATGCATGTTTACATTGGAGTGGGAATGGTCAAACCTAAATACATATTTTAATTTCAAAATTATTATGAAAATTATACCGGATAAAAACCTGGTGTTTCAGTAAATGATTCTAATAGCTTATTACTTACAAAGTTACTTTTTGAAGGGATGCATGTTTTCATTAGATTAGGAATGGTTTAAACTAAATACATATTTTAAATTTCGAAATTATTATAAAAATTACAATGGATACAAAAGCGGAGACTTAGCAAATGATTCTAATTGTTTATTCATTACAAAGTTAGGGTCTATTTTTTTAGTTAAGCGAGTAATTTCTAAAGATTCTAGTCTATCTAGTTTATGACCTTTATTGCAAGTATGAAGAACTTTAACATCTCTGTCTTTATCAAACGAGTGTTTATTTTCTAATAAATGTGATGCTACATTCGACAATTCTCCTTTGTCATTCACCCAGTTAGTAAAGTGTTCTTTAATTCGGGTTTTGAATGATCTCCCTGTTTGACCAACGTAATACGATGGGCAGTCAGCGCAGTTTACTTGGTAAACGCCTGAGTTTTCAAGTTTTTCTCTCTTATCTTTATTATTGATTAAAATTCTCCCTAGAGAATTCACATTATAAAAAGCTGTTTTGCATTTATCATTATTAGTTAATCTGGATATTTTTGTTGATATTTCGCCAATATAAGGGATTTTAACCCATTGTTTAGTGATATCTTTTTCATTTTTAAGGCCTTGTGAAATAATTGTTAATGTAAGTTTTTTGTCCTTTTTCTTTAATAAGTTATCAATAGTTTCGCTTTTGTATCCATTGTTCTTTGCTATGGTTTTTATTATATTTAATTCATTATTATAATTTATATAATTCAAAGGCACATGTAAAAGTCTGTGAATGAGAGAATAGAATACTGATAATTTATGTGAAATATGGTGTCTAGATGTATTGTGTATGATATTATCACTATATGTTGGTTTTCTATAGATTGAAAATTCTAATTTTTTATTAATGATTTCAATACCTATGTCGAGAAAGTTAATCTTATTTCCCCCCATTTCCATTGTAAACTGGATCGATTTGTTAATTTTATTAATTTCTTTTAGAAAAATATCTAATTGTCTGTTTGTGCCTGTCCAGATGATTAGAACGTCATCTACATATCTCCGATAGAAGGCAACTTTTTTAAACGATTTTAATTTTTCGATGGATTCTTCGATATAATCCATGAAGAACTCAGCTAACACCGGCGAAATCGGGCTGCCCATAGCTAACCCACTAGATTGGATGTAATAGTTATTATTGAATCTAAAGAAATTTTGTTCTATGCATGTATTTAGTACTCTTGTTATTTCTTTACGTTTAATTAAATTAATGTTTATTTTTTCCATGTAATTATTAATAATTATTTTTAATTCGTTTGTTGGTATATTTGAGAACAAACTAACAACATCAAATGAAACTAGGGTAGCATTATTAGGTACTGTGATGTCTTTAATGAGGTCTATAAGTTGTAGGGAATTTATTATTCCGTATTTAGGTTTAAAATTAAGAGTATTTTTTATGATATTATTTCCAAATTTTGCTAATTTATAGGCAGGAGCTGAGTTATATGACACTACTGGTCGTACTGGCATATTATTTTTATGTACTTTTGGCTGTCCATATAGACGTGGACATTGGGGGTTCATAACAGAAAGGCTATTTTTATGGTATTTATTTTTAATCAAGGTTTGGCACGAATTTAGGATTGTGTTTACGTCTGCTGCAAATGTAGGGGTGGGGTCCTTTTTCAATAAGGTTACATTACTGGTGTCCAGCACATCTTGGACTTTTTCTAAATAATCGGATTTATTTAAGATAACTGTACTATTTCCTTTATCTGCTTTAGAGATAATCAGATTGTTTTGTTTGATTTTATTTTTTATTGATTTTACGGTATGTGCTTCGCTAGAAAATTTCCCCTCAGTCGTTGCGTTTTTAATTATTTTAGTGCATAGGTATTTTTTACCGTAATCTGACGTTGCAATATCAGTATCTATCGCGAGGTTCTCGAGATCTTTTAATTGGAGTGGTAAGTTTGGACAGTATTTTAATCCTTTATCAAGCATTGTTATTTCAGTATCGTTAAATTCTACATTAGTGTTGTTTACTACTTTATCGTAAAAGGATGGTATGGGTGGACTGACAGTTTTTTCCCTTGGCGTTGATTTTAATTGTTTTTGTGTCCAGTGTGTTAGTTTTTTAAGTTGTTTTTGGTAAGTTATATGTATTTTGTTGTTAACCATAAGGGTAGTGTCATTAAAAAGACAATCAAATTCTACGGGGTGTAGTTGTGATGTGAGTGAAGTGTCACAGTGTTCACTCACATCACAACTACACCCCGTAGAATTTGATTGTCTTTTTAATGACACTACCCTTATGGTTAACAACAAAATACATATAACTTACCAAAAACAACTTAAAAAACTAACACACTGGACACAAAAACAATTAAAATCAACGCCAAAGGAAAAAACTGTCAGTCCACCCATACCATCCTTTTACGATAAAGTAGTAAACAACACTAATGTAGAATTTAACGATACTGAAATAACAATGCTTGATAAAGGATTAAAATACTGTCCAAACTTACCACTCCAATTAAAAGATCTCGAGAACCTCGCGATAGATACTGATATTGCAACGTCAGATTACGGTAAAAAATACCTATGCACTAAAATAATTAAAAACGCAACGACTGAGGGGAAATTTTCTAGCGAAGCACATACCGTAAAATCAATAAAAAATAAAATCAAACAAAACAATCTGATTATCTCTAAAGCAGATAAAGGAAATAGTACAGTTATCTTAAATAAATCCGATTATTTAGAAAAAGTCCAAGATGTGCTGGACACCAGTAATGTAACCTTATTGAAAAAGGACCCCACCCCTACATTTGCAGCAGACGTAAACACAATCCTAAATTCGTGCCAAACCTTGATTAAAAATAAATACCATAAAAATAGCCTTTCTGTTATGAACCCCCAATGTCCACGTCTATATGGACAGCCAAAAGTACATAAAAATAATATGCCAGTACGACCAGTAGTGTCATATAACTCAGCTCCTGCCTATAAATTAGCAAAATTTGGAAATAATATCATAAAAAATACTCTTAATTTTAAACCTAAATACGGAATAATAAATTCCCTACAACTTATAGACCTCATTAAAGACATCACAGTACCTAATAATGCTACCCTAGTTTCATTTGATGTTGTTAGTTTGTTCTCAAATATACCAACAAACGAATTAAAAATAATTATTAATAATTACATGGAAAAAATAAACATTAATTTAATTAAACGTAAAGAAATAACAAGAGTACTAAATACATGCATAGAACAAAATTTCTTTAGATTCAATAATAACTATTACATCCAATCTAGTGGGTTAGCTATGGGCAGCCCGATTTCGCCGGTGTTAGCTGAGTTCTTCATGGATTATATCGAAGAATCCATCGAAAAATTAAAATCGTTTAAAAAAGTTGCCTTCTATCGGAGATATGTAGATGACGTTCTAATCATCTGGACAGGCACAAACAGACAATTAGATATTTTTCTAAAAGAAATTAATAAAATTAACAAATCGATCCAGTTTACAATGGAAATGGGGGGAAATAAGATTAACTTTCTCGACATAGGTATTGAAATCATTAATAAAAAATTAGAATTTTCAATCTATAGAAAACCAACATATAGTGATAATATCATACACAATACATCTAGACACCATATTTCACATAAATTATCAGTATTCTATTCTCTCATTCACAGACTTTTACATGTGCCTTTGAATTATATAAATTATAATAATGAATTAAATATAATAAAAACCATAGCAAAGAACAATGGATACAAAAGCGAAACTATTGATAACTTATTAAAGAAAAAGGACAAAAAACTTACATTAACAATTATTTCACAAGGCCTTAAAAATGAAAAAGATATCACTAAACAATGGGTTAAAATCCCTTATATTGGCGAAATATCAACAAAAATATCCAGATTAACTAATAATGATAAATGCAAAACAGCTTTTTATAATGTGAATTCTCTAGGGAGAATTTTAATCAATAATAAAGATAAGAGAGAAAAACTTGAAAACTCAGGCGTTTACCAAGTAAACTGCGCTGACTGCCCATCGTATTACGTTGGTCAAACAGGGAGATCATTCAAAACCCGAATTAAAGAACACTTTACTAACTGGGTGAATGACAAAGGAGAATTGTCGAATGTAGCATCACATTTATTAGAAAATAAACACTCGTTTGATAAAGACAGAGATGTTAAAGTTCTTCATACTTGCAATAAAGGTCATAAACTAGATAGACTAGAATCTTTAGAAATTACTCGCTTAACTAAAAAAATAGACCCTAACTTTGTAATGAATAAACAATTAGAATCATTTGCTAAGTCTCCGCTTTTGTATCCATTGTAATTTTTATAATAATTTCGAAATTTAAAATATGTATTTAGTTTAAACCATTCCTAATCTAATGAAAACATGCATCCCTTCAAAAAGTAACTTTGTAAGTAATAAGCTATTAGAATCATTTACTGAAACACCAGGTTTTTATCCGGTATAATTTTCATAATAATTTTGAAATTAAAATATGTATTTAGGTTTGACCATTCCCACTCCAATGTAAACATGCATCCCTTCAAAAAGCAATTAAAAAATCCCATTGATCATAGATATGTATAACAAAGATTTGACAATAAAATTAGTCCATTAATAATTCAAATTACTTGTAAGGTTTTTCCCTAATCAATAGATATTGAAGTGAGCTACAAACCCAAAGTAATTAGCCCACTGGAATTACCAAAATACTTAGAAATTCGACAGTCTAAAACGACTCAGTAACAAAATAATTCATTAAAATCCTTGTAGACTACCCCTCTCTCCCTCCCCCATATGTTGTGTATATAAACCGTAGGCTAAGAATTATTTGTACCAGTCTGAAGATGGCTCTGACGAGCTGAAACCGGTTACGGTCAAATAAAATTAAGTGGAATAAAGTTTTTTATTTGTTTTATTATAATCTATTCTAACTCACTTCTTTATGGCGTATTTATGATGATATAGGATGCTTACTGTATTACGTACTGTAACCAACCCACTTACTTATTCATGACGTATTTATGATGATACAGGGTATCTACTGTATAAGTACTGTAATAAAATTTCATAATTTTACTTAGCCTAGGTGCGGAGACCTAGGTACACCTACTAATCAACATTTCCGGAATTTTTTTAAGGTTTAAAAAATCTAATTCATTTCAAAATATCGATACTTATTGTCACAAACCTTTCCTGGTTTTTCAAAATAATTATAACCAAGTTGTATTAGGTGGTCAGACGATTTTGGGCCAAAGTATTCTATGTTAATAGAACAAGAGGGGATTTCCTTTCCCGATCATTCTCCGAATTCAACACGGTCTCCCCAAAGAAGCGTTTTCTTTAAAGGATCTTTCCAACAGCCTTCCTCTCCTCGGGAACTTTATAAAGACGAAAAACTTTCGCATTGTTAAATGCAAGCCTGAATTAAAACAAAATTGAGTCACTTTGAATATTGAAGTAAATCGAGCAAAATGACGCCGCCATTGGATATACTCTGTACTAGACGAGAAAGGAAACTTTTAAATTCTTTAATATTTAGATCTCTATTTTCAAAATCAGTAAAACATTTCCTAAGACTTGCTTGTAACTATTCATACCATAATTCTAACTAGAAATTCCGTGAACAGTAGACCTCGTATCCAAAAAAGTATGTTTCTAATTTTCTCTTATAAATAAATAAATGAAAATAAAAATTTCCTCTGAAATCATAATATTTGTAAGTAGGTACTTAAATACCTACCGAATTAATTATAAACCAGCTTATTTTATGTAACATTATAAAAAAATCAAATAAGGAATTATATAATTTGTCCAAAGAAACATCACTGTCTCAAAGATGATTCTTTTTTTCAAACTTCCTTTAGGCAGGTAAGTACCATAATATTGAAAAAAAAATGCGAATAAGAATGTCCAAATAAACAGGATGATTTCACATTTGAAAAAAAATCTTTATTGAACCGTTAAAATAGTCACAATCTTGAACAGGAAACGTACTTACAGACAAAACGAAATGACAAACGATCGGGTTAAAACAGGACTTCGCTACGCTCAATCAACTACTGACATCGAAGTAGCATGTTGGATTTTTGAGGTAGGTTGGTATATAATGCGATATTGTGAATATAAGCAAAATAAGTTGTAAAACTGTATTTTCATTTTATGAAAAGACTTCTTTCGTTATTCATCCATCATTTTTCGAATGAAGTTTTTGAGAGTTGATTAGAAGTAGTAACCCACCTCTTTGTCAATTCGACAGTAAGTTAATCATTACATATAAATGCGTTAATATTATTTTATTACTGACGTCGAAGATACCCCTTTTAAATTCCTTATTTATATTTGAGTAAGGTTTGCTTGAAATTTGATATCATTAATAAAAATGCTCTCGTAACAATCATAAACTCACATTTCGTTAAGGACGTTCTCAAGAACTTGTAAAAAAGTAGGTACCTACCTACTCACTTAAAAATTCGAAAGAAAGAAATTTCTATTCTCATTTTCACAACGGCTGATCCGATCCAAGTTGCATTCCCCCGGTCGAAGCGATTATGCTCGACTTTTCCACCAGCGTTCGACCGCATTCAGGAACGCTAAACTACCCTTAGACCGTCTCCAGCCGCCGTTTAGGCTAAGAATAGGGATCTAAGTCCGGGTTTAGACGGGGGTGAGGAATATGGAGAATATCGCATACCCGGGGACACCGGAGTGCGGAGGTCGGGCGTTTAATTATTTCTGCGAGAAGCTAGGGAAAAATGCGCGGCATGCGGCAATTATTCGCTCCTGATGTTCTCAAGCGGTTGAAAGGGGCGGGATAGGGGGTGAATCCCACCTCCACCCCCCTACCCCAAAGTCTGGGGGGAGTCGAGCTCCAGATAACGAAATGTGTTTAAGGTTAAAGCTGTATCTTAGCGGCAGGATATTACTCCGTCCGACCGTAGTGATAGCACTAAAGAATTTGGTTAATTTTCTTTATTTGACAAACGTAGGAGATACCCCCGTAATGGACTTGCTCTACTGCTAAGTTTCCTTAGATTACTTTTCAGAGTTGATTTTAAAATGCTAAAAATACCGTGTTTTTTTGTTACATTGCCTACAATAGATTTTATAATGTAGGTATAAATGAAATAAACGAAGTTTTATTACTTCTTCAAACTTTGCAAAATTACTTTGTGGCATTATTTATTGTTTAATTAATAACATATCACTTTGTATAAACCACTTTTTAATAAACAATATCGACATGTTTCAATAACAATGTTATCTTCATCAGGATATTTTAATATAAAGAAAAATAAATGACAAACAAGTATAGACAAATTAGAATAAACAGTAGAGGTGATTTATTGCTTAAAAATCATAAAAATAGTTATAAAAAATTAAATATAAAAATTATTTAAAGAAAAATAAAATTGCATTTAGATAATAAAAAAACTTTAAAGCACAAATAATTAAAATAAATTAGTCTAAATCAAAAAATAAATAATTATTAATAAGAAAATAAATTTAAAAGATGGCTATTTTTATTATTCTTCATTATATTTAATTTTGCAAAAATTTTGTTTTCACATTACACGTTTTTTTCTCAATAATTTTTTAATTTATAAAAAATCATCTAAAACAGTCAACACATTATTATAGAGAAATATATAAAAGCGTATTAAAAAAAGTAAGTACTAATTACCGTTACGGGACATCGAAATTGAAATTTGTTGAAGGAAATGACATGAAAGTAAATACGTCAATATATTTAAAAAAATATTATTATTATATTATTTGCAATAAAACAAAGCGATTGTTTTATTTCAATTAATATATCAAACCACAAAGTTACTGCTTTCTACCAAAATATTATATTATTATTAAAATACACATAAATAAATGTATTAAAAATTCATCACATTTAGAATAGATTCATTGCTAAATTTAGTAAGAATGGAAGCAAATTTACCGCACTGAGTTTTGCAGCCGGGCGGAAAGAGCCGAGGCTGGCCGAATGAAGCGTCGTTCCATGCAAGATCGTCGTCCTGTTTCCGTGTAAGAGCGTCGTCCCGTCTTGCCACGCTTGAGACGGTTTTACCCCATTAGGCGCGCCAAAAGATATTGCACGTAAAAAAATATTTTAGAAAACATCTATTTTTTTTTCGAAAATTATTTTATTTTTTACATATTATTTTATGTTCTCACATTTGAAGCTATAGATAGGGTTTTAACAACCTTAATTAGATATTTTAAAAAAGTTGTAATATTTTGCTTTGCCACAGTTGTGATGTCATTATAATATGAGGTTTATAACTACCCCTTAAATTGAAGATTCCTTTTAGGCTAACCAAGAGTCTATTAAGATATAAGCGCACTTAAAATGGGAATTAAGCGCGGCTCCCTCAGGAATGTGTGAAAATAAACATCGCTAGTAACATGATGACGTGCACGCTTTTAATGATATTATTTTAATACACAATGCCATTGCGACTGTCTGGATAGGGTTGAGAGGGGGGTGGGAGTAGGTGGGAAAAGGGGAGGGAAGGCGCCAAGAAAACCGTTGTAAGACTTCAACCCGTAGGAAACCTGTTGAAATTTTTGTTGTTTGTTTCCTGAACGAAATTTGCCTAATCGGAAGGGTTGAAAAATACTAACATACGGTGGAAACACGATGTTGTTTCAAACAAATATGTAAATTTTTTAGCTTATAAATATTTAAATTTATTTTAATACGTCAAAAAAAAAAGATAAAAATTTCCAGTGTTTTATTCAAGAAACGTTCAAGAACACAGATGGTTAATTAAATGGTCCGAAAAAAATATCTACGAATAAGGTTATGAAATAAATGTTTTGTAAAAGATTTTACGATTTTCTTCACTCCCTCAGTAAGAAGTAATTTAGAATAAAATTTCACAATTTGGTCACAATTACAAATTGAGAGAGTTCAACACAAATTTTTAAGGTCCATCAATTTCAAAGTATCCACAAATTAATTGTGTTAATTTGATTAATTCACTGATCTACCTTGCAGAAAAACCATTGGTGACTTTTATAGAGATTAGTTAATAATGGCTCCATTGATGGACTTTACAGGAATGGAGGATGGAAACACAAAATACACCGAGTTGTTTTTCACTGAAAACATACTATTTCATTCATTCCCCACTTTAATGTAGGCTTTGAAATAAATTTAATATCGATGGTATTTTTTATTATTTCGAATTAAAACATAAATTTGAAAGTTATGACATTTTGTTTCATAACTGTAACTTACTTTTTATGTTTAGTCTTACCCTTTCCTTTATTTTTTCTTTTAATGTACATTTTTGCTATTTGCTGCCGGTATTCTTACATATTCCTTTTATATTCGTTGTTCGAGTATTATGTTAATTCATCTGGTTTTTATTTATTTTTATATTAAAATGTTTGCTAAGTGCCAACATGGGTGAACTTGAATTGCAAATCCCTTGAATGTATCTGGCAATAAAAATATATTTAAAAAAATAATTATTATCTGATTTTTTTCACACTAATGTAATTAAGACTTGAGTTCTTTAAGTCTAACGGCCGTTAATAAACACATAAATAAACATGAGAATTAATAATAATAAACAATCTATGTTCTGAAGGAGA
Source organism: Limnephilus lunatus (assembly GCA_917563855.2). Classification (NCBI taxonomy): domain Eukaryota; kingdom Metazoa; phylum Arthropoda; class Insecta; order Trichoptera; family Limnephilidae; genus Limnephilus; species Limnephilus lunatus. The sequence goes on along the minus strand of OU830595.1, from coordinate 88,333,281 downwards.
TAAATTACCTGTGTATCCGAACATAAGTCTAAATATTATGTAATTTTATTTTACATTAATTAAAATTAATAAAATTTGATTGTTGTCCTGTACATGACAACTAACATTAACTTGTTAATTATGTGCATGGTAGTTGCTGGTATTGCAACAATTTTACATTCTCATAAAGGGCGTTTTATATATTTATGAAATATGTCATAACATCAGAACTATCACAAATTAACTGATGGACATTATATTTTCAATTGATTTGATATTACAATAAAAGATAAAACTGAAGTCATCTCAATATTTTATGAAAAATGCATGTCTTGCTTGTATTGAAAATGCATTTATATAGGTTTATAATATAAAATGTTTATTCAATTGATAAACGTGGTGAGTTCACTTCTTTAAATATTATAAATTAAAGTCCTCCGCCACGTCTGTCTGTCTGTTATATTAAATAATATAAGCGGTAAACTCAAAAAACACTCAACGGATTTTCATGAGGTTTTCACGAATAGATAGAGTGATTCACGAGGAGGGTTTATGTATATAATTTGTCAATTGTTTTGCGTAAATTGGTTGAAATAAAAAGGAGAATGTCTGCATGTGGTGGACGAGCGTAGATAAAAATCTACAATTTTTATGCCGAGGTTGATGAAACTTTTCACATGTGACCTTCAAAACGAGAGGAAAGTCATTGTCTACATTTGATTTCGAAAACTCTGTGTAAAGCCCGGGCATCGCCGGGGACTTCAGTTAGTATCTACTAAAGATCTAATTACTCGGAATTATTCTCGTATTAGAATGATGCGGTAACGAATGAATGCATTTACGTTACGTCGTCGGGTCCATAGTCCATACGTTCTGCAAGGAGTGCAAGTATTTTGGGGTTTCCAGCGGCCTCGAGCCTCGCACCAGGGTTGGCTGCAGGAGCCGGGAGTGAGGAAGGAGATGAGGAGGGGGGGGGGGGGGTCGGGTCGGCTGGTTGGGGGCTAGCGGCTGCATATAAATCAGGATGAGTTGTGGCACGTTATTAAGGCCCCGCGCTGTGGAGGGCTCCGTATCGGGAGGGAAGGTGGAGGGGGTGGGGAGGGGGAGGGGTGTCTGGCTGCGGAGGCACCGCGTGCTGAGGCCATCGGGAATATCATCGGATTTCATTGCAATCATATCGGCTGTTTTTACTCGCTGTTCGCTTTAATTGCTAAATCATTAAGGCGATTAAATAACTATAACAATTTAGGCGCTCCATTCGTCAAAGGAATACCTACCTATGAACATAAGATTTCAAATCATTAAAAAAGTCACCTTTGATATTGAAGGTTTTTTTCGCCAACACTAACACGGTGGAAACATTTAAGAAATAAGAGTTTATATATCATTATTTTTTTGGTAAAATTAACAGCAAATCATAAATAATAATATTATATGGATGATTTGTGCGACGGATTTTTGTGAAAAATAATCTCATCGGCGTGGTATAATTTAATTTAAAAAAAAATTAAATACATTTTTTTCCAAGGGTCTATCCTTCAACTAACTATAGGTAATTAATCATCAACTTATTTCTTATGGCAAAAGGATTGCATCCACCAACTCATCAGTCAATTACAAAAAAAAACTGTATACACAATAGGCAACTTGCATCACATTTTAAAAATTTTTTTTCCGGTTTAGGCAAATATTCTAAGATATTCTGTTTTTATTTTATATACATATTTTTGAAACTCTGGCGTTTTTTTGAAAATTTCAATCCGAAAAATCAGACCATTTTTTATAAACCGGAAAGACGGGACATAATTTTATGGGTGCGAAAAAACGATAATTAGATAGCCGAAAATCATTTTAAAAAAAGAACCTTTTCCTCACGAATAGCAATAAATTGTACGGGGTTCTCTTTAAAACATCTGTAAAAACACCGCCATCTTTATAAAAAAATCAAACCAAAGGATAAGTTCGAATAGAACAAACAATACATCTATTGAACGTTAAACGCAAATTCAAAAAATCGCGGGAAATCAAAGTGTTGCCATATAAAAAAAATATTAATCAGTGTGGAATTTTACAAAATTAAGGGAACATAATCGGAGACGGGACATTTTCATGTAGTGACGTCACGAGCTCAAATATGGATTTATTTATTTAAAAAAAAAAAAACTATACATTTCTAAAAATTTTTACTAACATTTTCGTAATCTTAGTAAAAAAATCTATCCACACGATATTTTCCAAGTCTTTATGAAATCCATGCAAGTGGCCTATTGTAGAGTGTACCACTTTGAGCGAGATGATACGCAAACATTTTCATGTCATTTATATTTATTTATTTCAAAAACATACGGCACAATATATACCATTAACATAATTATATTGATAGATATATATATTATAATACAATAACATAGAGAAAGTAACACATAAATGTAAAGTTAAATCTAAAAACAAAAGGTAAAAATAGGAGTTAAGGTAATAAGTAGTAAAAAAGTAAGATGTATAAAAAGAAAGTATAACGTATTATGTACAGGTGGATAATTAAGTTATACAGGACCATACTTACCGGCATTTAAAAATAACATTACTACACATTATAATAGTTAGTAAAGATAATCAATTTATTATGCAAATTATAAACTTATCACTGCTAATAATAAATGACAGTAAAATGTGACAGTACGAGTATAAGTGTTTTTTTTAATCTTATAGGACTGTTATCACTTTATTGATAAGGGAGGGGGACATTAGATTAGGATAAAGGGACGAAGGACAGGAGATAGAAACGTAGTTCAAGTTTCAGTACGGTTGTGTAATGGAACCATGTTCTACCGGTATTTCAATGGAAGATGCTCTAAGGAATTAGCGTCATTGATCCCTTCCGCAAGGGTGCATAGTCGGGAAACACGCCAAACGCGCGCCCATGTACACAGTTGTACGGGTTTGTACACGGTTGACATTTGTTTCACGAGAACGGAGTTCGAGTTCTTGAGTTCAATAGCTCGGCTATGGAACGATTTGCCGGCCTCTGTATTTCCTCCTTCCTACAACATGGGTTTCTTCAAGACCAATGTTCATTCCTTCCTCTCCTCAAAAAGAAAATCATTTTCCTCAGGGTCTCCTTTGTGGAGTTAATGAAAAATAATGGATTTTCGTTTCATGTCTCGTATTTTTTTTTGTATGTTGTGAGGCTGAAGGTAGTGGGGAGGGGAAGGAGGTGGGGAAGAGGAAGGTTAAGGATTACCTGGCTATTCAGATCTGGTCACCAAACACGGCTAAAGCCATTTTCAAGCAACGTTTCAATTCTGAATGGTGGTCTTACACCAGGGCGATACTGATAGTATCTTCCACTCTGGAACGTGCCGCAAATATACTATATATTATTTTAAATGAATTAATTGTGAAATATCACAATTAATCAAATAAAATTTATTTGCGCACGCCGGGTTCGAACCCACGACCCCCGGATTGTGAGTCAAGAGTGTTACCAACTGGACTACGGAGGTATAGTTGAGTTAAACATGTCAATGTTGTAATTATTAAAGAGAATTGAATCTTTGGATCTGAACATAGAAGATAGAGTTGAAAAAATAAAAGTAAGCGACTGTCTGCTGTTGTGATTTGGAATATGGAATAAAAGGCGTTGAAGAAGATCAGAGCTAACATCTAAGATATGTGCAATTTTAATTTTTTTTATTTTACTGAATTCTCCACATTTTTTCGGCAAGTATTGAAAAAAATGTTACGGATCATTGATAATACGAGATCGGAAAGAGCGAATGTTTAGATACTTTAAAAATCGTTTAATCGATACTTTTTAATACTGTTTTTGTGGACTGCATGGCTTGGGTTCCACGCCTGATATGTATATTCCAGAATACTGCAAACATATTATTATGAGAAGTAGGTGCCTACTGTATTTTGAAAGTGCTTAGATCGTTGCATTGTTTAATAGCACAAAACGACGATACCAAATATATACGACGTGTTAGTGACTACGTTTTGTTGTCGATGCCAAGCCATTACTTTTTTTTTGGTTTTTCCTTCTTGGTATGTTATTATCTAGGTTTCAATGCACTTACTTTCTAATTCAATAGACAATTAATTGAGAAATCACTAAAAATATTTTATTTATTTATTAAGTGAATATATGTTACAAAATTATAACAATAATATTTATTATACATTATTCCCAATGAGTTTAATAAAACTCATTTCGGGAAGGACAACATTACAGAATTAAAAGAAATTTTTTACATTAGAACATGATTTAAAATGGAGTTCAATGAAAAGTACGTAGATTTTAAAACAGACTACATACACTTGATACAGTCGTTAAAGAATATTTCATAAATACATTTAGAAAGATAAACAAGAGTTACAAAGAAAGATTTCAAATACGTGTCAATGGTTAATAAAGCTACTAAACTAAAAAAAATAACATATAACAAAAATATGTACTTAAAAAATATTTTTTATTTCTAGTAAAGTGCACGAAGAAGAATTTAGAGGCATTCATTTACAAATAGTGGCAATTGCAAGAATTTGGAATGTGTTTTGTATACAGGGCAGTTTTTTTTATTTATTTATTTTTTTAATTTGCAATGTTTATACCCACAAACAAAATCTTCTCTTGCTAACCAGCCTGATAATAAAGCACGAATTTCTGGAATAATTTCGTTTGTTGTCCCCTGAATTATTATGTCCCTGATCAACGACACTTGTTTATGTTTTCAATTTAAAAACACAAAACCGAAAATTTAAATACGTTTTTTCCAGCCTCGGAATTGCTTACGAAAATCATATCGCAAAATTACCCATTGTGCTTTCATTATGCGCCTATATTCATTTCCAAATCAGCCCCATTCATCTCCCCCCTTTTCCCACCGCCACCCCCTGCCTCCCCCACTCTACCCGCAGACCACTCTTATTATGCTCAGAGAATAATATTCCCCCATCAGCGTACTTAATATTTATGAAGCGCAGTCTGTGAGTCTTCAAATTAACGAGTTCCTCAGATCGTAAAACCGCGAAATTAGATAAGATATTTTTATTGTTTTATTTTTGGTTCTAATTTGCCCCGCTCGCCGCCCGCTGCCCGCCCGCACCGCCCCAGTGCTCAGGAGCCGCGGCCTTATTTGGGATGCAAAAGCTCATTCAGAAAGTGCTCGCCAAGCACAAAACACAAAGCTCTCTAACCCGGGAATATTTTTCTTATTTAACAAGGGGCGCCACCCGCGTGTATTAGCGGAGGTAGCGGAGGTACTCGGCGCCTATTTTTCGGGTATTGTATTAATAAATAAGGATTTACATTCCGAGTACTTTAACAACCGGATACTTTTTCTTGCTTTGAAACAAAATTAATTTTATGAGGCTGGATATTTTCGTAACACAGAGAAGAAAAAAACCTGCACATATTCTTTTTTGCAAAAATGGTAAGAAGGAATTCGCAATTTTGCGGGTTCAAAAGATTTCTCGTTGGCATTAAAAATAATATACTAGCGAAAACACTACCATCTACAATGTTTCCTCGTTATAAATTTTTGTATTTTATTTACATTTTAGAAAAAAAAATATAATGCCTATAATAACGTAAATGTTCAACAATGATAGTAAATTTTGGAAGGATAAATCAAATTTAATAAAATTGAATGTTAATTATTATTTTTAATTGATAAACTAACGTTTAGACAAGATTTTTATGCATAGCACAAAGGTAGATAACAATTATTATAATCAATAATTATCAACCTGAAACACTCATCTACATTGAAAAAATCTTCCGAGAAAAGATACTGGCCGCCAACGGGAATTGAACCCGTGTCCCTCTGATTGCCAGTCAGGAGCTCTGACCACTAAGCTATGGCGGCTTATCTAATACCCGCCAAATAATTCAATATATACTAGTGTTTCATTCGACAATTACCTATTATTACATTTTTCCAACTGAAAACAACCAACTTTATTTTTGTGAGAGAGGTATTGTTAGATACTAAATCTCCCGCTAGGTGGCTTATTTGGCGGGTATTAGATAAACCGCCATAGCTCAGTGGTCAGAGCTGCTGACCGGCAATCAGAGAGACACGGGTTCAATTCCCGTTGGCGGCCAGTATCTTTTCTCGGAAGAATTTTTCAATGTAGATGAGTGTTTCAGGTTGATAATTATTGATTATAATATTTGTTATCTACCTTTGTGCTATGCATAAAAATCTTGTCTAAATGTTAGTTTATCAATTAAAAATAATAATAAATATTTGACAAGTTAAAGTATTTCAACAAAAAATGCAGACATAATTAGTCTCGACGCCACCTAGCGGGAGATTTAGTATCTAACAATACCTCTCTCAAAAAAATAAAGTTGGTTGTTTTTAGTTGGAAAAATGTAAAAATAGGTAATTGTCGAATGAAACACTAGTATATATTGAATTATTTGGCGGGTATTAGATAAGCCGCCATAGCTCAGTGGTCAGAGCTCCTGACCGGCAATCGGAGGGACACGGGTTTAATTCCCGTTGGCGGCCAGTATCTTTTCTCTGAAGATTTTTTCAATGTAGATGAGTGTTTCAGGTTGATAATTCTTGATTATAATATTTGTTATCAAAATTGAATGTGTTTAGATGTATGACATTCAATAAAATATTCAATGAAACAAAAGGTTTCATATGAATGTAAAGGGTTTTATATGAATTGATTTAAACTTCATGGTCAAACGATTGCCTTCACAACTTCCCAATCTAACTCTTACCTATTTCTTTTCGCATCAGAATTATTCCTGTTTGCTTATTAAGTACGGCCTATAAAATATCTACCATCTGTCAAAAAATAAGACATCCTGTTGTTCTTATATAATTTTTCAGTTAAATGCAAAAGTGCGAAATTATTATTATAAATTTGTTTTTTTTTTTTTTTAAAGAAAGACAAACACTATCGGATTACAAATAACCCGAAAATATGAAAATCTCGAATATTGAAAATCTCTTACTACTACCACAGTAAGCCGAAAATGTTGCTATAGCTATGATGGAGGACTTAATCAGCCTAGGAATCGAACACGGAACGCCTGGGTGGGACCCAAACGGGATGCCCACTCAACCACTGACAGGTCGCTTATATTTTTATTAATTCATGACCTTTGCGAAAATTCTCACGGCTTGTGTGGGTCTGAGTATTTTAACATTCTGGTCATAAATAACAATAATTGTCCCCGAAAAATAAGATTTTCAAAGATAAAATAAACGAATGCGCTACTTGACACACTGACGCAAAACATCGTTTGAAGGCCAAATAATCAGGAAACAAAGTTATTTACACAGGTGAGAAAGATTTAAATTATTTTTAAAAATGAATCACACGTTTTATGATGAGATATGCATGAGTTGTATTTTTAGTTTTTAAAAGCAGTTGTTTATGTTTTAAACACTCAGCATTTTTACAAGGTTACCACCCGGCTTTACCCAAGTTTCAGTACTTACTCGAACTAGTTTTGTCTTATTAAAAATGTTTTAATAAATTAATAATATGGAATATCAAAATTTATGATGTAAATGACGTGGAACTTGAAAATAGTTACGTCTACAGAAATCTCAGACGTTTTCGTCATGTCAGAGCTCACCGTTTTTTTAAAGTTATTAAAAAACATATTCATTCTGAAGATTACAATTTACCTACCAAATAAAATTTTGATTTTATCCTGCCACCATCATAATAATTGTTAATTTTTGGGTTTGGCAGAGGATTGAACCCGCGCCGCCTAAAGTAAGTGAGAACCTGACTGGACCGCCCAACCATACAAACTATCAAGTTTTCTGCATTGAAAATTAATAATTAAATTTTATCTGCGTTCGGTACACTTTATTCAGCCTTGGTTTTACCATTTTTTCAAAGCAGTAAAAACGCACAGTAATTCCGGCACAATCAGCAGATTCCTTTACCTTTATAAAAACCAAAGGTAACAGTCTATTTCGGTTTTACTCGTTGGCGAGGAGAGATATTTCAAAACACATTAAATGAGGTGAAGACTGAAAAATGTTGGCACCACCGCGTTTTAGAAATAGACAAATCCTAGCAAGAATGAGTTATTTGCTTTTTTCACGGCAATGACGAACATAGTTCCCGCTATTGGGGAGATTTACGCTTCTGAAAGAAACCTAACGACTCTGTTTTTAAATTGAAAGAATTACCAATATAAATGCGAAACGGAAACATCTGATAATGTTTTTCTTATTTCTAACTTGCTTGAACCTTTTCATTAGGGAGATCAAAGTAGATATGAAGTTTGTCTCATAATTAAGATTAGTATAACAAAACATTATTGAAAAAACGTATTCAGATAACTACAAACAACGTATTCATAATATTGTATCAAGATTTTCCGAAATGGGATTTTCTTTAAATGATCAAAACATCCTGAAAAAGTCTCCCATGTGTTGTAATCTGATACAGCCACGTACCTGAACAAAAGTGTTTGCTGAAAATTCAGCAGTGCTTTATGCCGCCTGTAATGTAATATAGGAACCACGCCAGCTCCTCGGCGGAGTGTCGCTATCTGATGGGCGGGAGCTGGGCGGGAGCGGCGCGGGAGTAGGGCGGGAGTAGGGCGGGAGCACGGCGGGAGATAATGCGGAGTAGGGCCACTCTCTCGAAGGCTTTGAATAAAAGAAACACGCACGAGCATTAAGGTCCCGAATGGAACACTATCAATATGATAGCCGAGTTTTCGCTCGAGGAATGAACACAAGGGATATCCTTCACGGGTAAAATGTTTTACTTGAAGAATATATTTGGAAACTTAACCTTTTGCGCGACATAATTTAGACGTGCGTCTATGATATTCATTAAAAATATTAAGATCAAGGCTTAAAAACTAATCTTCAAAAATTTAATTTAGTTTTTGAATGTTCTAAATAAGAATATAGGTTTCTTTTACCGTTTGGTTGAACTAGCGATTCTCGTAAATAACTGCATTAGTTGGACGTTGTTTCGAGACAGTAAAAGTCAGACCCTTACGTGTTGTAAAAGTAATAAAAACTCAAATAAAATAAATGTCTGACCATTAATTTAACAATTTCGTTAACAGCATTCTTTAATAAGGCTGAATCTCCGGGAGTTAAAAATGTTTAATTTAATTTTATGCAACGTTTAATTGTTTCAACTTTATAATAGAATGTAAAGTTTTTTGGGTACAATTTAAAGATTATGTGAAATCGCCATTAAGGAAACTTTTTGCGATAGAAATCTTGTGAGTTAAATCCTTGAAGCAAATGTAATCTTCGTTAATCATTCGTCATTTAATTGTTCGGAAAATATTGAGTTTCAGTTCGGTAATTAAAACATCACGCGCTATCGACGCCGCGCGTCGCGACGCCCCCAAGGAAACTCTCAGAGAACTAGACTTTGTTTAACCGATAGTTTGAATGAGAATTCTCAAATTGGAATAGTTAATTCAGTCAAATAACTTGCTCATTTAGAAATGTGATATCCACGCGCTGCTTAATATATTCTAGTTCCACAACTGCTTTAATAGTGAAATAATTTCGAAATTATTAAGATAAATAAAATACTTCGCGAGAGTCAGATTGAGTGATTGATTTGGAACTATGGCAATGGGCTTTAAGATGGTGCATAAAGTCTCGTAAAATTCGGGATCAGGCTTCTAACAATAATACTACTCATTTAGAAGGCAATAAGGTTTAAATTCGATTTGATTTATTCACGAAAAAAATATCGCTGAAAAGCAAATTTTATTTTATTCTGCGAAGTTCAGGCTCAAATTATTTAAATGTTTTTAGACAATTTTATAAAAAAGTTAATTTTCCACATCATGAAATAAAACCATATCCGAAAAGGTGTTCAGGAGCATCCATTAATTACTTGAGCAGTTTTTCTTCTAATCTAGACCCCCCATTCCCCCTCGGTGAGATAAATTTGGGCCAATTCTTTCAAGTAACATGATATTTTGCTGGACCCCCCCCCCCCATTTATGCTGACGTAATTAATGCAGCTCATTTTGAACTCTAAAGCAGTTTTTATAGGCACGATACTTTCTTATTTTAATACCTCAAAGGAAACGAAAAGAAAAATAAATCTAAGAAATAAATATAAAAGAAAGAAATAAAAAGCAAAAAAAGAATTAAAGCAAGTGATAAAAAGACACGAGAAGTTTTAAACTGTTTTATGTAAACTTAATTTTCATTTCGGCATTTCATGTTAAATCCAATGCGACAATTTATGTGCTTTTTAATACAAAAAAAATAAATTAACGACGTATCTTTTTTTGCATCCGTGCCACACGGGAAGCCCTGAGGAAAATTATTCCCCTCAGGGCCTACATCATTTTTGGGGATGCTGTGTGGATGGTCTTTTTTAGGGAAAGGAAAGCGAGTAAGTCGTAAGAAGGAAAAAGTTATGATGGATGGGTATATCTGGGGTCAATATATCCAAGAGTGACGGACGTATGAATCCATCCCTCCCACTACGGTGCAAGGCGATGGGTAGAGAGAGTCTGGCTGGAGTGGTCTAGGTAAGGTCTCCTTCAACCTGTCTCTTCCGATCCGGCTCGCCACGCAGTAAGTGGACAAACGCTTTCGCCACCGAGACCTAGACAAATCTCACCCCATGTCACCAAACGTAGCGAACCACTTGGGGTGACTTACGGCAGGGGTGTTGGTTGTCTAATAAATGGTTTCTAGGGCAACGGTACCCATACCGCCTCCCAAATTGAATTGAAGTATCCCCGCGCCACAGGAAAAAAATAACAAAAAGGTTGCAGAATGTGAATTATCCTTCCGTCAAACTTTAAAAAATGTTATTTATAATAGAATTAATAAGATCAAAAAAATTTATTTAACCGAAGTTAATTATTTGGCGGGGAAGCGGGTACTATCGGGGAGATAAAGTTTTTAAAAATATTTAGGAGAGAAAGTTGAGTCGGAGCCGGATCCTAAACGATTTCCCCGGGGAGCAGAAGGGGGAAGAGAAAGGCTTGTTGTCGTATCTTAAACGGGAAGAGAAGGCAATCTTTTTCTTAGTCCTAAATAGCTGACGCCAGATCCGACTGGAATTACTCCTTCGTCAAATTAATCAACTCTTACGCGGGCACCGACCACGTCTAGTGGATAGCGGCTACATGATCAGCTCGACCGACACAAAAACATACATCACGACGTGATGTTGGATCCGGATCGTGTAGCTGTTTTTTTTAAACCCGTGTACGTAAAAAATCACGGAACTTTTAACTTATTTTAGTAAAGCATTTGATTCAGTTTCCCATGAAATTCTCATTTGGAAATTAGAAAAACTTGGTATACGTGGCAATTTATTAACCTGGATTGAAAGCTATCTTACTAAAAGACAACAAATTGTTAGAATAAAATCCTCTTTGTCCGAAAAAATTTATGCAACAAGTGGAGTTCCACAGGGTTCACACCTTGGCCCAGTCTTATTTATCTTGTTTATAAATGATCTAACAAAAGTATTTCATGATGTATTTTTCTTACTTTTTGCTGATGATCTCAAAATGTTTAGAATTATTAAAAATATTTACCATTGCAACATTCTTCAAGATAATATCAACAAATTGTTGATTTGGTGTAATGAAAATAGACTCTACTTAAATATCTCAAAATGTCAAGTAGTTAGATTTTCTCGAATAAAAAATCCAGTGATCTTTAATTACAACATTGATAACAATACTCTTGAGACATTAACACAAATTAAAGACTTAGGCATCACTTTTCAATCAAATCTTTCATTTGTTAACCACATAACAGAAATTTCTAATAAGGGCTTAAAAATGTTGGGATTTATAACTAGGCTAACTAGAAATTTTAAAAATATAAAATGTATTAAACTGTTATATTTTGTATTTGTTAGAAGTCAACTTGAGTAAAATTCTCCCGTCTGGAACCCATATTATAATACACATGTACAAGCTGTTGAAAGAATACAAAATAAATTCTTACGTTTTCTAAATTTTAAAATGGGTATTCCAGCAATTATGTTGAACTACAACACTATTTTAAATGATATGAATATGCTCAAATTATCAGACAGAAGAATTTTCACAGACTTGGTATTTCTTTATAAAATTCTAAATGATTTAGTTGATAGTCCATTATTACTTGAATTAATAAGCTTCCGGATTCCTCTACGTAATACTAGAAGTCAGGATTTATTTCAGTGCAGAAATTCTGGAACTAACTACCATATGTATTCCTCTTTGCCCAGAATACTAATGGAGGGAAATAATTTTACCAAGTCTGTGGACATCTTTAATTTATCTTTAGACAAATACAAAATGCTGTTACTGAGGCAGTTCAGTTATGTAAAATAAATACTGTATATTTCTTAATAAAAGAAATATATACCTTTTATATTTATTGGTAAAAGAAATATACAGTATTTATATTTTATTTAATCAAGTGTAATTTTTAAATTGTATATGTAAAAGCCCCGAAAAAGGGCGTAAATAAATAAATAAATAAATAAATAAATAAACTTTGGATATGACGATAATTATTTATTGATAGTTTGAAAGAAAAGTCGAACATATCTACATAAATATTACGTAAGAATGTAGGTAATTAACTCCTCAACTCTAGGCCTCGATCGTATTATTTCAGGAGGTCCACAAAAAAGAGTTTTAAAAATTGCTCACCTTACGTTTTTTCTAACTAAAATTACTGATAACTAAAAAAAAACATATACATATTTTATTAGACAAATGTATTATAAACGTTACTGTCATCTCACTTTATTGGTGTTCAATTTAAAAAAAAAAAAAACAATAAAAAAATCCCAAAGATTCATAAATTTATTTCAAAATGCAATTCGAAACTTTGGTTTCTTAGAGGGGTACATAGTCCTTCTTTTGTGGTTGGTTTTTGCATTTAAATTTAAAGCGTAGACTTTTCTCTTTCGTTCACTGTTTATATCATATATCTCAGTATGATAGAAAGGGAGATACTCGTACAACGATTTCGCTGTGACCTATTTCCGAAATCGAACAAACAGACTTAAAGGGTTAATTAATTTTTAATCATTGAAAATTCATTAACAATTCACAGTGAATATTATAAAAATAGAATAAGAAATCAAAAAAAAATTAACTGTCGCAACTGGGACAGTGGTGGACTAAAGGGGCAGCCCGCCCCGGGTCTCGGGTCGTGAGAGGCCTCCAAACGCCTCCATGTTCCTTTGATCAAATCCTAAAGAAGGCTTTAAGGCACTAGGACACTGTAAAAGAAAAATTTGGTCTTTTTTGTATTTCATTTTTTAAAATATGCTCTCAAAAAATATTTTAAAGAAAATTAATTTTTATGTAAAACCGTTTGAAACAGTTTGTTGAATAATTCTCGTTCAGCAAAACTTTGAAACATTCAGTTTTGCTGCCCCGTGACGAGCTCAGTCCGTAACTGAACTGGGACTCGAACCTATATCCTCTAATCTTATTGGGACCAACACTCTACCAATTGAGCTACTGTAATTAATTTCAGTCACTTTTATTAATTTCAATTTAAGAATCATTTTTCAATTACATTTTCCTCGATTATTGTTCCATGTTTTTTATAAAGGCTGCCATCTTTGAAACAACTGCAAAGTTCTTACCAGAACATATTTGCAACCAAAAAATAATAGAGGGTGCCTCGGATATATATTATCTTCTATTATTATATCTTCTATCTTAAATTTTCTATTTTTATTTGTTTTTAATGATTAAATAAATACAACAATAAGGTTTAAACATTAATAAGTTACTCTAATCCAAGAATACTTTTCAACCAAATTGTTTTAATTTGGAACTTGGTGTTAGTTATCTGGCAAACATAAGTGAGAAGGACAAGGAAGAGAATGTAGCTGTTTTCGATTTTGAATCCTGGTAATTATAATATTTATTATAATATAACTAGCGCTAACGATATAATTGCAGACATCGTTGCAGCGCATTAAGAAGCTCTGCGGCGAACGGTTACTGACTACACCGTCAACCGCACTTATATAGGTATATATATATGTACCTACTTGTGTTTTTGTTTTTGAGTGGATTGTATTAATTGTTTTGATTATATTTTATATATTTTTTAAATATTTTAATTTAAATACTTATGTTATATTATGTTAGGTCTATTAAATCAGAGATGTGATTTAATTATTTTGTATTTATTTTTTACTTAATTGTCTTTATTTTATTATTATTTAATTATTTATTTTGTGCATTATATTAGAGGCACTGCTGAAAACCAGGAGAAATCCTGATTGTAAAGCTGAGAAAATACATTTTTGTAAATAGATTAAAAAACTAAATGCGTAAATTGTTAAAATGTTTTACGGTGCTCCAGATTTTATGTCCGGGTTAAATCTTTCCCAAATGAAAGACTAAACCCTTCCACACACTTTTCCACAAATGATTATCTAGTAAATTCATGCAATGTAATTGCACTATATAAGTATAATAAATACAAAACAATACGAGAACAATACGTCAATCCACCAGAAACATAATGGGAAAATATATCACCGACTCCAGATATTTTCATATCAGAGGGTTCGGTTCTGATGAAATCCTAACTGGTCCGATAAATCCTACTGATCCCTCAATAAAAAGAGAGTTTTATTATTATTATTATTATTAATTGTAGGATTTGTGAAGCTGAAAGTATTTTTAAATATTTGCCTCTTGATCTAGCCTGTCTAAAACCAGGTAACGGAACAAATCAGAATAAACTTAACTCAACAACTCCGTTGAAATGTCATTAAAAACTACGAAAAAAATTATAAAAAATGGTTAAATAGGTTACGTTAGGTTAGGTTATGGGCTATTTTTCAATAAATGGTTGAGTTGATTCTGAGTTGGCATGATACCCTAAAACCAATATTGTCAATTTTATTTACAGTAGGTATAATTATATTTTTTGATGACATATTATAGGGTCGAACAGAACTATTAACTACGTCAATTATTGACTGATCCAAATCTGTCAAACATTTAACAAAAGAAACAAATAATCCAAATAAAGCATTATAAATTAATAAAAAATATTAACTATGTTCTCGCTTGTCTGATATGATTTGTACCTATTTAAAAATAATGTGAGTAATATTTATCTGCGGCATGTTCCAGAGTGGAAGATTCTCTCATTATTGTTCTGGAGTAGGACCACCATTCGGAATTGAAACGTTGGTTAAAATGGCTTTAGCCGTGTTAAGTGACTAGGTATGAATAGAAAGGTACTACCCCATTTCCCTCTCCCCATCTCCCTCACCCCTCCACTACCTTCAGCCTCACAACATACCGCAAATGGAGATGCCATAGTCAGTGAGAACTCCAGGCATTTGGGAGCAGTTGGGATTCTTGTGCGGTATTTACATAAAAATATGCATCCATGCACCGACAACCGAAGTTAGTGTATTTAAAAAAAGTAAAACTAAAAGGTACCCAAAAAATGTTGGGTTCGAAGCCATTAAGGACGTAATTATACAAAAATAAATTGTATTCATTTCTTTCATTTCGGAAAACTGATTGAAAATTTTAAAGTTTTAAATTTAATGCACGTATATTTGAAGCCAATAATAAATCCCTGTGAGGTAAAATTTGAATGTAAAAAATAATACCACGTGATGAAACAATAAACAATTAACAAAAAAAAATTATGGTACCTATGTTTTGTAAAATGTTTGAAATTATGAGCGAAAAAGGTTAAAAAACAAATGCTTTTTAAATATTATTAGATTTAGATGATAATATTTTCGTTGCGTTTTAATCAAGTTAATTCCACGTGCAGCAGTGAATATTCAATCCGCTAATAAATGGAGAAATTCCACAAAGGAACGTGTATATGATTGCATAATCAAGCATCCCATTCTGATTGCTGATTTAATAGGAAATGTGATGAGAGTGCGATGGGAGTGTGCTAGGCGGGCAGGGAAAACTCATTTCCCTCTCGCGGCCGCCGTTTCGCGCCTCCATCTCCTACATCTACATCAGTCTTACATATAAATATTACTAGCGCAGACCCGTGAAAAATAACGGAATCTAATAATTGTGATATTGAGATCTATAGAGCAGAAAGTATTTAAAAAAAATTGGCCTCAGGATCATTGCCTTACGATATCTATCCAATGACATTATAAAAATACAGGACACGTCATATTCATACTAATCGACCAAATAATATAGCATTGCTCATGAGATAGCCATTCAAAGAATATGTGTACGAATGAAATATAACGCTAAAGTATCTTCTCTGTACCTAGTTCATGAAACCACTTGCGTTGATACTGTCTCAGTAACGTATTTTCACTCTGTTTATAAGCAAATGTCAAGTAAAAGTTAACATGTTTTGATTTTTTAATGTTTTAGTTGCTCGTAGGTATACGAATTGTTGTACCTATGAGTTCTCTAAAGTCATCCATGTGGAATTAGCTTTAGATGAATGTATTCCTCTTTTTTATATTGAGTTTGTGTTTTATTTGTATATTTTGTAATCTTTTCTAATTATGTTATAGGTACTGTTGTTATTTGTTTTTTATATAAAAGCCCAATAGGGCGTCAATAAATAATGTACTTCTTCTCGCTAATTCACTACTTTCCGTCATTTTAATTAAATGATCATTGACTGGCGTTTGGTGGTGTGCACACCCTATTTGTATTCAGTTGCTTTACAATGCACTTATTTGATCCATCTTGGCTATGCCTGCCCACTTTTTAGTACCGCACCAAAAAATGCACTCAGTAAATTAGACAAAATTCAATCTAAATCTGCGAAAAATAACCGGAGCGATGCAATCCTCGCCCATCAATTTCCTTCTAGTACTGAATGTATACCACTTAATTAATAAAAAAAACCAATGGTTTCAACGCCAGGAAAAATTAAAATAAAAAAAGACAATCTATCAAATAAAACTTTTTGTTAAAGGTATCGTAAAAACAATAATTAAAAAAAATTTTTTTGTTTATAATATGTTATAATTGCATTCATATTTTGATTTTCTTTATAAAATAACACACAAAAATCAAAGAATAATTAAGTTGTCTACATTTATATGAAAATAAATTTATGAGAAAATTGGCATTTGAATATTATTAATGACCAAATATTTTTTAAGTAAATTGAATTCGAATAATGTTTGAAACTTTCGGTATGATCGGTGTGCACAAATACATTTAAAGTTTTCTCAATAAAATGATTTGACTGTACTTTTGTATGTTAGTACTTTCTTCTTGTCCTTCTTCGAGTGTGCCTTCTCCTGTCTGAGGTTGGCTATCATCAGGGCAATCTTCACCCTGCTGACAATTGAACTGAACAATTCTGCAGAATAACACTCGTAACAGTCACGTAGATATCAAATCTATAAAGTGCGGGTTGTCCTCTGATTATAAATTTTCTTCCCCATAAGATAACCATAGTTTTTAGCATTGAGATCTTTTTATCCATATTTTTCATTAACACAATTTTTTTCGCAAAATGGTATATATTTATAATTTTTTTCTCAAAATTGTATATATCGGTTATGGAAATTTGAAATACTGAAAAGGAAAATATATCCAAAAATGAGTTAAAATGTTATTTTTCTCCATTTTTTTTTCGATCTGCATCATCAAAATATTTCTAGAAAAATAATTGCGTCTTTTACGATGTGCGTTAAAAGATTTTTTCTGAAAAATGAAAAATAAATTAAATACCTACCCTTATTAAAGTATTCTGAAAGATCGTTCAATGTTACTTTACCTATGTCAAAAAATCATAATAATTATAGGTCTACAAAAACAGGTTATACGATTTTTTTTAAATGAAAAAACTTTCTTTTCGTTTTCCTAAACAATTAAAATTTTGTCCTTTACAGCATTTTAAATTTCCATGACAAATATTTATAATTTTTTTTCCAAGATGGTACATATTTTTAAATTCTTTCGCAAGACGGTATATATTTATAATTTTTTTTCCAAGACGGTACATATTTTTTAATTTTTTCGCAAGATTGTATATATATATTTTTTTTCCAAGACGGTACATATTTTTTAATTTTTTCGCAAGACGGTTGATATTTATAATTTTTTAGATATGTTAAGGGTTAACAGAATGGCAATTTCCCATTTCCCTAGTGCCTAAGTAAAACCTTTTTCGAAAATCTTTCACGTTAAGTAAATTAGTTAAATTACCAAGATTCCACCGGAAAGACTTTTAAGAGCACGTAAATAACTCAGTAAAAAAGGTAATTTTTGTACAACATAATTGAGCCTATTAGTTGAATTTAAAATCTGCAAAACCACTTACTAAATACAGTTTCACCGTCTCAAACGTAATGTCAGTGTAAAAAAAGAAATAACAAGGTTTGCATTTAAATCAGGAAAGGAAAAGGCGAGTTAACCCCTATTTGCACGAACAGTTTTCAATGGTAACCGTTTAAGCGAACGATTATGATAGTATAATATTATTATCTGCAAACTAAAGCTGTTTGATCTGGCCTGTTGACGTAACACCCATTAGTTTCATTAAACCCTTTGCCTGACGCGGTGTATTAATTAATGGGGTTGAATCGAGCTTCGAGCTTTCGGTGGCGCAGGAATTTCATGGAGATGGGTATTAACATTACTATGAAAATTACACTAACCGAGAGCAGGTATTATAATATATTATAATACTATTCAGGTAAGGGAGCCCGTTCATCACACCGCCATCGCTCCAACACTACACTGATTATTAATTACATTAATATAATCGTTACATTAAAGGGTATCTTTGTGGATTTGTGATACGTGTACTTAATAAAAAAAGCATGATTTTTCTTGATTTTAGATAAGTTGCAGTGTTCGGCATGAAAACCAGGATACTTTTTTTCTTATAGAAATCTACTCGTTATACGCAATGCACTTTCAATTTCATTTCGAGGTCGCAGTTTTTTTATGACAACAACATACTTCGTAAGATATATGTAGATGCTTCCGATCTTAAATACTTGATGCAGATTTATCGTAAATAAAAATAATTTAAAAAAAAACTTCAAAACAATTTCACCTGTTGCCTTATAATAGTAAGAATAATATTACACAATAAACAAATAAGGCATTGAGTAGGAATTACTAGTAAATAATATTTATTGACGCTGTTACACAGGTAACTGAAGGGTTTTTCGTTCGAATATACTCATCAAAGTATTTGATTTTCCAGAACTAATTGACTTTCGCTGACGGCTGTATTTCTATCCACTGATATATTTTACATTTTTGACAACAGTATTTAAAAGTGTGAAAAGAGAAACATTCCTGATAGAACAAAATTTTAAGATAAATAAAAAAGGATTGTCGTAGAAACCAATCACTTTGGCTTGACATTACACTTTAATGAAAATTTACATTATTTTAATACATAAATATGCATAAAAAAGCGTTCTAATATAAATGTTACTAGAGATTCATAGAATTAACGGTCAAGTTAAGTTCCTAACCGTCAAACCTACAATAAAACAGAAGTTTTGATTTAGAAAGTGCAACCAAACGTAAACGACAACAAAACAACAATAAAATTCAAGCTTCAAAAAACATGTTTCAAACTGCGGCCGGCACTTCCGCCGACTAGTTGGCAGCTTCGGGTTGGGGGAGGAGGGTAGTTTTAGGGGAGGAGGGGGGACTAATTCGGCTTTGCAAAGCTCCGGCTAGGTGGCGGCTAGTTCCCGAAACAGAGAAGTGACCCAAACCGCAGATGGAAATTTATGTTTTTAATTACGCAATGTGTATGTAGAATACACTTGGATGTAAATAATAAAAAAAATAGTCATTAGATAAGTTCTAGACGTCAAACAAACTATTGATGACTTTATGTTAATCCTTTTCTGGAATTGATAAATGATGGAATACGTAAGTCACATGTCAGTCTTCTCTGATTTCCTCTCAAAGTGTCTATCAAAGGTGACAAGCTATTTTATAAAAAATATTATCAAAAATCAATCATTATCAAGGGGTAAGGCTCTCGACTATACGAGGTCGCCAGTTTAAATCCCCGCGTGCACATGTACATCATATTAAATTATAATGTGCTGCTTCACAATTAATTCATTTAAATGAATATGAAGTTTATTTTTGGCACTATCCAGAGTGGAAGATACCCTCAGTGATATCGCCCTGGGGAAATACTACCGTTTAGAATTGTAAAGTTGTTTGGTATTACTTGACCTTGAACCGTGCTTGGTGACCAGATCTGAATAGCCAGGAATATCCCACTTTCCTCTTTCATATTTCCTTACCTTTTCCACTCCATTCAATCTCACAATATACTCAAATTGAGAATACCGTAGTCTCATTGGCTTTAACGGTTGGGAGCAACTGGGATTGGAACATTTGAAAAGGAAAATATTTTTTAAAGTTTCTTAAAAACACAGATATCATGCCTATTAGCCAACAATAAAATACATACAAATCAGTAATTTACAACTTCGTGAACCTCGTGTGAAATTTTCAACAAAAGTCATTGTCTTTTAAAAAACTGAAATTTCAAAGAATGTTCAAAATATGTTAAAAAGATGTTCCTGCAAGCCTACTAAGGCTCTCTCCGGTCGTTTAACCCTCCAGCTGCTCTCGGGGATTGTAACAGTTTCCTCTCGGAAGAAGGTTTCGCGGGACTTGAATCTCTACAGCCTCCCCCCCCCCGCCCGACCCTACCCCGGCCTACACCCTACTATAATACAGCGTACATCATACATCCAACATTTCCACTTTACAAGATCCACTTTACAAAAAGATTTAAGTGAATTGGCGTTATGAAAGATCTTGAACTTTTAAACTCTTTTTTATTAGTCGCCGCAAGATTAAGAGAACTTAATAATTTTGCTGGTTTAATGGTCAGTTAAAATATATTTAGCTATGCTTGGTGACCACATCTGAATAGCAAATATTTACAACCTTCCCCTCCCCTATCGTCTTCCCTTTCCCTTTCGCTTAAGCCTTAAAATCAACCAATTACCATTCGAGAGGTGAGTATGGGCACCGCCGCCCCGGGAACCATTTATTAGTAAATCGACACCTCTGCCATAGGTCACCTTAAGTAATTCGCTAAGTTTGGTGACTCAGCAGGGGTGTCCGAGTCTTGGCGGTGGATGCATCTGCCCACCAGCTACGTGGCAGGCCAAATCGGAAGAGACTGGGTGACCTCTCCAGCAGGATTCTCTCGAAACATCGCCTTGCACCGCAGACGGAGGGATCGATTCATTACTTCTGGTGTGCCTCAGGGGTCCATTTTGTGTCCTTTGCTTTTCTCTATCTATATAAATGATATTACGACATGTTTTCACAACGCTCAAATTTTACTATTTGCCGACGATATGAAGATATACCTTCCTATAAGCTCCCATGACTGTTCTGTGCGTTTACAGGAAGATCTTGACCGACTGACGGATTACTGTCTCAGAAATAAGCTTTTTATCAATATTTCCAAATGTTGCAAAGTCACATTCACACGTAACCATAAAAAAATACTGCATGAATACACCATTTCTGGATCTCTGTTAACAAATAAAGATTATATACGTGACCTCGGGATTATTTTGGACTCTAAACTTACCTTTGATGAACACATTGATAATATTGTCACCAAAGCAACAAAGAGTCTAGGCTTTGTACTGAGAACATGCAAATTTTTCAAAAACACTAAGACTTATCTGATTCTATACAATTCACATGTTCGTCCTCACCTGGAATACTGTTCACAGGTTTGGAACCCGCGCTATATTGTTTATGTTAACAGGTTAGAAAGAGTTCAGGAGCGATTTCTCAAATTCCTCAATTTTAAATCATTCAACATATACAATTCTTACGACGAAATTGAGAAACATTTTCGAATCTCGAAACTGCTCAATAGGAGCCTTGTTGCTGATCAGATGCTCCTGTACAAAATTATTAACTCAAAAGTTGACTGCCCGGAGCTGCTAAATAAAATAAATTTCCACACGCCGACTCGATACAGCAGACAAAATACCCTTTTCTACATTGATAGATGCAACACTAATTCCAACCAAAATGAATTTATACAAAGGACATGTAAATACTATAATAATAAACTTGCACATATAGACACACTTGCTGACATATTCACTGCTAGTTACTGTCGTTACAGAATTTCTTTGTATTACATTCTATGTAGGTGCGAATAACACATATTCATAACTAAATTTATTGTACCTAATATTTTTATATTACTTGCGTGGCAACTTTCCCTTATCCCTCTCCTCCCCTTACCCGTCTCAACCCAAATACCTATTTCGCAGTCTATTTAAGTATCGTTTTAATTATTTTATTATTGTGTATAACATGTTTATCACTTGTTGAATTAACATCTGTATTATTATTATTTTTTAAATTGCTGCTTAGTTCTGTTTTTCTTAAATTTTCTAGTTTACATTCAGTTACTTTTATGTTTCTAAATACCTATCTGTGAACATTAATAATTGGTCTGTTTTTTTGCCATCCCCTTATGTATATTTTATTACTATGACTGTTTATGTTCCTTAAATAAATAAATAAATAAAATATATAAATAAATAAATACGTCCGTCCCTCCTGGAGATACTGACACCCAGATTCCTACCCACCACTCATACACTTTTCCTTCTCAGAACTACATCTCCTTCCTTTCATCATAATACCCTCCACACAGCATTCCCAAATGTGACATTGACCCTGAGCGGAATTATTTTCCTCTTGGCCTTCTATGTGGAGGTAATGTAAAAAAACTCATTTTGGGATAATATAGTCTTACAGACTCCGAACATTTGTGACCAGTCGGGACTACTTATTCGTTTAAAATAAAATAAATTATTCTTGACTAACATCTAGCTCTCCGATTTAAATTAGTTTGAATAAAATAAATGCGCACGTTTACTTTTGTTTTGTAATTATGAAGGGTGCAAAATTAATTTAATAAAAAATTCAGCACAATGTACATTTCGTTGAAAGATATAAATTACCTCTAATCTTAGACGTCACTTACACATCTTGGTCGTTTTATAATAATTCCAAACCACATTATTCATTTTGTTCTTTTCCGCAAATTTCGGGATTATAATATAACGTTTTTTTTCGTTAAATATTCATTATTTGATTAGCACATTAAAAGTCCTAACCGTTTTGAGATGATAATCTCATTAGATATTTTACACACTGTTAGAAACGAATATACGTTTTAACGAACGCAATATCGAGGTATTTTGTTCTATGAAATGTAAGCATGATATTATTTTATCTATTCAATCTAGTTGGGATTGAAATTGCTTTATTTCGCAAGGTTCTATTTAAACTGAAACGTTCATAAACGCAGCTTGCTTATTTTATATGAAGTTTATACATACGGTAGAAAATGTCTAGTCTGTACTAATATTATGTGCATATAGTCGGCTCAGTATGGAAGCAATTTCTCGGCGATGGAATCGAGAGACAAACTTGGTTTAATATCACTTTCCTTCTGGGTATTGAGAGACATAAAGGCTAGGTGAAGTGCAGTTTATGTATACATCTATACGATATCATAATATTATTATTTATTATCAAATAGTGGAGAAAGTTGTCGCAAACACTCAGGGCATTGGTGCAGTCTCCTGTTTCTCAAACAGTTATAAAATAACAAAGAAACTTGGAAACTATATAGGTTAGGTACCTGTATAGGTTAGTTTAATGTATTGAAAAAATATCCTGATATAATACTTAAAATTAAGAGGTGGAAAAGTTTAGAAATACAGGTTAAATACCTACTGAAATATAAAAGTTAAATAAAGTTCGCCGAGGAACTGTTACACGCCTTTTTCACACAAAATTTGATTTAGGATTAGAGTGAAAATACTCAACCAAACAGAATATTTTATAAATCAAAATATATAACAAATATCAAGTAAGGATACGAGATATTTCATTTATTGTGTTTCAATTCAGCATCATTGGTCGAGGGGTGAGGCTCTCAAAATCCGATGTGAATTTTATTAGATTGATTTGTGTAATTTCACAATTTAATAATATAAAAATAATATATATTAATATTTGCAGCACGTTCTAGAGTGGAAGATGCTGTCAGTTTGACCCTGATGGATGATCACTATTCAAAATTGAAACGTTGCTTGAAATGGATTAAGCCGCGTTTTGTGACTAGATCTGATTATCCAGGTACTTCCCCACATTCCTCTTCCCCATCTTCTACCACTTCCCACTATTTTCAACCTTATAACTTACCCCATTTAAGGATGCTATAGTCTTATTGGTTCCAGGTGGTTGGGAGCAGTTGGGACTCTTGGGCGGTGCTCACATAAAAAAAAGACTTTTCACGGCACTAAAGGCAACTTCGGTATTATTTGTGATTAATTCATTAAAGTACTTTAGCCCTTCCTACTACGCAAATATGATGAAATATAATGTATTAAGGTTAAACATTATTAAATTATATATAAATTTAAATATTTTTTATTTGCTCCACACATGAATCCACGAGGAAAATAATTTCCCTCAGGATCTATGTCATCTTAGGGGATGCTAGGTGGGAGTTTTTAATGGAAGGAATAAGGTCAAATAAATGAGTAGGAACCCGGGGGTCAGTGCGTCCATAAGTGACAGACGTTTATCTCGATCCTTTCAACTGGGCTGCACAGCGATGAGTCGAAAGACTCCAACCGGAGAAGATAAAAGGACTCCCTCAACCAGCCTCTATCAATCCTGCCGCCACGCAGTAGGTCGAACCCGGACAAACCCCACTCTATGAACCCGCGCATTCCTGCTAAGTCACCAGACGAAGCAAACCACTTGGATTGGTCTATGGCAGAGGTGTTGATTTTCAAATAAATGTTTCCCGGGGTGGTGGCACCCAAACCCTCCTCCCAAATATATAAATTTAATTTATGTCAAATTGAATATATAATGAAATATAATATCTATACATACAGGGTGTTAAGGAACTTAGATACTTCACTTACTTTACCACTGGAGCGATCACGCGAAATAAATAAATATGCCTCGATTGCCTGAGCTTTCCCAGAAGGTCGTTTCGAAAATTTTACGCCAACATTAAAAAAGTCATTCCTTCGAATTTTAACATGAAGACAAAAACTTATTATAGTGCTACATTACCAATAAATTAACCTGTATTTAACCGTTTATCTCATATTTGTAGGATATATAAGAAAAATATAAAAAAATTCCTAAAGTTTATAATCGCGCGAATCCTGGATATTCTTTACTTAAAACTGCCGTGAGGGGTACTTTTTCGGGTCAACATAGAATATTTTCGGTTTCTGTACATTGTCTGTGGTGTACTTGACAATGAAAGGTGCATATCTATGGAAAAAGGACTTAATTTTATCTGTAAACAGCTGTTCAAAAATTCGGTGGGAAAAAATATTTTTTAAATTTATTTTTAACATTGTTCTAAAATAGTCTTAGAACTTCGGATTTGCGACATCTATGGTCATAATAGCTTCGTGTTAAAGTAAAAGGCTGGCAAAGGAATTTTTTTACGAATGGTAGGAAAATGTGGTCCATTTTTCGACCAAAATCGCTCCAGTGGTTCCAGTGATTCCTGACGTTATTTGGAGTAAAAAATGCTAATTAATTTAGATTAAAAAAAGTAGTATCAACTCAATATTATTATTATCTCAATATTTGAGTACGCATTTCTATTTGCCACGATCATACTAGAATATTCGCATAAAGTTTTATTGAAAAATAACGTTAGATACAACTCCGCCTAAAAATACATATTACTTTTAAAAGGTGCTGGTGAAAGTTTTAAAGGAGAAATAAATAAACCCGCTCTGGAGGCAATAACTGTTGAATGAGTGCTTGCTTATGACATTTTACACATCCAAACTTCAAAATAAAGAGCGGGTTATATCAGCCCCCGGAGACGGTTCATATTGAGGATATTTAAATATTTTTACATAATAACGCACAGGTAAACCAGACTAGTCAGGAAGATGAAACGGGCTCCCGCAAACGAAGCGCTTTGGGGGGGTGGGAAGGGGATTTCAAGTGCCGCCCAACTTGTCGGAGAAAACTTTCAAATTAGCTTTGCGGAAAATACAATTATTGCACCGCCGTGTAACGCGTTCACCCCCCTAGGGGGAGGGTGGTCCGCCCGCGCTGTATCGTCCTAATTAAGGTAACAGTATTTTACATATTTCGGGATTATTAAAAGTATTATTTATTCAAATTTCACATCAAATCGCCCATTAAAAAAAATAAAAGGGGAGGTTTTACATTTTTTATCACATTCGAAACAGGTTCCCGTATTCGACCGGATAATACCAGAGAATGATACTCATTCTTTTCCTGGTAACATCCCTTTTGCTTCAAAATATATTGTTAATATGCGCTCTGAGAAAACAGGGAAAACAATTCTTAATTAACAAACATAAATAATTGATTAATATATGAATCATCATGTACCTACCTACCTAATATAAACGAAACCCATCAATTTGACTGTCCTAGAACGGGAGACCTTCCTAGTTGGACAGTCAAAGCTTCATTATACTGTTAATGTTTTTTTATAACAAAAAAAAAATTAAAGCTGCATTATATTTTTTTAAATATTCTCAACGTTAGGTACCTACAGATTTTTAGGCTTAAGAGCGTATAACCAGAGAACACCAGAAATATGTCATTTTTAAATCAGTGTTTAGAAGTATTGACCTTTTCCACAAAAAAATATAAATTGGTTTCGAAATAACACCGATATTGAGTTATAATTTTAAAAAGCTGGTACGGAGAGTTATTAATGTTTTTCGTTGGAACCGCCCTGTGCGATCGTAAGAACCTCCTTCGACGAAATGTGGCTTTTCGGCCGCTTGCTGGTTATACGCTCGAAACATATATAAGAAAACTAAAACGGTTTAATCCTCACCGACCATACTTTACATCTTTTTAATCAAAAATCATTATTAAAAGTAATATCAAACATAAAAAATACGTTTTTTTAAACAATTTACTTACAACTGTTTTTTTTTTTACCAGAACTGATGCACGTAAAATTAAAGATTTTGATTAGGTTGTTAAAACTTCAGTAGTATTGAATATTTAATAAATACACAGCCTATATTTTTGTAGAATGCATGGTTGCTGTCGAGTTTATCCCGACGCAGAGGGGTGGTAGGGTGTAGAAGAGGTAAAGAGAAGGGAGAGTGGTCGGGGATGGTCGCGAGTTCACTCACTCACTTTTACCCGTATTATATCCCGTCCATTGCCATATTCACGGAGATTATACGTTTTTCCTCTCCGTTATTTTTGTACCAATTTAGCAGAATTTTTCCACTAAAATGCTGAAAATTGCTCGATGCAAGTTGGGCTGATTGTTTAGATATTTGGTTGAACCAATTTTTTTTTCTATCGTGCAATAATACAGTTCTAATTAACAATTTATATAAACTAGCTGGTTCCCGGCATGCGATGCAATGCCATATTCAAATAAATACATTTTTCTCCCGGAATCATCCGGTGCGTCCTCGTTCCCCTTCCGCGTCTTATATATTCTTACGTTTCTAATACTTACATTTTTAAACTCGTCATATCTTTCGAATGGTATGTCCGAATTGAATATTTCAAAAAGTTAAATAAAGGTATTGAAGCATTCTTGAACATGAAGTAATTTATTTTGATAAGGACTATAACCAAGATACGAATAAAGAGCCTTTTCAAAGGGCGACATTTTAATTACATTTTTAAAATAAAAGAACACTTATTAACTAAAATAGTTAGACACATGCTGTCGCCACACTTTTTGTAAATAATGATGTGTTCTGCAAAGTCGTAGTACATTATTTTATTCTATCATCAAAAGTTTTCGCAGCGCACGCGATTTAAATAATATTTTAGGTAATTTTCTTACACCCTGTGTTACATTATGGGGTTTTAGCAAGGATCCCTATTTTATTTGAAAATATAATATAACCTTTGTCACCCGGGAATAGTTTAGCTTCCCATCAGTGAAAGAATTTTTCAAATCGGTTCAGTAGCTTCGGAGCCTATTCAATGCAAACAAACAAACAAACAAATAAATCTTTCCTCTTTAAATAGTGTAGTACAGGGGATCCCAAATTTTTCCAAGTCGCGGAACCCTTAGAAAATTTGAATTTTCTCACGGCACCCCTGTCATATAATGTCTATCTGTGGTAGCCTCGGGACCGAGTGTCACCCCCAAGAGCACAATTCTCTAGCCACCCCCCCCCGCCCCCGCCCCCCCCCTAGGACGGAGGATCAATTTTTTACCTACTCCAATACTACTCGTAAAATGAATAAGTGCATTTATTGATAGGAAAACTTACAAAGAAAATGCAAATATAATACAAGTACAAAAACCGTTTAGTGCGACGGGTGAGCCTGCAACTCGCTGCACGACCGGCCACGCGGGTGATTTTCCATTCCATAAAATGTTTGCATTCGTTCATGTCAATTTTTGATTTTTAGTAGAGACATCAGCGGCGCTACCTACTTTGGGAACCTCTGGTGTAGTAGATAGTAGATAAACACAAAGCTTATAGACGTTTGAAAATTAATAAAAGATGTGCGCTTTTTAATTAGTGATTTAATAATGTTTTCAGTTTGACCTACATGCTGAGCTTTTTGTGTTCAGTAACTGTGACAGTTAAATTCATTAATTATGTTCTTTTTGATGTTTTAACGGTCTATATTTTATCTTGTAGCGTTTAAATAAGACATTTTACATTTATCTTGATCATTGCATTTGAAAGTTATCAAATGAACGTGTATATCGGTATGTTTACAGTGGCGCAATATCGCTACCGAGTTAACTATGCTTGTGTAGGATATTGCCGGGAGATTTATTCAATGCGTTAGTTGGTGGTGCGCGACAGATATTAATATGAGCGGAATGTTCTCGTGACCCAAGCATCGCGCGTTGCGTCAGTTCCTACACCTGTCACACTACTCCAGTCGCCATCTTCAACCCGTGTCATTCAACAAAATGCGGGAATTGTGTCTTCATTTCGTAAAATATCACGTACCTAATATTTACATTATATTACTTTACATTCCAATCTTTGCACGTCGGCGGCGTAAAAATAATTATTCTCACAGTCGGTCGCTTCGTTTAATTGGTTTGATGTCTATTTACATTGGATTATTTAAATAATTATATATATTTAGCACCATTCAGCGGATGTTAGTATCTAATGCTTAGCAAAAATAAACAATAGCATAGTTTCTGGCAGACGAGCCCCTGATTTTCTGAAATTCCTCAGTGGAGATTCTTTTAGCAAAAGATAATAATAGCCATCATACTCGCCCTACATACAATATAATATAATATATGAATGATGTTGAAGATGGAAGATTGTAACAGAATTAAGAATTAAGATAATATAGGCAATGAGCATCACAGATGGCCAGAATAGCTCAGTTGGCACAAATTAAAGATTGTGTCGATACCTGCATTGATCCTTGTACCTTTTCCTAATTTTATTAATTGCCTATTAATGTATCTACCTTACGCCGACTAAGAGTAATTACAATGTGTGATAGTATTCATTGATTGGGACCCAACCACTTTCCCAACGGCGTTATAAGGAAACATATGGTTTCCTCCTTCACCGCACACGTCAACACTATTTTATTGAACGAAGCTACATTTATTTGAACGACTCTATACCCTCCAATGTCCATGCATACGGGGTTAGAAAGCAGTATGCAAGTACTTTAAGTGATAGTATTCAGTTGGAAATTAAAAGTTATATAGTTAACAACTTGCTGTGTCGAAACAGATAAAGCCATCGTGAGCTCGCGAGTTTGTGGTGGTGAATGAGATGAACCAGCGAAATTGAAGTCAAGAGAAGGAAAAAATAAAATAGATAGGATAAAAAATAAGATAGTCGGAAATCCTGACTTTTCCATCCTTTCCACTGTACCACGGTACCTATAAATTGCATGTGTACGTCGTACATTTGTTCCTTGTTGAACTTTCGTTCAGGCTAAATTAAACAAAAAAACGTGGTACCCAAATATTTATTTATTTTTTTTAGTTATTTATTAGGTTAAAAGAAATACAAATTTCGCTTTGTTAACTTAAGTGTACATTGATAGGAACAAAAATAATACATATATTAATAATTATGGTTTACTACCTAAGTAACATATTTTTCTTAAGTAAGAGCATTTTGGTTTTGCTCATTGATCTTGAGGGCAAACAGTTTTTTCTTAAGTATATTTATTCTATTTACGGTTGTCAGGCTATCAGGAAGGAGATTATAAATGTGTACACCCTCATGGCCTATGTTTCTTTTACCACACTCTGTCTTTGCTAAATTTGTATATAATTTATTATGTTGTCTTGTGTGGTGGTCATGTACTTGTGATGTTTTCATAAATGAAGTATTTGTGTGTATGAAGCCATTTTGGATTTTGTGAATTAATAGGCATATTTTGTATTCGTACAGTTTTCTAATTTTAAGTAAGTTAGTTTCTTGGTATACTCTTTTGGTGGGGGTATCTGGTCTATAGTTAAAAAGTTTTTTTATAACTTTATTTTGTATTATTTGAATTTCGTTTAGATATGTGATGTTTGTGTTCCCCCATATTTCTATGAGATAATTTAGATGGGATTAAATTAAACTAAAGTATAATCCCCTCTTTACTTGTATTGGTAGAAGATGGGCTATTCTGCCAAATACACCAATTAATGGGATAATTTTTTCTTTTACTTTTTGTATGTGGTGTTTAAAAGATAAGTGTTTATCGATATGAAGTCCCAGGTATTTTTCACTATCTGAAATTTGTAGGTTTTTTCCTTCTATTTGCAAAGGTTTATGAGACGGCGTTTTTCTTTTTTGTGAACTTAAGATCATGTAATTTGATTTTTTTGTGTTAATAGTTAATATATTTTTAATTAGCCAGTTATTTAATTTATTAAGATCCAGTTAGGCTTTTTCAAGTAAGTTTTCTAAGTTTTTACCAAAGTAAAATATAGCAGTATCATCCGCGTATAAAAAAATTTCCCCATTTAGGTTTAACTGACAGATATCGTTAATGTATATTTGAAACAAGAGAGGCCCTAATATGGATCCTTGGGGAACACCATAATTTATATCATTGTGTTGACTGTTTTTGTTGTCTAGACTGACATATTGCTTTCTGTTATTTAAATACGATTTAATGAGTTGGAGAGCAGGGCCGGTTACACCTATTTTTTCATTTTTTTTTAGTAGTATCTCATGACTCATGGTATCGAATGCTTTTTGGAGATCTACGAGGATTGCTATAGCGTAATTTCCATTGTCTCTGCTGGTTCTTAGTTTGTTTATTAGATCATTAGTTGCAGAAAGAGTATTTGATTTTTTTCTGAAACCGTATTGTTTATTATATAGCAGTGATTTGTTTAATAAAAATTTGTTTAATCTTTCATGGATTAGGTACATGTTCAAAAATTTTCGATAGAATTGGTAAAATTGAGATTGTATCCGTTTTTGATCCAGATTTGTATATTGGTATTACCTTCGCAATTTTAAGGCAATCTGGAAAAGTCCCCTCTGTAATGCATTGGTTAATTAGTTTTAAAATAGGGGTAGCCAATAGCTCGGACAGATAGAGTATTGTCTTACATTTTATTGTGTCATAGCCAGCACTTGCATTTGGTTTAAGCAATTTAATAATTCTGTTTATTTCAAGCTCCGTGGTAGGTTGAAGATATAGTGTTTGATTACTATTATGCTCTAACGTCGTTTCGTTAGCTGTATTGTGTGCGGGCTTATTTTTTATGTTATCAGCTAATGAGGACCCAATGTTGCAAAATTAGTCGTTAAAGTGTTTACATATATTTCAACGTCGCGTCGCCATTAAAATTTTTGCTGTTTATCAAAAAATACGTATCAATACATTAAAAGATGCAATTTATATTTCATTATTATGCCTTTATATGCGTTTGTTAGCTATGGAGAATTACTATTGAGACATCAACATGCGCGATGACTCGTCGTCGCTATTTTGGTTTGATGCCGCAATCAAAGTCACACCAAATACTGAAAATGTAGAATAAATAAGCCATTTATTTAAATGTGGGCATCGCGCTCCATGGCTGACAGCTCGTGCAGTGAATGAATGACTGACTGACTGCCTTGTGTGATATTATAAAAAAATACACAAAATAAATAAAATTGAACGCCGGAAACAAAATACTATTAAAACGTGCCTTTATTAAATTGCCACACCCGCTCGGCGATGAACGGTTTAAAAAATACTTGCAAGCTTTCATCACTATTTAATTAATGAAGTGCAAAGCATAGTAAATATGTATGTCTCAGACACATTTGATGATCTTTGTTTTAAATCCCTCAGGCTAATTAACAACTCATAGAAATCGTTCTGTCTCCCTTACTATCGTGGTTAGAAAAAAATTTAAATGGTGTTAAAAAGAAATAAAACACCACTCAATATATTCAACTCCAAAATTTCAACACAAAATAATTAAAATGTACACCTTTATGTATCCAATGTTTCCGTATGCAATTTAAAAAAAAAAGAAATTTGGTAATATTGTATTAATTATTTTTAATATGAAACTACAAAAAATGACAACGTTTTTAATACATTTGCCTAATAAAATATGTGTGTTTTTTTTTTTGGTTACCAGTACAGTTTGGCAAGAAATTGTAGAAAATAATTGATGGCGCTGCGATCGTTTTTTAGGTTTTAAATGGCAACACCAAGATGGCTCATAAGACAATGAATGTATGTTTTTAAAAACACTTCGGCCAAAATGCATATTTCATAGCGTATTTGAACTTTCAAAAATTTTGCACAGAAAACTGGAATTTAATGTAAGTAAAATAAAACAAAACAAGTTTTAAGTGGGCGTTTATTTCAGTATTAAAACGAAGGTACTTAAATTTTTGAGTCTATTAATTCAACACCCGACATTATTGTCTTCGCCCTCATGTGATTCTTCTTCTTCTGTATCTTCATCTAAACGTATTATCAGTTCATCGATATCAACATATATAGTACTGCCTCGTGCATAATATTCTGCCTCAATTTTCATCACGTGTTTTGCAACAATTTTTCCAATCATCAGAACATTTATGCTATTACATATTATTATTATTATTATGCTATTTTCCGTTTACCGGTTTTTCAAATTTTCCTTCTGCCTTTTCCCCTTCCTTGATGATTCATCTTACCGTTGATTCAGATTTACCTGTGTGTGGAAAACATAATTAAAATTATTATTCTATAGAAAGTAATATAATATTTAAAAAAAAAACAAACTAGATAATATTCATTTAGAAAGAAAGAAAGAGAAAATTAAGAAAAAAGTTAATTTGTATGAGTTTAGAAATTGCACTTTTTTTTTTTAAATTTAGTTATTCCCTTTTTCCTGTGGCCGCATATTAACTGTCAAATAGAAGTGTCAAATTCAGATTTTTAACCATAACCTCAAATTAGATTGTAATGATTGTAATTGCTCGAAAATTCACATAAATCTTGTAATACTTATGAAATTTATTAAAAAAAACTATACTAAATACCATTAATTTCTGCAGTTCGTTTGTAAACATCTTCCAAATTAAATAGGAGCTTTGTCGCGCGATATTCAGCTAGGCAGCATTGAAAAAAGCAATATATATCTTGCACCACTACGTATTGGTTTATTAATTTTAATTCAATTCAAACAATGCACAGGCAAACAATAAATTTTTTTTTATTAAACTAGCGATTTTCAGTGTGTTCAACACGATTAAAGTCAGTAAAGCCAAGAGCCATACGAAATTTCATTGACAAATCAAGTATTTCGGTGTAACCATAGTAATGGAAAAATTTAGTTCCAAATTAATAAATTTCTACACTTTCTTGCCAAACTATAGTTTTAGTTAGAAAAAAAACGTAAGGTGAGCACTTTTTAAAAACTTTTTATATTTGCATTAAAAAAATATAGGTATGTGTATTACGAATTACAACATTGGAAAGCGTATTTCATTACCTTTCAAAAGCAGTTTTTAGTTTGTGAATGGGTATAGGAATATTCCATTTATTTGGATTTTATCGCAAAGCGGAAATCTTTTGATATTCCGACAAAATAGGCCCGAGGCCTAAGGGGTTACATTTTTTTTTTTTTTTAATTATTTCTGGCTTTCACCCTTCAAGGGTGTTCTAGGCCATCATTTAAAATTACAGAGAAAGGGAAAGGTGAATTTATATATTAATTTTATTTAAATGTATAAATTTCAGAATTATATGGAAGATTGGAGTCGAGTTCAGACTTAGAAGAGATGAAATGTTGAATGGAGGGGAGGCAATTTTAAATAACGCTTGATAGAAGAGAGGATATTTATTTAGAGAGGGACAACCAAAAAATAAGTGATCTAAAGAGCCCACATCTAGACCACAGAACGTACAATCTGGGGAGTCAAGGATGTGAATTTTAAAAAGGTGAGAAGGAACGGAACAATGACCGATTCTCATTCGAATAAGTGAGGAAATGTCTTTTTTGGAAAAATGGGGAAATTTTAGTAAGTCATATTATATAGTATGCCCTGCCGTCTGGATAATTTATCTTGTAAGGGAGTCATAAGAAATCTTAGCAAACCAGTGTTACATTTAAGCGGTAATTCAATTCGAAAACAAAAAGTTTTCAGCGAACTCCCGTTGTGTTTATGTCGAGAACACACCTAGACAGATTGACAGGAAACAAAGCGGTTTCATCTTAACATAATAATTTGCTGTTGTCATTTCGCTAAAATTCCTTTGAGTTATTTTATTTTTTGATCTACAAATCCCAAGTGACGATTCAGACGACTGAAACTGTGGAAAAGAACACGGGAAACAGTGTTGCGCGAACAAAGGGGGTTTTCTTTTCCCGCCAATACCAACGGATTCGGAGGGCGGGTAGAAATGGCGACGCATGTCTCCTGTCAAATTATGTTTAACGCCGAGCCTCGCCGACGTTTTTATTGGCTTAGTTGTGTTTTATTTGTCGCCCCGGCTGAGATGTGTGTCAACGGGAACATGTGTTGACCGTTTTCCCTACTTCCCGGGCCTCGAGTCGCGGAACGTTTGACAACTTGAACGTTCAAATGATTATTACGCGCTATATTTTGCCTTTGACACTCCTTCAGAGCGTTTGTTCCCTGGAAACATGTTGTTAGTTGAAGGAGTGGAATCGTTCAGTGTTTAGTACGGCCTGTCACTTCACAGCGAGCTGGTCGTTGTTGTTTGTTGTGAAAATATATTTCAGACCTGCATTATTATAAAGAAAACTGACTGTATGAAAATAAAAATACAAGTTGATTTACTCTTATATCACCCCGAGCTTTCAAATGCACGATCAAAACATTTCCGTTATTAAATCAGTTGACACCATTATGTCAATTACTCGTTTTATTTCATACAAAATACAAATGCAGACTAACTTTATTCATAAGCAGTAATTTGGTTTAGAAAATAAAACATTCTGTAAAATATCTTCTGCCTTTGATTCCTCTTTGAAATTGCATTTACTTGTTTGTTTTTCAAAGTACCTACGTAGTTCGCGCGAGTGTTTATCTTCGTCGACTCCTCTTCGTTTACAGAAAATATTCTTGACATTCCTCTCTGACTTACCGTGAGGCTAAATATTATTTTAAAAAGCGAGTGCGTTTCTAAATCAGTTTGCAAAGGAATTCATATCGGCAGACAGACAAAAATATCAAAGGAGTGACAATATTTAGTGGCATCTAACGAGCGAGCGGCCGAGAGAAGGAAATAAAAACATTATCGCAGCAACGAACAACATCTGTTATCGTACTGAAATATGTAAAATAAAAAGCTTAGGGAACGTAAGATGTGTCAGCCGTATGAAAAATTGGAAGCAGATATTTTGCACTCGTTCCTAACATTTGTGGAATGCGCCTCTCTCTGCAAGAGATTGCTGAAATAAATGAACACATCTTGAATGCAGTCGCGTTCGCTATTTAATGCAGAGAAACATTTAACATTTTCTAACCAACAGTAATCATGTGGAGTTATTAATATTACTTTGGGATTAATAGGTGAAAATTAATGGCACCGATTTATTTAATTGCGTAATTTTTGACGACTAATTGCAAGATATAAAAACTTTTTTAATACATATTTTCACAATAGGAAAATGCTACTTTACAGATGTTTGTTTGAAATGTGATTGTAAAAAACAGTTGACATTGTACATGGATAGATGGTGAAATAGCCCAAGGGTTAGGGTTCAGTAGTTATATAATAATTATTCCAGCAGACGACAGTGTTCATATTATGAAAGTTAGTTATAAGTTTTGCTCCTCACAGGAGTCGCCTATTACACGGTTAACCCTTCTAATGTAGCGCGGATTAAGCGGATTACTGCAAATGGGATAATAATGTCACTTGCCTCGAGCACGCGAAAGGTAAATATGGCCAGGAAATATAAGCCAAAGTGCCGCTGCAGTCACGGTGTGCTTTCCAAATAGAAGACAAGTCGGAATGTTTATTTCTGGGCTCCGCGTCCCTCACAGCAGCTTCCCGGCGGTTCCCGGCACGGCCACGACATCCCGCCTGACAGGTGTCGGCGCTAGCGGGGATGTGCGTCATTAACTCCTATTAATTGCTAACTTTTTACCGTTCTTCTGCTGTACTCATACACCACACACCACACTCCAACCGACTTATTAAAATACAACATCGCGCAGATTTATGACATCAGCCGCGCGTGGGATTGTTACCGGTACTGGACTGGGGAATACTCTAAATGTTGGTGACGATCTTTACGATCCTCCGACTTAGAGAAACAATATGCCTACATGCCTCGTAAGTTAACATAATGGCTCTGTGACCACTCAACTAATCAGTCGCCCATTAAGCTTAATTGTTTAATATAGGTCGCAGAAGTGTACCACATAATTCCTAAAATTTCCTGTAAATGACATTAAAAAGGCTGCAGATAAAAAATAAATGAATGCGAAGTTAACATCGAGATCTTACATAATAATAAAACGAACTAAAAAGAAATATCAATGGCATGTTTATGGAGTCTATTGAATACAAAGGCAACTCGCGGGAAGGGATTCCATATTGAAGATGAAACAACAAAAGAGTCGTGAGATCAGCCTGTAAGAGTAAGCAGCGGAGAGGAGTGGAGTGAGATGGATCTATGTACGAGTAGTAGTAAGTTGTCAGGAGATAATCCCACGAAAGGAAGGAGAGCGAAGGCGGGAGAAGAGAATAAGCCAACAAGTTCTGTCTGTTCCTGCCATGAGAGAATATTCCCCGCAACCTTTCGCAGTGAGCAATGAGCCACTAATATTGTCTAGCAGCTGGAAGTCCGACCATTGTGGAAGGATGATATTAATGAACTTCAGTCTTATAAGCTGTTTTCTACCAACAATTCATCACTTCCATCTTATTCTTTCTTTGACGTTCTTGTATAAAGTTATCGTTCATTTCTGCGCATTATCCATTCACTTTATACAGTATTATACTCTTCCGATTCATTAAAAAACAGATTAATGGCTTCACTTTAAATGCTGTAAGCATAACATAATCAGTTAAATAAAAGCAAAGCAGAAATAAACCCAAATAATTGCAAACTCAAATTTTCTTTCATCAACAACTTAAACTGAATATTTTATGAAACTTTTAAAATTAAAACTTAATAAATCTTTGATCATAAGACAATCATTCAATGACCGACTGTTGTTTTTGAACATATAGAGTGACGTAAGAGTGTATACACTAAAATAGTGTTTAGTTTAAACATGTTTTAAAATATACAAGATACGAAATGTAAAAATTACAGATCTGTTTATGATACTTGTTTGAAGATATTTTCAGCTACGTTTCGATTGGTCTATCGTTGGAGTTAACTCTGGAGAAGGAATCGATAGTTTTCATGAGAACCATTTAGTGTTACCCGAAATGTTAATACGAGTAATAGCAGAAAATATGTTTGAATATCTCATAAATAATCTCACAACCAAGAGCTTTAGGGTCATGAAAATTGCTAGGTTTGTTATGTTCGGAATTTCTGGATCAACAGAATTATTTTTCAGTAAAGTGATTTCCAAGTTGAACTATGTCGTTTTCAAATTACTGATATGGAAAAGAGATGTAGAACTGAAAAATATTAAGATATTAATATTATTAATCACAAAAGACAATCTAGATTTCGGGAAAAGCCGGGTGTCTTAGCCGAATTTTCATAATTGCCCATTTTATTGAAGCGGTCTCTCTCAAATTCTTTGATTTCATCATAAATCATTCATCGAGAGAATATAAAGTGTTTTTTGTAGAATTTATGAGTTGATAAGAAGAAATTTAGATCGTTGCACTAAGATTAGCCACATCCTCGATGAGAAACACTAAGCAGAGTATAATGTTGATGGGATACTGAAAAGCGGGGTATAAAAATGTTTACGGAAAAATACACAACATTCAAATAAATTTCACGTGCATTCCGGAAACATTTGTGTTGTTTTGAGAAGTAAACTTTTATTGAAGTTTTTAAACTAAAATTAGCACAGCCGATTTTTGGTTAATGTATTGAATTTTTTAAAATGAATGAACTTTTATTTCTACATGAGTCATACTCCTAACACAATACAAGTGAAAGGAATACAATACGACAATGCCACTGTTGCGAAAGATAATGCAGTATTAAAGTAATATATATTATATTGTTGCTAAATGAAATCACTGTTGAAATGTGAAATGTGAATGAACGTGTTTTTCTTATCCGAATTTTGAAGCGTATCTTTGGACTGGTTTTAGATAATGGATTTTGGCGCAGACGTTGCAACAATGAGCTCTTTACTCAGTTTAAGGCGCTAAACGTCACAAAACTTATAAAACTGGAAAGACTTCGGTGGCTGGGTCATGTGGAGATAATGACCGAGCATCAAGCGCCAAAGTCGCTACTAAACTCAAGACTGATAAGGCGAAGGAGCCTGGGAAGGCCAAGATTGAGCGACAACGTCCTTAAAGACATATCTACCTTGGAGCTTATAAACTGGAGAGCAGAAAATCGAAATGAGTGGAGGAAGACTATTGAGGAGGCCAAGACCCACCACGGGTTGTAGAGCCAAGAGTGATGATGATGATGATGATATTATATTGTTGCTGAATGAAATCACTGCTGAAATCAACACGTGTTCTTATCTGAATATCCGAAGGCAATTTTTTGTTACTATTAACTACTGTTATCTCTCAGAAAATTGTGATTTCAAGTCGTTCTACCTTTTACTTAATAATTTTATTAACATTTTTTGTCATGAATTTTTAAACGACTTAACAAAGTAAACTACACATTGATAAAATTTGTGTAGCATCTTTTAATTAACTTCCATATAAAGCAACCAATAAAAAACTTCTGTTCATTAATAATACTCCATTATACTGAACATTGATGAAATTCAGTGATTTACCTCCCGCAGGTAGAGTGCAGTATATGATCGATGGGCGATGGACGGTCCTCGTATCATCAGCTGTCAAAGGCTGACACAGCTAACGACCAATGTAATACAATATGACCTGGAAAACTGTACACAAATTACTACTCTATGCGAACGAACGAAAACCAGCGGTGTACCCTAATCCCACAAAATAAAATAGATATTTTAACAGGTAAAAAAAACATTTTGTTAAAATTTAAAAACTTTTTTAATGTTAAAGTAGAATTATGTATGTATGTGTTTCGGAAATATGAAAAAAAAAACAGAAATTCCAGCACAGCAATGGCGTTAACTGTAAACAAATACAATGCGATTGCATCATAAAGAGCAACCGGCACGGGACATCCATTATGTCGGTCCCTGTGACGTCACAGGGAGTACCTGGTCCCCGTGTGGGTGTGCAGTGCTCTGTCGTAATTAATGGCTTGACCGGCGCCCATCCATCAGGCTGGGGCTCGGTGGAGGCTGGCGTGGGCCGGTGGGAGCTTTTTCGCTCCCCGGGGTGGCTTTTATCGGCGGAGAGGTGGCGTGAGTCGCGAAATAATTCTAAGCATTGTTTTAAGTTGCCTGATTGTGCGTAATTAATAGAAACACCTTATCGTCAACAACAATGTATGCTAATATGTTAGAGACACTCACCTGAGAAAGTACTGGTAGTTTGTAGGTTTAGTGAGTTGTTATCATCTGAAAAGAGAAAGAGTAAATTTATTAGACACTTATCTAAGATGAAGGTATACAAAATAAAGAAAGTTAAACCAGTAAATAGACTAATAATAAATATTTTAATAAGATTCCTAACCGCAAATTATTTAAATTTGTATAAAATGTATAATTTTAGCAAATTTTTGTCGTTTCTGTTTTTATAACCACACATTAAAAAAATAAACCTTTAAATATGTTTTGTAAAGATGTACTCGTAATTTAAAAGCTAACATAACAAAATTTGGTTAAAATTGGTTCAAATCACCATATGAAAATAACGGAAAACAATAAATTTTGTAATATACAGACCTCAGTACAGGTGTAGTATCTAGTGAGGTCTACACATAGATATAACAATCATTAAAACATTTATTCGTCAATAGATTTTTAATTTATTCAAAAATTTTATTTTTATAACATGATTCTATTACAAAAAGACCACTGCTTATTTTATAACCTTAGCGCATATACTTAAAACAATATCATGGTATAGATTATAAAAAGAAATAGATGGGACTTTGTGTGGGTAATATAATTTATTAGGTGCTAATTAAATAAATATATTCATTTTATATAAAATAAGTTGCTAGAACACAACATCCAGCTATATAACGTAAGTTTATAATTAAAAGTAAGAATACAATGTTAGTTTTGTTAAGTAAAAAGTGAAAACAGGAAATGAAAGTGAAAATAATTAAATTGTATATCAAAATTCAATTAATTAAAGTAAAATACAATAAAATTCAAAATAAAAAATATAATCACAAACACAACTAGGTATTCTTTTCATTGTAAATTTTAACAATCGTGTTGTTGTGCGGTTGACTTTGCAGTCAACAATAATTAGTAGCTCTTTTTTAAAGTTTCAATTAAAAAATATAACTATATTAAAAAAATTATGTGAGAGGTGTCAAGACCCAATATATGTATTATTAAAGCAATTTCAATTAGAGACAAAGCAAAAAACTAAATTAAATTCAAACTAAGGCTGGAATACGTAAATTATTATAAATCAAAGACTATAATGAAATATTCAAACCCATTGATTTAAAAAAAGCCCTACAATATCACCAAGACCACGGTTTAACGAACACAATCCTGCAATAATTGTCTACATAGAAAAACTCAATGTTTAAAACAAACACAGTGACAGTATTTGAATAATGAAAAGCTCTATCTGCAACTCTCCACCATCCAGTTAGGTTGAGCTTTAAGCCCGCGTAGCGCGTCCTCGGAATATGTAGTTGTCACTAGTAATCCTGCAGGTAGATAGTACCCACTAGCTAGTAGCTGGCAGCTATCTGGTGGCCGTTGCCTATTTGCAACTACCCCTACACGATACCGGAAGCGATTTGTCCAGATTTTAACGGTTGTGAACTTACTTCATTGTCACTCCGCAGTCTGCAAGGCCATGTACAGTTGTACAGCTGCATAGTTTCCTCTAAATACGTGAGATTTATTTAGTTACTGATATTTAGTCGTCTTTCACGAGTTTTAGTATTTAACAAAGGATTTTATATTCTTACCTAATGCAAGCTGTTGCTGGTGTTAAGGAAAAGACCATAAAAATATATTTAAAAAAATCATTAAAATGTTTAAACAATGTAACAAAGGATAAGTAAAAGGAGTCGTGAATATAATTTAAAAAAAATACAAAATGCGAAAAATCACATACATGAAAAATAACCAAAGTTTGTTATGTGTACATTATTCATACACTCGTCTATAAAATATGTCAATACAAATCTTACATGCATAAGTAGTTACATTATGTTATCGGTGCATGTAAGGTCCTATATAAGGGGGGGGGGGGGGGGTTAGGGGATTAAATCAAGGTGGTTCAAGTTCAATTAGCATTGCGTAGGATAAAAAGAAAATAATACTACAATATTATTTTACCAATGTGATTAGATTAATAAGTTGTGATTATGCAGGTTCTAAAAAAAATTGAATACTTTTTCCTCTCCCTACCCCCCCCCCAGGATTGATTGGTAGTGTAAGAGAGGCAGAGCGCGTGAAAAACGTGCTAGAACCGAAAGGTACTGAGTCAGCTATTCGAATCTACATGCAAGGCATTTTAAGTGTGAAAGTAGGTTTTACCTATTCAGCACAGTAAAACTATTTAATCCGAGTTTTAAATAAATAAAAACCAAAACAGAATTTTAGTGGTTGTGGTGATGAATCAACGGTTAAAGCAGATCGTGGATAGTACAAGATACCGAGTTCAAATCCCAATCACCTAATATTGTTTTAACACTTTGTAGTCATTTATAGCTATTTAAAAATCTTGTACTGAAAACATTAAAACAAAAGTAAGATAGTTTACGAACATTTGCCAGGAAAATTAGGAACTTATAATATAAATGAAATCAAATCGCTTTCTAAAACACCACTTATTTTAAAAGAAACATGGTTCGGATATTCTGAAATAATAAAATAAAATAAAGTTTAATTTTATGTAAAGTAATTTCTTTTCATTTAATTAAAATGACGCCACAAAGTGAATATGCGAAGATTGAAGAAGTACTTATAATATTATTTTCTGAAAGGTTACGTTTTTGTGTTTCGCAAAGTTTAAAATACTGGATGAATGTCAGGTTTTTGCCAACCATCGGAAATAAATCACTCTGCTTTAGCAAAGCGTTCGTGCACGCAAATAGTGAATAAGTCCGAGCTGATTGAATCTAAGCCCGCTTTAGCTAAGCATATTCTAACTTTTATCCATAGGCAGCTCTTTTGGTGACCAATATGGCAGCGGCAGTTGTCCAAGTTGCCGTAATTCGTTATCGGCGCCACCAGTCGACATTAACAAAGGAGGAAAGTTTTTCAACTAGCGCCGTCCGTGACACCGAGAGCCACGAATTCCAGCACCGGTCCTGCGACTGCTGAAACCAGGATTGGGATTACCCCCTCACTGTTCTGCTACCCGGATACGTAATCTACCACTGGTTTAACCTACTGGCATTCTGTTACCATTCCACATGAAATTATCATAATTAGGATAAGGATGAAACCATATTTGATGATTTGAACAATCATTGTTAATGCTTGAATTAATCTTTTGAAAAGCTAGTAAAGTAATTTCATAAACTATTTTAATTTCAAAAATTTATTCCAATACTTGTAATCCATTCTATTGAATTCTGTAATTTATGTAATTAATGCTATGAAAGTTAATCTATGAATATTAATTATTTTTTCAACGTTCCGTTTTTGCAAACACGCAAATAAACAAACAACAAGCAAACGCTATTTTTGGTTTTCCATTGAACTTACTAAAAAACATCTCCAGGGAGGGAATTTTTCACAAAAATGGCGCTATAAAAATTATCGTTATTATTATCTCAACTTCAAAATTTTACAGCCCCAAAATTGGATTTAAATCATTTTTAAAAAACCTATAAGTTTTGCACACCGTGGGAATCGATCTTTAAATCTCCCACTCAAAAGAACACATGGATTTCTCCCAGGCGAAGGAGACACCTGAACTTTTCCAGATATCTTGATTTAGTCATTGAAAAATCACGT
The DNA here is from genome assembly GCA_917563855.2 of Limnephilus lunatus. Lineage (NCBI taxonomy): Eukaryota > Metazoa > Arthropoda > Insecta > Trichoptera > Limnephilidae > Limnephilus > Limnephilus lunatus. The sequence continues at coordinate 88,289,673 of OU830595.1, read as the reverse complement.
TACATTATGCAACCACGATATTCATTACAGATTTTCAATATAGTTTATATATTTTATGTACGAAATAATTGTAATAAATGTATTTAACACGTACGTGAGCCGTTCCTAACTATATAATATAATTAAGCCAATAAATACATGAACATCATAGACCGTAGGCCAGATCGCATTATTATTTACAATAATTTATTTAATGCACTTTATTTTGTACTTTTGACTGCTTAATTATTGTTTTGCTAGTCGGGAATGGTTCACGTGCGTTGTGTGGAGTATCTGGACGAAGCTAATGATTAATTGGAACGATTTGAGAGCAAAGACGATTAAAAAAACACTTAATGAGATCCATTAGTTTTCAAACATCGAATGCCACTTCGGTCAGGCCTCCCTTGCCCTACTACTACCCCTTCGTATCAATCGGCATTTTTTGATTAAATAATAACCAGAATCTACCTTAAGTTAGTTGGGGTGTCTGCTCTGTGCTCAGTGCCTAGTTCGAGACGGCTTCCTATTTGTATCGACGGCTGGGAGATCCAAAGGGACAGCTAATTCGGTTCATTGCGCCGTACGTAAACTTCGCTGGCTGACGGACCCTCTTTGAGAAGGTGTCTCTCAAATTGGGAATGAATTTCAATTTAACTCAATTATCTTGTTTACTTAGTAGGGTAGATGGGATCTTGTTAATACGGTCAGCTCTCATGCTCAGTGACATCAGATTCACAGAAGAAACGAAAACTTTGGGACGTGAGAAAGTCTATATTTTAATTTGGTGTCTATTGTTTTGAATTTATTAATCAATAAATGAGGCGGTCAGCGTAGAAGTAAAGATATAAACCACAAAAAAATCCAAAACTAAGGTAACAAAATTGAAAATGAAATCACAGAGAATTCCACCTTTTTATTATTGGTTATTTTTGTCGTAGTAGTAGTTATTTTATATTGTATGTTTGTAGGTTAAATTCGCCGTATTCCCTGTTCTTATTTATATCCTAGCCATTGACAACTGCAGTAGTAACATTGGCGATCATTGGCAGTCCTTGACGATGACAAATTTTGATTCACTATTTTGTTTTTGATTCACGATTAAAATTAAATGATTACGTAATAGTGCTACAATATAAGTCGCCAGCAGTGTTCGCCATCTAAAAGGCCCTTATTGCTTTGGTATGACCAAAAATAAGAGGCCTTAGTACCAATATTAAGAAAGTATGTCCTCTTTAAATATTGATGTCTTGTTTGTTATTGAATGTATTTACATTAATGAATTTGCGAACGTTGAAGAAGAATATCTGTAGATTCGTTTAAAATATTTAAAGATGTATCATATTTGCCAAATAACGTAAATTTATTGTATTATATCATCGAGCATGATAATGATTTTAGAAATTTATCAAAAATCATTAGCATAGAAGATGGTGTGAGCTAACTTAAGCCTTAATAAATATTAACATCAGATAAATCGAAATACATTTTTGACCCAGAAAATGAAGGGGTTATTACAATTAAATAAAAAAAACCATCTAAGTTCGAACCGTGTAAGGTAGTGAAGCACGCTTATCAAAGAAAGTACGTATTTTTTTGTTAAGTTAAATCCTTCATGAATCAAGAGCTAACCTCTTGATTCCTAAGGAATGCAAAAATGTGTACCTGCAGAGCGTATATATTAGTGCCATAACACAAGGAATGTAATATGTTTAGCTATGAAATAAGTTATACCTCCGCGACGCAGTTCATTCCGAATGGAAAGCAGTCTGAAGTCTGCAGTCTGCAATCGGCTGTCTTATGGCTATGGTCTCCGTACTTCCGTCATCCGGCTGATTAGTAATCATTCCAGTTCGGAATTTCCGGCGCCGCAATGCGGTCCGACGCCCGGTGGCGCCCGGCGCCCGACGCCGCGCCGTTCCGTGCCCGGCCGTGCTCCGTGCGCCGTTCCTACCCGCGGCACGCCATCGCGGAAATTACAAGACAACTAAAAAGCACAACTTGCGGCCGTAATGGCTGATTGTGCGCTGGTAAACTGCAATCATAGTTCCGCAGTGGTAAACCAACTCAGCCCTAACCCGGAGTTACTTTGCGACGATATGCGCAAATCACTAGCGTGATGAGATTCTAAATCGGGTACTAATGCTCTACGAAGGAATTTCTATATTTCTATCGCACTTTTAGTAATCGCTTAACAAAATAAACATCTACAATCATAAAGAGCATCTTCTCCTTATTTAAATGTGAATTGGTATCACTGCTACACAATTATTGAATTTGTAAAGCAGGGTAATAATTGCTTTTGTCGTCTATTTGTTACTCACGACGAAGAAATAAACAATACGATTACTACCTCAAAAGTCAAAGAACAAGATATTTTATGGACTAATCAAATTAACTTGCATTTTCAACTGTCAGCCTTCGATGAAATTTCCACATTTTATAATATATCAATGAGATCCAACCACCAGTTCCGAGTTTAGTTAAGTTTCTGTTGCTGAATCATCCCTTAGCACTAACAATCCTTCAAGCTGCCAATGGCGTGCCGATTAGCAGCGTGATAAGTTTGCTCGGGGTCGGAGGTGCAGGGCGCAGGAGTGCAGATTATAGAAGGGGTGAATTAGTCCGATTCGGCCGCCCCAATAATTGCACCTGTGTGGAGGTGAAACGACCCACATGCAATACCAGCCCGCAGTTGCGTGACTGTGAATAAATAGTCGACATGCGGAGGTAAACATGAAATCGACCAAACATACAAGGTAAAATATGACCACGCCGTTATAAATTTCATTTATGGGCATTTTTCTCATAATTTTAAGGAAACAAATTTGAGACTCCAAAGCTAAATAAATATTGTTCCAATTACACATTGCATGTTTCATGACTAGGGGCACGATATCGAATAGAAAGTATCGATACTGTACTCATGAGTAGTATTGGAAAAAAGTATCGTACTCGTAAAAGTATTGAAACAAAAGTATCGATACTTCAAAGTATCGAGCACATTTCATAGGCCTGATTTACAAATCTGACTGGGCTAACTACGTATCAAACCCCCTCCCCAGCATCAGAATTTTCAAATTCAAGTATCTATTTTAGTTAGAAAAGGTAAAAGGACGTCAACGCCAATGAAATGAAAAAAGAAACAATCAAATTTAAGTACGTATAATCGATAATAAAAAAGGACATGTAAATTCATAAATTGCTATCTTAGGCACTCGTAAAAAAAGTGTAATGTTTTTTTATGTAGATATATAATCAATTGAAAACTAAACGCGCCTAGTTAAATAAATAATGAAACACAGCTGCCCTGTTAAAACACGAACTAAAATGTAAAACGAAAATTTTGCAATACATTTTTTTCTCTACTTTGTGTTTTAGCAGAAACAGTCAGTATTTTCAGATTTTTTTCACCTAATGGTGTTTTTCAGTAACTTAATGTTTAGATAACTAAATAAACTTACTTTTCTTGAATTATAAACCATCTTTTCGTTTCATGACACACTAGATTGCTTGTGCTTGTAATTATGCCAATGCAATGGAATGTTTTAGAAGGTTTGCTACGATTGAACTAGATGGCGTTGCCATAAACATGCGCCGCTTAGCCAATTTTTTATAGGTATCGATACTTGCTAAAAACTACTCATTGAGTAAAAGGATCCAATACAAAGTATCGAGTACAAAAGTATCGGTATCGATAGGAAAAGTATTTAATACCACAAAGTATCGATACTTTTTTCGTGTCCCTATTCATGACCCATAAACATACTCACATAAATAAGGTGCATTATTTTTCCAGAGCATCAAACTATGCGATATCAATCGTTCATTTTTTCCCTCCAAATCATGACGCAAAATAATTTTTACATTTTGCTAGAGCACAACACAAATATAATATAACGTAGACAACTGAACACTCGGTATAGATTCTACTATCAACGAAAACATAACAACGGGATAAAACGTAACAACGGAAATACAAATTTAAAAGAATTGTTCATCTGTTTAGGAACGGCTGCGCAGCATTGTCTCATACAAAACTTAAATTTTGAATTGAGGCCAAAATACCCAACTAAACTGAACAATATTTTTTTAATCTAAAGGTATAGCAAATATTAAGTACGGATAAGTGCTTCTTAAAATTATAATATATTGGTAATTAAAAAATTCAATTTTGCGTGATTTCACAGGCAACATTTGGCAATTTTTGTTTGTTAATAAAAAAAAATTTATCTAACGCTACCTACTGAGTTAAAAATTACCTACACATAAAAAAAACACTTATTTGTGTAGAAATTAGAATTTACATTCGACAAATTTGTGTCGGAAAAAAGTGAACCGATCGTTTCTAATTTCAACTTACGCATGTCAAAATGCTGTTAAAAGCTTTTTTATTTTATATTTCATTATACAGTAAAAAACCAAATTATTTTTAAAAATAATTATCAGTTACCAAATTTGCATCTAAAGTCAGGAAAAGTTGAATTCTTTAATTATTCATATATTTTAGATATAATTAAAAACGTGAATAAATAAAGTAGCACTTATCCATCCTAGATATTTGCTATACCTTTTAACATAAAGTATAATTATTCTGTTTGGTAAAAAAACTTAGTTTGGTTAAAAAGTATTTTGGGCGACAAATCCAAATTTAAGTTTTGGATGAAAAGGGCTGCGCAGCCGTTCCCCTTAAAAAAAATTCCAAAACAATGTACATTCCTTTTTTTACATTAACTCCACACAGAAAGCCTTGTTAAAAATATTGGGGCACCCCTTTTACTAAACGTAGCGAACCACTTGGGGTGACCTAAGGCTGAGATGTTGGTTATCCAATAATTGGTTCCCGGAGCGGTGATAGCTGTATCCGCCTCCCGAATTGATAATATACTCCTCTATCTATTATTATACTCCTCCTAGCATCCCGAATATAATATTTACTTTCAATAATGGTGCAAACCCACTATAATTATTGAAGAATATCTCTTTATGAATAACTGCCGTCGATTCCGAATTCCCTAGTGGCAGTAGAGCAATTAAAATGTGCCTCAGATCCGTTCTAAATAGGTCAGGATTTTAATTATTTTGATAACTCGGGACACGCTCCTGATGAAACAGGAATCTAGCTCAGGGCTTTCATTGACCGTTTCCTTCACAACGATGCATTAAAACGAACAACACAATGTAACTAATATAAACCACGGTAAATACCCGTTTTAAACGCTAACCTACTTTAAAATTACCAAAGAAAGGCAAAGTTTTCCATCACTTATACTATTCGCTATGCTAATGGTAGGTAATTATATAACTCTATTTTTCTAGATAGGAAATGTTTTCATATTTCATGATATAAAAATCACGGAAAAATTATTATAAACGGTTATTTTCCACATATAATTTGAAAATATCCGCAATACGGTAAATAACTTTGATAGACGGGGTAATTAAGATTTAAGTGTATAAACTGTAAAGGTAAGTAGGTACCTACTTCTCTTTTTGTGGAAATAAAAATGGATTCAATTCAAGAAGTTGGAATAAGATATTTATTAAAAAAAAAACTGGTTAGCAGTCGAGTTCTTCTCAAGTCAGGCGTTACGGCTTTAATTTTCTGCAAGACGAGTAAAAAATTCAGGGCTTCTGTATTTTCAGCTCGTGAATAAAAATAGTTAATGCTCATCACAATTGATAGCGAAACTTTGTAAAATTTAAAATTTCGAAAACCTTGTATTCTTGTACAAATCTAGATTTTAACTTTTAACAGTAGAGTCACGTGGTTAACCGTACACGGTGGGTAAGTGTACGCGGCGATGTTCGGGACAAATTCGTGCGTGGTTTACCTGCGCTCATTCCTCAAATCCATTTTTTGGATAACCAACCCCTCTGCCATAGGTCACCCCAAGCGGTTCGCTGCGTTTGGTGACTTAGGAGGAGTGATCGGGTTCATGGCGTGAGATTTTTAGGGTCTTGGCGGCGGATGCATCTGCCCAACAACTGCATGTCGGGTCGGATCTAGGGAGTGTTTGAGGGAATGCCTTCGACTTCTCCAGCCGTATTATCTCGGAACATCGCCTTGCACCGCGGTTGGATCTATGGATTCATATGTCCCACACTCCTAGACACGTTCACCCCCAGATTCCTACCCTCTCCTTATATCTTTTTTCCTTCCCAGTACTTCCTTTCATTCCTTTCCATGTACATAAAAAACCTTCATACAGCATCCCCAAAGATGACATAAGCCCTGAGGGAAATTATTTTCCTCATAGTCTCTTGTGTAGAGTTAATGTAAAAAAAGTGTGTCTACTTTCTTCAGGAATATTAAAATTGACGGGTAAATTACTCTTTTCATGGTAATTTATTTCGCTTCTATTATCGATAATTGCTGTTGTGCAATCAGTGAAGTAAAGTAATGTTAGTTTCAAGGGTGCAAAGAGGAAAATCTCAAACAAAGGTAAGTGTGAGGGGGTTAATAACGGGGTTATGTGGGTGCGTGTGGGTGGGTGCGTCTTTGCATAAAAATGATTTTAAGTGTATATTTATTTCAACTCGCTTCAATTTTTGCGGAGAGAAGTACCCTTGAGTACTTTTAAGAACTTTCACACGAGTGTCGGCATTTTTGACCGGAAAGTTTATAGGAATGGGGTACAAAGAATAATTAAATAACTTAATTTGACAGCTATTTTGATGATTTCATGAAAAAAACTTTAAAATTTTTTAGATTTATCAAGATTAAAATAAATTTCAGAAACGTTTTTAGCCCTGTAACAATCATTAGTAGGTGTATTTCGGACTTACCACGAATATATGGAAATTCTGAAAAAGAATTTGCAGGTTTTATTGGACCAAGAACTATTTACTGAAATAACACATTTCAACTTTCAGGTGAAGGTTCACTGGTAAATGTTGTTACGTAAATAATGATGAGTATAAACTTTATTGTGTACACGGTGTGCGAAAAGTTCTAGAGACGAGTGATTTAAATGTTTCAAATTTGAATACTTTTCCCTCCGATTTTTTAAAATTCGGATAACTGATGTCTTGGAATTAATTTTCTTTAATTGCCGAGTTAAAAGTCGACACAACGCTCTAATAAACAATGGCTTGTGTATTTATTATGGAATCAATTGCTTAATGAAGTTCTGTGTTCCTTTACAGAAATTTTAATAACCCCAATTGGCCTTCAGGTTATCTCTCGGCGTAAACAAAGCTAGCGAGGTGTCCGGACACCCCTCCACACCCCAGTGCTGCGTCCCCCTCTCTCCCGCCGCTATGCGTTGCGCCGACTGAGACAGCTACAATATACTTAATACGATTAATAAAGCGCCAGACTTTTCCTGTTCATAAACTTGGTAAGCGCTAATTAAAGCCATTAATTAATTGTACGGTGAGGGGCCCCAACCCAGCACGAGACGCTCCCGACTCGGGCCGAGCTCCGCCGAACATGGCCGAGTGATCCCGAATGCGTGTCACGGTGATCGTGAACTCGCCAGGGTAAACAAACAAACTAACATAATTATTTGTTATCTCCCCTAGACTTTATACGTGTTCGTTATTAAGGCGAGCTTATTGTCGCCGTCGCCATCGCCTGGCTCTTCTCGGCGTCTCCAGTCTACTATTTAATACGGCACATAAATATAATCTTCGCGAGTGTTTGCGAGGATACACAACTCAATAAATAATAACGATCACTGGTGGAAAATGATAGTATACTAAATATCTGATATTAGATTAAGAAGAAAATAAAGCTTTGACACATTTCGCTTTTACATTTCCCTTACAAAAAACAAAAGTTTTAAAAAATATATTCGGGTAGTTTCAGTTCTAAGGCTTTAAAATTTACTGTTGATTATTAGTTTCCCCTTTTATAAAAACCTCTGTCTTAAAACCTTAAAATGAACACGAAACATTTCAAACTTTTATTTAACAATTCATTATTTTGGGACTTAGTGTGAAATGTTAATATTCTTGATAAAACTAATAAAATCCGAAGTTTAAGTATTTCGTTTGTTCAACGCACAACACACGAGCACTTGGACGAATACGTTTTTAGTTTTGTGGAGATGATTTTTTATATAAATGGAATCTACACATTATATTAATAACCTAACGTGTACAAAGGGGGGTACGCTTACATGGAGACGTAAATCATAAAATCGCCGACAAACATTGTCTCTTTGATGGCACCGTCGCGGAATAAAAGTATTATCACCCTTATAACGAAGACATCCCGCCATCTTGTACTTTATGCGTCTTATAAAAATTCTACAAGGGATGTTATCTCGGGGATAAGAAAGTTTGGCCTCCCCCCTTCACCCCCTTCCAGGTGTTGCTACCCGTACTCGAGTGGGGGAGGGAGCGTGGACAGGGTGCAGGGGGAGGGTGTAGCATCAGTATGTATGGACAACACCAAGCTTATAGCGATGCCATCAAACTAATATAAGCCCCACGTCCCTCACTCTAGTTCCTGGACATTTTTACTGTGTTTGCTAACCACTAACCTTGGCTCGATCCAGACTACCCAATACTGGTGTAAATACATATGTGGAATATTACATATTACTTACGTTGGTATTGGTATATATGTGATATCTATCAATATTTATGCTTGGTGGTATATTCCGGGTATCTATGTGAAACATAAGAAGATATTTATTTATTATTACACAGAGAGCATTTCACCAAACTTAATCATGAAGCTGATATCTGATGTTTGCATAAAGAAACAAAGTTTCTTCTTTACCGGTGTGTTAAAATTCTCGTGGATTTTTCTAAGTAGATTTTAATGGTTTTCTCAACTATTTTAAGTTTAAAATGAGGTAAGGACCTTTAAAATATCCATCACACTTTAATAAAATAAGACCAATTATAAATATGAGCAAATATTCGTACACTTATATTTGAAAACATTGTGTCTAAACTGAAGCGACTGGTAGTAAAACCAGTAAGCGCAAAGAATTGAAAAGATTTTATTTTTTAATTGATTGAAATAACTTAGGCATATATATCTCATTGTAATAAATAATCATTCAAGAATATATCAATGAAACGGAAAATAGACATATAAAAAAAGGTAACGGTCTCAACCGGGAATCCAGATCAGAACCTCCATCTCAAGAGAACATTAAATTGAACTATTGAGACCTTATTGTTTTCCTTGAATTTTTGAAATATTGACATGCAGAGCTCTGGGCCAAAAAGGCCCCCTTCTCTTTCATCATGAATTTATATTGGTTGTTGAAAAAATTAAGTTGTTGTTTTCCGTCTTTTATATCGATCTTATACTTCAATCTAAGAATTACCAATATTATCCTCAATCGCTTCCCATATTTTTGGCTACTATTTTTTTTGCATGGTTGCGAATATATTTGCATGCCAGATAGAGTTTCGGATATACCTACCTAGCCGAATTTTATTTATATGTGATACATGCTGACTTTTTACGTCCAGAATAAATATTCAATTTATTGGAATAACTTATTGAAGCCCATAAACCACGTTGCAATATTTAATCATTAAAGAAGATAACACTTCATTGAAATATAAAACAGAAACGACCTGTTCTATTTCATGTTTCAATGAAGATTTGTTAATATTACCTTCTTCATTAGCATTTTCAGACATCCCATACAATGCACATGAGCCGTTCCCAACTAACAGATAAATAAAATGAAGCAATCAAAAATGTAAATACAGTGTTTGAAATCAAATGTAACTATAATAATAAATTCGGGCCTTCACATCAATTTTCAAAAATATTTATTAAAAAAATATTTTCTAGTTAAGAACGGCTCACGTGCGATGTGTGGAATGTATGGACGAAGCTAACTTTAAGCAGAATTTCTTTTTATTTTTATCGAGGAAGCAAATACTTTGTGGTGTGACATTATATATTAAATGAAAAAACACACTTTGTAAAACACCACTTCATTTGAATTAATAATTATTTAACAGCCAACCAGGTTTCGCTTAGCTCAAGCTTAATCTAACTAACTAACCATCACGCCGTTTCCCCGCAGGGGTAGGCAGAGATGATGGACCGCCAAACAACTCGATCTTGGCACACACTCCTTGCCTCGTTCACATTCATACATCGTCTCATACATGCTCTTCTATTATTCCAACTCTTCACATGGCCCGAATCAAGTATCTGATTCACTTGGTCATGCCATGTCTTCCTCGGGCGTCTCCGACTTCTTCTACATTCACATTTGCGTCATATATTCTCTTTACACTCCTTTCCTCGTTCATTCTCTCTACATGCCCGAACCATCGGAGCGTTCCTTTCTTGATTTTACTCATGACGCTTACATCAGCCGTGCATTCTTTGCGGATCTCCGCGTTTCTCACACGATCATATATGGTTTTACCACACATACGCCTCAGGGATCTCATTAGGGCTATTATATTAAGAATTTCTTTCTTTACAGTAAAGTTTTAAAACTGTTCACGTGGAAAGAATATAAAGATAGGAATAATTCAAAGTCCATCTGAAAAGAAAACAAACAAGTAAACGTAAATTTTCCTTTTATCTAATAGGTATGTTGTTTTTTGTTATTAATGTTGTCTCATTACGGTAGGTATTCTCACTTCCGCAGATTAATTTCAGAAAGTCGTCTTGTTCTGAAGTAATCTACCTTAATTCGTTCCCCTATAAATTCTAGTCAAATCAATTAAATGAAACAACACGGCCGTAAAGCCAGGCCCGAAATAGGGTGCAGTAGGGGATCCGAAAGATTGGTCCCGGTGCGGATCTGGGACTAACTATGGGATAATTATGAATGTATTCTTTGGTTTATTTGGAAGTAATCTTAAAATTTAACATTTCTTTCTTCTTTCTGTATTGAAAAAAAAACATGTACGAAAAGGACACTGTGTCGTTAATTATAAATTATTAAATATTTTTTGCCTCAGTAAGAAAGATAAAGTTATTTGGCGATGATTTTTGATTTGTGTCCCAATATAAATCAATCATCTGTAAATTAAATTTACGCCTATCAAAATGTTTCTGTCAATTTGACTGTCCTAGAACGGGAGAATCCTAGTTGGACAGTCAACGCTTCTTTGTACTGATGTATTCTTTGTAACAAAAACAAATAAATAAATAAATAATAAATAAAAAAAATACTGCGCAAGAGTCCCAACTTCTCCCAAATGTAATAAAGCAAGGGTGATCGGCCAACTAGGAATGAAACCAACTCTGAACCACCTCAGAAATGTCATTAAGAGTGATGATAAAAAAATATAAATAAAAAGTTAAGTAGGTTAAGTTAGGTTAGGGTTACCGGCTATTTTAATTTTTTTTTTCATAGCTTTTAATGACCTTTCTGAGGTGGTTCTGAGTTGGTTTCATTCTGAGTTGGCATAGAACCAAAGCAAGAGGGGCTATTCCAGATCGTAATATGTTATGAGGCTGAAGGGAGTACGGTAGAGAAGAAGGTGGTGAAGAAACGGAATTTTCGAAAATGATAGATCTGATATGTCCTGACTGTATAGATCTGGTCACTACAGTTCCAAGCAACATTTTGATTCTGAATGGTGGTACTTCAACAAGGCAATACTGATCATATATGCCCCTCTAGAACACGCAAAAAATAAATATATTATTTTGTATTGGATAAATGAATATTATTTTAGATTATATTGATAAAATGTTTAATAAATTTATTTGCGCTCGCCAGGAATAGAACTCAAGACCTCTAAAGATTTTATCATTAGGTACTTCATAATAGTCGTCCTCAGATATCCTGCCTGTTATTATAATTTTATGACCCAGATAAATATGACATTCGATACAGCGTGTTATGTACAGTGAGAGTTTTCTCTAAAGTGCGTTTGTGCAGTGAACTTCCATAAAAAGATAAGAAAATAAGAAAAACCTGAAAGTATACGTAAATAAAGTATATTATTTTACCACTTTTTAAACAGCATGCCATTCATATTCCATTAAATATAATGTTGCTCCTCGGGAGCGAAAACGAAACAAATCCCCTTTGTGCGTTATGAATGTCAGCCGCTACGGGACTTTCTGTTTCGGGAAATAGTTCATACAAAACATACTAGTTGCGTCAGAACAGTGAACGTGTAAACTTTGGGGTTTTACTAAGTGACCGTGTGTGCAGCGATTATTAACATTTTTATCACATTACATCAAAATAGAGATTTTTTACACCAAATTTTACGGAATAATATTTTGCAAGAATTAACAAAAAAATCTATGATTACCGTGTTTTTGTGGGTTCTATGCCAACTCAGAATGAAACCAACTCAGAAACACCTCAGTAAGGTCATTAAAAGCTATAAAAAACTAATTTTTAAATAGCCGGTAACCCTAACCTGACTTAACCTATTTAAACCAATTTTTTGAATCATCACTATTAATGACCTTTCTGAGGTGCTTGTGAGGTGGTTTCATTCTGAGTTGTCTGGTCACCGTTTTTGTGATTAGGTATTTAATGAAAAAAAAAATCATAACATGATGCATTTTATTTTTTTTTTTTCTAAAATAGGTAACATTTGGCCAGAGTTTTTGGGTTTTGTCGCCAGAGTTTTTTTTTCTGTCAAAGATTCTAAAACTTAAATCAATGTGATCGGCAGTTTTTAAAGATTTTGATGTTTAATCTTTAACGCTTTCGACAGTTCAAACTATGATTTTTAACTCCGTCACACGCGGTCAAAATTTTAATTCAACCAACCTCAAACGAGATCAGTATATTATACCCAGTAATGGGTTACGTAAAACAAATAATGACTTTACTTTGTCACTTAAGGCATCATGCCCTACTGCCCGCAAACGGGATTCTTAAAAATTACATTGATTTAAGTTTTAGAATCTTCGACCGGCGATACGGGAGACGTATAGTTTGGCAAGAAAGTGTAGAAATTTATTCTTTTGGAACTGAATTTTTTCATTACTATGGTAACACCGAAATACTCGTTTTATCAATGACATTAATGTATGGCTCTTGGCTGTACTGACTTAAATCGTGTAGAACACGCTGAAAATCGCTCGTTTTATGTTTTTTTTTCATTGTTTGCCTGTGCATTTTTTGAATTGAATAAATATGAACAAACCAATATGTAGTGGTGCAAGAGAAGTTATATACCTACTGCGTTTTTCAACGCTGCCTAGCCAATTATCGCGCGAAAAAGCTCCTATGTAATTTGTAAGATGTTTACAAACGAACTACAGAAATTACTGGTACGTAGTATAGTCTTTTAATGAATTTCATTAGCATCACAAAATTTATGCCAATTTTCGAGCGATTATAACCATTACAACTGATTTGAGATTATGTTTAAGAATCCGAATTTGACAGTTAATATTAGGCCACAAGAAAAAGGGAATAACTCAATTAACAAAAAAATAATAGTTACATGCAACTTCTTTAAACTCATAGAAAAGTTACTTTTTCTTAATTCTATTTTTTTAAACTCCCTTTTATAGAATAATAATTTTATTGATGTTTTCCACACACAGGTAAATCTGAATCAACGGTAAGATGAATCGTCAAGGAAGGGAAAAAGGCAGATGGAAAATTTGAAACACCGGGAAAACGGAAAATAGCATAATAATAATAATATAAAAGTGCTGATGATTGGAAAAATTGTTGCAAACAAGTGATGAAAATTGAGGCAGAATATTATGCACTAGGAAGTACTATATATGTTGATATCGATGAACTGATAATACATTTAGATGAAGATTAAGATACGAAAGAAGAAGAATCACATGAGGACGAAGACAATAATGTCGGGTGTTGAATTAATAGACTCAAAAATTTAAGTACCTACGTTTTTATATCGAAATAAACGACTACTTAAAACTTGTTTTTTTTTTTTATTTTACTTCTATTAAATTGTTAATCAGTTTTTTGTACAAAATTTTTGAAAGTACAAATACGCTATGAAATATGCATTTTGGCCGAAGTATTTTTAAAAACGTACATTCATTGTCTTATGAGCCATCTTGGTGTTTCCATTTAAAACCTAAAAAACGATCGCAGGGCCATAATTTATTTTCTACATTTTCTTGACAAACTGTAGCCCGTCTCGTCTACGCTCCAAGAGTAGGAACCGGTAAAAAGAACTCTGGCGACAAAACCCGAAACCTCTCACCAAAAGTCTGTCTTAGAAAAAAACCATAATTCGCATTTTGATTATTATTTATTATTATATTATTATTATGCATTATGATATTTTTTCTTAATTAAAATAAGTTAATTACTATATATGTTATTTTTTTATAAAATGTGAATATCGATTTTTTTTATTACCTACGACATTATATTATTCAGCCTAAGATGTTTTTATGAATCGCCGAATTGTATTTTGTTGCTAGGTCGCTAATCCCTGATGCATTGATGTGATAAGATTCCTTTAGTCTTTAGATTTTAGATCAAATAAAAATATAAATAACATCGAAAAGACAAGTATAAGATTTCTCCCACTTTTAATCCGTGATCGAACTTCCAATGAGATAGGCCACGAACCGCTACTGGTTATGTATACGATGACTTCTGAAAGTTCCTCGTCCAAGAGTTCCCTGGAGCCTTAAATTACTAAAACATTAAATTCGCTCCTTGCTAAAATGGGAGAAACTAGAAGTAGGAGTGTAGGCTAGAAACCACAATATATGTAGAAATTAAACGTTGCTTGATATTATTTTATTAAATTTATGTACCTATAATAGAAACAGAACTTTTTCTACAGATGCATTATACAAGGAATCCAAACTATTCAGTCTCCATAAACTATTTATACTGCAAACTGTGAAATATATCTTCAAAAAGAATAAAAAATACATAAGAAATGAAAACAGAATGAACATTAGAAATAATAACGTATTTTTACCCCACAAACGAATACCAAACAAATGCAAACCCAGTGGATCTCGTATATTCAATCTTTTACCGAAAAAAATTCAAGTGATAACTAAACTAACTCAATTCTTAAAAGAGTTAGAATTATGGCTTAACAATACGGATTTTGAAACTTTATTTATTTAATTTATAAAACTTTATGTTTCTCACAAATTATACACTTATTGTTACACTATTGTACACACTGTTTAGAAGAGTTTTAATAATGTTTTTGCTTTAAATGCCCACTGTTTATTCTTTCTAGGTACAACCAAAAAAGTATTTAACTATATTACCACCCACAGGCTGCGCCTTAGTGAGTTCCTGTGATTTTATGATTTATGATTTTCATTTGTATTATCTTATGATTATGAAAAAAATTGGGAAAAATAAAGGAAAAAAAATGGCTTTAACAATATTCAGAAGCAACATCTAAATATTCAGAAACTTCTCTTTTTCTTATACTTTCTAAGCCATATAACTGGGATTACCATTGTTGTTCCACTAGCATCTTATACACCGTTCATTAAAAAAAGTTCTGGCGTCGTAGTCGTTTATTAAAAATAATGATTTTGTTATATTTTTGAGTTAAAATGGATAAATTCGCCATCAATTCTTCCTAACAACATGTGCCATCATAATAATTTAGTAGGAAATCAACAATCCTCACCCTAATCTGACAATCCCCTAAGCGTGAGTCCGCCACGTCCTTCGTGTGTTTGATCATACCAATTTCCATGCGGTGAACTAGAGGGATGAGGGATCGAGTAGAGAGAATTGAGAGGAGTGACTCGGACTCGGATGCCTTCAGCGCGGGTATCCGGTTCACGGACCCATCTGCTCCTGACAAGCCGATAATTTGCCGATCCTATACGTGTCACGTGACCTGCTCTAGATCACAGATAATATGCGTGATCAATCAACAGAGGGTCTGATTTTGGAAATGAAATTATTCATTCACAGAATATTTAAGATTTACGTACCCAGAAAAAGTGTTTGTATAATATTATTTGAGGATAAAGAGCAGTAACTTTGAGATGGAACATTATTACATTTAACTGTTTGTAACTTTGTGAACATATTTTATACTTCATGCAAGTTTTTATTACTGATTGAGGTCTTGTACGTAAATATATGCTAAGTTACAATGTTTTAACGAATATAATTTTAATTTTTAAGCAGAAAAGTTTGCATTAAAGAAGCAAAATAATATGAAACGTTGAACTCTAGCGTCATGATATTTAAACGACTTTTCCGTCTGGAAATTTTGGTTAAACCTAATATTTGCTGCTCACAATGCATCATTAGCTATGGAACTTTGACAAATGACTACTTAAAAATGTGATTTTACATGTATTTTCTTTAATATAATTTATACCTGCCAGGTCTGGGAGTCTGGAGTCTTGACACCTGACGATTTTGATAGAAAACTATATTTAAAAAAAAAATATATTTTACAGTCCTCTATATAAATACTAAATAGTCTCCAATTTGAATACTTAATGGTAGGTACGTAGTTTAAATTTATCATAATAATGGTAATAATGTAATTGGATAACTTTGTTTCCAGTATTAATACCACACATTGTGAATATTACCTTAAACTGCACACAACTTTATCCATCTCAGCGCAACTTCAGTGCTATGGCTTAGCAAAACAGGAACATACTTCCACTTTGGAGTCGGTATTATAATACAATACAAGGGATGGCACGGAACGGTAGCAAACAGCCCAAGATATGGTAAACTGTTCGACTAGCTCCAACTTTGTCTATAGACCCTGCAAAATGAGCCATTTGCATGCATTTTAAATTGCCCTCGAAATCATAGCGTGAATATGTTTATATTGAGAATACGAAAATGCTACAAAAAATATAATTTTACATTATTAAAACTAGCAGAGTTTTTGAATCAGATGTACCTAGAAGGTATTTTTCTCTTATTTTGAACGTGCAAAATTTCATCAATCTGGGAGTAAGACTGTAGACTTGTATAAAAACAACGCCACCCCGCCGCCCACCCGCCACGTACAATTTTCTTTATATGTAACTAGCTAAAGTCCCCGGCGATGCCCGGGCTTTACAAAGAGTTTTCGCAATCAAATGTAGACAGTGACCTTCCTCTTGTTTTAAAAGTCACGTGTGCATAATTCCATCAACCTCGGCATAAAACAGTAGATTTGCATACCAATCAAAAACCGCCCGCTTGCCAGCCCGCTCGTCCACCACATACAGACATTCTCCTTTATATATTATATATTTCAACCAATTTATACAAACCCTTGACAAATTATACGTATACCTAAACCTTCCTCACGAATCACTCTATCTATTGGTGAAAACTGCATGAAAATCCGTTCAGTAGGTTTTGGGTTTATCGCGAACTGACAGACAGATAGACGCGGCGGAGGAATTTAATTTATAATATGTAGAGAAGATAAATTACTCAAATTTCTAAGTATTTTAAGCTTCATAATTACATTAAATGATGATATTTTTTTTCACGATTAACATTTTTAGGACGACGATAAAATTCACTTTTAAAACTAGTGGCACCTAATTTAAACGAAATTGTTAACTCAACTTTAATTTTCATAAATTAATCTGTTTTATTACCAAAAAATAAATAACAAAGGATTCGTGATAATTACTTTAAAAATAAATAATCAAAACAGCTGATCATAATCATTTTGTCGTTTCTACGAATAAGGATCTACGTACAGTTGGTTAAATCCACATTATTTAATGTACATTTTTAAGGTAAGTTTTTTTTTAGATAATATTTTTATCGCCAAAGAGTTAATGTGTTTTACGGCCTCTGTGGTCGAAGGGAAAGATCCTCGACTACGAATTCAGATGCCGCGTGTTGAATTTCCGGCGTACAAATTCATTTTTATTAAAATAATTCGTGTTATTTTACGATCCATTAAAAAAATAGTATATTTACGGTGATCTCCAGAGTGGTAAATACTCTCAGTATTGCCCTGGTGAAAATTGCCATGGGTTTAAAGGTATTTGGTGACCAGATCTGAATAGCCAGGTACTCTCACCTTCCTCTCATTCATCAAATCTCCTCCCCATTTCCCGCAACCTCACAACATAGGTAACCCAATTCTTGATGCCAAGTCCCAGTGGCTTCAGACGATTGGGAGTAGTTGGGACTCTTGGGCGATATTAAAATTAAAAAAAAAACGCCACAGACCTCGCGGGCCGTATACAAAAATGCGTATTTAAACGTAAATAGATAACCACTTTCTGGTGCATAAAAAAAGGTATGGAAATGTTAGACTTTTAAAAAGTTGCTGCATATCTGAAAATTATTAAAGTTTTATTTTATTTTTTTTATATGCATACCAAACAAGAGTCCCAACTGCTCCCGTCTGAAGCCAGTGAGACTATGACATCCCCAATTGGGGTATGTTGTGAGGCTGAGGGTAGTGGGGAGGGGAAGGAGATAGGGAAGAGGAAGGTGGGGAAGTACCTGGCTATTCAGATCTGGTCACCAAACACGGCTAATGCCATTTCAAGCAACGTTTCAATTCTGAATGGTGGTCTTACACCAGGGCGATACAGGGAGTATCTTCCACTCTACAAAGAGTTACAAAGAGAAAGAAAATATTTATGTTACACACCTAAATGGGCTATTACAAACATGTTTTACAGCATAATAATTTAGTGGAACACTATTCAAAAAGCATAATTTACTACGGTAATTATAAAATAAAAATTCTTGCAGATGAAGTATATACGCTAACATAAGTATTTATTTATAAGGTACCTATGTTATTATAGCCGTCTTGTAACTTAAATTCAGTCAAGTAAATAGGAACTTCAGAAGGTAATAGTAAAATGGCCAAATGAGCCTCAGTACTAGTAGCTAGAAACATGAAAGGGTATTGCAAAGCCCTAGCTAGTTAGAGGATTACGAAAGAATCCGTAGAATCAAAATCGAAAATTTTGAAAACTGCACGCAATCTAGGTGTAAGCGACTGTCTCAATCCTGAAAGTCCTGATGTTGGTATTGCAATTAAAAATATATTTTTTAATTTTGAGTAATTTTAGATGGTATAATTATGAAATAGTGAAATGGGGTTCTCTATTAATACCATTAATATTTTTTTAAATAAAATTTATAGCGGAAACAAGTCGTCTATCTGAGAGTTAAAATAATTTTGATTGTTTAGTCAAGTCGTTGTAATTTATGGTTTACGAGGTAGATCGAGTTTATTGAAATTAAAGCTAAATTTTTTAAATTGAAATCGTAGTAGATTTTATAGTGAGGGTAATAATAATTTGAAATTACTGTGTAAGTGGCTCATTCGATTTCGACACACTAGAGTAGTAGAATTGGTGAGTAGTTCGTATAGATCGGGCTGGTGATGGCTAGTAGATGGTTTCTTGTTTCGAGAACAGAGCTTACTAATACATCTCAGTTCATCTATGTATTATAATATTATACGGTTCTAGGAAAACTCTCGCCAGTATACATGCAGCGGATTGTCCGTAATTTTCATAGCATTTGAACTTCGGAGGATGATATTAATACAGTTTAATGCTAGGTATTAACCAAATGCAGTGTAAGCAGTGTAGTTCACTCCCTATTAGTGCCCATGCATTTAATGCTGTATCAATATTTTACAATTTATAATATAACAAAATATGCTTCTTTATTTTTGAAGTGAAAACTTCTTTAGCACCGTTGTGATTTGAAACTCGATGAAACGTAAAATAGCGACAGTAAAAAGAGACAAACAAATACAATTATAGAAATTTTCCTGCGAAAGAATGATATAGTATAACTGGTCTTCTTTTTGTGCGGTGCTTCGTGGCCTCTCCACTCTTTTCTACTTTAGTTTTCTGAAAGATTCACTTCTACCGTGTGTGAATTGCACCCTCTGTTTTTATTCTGTGTAAAATTTATTATTTTTTAAAATGGTTTCCCTTACGTTTTTTGTAACTGGACGTTCTGATAACGAAAAAAACGCGCAAATTTTATTAGAAAAAAGTACTAGAAACTTTTTTTACAACTCGCTTTTTGTCGTCTCATAAAAAAATCATTTCATAATTTTTATTCGTGGTCGGTTTTTCGGTTCAGAACCTGTGTTTCATGGAGGTGTACAATTATGTTAAACGTAGTGTTTTCTCTTTCTAACACCGTTTAGATATTTTTTTCACTGTGACGTAAGGGAGACACAACGATTTCTATATAATATGTGCTGATCTGAAAAGCGATCAGATTAGTCTTAGGGGAAAATTATCTAAGAATACAAAACAAATAAATTATCTAATTGTACTCGTCGATATTTGGTCCATGTATGTACTACAATGAAAACAAAAAAATATATACATATAAAAAATAGATCAAATAAACAATAAGAACGATGAAAAAAATTTTTTTTTTGCATCGAGAAGTAGAATCAGTCAGTGTGATTTTTCATCTTTTCAAGGAACAGTTAAAAATGTTCACATCTTGTGGGGCGTTGAATGATTATAAATACGTCATTTTAATGAATTTTGCGAATAATTAGATTTATAATATGGTATATTATATAAATCATTCGATCTGGTGTGTGGTGTTCAGGGCAAAGAAATGTAATCCTTTCTAATAAATATGACAATTGAATGATGAAGTTCACAATTTTTTGTTAGAATAGCACAGTCAGTGAACTTACGAATTCTACGACAAGTGACTGAGCCCGGTTGGTTTCATATTTATTGGGCAAAATTAAACAGCTTCTACAGGTGTTAATGTGGAGTAATTATCCTTATGACTAAAAAGGATGCATGAAAGCATTGAGGAATAATGACAAAAAAACGAAATTTAATTAATACGGTTCTATCCTATATGACACACGATATGTATCCGCTGATAACAACCTTATCAATGATTCGTCATTGAAAAATGTGTGATTTCAGATAAACATCAATTTCCTTAATTATTTCAATAGTTTTTAGATTCATGTATCCGCTGTCTGGTAAAATAAGTGTGTGTTTTGCAATACATGCGTACAGTATGATTTTTGAACAGTGTGTAGCGTAACATTAGCACTGAATAAAAAAATGTCACAAATAAAACAAAAAAAATAAATTATATACATATATTTTCAATCAACAAATACTATTCTTCATGAAATATTAACAAACACTGTTCATCGTCTATGATATCAACTGCAATTGTATATAATATCGGGAGGCGGGTATGGGTACCGCCACCCTGGGAACCATTTATTGGATTACCAAAACCTCTGCTATAGGTCAAACCAAGTGTTTCGTTACATTTGGTGACTTGGCAGTGGTGAGGTTTGTCCAGATCAGTGGGAGGGATTGATTCATACGTCCGTCACTCCTGAACACACTGTCCCCCGGATTCCTACTTCCCCTCATACCTTTCTCCTTCCCAGTAATTTCTCTCCTTCCTTTCTCTAAAAGACCGTCCACACAGCATTCCCAAAGAGGGGAATTATTTTCCTTAGGGCCACCTGTGTGGAGATTATGTAAAAAAAATCTGCGATTTCTTTCTGGGATACTCAGCTATGCTATGGTAGCATTATCACCTATAATTATAGTTATTGATTATTATTTCAAGTACCTATGAATTATAAAATTCCTAAGTAAAAATCACAAAAAAGCGTTTTTTACATTTTTATCGGTTTAAGAAAAAGTTATAGCACGCAAAACAAAGTGGAAATAAATTTCCCTTATAATTCATTATCTAGCTGGATTAAGTACTCGTTTTGACGATAACATGTAGGTATTGCAATAGGTATTATATCTACCGAAAAAGAAAAAAAAAACTTTGGTGAAATTTTTAAAAATAAAACTAACGTTGACAAAAATCATTTTGCTAAATACTGCCTTCGTAGCTCAGTGACTTACAGCTGTAGACCAAAGGCTTTAGTTCTGGTGGCAAAAGTCAACCTTTTTCCGTGTAAAAAAATTACATTAAATGAGAAACATCTCGATTAAAAAAAAAAACACCTGTACCATGACGCTATTGAGGTATCTAGAATTTTGTATATTTAATTATTTGGAGCGGGAAATTGCGGTAAAAAATACTGCCATAACATAATTTATTTCAAAAATTTTCTTTTATTTGCAATAGCTCCTGAGAAAAAAATCCCTTGGGGCCCATGTCATCTTTGGGGATGCTGTGTGGGGAGTCTTTTTAGGGAAAGGAAAGAGAGGAAGTTCTGAGAAATAAAAATGTAAAATGGGTATGTCTAAGAGTAACGAACGTGTTAATCTATCCCTTCTGTTGCGGTACAACGCGATAAGTCGAGAAAGAGTCCGGCTGGAGTATTCTAGGTTATATCTCCCTCAACCAGTCTCTTCTGATCCGGCCTGCCACACAGTAGGTGGGCTAAAACATTCACCACCAAGACCTGGACAAGCCTCACCCATGAACTCGGGCACCTCTGTTAAGTTACCAAACGTGGCTTACCACTTGGGGTGAACAATGGTGATTATTCAATAAATGGATCCCGGCTTAATGAACATACGCGTATTTATATCTAAACGGCGGCTTACATTAACATTGTATCTTTTGAGATAAATATCAATTTAATAAAAAAATAATAATTAAATTAAATCACATATGGTATACAGATGACATTGTAAATGTGTAATAAAATGTAATTACTACGAAAAACAAAACTACTATTTGATGAAATCTATAAGATAACATCAATATTGCGTACGTGATAAGTCACATTTTGAACTGCAGACATGGTATAAGATTATGGTCAAACCCCACAGTGTGGAGTAAACGCTTAAATGTCTTTAAGTGTACACAAACAAGTTGATAGACCATTTGCTTGGAAATGCAACCCCTAACGAGCGAGTCCTCCCCAGCAGTCGGGCAACGGCTAGGAGCTATAGCTCCGGTATGGGTTACATCAGGCTACGGGCCTAGCGCACTGGATCACTAAAGTTGGAATTCGAAGGAGAATTTAAGCGGCAGTAATGTTAGTCTAATGGGGCTTTAACTGTATAGTCTGCTCACGGATGTACTGCTGCAATTATTATGGATATAATACACCCGCCCCCAGCTTGCATTCTATTGTGCTCGACATACCGGGGTTTATGTAGCGAGCAGGCAATAGGCGCTCAAGGCTAACCCACTTGTATAACCCACCTCCATAGCTGTACGTCTTGTACTGGTACTGGTACATCTTGCACTCGCATAATGTGTACCTTGTACGGCCATTATGGTTCAAGAGATTGGATATTATTCAATTTCATGTTTACCAACGGAAATTTGTGGTTCATAAATGGGTAATACGCTTAAATGGGAAAAATCATCCAAGAACCACGCAGAATTTTATATTACTTGATTAACATTATTTGATTGATTTTTATTATAACCCTATTTTTCTATTAGGTAACGTAACAATTTAAAAAAATCAGAGTGTGAAACCTTCAAAAAACTAAAGTAGACAACAGTGGGGAGACTACGAAGCATTTTTTATCAATGTGAAGGATGATTTTTTTCTATATTTTTGTCATCGAATTCCAGTGCACCTTTTTCCTATAAATATTGTCATCCTTTTCGTATTTGTGGTTTCTCTTCGGAGTTGCTAGATGTCGTCTTCTTTTGCCTGTACATGTTGGAGTGGTTTAACGATTGGATATAGATTTTAGAAAAATAATGCAATATTTTTTTTGGATTTCGAATTATTTAACCCCTGATCGGCTGAATGTCTGCAAAGATTTGCCAGGCGCTTTATACTACTACACTAAAAGAGACCTGCGTGAGACCGTGAATTTATCGTATTAAATTGGAACCGAGTACCCGTGAATTTTTTTTTTGCTATCGCATTCTCTCACAGGCTAAATCCTATAGATGTATATATTTGTCTTTTTTTTGTGTGTCGCTCGCTTCTGTTTCATCGAGTTTCAAATCACAACGGTGTTAAATAAGTTTTTACTTTAAAAAAACAGAGTTTGCAATTCACAAGCGGTAGAAGTGAAACGTTCATTAAAATAAAGTAGACAAGAGTGGGGAGGCTACGAAGCACCGCAAAAACCGAAAACCGATTATACTATCTCATTCTCTCGCAGGCTAAATCCTGTGGATGTATGTATTTGTCCCTTTTTATTGTCGCTATTTTTCGTTTCATCGAGTTTCAAATAACATAATATTAAAGAAGTTTTCACTTCAAAAATTGAACTTATTTCTAATAAAATAACGTAGATTTATTTTAATGTGGTGTTTATCTTACCACAGAATCGTTTCCGAAGTTGGTGCAAAATGAACCCTTTGTGTTTGCGCTAAGAAATTATAACTCTTGGAAGCCGCGATGAGTAACTTAAGTCTGGAATTAAAAATTTAAGACCTTGCATAAGTACGAAGGATGCTTTAGGCTGTTTAACAAGTAGGTGTGATTTATTTATTCATCAGGTGTTGTTTATGGGGTATTGGCGGTGCCGCGGTTAGCCGAAGGAAGCTTACCACCCCCCCGGCTTCTGTTCTTCTGCTCCTTAGTCCTTTGGGGGCGGGAGGAAAGAGGGGTGGCTCTCTATAAATCTGAATGGCAGGTGAGGAGGGTAAGATCCGCACTAAACCTTCCTATAATAGTCCTCTCATAACGTTTCAATGAAATTTCGGTCTGGAGGTATTAATATACAACACTGACAAGTTTGGTAGTTTAACTAGCGTAGTAAATACTGAATAAACACCTTTATCAAATTGAATTGTTACATTTTAAGACTTGGCATAAGATAATTAACAAAATTACCCCCGTGTTTTGCGATGGTTTACCATCAATAAATTGTCTTAGATGAAATTAATAAACGGCTTAACTGTTACCTCGCTTAAACTATTTAGTAATTAAAGGAAATATATTGCAATATAGTATTTAATCTTGTATCACACAGTTAGAGTAGCTCTTTGTATTTTAACTAGGGTGTTTAATAAGGTGGGTTATTTAAAAGAAATGTTTTTTTTTAAATTCTAAGAGCTATAAAAAGGTGCCGATTGGGTTCAAAACAAAGTATTTAAAATTTTTTTAAATTTCTGATATGATCATCTTCCTCTGGATTCAATTCAAAGTTTTGAAAATTTTCAATTTAAGGGGTTATTTCTAGTGTATATAAAAGTTATATGAATTGTACTATGAATCCTTCAAACCATAATTTTTGTAAACTTTCTTAACAAATGTAGTATATTTTTACGTAATCATTGACAAAATATCCCAAGATTGAGTCTCGCAAAATAATGCCGAAATTTGAGAGAAAGAAGTATTTTGTTGGTATTGGAATACACTGTCCTGAGAAATTTTTGAATTATATTTATATATTTTTTTAATAAATAAATCAAAATATTCCCTCTATTTCGTGTTTTATTAAAAATTGTTAATTTTCAATGATTTATCTAACATTTTTTAAAGATTTAACAAGGATGGTTTTTATTCTCTATTATGGCAAATTTAAAAGACAATCCGGAGGAAAAAGATGGTATCCAAATATTATTAAAAAATTACGTCATTTTATATCTCCATTTAACACCTTTTATCAATATTAGAAAAATCAAAATAAGATTTTTATCCCATACAGTCGTGACCCACGCTAGTGTTTAAGGCACTTGCTTAAAAAGTAACGTGCTATTTACATTTATAAACCAACGTTTTTCCACTATTTTATTTATTTATTTTTTGTTTTAATTATGTTTCTCGCGCGTTACATACTAGCCGCCGATGTTATGTTAAAATGATTATAATAATTGTTATAGCCGCCATGGCTGAATACACAATGATACATTTTTTCAATATGTTCTCTGTATTGATTTTCTATTAGGGCTGTCCTCCGCCCCAGATGTGATATTGATGCCTCACATCCGGTGCACCGCCTCCTCTGAATGCTGATAACACAACCTTACCCGCACCGCACCGCACCGCACCGAACCCGCACTGCCCTGCCCTCTAACCTCCGTTGCGCTGAAGACACCAACTGTCTACATTACGATACAAGCTCTAGCACCCCAAGGCTAGCTACTTGCTTCCTATCATTACTCGAGAAACTCACGAAATAAAATATTGTTTACTTGTAAATACCTTAGTTTTATAACTTGGTGAGATTCTTCATAAAAACTATTTTCACAATCATGGTAGTGTAGTGTTACGACACTTACAACCCTTGGCTTATGGGTCTGATACCTCACTGATCCTGTTGGCATTCTACTATCTTGTTCTATTACTTTACTTAAGATTTTGGCATTGGCCTTAACACTCCTCAACAGCTAATTTAAAGCTTCCAAGATTAATTTTCCAGCATGTTTATTATTGAGAATCTTTGATTTTCATCTGATAGACATTCTTCCAACCCCGTCACATCATCCAATCATATCATGAAATGAAAATAACTCGTTACGTCCGTAAAATGATATTAATTACCGATATGGATTAATTAACATTATTAGAAAATCTTTCAAAATTAAAGCAATTAGAACAGTTGCCCAATATTTGACAAGCGTCTTTACAGTATTTAAGGTAGTGTAAAAAAAGTTTTTGTCACGGAAGACAATGTATTTAAAAAGTTTATTTTTTCTTAAAATATTCCAGAATAGCGACACCTTAATAATGCAAATTAATCTTGGAATTATTCTTCTTAGAGTCGAACCAGACCAAAAAAAAATCAGTTTCTTCTCGTAGTTCCACGATCCAGAATAGGTGTTGTCACAATTATCGTGGGGAGCAGAAGAAAGGAGATGAAATAATTGTATTCTGTCGGGAGATAACTCCTGATTGTCACGACAAATTAAATTAACCAGCGACGTGATGAAAGAACTTGTAACTAAGTAAACAAATTAGTGTTTCGTGGAATAGATCTCAGCCCGCAGCATCGCCATCGCCTACAATCATCTCCTGTTCTGCTCGGCCGCACACTAAATAATAATAACAAACTGTTAGCGGCTGCAAAAGCTTAAAACAGTTTTATAAGGGATCGCGTCTTCAAACTCTTGCTAACAAATTGAAAACTAACCCTGTCCGTCTATCTAAATACTTTTAAAAATAACTTAGAAAATTTATTTTACACGATGGGTATTTACATCAACTTACTACTAGAAGTAGTTTTTCGGCACAACTTCAGTTAAACTTTATTATTAAGATACATTTTAATAAAAACAGTATCATAGAAAAAATTAAATAGCACTGCAACAATTTATACACGCTGTAACCGTCCATGAGTTGAGAAATTAAAAAAAAAAACACTTAAAAAGTCCTGACAAAAAAAAAAAAAAATATACCTATATATATTTATAAAAGATAAAATTGCTTAAGAGCTATGACTGTAGTTTGTATAGTATAAATAAAGTATTATTTCTTCAATAATCGTAAATTCCCTTTGTGACGTCATATTAATTTTATGAAAATAAATTATTTAATTTTTATTTTAACTTTATGAGTAAATCCTCAAATTGTAACATTTAATTAAATGAAGGCACCTCTGGGACTCGAAACCAGGACCTCTCACTTTCAGATTTTTATTGAGTTTCGCTTACATTGTCTTTATTTAAGAAAATAAATTGTTTTGTGAAAATAATTCAAAATTAATAATTCTAAATCAAAATAATATTATTATACCACGGTTGTAAATTAAGATGAAATTACTGTAAAAAGCGTAATTGTAATATTACATGTATGTCTAAAATCTAAAAATTTTATTTAAGCAGATTTTCCGTAGCGAATTTTAAAAAAATGTATCTTTCGTGGAAATACGAAATTTCCCCTTTTTCTTTTTATATTACGTCAAAAATGTTCGGATTTTCCCGGCCGTAGACACTTTTTGTGTGTTTTTACCGCGAGTCCCGCGAAGCTATCACGTTCTGGGAAAGGAAGTGTCAAAACGGTCTTGTAATATTTTTTTGGCTTATCTCGCATTAAATACGACTTTTGGTGAAGTGACACGACTGTAACAGAAACATTAAAACTCTAAATTTAACCACAGTCTCTCTAATACCTATTAAATTAGTTATTGGGAAGACATTTATTTAATTTAACCTTTCATCGCTGGTGCTGTGAACCGCTTTGTCATGTGCGTAATTAATTCGATATATCTGTAATAGTTCATATTCTAGGCGTTCCTAAAATAAAATAAAAAGTAGTAATCGAACTCTACAGAAAAAAAATTGTCGGTGAATCGGGGCAATAGTTAAATAATATCCATCATGAAAATTTGAAATGCTGATGCAAAATGTTAATTGTTCGGGAGAGCGAATAGCTTTAACAGCACCCAAAAATTAGGGACTATAGCTTTTAGCACCCAAAAGTTAGGCATTATAGTTTTAATAGCAATAAAAAAATAGGGATTATAGCTTTAATAGCACCCAAAAGTTAGGGAGTATAGCTTTAATAACACCCAAAATCTACTTGCAAAAGTCTATCATTATCTTAATATAAAAGGAAAACTACTTAATTAAATAATTGTATCTCCCGTTTTTGTAGATCTTTAATTGTAATTTTTTATTTATTTTAAAATAACATTGAATAGATTTTTCAGAAAACTTAACATTTTTTTAAATAAATTTGTTTAACAACCGTATGTACCTATTTTTTTTTTCAGTAAGAAAAATCTTTTTAGAATGCTCGTCGTAAAAGTCAAGCATATTTTCCTTGAAAATTTCGATGACGCAGTTCGAAAGAGAAAAACGGAGAAAAATGACATATTTAACTAATTTTTGGATTTATTGTCCTTTATATTTCAGCTATCGATATACTTGGTGTGTTTGCATGCGCTGATAACTTGCTGAGTGGTGCGGTAGGGAGAGGAGTACAAGGTTCCCTTCAACGTGCCACGATGCGCGGTCGTCAGTAGTAGTCATAAATATACCAAACCACCCATGTAGTAGTCCACCGGTGAATTGCTGGCTGAAATGGATGTGTCATTCGTTTTATGCACTTTTGCTCATAAAATTAATAAAATAATTTACATAAGTAATAATGGTAAAGTACTCATATTTTTCCAATTCTAATTGTGCGCCACGTATACACACAATTTACACCGACAGCCTTACTAAAAAAAAACTACAGCACGACCGATGACCTGTGTTTTTGTAGGAACATCCGTACAACAAATTTACACTAAAACACGAAATTCTACCAATAAAGAATTTCACGCTAAAACAGATTTTAAAGTTTGGCAACAGTGCAATTTTTAGTAATGTCCATACAAAATTGTTGTTTTCAATGTTTTCATTCATGGCCGCTAGATAGGGGGCGCCGGCGCATTCGCTGTTCGCAGTGAAAACATATTTTAAGCCGCGAAAGATTATTTGCGTACGGCGATGTGCTTCGTAATATTACCAAAGTGATCGTAATTTTTATTAATATGACTAATTCACTCTTATATTCATATAATTGATATATTTACCGTGTTTTTTGTGGTTTTTCATAAGTTTTAGTGAAGTTATAATAACAATAATTGTACTTTCAAAGTTGAAATGTCAAAAAGTTTTTTATATGATACATAAAAATTCATATTTACATTTAATGATATTTATTTTATGAGAATTTCATAAAAGTGGTGGTTTTTCTAAATATTAATATCAAATTCACGTGTTGGTAAGCTTATCAAAGAAATTAACATCTTTAGTGGAGCAAGAAATGTGTTGAAATGTCAGAGATATTTTTAAGGTTATTTTTTTGGCATTAAAAAAAACTTTGAAATTTTTTATAATTTTTTTATTGCATGCACGAGGAAAAAAAGAGGTGACAGTTTCATTTCAAATTCATTATATAAAAGGTCTGTATTTTTTTAATTTTAATTTTTTAAATATTTCTGTACACTTTCATCAAAAATGTTTTTGTAAGAAATTATTTTACACATTTTTCCGTGTTTAAATCTTAAAATATGGCATTGGAGGTTATTATCCACCACTTACCCGCCCTGGTATAAGTAACAGATGGTTACTCCTTCAAGGCTCTCGCAAGGACTCTAATTTTTTTGAAAGAACGAAGCTACATTTAGTTTAGAACGAATTTAGACCTCCAATGTCCCTGCATACGTTGTTAGCAAGCAGTATGCAAGTGCTTAGCGGGAAATACAAGATACAATATGTGTTAGTATTACAAAATATAGACAAGACAATGGGACAGGTTGGTGAAAGTCCTCGAGGTGGCAAGCGCTGGGTGATTGTATCCAGCGTATCCTACAAGCACCTGTTTGGGGAAAAAAAAAACTGTACAGAAGTAATACGAGCATGGCGAACGGTTGGGAGTCCTCTCCAATCAATTGGCAGTCCCAGCAAGAATGCGCATGACGTTCGGTCTAGCCGTGAACCACACTCAGCTTCTGCGCCCCTTAGCCGGTTCCTCGATGATGCCTCAAAGAAAAGTAAATGGGAGATTGGGGGGGAAATACCCAACGACCCTAAGGAATTCAGCAGTAAAATATGGCAGTTTTTTTAAACTATACTGTATTTCAAATACACAAATCTAATAGCTAATTTTATCCAGTTTTTAAAAATGGTATTTGTTTTTACAGCACCTTCAAAAATAAGAAATATATAGAACATTCAAAATACTTTGGAAAATTCCAAATTTCGTTCAGACATCATCCCTAAAACAGAGATAAACTAGCCCCCCAGGCTGTGTAAACGGTGTGTATTTTTTTCCAAGAACATTTTTTTAATTAGTAATGTTTTCACATCCGCGGCCGTTTGTCAATTGAATAAATTTTTCACTGGGTTTTTTAGTAAGGCCGCGAGTGTACAGCACCGGAGATTGACGGATTTTCTAGCACTGTAAGAAAAGGGATTCTCATACTCTACGGAATTTTAGTTTTCTTTAATATAAACCAATTTTTTAACAAATGAATATTGAAACAAATAACGTGGCAACTCTTTTTTTATTTTTGAAATTTAAACCGATAATTATAAAAATATATATCGTTAGAGAAATGAAGCTGCGTGCTGAAATGGTTGCATTAACATGCCTATAAATTAGATACGGAAAAAAGTGGGTGAGTATCTTGATGCGAGAGTTCACAAGTAGTGAGTTTTTTTATTGATACAAAAAGGCAAATTATTTGATCGAAAGGAAAATATATAAGTTTACGACTCGTTCATTTTTCAAACGATGCTGAATTAAAGAAGCGAGAGAAGAAGAGTGAATGATACTTTATGCGGCGTGAAATATCTATTTTAATGAGGTCGCAATTTTGATGTATACGGTGATTTTTTTATAACAAAAGGTCGAGTAGCTTTTCTCCTGAAAAATCTTAAATATAATTTTTAAAAACTTGCTTCCATAAACTAAATCATCGATTTCTTTGTTTGAGTCAAACACGTCGACAACTCACGGGAACGCCTGAAAATTTAAATTACCATATCAGCAGACAAAGTGCAGGCTGTCCGCAGGCTCGTCGCATGTGAAAGAGTTAGGGTGGCAGTAGAGGTATAGGGTCGTATGGGCGCCGTGAGTTCGGGTGGTTATGGTGGGTGGGGAAGGGGGCGAACACTTTATTAGGCGTGTTTACCGGCGCGGCGTCTGTTTGCAGGCGCGGTGTGGACACAGCCTAATTCTGCCGGCCGTAAAAAGACGCCCGTCTCGTGGAAAGCCTCCACAGGAACCGGACCAACACTTTTACGAAAAAGAGTTTTCATGTAAAATTCTGACGATGAAGTTAAATTTTTGTGGAAGTACAATCGTTTATTCATCAATACTCCACCTGATTACCTTCACGATATCATGTTAAAAATAGTTGCCTGTTTAGTTTCCAACAAAGATTGAAAAACATGATTGAATGTGATTTGAGGAAACAATTCCCAAACAAATGTTTAATTTATCATTAAAAAAAATAATTTCTTCTATAATAATCGCAAATTCACTTTGTGGAGTCATTTTAATTAAATATTGAATATTTGTATACACCACTCATTTAATCAAAATGTTTCTAAATTTAATCTTCAACGGGATAAAATAAAAAAAAAACATTAGACAAATAAGTACCCGTTGCCAAAAAATCATTACAAAACGTGGTGATTAATTAGTAAAAAGATATAAACAAAAATTACATGAAATATTAAAAAAAAAAAATTTATAAATTTATACAAAATAAAAAAGAATTACCAAGATGCGGAAATAATATTTTATTTTATTAAATATAGGTAATAATTTGAAATTTTTTTTTTTATAAATAATATTTGGCGCTTTTTACGCTCTTGTTTGATTTCAGGTGGAGGTTTTCTGTGGTACTCACTTTTGTAAATCAAACGCTTGTTTTGTGTTTGTTTGTCTGGTCATAATTTATTATTCTTTTATTTACATAATCCTGATTCTTTATAAGATTTATATTGTGATCTGCTTGTTGGAACACATTTTTTTACGTAAGAATGGAAGCTACCTTCTTTTGTTCTTCTATAGAACTATTTGAATAATGGAATAAAAAAGAAAATAATAAAATTAGGTAGGTACTTGCCTAGAAGTAATTGCCCATAGAACAAGTACCTACTCAATAAGCATCAATTTTAACCAATATTTAATCTGCTTTTTATTCAAAATTTCTAAGTTATCTAATTGTAAACCTATCATGTTTTGTATGTAAAATTTTTAACCCTTTATTTATATGATTGAAAGATTTGTTTCCAAAATGTGGTCCTCTAATTCAGAATAATAATTATTATTCAAATATTTTGTAATATTTACATTTATTTAATTAACTTAGGTTTAACAAATCCAAGTAAAAAGAGATGAAAAAGGTTCAGGTAGATACATATTATTTTTTTAACCTTATTTGCCAAAAAGTGGTTTGATTTCAAACAAACGCTTTAAATAAAATCAATGACCTTAACCGCTGTAACGCAGAGTAAGACAAAAAGGTTGATTAGTATCCTAAACGCCAAACAGACTTCATAAACTATTTCTGTCTAAATTAACGTTAACTATTTACAGTAAATTTATACTGGGCTTTTAAATATGTTTTCATTTAAGTTTGAACATTTAGTTACAATCCACAATAATAAATCAGTCAGGACACGTAATACATAAACTTACAAATACTCAAATGGTTCAAAGTACATAATATTACAAAAACCCATTTACGACACATAATATATAAAAAAAGCAAGAGACACAAATAGAGACACAAGTAATAATGCCAATTCATCGTAGCTTTGAACTATCAAATCACAAATAAGACAAGAAGACTTTCATGTTTTTTTTTATTTCCAGGTTTCAAAATGTAAAATAAGAAAGAAAAGGTTTTTAAAACTCGGTCAACTTGGGAAAGTATACTGTGGGTATTCATATATATTAAAAAAAATATTGATACTGTGCCGGCGAATAACAATAATATAAGAAAATAAGAAAGAAAAGGTTGTTAAAACTCTGTCAACTTGGGAAAGTATACTGTGGGTATTAAGATATATTTTTAAAAAAACATTGATAATGTGCCGGCCCTGCTACGAGAGTCTCGGTCGAAAAAATATCTTCCCACCTGTCAAAAGAGCCGGGGCGCCGACGGGTGAACATCGTTAAAGGGGATGAACAAAAAAATGTCTGGAGGCGTAAATAAACTGTTTGTCGAGTCTCGGCGCATCGGCCGCCGAGCCTTGGCGCAATGCCCCCCAATTTTCTTTATCTTACCAATGAAGCAAAGGGTAACCCTAATGAAGAATATTGTACCAATTTAGCTGTTGATATAATTATTTTATATTTTATCCAACATACAGTTTTTTTGATTTTCCAAAACTTATTGTCTTTCGTCTTACGTGAAAATACATGAATTAATATTAAATTTTAAACTTAAGTTACTGTCAGACTACACTATAAATTGGTAAGCGTTTTTAGGATTGGCCTATATCAGCGTTTAGCGTGGTCTGAATCAGGCAAAATATTCGATGAAAACTTGAAAATCATTGCACATTTTAACAATAAAACGAATAATATTTAAGATGCTTGGTTTCCTTTGCAGAACTTAAATAAATTAGTATCAATTTCAATCTAAAGATTGTGTGAGAACGCTATAAATTTCATAAGTTAAAAAAACAGGTGGAGTATAATTCACCTTTTGATTTCTTTTGTATAACGTTCACTTTAACAATGTAGAACGGATTCAATAAAAAAATTCATAGTTTAGTTACATACATTTTAAATTCAAAATTCTAATTGGCAACTATGTAAATTTGAAGTTCGATCTAATTAATAAGCATCTGATTAAGCCGTATCAGTGTAATTATTTAGGACCTGGTAGAAATGGCCATTAACAACTTCATTGACAGCCCTACCATCGTCACCATTATTAATTTCCATGTACCGACTAGGAACACAAGATATTTTTCTTTAACTCCTACTGAACCATCAGAAAAACTCAATAACAAATAGGATGCATGGTTTGGAGTTACTATTTACTGTTCTATTTACTAACTCCACTTACATAATTAAGCATAATATATACCAGCATTTTGCTGAAACCCATAAAATAATTATGATATAATGCAGTGTAAGTGATTTGTCCGATAAGTATTACTGTTGTGATTTTTATTTTAATACGGTTTCATAAATAGTTTAAAAAAATCATTTTTTGAATAATTTAATGAGTAAATCCCCAAATTGCAATATTTGATCATTGAAGACAATTTAAAAGATACGGTCGCTTCTTGGAACCTAGACAGGGACTTCGCTACAACTGAGGTAATTTGACCCCATACCCTATTTGGTCATATTTAATTGTAGCAGTTTTATTGGCTGCTATCTGTATGTATGATTGCAAGAATTACTTCAATGAACAGTTTTACTTACGTAACGCGAACACTTTTTGTTTAATTTTCTATAGCTCATTAGGTATATTCTGTTCTTATAATCTATATAAAAGCCTAGCTGAATATAAAATCAAATAAAAAAAATAAAAACTATCTTATTGCTTACAGACTGTTGCTAACCCCGCGCTTCTTAGAGATATATAATAATTGCATGATATATGAACACACTTTTGATTGGAGTAAAGTTTATCCTAGTTTACATGTACTTACTTTTCCGCACGAGGTGCTATTCCGCTCTGGCGATAGTGCGCCGAACCAAACTTTAATGAAGTTCTCCTTTTTAGCGGTTTTTGGTGAAACGTACCTTTTTTACATTAGTTCTACATAGGAGGCATTAAGAAAAATAATTCCCCTCAGGGCCTATGTCATCTTTGGGGATGCTTTGTGGAGGGTCTTTTTAGGATAAAAAAGAGAGGATGTTCTGGGAAGGAAAGGGATATTAGGGGCGGGTAGGAATCTGGGGGTCAGTGTGCCCAGGAGTGATGGACGTATGAATCCATCCCTCCCACGGCGGTGCAAGGCGATGTTCCGAAAGAGTGCGGCTGGAGAAGTCAAAGAGACTCCGTCAACCATTCTCTTCCAATATGGCCTGTCATGGAGCTGGTAGGCAGACGCATCCGCCGCCAAGACTCGGACAAACCTCACCCCATGAACTCTACTACTACTGCACTCTGAACTCTACACTCTGGCGGTAGAGCGTCGAATTAAGCTTTAATGAAGATTTTATGTGAAACGTGCGTAGTTATGTATCTACATCAAAATTTATATAAAATATGCTGGATTCAATAAATTCCTCGGATAAGGAATATAAATAGGCCCAATCAATTTGAGCACTCCACACTTCACACGCTTCCGACAAATTAGTTTGGTGGGGGACGAGGCACCGCGTCATGACACGCGTGTTTCGCGTTCCCGGCCATCTGAAGGGATTTGTCTTGTCTTGTATTCGTAAGGGTTGATATCTTTCTCATGAAATATATTATTTACCCTATAAACTGGTGTTCCCCTACATAAGAAAAATAAATGTTCGCAATTTACGTCACTAAAACACAATCTTAACTATTAAACAAAACAAAAACACTTCCAAAGGATTGATTGCTGAGCCCTGGCGTCAACGAAATTCTCATCGTGTTTATTTTATTTATTTTATCATATCAATAAATATAATACGTGGATAATAGGTTGTGTGGTAGAAACGGCCGCTAAGCAAGAAGTCTGCCTAGCGATTTAGTAATCAAAAAAACTAATTTCGGTTGTGCGTGTGTCCTGCGCAACTCTGGTTTAATGAACTCTAAGATTCGGAGAATTTAAGTGTAAATTTAAAAATAAAATAAACTGATTGTGCAAAAAATTCGGAGAAACGGTTAAGTACGTACCTTTTATATAATATTTTAACAGAAAGTTATTTTAATTATTAATTTTAAAATTGGAACTGATTTTTCATGGATTCGGACTATTTCGTGATTATTCACGGGTCTGAGCTAGGTATGCGTAAAGTATTTACAAAATTATTAACAATAAATTATCAGTAAATATTTTAACACTATATCTGAGTGAAGTTAAAAATTTTGAGTTTCTAACCACTTTTAGTTTGGTGTTCAATAAATTGGTTGAAACGCTTTACTTCGCAGGAGAATTTGGTTTCCGCCGTCGAAACGAACCGAAAAACATCCTCCAGCGAAAAGTTTGACAGGGAACAAAGTGTGTTTTTAATCCTGTCAGCTTTTCCATTTGAACTGAAACACAAATCAATTTATGGGACAATTTCAAAGGTCGGTGAAATTTTCATCGACGCGATTGTTTCACGAGTTATTGTCATTTAAATTTTCATTTCACAGAGCAAACTTTTAAAAACTTTTTGTTAAGTCTTTTTTAGCCAGTTTTGCAAAGATTTGTAAATAATTTTTTGTTTTGAAGAGTTTTAATTTTCAATGTATATTTGTTACTTAAATTTTAAATTTTCTGCGACCGGTTTCGACACATCCGTGTCATTCACGAGCAAACTTAAAACTAACATAAACATTCTATACAAGTACAAAAATTAATTAGGTGGGGGAGAGGGAGGGGAGATTTTGGAGGAGTGGGAGAAAGGTGGGAGGAGTCAAAGTTACTTGGAAACATCGTAAGTAAAGTGTCGAAACCGGTCGCAGAAAATTTAAAATTTAAGTAACAAATGTACATTGAAAATTAAATCTCTTCAAAACAAAATGTCTAGAAATTGTTACATAGTTAATGCCCAAGAAATACAAAAAAAAAATTATTACAAATATTTAAATAAATTACTACACTTTATTTTATAGTTTTTGGGGAAAATTTTAAATTGCATTTAATTCATGATAATTGTGAGTACGATATTTTGTTACATTAACTCCACACAGGAGGCCCTGAGGAATAACATTCCCTCAGGGCCTATGTCATCTGGGATGCTGTGTGGAGGGTCTTTTTGAGAAGAGGAAGGAATGAACATTGGTCTTGAAGAGACCCATGTTGTAGGAAAGAGGAAACACAGAGGCTGGCAAATCGTTCCACAGCCGAGCTGTTGAACACAAGAACGAGTCGAACAAATCTCATGTAACAAATGTCAGCCGTGTACATATGTTGGGCACGCGTTTGGCGTGTTTCCCGACTATGCACCGGTGCCGAAGGGATCAATGACGCTAGTTCCTCGGAGCGTCTTCCACTGTAATACCGGTAGAATAAGGATAGCATTCCCACTCGACGCCTGTGCTCTAAAGATTGCAATCCTTCTGTTAAGATGGGGGAATCTATCAAACGGACCGCCCGTTTTTGCACAGAGTCGAGGGTATTTTTCAGGTATTTTGGAAAATGTAATAATGTGTGTCTAGGTAATGACAGAAAATTGATTCGTTTGATAAAACATAAAAAAATAATGCGTTGTTTAAATTTACCACACGCGCTGGCTAGTTAATTAGGCTATAAGTTAATTTAAACTATTATTTATGTCATGGTAGAATTTGATTGGAAAACTATCGCCAAAATCAGGACATATCGCATTAATCGCCTTTCGGAATTCGGTATCACGAAGCATGATACGATTGTGTCCCGGTCAAGTTAAACAAAGTTGAAGAGGTTCATTAGTGCCTAAGTATTCACCCCGAGATGAAGGCCAGCGAGGCTAATAAAGTTGGGCGGGGGCGGGTGGGAAGGGGCTGGGCGGGTCGGCCGCCCTGTTAATGGCATCATCATCTCCATGCAGCGGGAAACTTGTTACAGATTGTGTTAGATAATCTCAACTCAATAAGGGATGGGAACAAGCGAGGGTGTCATCGTGTATTCAGGCTGCACCGCCATTGTGTAGGGGCGGGAGCGGGGCGGGGGTGCACCCGTCCTGCCAACCAGCTTGCAAAGAAACTGCAAATTGCACCTTGTATAAACTAACCTCGCAACTTGCAGTATTTGATTACTTTTACCAAAAGGAGGAAGACTTCATTTGGAATAAATTTGAATACTTACCTAAGAGTCTTAAAGAGATAATGATATTACCGCAAATGCTTCCACTGCGGTACAAGTACTTACCGAGGGGTAAATAATTAAGCAACTAATTTTTAACGAAGATTCCGCAAATAACGAACTTTAAATTTCGCTACAGCCCCAGGCGAAACAAAAATGTTAACATTTTTCGTTAAACCAGTGCCAGTGCCGTGAAAATCAAGCTTCTATCGATAGCGGCAGTAGATATTGGTGTCAGTAAATACCGAAAAAATACACAAAGATTTTATAAATATTTGACACCAGGCGCCCTCTGCCGCTACTAAATTACCTCTGCGCATTTCGCTCACTGATGGAAAGGAAAAATGGATTTTTGATGTTATTTTTTTCTCTCTGGAAATTGTTCGCCAACTTTTCCCTCAGTACAAATGAGTGGTGATATGATTTTATAGTCCCCTAGATAAAGGGCCCGCACAGATTTCGCTACAAATTCCAGCGGCTTTTACCGGAGTCAGGCGGAAGGCGAGGGGACGGGCGGCGCGGCGGGCGGGGGCCGGGACCGGCAGGAGGGGGGGGGGCAAGTGTTGTTTAAAAAATCTTATTAGGAAAGTCCCATGAGGGATGCTCCCCACGAAAAGCATTCTTTAGGAAACAATGGGGATTATTTGCATTTATGTGATTGTCAAATTACGCAAGGCACGCAAACAGGCTTGGTATTAATAAGTTCTCCCGTTCTCCGTTCCTTCAATAGAGACGCGTAGATGGAGCGATCAAAAAAATTCCAATTTTTACTAAGGAGCTGAGAAATGATTCAAAAATAAAATGTTTAAATAGTTTTTCGAGTTTTTTCCGTGGCCTATGTAAAAGAGTTTTTCCGCAGTGTAGATTTTGGTAATAAATAATAATACTTAGAATGCATTATTTAGAATATTTTGCATTTTAGAAAATTCTCTTTGTTAACCTCCAAAAAAACTACGACTATTCAATAACCGAAATAAATTTAGAAAGACCAACGGAAATGCTAGATCTTGGCCTAACAATGGAAGAGTTACTGAATTTCACGGCCCACATTCAACAAATTGTAAATAAGGGTCTGAAAATACTATTATATTTAGAATAATAAAAAACTTTGAATCCTTCCAAATTATAAACCTGATGTACATATCTCTAGTTAGAAGCCCAATAGAACAAAACTCTATAGTTTAGTCGCCCTTTTACAAAATTCATGTTCATAAAGTAGAAAGAATTCTAAGAAAATTTCCAAGCTTCGTAAATTTTAAACTTGACATCCCTTTATAGTTAGAGCATATAAATTACACGTCGTTAATAAATATTTTAAATATTTCTGCTTTAGAGAACAGAGGAATAGTAAACCACCTAACATTTTCATTGACATTGCTAAACTCTTAATTGGATTGTTGTGAACAATTACATTGACGAAATCTACCTGCACATACATATACGAACTACCAGACAAATATAAACTTTTTTTATATCGATCATGAAAATTTGAAATGCTGTAAAAGAAAATAAATCCAAAAATGGGTTAAATATGCCATTATCACCGTTTTTTCCCTCTTTCTATATGCGTCTTTCATTTCTAAGAAAATGAGTTCGTTTTTTACCACATGAATTTTAAGAGGAATTTTTTTCTGAAAAATTAAAAATAAAATAAATATTCTTATTAAAGAAATTTAAAAAATAATTCAATAATTCTGAAAAACCTATTCGACGTTATTTAAAAAAAATCATTGGTCTACAAAAACAGGAAATAGATTTTTTTGGAAAAACAAAATTCTTTCTCTTCGCTCTCATGAACAATTAACATTTTGTCCTTTACAGCAATTTAACTTTCTATGATCGATATATACAATTCATATACTATAGTTATTCTACTATTCCCCAATACAACGTTTATTTAGTTTTGGTAACAAATATTTGATAATAGAACTTGGAAAACATCAAACGCCCCGTATGTTTGAACTATTTCTAAAATGATAACAAAAATTATGTACGTTTTGATTAATATTATCGTTGATTTTGAGGATGCATATTATCTTTTTATAATTTTTTTTTATTAGTGACTATATAGTTACAGGTTTAAT
Organism: Limnephilus lunatus; assembly: GCA_917563855.2. Taxonomy (NCBI): domain Eukaryota; kingdom Metazoa; phylum Arthropoda; class Insecta; order Trichoptera; family Limnephilidae; genus Limnephilus; species Limnephilus lunatus. Next base: position 88,249,532 of record OU830595.1, on the reverse strand, counting down.
GAAAATTACAAGATATGATGATGTATATAAATATTTCATCTGTTTGTTCTTAGTCCTCCTCACTAGGTGGTCCTGTGCTGAGGCGGGCTGGTAGATGTCTTTGTTTTTTTTTGTTATTTAGTTTCTATGATGTTTTTAATACATTCTCTAGTATGTCTGCATTAATTTCTTTCACACATGTTTTGATTTTTTCCTTAAACTTATATATCTTTTCTATCTTTTTCAGACTTAGAGGAAGGATGTTGTAAAGTTTAGTTGCCAGATATATGTGGTTTCTTTGGCCAAAACTTGTCTTGAATTTTGGAACATTTCGTATATCCTTTTTTGAGGCTCTCGTGTCATGTATCCGAGTTTTATTGGGAGATTTTCTGTTTTTAAAATGATGTATAAGAATATTCTTGGCATACATTTTTTAAAAATTTAGAATGTCAAAACTCTTAAAAATATCTTTTGAGGGGGTTCTGATGGGTAATTTTAGTATGGTTTTTATAATGCTCTTCTGAGCAATATCTAAGTAATTAATATAATTTGCTGTAGCAGATCCCCATACTAGAATTCCGTAATCAAGACGGGAATGACATAAGGCATAAAATACTTTTTTGATGTCTTTCGTAGGTAGTATGTTTCTTGGGTTTTAGAAGAAATATACAAGTCTCGTAAGCTTTTTAGTGATTCCATTTATGTGTATGTCCCATCTAAGGTTTTCGTCTATTTCCACTCCTAGATATTAAACACTTTTTGCCTTTGTTATAATAGGGCAAAAGCAATGTGACTTATTGCTTTGACACTCGTGCAATTTGAGAGTGTTTTCTTTACCCGGTTGACCTCTTGAGTTTATTGAAAAGGCTAGGTAATTAGTTTTAATTACATTGAGCGTAAGAGAGTTCATCCGAAGCCAATTTTGAAGTACAGTTAGTCCATGTTCAGCCTCTTTATAAGTGTCCATCCAGTCCTTTTCGTGGAATAACATAACAGTATCATCGGCAAAACGAATTATGTTTCCATTGATGGGAAGTTTGGTAATTTCATTTATGTAGATGAGAAATAAGATTGGTCCCAAGACACTTCCTTGAGGGATACCGTAGTTTATTGGAAGAGGATTGTTTTTTTGTTGGCCTATTTGTACTTGTTGTGTTCGTCCTGTCAAGTACGTCATCAGTAAATTTAGTGGAGTGCCAGATATGCCAATTTTTTTAAAGTTTTGTGAGAAGAATTTTATGATCTTTTGTGTCAAAGGCTTTTTTTAGGTCTATAAAAACAGCCAGACATTTTTTTTCATCGTCTAAACTTTTTATGGCTATTCTTGTAAAATGTTCAATGGCGTTCATGGTACTCAAACTTTCCCGAAATCCACATTGTGTCGGGGAAATTTTTTTATTAAATTCCAGAAAGTGAACGATATGATTGCATGTATTTTATTTAATTTATATTTTTTCATTCTAATTTTTCAAAAAAGTGGTACTGCCTTGTGTGTAAAAGCAATTTGGATATGGAAATAAATAAAATAAAATGAAACAAAACCTAGTAAGGTAAACATAATCAATACCAAAGAAATAAACATTTACCTATATTTTATTATTTATGAAAATAATTATTTGAATGGGATTTTGTGGTACAGCGACTATACCAGTAAATACTAGACGCAACTTATATAAGCCATCGGCATTACGTATTGAGAAAGAAAGTTTAAAGTTTAAAGCGGATTGCGGAGTTTACCTAGCGCTAGTTCCGTGGGGAGTGAGGAGTGAGAGGAGAGAAGAGCGCCTGAGAACTGAGAATGTTCCCAGTGGTGTATTGTGCAAACTCATTACACGAAGAAAGAGTTTCCTCTGCCTTGTTAAATTCTGCTGACTCCCCGGAACGATTGGATTTCTTGGCAGCTAAAACGATTTTGTTTACAGATAAAATACCATCCTCGTATTGTCGCCGTAATGCACCCCTTCTCATTCCGTTGCTGCGGCCCAAATTATTCTGGATCCATTTTGCATTTATTCTATGGATTCTGGAATTGTACTGATATAAAGTGTCTTTCCGTGATTTCCTTGGGGCTTTCATTGAATCGACGAGTTTTCGTCTTATAAAAATGTAATAGACGTAGGTAATCGAAATATGTAAAACATTCAATTATTTTCCCCGTTTAACCGGTTTTCATAAAGGGCTTCTTCGAAAAATATGACCCCATTCGATTTTTTGAAATGTTATACATATTCGTTTTATGTAAATTTTTGTTTTATATAATTTTTGGCTTCATATTCCTTTTTTATACACTTTATATAATTTTTATATAATTTTTTTAATACTTATTATGCTGTCTCAGTAGAGATAAAGTCACAAGGAGGAAATTCATAATGGTTTTATTTTGGATACATAATAGTTACGTACAAACTGAAAAAATGTAAACTGTCGATTTCCCGAAAATTAATAAATAAATAAATATTTATTAAAAAGCGTTATTTCCGATGAAATAAATAAAATTGCAGTTGATTATAGTTAAGTTACCTACCGTAGAAAAAGCAAACAGCGGAAATATGTGTGTATATAATGATGATGCCAGAATTCACTATTCCACAGTTTTTGTTACTTAAAAAATTCGGTTTCTGCTTATTTAGCGTTTCATAATAGATCAATTTACGATGAAATCGGGTGTGAGAATTAAAAAGAAATAAACGGTTTTTCACTTTTTTATAAAAAATATAAAATAGTGAATAATCATTTGGGTACAACGGTTTATTAAAGCAGACGAGAGTTATTTTATTTAAAAAAGAATCCAAGAAAAATAAATAAAAACAGAGAAATGATCTAACGCCTTCAGCAGGCGAGGGGTGCCACCCGCTATAGAGCCTTCACAAGAGCACGTACATTCTTTAGCTTCTTACTACCACTCTAGAAATTCTTCTCATAAAACATGTCCAGCCAAACAGTCGGTCTTAGACGAAAGCTCCTAGCCTCTAGCGCGCTTTTATGAGATCCCAAGCTTTATTTGCCAAGTGCATAAAAATGTTACCGCTGTTGTTTGTTTCACACGTATATTTGAATATGTTGCTTTTGTCTCCATCCCAACCCCCCGCCCCCGCCCTGGCCCCCGCCCCCGCCCTGTGCCACCCCCAGAGCACAATGCGCTAAGAGCCATTGTTGGAGATAACCGAGTCTGTTTGCCGTTGAGAGCTTTATGTTTAATGCTCGTCTCATTGCTTTTGTGGTGCATGAAGTTGTTAAAATAATCTGAGACTTTGCATAACCTTACAAGTCGGATTTAAAAATGTAGTTAACATCGCATAAACACAGTTTTTCAGAAAAATTTTCAGAATCATAAAAATAAGTTAGTCTGGAAGAGCATTCAGCACAGTAGAGATTTTGCATTTTATTTATTTACGACGTGGCAAAAATGTTGACTGTAAAATTTCTAAAATTTTGTTTATTTATTTTGCGAAAATAAGTTAGCTACTGTATTTTTTTTTTCGTTGACAGCACACATAGAAGGCCCGCGAGGAAAATAACTTTCCTCAGGGCTTATATATTTGAGGATGCTAGGAATAGAAAGAGGGGAAGTTCTGGGAAGGAAAAAGGTGTGAGGGGTGGGTTGGGATCTAGGGCAGGGGTTAACAAACTTTTCCAAGTCGCGGCACCCTTAGAAAATTTTAATTTTCTCACGGCACCCTTGTCATATAATGTCTATCTGTGGTAGCCTCCTCGGGACCGAGTGTCACCCCCAAGAGCACAATTCTCTAGCCCCCCCCCCCCACATTTATTTTTGAGCGATATTTGCTCTTTATAACCACAACCGCTGAAAATCCAGCTTCGCACAGATATGAAGTAGCAAAGGGAATGAGGACCCTTGCAGCTTTTCCACTTAGAATCGGATACTGATTTCTGACTGATATCCAAAACTCCGTCAAATCTGAACAAGCGTATTTCATTTTTAGGCTGCTGTCGGTCGAGAGGTCAATTAAATCTTCTTCTTCCTGCGTAGTAAAATCTTGGGGAGCTTGAGCACGGAATGGATCTTGGATCCATACAAACTTCTCCACTTGGTCTTCTGCGACGTACTTGGCAAACCAGTCAGTTAACTGTGATAGGTGCTCTGTGAGAAGGGTCAGCAAGTTATTTGAAACCTTAACTCCGCTATGGGCCATGCACTGTTGCAATATTGGAAAACAATCTTTGCCTCCATCATCACCCATTTTTCTCTTCCACACTTGTAGTTTTTTTCTGAATGATGAAATCTTGAATGAAAAAACTACAAGTGAATGCGGCACGCGGCCGCTGCAAGCGCAGCACTACAACCGTATCCCCACTCATGTGCCTTCCACCCGATCCATTCCAAGAACGCGGACCGGCCACGCGGGTGATTTTCCATTCCATAAAATGTTTGTATTCGTTCATGTCAATTTTGATTTTTAGTAGAGACATCAGGGGCGCCTCGCGGCACCCCTGACTTCTGTCCGCGGCACCCCAGGGTGCCGCGGCACCCACTTTGGGAACCTCTGATCTAGGGGTCAGTGTGTCAAGGAATTACGAACGTATGAATCGACCCCTCCCGCAGTGGTAGCTCGTGGGTCACGAGAGACCAGCTGGGGAGGTGAAAGGGTCTCCCTAGACTCTCCCGATAGGGCAGGCCACGCTGCTGGTGGGAAAGCTCATCCGCCGCCAAGACCTAAACACACCACACCCGATGAACCCGGGCACCCCTGCTAAGTCATCAAACATTGCTAACAACGTGACCTATGGTAGAGGTGTTGGTTATCCAAAAAATGGTTTTCTGGGCAGTGGTAGAGGTTATTAAAAGTTTGTCGACCAACAATTTCCGCAGACAAAAATTTATAGGTTTTATATATATAAATACAAATAGTTTTTCCAGAAACCTCAATTTCACGGACTAATTTTATATCTACCTGATGCCTTAATTGGTATCATAATAAATTAAAGAAAAAAATCTTTTTAAATATTTTAACAAAAAAACATTGGAATTTTAAAAAAGAAGTAAGACTTTTCCGAATTTTTCATATACCAAAAACTGAAATAAAGGCAGAGGAATTTTCTTTATAATGTATCAACATAAAAAATTGTGTATATATATATTTAATTTTTTTGTTAATAACGTCAAATATTATGTTAGCCATTATAGTATATATTCGGTGCTAAGGGACGAAACAAAGAATTAAAAAATCATGGTAAACCAATAAATGTATGTATTTAAGTGAAATAACAACGGGATACCTAAAAAGAAAGAGATCTTGAATGATGCCAAGATTCATGTTTATTTTTCAAAATATATACTTGTTATCAAATCTAATGGTGAAGTTGTCATTTTAAATACGAAAATGATTATTGTTGCTGTCAACAACTGGGTTTGAAATTCGTTCCATAAATCAGATGCGAACACCGCAGCGCGCAGTAATGCGTTTGTTGACATGCAAACAGACCATCTCCGCAGGAATGGCCAATATTGGTTTTTGCAGTATGATGAAGACGTCGCTAGGTGGCATAACTGTCCCAGTCCCAGTCCCAGTACCAGTGCGGTACCGTCTCAGTCCAACCCTGCCCAACCCTGCCCAGTGGTCCGGTATTTCCTTGAATGGGATTCTGCGGTCGGCCCAGATATGTCAAACTTCACCGGCCCCCACTCCGCCCCATCTCCCTTCTTTACCGAATATCCTACCGCATTTACTGCCTATTATATCTCTTGACATAATTCTCTTAAGTCTGCGAGTACCAAACCTTACCACTAATTTATGAATCTAGCTGAATTTACAAAAGGGTTCAATTTTTCCTGCGGTGCAAATGAAGATTTTTTTCAGTTTGACGGTTTTATTTTTGTTTTCTCTGCAGATTTTAAATTTTTTTATTTTTATATTTATGTGAATTCGTCACAAGAGTCCCTAGTGCTCCTAACCGCCTGGAGCTGGTGAGACTATGGCCCTCCAATTTGGGGTTTGTTGTGGGGCTGAAAGTAAGTGGGAAGGGGAAGGAGATAGGTAAGAGGAAGGCGGGGGAGTACCTATTCATATCTGGTCAACAAACACGGCTAAAGCTTTAAGCAACGTTTCAATTCTGAATGGTGGTCTTTTTAGGTACTTCAAAGTTCTATTCATGTACGTGAAAGATTAGACATAAAAATCTGTAGAAAATAATAAACAGTAATTATGCATTTTTATTTATTTTATTTACTTATTTATTTATTTATTGCAATACATGATATGCATTTATATGGCAAAAATAACATAATAATAATAAAGCACAATAACTGAATACATTTAAAAATGTGTACAAGTAGATATTAGTTCCTAGCTAGGCAGACAGCCCGTTCGAAGAACCCAAATGCTGTTAAAAATGGCATAAATTTATTCTGTAAAACATTTTTGTTGTTGTTGTTATTTTTTTTTAAATAAATTTATTCTAATTAAAAATATATTAACTCACTTTTAAATTACCACTAGCTGACCCGGCGAACTTCGTACCGCATCAGAATCAATAACTGTTGTGTTAACTTATTAGCTGAATTAAATTAAGTTTTTTTATTTTGTTAAAAATAACACAATTAAGCAATTATTGATGCGTAACTGTATGCGTTTTGTTTTTGTCAGTATCAGAGATGGCGTTGTGTACGGATTTATAATTTATGTGATTTTCTTACTTTTCGACTTACTTTCGGGAATCGCGTTTCATTTTCTTTATACGTGTGACGGAGATATGTTATAATTATTGTATTTTTCCTTTGGAGGGGTGTAGACGTAGACATACGTTCACAGTTTGTCCCATTTTGACTGTTGACAGTTAGTGTGTAAGAAAGAGGGGCAGCATTATATGTTTAATATCAACAACTCTTTCCTCTTTCAATTCTTTCCTCTTTCAACTCTTTCCTGAATGCTTCCACAAACTTCTATCGCAATGAATCTCTCCCCTTATACTCATATCCCTGTGAAAGTCTTTCTATCCAAAGGTGTACCAATCTATAGGAATATGTAAAAAAATATAAAAAAACTCAGCTCAATCCAGTAATGCAGAATTCAAGAAAATTAATGAAAATAACTGGCCAAATTATATAAAAATTTTCACAGATGGTTCCAAACTCAGTTCGGACTCCCATTGTGAGCCAGTGTCTATGCACCTTACAGGAAATTGTGTTTCCCACACAGACCTCCCAAATAGTGTTCCATTTTCTTTGCTGAATGCATAGCTCTCGTATCATAGAAGCTTTACGACTCGTCAAATCTCTCAACATTAGAAATGATCTCATCCTTTTAGGCTCACTTAGCTCACTACAAAAAATAAGCGCATCGCTTCTCAATTCCAGTAGTGACTCTCTAACCTGCTTTATCCGAGACCTCCTGCATTCCATGTCGCTGGCTCAAGCGTGTTAGTGGTCTTGGCCTGGATCCCATGACACTTTGGTATTGTTGGAAATGAAAAGGTTGATTCTTTTGCTAAGGAATCCATTGTCCATGGACCATTAAGTAGTATACACATTCCTGTAAGACACTATTTCCCTATTTTAAAAAATAAGGGACAATGCCAATAGTCCTCTGAATGGAAATCATCCTCTCTGACAAAAGGTCACCAGTACTCATTAATTCAACCTTCCAAACTACATACCTACATGAATTGGTAAAACCTAAAATTGAATTCTTTACCAGTGTACCCTGCCTTATTAGTATCAACTCTCCTGAAATTCACTATTTGTTAGCAATATTTATTTGTAAAAATGGCCTTAACATTTAAGCATCAATCACATTTCTTCCATACGTATGCATTTGTTCCTGCAGTGTTATTAGTACAATTGTACAGGTTCCTATTTTTTGGAAACTACTCTAATACTCTACTATTTTGTACCAACTCTGTATGTTAGTACAACTTGCATAATCATATGAATATTTGTCTTAGCCCATTGTCTATATTTGATAATATAATTTATCTATTCCATATAAAAAACTGAAAATGTAACTAATTTAAAAAAACCTGAATATGTCACTTATTTTAAAAACACTGATAATGTAAAAAAATGAAAATGTGAATAATTTTTCAAATAATGAAATGTCCAAGGACACCCTTAATGGGTGAAAGCCAAATAAATACTTAAAAAAAAGATAAATAACAAAAGCAAAACAATCAGCGCATCGACATTTGATGGTTTGAATTTTTGGAAGTCACTCACTATTCAACATTACAGGTACTTATCACAAAATGCCCGCAGCTCTTTCAAATATGAGAATTCGTTCCATATAAATGTATGGGGAACAGAATTTTCTTAATAACTATATTTTTCGTTATTTTTTGTGATGTTTTAATTGTTATTATCCTTTCCGGGGCGAAGACAAATCCAACAAATCAAAGATCATCAAAATCGGCCCAACCGTTCTCGAGTTATAAATAGTGTAACTAACCCGACTTTGTTTTATATATTAAGATTAATGTCACTATTAAATTTGTGTTAATATTAAAAGAAAATAAAAGGTTTGATTAAACATAATTTTTTAATGAAAATTACCAACATGCCAACTCATCAATTTATTCATCAGGTATTCTGAAAATTAAGACATATATATATGGATAGACAAATATGTACCTAATAGAAAAATTAGAACCCATAGAAAAAATAGGCTGTGCGTAATTAATTAGTTATTACTGTAAAATTTATTAAAATAAAATAGATAATGTATATATACTACTACTACTTTCATAAATTAAAACAACGGAATAAAGAAGCAAACAAGAAAGCATATTCTAAATATATTATATTGTATAAAATTCTATAAAAAATAAAAAATTTCATCAGTATAAGGACGGGTTGTTCACATACTTTGAAAAATACATCAAATTTCAAAGTTAGTAATTCTTTTCAAGCTCTGTTATTAAGCAGGTACTTTGAAACAACCGGCAAATTATGAAATAACAGCAAAACTTCAGTAGAACTTGAATTTTGATGAATTGATCAAATTCTGTAAAACAACCCGTCCTAAGTATGAAAATATTTATGCTTTAAATGAATGAATTAATTAATGCAATAACGCCACAATGTTAATTTACAAGTATGTACTAACAAGTTAATGTTTTTATCTAATGCAAACCAACGTTATTTGTCAAAACTGATTGGCTTACGAATACAGCGAACAAAGCAAATTTGCATATCGATTAACTAACATTTTTTTTAAGCAAATAAAACAACTCGGATAACAGACACTTTTATCTCCATACTTTTAATAATAATAATAATAATAATATTTGGCTGATTTATAAAGCGCCGTTTACGTGAAAAATCACCTCAAGGGCGCTGTACATATAAGCATACAATAAAATAAAATTAATACGATAGACTTACAACTAAGATTCAAAATTATAACTAGGTACTTACATTTAAGACTTATATATTATGTACATAGCTAGTGACTTACGACTAAGACTTATTACTACTGACGGAAAACTAGTGGTATACATATATATTTACAAATGTGACTTAAAATTAGAGATTTACAATTGAAATAGATGTTTACATATAACAATAAATATTTTTTAGTTTTGCGAGGTGTCTAATATTACCAAATGATCAACAAAACTCTACCGATATAGGTACAGACAGAGAAGAAAGTTATTGCTGCAAGTCGAAGCAGTTTGATGATTTTATATATGCATACATACATATTTTATTCAACACATTTTACAAAATATTTTATACCCTTTTTTAATATTAATATTGTTAGCGCCAGAAGAAGAAGGAAGTTCGTACATAATATTACAATATTTTATAACACGGTTTTGAAAATGATTTTAATGGGTTAACTGTATTTGAAGGAAAGCATAGGTATCTTAAATGAATGAATGAATCTAATCGTCGATCTCAACCGCAATAAGATAATTCATCGCTCAACAACAGATTGGATAGCAATATTTGAATGGAATGGCGAATTTATGGAAATGAGTGTTTAAATAGGTGAGTTTTAAGTTTGGATCTAAATTCTGTTGGGCTGGTTATGCATCTTAATTCCATAGGAAGTTTATTCCAAGCCTCAGGGCCGGATACTCCGAATGCACGATCACCAAAATTAGTGTTCGGATTTCGCTTAAGTTCTTTCAACCTTCCGATTGCAGATGATGTCGCTGATCTAAGAGTTGACTGCCTTAGACCAATATTTTCCGGAATGCACAATTCAGAGATATAGGGTGGAGCCATTTCATTGAGAGCTTTGAACACCATCCAGCATAACTTGTATTGGATCCTTTCAGGACACTTCAGCCAGTGAAGATTTCGAAGGTGTTCCGAAATGTGCGAAAACTTGGGTACCCCAGTAATTAGCCGTGCTGCGGCGTTGAACACTGATTGTAGTTTATCAGTTTGGCATTTAGGAAGTTTTGCATAAATGCCATTACAATAATCAAGACGTGAAACTATGTATGAGTTCACAAGAAGCTTAGTTGCCTCCGTTGAGAGGTTCCTACGAACTGATTTAAGTTGTCTTAGATAGAAAAACCCAGTACTGACGGTCCTATTTACTTGACTTTTTAGCGATAGGTCTGAATCCAGATAAACACCTAGAAGTTTGACCGTTGTTTTTGCAATTACGTCGCTACCGGAAATAGAAATTGGTGAGTTGTCTCACCAACTGTGACTTGTTTTAGTTTTGAAGGTTCATTTTATATTAATTATTCTGCATCATAATACTTGTTCGTTCATAGAACATTCTAATGTGAATGGAAAAAATCAACAAAGAAAACAAAAGAGGGAAAAATATTTAATAAAAAAATGACTCGAACACAATTGTATTAATGTTTCCCTCGGTCCATCGCAATGTAACTCCATCAGTAAGTTTGTCTGACGATTTATCATATTTAAGACTCTCGGGGCAAAAAAGTGGTACCACCATGATACAGCCGAGGAAACAAAGCATTGATAAATCACACTGACAGGTCTCAGCCAAAACTCTGGGGAACCCACGCAGGCCAGGCAGACTGCACCTAAAGACTGTTCAATTAAGTATTACAGTCCCACTCAGGTCACCCTATAAGCTGTGTGGTACACAAAAACTACATACATTCACACATCTACTTATTCACACCTACATACATCCATAAATCCACATATTCACACATTCAAACATCCTTACATCGCGACACAATCAGTTACCTGCTCTATACTATAACACAATCGAAATTATAGAAATCGAAACTTGTTTGTATTGTTGCAAAACACGAACGAAAATTATTTATGTATGAGGAAAAATAATCCTTCTCACATTAATCTCTTATTTATGCCATTTTTTTATACCTCCAGACGATTATGAAAGAATTTCGATGTATGAATATTTCAGCAGTGCAGAAGTACGGGTTATAAGCCGTATCGATGTGATTTTAAAACCAGCCTACTTGTGTAAATAAATTACGCACTACAAATAATGAGATATTGGGTCACTGATATTGTTAATATCGGCCGTTGCGTGGTAAAGGTTCTTTAAATTTCATCCAGTTGTATTAGAAAAACTTCAATATTAAAGTTTGCTTTTCTATTCAAATAAGTATTTGATGATTAGCTAAGAAAGGCGGATTCATGTAAAAGCGTAATTAATGATTATTGATGGGAGTTTCAATCCGCGGAATTTATTTCAGTCATTGGTTTCGATACATAAAAAGTAATGTTTTGTTTTAATTCGGCAGTATTTTGTGCAGGAAAGTGCTCGGGTGCACGATCGGGTCGGCAGGTCGGGCTAATCCCGGGCTCGGCTGTTGTTGGACAATAAAATGCAATAAATCAGGGAATTAAGCAACCAGAAGGTAATAAAACTCCACCGCGCCTCATTATTCACAACTAAGGTATTTGTTTTGAATGTTTAGTGCAACAGGGATTACTAACGAGGATTCTTAAACCGCGGGGCGAGGAAATGCACGAGCTTAAGGCAGTGACATTGCTGCACCACAAGATGTAACAATGTAACAAATAATCCAAAGTTGTTTGGTTTGAAAGAAAACTAATGTCTCTATATGTTAAGCGAATAATTATCCAATTCGATGGAACCGGGTGTAGTTTTTAATAAGAGACAACAAATTGAAAATTTTTGAAGGAAGACAACAAACGTTAGGACATTTTAAGCTTACTTTGGCCAAACAGACAAACCCACAAATTATTTCATAGGTTTATCTATTGTGTGCCAAAACAGTATTCATTTACAAGTCAGCCCATAGAGCAAGATTTTAGGGGAATTGATAGAAAAATAAGGAGACTTGGATAAATTCACATTGGAATCATGATGAAATAAAAGAATACCTACCTAGAGATGCATAGGATTCCTTTATGTCCGAATTATGAATTGCTTTTCAAATGTCATTCATTGATGCGTTGTCTCATGGTGACATAAAAAACATTATTGTTTTTTACTAGTTATGTGGCAGACATTGGAGTAATCAAATTATAAGGAAAATAATTTAACTTGTTTAAGATCGACAAATAAACTTCAAATGTAGTTTCTTTGTTTACAGAGAAACACATGATTTGTTTTGTCATTAAAAATAAAATAAAAACAAATAGAAAAATTTTCCCATAAAAAAACAAACCATTCGTTTCTCTGTAAAGAAAGAAACTACATTTGAAGTTTATTTGTCGATCTTAAACAAGTTAAATTATTATCCTAATAATTTGATTACTCCAATGCTAGTAAACAAAACAATGATGTTTTTTATGTCATCATGACAACACATTAATGAATGACTTTTGAAAAGCAATTCATTATTCGAACACAAAGGAATCCTAGGCATTTCTAGATAGGTTTTCCTATACATATGCAATTTTTAATTGACGTAAAAAGTCAATCAACGAAGAATGTCTACGTGTTACACTTTTGCTACAAAACATGTACAGAGATATATTTATTGAATCGGTAATCCATTTTTATGCTAACCAAACATGCATACCTCATAAGATTCCACCGTGGAATTCTAAGTGGTGAATTAACCTTCTGAAATTCTTAGTATAATTCTGAACATGGCAGCCATGGTAATTATGGTTATTCTTACCAGTCATGCTCAAAATTAAAATTTTCGCTCTTTCATTAATTAGCAGTTGTTACGTGAGCATTGTTGTAAAACACATCCGCCTTGCTATTTTAGTATCAAATTGAGACAGAAGAGAAAAGGATATTTAATAAGCAAAGGAAGCAAATCATTAAAGTCTATAAAAGTTGCAGAGTTTCAACTGCGACATCCCAGAATGGTAAAATATTTTATATCATCTGAATTTAGCAGTGATTATGATATTATAGAATACAATGAAAAAACCTTCGTGTAGTTCTTAGATCCGTAAACCTCTTGATGTATGCCTCTTATTTTAATGAAACACTTATGTTTTCGTTCAGACACTCCACACAATGTACGTAAGCCGTTCTAAACTAGAAAATAAATCATTAAACAGTCAAAAGAGCAAGTGTTTGAAATCAATTGCGACTCTTTGATTTCGTCTACAATAAGGCCGGTTTATGCTTGTGCTATCTACTTAATTGAGAAATTACTTAAAGAATTCCTTGCTGTACAAAAAAATTATATTAAAAAAATATATATTTAACTAATTAACAATTATTTTTTTTTAAATTAGGTACACAAATATCGACTACCATAATACGGGCACGTGCCTAGTGTGGTAATCGAAATACCTAAAAACCTAAACTGTATCCAAAAGTTGTTTTATGAATAAAGAAAAAATAGAGTGTGCAATTCCCACGCGGTAGAAGCGAAACTTACCGAAAAGTAGACGAGATTGGGGAGGCTACGAAGCACCGCATAAAGAGGGGACCGATTATACTATCTCGTTCTCTCGCAGGCTAAATCATGTGTTTGTCGCTTTTTATTGTCGCTATTTTTCGTTTCATCGATTTTCAAATCACAACGGTGCTCAAGAAGTTTTCACTTAAAAAATCGAAAAAACTATAATAATGTATTCAGGATTTCCCATCGCTGTTTACTTGCAAATTGGAAATGGCTCACGTACGTTGTGTGGAGTATCTGAACGAAGCCAATAAGCGTTCATCACACTTTATTAATGTAAACATGGATATTTTTCCATGTTTATTTACTTACGCGTGCACTGAATTAAACAATTTTATTGAAAAGGTAAGAGGGGGCCACATTCATACGCACAACTATAAAATTTACAAAATATTTATAAACAGCCCTTTTAACTTTATTTCAGAAAGCTATTTTTATTATTTTTTACTAATTTGCTTACCATACATACTACACAACTAACATGATTGAAAATCAACTTCTGTTAGAAGCGTTTGGTTGTTAATTACTTTCGGCAATATCATTCGATTTTTCTGATTTCAAAAATATCTCTGCTGAAATAATAAATTTAAAAACTTTTTTTTGTCTTTTTTTGCCTAAAAAGAAGCAACATCTAACCAAAATATAAAATTATGGTTAAAAGCATAATTTTTGGGTAATATTAATATAAATTATAATTTCCTTGGAAATATGACTTTGGGCAATCCTTTTTAAAACATAAAGTTATACGTTAGTCCAATATTGACTAGCTTACGTTAGAGAAGTTAAATCTTCTGTGAACATATTTTATAATAATTTTATTGAAATAAAATGTTGATAATTTTACTGTAGTTTTGGTGTAGTGGTTTTACATAAATTTACCGAATCATTTGACTAGGCAGCATTAAAACTTTAAACGTGGTCTGATTTATTGAAAACATGTTTTTAGCAAGAATAAAATTTTTCAGAATAGTTTCCAGATAGAGCTAGTATATTCAGCGAACATTAATTCCCTGCGACAGGCCAAGGTAGCGTGGCGTACGGACTACACGTGATTTCCAATATAACGATAAAGAGAATACATGCAATACAATCGTTTTTGCTTTCATCCAAACGGAAACCTTTTCTTTATTGGTTAACTGTTCGAATGCAATAAATGGAAAAAATGCAGGTAGTTTTATTGTTTGTTGTGTGTGAATTGCATGCAATAGTCCTGTTGTTCGGAGACAGTATTATGCAAACCCATTTTACAGCACGCTGTAAGTTGCAAGAAAGAAATGGAATATAATAAAGGGAAAAACTAACCAGAAAAACCCAAAGTTTTTTTAACAATTGTACTTCTATTTTTTCATTTTCATTAGTTGCGCCATCTGTTGGACTGGCTAGTGGTCAAAATCAAAGATTTTTTTGTTGTGACTGAGGATTAAACCTTCCTCCCCAAGCAAGCATCTTTCTAAAATAAGTACACGTCGCTAAAACCTGACCCAAATCTATCCACTTTTTTTAAAATAATGCAAGTAAATTTCAGAAAAATGCGTGTGGGTGCACGAGTGTGTGCGTTAACGCCACATAAAGTTGACAGAATGCATTGCTATCAACAAAAAGTCTGTCTGAAAAGTTTTGAGCTCGATCAGATATCGAGAAATGGTTTAATTTCCACTTCCGAGATTGCCATGCATTCATTCACGAAAAAAAGCGTATTTTGAATTAATAAAGGCAGATTTCTGGTAACCAGATATTATATAACATATTAAGAAATTTAAAGCAACATTTAGCTTTCGAAACATAGCATCTTATTAGTTCCCAGGCAAAACCTAGAATCTTTCTTTCTGAATATCTGTAAGACCTTCTCCAATGTTTTTTTATGTCGCAGCTTTGCAGGATCTGCTTTGCATGGAGGCAATTTGAAATCTTTTATTTGATAGTTAGATATGTATTAAAAAAAAACTGGTTTCCTAATTACGTTTACGCAGGTGTATTATATTATGCAAGTGTAATGTTTATTTTTTATTTTAATGTCGCAGCTTTGCAGGATCTTAGAGGCAATTTGAAACCTTTCATTTGATGTTAGATATTTATTTTAAAAAAAACAACTAGTTTCCTAATTGCGTTTACGCAGAGATATTATATGCGTGTGTATGTGTGTAAATTCGCATCTATACGATGAAGATTGATGTTGATGAAAACATGCAATTTTGGTAGGGTTTTTAGATAACAATTTTTCCCTAACGATGAAATACAAGACCTCTAAATCTATAATAGCCAGGTAAAATTTTTAAATACCCACATGAGATAAAAATTGCGAGGTGCAAATGACGCCGTTCTATTTATATATAGAACTTTAACTTTGAATTCAGTAAATTTAAATGATTCACCACTTTAAGGCATATTATAATCTAGAAAATGAAAAACAAGAGCGTCTCCGGCGACAATATTACCACAAACATTGATATAAATGTTCGTGCAAATATGAAACATTGCCACAATATTTTTGTTTTCCGGAGCCCAAGGAACACAAAAACTGGTGACCTCGACCCAATGCTTTTAGTTTTGGACGATGTTTTTTTAAACATTCTTTAAATTTTCTTTATAATTAAATATCTTTTTTCTAGCTCTGAGATGATTCATATGGTACATGTTAAATGCACAATTATTTAAATTAATTAACACATTTTACGAGCCTTAAAGTTTGATGACGCCTGGCGCGCAAAATGGCCCGCCAATCTGTTTGGGTGTCTTTTGTATAGCGCAAAGAATACACCACACATGTGATAAGATTTGTAGGTAAGCGAGGCGAAGGCCACGCGACGTGCACCGCCCACGCCGTTCCTTGCCACGCGGCGTGGGAGGCCGGGCCGGGGCACATTTCACGGGCCCCGAGGCACTTATATGTGCTCAAACGTGTCCCCGTCGCTAATTACCCATGAAATAAATTACACTTTATTTGGTTAGTTTATTGTAATGTTTGAATTGAACTTATTGCGACAGCATTTCGTTTTTTGAAGAAGAAATTTAAAATTCAATAAAGTGGTTTTATTAAAAGGTCTGACGCATTTTATAAAGCAGAACATCTCAGTTTTTTGGAACTCATCGTCGTACGTATTTTAAAAACATTAAAATATTGTCCATTATTAGATTGGTCGGGTATTGTTTGATTTATATTTTCATACTAAACTAAAATAACAAAAAAATATTGTGCTTAAACTTAGACAAAGACGAGAAGTAAATTTGGAATTTTAAAAAATGAATCATCATTGCATATCTCCAATAAATATTATAGATTTGCTTTACAGTTAAAAAACGTTGTTTGGTGGGTATTTATGAACCCAATTGTTACCAAGTGGACAGTAGCAACTAATGTAATACTTTGTCAGAAAACCAAAAAATATATATGCATAAAATATATGTATACAAACCATGTACGATCGTGTGAGAAATGCGGAGATCCGCGTAGAATGCAAGGTTGATGTAAGCGTAATGGAAAGGGACGCTCAGATGGTTTGGGCATGTAGAGCGAATGAACGAGGAAAGGAGTGTAAAGAGAATATATGACGCAAATGTGAACGGTAGAAGAAGTCGGGGACGCCCGAGGAAGACATGGCATGACCAAGTGAATCAGATACTTGAGTCGGGCCATGTGAAGAGTTGGAATAATAGAAGAGCATGTATGAGACGATGTATGAATGTGAACGAGGCAAGGAGTGTGTGCCAAGATCGAGTTGTTTGGCGGTCCATCATCTCTGCCTACCCCTGCGGGGAAACGGCGTGATGGTTAGTTAGTTAGTTATAATTCGTTCTAGAAATTTCAGTAAAACTTTTTATTAATATATATAAACCTAGACGTAGCAGGTACTTAGCTACCTACTAGCAATGAAATATAACAAGGCTTTAACAAATTATTAAAATCAAGAAATCGAGACGATGTTTTCCAAAGGCTGTTTTGTCTTAAAAATTAGGTATGTATCCATCGCGACTTAACCCTTCATAAGGGCGATGAATTGCTTAAAAGAATCGACGGCAGAGCCGAAGCCATTGATAGAAAATCTCTCCAATATTGCCTGCAATCCTCGATTCATTATGTCGCCAGTGGACCGGGGGAGCTTTAATAACCGGAGCCATTGTTCCACTACTTCCGTTTCCCCGCCGTCTTTTTGGCGGCAAAGGCGGTAATGAGTTTCTTTTAAAAATAGACATTCTCAGGTGCCCTTTGCTGGAAATTGATGAACTTTGATGTTCCGCTTGTGGCTTTTTTGTTATCATCTTCAAGCGGTTCTTTGTGATTTACTGTTTATACAAGCTGCGAGAATTGAAACGTCTTGTTTTAAAGGTTTCTAGTGGTCATTTTATCACATTTTATAGTTTTCTGCCTTGCGTTTTTACACGTCCGTGTCTCATGCCTGACACCGTGTTTAATACGCTTTATAAGATTTATTATTATTATAAAACTGGAACGGCTTCGCTGGACAGGATACAGGAAGGATTGTAGTTTATTAACCAATAAGGCTTCCTTATAATTAGCCTTCTGGAAGATGTTGGGAGTCTCAGGCAATGTTTTTAATATAAATACTTTATAATCTCTTTAGTCTTCCCTCAATGGGAGATTTTCCCGACTTCTTTCCCCCCCCCCCTTTTTTAAATAGACAAACATTCCCGGGTTACGAATAACCCAGCAATGTTTGAAAATTTCCTACTATTTAATGTTGCTTTTGTCATTATGGAGGACTTAGCCAGCCGAGGAATCGAACACGAGATACCCGGATGGGACCCAAACGCGATGCTCACTCAGCCACTGACCGGCTGTATAAAGAAATTCTCTATATTCTCCATTCTGGGCGGATTTAGCATAAATCAAAGAAAATAGTACAATTACTTGAATAATGGAAAACAAATGGCAAACTCAAAATCTTAAAAATATAACTCTTTTCGCCGCTATCCACTCTTTTCATTTTGATGCAAGATGATTAAATAGGCCTTTTAAAACTTGAATTGGATAAAGCTTTTTCATAAGCTCCAAATAAACCAACGATTATAAAGCTATGGGATTTGAGAGCTTATGGCGTGTCAGAAAGAATTCAAAATTATTCTACCCCAGAGAACTAGTTAAAGCAAAACTGCTTAGTGCCGAGCGATTGTCACTCCATTTGCAGGCTCTCGCATAATTTGATATGAAAGTTCACAGGCCATGCTGAAGCGATTTGTTTCACTCGTAACCAGCCCGACACCGACGGTGTACAGAGCACGAGCATTTATCTATACCAGTGCTTCTCGATGCCGCGCGCCGGGCTCGAGCCCCACTGGGGTGCATTTTGAAAGTTTGGGTGGCAATAAGCAAATCATTAATTTTAACTATTTCGTTACACATTTTAATGAATCGCATTTATCGAAAATACACACATATGTTTTTGCTATCGCAACCTGACTTTCTGAAAATATTGAATTTTAAAGAAAAATTTTCATCCGCGATCCATTTGTGTTTGGTATACTAGTTTAAACATTTCACCATTTGATAGGTAGGTATCTACCCACTAAAAAAACGCGATTATATATTTTTGGAACGTAACTTTCCGAATGATAAAAATCAGCAAAGTTTCTATTGGTTGAACGATCAACAATTTCGCCTGCTTATTTATGTTTGTGAGGATTATGATTAACATCCCGATTCCTGAAGTCTTAAAACCATTCCATTATGGGATGTGTAAATTGCACTTGCCAGAAAAAAAATGTAACAATTTTCAACGAAGATGGTAATGGTTTGTCTTTCAAACGTCTTCAAAATAGCTAATAAATATTTTTGTTGGAAATTGGATTCCGCCGCATTTAGGGTTAGGGAACCGCTGGTTTTGACTGTTTGCATTTCTTATTTGAGGCAGCCATCTTTTTTAAACATTTCTCAACTAAAAAATTATAGGGCCCAATATCATTTAAAGGGGAGAAGGGAGGGGTTCATGAAGATCTTTGAAGTAAAATGGGGCATGGCAAAAATAAGGTTGAGAAACGCTGATCTACACGTATGAGGCATAATGCGTATAGAATAAAGGCAGAAGCGCATGTTGCAAATGTATTCGTTGGACACAATATGTATACAAGTCCCAGTCCAACATGTGGTAGTCAGTAGACATATTTGGCTGGCCTGCCTGTCCTAATAATGCCCCGTTGTACCAATTTGGCGAGAGAATTAACCGAATTAATGTCCATACGTAGTACGTGCAAGTTGCTTGGGATCGATCGTGTTTGCGCTGGGTAAGCAAGTAAGCACGGAGCTATTATACTTGCCTGCTAATTCGGGTTCGGGGTTCAATCTGTCAAGAGTTAGAACATTAGCAAGTAGCAAGTCTCTCCTCCACCACGAAACATCGCAATTGAATCAGTATTCAAAGAGATTATTATACAATACAATATACAATAGTATACAATAATTAAACGACTTCGAAAAGGAAGAGGTTATCAATTCAACGGTTTTTTTTCTTATGTATGAGCGCGACAAATGGACGAATAACTCAATATTACGCCAACAGATTTCGATGATTCTTTTTTTAAAGTAAAACTTCTTTACGCACGCTCGTCACTAAAAATCAAAAAATAAACAAAAATTTTAACAAAACAAAAAACGACTTAAAAAAATGCACTAAAAAGTAAAAAAATAATTTCGTACGATTGTTATTTTTGGAGTCAGTGTCAGCCAAGATCTCCACATCTCACCTATAACCAGGGGCGTGCACTCTATATAGGCACATAAGCACTGCCTACCCTGACGTATTTGTAAAATATAAGTAGGTAAATAATATTATAATTCATAAAATTATTGCTAAAAATAAATACACACTTTCAAAAATAAGCGCGAAAAAGCTGAGCAACCGAAACTACGCGAGCGCCACATCAAACGGCAAACTACAAACGCGGCATAAACTGTAACTAGAAACTACACGCGCGCCCTCCGACTGCCTCACTAAAATGTGGCCTAAGCAGGAATTATTTCTGACTAGAGGTAACTTCATTCAAGATATAATTCAATGTTTACGAAATGCACAAAGCATCGAGTAGAACTGTCGTTTTGAATTTGCCTTTATGAGGTTTTTTTTGTTAGTATTAAGCAGTGCTTTCTAGAACTTCTTCTTGTTATGTATTTCTATCAAATAGTTGTCTTTCATAAATGCTAATTGTCGGTTCTGTAATTCTGAAATTATCTGATAAAATATGGAAATTTTAACCTGTGAAACTTGTTGTATTTTCCTACTGCCTACCCTGATCAAAAGCTCTGTGCACGCCCCTGCATATAACTACCTATGTATGTAGTTACCTTGGCTGACCACCGACTCCAAAAATAACAATCGCACGAAATTATTTTTTTTGCTTTTAGTGCATTTTTTGAAGTCGTTTTTTGTTTTGTTAAAATTTTTGTTAATTTTATTAAGTTTCGTGAAGAATTTTTTTAAAAATAATTTAAGACTTAAACAATACTCGTACGTGTACACGAATAGAATTTAGTTTGAATGTTTGAAAAACCGCGAGCTTAGGCGTGTGATATTTGCACAGTTTAATATATTTATTTATTATATATTTAGTGAAGATAATTTTTGGAAATTGAAAGCAGAAACAAGAGTAAAATCATTAGATACGTCTTTTAGATACTTCTATACCAATTGCTTCAAGTAAACGAAAATTTATGACCCTTATATTTTCTTTTCACAAATAATTTGGTAAAACACTCGTAACTCTGCGTACGACTCGTGTCTTCCAAGTTTTATGTAAAAAATTAAAGCTTTACGTAATGTAAGTTTTTTCTTGATTACTGCGCGCATACAAAAAAATCCTAAAATAATCCAAAGTGCACCATTTTATCAAGGATGCACAAATCCTGCCAGATCTTTACCGGTCCTCAGACAATATAAATAGCTTTGGCAAACCTGTCTAGTAACAAATGTTCCTGAGTCACAAAAACTCCTATGTCCTACACCCTTTAGACCTCCCACTTCTCAACGTAACGAACTTGTTGCTCCATAGCGTGTGTCGGGGGTGTGCCGTTTTTCATTTCTTTATTATTCTTTCTATTATCACCCACTCGCTTATGACCCGTGCTCTACGTGGTATCCAAAAGATTTGAACAAATAATCGATTTGAACAAGCTTTCTAAATGCAGCCGTACAAATGGCTTATTCTTATGATGCAAATAATTAATAGAAAGTTTATTCATCAATGGATTTTTTACAGTATTATAAATTTTGTACTTTTATCATTGAGTCTATTGATGAAAAGGTCACTGCTCAGCTACAATTCAGGATTTCTCCTGGAATGTAGCTGGTTTTCAGCAGTGCTTCCACAAATGCAAATAGGCAGATATTTCCGCGAACAGAACCACAACTATGGGAGAGGAACGAAGTAAAATAAAACAGCTGCAAAAGTTGCTCATGGGTCGGTTCGTAAATTTTTACGCAGTTTTCAGTGTGTAATTCGAAATTGTGCAGTTTTTAATCATGAAGCGTTAATATTATCTAAGAACCTAGGAGAGTAGAGAAAGGGAGTCAGTATAATATTCCACATTTTGCAATTCCCGAATTAGATAAAAGGCTAGTCCAATAATAACGTTAGCGTTTTCATCCTCGCAACTAACGAGATATTCACCATAATAATATAATGTTTATTGAGTCTATTGATGAAAAGGTTCACATAGCAACATACTGAAAGGTCTATGGTTCACCGAACATTCAATCAATAAGTTTCTTAACGTGGCTCTGTTTATTTGGTTAAATTGGTCATTGAAGTGTTCTCCAAAGACAACTTTCACGTTGTTTGTAAACTTCCTCTGATGTCTGATTCAAAAATGGTACCCATAATGACTTCAGCCTGTTTTAATAGGCTAAAGTGTTAAAGGTTATATTAAGACGTAGGGTAATAGGGCGTTGGTGTGTTTTGAATTATTATCACCCGATTTGCGAAAGACGTTCGATCAACCTAAAAATACCGGTTATCACATCTAAGCTTATGGTTATTTCTAGTTTTTATTCCATTAAGATAAATATTTTTCGAATTTTTAAACCCATCTCTCTTCAAGAATTTAATTTTATTCCTATTAGTAAGATTAAACTTTCATTATATATATTTAAAACACGTTTTGGTAAGGTGTACCAGTACGTCTGGTAGGTAGATTGGCGAACTTAACCATGTGTTCGGGCTTCTGCATGTACTTACCATTTCTCTGACTCCATATTAATGTACCCAAAAGTGTACTGTGATATTTTAAATAAAATAACTATTTTGCACTGAAGCTATTATTTATTTGAATTTACACACGACAAATTTTATCAGAAGGAAGTATGTGGGAGACGGTCGGAAGACGAATGAATCTCGGTAAGTTTGACGAACGTAGCTCGGCGCTAAGTGACGTCAGCTGAGCTGCCAGCGTAAAAACTGTATTTCCCTGTCAAGTATCGTTCCCCACACTTCAGTGCAAAATAGTTATTTTATTTAAAATATCACAGTACACTTTTGGGTTTTATTTTCACTTAGTAGTGCATATTAAGTAATTAGAGATCACCACATTGAAAACATATTTGATCTATAAGTTATATCAGGTTTCAATACTCATCTATGATGGATGCCTATTTACTGGGAGTACTGCACAGGGCTTCAGACACTTTAATAGACCTGCGGTCTGGAGCCGCTAAATACCTGAAAAAACCCTCGAATCTGTGCAGAAACAGGCGGTCCGTTTAATAGATTTTCAACAAACGTTATTGCAATCTTTAGAGCACAGGCGTCGGGTGGGAATGCTGTCCTTCTTATACCGGTATATCATTGGAAAATGCTCTGAAGAACTAGCGTCATTAATTTCTTCGGCACCGGTGCACAGTCCGGAAACACACCAAACGCGCTCCCTAAATTTATTCACGGTTAACCTTTGTCACATGAGAACGGGCAGTTTCTACGATTGGTTCTCGAGTTCAACAGCTCGGATGTGGAACGACTTGCCAGCCTTTACGTTTCCTCCCTTCTACAACACGTGTCTCTTGAAGATCCAGCTTCACTTCTCCCTTTCCATAAAAAGACCCATCACACAACATCCCCAAACATGACATAGGCCTTGAGGGAAATAACTTTCCTCAGAACCTCCTGTGTGAAGTTATTGTAAAAACAAAAAATAACACTATTTATTTTAGTATGCATCTTGTCATTAATATAATCGCGCGTTTTATCATTTTAAAATAAACTAGCTGGTTCCCGGCATGCGTTGCAATACCATATTCAAATAAATACATTTTTTCCCCGGAATCTCCTTTTCCGTGGGTCCCCGTTCCCCTCCCGCGCCCTCTTCCTAGCTAATTTTATAAATTATATAGCCTACTATGTCACCCGGAGATAGTGTAGCTTCCCAACACTGAAATAATTTTTCAAATCGGTTCAGTAGTTTCGGAGCCTATTCAATGCAAACAAACAAGCAAACAAAGAGCGTAATAGATAATGTTAGCTTTCTAAATATTGATTGTCGTTAAATTAAAGATCCACAGTAAATAAACGATACACACACACACACGGTATGAGTTTTTACTTTCATAGTAAGTACTAACCAAAAACCTAACTTCATAGTAAGTAACCTTTTAGCAATTACCAATAATTCTTTTCAGAGTTTTGGTTTTAGGATAACCTTTTAACAATTTCCAATAATTTCATCTAGATTTTATATACTTATGCTTTTATGATTATGTGCATACATGCGTTTACATATGTGTATGTGTGTATGTATGCATATATATGTACCCGTCTCAGAAATGACATCGTCTAGTGAGGCGGGTTACTTACTTGTTTGTATATGATAATGTTATTTCAATAAACGTCCGGGTTGTCCGCAATTAAAAATAAAAAAGATTTAGGTTCTGTAATTGTTAGTTTATTGGCTAGTTGAAGAGGAAAATATTAATAAAACGATATAATTCTTTAGACAGACGAAGATAGTCAATTTATATACATTTTGAACTGTTTGCAATATTGGAGACATGATGCAATTTAGATTAAAATTGAAAAATAAATAAGAACGTCGAGGCAGATAAAATGAAGTTGGTCCAGGCTCCGCGGCTAGAAAATGAGTTAAATGTTTTCAGGCATCATTTCGAAAAGTTTCCGTAAACAGATTAGTGCTGGGGGGATTTGCGAATTTTCCGTAATAAATGCAGCCGCTTATAAGTGCAGCTTTTCATTATGTGCGCGATTAACTTAATGCCAGGAGTGATCACGTTAGGCTGCCGCCGTTGCAACTGGACATAATGTGGATAGGATATATGTGCCTTGCACGAAACCCGGCGCTGTACGCCAACAATATTAGATTATGACATAAGACTAGGCAGGCTGTTGCAATTTATATCATACATATACATGAAATAAATGAACTTAGTTTTATACCGTAACCAGTTAATATTTTTCATGCCAAATTGAATATTTTTTTGATTAAATCTTCATTCTTCAAATTGTACATGAGCTTATAAACGTTAAAAAAGAAGAATTAGATTATGGAATACAAAAGAAGTGCGCTAATATAAAAAAAAGATTATAATTAATAAGCGTAACCGAAAATATTTAACAAATAATAATAATTATAGGGTTGTGCAATGCGGTACATTCAATATTTCAACATAATAAAAATAAATTAGACAAATAATAAGAAAAAGTAAAAAGTAAATAACAATACAAAAGAAAAATAAAAAAAATATGAAAATAAGAAAAATGAAACTGAAAAATATTAAACACAAAAATGAATTCAAACAGCCGTTCACGGGGGATATTTGACCTTCTCCTGTCTCCAGAGAGCCACCAGGGAGGACTCCATCCAGGCAGTCATGGCAGTAATGATTGTGTTAAAACATGACTTGAGCCAGCTGTATTTTCATAATTTTCGGAGAACGCTTTGCGATTTTTTCATATAGAGCTAATTTCATATACCTAATTAACTTTTAAACTCGGCATCCGAAAAGAGATTATCTAAAAAAAAAAACATATTTTTTTAAGAGTTTCAAAGCAAGTATATTATATGTCGGTAGAAATAACCACAGAATGCGCAAATAGAATCAAAACAGAAGTGTAAATTAAAGTCACAGCGTTTTATTATATTAATTTATTTATTTATAATATTAACGCCTTTCGGCTTTTACATAATATAACATAGTATAAGCAACCACATGAAAAATACAGCTCTAGTGAGTTTGTAAAACAGAAAGAAAATAGCTGAGAAAGACATAGTAGATATTCAGATAACAAAACGAAAATAAATGCTAAGATGTTTAAATATTACGATATTGTAACAATGAAAAAATATATTTAAATGATTTATTATTTCATGCTTATATTTTATAAGCGACACATTCCATACATCTATGTGTGAAAGCATATTGCCTAAGTTTTGAATTCTGTGTAGTGGTATATTGAAATGGGATATGGTCGTAGTATTGCCACAATAAAACAGTAGTACTGACCTTGTGTTTCTGGCTGGCACATTAAAATTGATGAGCGCCTAAACTTCAGGGCTGTTAATTTTATAATGCAAGATTTTAAATAAAAATACTAGGTCGAAAGCAGTTCTTCTGTCACTCAAATTTAATAAATGAGATAAACGTAGAGGATAGGTGTAGTTTAATTGTTCTTTTGGTATTTTGAGTTTATAATTTAGTCTGCTCTTCGCGGTAACCAGGAACTGTTCATTTTAAGGTATTTAGCGAACATGTATGAGAAATTAATACAGCGACAATCGATAGAAAACTGTATTTATATTTGGGTAGCAAGGTTGAATTTCCGACTTGTTTCCGATTAATATCCTAGATCCGTACGGTTGTGCAGGTAAGTAATAATTTCACCAGAATTTTGTCGCTATTGGTAAAAACGTTAAATATAAAATCCCAAAAAATGTCTGAGCATGTAGATAAAATCCGCTAAAATAACATATAAATCTGACAGTATTTGCTTTTCCTCATTTTATTTTTCTTCCGAAATTTTTTTAAACCACGCAATAATGTTGTTTTCTTTTGACATAAACGTGTATTATTTGAATTTAAAATGCTTTAATGATATTGTCCTTCCCGGAATGAATTTATTCCAACCCGTTTGGAGTACGTACTAGTAAAATTCTTACGTAATGAAATCTTAGGTACCATAAAAACTGAAACTCTCAACTGAATTTATATATTAATTTCAGTTTCAGTTCCATTTCACACTGCAATGGAACAAATGACATTTTAACAAACTATTTTTTCTGAGATATTTTGTACTAAATAGGCATAACTTGAATAATGCACCCAGATTTAATATATTTTGAACCATACCTAATCAAACTTCGATTGTTGAGTCTCGGAGTGAACAGAATGGTAAAATGGCGAACGAATTAATCAAAAAATTGGCAAGCTTTTAAAAATTGGCTCCGTGTCCGTAATGCTGAGTGTTCCCCTCTTACCTTCCCTGCCTCTCCTGCCTATTCTCAAAGTCTTATCTTACAAATTGAATTCCGAATTTCGCTTTGTCATTGTAAATAATGCAGCCTCACCCCATTTTCTTTTCTACCTACCTTCATACTTTCGTGCCTCTTTCTGCCTGCCCCTCACTAGCAACCCCTTCTTTTATCACTTTCACAGGATGCGAAAAACCACAATGAACCGTAAAAGATCTTCGTACTAAATTGCCTAAAGTCATACAAATATGCACATGGATATGATTAACTTTAAAATAACATGTAGAACATGGTCAGTTGAAGTATTTTCATAAAATATACAACAAACAAAACCAGGCTTTAAAATTGTATTCACGCGTCAATTAGAAATTATTAACGTGGCGTTGTGTTGTAATTAATGTGCTGCTTATTTACGACTGTAAGTAACCAAGATTGTAAGGTTTTTTAAAATAGAATAAATACATAAGCTGGCAGCGCACATATTGGAAATAAAAATATGTTTTTGCTGCGGGGGGATTCCAACCCGTAACGCCGTAACCTCAAAGTCAAATGCATGTACTATTTTGCAAGAATGCTTTGCTATTATACAATGTTAAATATAACGCCGTATAGTGCCGTAGTACAAATAGCACTGCAATATCCATTAACCTTTCTCTATACAATGTCTTTAAATATTGATTATTATTATTACTAACATCCCTCCTCTAGGTCACCCCAAGTGGTTGGATACGTTTGGTTATTTAGTGGGGGTGCTCTGGTTATTGGGGTGAGGTTTGTCTAGGTCTTGGTGGCGAATGCGTTTGCTCACCTACTGCGTGGCGGGCCGGATTGGGAGCGACTGCATGAGGCAGACATAATCTAGACCTCGCCATCGCTTTGCACTACAGTGGGAGGGATGGATTCATACGTCTCTCAATCCTGGATACATTGACCCCCAGATTCTTAACCACCGCTCATGCTATTTTCCTTTCAAGAATTTATTTTCCTTCCTTTCCCTAAAAATACCCTCCACGCAGCATTCCCAAAGATACAATATGCCCATAGGGATATTTCTATGCCTCATGGCTACAGATAACGTAGATCTGTGCATTAGAAAAAAAATCCTTCGAGGTGCTGTTAAAACTTATCTGATTGCAAAATAAACTTCAAAAATTTGAAATAAAGTCTCGAATCTTTGGAATTAATATTTATACCGCGGTCCCGTTAACACCAATTGATTTAAGTAACACAATTTGGCTGTGAAGTTAGACAGGTTCCAGGGCAACAAAAGGGCGATATTGCGCTGAATTTAATGTCGTTTGTCAAGGCCAAGGCAGCTTGGTTTATGTCCCACATGAAGGAAAGGTTTATGTTCCGACTAACTACGTGTAGGTATAGTTTATGTCCCAACACTTGGACATGGGACACATTACTCACTCGTCTCACGCGACGTGAACCCGATCCGTCCAGCACCGGATAGGAGAGGTGCCTTATAAAGGTTCGTATCGTGAGTTAAGACACCATTAATATAATTTGTGTGTTAAATGCAAAAAAATATGTTCCTAGAGTCAATTAGTTTCCACAATTCTTAGGCGTTGTTCGTAAATCAAGTGAGTCGTTATTTTCGTAATATATTGTGAGTTATACTACTCCAGTTTTGGGTGCAGATAGAATCACATATAAAAAGCAAATAAATTATAGTGGCAGCAAAATCAGACCTTGGTAAACAATTGTATGCAAATTGGTAGAATAATATGGTATTATATGTATATTTTTATAATCAAGTACGTATAGTTTTAATGTTTATAATTTAAAAAAATTATTATTAATTTTTTTTTTTTTTAAATACTGAAAACCTACTTTTAAACTACTGAGAGTTTGTATAAAGGCAACTACTTTCATATGGAAATTTAATTCAATATTAGTTATGTATGGCAATTTTTCATATTATTTGGCAAATTTGATATTAGTTATGCATGACAATGTAATTATGATTGGAATTCATCCTTTAGCTACCAATTGCATGGACGATTGGATGTTCGAAATTTAAAGAGATTTTTGTACTAATAACCGAAATAAAGCAATATGTTACAGAGGCAGCATCGCGTTCATTGGTCAAAACATTGTACATATATTTTCGTATCAGTGATCAATGAACCGGTGGATGCAATCTTCAGCCATAAGTTGTTTTTAATTATTTGTCTAGCTTATAGTTTTTCTATATTTTAGAAATGTATTATTATAAGTTTGTACAGCGCCCTTGAGGTGATTTTTATAATTCTAAATAAATCATCCAATCTATATGAATCATTATTAGTATTATTACAAGAACTTAAAAAACACAATTATAATGTGAAAATGACAAAGTAATAATTAAATTTATTGATTGTTTTAGGTGTATTAAAATTTAAATTATTAACTGAATAAATGTTGAGTTTACAGCATTCATGCTGTGTTTGAACATAAATATAAATTTAAAAGCACCTTTAATTCTGAGCTGAGTATATTTACTAATAACAACATAAATTCATCAACTAAAACATAAAATTCACAGCAAGTTTGGAGTTACGAACCATTATTGATGTAATTTTGTGTGTGGATATCCAAAATTCTGTTGCACCTCTCGATATATTCGCTGCAATCCGTTTATTTCCGATGCTACGCAAATTACACGACTCCCAGGGGTCAGCAGCCGCGCGCGGAGTAACTCGCATAAAATTATATGATTATAATATCCAGTAGGAAGAGTAGAGACTACTAGGAGTACAGGAGTGTAGGGAAGGAAAGGAAAGTCTGTATACATATTAAATCCTTATAAGGATATGGTATCTGCGCATTAGCATCCTCTACATCTGATATGAATAGAAGGTTTCCTCAGATAGAGCCAGGAGCCTGGGAACTGCGAGGCAATAAAGTTCCATGATGCTTTGAGAGCTCTCTTTGTGAAGTAGGAAAGAGAAAATGGTTCGCGATCTATCAATGGCTCCGTGGAATAATGCACTGCACGATAAACCCGGTGCAGAGGATAAATACGCTTTGAAGGAAGCTCCATCGAGTCATTGACATTTGTATACCGCGCCGCTGGACGGAAACGGTAAATAACCATTCTTTGAAGGCAGTTAACCCCATAACATCCCCTTATATTACTTACAATCTATTACTTCCCTGACCAATGTAAAATAAAATAATGTAGGTTTTTGTAATAATCGCACTTTGATTTAACAACAACATTTTATGAAATATAAATCCTCGAATGTACCTACATGCTACACATGAGTTTTATAACATATTTTGATAGTCTCAGTTATGTTTTTTAGGGTAGATACCTAGTACCTAATTGAATTTTAAATCAATTTACTCATGTTAACCATGTCTTGATGACGGGCGCTGCATGACAGTTCGAAACCATAGTTATGGAAAGAAAATAAACCATCACTAACAATAACATCATCACTAAACGGGTAACAACGCATTCGTACCACGTTAAAGAAACGTTTTTGTTATAAAAATGACTTGAGGTGGAAATAATTTATGAAATGAAACATTATGTGTAATAATCTTAGCTGCATAAAAAAACATCTGAATAAGACGGTATGATCAATCAATCTATGCAGTTTTCCTCCAAACATTTCAGAATGAATTAATTAAGTATGTCTTTCTTGATTTGCATGGTAGAATTGCTTTCGAGGCAGCTCCCGTCAATAAACACCCCCTGTGGTACGATGGACTATGATGGTGAAACTGTGGTAGGGGTAGGTGTTTAAAATTCTTTTATCAAAGGCTCTTCCCCGCTTCTCCCAAGTCCATGGGCTAATGGACGGAGGTAGAAAAAAACATTTCATCGATGTGCTTTGTCGGAGAGGAAAATCATCAATCAGATTTGTTCTCGGAGTGGCTCCATATCCGGCTTGTTCACTGTTGATGTTCTGTTCTGTTCAGCCGAGAGAAGTGGGGTTAAACCTCTGCCCTATGAAGGGCCATTAGAATAAATAGGGTGGTTTTGTAAATATCTTCTCATATAGCGTAATCAGCTTTAGGTATTCCGTTACTTATTTTTACCTAGATATTGATTTTTTGAAGTAAAACTTCTCTACGCACGCTTGACTTGGTGAATGCTTGGCGAAAACGTTACGAAAAGTCTGATTGGGCGAGGCGAACGGAAGTTGAGACTGAGAGGCGAACGAAAGTTCAGAGGGAGATTTAAGTTAGTGAAGATAGAAAGAGAGAGAGTAACGTTTCGTATTACTGTAGGGCAAGAAAGAGAGGTGCGAGCACCCATTTTCTTTCTCTCTTTCTCTCATAGCCAGTTACGTTTCGTATATCGACACAGAATCAGGCCTATTATCTGTATCTGTAGGAGTAAGAGAGAGCAGTGCGCGCGCACATTTTCTTTCTCTCTTCAGTGCTGTTTTACTTCAGTCATGTGACCTAAACCACACTCGTTTTTTTTTATGTATTCAGGCAGTTATTATATTTTTGTAACGAATAATATAAAATTAGAGATAACGGTCACAGAAGTTACATAAAATATTTTTTTGAAGAAAGCATAAAGACAATATTGGTGCGAGGTATGCAATATCTGGGTTATTAAAGAAAAAAAATAGTGGTTCAAAATATTAATCGTAGGGCCCATGAAATTTCATCGGAAGATGGTCTTGCGATCATACCCTTGCAACTGTACACGGCGGTGCCAACATTTTAAACTAACAACTCAATATCGATTTTATTTTATTCAAAATTTGTTGCATGCAAGTTAGTAAATGCTCAAATGCATGATGATAAAATTATGAACTTTGTGTGATTATTATTTGATCATAGGTATTTATAAGTTTTCAATAACGTGTAAGCAAAATAAGGGCATAAAAAAACTGAATATATTAGTTTGTAAGACCGTAAATAAATAGACATACTGAAATTTGAAATTTGATATAAATTAAAATTCTGGAAAGTAACTTTCCCAGATTATTTATTGATTTTTTTACTGCATATTTGAACATATTTTTTCGAAATAAAAGATAAAATGACAATCTATCCGTCTAGAAATTTTTTATAAAATTTAATTTATTATCCATAATTATTTAAAAAATTAATACCACATTAATTTTAAAATACTTCTACCTCTTATTGTTGTATTTTTTTAAGTGTTTTTGCCAGTAAGTGCACATACTTTGTATCTCGATGAGGAAACCATTAGTTCTGAAACCTGTTGACGTTATAAAATATTAAAATAGTGATAAAAACAAATAAATATATCACATATATAATATATCACTTACAAAAGAAAAAGATACAATATATATATCTGGGACTCGAACTGGGTTTGAATTCCAGATGTGACCGTTGATCGTATCTTATTATGATTTTCTGTTATCAGGCTTTTTATTAAGTTTTACTAATATTGTCTTCATGTGATTAAAGATTAGTTATTCGTTTAATTCTAAAGTTAAAGGCTATTTGAATTTTTAGTATGCATATGTTCTATGTTAACTCAAATGGGTACCGTCGCCCCGGGAATCATTAATGGATAACCTGCCATAGGTCATCCCAAGTGATTTGCTACGTTTGGTGGCCTAGGGGTTGGTTTGTTTAGGTCTCGACGGTGGATGCGTTTGCCGTTAAATACGTGGCGGGCCGGATCGGGAGAGACTGGGGGAGAACCTTTTGAACTCTCCAGCCGGACTCTCTCGAACAATCGCCTTGCACCGTAATGGGAGGGATGGATTTAAACGCACATCACTCCGATTCCTACCCATCTTACGCCTCACAGAACTTCCCCCCTTCCTTTCCCTAAAACGACCCTCCACATAGCATCTCCAAAGATGACATAGGCCCTGAGGGATTTTTTCCTCCTGTGTAGAGCTAATGAAAAAAAAAAATTCACTGTTCTGTGTCTAATGTCTTTCAATTACCAAGGATAGTCGGAGTTGTAGACGAAGCTTCTTTAAAACGTGAATAAATATAGATCAACAAGTCCATAAAAATACTTTTTAGGTAATTAACAGTATCTATTAAAGTGAATTTTCCGAACTGAGCAACTACGAACTGTGAAACAATTTATCTTCGGAACAAAGAAACGCATTATTTCAGCAATCAATGATTTAATCGTCGCCTCAGAGATAATGGGTTGATGGATTAAAAAGAAAAGAGTCGACGATGGGTCGGCGCGGCGCCACCACAATCACTATTCTCTACAGAACTGTATATTGGTGAAGGTTGACGAGAACACTAAGCAGATGTAGTCAGGGGTGGATTGGTAATACATATAGGCCCGAAAAATTAGCTGGGGATAAACAATTTGGGAAGCGGTTATGGGTAGGTACTGCCTCCCCGGTAACCGTTTATTGAATAACCAACACTCCTGCCATAGGTCACCCCAAATGGTGACTTAGCAGGGGTGCCCGGGTTCATGGAGTGAGGTTTGCCTAGGTCTTGGCGGCCAAAGCGTTTGCCCACCTACTGCGTGGCGGGCCAGATCGGGAGACCTAACATAGAACTCTCCAGAAGGTCTCTCGACCAACCGCCTTACGTCGCAGTGGGAAGGATGGATTCATACATCCGTCACTTTTGGACACATTGACCCCCATATTCCTACCCACCCCTCATATCTTTTCAGACCTTCCCGGTACTTCTTCTCTTTATTTTTTTCTTAAAATGAACCTCCACACAGCATCGCCAAAGAAGACAAGGGCCCTGAGGGATTTTTTCCAGAAGGCCTCCTGCGTGGAGCAAATGCAAAAAAGATTAATTCTTTCAGTTTATTTTTTTTATTTTTTTTTTAAATAATCGTCTTTTAAAAAAAGACAACATTCGAATAACCAGATTACATTTGGAAAACAGCTGAAGATATCGCTTGTGCAATGAAGGAGAAGGAGAGGAATTGAATCTAAGATGTCTCGGTGTTTTGCGAAGATAACTTCAATAGGTGTTCCAGTCACATACAATCGATTTATTCATGTCAAATAGTAACAAAAATCTCAAATGCCAGAAAAATATTATTTCGAACGTTTATTTTTTTTTTGTTAAATTTATCTATTCTAAAAGTTGTGGTCAGAAACATGTTTCAAAATGTATAATCTATTTAAAAGTTTAGTCAAACAAAAAACATTAAAAACGAGTTTTTATAAATAGATTGCCACAAGTTCGATATTTCAAAGAATCAAAATCAATATACTTACAGATAATAAGATATATTATGTGTTTTCGCTACATTAATGGTTAAACTTATACTTTTGGCAGATAAAATAGTGTTCGAAGAGTATTGCATGTAGTTGTAGAATCTTTCAGTAAAAGTAATTTTTGGAAAGAAATCTTTAGAAAGTTTAATTATACTAAACTTTAATCGTAGATGATAAATTTAGACCCACGTATTTTAATAAGTTATTATTTTATTCTTCATTAAAAGTACCCGCTAAACTACCAAAGTAGTTGATAGCATCTTGAAAAATTATACGTCAGGAAATTGTAGTTGGGACAGTTACGGGTATTGCCGCCCCGGGAACAATTTATTGGAAAACCAGAACCCAAACTTGTCAACACAATTGGTTTGCTACGTTTGGTGACTTAGTATGAGGGCGCGGGTTCATGGGGTGAGGTTTGTCTGGGTCTTGGCGCGGATGCGTCTGCCAACCAACTGCGTGCTTAACCGATTGAGAAACTGATTGATGGAGACCTTTTGATCTCTCCAGCAGGACTATCTCAACTCATCGCATTGCACCGTAGTTGTAGGAATGTATTTATACGTCCGTCACTCCTGGAAACATATTCCTACCCACCTCTCATACCTTTTTCCTTCCCAGGACTTCCTCTTTTTCATTTCCCTAAAAAGACCGTCCACTTACCATCACCAAACATAACATAGACTCAGAAGGAAATTGTGAAGCTAATATAAAAACAAAATCGTGAATAATAAATTTAAGCCATTTTTTGCCTACGTTTGTCAATTTCTTTTCGTATTAATAGTTAACTATGCTAATAAAACGATTGCTTTTTTTAAAAAGTAATGGGCGTGTTTCGTGTATTTCCCTGTGTAACAAATGTCAAAATTGAACCAACCATTGCTTCGTCTATACGTGATGGTTAATATACCACGCTCGAACCAACCAAATTGAGTAATCTGTAAGAAGTTTAACAGTGTTCTTACTGTACCCCGCTAGACTCCGTCCCAGTATGTACGTTTGTCACTCCTTCGCGCTTGGTTTTTGCCCAATTTCTTGCCGGATAATCAAGCGCCGTAAATCTCCGGCACTTTGGCCTGTCGCCTCATTCGCTTATTGGATCGGGACATCCACCGAGTCTGAGCACTGTAGCCGGCACCTACCCTGTACCTATGTGCTTTCCCTAAAAAGACCCTCCACTCACCATCTCCAAATATAACATAGACCCAGAAGGAAATTGTGAAGCTAATATAAAAACAAAATCGTGAATAATAAATTTAGATCCACTTGAAAATTATTCGCAGGGAAATTGCAGTTGGCCAGTCCGCCCCTGTTTGACAGTTGTGTATTGGCTAGTCCCGAGCACTGAACACTGAACAGAGCTAGCCCCAGCGATGTCCGTGGGCCGACATGATGTTTAGATTGTCTAACAGATCACATGTCAAGCGTGATGCGTGATGCGTGATGTGAGATGTGTGATGGCTCTCCTAATGGCACTTGATTCCACTCTTTGTTAAGATAATTGATATTGATTAGTGTTTGGTCGATTGATGGATGATTTACCGACAAGAATGGAAAGAAATACATAAAAAGCTGTTTTAAGATAAAAAAACACTTTGAATGATATTAGGTATAAAATACTTTTTTGATAGAAAATGTGCATCGGATTCGCACTAATTTTTCCTAAAGACATTAAATATTCAAAGCAGTAGAAAATACATGTAAACGTTTATTGACGTCACCGAGTCTAGAACTAAGGGCTTTCAGCTTTCCTCTGAGTTATCTCACCAATTAGATATCGTACGAACTTTCATACTTGCCTATTATTTCTTCACTAGATGGTATGATATTTGAACATATACCTATTTACGTATTGACACACTCGTATAGCAAACAATTGGTGGTGGCACGGAATTACATTTATATTCTTACAGTTTTGTTTATTCCATTGAGTCATCATATTGTTCTCCAAACATAGAGATATCAATATCTCCAAAATAACCTTGAAAGAATCATACTTGCAATCTCTCGAAAGAAACCATCACTTTGATCTGAATGCACTTTATTTATTTATTAATATTCTCACCATACATTTTTTGTTATTTTTTTTTTTCCATAAATTAACCTCACTAGGACTAATGCCTGAATTGAGGTTAACAATTATAATTTGAGGATGCATTACATACAAAACACAATATAAAAACACTACTTTCAAAACACTAATATTACATACTAACAACCCGTCTGGTCACTAGACCAGATGGGTAATTTGAGAATGATTTGTAACAATATTTATACCTGCCAAAAGCAAAGTAACTTCAAAACAACTAGGGTGACACTTCGATTTGTGCAAATGGATCTCAAATATCTTATTATTTAAAAAAGGACAAGGATTTACATTTTCTTGTTCCATGTCAGCAAGACGAATTTCTATTTTTTTTTTATTTTTAGATCTTTGATAGAATTTGCGTTTTCTAAGTTATCCACATTTTTTTTAATTGAATCATATTTCCGGTGTTATTAGTTATTTCATCACATTGTTGATCAATAAATTCAATGCTTTTTCTCATGTCAGATATCTCAGATTCGAGATTTTTTTTCAATGTTGATGATTCAAGTTCAATTTTTGCAAAAACTTGTTTCTTAAATTCTTCCATTTTTTTAACCATATATTTTACAATTTTTCCAAATTGATCCTCGTTTACTGCTGGAGGATTCGATGCCTTAGACCTAGTTTGCACTAGATTCTGATTGTTAAGCATTGAAAATGATTAACTTAAAGAAATAATTACTCACAACTAATAGATGAATGGTGGTCACCCTACAACACACTTTATGATCACTGGTAAACGGAATGTACAAACTTATTGTTGTGAATACTAAGAGTGGTTAAGCAGTGGAGTATCACAAAGCAGATGTCCTCATTCAACAACAGTATTGTTACGACTAATATTGTAATTATTAATGTTCTGCAAAATGACTGTGAAAGAATCACATCCTTGCGATTCTTCCAAGGACAGAAAGAAACCGTTCCGAATGCAATTATAAATGTTCTCAAAAGTTGTCTTGATTCTCATTCTTGTGATATCTTAAACGAAACCATTCATTTGTTAAGAATATCATGAACTAAATATGCAATTTGGCTTCCCTGAAATGGGAAACCTTCCCAGTTGGACAGACAAAGCATCATTTTGTAATGTATTGTATTGTAATATATAAATAAATAAATAAAAACAAATAAAATGACTGCTCGCGGCTGTTTTAACTGGCCCGTTTTGCTTTTTCTCTGTTTCTAAATTTGTTTTGTACATTACATTACATTGTATAATTGTCATTGAGATAGTAACGTTTCTATGGATAAATCTTTTATAATCAAAGGGATAAATTATATATTTCGTAATTATATATTATTATAGGTTCACAAAACCATTAGTCTTAAGATAGCTTCGATAAGAGCTATTGATTTTGCGTCTTTTAGTTAAAAGGTCTTGATTGCGAAGTGATTTTACCATATTAGCCGTGTGTTAACTATACCTACATATGAGAAATACGTGACTGTATTAATTGTACATATGTGAAATTTAAACTTTTCTTCCATCCACAAGAAAATGCTTTTAATGGGGGATAAGTAATATTATAATATGTACCATTTTTAAGATAAATAAATAAAAACATACGAAATATGTCCGAGTATTGTTTGAAATTTATTTATTTTTGTTTTATTTAATTTCATAATATTTTATTTGTTACAGATTTTTGGTTTTTTTTTTGGCTACCACACTAGGCCCGTGTTGTGGTAGTCAAAAATAAATAAGTCTAAGTATTGAACACGTGTCGCAAACACATGCTGCGGGTATAAATTTTCATAAAAAAATGCAAAATATTTTTAATTTCCATGATAATATTTCAGGGGTTGCCATTATACAAATTAAACGGTTAGGGGTCTCGCAGAACTCCGGCCCGAATATGTCGGCCGTGCTTAGGGAAAATGTGTTGGCATCTAGGATCCCTTCCCGCCCATAAATCTCCCGCCCTTCCACCCGCCCCCACCCCCGCCCACTCGACCTATCCTGCAATTACCTGTAATTTGTGCCATCTATTACCTGACTGTCTCGCCAGCCAGCTGAGAGAGAGAACTACCAAATTGGAATACCACCTCTTTATGCGAAATGGCCGCCCTAATAACAAGCACTACTTTTTAATATAAACATTAGAATTAAAACCACGTTTAATGAAGGTGATTTCACTAAGACACGGCTCTAATATCGCGTTTGCCGGGTGATTACGTTTTAAAGGAGGTGTTAAATTAAGAACCACTGTATAAATGCAATGGAAGGTTAAATGGTTCACCAACTCAGGGATTCTGTTTAATTTTTTAACCTGCCTTTTCACTGTGAGATTTAACGTTGTTCTTCAATGAGTACTACGATATATTTATAGTAAGTAATTAGTATAGTAAAATCATTTGGCTTTGAAAACTTGTTTTAAATTGATGTTTTTCAATTTTTGCAATTCAATTCCATTTATTCGTTTCATTACAAAATTAACATTTCAAAGCGTTTTTAAAAGAGAGAAAATATTTAAAACAAATAAGCAAATTTAAACTAATAGCAACAAAGCTTGCGTCTAAATTGTATTTCATTAATGTTAAACATATCAATATTCGAAGTGGTTCTATTAAATGTACTATTGCACACTTTGGAGTAGTTTCAAATTGATAAATATAATTTTTTAAATATTTATTTTGCCTTGATGGTGTAACGATAGTGACGAAATCAGTAGTCTTAGTAAGTTTAAAAATACGCAAGTACCTACTTAAAAAAAACTGATCAAAATCACGGACGGACGGCCTTAATAAGACGGCCTCCGTGGTCGAGGAGAAAGACTCTCGACTAGCAATCTGAAGTTCGCGGGTTCAAATTTCAGCGTGCGCAAATAAATGACGGCCTCCGTGGTCAAAGGATAAGGCTTTGGACTACAATCTGACGGACGCTGGTTCAAATCCCGGCTTTCGCAAATAAATTGTATTTGATTATTTATGTTATTTCTCAATTAATTAATTGACACGTTCCAGAATGGAAGATACTCTCATTATCGCCCCGGTGTATGATCGCCAATCTGAATTGAAATGTTTTTTGCTGTAGATTAAGCCGTGTTTGGTGACCAGATCTTGCCCACCTTCCTCTTACCCATCTTCTTCCCTTCCCCACTATCTTCAGCCACACAACCCAAATTGGAGATGCCATAGTCTCATTGCCTTCGCGACTGGAGCAGTTGGGCGGTATTTACATGACTTATTTTAAAATGTAGAAAGTGGAAAACCAAGGAAATGATCCCAGGTAATTTACTATATTCACTGTGTTTGTAGTGTGAAAATTAAAATATGTTTGTTTTAGCAAAGACTTTAAAAGGGTGACTTTTGATGTCATGAAATTTGCACTGCTTTTTCTTCTCGGAGTTTCTTGATCGACGCAATTATTATCGATGGCCGTATTCCTTGCATCATATTTTTCAATCGTTGCTTATGATATTTCTAAAGAGACTCTCGAATTAAAAATCTCGGGCGAGGCCGGGGAGTTATCGCAAGTTATATAAAAGTAGGTTAGAAGTATTTAAATTACTCAAGCTGTACAAAATAATTGGAATGCATAAACAACAAAAATGTTATTCGCCAAAAAGCACTTTGAAAAGTTATTGACCATTCATCGGGCACATTTTTATTGTTTTTAAACCATTAGGTTTCCAATATATTTGAATGTTAAAATCGCGCATGTCGACATTGTAAATCATTAGTTTGCATACATGTAGGATGTAGGTGCACATTGAAAATTTGAAGCATAGTATGTTGTAACAATTTACAAGAACAGGTCACAAGGATACACAGATATACATTTTAATTTTAATTCTTATTGATGAAAACATTCAGTTATCTAAAACGAATTTAAATAAAGTTTATTTATTTTTTTTATTATTAATTTAATGTTTTTTTTTTAAATTTTAACATTAACAACACGTCTGAATCACCGCAATGATTCAGACGTTGGAATTTGGTAATTTTCTATTTATTTGTGCTGTGTAGTATAGAAACCATGTATAAATAAAACTTTTTAAATATTTTACCATTATAAATCCCATTTTATAAAAAATGGTTTGACGATATCCAAATCTCAGTCTTTCTTTAGGCGACAAGGGAGTTAACACTAAACAATTCGAAAAAAAAAACATTATTGTTTGGTTTCTTTTTAAAAAAATTGACATATATTTTTATTAAATTAAAACGTTATAAACTTGTACATCAACACAATGTAAACATACAAAATGAATGTAAAACTTACATTCAGGGTTTACTGAAGGGGATATTTCTCGATAATCATTTAGACAATATCGTTAAAACAGTCTAGCCACCCCTCTGTACGTTATATGATTATGTTTTACACTAGACTGCTTATCCCATTGCTAAATCCTGCTCAGTTTCGGCCAAATCATAAACGATTCCGGCGCAATATGCATCCAGTCTATGGCTCCCATTGAAGGAAGCTCGATGGGATATTGTGTAGCAGTAGAGGAGCAGACCCTTTAAACCATGAAACTCCCCGTGGGGGGAGGCCGAAGGATTACCTTTGCTGATTCGACGAGCAAGAGATATCTTTCATCACTTTAAACGGTTATTTTATAACATATTGGAAAATTTTAGACGGAGTTCCGAGGGTTGATAAACAAGTGTTTTATTGTGCAACATACTTGTATAAACATGTAAATGTTGTATATCTTATTTATATAAACCATTATTGTAGTTATTTTATAACTACAAGAATGTAAACACAGGACATTAGGAAGTAAGGGAATTTCCCTTCGCTTACATGATATCTAGTATAACAACATTGATATATATACATAGATGAGACATTAAGCGAACAAAAATCGTAGGTTGCTACCTCCAATTCTCTATTAGTACAACAACAACAACAAGAAAAGGATGAAACCATGAGCTTGAGTAAAAGGAAAGGATGGTCTGACGGCCGAGCCTTTCGACGTGGTGGCTTCAGTTAGAATTCACTCTCCGAAGGCCTGTTCGTGCATGATTTGAACACGAATCTAGGAGAATTATGTACGGGATAGCGGCTCTATAGTATATCTCTTTGGTAAACAATGATAATTTTATAAAAATTGTCATTTATGTCAAATTACGTGTAAGAAATCACTAATAAAATAAGATAAAGGCAATGAAACCTGGGTCCTAACACTCTTCGGTCAATCGATAACTACTGAGATGTCATTTTTCACCTGTATCTCATTTGATATGTGTTTGAGAACCGAGAACTCGTGACTAACAAGGCAAGAGTCAAACAAATAGCTTTATTGATGAAAAAATATGACCGGAACAATGTATAAAGCCATTTTTAATGGTATCAGGCCTTTAGGCAATCTGGACAGTGCTCTCTACCCCGAGTGTTAGGTTAAAAATTAAAAAAATTTAAAGTTTCCAAAGTAGTTTCAAAGAATAATTAAATAAAAAAACTGCATTTCCAGGAAGCAATGTAAAGGATTAGATATAGAAAAA
This sequence comes from Limnephilus lunatus, assembly GCA_917563855.2. NCBI lineage: Eukaryota > Metazoa > Arthropoda > Insecta > Trichoptera > Limnephilidae > Limnephilus > Limnephilus lunatus. The sequence continues at coordinate 88,207,678 of OU830595.1, read as the reverse complement.
ACATTAAATTATGCGATAATTTGAGATTAAAGCTACAACCATGTTTTAACATACAAAACAGAATTGGAGGGCTAATATCGAGGGGTGAGGGAGAGTCAGTTGACTGCGCCTGGCATGGAAAGGGGCAGGTATGGGGAAGGGGAAGGTTGAGAAGAGGAAGTAGGGATTAAAGGTAAGGTACCTGTTAAAGTGGACTTAACAAGATAAGCAAAAATCACATCAGAAATAATATTATACGGCGAAAAATTCTCAGGATCGTTCAATCCAAGGTAACCTCGAAAATATTCTTTTTAAAAAAAGTGTGAATTGGCGGTGAAGCGTTTTGAGAAGTGTTTTTCTAGCGAACGAACCTAGCCAACATAAAATTCAAACAGAGGTAATTGGTCATTATGAGAATTGTTTTTGTAAAATCTAGACAACTCTAGGTTTATTTTATTTATTATTTATTGAGGCTTTCAAGGAGTCATTTTACAAACACAAACTAATAATTATTCAATTAGAACAGTGTAACTAGAAATAGGAAAGTTTTTTTTACAATTGAATTCCGTTTATTTTATGACGAGATGCGCCACAAAAATGAGGATTTTAGAAATTATTATAAGCAATAATTATTAGCCTGAAACACTCATCAATATTGAAAAAATCTCCCGAGAAAAGATAAATGCCGCCGACGGGACTTGAACCCGCGTCCTTCTGATATCCGGTAAACTGCTCTACCACTGAGCTACGTCGGCTTATCTCCCACCCGCCAAATAATTCTATATATACTAGTGTTTCATTCAACAATTACTGCTTATTACATTTTTCACTCGAAAACAACCAACTTTATTTTTGCTTATAATAATTGTTACCCTTTGTGCTATGCATAAAAATCTTGTCTTAAACATTAGTTTACCAATTAAAAATAATAATTGAGGATTTTAGAATTTAAAAATAATAAATTTCTCCCGCTAAACAGGATGAACACAAAGAAATAAAATGGTCACAAAAGTTAAAGGAAAATATTTTAAAAAATACCCTTGCTTGTACTAGATTGATAAAAAAATAATTTTATTATAATTTAAGTTTTTGTTAGGAAGCTGAAGTAACAAAAAAATATTAATTAAACCAAGGCGCCGATTTAAATAGAACTGATAAATGTGGCTATACACCCAGTCTCTTTGAACATTTGAGGGGTGAGAGGGAACCGCGGGCGAGCTTTTGAAACTAGTTCGAAAAAGTTTTCTGAAACAATCGATACTATCAGTGTGCACAAATATACTAAACTGTGTCCTCTTTACAATTATTTCCCTACAAAATGTGCTGATTTGAATCTGCACATCGTTAATGTTTTCCAGAACGATTCTCACATTCACGTGGGTAACAGAATAACGTGAATTCGATGAACGACGCTGAGTTAAACTTCCTAACAATGTGATGTATCGGTCGTGATTTCAAAGCTCACTGACAGTTATATCCTTTGGGAATAAAAAATAAACTTTTAACTCTTCAAATAAATAATTGCTAGACTCTGTAAAAGGAGTGCCGACGAGTTACAAAAAGAGATTGCCTTCATTTAATTTTATCTAGTTTTCAATATTTTTTCTCGCCCAACGCAAAAATGCATTTTTACACACAATTGCGGAGAAATGCGAAGAATATCTCCGCAAGAGTCTCAGACAGTTTTCTCAGCTCGGAATAAAAGAAGCCGAGATGAAAGTTGAAATGCAAACACGGCAAGGGAGACAGGGACGCAGGACGGCCGCGGCCGGTGCGGCTGTTTGCTCGGCGCACATTCCAGCCAGCCAGCCCCGGAGTACGGAGGGCCGTACAAAAGAGGGTTGAAGAGGCAAAAAGCTAACGTTTGTATGCAACGGTGGAGGGAAGACTGACTTGAATATAATATGATATACGTAAGTGCATTGAAACGTTACTGTGCGGCGGTTTTCAGTTCACAATAAAGGCACCACGTGAGCCACTTTAATGTAAGTAATACACGCTGTAAGATACTCCAATGTAAACATGTTTTTTTTACGAAAGAGTAGGTATATTTAACTAGTTCTTATTAATATTAGATTGATCCATCATAAAAAGGGTCGCATTTTCACATAATGTAACAGCCAGAAACACAGGGTCAGTAATACCGTTTTATTGTGGCAATACTACGACCATGTCCCATTTCAATATACCTCTACACAGAAATAAATATTTTTTCGCACATAGATGTATGGAATGTGTCGCTGATAAAATATAAGCATGAAATAATAAATCATTTATCCTCTTTAAGTAAAGTTATTTTCATATATTATATATAAATATATTTTTTCACTGTTGCAAAATTGTAATATTTATTAAATTGTAAATATCGTAGCATTTATTTTCGTTTTTTTATCTACCCAACTACGTATGTCTCTCTCAACTATTTTACAAGCTCACTAGAGCTGTATTTTTTATGTTGTTGCTGTACACTATGTTTTATTATGTTAAAGGGGAAAGTATTTAGATTAGATAAATCAGTTAAAAATACACACTACGTCTCCTTCTTTAGCACCGTTGTGATTTGAAATTCGATGAAACGAAAAAGCGATATTAAAAAGAGACAAACGCATATATATAGGATTTAGCATGCTAGATAATGAGATTGAATAATCGGTCGGTCTCCTCTTTGTGCAGTATTTCGTAGCCTCTTCCACTCCTATCTACTTTAGTTTTCTGAAGGTTTTGCCGCGTGTTGACTGAACACTTGTATTTTTGTGACACATAAGAGCACACTGTCTGTAGCCATTGAGACCATTACACATTCGATAGGAGAAAATTTTGAAGCGGAAGAAAATAAATGAGGTTAAGGAAAAGAGGAAAACGAAAATTTAATTTATCTATATAAATAAAAATGAATCGCCGAAACGTATGTACGCGCCTAACTTCTGAACGACTGTACCACATTGGATAATTCTTTGATCTGTGTGTTCGTTATTATCAGGAAAATGTTTATATAAACCTGCTGGTGAGCTCTGGCATTATGAAATTTGTATAAAAATTTGCAATAGCTTTTTGAAAACAGAATAAACCGGGACTAAATGTATGGAATGCGGGAGGGGGGAGGGGAACTCGGGGAGGGGAACTCGAGTAGGGAGTTCGTGGAAGGGGGGGGGGGGAAACCAGGGAGGGGGAGGGAAACCCAGGAGGGGGGAGGGGAACTCGGGAGGGGGGTTCGGGGGACGGGGGAAGGGGGGAGTGGAGTGGGGAGAGGGAAGGTGGAGGAGGTGGAGTGGGAACGCTAGAGGGAGCGGGGACGCGTAAGAAGGGGAAGCGGAAAAGGAACGGGACGAAAAGGAACGGACACGCAGGGAGAAACTAGAAGGCGGAGGCTGAAATCGATAGTCAAAATAAAACCGATAAAAACTTATTACGTACATTTCATATTTTTTCACTCCGCCTGATTTGTATCGCTCTACCACGGAACTCTAAAAACAATATTTTAATGGAACTTAATAGGTAAACAATCAGTTATTTTTAATGGAAAACAGTTCGATCTGTTTTAATTGGCATTTGAATTGCACAATCGCAAAGCCACAACAAAAATCGCAGAAAGCAAAACTCATGTTTTTAAAGCTCCCCGTATTGAAACGACCGCGAAGTAAAAGCTTGGAGGTTTTTTTCACAGGATCGCCGGCCATCGGCTGAATTTCCGATAAGCGACTTAATGAAATGAAATTGGAATAAGCTTTATGAAGGTTTCTTCCGCTGCAGTGGAAAATGCAATCGTAGCGAAGTGATCCGGATAGGCGGAACTAGATTATTTGCCAGCGAGGGCGGATAAACAGAGCGGATGCAATGAATATCTAGCCTACCTACTGCTACGGGAAAATAATAGAATTTTACCTGAATAATTCCCAACAATTTCATTTAATTGGTTTCGATTGACACAACAAAGTTTGCGGAATATAATTCTGCAACTATTTCTTTGCACGTATTTTAAATTAGTTTTTAAGAAAAAAATAAATACTGCAGCAATTAATCCAATTAGTTTATGTTGTTAACCATCCGAGTAGGTTGCTCGGTTATTCAATAAACGAGATTACGGGCGGGTTGTTTTACAGAAATTGAACAATATAATTTTTTTTAATGTTTATTAATTTTTATTCTAACTAAATGACTAAAACCTCAAGTTATTGTCATATTTAATAATTGAAGACAAAACATATCAGCAAAAAATTCGAAACAGAAAAATCAGAAAAAAAATTATCGGCCCTGGGTTCATTTTTTGTAGACGTGGTCCAAATTTTCGATTGAGAAAATTTTCGCTGGTATTGTCTTCGGTGATTCAAAGTTTATATTCAACTGTTTTGTCACTATCCTACTACTGTGAAACAACAGGCCAATGATGAAGTAATAATAGCGCTTGAATAGAACATTCATAGAACTAGAATTTTAATTTAAAAATTTGATGAATTGTTAAAATTCTGTGAAACAACCCAACCTACGAAAAGAAAGCTAAGATGAAATACTTATCAATGGATTAGAGCGGATGGACGGGAAAAGGAATTGATTGAGAATGTTTAATATATAGGTACAAACACCCAGGAAATCATTTATGTATAAACCAAGTGCTTCGCTACGTTTGGTGATTCAGCAGGGATGCCGGGTTCTTGGGGTGAGGTTTGTCTAGGTTTTGTTGGCGGATGCATTTGCCTATCTACTGCGTGGCGGGCTGAATCGGAAGAGTCTGGTTAAGGGCGACCTTTTGAACTCTCCAGCCGGAATCTCTCGACCCATCGCCTTGAACTGCTGTGGGAGGGATGGATTCATACGTCCGTCAGTCCTGGACACATTGTACCCAGATTCATACAATCTCTAATACCTCTCCTTCTCAGAATTTCCTCTCCTGCCTTTTCCTAAAATTACCCTCCACACAGCATCTCCAAAGATGACATAGGCCTGTGGGATTTTTGATTCCCCGTGGCCTCCTGTGTGGATTAAATGTAAGAAAAAATAAATAATGTGAAAGTGAAAGGTAGTATAAAGTCGGGGATGCCCGAGGATAATGGTTAATTACTCTTTACCATTGAAAAAAAAGCTCCATTTTCACAAAGGAAGTTAAATGCTACATCGCCTGACTTAACTATATGACACGTCATGTAATATTTAAACAAATTTATCAATGCTGTCTAAAGCACAAAAATTCGACAAATACGTTATGTAAAAACTTTACATGTTGAGGTCCAATCCTTGATTCGGGAAATCTCATTACATACGAGGTGTTATTGACATACTCGACTTTCTTTAACCAATGATCCTTGACACTATTTGGAGTAAAAAATGGACGAAAAGAAATTTTTTATCTCCGGTGACATTTGTGATTTATTTTACTTAAAATAATATTTAATAAATTCTTTCACTTGTAGTCACTGCTCAGTCAGCCGAGTAACCGCCCAGCCCCTCACCCCGAAACTAACTGTCCGATTACTATTGATTTTAAAAAAAATATCACCGGATGCCAACATTTTATTTACAATTTTTACCCAAAACAATGTCAGCAATCACTGGTTAAAGTTAGTTAAGTACGAACACACTGTAAAATAAAATATTTTGTGCTGTATGAAATTTGTTGTCAGGATCTCCAAAATTTTGTGTTGTCATGAAATGTAAAACGTATATTTGGAGACAAGGAATATTCGTACCGCTATAAAAATGAAATTTTGCGGTGACAATATACCGGTACGGTGAAGACAAGAAATGTTATGTGGGTGTATTTTGTGATCCAAAAGTCCGACCATTCTTTGTTTACGTCTTAAATAGAGATCTGGTTTTCATAATAATTTTGATAAAATGGGATGGCGATTTACGGTGTCAGGCAGGTGTAAGAGAGACAGAACGCGTGCTAAATGAATTCAAGACCAAAGGTACTAAGTCAATGGTAACTTGCCACATGGAAAACATTTCCGGTAAGTATTATTTATTCAGCACGTGTGAACTTTAGTGGCGGAAATTTTGAAAGCGTTTCAGTAAAACGCGAAAATTCCGACCCTGGGGCACCCCCTAGTTACGGATTTTTTGTAATTTTAATTTTTGGTTTTATATTTAACTGTGTTCTTCATGATATCACTTAAAAAATATATACATATTATGTGAAGCCGAACAAGAGAACCAACTGCCCGAAAGCTATGTAACTGTGGAATATTTTAGGGAATTTGTAAGGAAGAAAGTACGTATAGGTATATGAGAGGAAGGAGTCGGGAAGTACCCACCTTTTCAAATCTTAAAATAAATTTAAGTGTATTTTATTTAATAATAATTTTTTTACTTCTTACATATATCTAGTACGCATTGATGGATATACTAGATATATAATATAAATCTGGTCACCGAAAATAGCAAAAGCCATTAAAACAATTAATAGTGACTGACGATTAAAACTTTAAATATTTTTACATTATACATCTCTCAACGCAATTTTTTTGCCATTCAGACAACCTCGTAATTTATTAGAGTTTAAAATTGTTGAGCAATTACAGAGGTTCATTTTCGTTTTACTCAACAGACAGTATGGGTTTATTTTCCACGGAATTGAAGTTTTGTGTACAAGATTTTCTGGTGGGCCCAAAACTGAGGATTTTTAGTGGTGGAAAGAATTTACGGAGAGGAAAGTAGGTAATAAGACGAAGATACAACATTCTATAAAAAATGGAAGGAGATTTTTATTGCTTTCCAAGAACCTACGCAAGGTTTATAAAACCTAATACTTTTCTGCCAAAGTCATTAAGAACCAATGAACCTTTCGGGTTCTTAGATTAACCTTTAATAAATATAATGCTTTTAATCAGGGTCAGGGTTAATCTCATCTCTGGAAGCCGAAGGATTTAGTAGATATCCTGAATTTTCAAGGAGATTGCCCGCAAATTTCACGGTAATACCAAGATGAAGTAAAATACATTTTATTGTTAAGTAAGCAGAACTTTTCTCAATTATGTATACATTATGACGTGAACTTGTTTTATTATCAAGAAATACGTAGAAAGTAATAAAAAAATAATCATTTCGTATATTTGTTGAACTATCAACACATTAGAAAATATAAACATTATTTCCGAAATTTAATATTAGAAAAGTACTTGTATATTCAAACAAGAATTTTAAGCTTCATAGAAGCTTGAGTTAAGTTAGTCTTTCAAAAACTGGGCTTACTGTACATGGCCCGCAGATACTTTAATAGTACTCAACTGCTAACCCTGTACAAATCGCAAGTGCGCCCCACGGTCGTCTTTGGTCAATCTGGTCTGGAGCCCCAAAATACCTGAAAAAACCCTTAACTCAACAAACGGATTGCAATCTTTAGAGCACAGTCGTCGGGTGGGAATGCTATCCTTGTGTTGCCGGTATTTCAATGAAAGATGCTCGTATGTACACGGTTGACATTTTTCACTTGAGAACGGGTCGCTTCTTCGACTCGTTCGCGTGTTCAACAGCTCGGCTGTGGAACGATTTGTCGGTCTCTATGTTTCCTTCTTCCTACAACATGGGTCTCTTTAAGATCAATGTTCACTCCTTCCTCTCTTCAAAAAGACCCTAGACACAGCATCTTAGATGATATAGGCCAAGGAAATAATTTTCTTCAGGACCTCCTCTGTAGAGTTAACGTAAAAAAAGCAAAATTTTGGTTCAAAGTTGTTCATTTTACTTGAAATGAATTTATTGCTCACTCCTTAGTCTCTCACCCAACAACAAAATCCATTTCCAAGCATGTTTTAATTACTTGATCAAGTGTAATCTCTGACCTACCCCGCATTGTCACTTCGCAACCCTTATTAGGGCCGTCCCCCTGCAGGTGAGAATACCCGGGCACCAGGAGCAGATAATGCCAAAGGGGTGGGGTGAAATGATACACGTGTTAAAATCGCTTTTGGCGGAGACGCCTTATCGTGAATACCGATTTCGCGTTGAATAGGTAACATCCGAGCGCTCTTCTGCGTCCCGGGTGTTGGGAGTGTAGGGAGAACCAGTGCCACCGTATGAAATTAGCTATTTGACATTAATATTCAACCTTAACAATTATTTTTTTTAACACAGGAAATTTCATGAGAGCGTAGTAATTCACATAATTCAGAAGACATTCTAATAGATTCTAAATAAATTATTAAAACAAGCTTAAAAAATAAATAAATGATTATTTAGGATTTAAGTTCATCAATAATAATCGAAAGTTCACTTAGTGGCATTTAATTTAAATAAAATAACTTTGTTTATACAATCAATAATAATAATAATAACCGATATTTGTCGAAGCCAATGGTTTCTTATCCTGATGAAGAAACAATTGATTCATCAGCAGTAGTGATTTAGCAGCAGTAAAGTATATATAAGTTGTATACAGGTATTGCAGGTTACTAGATCTGAACCGCTAGGTACTTTTTCACATCTCCTTCCCTTCACCGCTGTCTTCAGCGCCACAACATCCCTCTTTTGGGATGCTATAGTTCGGAACGTCAGCCAGGGAAGTTGGGACTCTTGTGCTGTATTGAAAATGCTGTACGTGAAAATGGAAAAAAATCTTTAAACCTAAATACTTTGTTAAGATTTAAATGCGAAAAAAAGAAAATCCAAATTATTATAATAACTTTTTAAAAGAGTACTTTGAGGAAACTCCAGCAAAAACAGCCGGTTGTAGATCACAAAGAATTAACCTTGACTCGGGATACATGGTTCAGTTAAGCAAAAAGTGAAATTTAGCTGCTTATCCGTTGTATGGCGAAATCCACAAAAACGTAGACGTAGAAAAAATAAACACGAGATATTCTGGAGAATACCGCCGCCCTTTGTATCGTAAGCAAGCATCGCTACATGCGCCTCGAGTCTGAGCCGTGCGGGGAAATTGTTGACATGCCTTCGCTTTGCCCTTTTAATATTGATTCTTTTTATGCTTTGATTTGATTTTTCGCAAGGTGAATTCTGCCTCTTACGGCGATAACTGAGAGTGGATTCTGGAACTTGACACAATAAGAGTACACGTGTATTTTAAGTATACTACACAGGTTTATGGAATGATTTTGGGGGAGTGGGGAGTAGGATTTTGTATCTTTTGCTCGACAATTTTTTCTCCATATTATTTTCTTCACAAAGGGATATCAGATCATTGACTCGTTAAATAATATGATAAATTTAGGATTACAAGACTTTATTCACACCTTTGTTACTCTTGACCTCATTATTTAAGGTTTGAAAAAATATATACGTTACAAGAATTTTAACTGCCCTAAAATAGCGGGAACATAGCATCCCCGAACCGTGATATGATTTCTTTTTTTTTTTAGACACTTTAGTCGTGTGCTATCTTAATAAACATTTTGTAATCTGCCCTGATGATAGACACTACAAGCCTGTCCAAAACGCCAAAATAAAACAGAATAACGAGTGTCTGAGATTATGATTTTTTTAAAATGTTTTGCGTTTTTGTCTACGAAAAAGAATCTCAAGGGTTAAGATCAAATCTTGGACTTTTATAATAATTTGAAAGCAAGAGTTTCTATGCAGATGTGAATCTATCTATTCCGAAGCGCAATATTCACACTTTACGAGGAACGCTTTAGTTAATAATTGCTTCCCAGGATAAAATATCCCTGCGCAGTTGAAACGACTTCTCAACAAAGATCTGAGGAAATATAAAAGTCCATAAAAAAGCATTAAACTCAATTGTACGTAGAATATTAGCATCTTGACTGGCCGTATAATAGGCCTGTAGAATATCAGCGGGTGGCGGCAATGCCTTTAAGAGGGATGGGGGGGGGGGAGCAAAACACCGGAAGTGTTGCCGGTGACGTCACGGCTACAATGGCCGCCTTTGCTGCTAAGGGCGGCCCATTTTGAAACCATTTATCACGCGACGGGTCCCACGAGGGAGCTGGGCGGCAGCAGATAAGTGCCAGAGAGCTACACTTTTTTTTGGCGAACTGCACTTTTATGGAAGGATAATATTATTTGGACAGAGAAATAACCCCTTTCAAAAATATACGTAAAAAGTACATCTATTTAACTAAACGATGTGTCCGGAAAAAGTGCAACAACTTCAGGACGTGAGTCTACATGACAACAGAAAAGATCACTTTGTCAAGAATTTAAAAGTTCTAAGATTATTTTCAGAAATAAACTTAAAAATGTTTTCATAACTCATTGTTTGTTGTTGACTTTTGATTGATTTATTATGTGCAGCTTTCATAGATATATATTAGACGTTGCTCCTCTTCACTCCCAGCGTATTTATCGAAAAGATATCATGAAATTTCAAAAAACTTATTTGTTTTTTTTTGTAGCTACTATCATCGTGACCTTCTTAAGTTGCTGTACTATACGCTCTCTAATATTTTTATTGCTAGGTTGATATAACACATCATATTATATTTATTCATGAACGGCATGCTCTTGCACTTACTTGTGATTTGATACATACATTTCAATAGTTAGGAAATTCAAAATAGCAAATATAACCACTCTCGGAGAGTGCCACGTACTCCAATCAGTGTTGCCAGGTCCGTAAAATGAAAAAACATGTTTCAGGGTTAAAAAAAACAAGTTTAAAACATGTTTTGAAGAAACGAAACAATGTAAAAAAACATGTTTTTCGTAAGTTGTTTATTAAGAAAATAAATGAGAAAGGAACGTCATATAAGTAAAAACTACAATGCTTTATTGAAATCCATTATTTCATAATTTTCCTTTTTATAAAATGAAAAAAAAATAATTTCGAAAAAAAAAAATTAAAAAGAAAAGTAAAAATAAAAGAGTTTTTTTATCAAGTTTTATTTGTTTTACCTACTTATGAGAATATAAATAACCTTTTAAAATTAAAATAAATTTTCAGGTCGATGAGATGGGGGAAAAATAAATCTCCCAAAACTCCAATAATTTTTTTTGCTAAATTTGACTGTAGCAAGTGTAGTAAATAAATTAATGTTACGAGTACCTGATTGCAATGTATTTTAATTCATTTTTACTAATATATTAATATTACTTACATAGAAAAAGGTATTAGATAAAGATACACTGTGAACCCGTGCTCAACTTAAAGAATTACATTCCTGATTTCAGGATTTCCCCACGCGACCCATGCTAAAAAACTTGAAAACGTGGTAAAAACTATGTAAATGGCAACACTCCAATGGAGTGAATTTCCTAGATTAGAATAGCAGTATGAATTACCTACTGAAGTACACTTTGCACGTGTAGGATTTCAAAATTAACTAGAGCATTGTAAGTGGAGGATCACAAGATGTGATCCGCAGAGAAGAAACAGCATCGTCAAATTAAATAGTTGCTGAAAATCACGTGAACTATTTAATTTTTGTTAAGGTATTTCATAAGGGTTATAGGGTTAAAATTCAGCAATCTGTCGGGAGATTATCCATTGGATTCAGTAATCCATACATCTCTGTTTTTATGTCGGGATATCAGGAGAGAAGGGTAGCGGGTAGCGGGTAGCGGGAGAGGGGGTGGTTGGTTGTGGTGGTAAGGTTCAGTCTCAGCCCCCGATCCGATAGTTTGTTTTATTTGTCCTTCAGGATTGAATGCTGTAAGTGTCGCCCCGTGACCTTACTGAGATTAGACACGAACGGGCAGTACCAATCATGGCCGAAAGATCTCAAAGAAAGCGACGTGACTGAGAATCCAGACTCAAAGACAAAAATAAATTACTGAGTAACGTTTTATTTTTTTAATTCATAGTTTATTAAAGTAAAAAAGCCAGGTTTTTTAATTTTTTTATTATAGCATCCTCAGTCGGACTAGGCTGTGAGGTTGAAGGTAGTGGGAAGGGGAAGGAGGTTGAGAAGAGGAAAGTTGGGAGGTAATCTGACTTATTGGATGGTCACTAAACACGGATGAAGCCAGTTTATTTATAAACAAGTTCTGCCATGTAAATTATTTATACGTGTGACAGCTGTTTTGCCTTCTTTGGTAAAGCCACTTACAGATGATGTGTAGATATATATTATTTCAAGATAGGTACTTATGATGAAAAACTTTTAAATTTTTTTTTTATTACTAGGTACTCATGCCCTTTTGATTTCCAAGTATATTTCCAAGTAGATTTATTATAGTATCGGATATTATTATGGTATCAGAAATTATTATAGTATCGGAAATTATTATAGTATCGGAAATTATTATAGTATCGGAAATTATTATAGTATCGTAAATTATTATAGTATCGGAAATTATTATAGTATCGGAAATTATTATAGTATCGGAAATTATTATAGTATCGTAAATTATTATAGTATCTGAAATTATTATAGTATCGGAAATTATTATAGTATCGGAAATTATTATAGTATCGTAAATTATTATAGTATCGGAAATTATTATAGGTCATTACCCTAAAAGGGTAAAATAAGTTTTTCGTCGTAAATACTTATCCAGAAATAATATAAATATAGTTTCTGAAAGTTGCTTAACTACAATTTGATAATACCTCCAGAAGGCGGAATAGCTGTCAAACAAATTATATTGCAGAACTTTTAATAAATAATACACTGTTTTTAAAAATGAAATAATAATATTATCAAATGCATGAGAGATATAAAAACAAAAATGGAGTTCTACAAACTAAACTTCATAAAAATAATTAAATATTGCTGAAAATTTTCAAATTACGTTCTGAATCAGAATGGTGGTTTTTACTGAGTCAATACTGAGAATATCTACCAATAAAAATATAAAAAAAAAATGGTTAACCCCTCGGGAACCATACCTGCTTTGCAGGAAGTTCAGAATATTTCCGCTTTTCACTAAAATCCAAATAAATGGAATTTTTCTGAATTTGAAAATTAAAATTGTTATTGAAAGGTAGAAAATAGAAATTCTCAGGCGGGCTAGAGCAGATAGGGAACTGCTTACATTAATTAAAATCAAGAAAATGTCATATCTGGGTCATATACTTCGAGGGGAGAAGTATCACTTGCTCCATTTAATATTGAAAGGCAAGATAGAGGGTCGCCGAGGGCCTGGTAGGAGACAAATGTCTTGGCTGCGAAATATACGAGAGTGGACCGGCATTAGAAGTGTGGAGGAGCTATTCCGGGCAGCGCAAGACAGAGAGACCTTTTCAAGAGTGATCGCCAACGTCGGGGGGACCTGATAAGGCACATAAAGAAGAAGATTGAAAGGTGATGAAATACGCTTTCCAATTTTATAAGTCGAAATAGACAAGTAGGTAATTTTTTAAATATATATATTTTTTATTGCAAACATAAAAATTTTTTAAAAATGGCTTATCTAAGGTTTTTTTACTGAAATTACTTCTAACAAAAAATAATAAAGACACACCCACTTTTTTATCGTTTCATGCGTAAAAAATTAACGAAAAATTACTCAACTTATTTTTTTTTTTTAATTGCAGTCGGAAACTTTGGCCATATGAAGGACATTAAGGTGTTATTTTAATTATTTATTGATTACTTTTAGATTTGAATATAAAGCGTGTGTTTTCCTTTTCTAACAACATTTAGATTATTTTCCTTACCATGATAGTAAGGGAGCCACAACGATTTCTTCGAGACCTGTATGAGTTGTTCCGAAAATCTAACAAATTAGCCCGAGGGGTTAAACGTGCAACTTTTATATACCCGTACACGAAACAAAGCAAGTTAGCGTTTTAATTCCTTAGTTATATACATAAACATATTTTATAAAGCTTGGATCCATTATTCATATGAAAAATAGAATGGGAATTATCGATTTTTACACCACAAATAATATATGTTCCACAAAGCTAACCCTTAACATAACTTAATCTGAAAGCTTCAATCTCGAGAGTGCAGATCTCTACTCGTATTTTTAAGTTTTAAAAGATTTTCTTGAAGGTGTAATCCGACAGGGGTATAACATTTTATTGTAGTTTAAAGCTCGGCCCCATTGGTCAGGTTCGAGGGGCTCCGACTGGGCCAATCCGATGAGGTCGGATCCGCGCTAATAAAAATGCAATCGCGGTCGGGCGAGAGTTGCCTGAACATTTTGCGCACAATTGAATGCTATTGCAAACAACACCCTTTGCGTTTTATCGATGTTGAACTTTTAGTTCAATCAAACCATTATCGCCCTTATTACATTTCAAGTGCTCCAACTTCTCTGTTTGAATTAAACAGATTGAAAAGTTTGGAGTGCGATGTCTATTCGGCTCCCGGAGCCGTCATTGCAGACTGCTCGAAATGTGCAGGCAAATTCGCTGAATACTTTATTTTAAATTGCTTTCAGTAAGCTTGTTATATTTTATGTACGTTTTAAATACATTTACATCTGAAACTATCAATTGAAGTTAAAACAGTCGTTTACATGAAATATAATGAGACGAAAGAAAAGTAATACATAAGATACATGTAGGAAAGTATCTGGCTATTCCAATATGGCCACTCAATTTAGCTAAAGCCATTTTAGGCAACATAATATTTTAACTCTGAAAGGTGGTTTCTCACCAATTCAATTTGGGAGTTTTTAATTAGGGAGTCGGGTATGGGTACTGTTGCTCAGGGAGCCATTTATTGGATAACCAACACCTCTGTCATAGGCTCGTTATGTTTAGTGACAAGGGTTGCCCAAGTGGTTTGTTACGTTTGATGACTTAGCAGGGGTGCCCGGATTCATGGGGTGAGGTTTTTATGGGTCTTGGTGGCAGATGCATCCGCCGAAGGATCGGTAGAAAATAAGTACTCTCTAGGAACATCGCTTTCCGCCGCCGTGGGATGAATGGATTCATCCGTCCGTCACTCCTGGATATATTGACCCCCAGATTCCTACCCAACCCTCATACGCTTTTCCTTCCAGAACTTCCTCTACTTCCTTTTCTAAATATACCCTCCACACATCACCCCAAAAGACGACAGAGGCCCTGATGGGAATTATTTTCCTCAGGACCTCTCCTCTGTGGTGAAATTGTCAAAAAAAGCGATTTTGAGATTATTTTTTCGTTTTTTTTTACCAATCTTAGATATCAAATAATTGAAATGAACGTAATTTTATGAACATTGTAATGTATTTAATAAATCGTCAAAGTACTTAAGTTGGGCAATGTCTAGAGTCAGAATAATAGAAGATTATGTATGAGACGATGGATGAATGTGAGTAGACAAGCAGTATATGCCAAGACTGCATTGTTTGGAGGTCCGTCCTCTCTACTTACGGCGTAATGGTTATTTAGTTAGTCATCAGTGTCATTACAACTTTATATTCTTCCCTAGTCCTATTCGGGTCAGTGACCCATCGCTTTGATAAGGAGCTCCTCGGCTACTGAATCCATTGCGGGATCAGCCTATCCACTTAAGAACATTTCAAAATAATCTTAGGAATGCCAATAATATATATTTTTTTTATTAAATACACCTCTCCGCACAGTTGTCCGATTTGTTGTTTTCAAAGAGAAAGAAGTAAAAATCTTTAGCACCTCGGCCGAAGAAATTACCTCTTTCAATTATGTAATGCTGCTCTCAAGGACTGCCCTCATTGTCTGACTGATAAATATTCTGAAAATGATAATTCCGAGTTCCGGAGAGAAGGTGGAAAAACAAGAAAATGTATGGAGTGGCGCGAACAATGGAGCGGGCCATTCATGACTTATTCATCGGTTTATCTGCTTCCTCTTCTGCTACCCTCGCCTCCTGGTATCTATCTACTCGTCTAGCCATCTACTCTACTGCCTCTACTCACTCTGCCATCAATCCATCCCTTCATACCTTATCTATCCGAGTCTATTTTTTAAAGATTTAAAATTGCTTTTTATTGTGCTTTCCTGCCCGAAATCAGATACGAAATGGTTACGGTCATAACAGGATTTGAAAGTTCATGATTAGGTTAATTTATTTATTTGGAATTATATCTTACATTTCAAATATAATTTAAGCAATGTCGGCCTCACTGGGTAGCTCACCTGTGCTGAGGCCTCCATTTTATAAAACAAAACAAAATAAAAATTTATAATTAAGTTAAAATTATATGTAAAACGAATTATTTTATAATATTAAATGTAGATACTTTTTAACCTTTTTAAAAGGGGATTAATTTGTGTAATTAAAAGACTACCTACATCCTAGTACCTACCTATTTCAAAAATGTTATCTTTATGATATAACAAATTAAAATTTGTAGTAAAAAGGAAGTTTTTTTTATTAATATTAACACTACTAAATTTACTATTAAATTTCACCCACAACATTCCCTTTTGCTGATAGATGATTGAAAATATATTAACAAAATATCGAATATTGGTATTAAACTAATATTATTAATAAGCCTAATTTTTTTTAATAAATTTATTTTTAATGCTTGTTTCAAACTTCAAAAGCTCTGACGCTCCTGATGAAAACCATGTCGACAAATGAAAACGGTTGTTTTGACCTAGAAATTCCAGACAAAAAGATGTGTTTAAATCAGGCATGCCAAACCAGCGACCCAACTACGTTTTTTTAGCGGCCCAAAATGAAGTTTTAAGCTGTCTAGTTTTAAATTTTGAAATTCATAAAAAAGAAAAAAATCCTTCTTGTATCAGTTTATGCCTTGTAGCAATGAAAGTATTTATATTATTATAAATATCTTAACAAGTCTCTAATCATTTCAGTTAATGTATTTCTCTGTCATTTAACCCATCACGCTCTTTTAAAAATCTTAGCTCGATTGGAATGAACAGAATTTGTAGTTTAATAATATCCATCTCTTGAAAAGGTCCCTTAAAAAGTAAATAATAGTATCGCCGCAAGTATTTTACGATAAGCACTACGCTCATGGTAGTATACATTTAACGACAAAAGTAGGAATTGCAAATGTACTGAAATTTTATAAATTTACCGATATTATTAAATTTGTTATGAACTCGTCAAATATCAGATTTTGCTCGCGGTTTCACAATAATTGCATTTTTGACACCGTATTACCGGTACAAGGTAATGCTAATATTTGCCATTTAACTGTTTTCATGAACGGATCTAATGGTCAACCTTTCAACGGACTGCCCCCCCCACTCCCCCTCTACGTGTTGCCCACCTAAGCTCAGTAATATTGAACAATTTAGATTGGGCACCCCTGGTTAATATGCGAACCGTTTCACAAAAAAATATTATTATATTTAGCGAACACCCGTGATATTATAATTGCATGATTGATAATTACTATTACTGATCAAATCTAAGGACAGGTTGTTCCACAGAATTTGAACATTTCATCAAATTACAACGTTAATATTCAAGTTCGATGAGAGTCCTATGCAAGTTATGTGACAATCCTAGTTCTGTGAAACAACTGGCCAAAGATGATATATTAATAGAACTTCTTTAACACAACTTGAATTTAAACCTTGTAATATAATGAATTGTTCAAACACTGTGAAACAAACGCGTCCTAAGAAATAAAAAAATAAATACACATTTCAAGTTATAAAACCACATTCGGACAAAGAAACTATACATATTTGCAACAAAACTCCATAACATCCTTCCACAAGACATAAAACTAATAAAAAATCCTAATGAATACAAATCAAGAATAAAAATATGGCTAAAAGAGGTCAACGAAAAAACCCTAATGAAGACACTAAAAACGACATAGAAGACAAATAAATCATATTTAAAAAACTTTAGTCCACCTCGGCACAGGACCCCCTAGTGGACTAAGAAATAAAATATTTTATACTTAATTTCACCATTATATTTTGTATGTAACAATTATTTAATATAGTCGCTAAAATAAAAATAAAATAAAAAAATGGGATTCTTAAAATCTTTTATGTTAAAAAAATAAATTATTACGTGCATTTTAATTACTAAAAAGGTACAAAATAAAATCACAAATCCGGTGCACAAACATATATGGGTAGGTACTTGATTAGTTTGATTTTTGTTTAATTTTGAAAATAAAAATTAAATTGAAAGCAAATCCGAGTTCTAAACTTTATCGAACTGGAGTTAACACACACAACCGAAACTAGTATTTTTGATAATAATTTTGACCACATGAAAAGCATTCACATTCATATGCCACATCGTGCTAGTAAATAAACGCGACTCCTCAAGGCAGGGAAAATGTAAAATGTTGCATGACAGAAGGCAGCGAGAACAACACGTTGTAGCGGATGGAGTCAGGGTAGATGGGCGGATGGTGTCGGGGCGAGTGTTTGTACAGTTTTGTTGCGGGAGAGTAAGCTGATTTGGAAGTGTGAATCTTGTTTGTTCAACCGTCGCCCGTCGATCTTGTTACATTACTTGTCTCACGACTCTCTTACTGTGATAAAATTCTCAACTTGAATTTTGTTATAATCGAATTGAGAACTTTTTACCAAATGATGGAGGATCTTCGATAGAGCCCATACAAAAAATCTGTTCGAAAACTTCAAAGAAGAAAACGTTCACTTGTATCCAGTAAGAAAATAAAAAGTAGGAAGTATCTTTTCAGAAAATTGAGTTTTGAATATCTAAGAAAAGTTTTTTTTTAAACTGAATACCTCACAAGAGTCCCAGCTGCTCCCGTCTGGAATCAATGAGACTATGGCATCCCCAATTGAGGCTGAAGGTAGTGGGGATGGGAAGGAGATGGAGAAGAGGAAAGTAGGGAAGTACCTGACTATTCAGATCTGGTCACTAAAAATGGCTAAAGCCTTTTCAAGCAACTTTTCAATTCTGAATGGTGGTCTTACACCAGGGCGATACTTATATAATATCTACCACGCGGGAACGTGCCGAAAATATACTATACATTATTTTTAATAAATAATGTGTGAAATAACACAAATTAAACAAATAAAATTTATTTGCCCACACCGGGATTCGATCACGCGACCTTCAGATTGCGAGTCAAGAGTCTTGCCCCTAGACCACGCCAGTCGTAACTAAAAATCAGGAAAGCTTTTTGTATATATATAGCAAGCTATATATATATATATATATATTGACCTCTTCTCGTAATATGCTGATCCAGTAAGAAGTTATTTGACAGTGTTGATCCACCTTTAACACCGAATAACTTGGCTTTAATGGATTACTTCTGTATGAATTTGCAACAACGTTACATTAAATAGCAAGGTTGCCAGTTTCCCAGTAAAAGTAAACGAAATACTACACATAAAATTTTCGATATTTGTATGGAAATCATACGCTTCGTAACTGTTGATCCGCCCAATTTACCATGCGTTGATGATCCGCCCAAATTGCCATGCGTTGTTGATCCACATAATCGTATATCTTATGTACCTATATGTGCTTTTACTATAAAATTGTTGATCTGACAATGACCAATCAGAATGGCGTTCAAGATGGCGTTATGAACGAAGCCTTCTGATTGGTCATAAAAAAACATATACCTATATCTGGTTTTACTGCTCATTGGTTGAGCCGATATGGAAGTTGCAAAACGTAATATTATAACGGCCGCGGCACCGACTTGAAAAATATATCTTTCTGTATTTTATAAAATTCTAATAATATACTTCCGCGGGTTTTTGTTGCTAGGCTCCGCCGCCCGGGAAACATTTATTGGATAAACACATCTGTCATACGTCATCCCAAGTGGTTCGATACTTTTGATGACTTAGCAAGGGTGCCCGGGTTCGAGGGGTGATAATGCGTTGCATTACGATCTTGGCTACGAATTCGGAAGTCGCAAGTTCAAATTTTGGCGTGCGCAATAAATTTTACTTTGATAAATATATATGATTCCTCGATAATGCATTGCATTATGATCCTTGACTACGAATTCGGATGTCGCAAGTTCAAAATTGGCGTGCGCAAGTAAATTTTATTTTGTTAAATTTGTATAATTCCTCGATAACGCGTTGCATTACGATCTTGGTTATGAATTCGGAAGTCACAAGTTCAAAAATAATAAACTTTATGTTGGTAAATATTTAGATATAATTCCTCGATAATGCGATGCAGTACGATCTTGACTACGAATTCGGAAGTCGCAAGTACAAAATTGGCGTGCGCAAGTAAATATAATTTTGATAAATATCTACGTATGATTACTCAATAATGCGTTGCATTATGATCCTTGACTACGAATTCGGATGTCGCAAGTACAAAATTGGCGTGCACAAGTAAATTTTATTTTGATAAAAGTCTATGTATGATTCCTCAATAATGCGTTGCATTATGAACCTTGACTACGAATTCGGATGTCGCAAGTTCAAAATTGGCGTGCGCTAGTAAATTTTATTTTGATAAATATCTATATATAATTCCTCAATAATGCGTTGCATTATGATCCTTGACTACGAATTCGGATGTCGCAATTTCAAAATTGGCGTGCGCAAGTAAATTTTATTTTGATAAATATCTATGTATTATTCCTCAATAATGCGTTGCATTATGATCCATGACTATGAATTCGGATGTCGCAAGTTCAAAATTGGCGTGCGCAAGTAAATTTTATTTTGTTAAATTTTTATAATTCCTCGATAACGCGTTGCATTACGATCTTGGTTATGATTTCGGAAGTCACAAGTTCAAAAATAATAAATTTTATGTTGGTAAATATTTAGATATAATTCCTCGATAATGCGTTGCGGTACGATCTTGTTGACTACAAATTCGGAAGTCGCAAGTTCAAAATTGGCGTGCGTAAGTAAATTTTATGTTGATAAATATCTATGCATGATTCCTCAATAATGCGTTGCATTGTGATCCTTGACTACGAATTCGGAGGTCGCAAGTACAAAATTGGCGTGCACAAGTAAATTTTATTTTGATAAATATCTATGTATGATTCCTCAATAATGCATTGCATTATGATCTTTGACTACGAATTCGGATGTCGCAAGTTCAAAATTGGCGTGCACCAGTAAATTTTATTTAATAAATTTGTTTAAATCCTCGGTAACGCATTACAATACAGTCGTAAGTTCATATTGTATTTTATTTTGATAATATATGTATATGCTCGGGTTCAAGGGATGAGATTTGTCTAGGTCTTTGCGGCGAACGGGTTTGCCCACCTACTGCGTTACGGACTGGATCGGGAGAGACTGGTTGAGGGAGACCTTTTTTCTTACATTAGCTCCACACAGGAAGCCCTGAAGAAAATAAATCCCCTCAAGGCCAATGTCATCTTTAGGGATGCAGTGTGGAGCGTATTTTTAGGAAAGGAAGAAGAGGATGTTCAGGGAAGGAATGGGGTAGTAGGTGTGAGTAGGAATCTGGGGGTCAGTATGTCTAGGAGTGACGGACGTGTGAATCCATCCCTCCCATTTCGTTGCAAGGCGATGTTCCGAAAGGTTCCATGTCAACTCAGAAATAAACCAACTCATAATAACTCAGAACCTCCTTAGAAAGGTCATTAAATGCTATGAAAATATAATTTAAAAAAAGCCGGTAACCCTAACCTAACTTAACCTATTCAACCTATGTTTTCTGAAGTGCTTCTCAGTATGTTTCATTATGAGTTGTTCCACCGTTCACCGTTCCGAAAGGCGATCATTCTAATCTAACACACTTCTACTATCTATCTATTCTACTTTCTACTACACTATAAAGAGGTAAGATTTGTTTGTTTGTTTGTTTGTTTGCATTGAATAGGCTCCGAAACTAATGAACCGATTTGAAAAATTCTTTCATTGTTGAGAAGCTACACTATCCCCGGGTGACATAGGCTATATTATATTTTCAAAAAAATTGGTGATCCTTACTAAAACTCCAATAATGTAACCAAAGGTGTAAAAAAATTACCTAAAATATTCTTTACATCACGTGCGCTGCGAAAACTATTGATGATAGAATAAAATGATGTACTACGACTTTGCAGAACACATAATTGTTTACAAAAAATGTCGTGACAGCATATGTCTAACTATAATAGTTATGCCACAAAAAGTGTTTATTTATTTTAAAAATTTAATTAAAATGACGGCTCTTTATTTGTATCTTGGTTTTAATCCTTATCAAAATAAATGACTTCATATTCAAGACTGCTTCAATACCTTTATTTAACTTTATGAATGATTCAATTCGGACATTTTATTAGTTTAAAAATGAAAGCATTAGAAAAAAACTATAATAAAGAGGAAAGATTTGATTATTTGTTTGTTTGCATTGAATAGGCTCCGAAACTACTGAACTGATTTGAAAAATTCTTTCACCAATAGAAATCTACATTATCAGCGAGTAACATAGGCTGTATATAATGGTGAGCTCTGGCATTATGAAATTTGTATAAATGAATATATGCGTATTTCATATATTTTAGCGGCAGGGAGGAAAGGCAGGGGGAAAGTGGGGTTCGTGGAGAGGGAAGAGACGAGGGAGGGGGAAGGCGGAAAGGAACGGGGACGCACGGGAAAGGACATGCAGGGAGAATCAATTTATTTCTTTAAATGGCATTGCAACGCATGCCGGGTATCAGCTAGTCATAAATAAAATGCGAAATTCTTATGAACTTTGATCGGTACGGTACTTGAACTACATTAAAAAATTGGTTTGGTTTAAGTCAAACCGGTAAACTACTATCCGGTGAACTTTGGTTTAAAGTGAAACCGGTAATCTACAATAATTTGATGAACTTTGGAGTCACACCGGTAGTCAAACAGTTGAGCTTTCACACCCTTCAGCCTCACAACATATCCCAATTAGGGATGCAATAGTCCTACTGGCTACGAGCAGTTAGTATTCACAAAAAATCTAAAACACGATCTGGTTTGGGAGTGTACTTCATAGTATTATTCACTTACTTATAAAGTTTTTCAGCCACGCAATATGTTGTATGGGGACACCGTAGTTCAATTGATAATAACCGGATAATGATTAATTGTTAAAATTATTAATCTTTTATGCTGACGAAGATAACATTGTTTTTGAAACATGTCGATAATATTAATAAAATAGTGGTGTTTACAAAATTACTTATTCTCATTGAAGCAATAATGAAGCCACAAAGTTTATTTGCGAAGTTTGAAGAAAAAAAAATTACCTACACTTCATATTTGATTTCGAATGTGCATCATGCACTAATTAATATACACGATAAACAGACGTCATGATTACAGACATTGCCAAGTCTGGCGGTGATTATAACACTATTCACATTGATTAATATTATAGTTTTCCCATAAGTTTTGGAGTAGAAAACTGTATTTCCTGTAAATGTTCGACAGAAATTATGGTCACCTCTGGTCGGAAATCGTTTGTTTACTTTTAAAATTAATATGTATCACAATATTTTAACCACTCAGGTATTTTGCGATTATGCAAGTTTTTTGTCTTAAACGAACTGCCAGATTTATAAAACTTTGGGTTATTTCCGCTTCACAATTAAGGGTCAATAAATGGAACATATCTGAACGTAGCCGAATACTAAAAACTGTCACACATCTGCCTTATCTGCCCTGATGAAGGACACTGCAACGCTGTCCGAAACGTCGGCCAAAGAAGGAGGTAGCGCAACACGGTATAACACCCCATAAACAAATAACAGAAAAAAACTAAAAACTTGAAACGTTTGTTTGAAATAAGGTTTCAAATTGTTATATTACAAAAAAAATATTAACATTTATAAATATTAAAATTTAGAAAGCAAACATAAAAATATTGTAAAAATGACTCACGCGATGTTTTTATGTGGAAACGGTACTAAAATCACTGATTATGTAAAAATAACACTTATTCTATTGACTAAATAAACAATTTTGTCACCTACCTTTTACCATTTCATACAAGAATATTTAAAAAATTAATAATGTCTAACAGCGCGTAGGTGATTTGGGGGTGAAAACTGTTTCTACAAAATTAGTATTTTTTATGTACTTCTATGTACAACTTTGAATAGAAATGTGAAGCATTCAATATGGATCTTCTACTTTTTGTTTTAGGGTTATCACTAGAACAATAACAGAGTTATAACGACTTCTGTGGGAACACACGAAAAAACGCGCTTACATATTTTACGGCTATTGTTATATATTAACACGCTTACGTATCCGAGTGGTTGAAATATTCTAAAAACCATTGTATTAAAGACCGGATGTCGGTAACTTGATATATTCATGTTGCCGCTATTTAAAAATATATCTGAATATTATTTTAAATTTTTAGCAAATCTACAGTGTGGTAACAAATTCAATAAAAATTAATCAATTTTTACGATTATGTTTTATGTTAAAACTTATTTCACAGTAGCCTCATTAGTATTAATTAATGAAAATGAGGGCCGAACTGCATTGGCAAATTTTATTTATTACATAAACATAAAATTTCAGAGACAGAAAGAATCGACTGTGTACCAAGTTTCATCTCGATTATGTGACGGAAAGTGGATTTTTTAGACTTTTGAGACTCAAACAAACTCAGAATTCCAAGTAAATGTGATACTTAAGAGGAATATAAACGCTAGAAGTATTTCGATTCTCGTGCCTGCAAAATTTGCAATCGAGCGTCTTATTTGCGCGCGGCAAGTAAGCGAAAAAGTGGTTTTTATTTATTTTGTCCATAATTTTATAAGAGTGAAAAAAAGTTAGAACATAGAAAACCTCAAAAATGGTCTTACCCATAAAGGAGTATTTTTATAAAAATGTTTCTTGTATTACTTCATAGTTAAGTCATGAAAAAACATTTTTTTTGTGGTTTACACTTATTTTTTTTTTGTGATGTAAATAATAATTTTATTCTAATTCCATTACATAAAAAACCTAGTAAAAGCTTCAATTTATCCGTAGCATATTTTTTGATGTTGATACTGTAAGCCAATTCGTCATAAAGATTAATCTAAATAGGATTTCACGTTTAACTTCACCTTAAAAGAACGCCTCTATATTATATGTAGATGGCGCGAGTTTAATTATTTTAGCGTTAAACTTTTTTTTTTAAGTTGTGCTTTAAAATATTAAGATGAATTAATTGTTTGCGCCCGTACAGTTGCAATATGAATATGAATAAATAGTTTTTTTGGTTTGAATAAATCTTTCAAGAAAGGCGTACAAATACAATATTGGATTGAATTACCGATACAATATGGTATTTGTTTGCCATTTTTGAAAGATTTATTTAAAGGGATATTATACCCGTGGAGAAATCCGTAAGCTGTAAAAATTAGTTTTTTTTCACATCGCTAGATGGCGGTAGGAGTGTCTTCCCGAATTTTAAAAGATCAACATTATACTTGCGTTATAAACAGAAGAGCACAGTATTTTTAAATGTCAAAGTAAAAAACAAACTAATAACAAAGTGTGGTTTATTTATGGAACTTATTATGTTAGTAGAATATTTAGTATGATCCTTTTTATAAATGTTTCATCATTTGCTTGTTCATGGTCCTTTCCCATATGCTTCCATTATAAACACATATTGCGTTATGAACAGACAAGCACAGTATTTTAAAAATATATCGAAGTAAAAAAACAAACTAATAGCAAAGTGTGGTTTGTTTATGGAACTTATTATGTTGGTAGAATACTTAGCATGATCCTTTTTTATAAATGTTTCATCATTTGCTTGTTCATGGTCCTTTCCCACAGTCTTCCATTATAAACGGCGATTGGAATCTCGTGGTTCACATTTGGAGTCGATTTTTTTTTCTTTACTTCTAAATATTCAGTAGTTTATTGTTTTTTAAACAATATTAAATTTTCTAGAATTCATCATTATTATTACTATCCCCAAATTATTTGGAAACGTATATTGCATAGAATATATACATTAATAACATCATTAATAATATTGACTACCAGAAATAAAAGAAAGATTCTTTTTTATTTATATATTTATAAAATTTTTCTGTGTTATTTAGTAAACTAAACAATAATCTTTTTTAACATGGCAGTAGTTGTCGTGCAAGGCTGCAGAAAACCATGACAAAACTGCAGCGACACTCACTCTATTTTAATAAGACTGTTTATGTTCCTTAAATAAATAAATATAGAATATCTTTGATTTGACAATGTGCGAATGATTACGTGTACGCAGAAAGGCGATATTTTTGTTAATTTCCTTTCAAAAATTTTTTTGTCCGTTTCTCCAACACCATTTACACATTATTGACTTCATTTGAAATTTTAGATAAAAATATATAAACGGCAATAAACTTTTTATACATGATCCTTATACTAATCCTATCCTCAGAGCACGTGTTCCACTCCTAACAAACAGTGCCCCCTGGTGTACCGGTCTCACCGGGACAGGAGTGCTTCTGGCTGGGGTGGTACAATCGTATCGTATGATCCTTATACTGATAATAATGTAACTAATTTCTACTTAGTAAAAAAAGTAAAACAAAAAAAAACTAAGTAAAAAAACATCCCATTAATTAAGAAATGTATTGCCATGGCCAATCAGAACTCAAGAAATTAAAACCAAAATTTTGTATTTTTACATAATTCTACCCCATAACTCCCCTTTAGCAATGTAGGGTAATTATTGTATTAATTACCAAACACTGTGTACATAAAAACCGTTCACTCTCAGATTAGCGTTGATTTGTACAAACACAGTTATAATATATGTGGCTTGACGTATTTCAGCCTATTGCTCGCCATATATTCCAATAAGGAATGTACGGCGAGCGATATGCCGAAATACCCCACGCCACGTATATTGTAGCTATGTGTGTGTACACAGCTTAAAGACAATGAATTCTCACACATACTTGCAAAACGTGCACCTGCCACATGAAGTTTGTGCTAACGGTTTCGGAATTGGAATGCATACGCAAGTTAAATGTTATATTTTAAGTGTCTGGAACAAAATGGCAGTTGAAAAAATACAGTTTGTCAAATTTTACACCAAAAAAGAGAATTTTCGAGTACTTACTGTTTTTGTAGCTTCCTGAGATTATTGCAGTGCTTCAAGTGATTGGGTATTCTATTTTTAGAGCCATTAACAATGCGTTTTGATGGCATTTTTTAAATATATACGCTAACAAACAAGGAGCGTATAGTTTCGTTACTTGCCGACGGGAGATTCTAGCCCGGAATGAATGACGAGCTGTGAAATGTGTTAGAATTTGGTAAAAAAGGAAGTATTTATTTAATTGTTAAATCCACAGATATCATAACGAGAATAAGAGGCCGTACTTTTATAGATGTATGTATTATGTATATATTTTAAATTTAAATTATTGTATAAAATCATTATTAAGGCGATAAACATAGACTGAAGTTTTAAAAGCGGGTTGTATGGTGTATCAATGTTTTTATTTTTCATGGTCGAATGCCTACATCAATTACAAAAAAAAATAAGCAGATTGAAAAATAAAAGTCCATTATTTGGTAACAAAAAATATCAAGTCTGAGAATGACACACGAAAGGTAGTATTAAGCCGTTTTAGAGAGCAGTTTTTCAGCAAATTACAATTCTGCCCCTATAATATGCTCTTAAACCAAAAAAACTATTTATTCATATTCATATTACGCATGAATGGGCGCTAACAATTCATTCATCTTAATAAGGCACTACTTGTAAAAAGCGTGTTCCCTAAAATAATTTAACTTGCGCCATCTATGAAAGAGTAGATTGTGAAATCTTTTTAATATCACTTTAATATAAAAAGGCGGCTCCTTGGCCGTCGCCGTCGTAAGAAAGTATTAATTATGATTTCTAAAATATTTTCTTAAGTAAGGTAAAAACAATGATATAATTTTTTTTTATTTTTAATTAAGCTAGTCATTCCCGAGATAGTATACTTTTAGTTAAAAACTAGCAGACCAGGCCACATGTTGCTGTGACTAACGAAACATAACGCCATCACAACGCCACGCGACTACCCAACCTTTATAACCAACGCCATCTGTTAAATCAAATCGACACCGCCCGCTTGCTGCCGACTGCCCGATGCCCACTGCCTGCTTGCCAGCCCTATTTCAGCCAATTAACACAAAACCTTGACAAATTATATACTCTAAAACCTTCCTCATGAATCACTCTATCTATTGGTGAAAACCGCATGAAAATTTGTTGCTTAGTTTAAAAGATCTAAGCGCACAGACAGCGGAAGCGACTTCATTTTATACTATGTAAAGGTAACACAATTTTTTGCCCAAAAAAATAACATAATAAATACCTACTCTAAAGAACTACTTAACGTGCTTTATTTTTTAAACAACTGATAAACAAAAATATACCAGACATAATTTCATTTTTCTCAGTTAAAACGCAATTTTTAGTAATGGGATATGCGATTAGATGTTTTTAAATATTTAAAAAAGCGGGATTGCAATGGTTTTTCCTTCGGGCATTCTTCATTGAAGTTCAAAGTTGATAAGCTTTTAGCCATTCCAAATAATAAAAACATCTATATAAATAAAATAATTAAAAAAGAAAAAATCGATAATTATTTTCTTCCAAACATTTTTAAACACCCAGTTTGTTTTGAACACCTGCACTCATGCCTAGCCAGAAGTGTGAACGGGCTCTGCCACCCACAATGATAATCCACACTATGGAAACTATTTTCAAGGCACTCCGTAAAAAATGATACCGAACGAGTTGGTTTAATTTTTACGTAAAAGTAAAGAAAATACATTGCTGTGAACCGTTTTGAAATATTTGACATTTGTAATCCATTGAAGATATGCATGTTACATGATGTATGTTTTAAAATATTTTTGGCGGCAATTCAGCAAACCTACATACATTAATATTATATTTTCGTTTTTTGTTTTGTGTTGGCTACCTCCTTCTTTAGCAGACGTTTCGGACAGCGTTGCAGTGTTCATCGTCAGGGCGGATCCAGCAGATCCGACGATGTCTGCGACAATCTGCCGGATCTGCCCTGATGATGGACACTGCAACGCTGTCCAAAACGTCGGATAAAAAAGGAGGTAGCGCAACACGGCATAACACCTAAAAAACAAACAACGAAAATGCTTTTGGCCGTGAAAATCTAAAAACTTATCATTAATATTATAGGTATATTGGGAAGAGGATTACGCACACCACCGCCCCGGGAACCATTTATTGATTAACCAAACCTTTGCCATAGGTCATACCAAGCGGTTCACTACTTTCAGTGACTTAGCAGGGGTGCCCAGGTTCAAGGGGTGAGGTTTGTCTAGGTCTTTGAGGAGAATGTGTTTGCCCACTTACTTCATGGCAGGCCAGAACGGGAGAGACTGATTGAAGGAGACCTAACCTAGAACTCTTCTATTGGACTCTCTCAACCCAATTTGGGAGGTTGAGAGAGTCCGATTTGTTCCATCGCCCCGGGAACCATTTATTGGATAACCAACACCTCCGCCATAGGTCACCGCAAGAAACTCACTACGTTTAGTGACTTAACAGGGATTCCCGGTTTTAAGGGGAGAGGTTTGTCCAGGTCTTTGCGACGAATGCGATTGCCCACCTACTGCGTGGCGGGCCAGGTTGGGAGAGACTAATTGAAAGAGTCCTAACCTAGAACTCCCTCGACTCGCCTCTCAACTGGGAATAACATGGGAGGTGGATAAGTGTATCGTCGCCCCGAGAACCATTTATTGGATAACCAACACCCCAAGTGGTTCTCTCTGTTCGGGGACTTAGTGGGCGTGCCCGATTCCTCGGGTAAGATTTGTCCAGGTCTTGGCGATGGATGCCTCTGCCCACCTGCTGCGTGGCGGGCCGGATCGAGATCGAGAGACTGGTTAAGGACGGCCATTAAATTTTCTGCAAGTCTAGGATGAATATTTATTTTTATTTAGAACAATGAGTTAAACTTCAAATTGTAAAATTTAAATAAATGAAGACAATATTAGCGAAACTCAATCCAAAATCTGAAACAGAAAAATCAGAAAGAGGTACGGTCACATCAGGGACTCCAAGCCAGGACCTTCGGCTTTCCGGGCAGCAGCTCTAACCATTGCGCTAATGCCGCTAATTAGTCCCCATCCGATTCTGTCATTTTTAACCGTTTCATACTTCGACTAGAAACTACCAACATTATCTTCATTTTCGTAACGCAAATTTTATTGGCTGCTATCTGTATGAAAGATTGCAAAATTTAACCAGAACTAAATATAATCTAGATAGTGTCTTGGATAAAGTTATCAATTTTTATTTAATATGCGACGTCTATTGACTTTTCTGCAAGTCTAGGAGGAATATTTATTTTTAACTATGAGTAAAACCTCAAATTGTAATTTTGTAATATAATCAAATATTTTAAGATAATTTTCACGTTCTATTCAAGTTCCGTCATTAAATCATTATAGGCCAGTTGCTCTATCAATCTGAAATAATACAGAATTTGAATAGAACTTACACAGGTCGTAAAAAAATAATTTCAAATATTTGATGAATCCGTAAAATTTTTTGAAACAACCCGTCTTTAGCTTCATTAGCTCCAGATAGAAGAGAGCATCTGGGACTATTGTGCGGTACATTCATAAAATACCTATATTAGTCCCTCGACCCGTCTCCCAACAAAGGAATATCAATTTGGAGGCGGATATGTGTAACTCCGCCCCGGGAACTATTTATCGGATAACCAACATCCTTGCCGTAGGTTACTCCAAGTGGTTCACAACGTTTGGTGACTTAGCAGGGGTGCCTGGGTTTAGAAGTTGAGATTTGTCTAAGTCTTGGCGGAGAATGCGTTTACCCACCAACTGCGTGGCGGACCGGATGGATTATGAATTCTCCAATCAGACTTTCTCAACCCTTTCCCCAAACGGGGCTATTTTTAAACTCGTGGTAACTTTAGAATAAAATGTCCGAATTGAATAATTCAAAAAGTTAAATAAAGGTATTGAAGCAGTCTTGAATATGAAGTAATTTATTTTGATAAGGATTAAAACCAAGATACAAATAAAGAGCCATTTGACGCGGCGTCATTTTAATTAAATTTTTAAAATAAATAAACACTTTTTGTGGCATAACTATAATAGTTAGACATATGCTGTCGCGAAACTTTTTGTAAATAATGATGTTTTCTACAAAGTCGTACTACATTATTTTATTCTATTGTTAATAGTTTTCGCAGCGCACGCGATGTAAAGAATATTTTAGGTATTTTTTTTACACCTTGGGCTACATTATTGGAGTTTTAGTAACGATCCCTAATTTTTTTTGAAAATATCAAAAAAAATTAGGGATCAAAAACTGGGAATAGTGTAGCTTCCTACCAATGAAAGAATTTTTCAAATCGGTTCAGTAGTTTCGGAGCCTATTCAATGCAAACAAACAAACAATCAAATCTTTCCTCTTTAAATAGTGTTAGATTGGTTCCATGCAAACTCAGAAAGAAACCAACTCATAATTCAGGTCATTAAGATGAAGCCATACTAAATAATGCAAAATCATACAAAATCGTATGTTTTTGTTTTGAAAATTTGACCGCTTAGACGTATTATAAATGCTTCAATTAAATACTTCGTGTAGAACATACCTTGGCCCTTAAAAATATCGGTCATTTTTTTAATGTCTTTTAATAAGCTTAGAAAAAATAAAGTATTAGGTCTATAAAAAACATTTTTTAGTGCAAACTCTCCTACTTATAAACACTTTTTCGGATATGGTTTTATTGCATAATGTGGCAAATTCAGTTTCTTATATAGCGGAGAAACAACGTGTTAGGGTCCGCGCTGCTTGTTTTCGTGAAATCAATTTAAAAATTCCGTTTTATTACAATAAACAATGCATAAAAAAGGAATTAATGTTTTTTACAGGCCTTTACGAAATCAACATGTAAAAAAAATTCTCAAATATCTTTTCCAACCTTTCCAAAAGCTTTTTCTCAAGTATTTTTAAACTCCTCCCATAAAAGGGCGTGAATGCAACGCGTGCATCTTTAGTTATGCCGAGACGTTATATGATATGATATTTCTACCGGGACAGTCTACAGAGGCTGGAACGGTGAAAGAGCAAGACAGGTAGAGAACCATATCGGAAATCGACTTGTTAGAGTAGTGAAGATATATGACGCACGCGTGCACTAGCGGAGAGGCATTCTGATTTATGACAAAAACCTTAAACATGCGTGATATGGTGCCGAACGTTTGGAAAGATATAGGATTTTAGGATTAACGAATTTACAACTAATTAACAATGTTATGTATTAGCGCAACCAGAGCGCCGAGCATGTGAAATAAAGATTTTGGCAGATCAGATCAGTATTGACATAATTTTAATGGTTTTCGCTAGTTTTGCTTTTTAAAAAACTTAAGATATTTAAAAATAAGTGGTAATGAAAACATTGCGATTAACGTCGATTTTTTCAAAAGTAACCGAATTTAATTTGAGAATAAATTGTTTTTGAAAAATAATAACCCTCCAAAACCATTGCTGAATATAATACAAGTTTGTAAGGTTAAGGAAAAAAACGGTGAATAGAGTTTTAAAAACAAAGTAGGTATTAAATTAATATTCGAAAGCATCTTGGCTTTGTGAATGTGATCGTAAGTAGCGAACCACTTGGAGTTACATATGACAGAGGTGTTGAATACCCAAAAAATATGTTCCCGGGGCGGTGGTAACCATACCCGCCTCCCAAATTTTGGGTATACGTTTAGTGGTTCGCTATATTTGGTGACTTAGCCGGGGTGCTAAGGTTCATAGGGTGTGCGGGTCTTAAAAGCGGAAACGAAAACGAAAATAAAAACAAAATCAAAATAAAAATCATAATCAAAATCAAAAGTCAAAATCAAAATAAAAATCATAATCAAAATCAAAAGTCAAAATCTAAATCTAAATCGAAATTGAAATCGAAATCAAAAGTCAAAATCAAATTCAAAATCAAAATCAAAATCTCAAACCACCACCAAAATCAAAGTCAAAGTTCAAATCAAAATTAAAATCTCAAACCAAAACCAAAATCAAAATCAATATCCGAACTTGCGACATCCGAATTCGTAGTCAAGATCGCACTGCACTGCATTATTGTTGTATTATACAAACGTTTCAAATAAAAATTACCTCCGCACGCCACAATTCGAACTGGCGACTTCCGAATTCGTAGCCAAGATAGTGAGGCAATGCATTATCGAGGAATTATATGTATTTGTCAAAATAAAATTAACTGGCGCATGCCATTTAAACTTGCGACATCCGAATTCGTAGTCAAGATCGCACTGCACTGCATTATTGTTGTATTATACAAACGTATCAAATAAAAATTACCTCTGCACGCCACAATTCGAACTTGCGACTCCCGAATACGTAGTCAAGGTCGCAATG
The DNA here is from genome assembly GCA_917563855.2 of Limnephilus lunatus. NCBI lineage: Eukaryota > Metazoa > Arthropoda > Insecta > Trichoptera > Limnephilidae > Limnephilus > Limnephilus lunatus. The sequence continues at coordinate 88,174,610 of OU830595.1, read as the reverse complement.
CCCCTTAGATATCGTTGAATTATACATTTAAATCAAAATAATATTTACTTTCGCACGCAACAATTTGTTCTTGCGACTTCCGAATTCGTATTGATCGTAATGCAATTTGTTCTTGCGACTTCCGAATTCGTAGAGATCGTAATGCAATGCATTATCGAGGAATCATACGTATTCCCCGATAATGCATTGCATCCCCAAAGAAGACATAGGCCTTGACGGGATTTATTTTCTTCAGAGCTTCCTGTGTGGAGCTAATGTAAAAAAAATAAGGTCTCCCTCAACCAGTCTCTCCCAATCCGGTCCGTAATGCAGTAGGTGGGCAAACCCGTTCACCGCAAAGACCTAGACAAATCTCATCCCTTGAACCCGAGCAGCCCTGCTAAGTCACAAAAAATCAGTCTCTCCCAATCCGGCTTGCCACGCAGTAGGTGAGCGAACGCGTTCTATAAGCTCCACACAGGAAGCCCCGAGGAACCGGCTCCCAAATTTTAGGTATACGTTAAGTGGTTCGCTATATTTGGTGACTAAAGACGGGGTGCCCAGGTTCATAGGGTGTGCGAGTCTTAAAAGCATAAACGAAAACGAAAAAAAAAACAAAATCAAAATCAAAATCATAATCAAAATCAAAAGTCAAAATCGATATTGAAATCTATATCGATATCGGTATCGAAATCAAAAGTCAAAATCAAATTCAAAATCCAAATTAAAATCAAAATCAAAATCTCAAACCAAAACCAAAATCAAAGTCAAAGTCAAAATCAAAATTAAAATCTCAAACCAAAACCAAAATCAATATCCGAACTTGCGACATCCGAATTCGTAGTCAAGATCGCACTGCAGTGCATTATTGTTGTGTTATACAAACTATCAAATAAAAATTGCCTCCGCACGCCACAATTCGAACTGGCGACTTCCGAATTCGTAGTCAAGATCGTAATGCCCCTCGATATCGTTGAATTATACATTTTAATCAAAATAATATTTACTTGCGCACGCAACAATTTGTTCTTGCGACTTCCGAATTCGTATTGATCATAATGCAATTTGTTCTTGCGACTTCCGAATTCGTAGAGATCGTAATGCAATGCATTATCGGGGAATCATACGTATTTGTCAAAAGAAAATTTACTTGGCCACGCCACAATTCGAACTTGCGACTTCCGAATTCGTAGTCAAGATCGTAATGCAACGCATTGTCGAGGAATTATATCAAAATAAAAATTACTTGCGCACGCCACAATTCGAACTTGCGACTTCCAAATTCGTAGCCAAGATAGTAAGGCAACGCAGTATCGAGGAATTATACGTATTTATCAAAATAAAATTTACTGGCTCATGCCATTTAAACTTGCGACATCCGAATTCGTAGTCAAGATCGCATTGCACTGCATTATTGTTGTATTATACAAACGTTTTAAATAAAAATTACCTCTGCACGCCACAATTCGAACTTGCGACTCCCGAATTCGTAGTCAAGGTCGCAATGCCCCTTAGATATCGTTGAATTATACATTTAAATCAAAATAATATTTACTTGCGCACGCCACAATTTGTTCTTGCGACTTCCGAATTCGTATTGATCGTAATGCAATTTGTTCTTGCGACTTCCGAATTCGTAGAGATCGTAATGCAATGCATTATCGAGGAATCATACGTATTCCCCGATAATGCATTGCATCCCCAAAGAAGACATAGGCCTTGAAGGGATTTATTTTCTTCAGGGCTTCCTGTGTGGAGCTAATGTAAGAAAAATAAGGTCTCCCTCAACCAGTCTCTCCCAATCCGGTCCGTAATGCAGTAGGTGGGCAAACCCGTTCACCGCAAAGACCTAGACAAATCTCATCCCTTGAACCCGAGCAGCCCTGCTAAGTCACAAAAAATCAGTCTCTCCCAATCCGGCTTGCCACGCAGTAGGTCAGCGAACGCGTTCGCCGCACGGACCTAGACAAATCTCACTCCTTGAACCGGGCACTCCTGCTAAGTCACGAATGTTACTGCAAAGTGACATATGACAGAGGTGTTGATTACCCAAAAATGGTTCCCGGGGCGGTGGTAATCATACCCGCCTCCCAAAATTAAGGTATACCTTAAGTGGTTCGCTATGTTTGGTGACTTAACCGGGGTGCCCAGGTTCATGGGGTGAGGTTTGTGCGGGTCTTAGAAGCGGAAACGAAAACAAAATCAAAATCAAAATCAAAATCAAAATCGAAATTGAAATCGAAATCGAAATCGAAATCGAAATCGAAATCGAAATCAAAATCGAAATCGAAATCGAAATCAAAAATCAAAATCAAAATCAAAAACAAAATCAAAAATCAAAATCAAAATCTAAATCTCAAACCAAAACCAAAATCAAAATCAAAGTCAAAATCATAATTAAAATCTCAAACCAAAACCAAAATCAAAATAAAAATCAAAATCGAAATCCAAACCAAAATCAAAATCAAAATCAAAATTAAAATCTAAAACCAAAACCAAAATCTCAAATCAAAACCAAAATCAATATCTCAAACCAAAATCAAAATCAAAATGAAAGTAAAAATCAAAATCTAAATTAAAACCAAAATTAAAAAATCAAAATAAGAATGCAAATAAAAATTAAAATCAAAATCAAAATTAAAATCTCAAACCAAAATCAAAATCAAAAAAAATCGAAATCAAAATCAAAAACAAAATCAAAATAAAAATTAAATCTTAAACCAAAATACATTAAAAAAGAAATGAAATAGAACGACTTGAAATAAGAACGTACAGGTACCTACTAAAAGAAGCTGAAAAGTACGACAGACGGGCACCTTTGTTGGCGGTCAAAACTTGGCAAAATCAAAATCGAAATTGAAATCGAAATCGAAATCGAAATCGAAATCAAAATCGAAATCGAAATCGAAATCAAAAATCAAAATCAAAAACAAAATCAAAAATCAAAATCAAAATCTCAAACCAAAACCAAAATCAAAATCAATGTCAAAATCATAATTAAAATCTCAAATCAAAACCAAAATCAAAATCAAAATCTCAAACCAAAATCAATATCAAAATCAAAATGAAAGTAAAAATCAAAATAAGAATGCAAATAAAAATTAAAATCAAAATCAAAATTAAAATCTCAAACCAAAATCAAAATTAAAATCTCGATCCAAAATCAAAATCAAAATCGAAATCCAAATCAAAATCAAAAACAAAATCAAAATAAAAATTAAATCTTAAACCAAAATACATTAAAAAAGAAATGAAATAGAACGACTTGAAATAAGAACGTACAGGTACCTACTAAAAGAAGCTAAAAAGTACGACAGACGGGCACCTTTGTTGGCGGTCAAAACTTGGCATTTATATGGATCAACAAAAAAAAACGTGTAAAATGTATAAGACACCGAACAATGGGCGTGGCTTACAGCTAAATCTTGATGGTATAAATTGATCCACATGGATCAGGATGTGTATGCCAGCTTGTGTAATGGATCAGCATATCCGGATGGATCAACACGTCCGAACGGATCAACTTAAAACTGGTGTACCGTCGCGCAAGATCAACGTTTTACGAGAGGAGATAAATATATATAATTTATTTGCCCACACCGGGATTCGATCACGCGACCTTCAGATTGCGAGTCAAGAGTCTTGCCCCTAGACCACGCCAGTCGTAACTAAAAATCAGGAAAGCTTTTTGTATATATATAGCAAGCTATATATATATATATATATATATATATACATACATACATACATACATACATCTTCTTCCCCTTGTCCTATTCGGGTCGGGGACCCATTGCATCGACAAGGCTATATATATATATAATTTATTTGCCCACACCGGGATTCGATCACGCGACCTTCAGATTGCGAGTCAAGAGTCTTGCCCCTAGACCACGCCAGTCGTAACTAAAAATCAGGAAAGCTTTTTGTATATATATAGCAAGCTATATATATATATATATATATATATAATTTATTTGCCCACACCGGGATTCGATCACGCGACCTTCAGATTGCGAGTCAAGAGTCTTGCCCCTAGACCACGCCAGTCGTAACTAAAAATCAGGAAAGCTTTTTGTATATATATAGCTTGTATAACTTAAATGTTTGCAATTTTCGTGATTAGATAAAGCTCCGCAATATCTTTTAATTAAAAAATTGTTATGAAAATAATTAATATTTAGTAATAATCGCGAATAGGTACTGTGGATACCAAAAGTAATTTAAAAAAAGACAATAAAATTATCGAAATAAAACTTGAGCGAAACCAGGTAATATCTAAATAATTATAAGCTTCTCAAAATAAAATAAAAATACAGGTACGTATTAAAAAGATCGACTTATCCAGTTCGTAAATTAATTGAGTCAGAGTGGCTTGTTTATTCCAAAATAAATATATAATAATAAGTAAACATTTTGTACACTACAAAAAAAACTCTACTATTATTATCACGAGTGAGTTTTCATTATTTTTGTTTTTATAAAAATCTGTATTTAACTTTATCAAGTCTTATTTTTATTAAAATATGAAATTTTGTCTTAATATGACATCTTGAATTACAACAGAATAAACTCCATAAAATAAATGCTTTTCTTAATTTCATCCATAATTTTAGTGTTATTGGATGTAAAGTTAAGTTAAGGAGGATATTCATAATTGGTTATATTTTGGCTATACTAGACTTATACACAGAAATAAACTGTCGATTTCCCGAAAACAAATAAATAAATAAATAGGTATGCACGTTTTTCAATTCCTGTAAAATTTACTAAAATTATATAAAATTAAGCATTTTTGATTATATAATAAAAAATACACATTTCTTTTTTAAAAATCCAGGTACGTTAAGAAAACTATGAATTAGTAAAAATACGATGCACAAAAACAACTCTTAACGTTGCCATATAAAATTTATTTAAGTGAATATAATATTAATTTTATATTTGCCTTTTAATCGTTTTTTGGCCACCACAACTGTGAATCTTTAGCTTCTGAGATACGAGTACATCTTTAAATTAATTAATTTAGTGTTTAAAGTAAACATCTCGCGAGTTTCCACGTTAAACGCAAATACAAGTAGGTCATGCCGAGTAAACTGTATCATTACGCATTATACATGACACCAGGTGTACAATACAATACGGGCTTCTTTCAGCTTATGATCATTGATCATACTGAATACAATGATATTTTATTAAATTGAACATTTGATAAAATGTATAATTTTAGACACTAGTCTGTTTATATACCTAGGCATTAAATTATTTATTTATTTATTTGTAAGAAACAAACAGCTTTTACATAATACATATACAGTGATAAATATATAATTGAACTGGAGTCAAGCCACAGAGGTTTCTTATGCTAAAGTACATCGGAAATGAAGTATTATTATATTATAATTAATGTTGGGTTATAGGAAGAGGAGAGGAAGAGAAATATAGGAAAAGGATAGGAGATGCTCACGATATATTCTCATATTAAAAAATCGATCGTACGCGTTACTTCATATCGATATTTCTTAAGGTTTTTACTAAAAATGTCAATGCTGTGAAATTTTGTATTATATTGTGCACATACACGAGGAATTGGGGAGTTTTTTCTAATGTTTGTTCTTTCAATATGGGCTTGGTATAAAGGAGTCCAGATCGGTGTACAGTGTTCCAAGTGCGGGCGAATATATGAGGTGTAAAGGGAATATAGTGTTTATGTTGTGGAAGGGTTTTGCTATACGAATTATAAATCCCAGCATTTTATTGGCTTTGTTAATTACTTCATCAGTGTGTTGGATAAAGTTTAATTTGACATCCATTGTTACCCCAAGGTCCCTGATATATTTTACTTCATTGATATGTGTGCCGTTCAGTGTGTATACAAATGAAATTATATTTTTATTACGTGTAAATGTTAATTTATTGCACTTTGAGATGTTAATAAATTATCTAAATCAAATTATCTAAAAAAATTATCTAAATCAAACATCAAACCCTGGGTAAATAATAAGTTGTAAGATTTAACAAAATTATGAATTGAAAATTGTAATATTATTAAAAGGAACTGGGTAACTAACTACCTGTAAATTTTTGAAAAGCTTACATTATTTATTTTTAACTTGTATGAGTAAAACCTTAAATTATAATATTTTAATTAACGAAAATAATCTGAGCTGAGTCATGGATTGGATTCCTAAATGTGACCGTATCCATTTCAGATATTCGATTGAGTGTCGCTAATATTGGCTTATTTTATTGTTTAGTTTCACGTCTACACTAAACACAAAAGTAAACAAGCACATAAATAAGTTTGCACTTTTTAACGTTTTTTAATATTGTGTTTCTTCCTAAATACGATTAAGTTGCCAACCAAAAAACATATATTGCTTTTAGAGAAATTTTATGGACTCACCTCTCTTGTGGGCGACATAAAAAAGTTATGGGATTCCTGGATTTTTATTAGATTCAAACAAGTTGCTAGAAGCGTCCCCTATAAGAGGAAATAACTGAACATTTAAAAAAAAATGTTTTTTAGAAATTAAAAATTGCAAAAATAAATAGATTCATGTATTGTTTCATAGTGCTTTCACACAAACGAAGTATTGAATTCCGTAAGTCTAAACTTAAACTTTAGATTAGAAACCCTTTGTTTTCTGGGTACGAGGAGGATATTTATTTTTTTATTGAAAGCAATTTAATTTATATATGTACATTGTAATAATTTAAGTGCATCGTAATAGTTATTTTAATATTTACCACAATCGATTACACGTCTGCTCTGATGATGGAAACTCCGAAACGTTGGCTAAAGAAGGAGGTAGCACATCACGGCATGATATCACAAAAATAAATCAGTATAATGTATTATGTTTGTAAAAACCCTTCAGATGTTAAATAAATAAATAAATTATCGAATTTTGGTGTGGATCAGTGTGCACGATTCGGTGATATTCCCCGAAAGTTATGTTGTTTTCCCACGAGACCGAGGTACAAGAGCCGGAGGTGTTCGTCTGGCCGTCCGTTCCGAATCCGTTCTGCGTGCTGGACGAATATCGTCAAGGAATCTTCCTGACGTCGAATAGTTATGGGTTAAACTAAAATTATTTGTGTGCGTGATTTATTTAGCACCTTACTCATCAACTGCAATTTACTAAAGACTTTTTGAAATAATTGAAAGCAAATATAATTTTCAAGGAAAAAATATTTTATTACTGAAAACTGAAAAGCTCTTCACATAGGTCACAGGTTTAATTATTATAAAAGTTATTCAAGGTTGTTAAAATAAATAATCTTGTAAATGGACGGAATATCCGTTCACTGATTCTCATGAACAGGTCGTTTCTCCGATTCATATTTGACTGATCTATCCGCATCTGTATTTTATTCTTCATATAATCCGGACCTCATCAGGACACGCATTAATAACTCTCTTCCAATAGCCTTTACTGTAGTATCCGCAAGCTTGCTTCAGCATGGCAACATTAACGGAAATAGCCGAACGCTTCCGATGGCACCCGAAGTCGGTAGTCGGAGGCAGGCAGCGCGCGGTACATCGGCTGCTCAGCGTTCATTCTCTCATAGGCCGTAGCATAGGACATAATATTACACTGTAAACATTATAACGTCAATAAACTCGTCTATTACGATCTTATTCTCCTCATTAAAAATTCATTTAGTTTTGTCTTGATTCTAAGTCCATCAAGGACATTACCATAAACTACCTCAAAACGCTACACCGTACGGACAAGGATTCTAAATAAGTCGAACAGAAGGAAGTTACATCAAATGTGTCAAATATACAATTCGATGAATTCGAAGGTTCCTGTCTGTCTGTTTGAGAGACTGTAGTGGTCGTGTCACTCTCATGCACACTGTACACGTCAAAGAGACCATTTGCTCGTTCTGCCAGATAGAAAAATACTGTATTTGAGTAATAATTAATGCTTTTCCTGAAATGTTAGAGTTTACCAATACCCATCGTTGTATTAGAATTTTGTTTATTTGTATTAGTTTTATTACAAGTACCCAATTGATGTTACGCTATGTATGGCACTACTACATTTATCTCTTCAAACGTATTGTAGTGGTGTTATATTTACAAACTGTTACTAAATAAATGTAAAATTTAATGCAAAAGCCGAACAGGGCGTTAATAAATAAATAAAATAAACCAGCTGATAGAATAATTTTATTTATTATGATACGTTAGCCCTTCTAAAATTTCCTTCCGACGGGTAATATGACAAATACGGATTTCCATGTGATATAAGTTTGTATTATTTACTCCGACATCAAACATTATTCCGTACACAGAAATTTTAAGTTCTCAGAGAAAATTTGAATTTCCATCCGCGAATCAGCAATTGAGTCGTCAACTTCCATTTCTGGGAGAGTCTCGCGACTTTCTCTTTGAATATTTGCCTAGGAGATTTGTTCAGCACACAGTAGTGTGTGGAAATGCGGGGGACACATTAAATATTTCACGAGGCTCGAGGCTCGAGAAGGGAGGAAGACTTTGCGGCTGGCCGGAACCTTCCCACTTCGCTTCTCTGTCAACTCATTCACGATTCATTCTCCACTGAACCTCCCGACCACCGAGGACTGTCAACTTGCCTGAAATGAATTTTTCAATTATTTCAGACTTCTTCTCAATTGTTGTCTAGCCGAGAAATATATTAATCCTGTTGATCTGAAGATTGAGGCATCAAAATTATATTGCAAATTAATGCGGTTATTGACGCTTTTTATTAGTTTATTGATAGGAGTTCACGCCGAGTATGGATGCTTCAACATCTTTGTTCAGCTTCCCTTAGTGAGTTATTCACTAAACAAAATAAATTCACATTGGCAGTAATTCAGCCACAAGCTTACCTTACACTTTTAATTCTATGCCAATGCATATCACTGTATTATCCACTGGAGCGCTTTTGGACACATTATGGCACTATTTAAAGTACCTCGAATTGCTTTTCTTCCAAATTTGGCAAATTTTCTCTTATTTGTAAGAAATTAAGGAGAAGTTTACGATTTATAATTTATTTTTTTATAAATCCTACGAATATGTGATAATCGACAAAAGATAGGTGATTTCATTGGTTATGTAGAACTATAATCAGTGTGTATATCTCTCTATTAAAATTCCGAGGCATGATTTTTTTAATGTGGGCGGTAAAAAATCAAAATGGACACCAAAAAATCTCGAGCAACCGTAGACAAAAGTTTTAACTTGCGCTCTCGCTCCATTGGTTATAGTACTCTATTATTAGTGTTACTATGTACATAAGAGAAGATTTTTAACGTCAACTCATCTTTACTTTGCCGCAAATGCAATTTTTTAAAAGATAAATTGGCAGGCGTCTGAAATGATAACGTTCACGTACACGTAACTCGATATGTACTTCGTTTCAGAATTCGCTTACAAAAGAACATCGTAGAGCCTTAGTATTTCCTTCCCCAAGCCACTTGGTGGAGGAAAGAGGGATCCCCAAGAAATGGGCTCGGACGCGGAAAGCCGGCCGGGCAGACGCGGACAGCCACGTTCGCCATTGAGGTAAGAATCCTCTTATTAATACGCTCTGCATACAAAGTGTCTGCAGTCTGCAGCAGCGGGTGTCCCTCGCCCCCGCGGTGGGGTCCGGGCGGTCCCCCCGCTTGGCAGGAGATGGGTGGTTTTCGGTTTCCGATCACGCACGGCGCAGGGCGGGCGCTGGCACACCATTAAAATTAACTGTCATTATTCCTTCGTTCCGCCATATTAGCGGCTTGTTATCTAAAGCGCGTCTGAACACTCGTTACGGTTGATCATTTTAATTAAGCAAATATTTGATCACTCCGAACAGTTCTAGATACAAATCATTCCAGAATAGCAATTTTGAGAAAGCTCTTGAGTTTAATAGTTAGGTAAATCCTGGTTGGCATAATAAAATTAAATAAATGTAAAAAAACATTTTTGTTACAATGAATTTCATCAGTGTCAAAATTAATTAATATTTTCATTTTCTGGAAATCAACAGTTGACATTTATCATTATAACGAACTAACTAACCATCACGCCGTTTCCCCGCAGGGCTAGGCAGAGAGGACGGACCGCCACATAACTCGATCTTGGCACACACACCTTGCCTCGTTCACATTCATACATCGTCTCATACATGCTCTTCTATTATTCCGACCCGACCCAAGTATCTGATTCACTTGGTCGTGCCATGTCTTCCTCGGGCATCCCCGACTTCTTCTACCATTCACATTTGCGTCATATATTCTCCTTACACTCCTTTCCTCGTTCATCCGCTCTACATGTCCAAACCATCGGACAGTCCCTTTCTTAATCTTACACATCACGCTAACATCAAAATAAAACAAATTTTGAATTTTCTCCTTGTGGCTTTACGGCTAATAAGACAATATATGACGACCGGTGTAGTCTAGGGGTAAGGCTCTTGACACGCAATCCAAAGATTGTGGGATCAAACCCCGGCGTGGGCAAATAAATTTTATTTTAGTAATTCGTGTTATTTCACAATTAATTCATTTAAAAATAATATATAATAGATATATTTGCGGCGCGTTCAAGAGTGGAAGATACTCAAGAGTGGAAGATACTCTCAGTATCGCCCTGGTGTAAGACCACCATTCAGAGTTGAAACGTTGCTTGAAATGGCTTTAGCCGTGTTTGGTGATCAGATCAGAATAGCCAGGTGCTTCCCCACGTTCCACACCCTCATGTCCTTCCCCTCCGCAGTACTTTCAACCTCACAACAAACCCCAACAGACTATGATATCCCCAAGTCTCACTGGCTTCAGACTGGAGCAGCTTATAAGCTTGTGAGGTATTCACATAAAAAAATAATAAAATGAAAAAATTTAATTCATTTGAAAATTATGTAAAATAAAAAAAAAACGATCATGAAAAAAAAAGTATTTATTTTACGGAGCTTACCTTTTCGGTCTTTGAAAATTTCATGTTAAGACAAGAAATCACATAATGTAGATAAGACAAACTGTTTAAAATATTGTGAATTATTGCACTCAAATAGTTTTAAAAAGAACAAATTTTTCACAAAACCATTAAAACAATGTAGATAAACTCTTGATATCGTTTAGCATTGAAGAATGCTCCAGTTTGTGCGGAGTAAGAAAATCCATTTCGATATTCTTGTAAATTAGTAAGCGCCTCCGCTCACTCAAGATGCGGTATCCGCAAACACATCAAGTAACAGCTTAAAGTTCCCGCAGAAGTTAAGTAACACTTCTTAATACCACATATTAAGAGAAACGCCGGAACACAGCGAGAAAAGCAAACTCTAAACATTGCTGAACTGAAAAGGGAAAAGTTTCGGCCTTCTTCTGACATGGAAGCAATTTGAAGCTACAGTCGGTAGAGAAAGAAGCCGCTGATTCAAGAACATTAAACCACTTAGGGCTGGCTGGGATAATTCATCGGGAAGATTCCTTCAAATATCCGACTCTTGAAAAATACGCTCGAATGAACGCCTTAGATTGTTTAAGCTTGGTAAAATGATAAATTGCTTACGTGCAGTTTAGTTAATTTGATTGTTCGTATTACTATAAAAATATCGTACGACTATCAAGTTTAATTTACAATTTTAATCCAATTGAACAGAAATTGAAAAAAAAAGAATTTTAACAAAAACACATTAAATTAAATCCCAGCCCTGTATTTTCCAAATGTGAAAAGTGAACGAGGTGACTTGCAGAGTTGAATAGTCGTTTTGATAGCTGAACAATATTTATTTCCGATGAAACAAAGTATCAGGAGCGAGGCAATTTAGCGGGGAAACTCCGTGTTTGTTTTTGCAAATTTCATCTCAATAAGCTACACTAGTTTTCCACGAAACGTTTATGCGAATAAATTTGGTAAAGTTTTATTCATTTTATTAACAAGTCGTATTTTGAAATATTGAAATATTTCAATAAAACATAAGTGAAGTCTAAAAAGATTTCTGAAAACCAGTAAGTAAATTTTTTTATTTTTTTTACCGCACAAGAATCTCAACTGCTCCCGTCTGGAGCCAGTGACACTATGGCATCCCCAATTGGGGTATGTTGTGAGGCTGAAAGGTAGTGGGGAGGGGAAGGAGGTGGGGAGGAGGAAGGTTGGGAAGTACCTGGCTATTCAGATCTGGTCACCAAACACGGCTAAAGCCATTTTCAAGCAACGTTTCAATTCTGAATGGTGGTCTTACACCAGGGCGATACTGATAGTATCTTCCACTCTGGAACGTGCCGCAAATAAACTAGATATATATTATTTTTAATGAGTTAATTGTGAAATAACACAAATTAATCAAATAAAATTTATTTGCGCACGCCGGGTTCGAACCCGCGACCTCCGGATTGTGAGTCAAGAGTTTTAGCCACTGGACTACGGAGGTCGTAAATAATGGATTATCGAAATATCGTAATAGTTAAGTTATTAGTATTATTTTGTTGTGCCTAATTGACTGAGTGTATCGAATTCTTTTTCTAACTCGACCATTTGGCATTTCACCTATCTGTAAATTTGTTTGTTATGTTTCGGTTCCTGTTTAAGATGGTGACCGTATTGGATCCTATATTTATATCCTACCAGAGTTCACTGCATTGTGGTTCCTACTACCAGCTGTCAAATGGGAATATTTAATAATAGGGTACCTACCGGTCTGAGGAAAGTTTCAAAAGAGAATTGTCTTTGAGATGGTGAAATTCCCGTGGACAAATTGTACAGCTCTTTATTTAAAATAAATTTAAAAATGTTAGTGTAAATATTTATGCTTTATAATTAAACAAGGCGACATATTTGGTGTCGATTTAAAATTAGAGAAATAAATATAATTAGAAACATATTTTTTTGCACAAGAACAAACTAATCATAATCTAAAGACTACGTTCGCTTCTTATTTTTATTTGTATATCATTCGGTTCTAAGCTTAACCCGATATATGTTAAACACAAAGAATCCGATCAGCGTAGTAAGTTTGCTGTATATTGAAAATAAACTCGAACTTATCTTGTAGTATTTTGATATAAAGGTATCAAGTATCCACTCCACACTCTCACACGGTATAGGCAAACCCAAATAAGTAAATCCATTCAAGATTAAGGATCTGCTGGAAGAATGTAGCAAAATAAGCTGGAATATAGAGACTTGTCCCCGCTCTCCTTTAGCTACGCAGGCAGAAAGAAGCATCGGAGATGAAAGATAAATTTGGTGCGTCTCAAGAATTCTGAACAGTGAGGTGGTACAGGGAGAAACTGGGCGGAGTGGGAGAAAGAAAGAGGTCCTGTATTGTGTTTGCCTGTCTGTTAGTTATATATGTACATGGCTAGGTGTGTGGAGGTTACGTGTATGTGTGTCTGTTAGTTATATCTATACAGGGGTAGGTGTGTGAAGGCTATGCGTATGTGTGGCGTAGTCTCGCAGTGAAGTCGCGACAAGAATTTTTACAAGACATTTTAGCGGGTGGACCCATTTGTTAGGAGCGTCGGTAGGCAGTAGCGCCAACATGACAAGATTATTGGAAAATAAGTTACATTATTGGCCGGGGTGTGTTTTGTTTTTGCAGAAAGTTTATGGACTTTTTGTGCGGCAGGAATATCAAGTCGGCTGGCCGGGCAAACTGCGACACTTGCTTTTGTTACCGCGTCCGGGAATTTACTGCACGAACATGGAACTAATTTATTTTTCTTTAAGTTAGGTGACATATTTATTAAGGAAGAAAAATACGGAGTTAAGTTCAAAAATTGAGATTAATTTGTAATTCTCAGTAAACGAATAAATGAGAAATATTACAGTAACCTGAGTAACCTTATTATTTCTTTGCTTCTAACCTCTATTTCTAGCTTTGCTACGATTTTACCGAAAACGATTACGATTATTACGATTTTACGATTTTATTTTTATGACATTTAAAAAAGCCTTTTTTTACTTGCTTCTCAAATTACATTTAAATATGGCTGAACCTTCTTACAAGCCAAAAATAGTCATTCATTCTTTTATTGAATGCACTATCCATTTCATTTTTTTAGCTCCTCTCCTGTGAAAATAATTCCCACCAGGGAGTATGTCGTCTTTGGGGATGCTTTGTATGGAGGTTGTATTAATTGAAACTTATAATCGTCTACGTGAACTAAAACAAAATATTAATTATGTATAATACCTATTGAATTTAAATATTATAATGTTACTAATTTATTGCAACACAAAAAATGTATAATAATGTCGAATCTCCAACAGCCACACAGATTTTAAACTTTCAGATAAAGGTGTGAATGCAAACTGCTTGCATGTAGCCATAAATTATAGTTCACCCACGAATTCTTGAGTTTGATTCAATTTGATTTAGAAGCGAACTTTAAGAAGTCAATGTGAGTGAGTAGAAAAAGAAAGTACAAACGCCATTCCCGCAGGTAAAGCGGATAGCATTGATCATTCAGTTGACGTTACCGTTAGCGGGACGCTTATTGGAGCCGGCGCCTGCTCGTTCCGCCGCGCGCTGTTCCCCTACTCGGCGCGAGCGTCGGGACGCCACGGGGGAGGCTGTGGATTTTTCAATCTGTACTGGTTTATAGACGCCATAAAATGCCACAAAATCAGTCACTGTAGACGACCTTAAACTAACACTAAGGGTGCCAATAAGACCGCTGTTCGACGGTTAAGTTCTTACAGGAATGTTCAATTCTAAACTTGCAACGCAATGAATTCGAAATTGCCCTGAAAAACAAATCTTAACATAAATAATGACTTCTATTTTTATTATTTTTCTATAGAATAAGCAAAAAGTAGAAAATAATTACATCATTCTCTCATAAACAAACAAATCTAACTAGTCAATTACGCATACAATTGATTATTGTAACAAATACATAAATCAATCCATGTTTAATAATTGGTTGTAATTTTTGTAAACGAAGTTAAATTATTTTAATATATTTTTTAACTGTTTTATCGAGACAAAATACAATTATTACAAGGAGCATCAATCCAATAATATTAATTGTTTAATGCGCTTACAAACATACATGCATACAAACATACTCTCACACACACACACACACCTTCCTACTACATACATACATCACCCGGTAATTACTTAATATGCATACCATAAATAAGACACTACAATGAAACACAATAGTTACCCACCATGAAATGTACTTAGTAGCTGTATTTTTCACCAATGTATCTAATGTACGGTTTGTTTCTGTTTATAAATAAATAAATATTAAGTATTGAAAATTCCTTCGGTGGTTAATTCCGTGGCAATAAAAGTAAAATGGACGTGTCTTATTGTAATCGACTTGAATCGTGCTGAAAATAGACCACTGTGAAAAAGACATTTCGTTTGCCATAGACAATTCTTTATTATCAATGAGAGAGCGATTCGTTTTTATCTATGAAGTAAAAGTTGCGATGTTGAGGGTGCAATTAAAAGTGTAAATGGAGAGAATCTTCTTCCCGGGGAAGGTACAGGAGACGAGGAAGTGAGGGTGAAGTAGTAAAACCTTCTGTGCTAAAACAATTCCCTCCCCCAGCTGTCCTGGAGTAATTGTCGAATTAGAAAATCGCTGAGTTTCTCTTGTAATTTGATTTGAAACCTTCCCGCAAGGGATGATTGGCCTTTTTCATATACGTTTAAAACAACCGTAGGGACTTTATTCGGAAACGTGTTGTGCTTATTTGAAAGATGGCTGAAAATAAATCAGATATAAAGTTGTATTATTAGCACATTTGTCACGATTTTTTTTCAGAAATAATAGTCACGAAAAAATAATACGCAAGAAAAACTTTCTGTTAATGTGCTCTAGATCGGAATAGGTAGATTTAAAAGGAAACCAATGACAAAAATTCGTCACTTTATACCGTTTTACTTTTAAGCCTAATACACCCAAACGATATTCATTATGTGTTCAAGATACGAGTATATGTATATATTCGAGATTAAAAATGCTTGTCGAAATCATTTTCAACGAAAAAGAGACAACATTGAGCATGTTTCTGGCACACAGACACTCACAACGCATTTTAATCAGTGCCTGCCATAATAAATGCTTACAAAAAAAATGGATGGATGGATTCAAGGTCATTGAATATACCTTATAGGGTAGGCTTGGTAAGGATTTGATATAATGTACATACTCTTACCAACAGTGTTCGACAGCCCATCGATCAACCGCTGAACGAAAAAAAAGGAAAAATATATAAAAGGAGAGGTTAAAATCATAATATAAACCTACACAATATGATTTATCGTTGGGTGTTCCCGAAGATCGAATTTACTTAATATAATTGAGGTGGGTTATTTAAACGATTTGTAAGAGGCAAGTTTTCATTTCAGGCACGATTATTGAATCACGAACTTTGTTCCTGTCCTGGCACTGCTAGACAATGCGGATGTATTGGTCAAGTACTGCGGAGGTCTTTACCGAAGTAAATCGGCAGGTGGCGTGCTGTGCCCCACTGCAACTGCACACAGATACACCTGAATATATCTTGAAGACGGGAAAAATTGCTTCGGAATAGGGAGAGATCTTAGCGGATACCGAATTGAAATTCCGTAACGTTCCCATTCACCGTCCTGTGGGATCCAGAACTTTACTTCACCATATATATTAAACACTGTGGCGCAATAAAAACTGAACCATTAGAAATATTATGTTATTTAAATAATTTTATTATTTATAGTGATCATCTCTGTATACATTTATTCACACATAATTTTAATTGGTTTCTTAAATCTTTCTTTTTATATTAAAATTATTAAATTTGATTGTAAAATATTTCACCAATATTGGGAAACGTATTACTCTTCAATTTACAATTTTCAAAAACAACTTTCCCTCTGAAAAATGCCTCTTTTTCATTAACCATTTTTATTCACAGAGTTAATTTTTGAAAACTTATGGCGTGCTGTATAAAATATTTTAAATAATTTAGCAGAAATGGGCACGACCCACCTAAGGGGGATTTTTGTGTAATGTAATGCACGCTTGCAATGAAAATTTCTATGTGGAAGTCCGTAGGGGGAAAAACACGAAGCAACGATAATCTTTAATATTAACTTCAAGTTACACATACCTATTCAACACATTAACAATACATCCTTACTAAATACACTTAAATTGCATTCCCTAGAAACAGAAGAAAAATAAATGACCTAACTTTTTTTGTTTAAAATTATTCGTTCTAAATTTGATTGTTGCGAACTCCTGCATCTCATCGATTTCAAGGTACCCAATCGAGCAACAAGACAAAACATATTATTCTGCAACAATAATTCTGGAACGAACTACCACATACATGCACCTATTTCTCGACCTCACACGCTAGGAAACAAATTCACCTCTAATATTGATGTATTTAACACAAGTTTACCATTATTTAAGAAATACCTGAACGATATTTTTATGTCTTTGATTATATAATGATTTTTAGGTAGAATATTGACATTTAAGGAGCATCACATAGGGACTAATGCATATATTTGTGTATTTCTATATTAATCCACAATGTAAAAACTTGTTACCGTTTTATTTTTATGTATCTTGCATTTTGTCATGTATTTATACATCACAATTAATCAGTAACCTGTAAATTTTTTAATTACTAACATACGAGTACCTACTAGTTTATTTTCTATGCTATTTACAACTTAGAAACTTTCTCTTTTATTGTAATGTATTATCTTTCCTTAATTTATCTGTATACTCACATGACGTGTTCTAGTTATTTTTTATAGTTTATCTTTTGTTTTAAAAAAATACTGTCTCTGTATTATAAACTTATTTTGTAAAAGCCCATCAGAGCGTTTAAAATTAAGAAATAAATAAAATAAATAATAATTTTTTTACGTAGTAACGTTAAAAATGCAATATTATTTATTAATGTTTTAACAATAATCAAAACATTGCTTAGTGGCGAGAGCAAATCCCGAAAATGAACTTCAACAAGGTTTTTTTTTCATTAACTCCACACAGGAGGCCCTGAGGAAAATAATTTCCATCAGGGTCTATGTCATCTGAGATGCTGTGTGGAGGGTCTAATTAATAATTAATTAATATTCAAGTATTGAAAACTTGGTAAGTTAAGATAATATTAAAGAATTAAATTGAGTATATAGAAGAAATCACGTGCAATTATCTTTTTTTAACTTTCAGCAATCTTGCGAAATAATAAAATTTAAAAAATGAAGCGGTTTTTAGTGGATCAGGGTGTATATTTTATATCGTACATTCGTACCTGCTACCCAGTCTACCCTCCCGTAACTGCCAGATGGAGTTAAGTCTAGGATAAATTTCAAGGTATATGGGAAAGAACCGAATATTTTCGCCGATTCAAGGTAACTCGATTACTTTAGAACTAGAACAGGAAGAGAGATAAATTAAAAATATATTTGGTATTGTAAGTTTGAAAAGTTTTTTCTTGAAATATGAAAAAATGTATAAATTCTTACCTCCGGGATTTCGGAATGTTTGAATCAGCAATCTGAAAATAAAGAGAAAAAAAATTATAACACTTTTATAGGTCACAGAATAAAGATATTTCCCATTTAGTACAAACAAAAAATGCTTGGATGGATGAAAAATGAAAACACAATATAAATTTTGTGAAAATTAATTTGTAAAACTACTACAGAAAATTGTCGATTATTTAATCAGTTCCTTTGTTTTATTCGGTTACTGTAAAAATACTGTCTCTGTATAGGAAAGGAGTGTAAGGAGAATATATGACGCAAATGTGAATGGTAGAAGAAGTCGGGGACGCCCGAGAAAGACATGGCACGACCAAGTGAATCAGATACTTGAGTCGGGCCATGTCAAGAGTCAGAATAATAGAAGAGCATGTATGAGACGATGTATGAATGTTAACGAGGCAAGGAGTGTGTGCCAAGACCGAGTTGTTTGGCGGTCCGTTCTCTCTGCCTACCCCTGCGGGGAAACGGCGTGATGGTTAGTTAGTTAGTTAGTTATTTACGAGAATCTTATTTCAGGTTAGTCGAAAAACATGATATTATAGAAAAGTGACTTAAAAAGATCAATTGGTTTGTTATTTTCCCGGTGGAAAAGTACGTTTCCATTTTTCTGTGTGTTTATTTCCAATGGGGCTTAGGATTACTATTTATTTGGAAGTTATTTCGTATTCCGTTTGTCCATTTGAAGGGATGGAGTACCGAGTACAGGGAGACGAGGATAAGCGGAGGATGGAATTTACAGTAATTTGTCAAATGAAGCGTCTTGATTTATGTTCTTTGGCAAGAGGCTCTCTAGATCTCATCTGATATGCCGGGGCCGTCATAGAGGAGAATGCGATTGTCCAGTCCGAGGAATGCGACACTGGAGGAAGGTTAAATGGACCTTAAAAAAACGTTACTTCAACCTTTTTACATTTTATCAAGGGTATTCGAAGCAATTTTACTATCCCAAAACATTTTAAATCATTATTTTGGTTTAGAAAGAATATACTAGGGTAGGCTGAAAAGTAATGCACACATGCTTGTAAAACACAAACAAAAACAAATAGCAAGATCTGGCAAAAAGTGCATTAAAGTACGAATCTTAAGCTTCAAAATCATATATTTATTTTTCAACGTGGTTACCGTTAACCTAGCGCATTTCTCTCAACGTTTACCAAGTTTATTCATTATGTAACTTAAAAATTCTTCCGACATTTCTCGAATCCAGAACTTGACAGGTACCTTCACCTCATCGACCGAGGTGTAATGATTACCCTTGAGGTGTCTCTTGAGTAGAGAAAAAAATAAAAATCGCAAGGTGAACGATCGGGGGAGTGAGAAGGGCGTGGAATCTGTTCAAACTTCAGGTTTTGCAATCGACGCCGTTTGTTCTCGTCTGTAAAACGGCGTGGTACCCATCGTCCACAGATTTTACGGTATTCTAATTGTTCAATAATTAAGCCAACAAGATCCTTGGATATTCAAAATGGTTTGTGATACGCTTTTGAGTGATTCGCCGGTCATTTTGAATCAAATCGTGGACAAGTTTGGATTGTTTATCGTCGGTATCAAAGTCGGACTTCCGCTGCATGTCAACAATTATTGCTTTTCCAGGTTCCAGGTTATCTTGAAATTTTATTACCCATCGATTTACAGTAGACCCATCAACAGAATCGTCACCATAAACATCCTTTAAACGACGAAGAATCTCAGTAGGAGTCACTTTTTCAGCGGTAAAAATTCGATAACAGCACTCTGTTTACCTTGCGTTGAAATAACACTAAAACACGTCTCTATACTTCCGTTTCTCAAAATACACTGGATGAACTCAACGACCTCAAAATTACATAGAACAGGAATGTCACTTCCATATTCCACTTGGCGCGCTTCTGAAGGTCATTTTGTTCGCGCTGTACAAGTATGTGTGCATTACTTTTCAGCCTACACTCGTACTATTTTTTTTCCCCGTAATGCAATAAAAGTCATTGAATTGGCGTTATTTTTGATGAGATCGAAACACATTAAATTTAAAAATTGCTAAATCATAATGGAATTCTACTCATTGAATGCATTAATTACGGAATAATTAGGGATTGAGCATGTTTTACACTGCTTAGAGTCTTTCTTAAGTTTTCATATGGAACAAAGCCATAAGTAATTCAAATAACTCTATTTCTGTTATGAAAACTTATGCCAGATCTACATCTTATCAAATTTGTATTTTTAACCTTGACAGAAAAAAAACTTATTTCATTAAATTAATTAGGTATCTATGCTTGTTGAAATTCTGGCCTTTCATTTATTCCTTAACCCACCTTGGTGCCCTTAAGAAATTCCATCTCCACTACTATATTCTTAAGGCAACCCCCCTCCTCCCCGCCTAGACTATCTCTTCCGACCAGCCCTAGGAATTATCCTTGGAGTCATTTATCAAGCAGCAGAAATGATATGTAGCATACAGGGCGAGGGCTGTGGGATTAAATTATGGACCAAATATCGTTAATATCCGAATTACTTAGACCGCATCGTTTGTTCTTAAATACCGTACAACGTGACAACTGGTAGTTTGTTATAGCGACATTTATACAACAAAGATATTGGCACCTCTGGGACTCAATTCGATTTGATTCTGTCTCCACATTTTCGTTTGAGTTTCGCTAATATTGTCTTCATTTAATTAAATATTATAATTTGAGGTTTTACTCATAAAGTTAATAATATAAAAATAAATATTCATCCTAGACTTGCAGAAAAGTCAATAGATGTCACATATTAAAAATAAAATGTATACATTTTTTTTATCCAGACACTAAACTAGATAGCATTTAGTTCAAGTTGAATCTTGCAATAATATATAAAGATAGCAGACTAATATGTGCGTTAAGAAAAATGAAGATAATGGTGGTAGTTCTTATTTGAAGTATGATACATATAAAAGTGACCGAATTTGATATAGACACCTTATCTCAGTTGGTAGAGCACTTGCCATGTAAGCAAAGGGTCCCGGGTTCGAGTCCCAGAGGTGCCAATATCTGTTCTGATTTTTCTTTCTCCACATTTTCGATTGAGTTTCGCTAATATTGTCTTCATTTAATTAACTAAATAAACAATTTGTATATACTTTCACGAACAATAACTTTGTAAAGGCTGTTTTATTAATAAAATGCCCGACGCTCTGTGTCGTCCTAAAGTTAACACTTTCTGTGCAGGCAAATTACAAAATGTATATTTTATATCAATGTACTTAGAATTTACGTATTAATTATTAAAAATACACAACTTACAGAGGTAAAAGTCCAAATAAACATTTTTTTTTTGTTTGAATTTTATTTTAGTAATTTGTACATTTAAGGTTACAAATTTCTAATTAATTATAATATTTTATATTTCAGCTAATTAATTATAATATTTCAAATTCACTAAATTTTTTCTTTTCTTTTTTTCTTGTTTTATGTAGCTCCTACAATACATCTTGAACTTTTCAATTACTTCATTCTAAGTGTTTTAACATTTATAAAATTAAATATAGTAAACGTTAGAGTTTTAAAAATATGTTAAAATTAAACCTTAAAAAGGCACGGATGGGTAAAAGTTATTCTTACAAAAAATGTTTTAAAATACACCTTTTTGTCTTTGACAGAAGATAATTCATGTATCTCTAGTGCCCACCCTCCCCCATTATTCTGTTATAAGAAACAGATCAGGCAATGGAAGGAAGGCTGGATAGAAGGATCTAGTGAGAAAGGGGGTTGCTTGTCACGCGGGGTAGGTAAGCCCCATGAAATATGACTGGCGGGACGTGGTGGCTTACTGTTCCAACGTACCCCGCTGCCCGAGGTCCCCGCTTGCCCCTAAATCTGAGTATTAGGCCGATGTGTGCGGGCGGGGACGGGGAGGAGTGGGGCAGAAAAACCCAGGGATTTGTATTAGATTATTGTATATTAGTTGTTGTCTGATTCTTTATTCAGGGTGGATTATGGGTACAAAGAGACATTTATAATATATTTGATATAAATTCAAATAAGATCTTTTGACAATGTTACCACGTTTTACCACATCAAATAGGCTTGGGTAAAGAAACAACGTAATAAAGAGATATACATTTTACTGTTCAATGCCTTGAGGCTTTTTCTCTAAGTATCATCATGGTTCATACTAGCGATAATTCCGCCCTACTTAATTAAAAATAATATTGCGTTTATTAGCGCAATTTGCCTGTTTATAACAACTGTTAAACCATGCTTTAATTAAATGACACTAAAAGCATTCATAATTATACTGTGAAAACCACATAATGGCATAACATATTTGATAGCTGAGTAATGTTTGTTAATCGTGTTCGGTTGATTTATAACAAAATATGGTGATAATTGGAATTGTAAACATCGACGAAATGAGAAAATTAAAACCAACAGTTTATTTACACCATTAGAAGTTTTCGTTAACAATAATAAGTACAAATCAATTATTCCGTAAACATTGCAAACTTAAATTCCACATAGAAAACTTAGGCACCATTCATGAAATAACTTTCAGAACTTCTTCCTTAGTGTTTTCGTAAATAAATAGCCGAGCAAAATTGTTGAATACAAAATTTTTTTTATTTTAAATTCAAGGTAATCTCCACAATATAAGTTTGAGTCTTATTTGAAACTCTCCTATATCCTATATATAATTTTTGATTAACAAACATTATTTATATTTAATATTTAACAAGTCAGGTGTAAAAATTATAGCAATGAGACTGCCAAATAAGGAATCGACAGTACAATTTTTGAAATATGATTTATTAAATAATTTTTAATGATGTAATTTTTTTTACATG
Organism: Limnephilus lunatus; assembly: GCA_917563855.2. NCBI lineage: Eukaryota > Metazoa > Arthropoda > Insecta > Trichoptera > Limnephilidae > Limnephilus > Limnephilus lunatus. The sequence continues at coordinate 88,151,360 of OU830595.1, read as the reverse complement.
AGATCCACACAGGAGGCCATGAAAAAAATAATTTCCGCTTTTTTTGGAAAGGAAGGAGAGTAGAGTTCTGGGAAGGAAAAAGGTTTAAGGGGTGGGTAGTAATCTGGGGTTCAGTGTGTCCTGGTCATCCGCCTTCAAGACCTAGACAAACCTCCCCCATGAACCCGGGCACTCTGAGATCTCTATCCAAATTGAGAATGTCTATCGAATACCTGGCATGCAGTGTAATGCGTTTCAGAGAGTGAAATTGTTTCACCTGGCGCGTATCCTCGTTTCTTCTCCCGTTGCCCTCCCGTGTCTCCTTCCTTTCCCGAGTTCACCTTCCACCTTCCCAGGCTTCCCCCTCCAACATCTCTCCTCCATCCTTTCAAGAACCCTCTTTTTCACCCTACCCCTCGCGGATTTCCTCTGGATTTCCCTCCCTGCCGCTAAACTATATGAAATAAACACATTTTTAAAACAACTCCCGTACCAACCATTGTAAAATTTTAATAAAAAATTCATAACGTCAGACAAAGCTCAACATTATAAATAGATACCTTCCCGGGCATGCGCACAAAAACTCGTCAAAGTTTATTTTTTTCATTCAAACTAAGTAACATTAATTTTTATATCTAAAGATAAACAGTTTTTTTTTCAAGAAGTAGAGATTCTATATTTTTTCTTGTAATTACATTTTATAATATTAATGTTTTTTGTACTTTTTGTAAATTAATAAAAAACAACAAAAAAATATTTCACAGTAAAAATTCTCCGTGAATTGAATACAAACTTCTAATAATAATATATATTATCATCGTATTTTGAACTGAATTAGGCTGTACATTTATTCCGGCGTCGCCACCCGATAAATGTTTCGCAGATCTAATAAACATGGTGGAATTGAGTAGAAGCTTTTTATTCCCTCCGCTTGTCAAACAGGACGTGAGTAATTAAATTGGTATGATGAGGCGCCATCTCTTGTCGTGCCGTGTCAACTGACGGCTGCGGGCGGACCCACCCACCCGGTACAGTTAGTACCTACCTCCTCTAGAAGCGGGATCGGGAACTGCTCCGGGGCGGCCATGGCGGAACAGTTTGGAAATAGTCACCGATTAATATGTCACGCTGGTCATAAATTTTATTCTAATGTAATATTCCGCGGGTGGTTCATATTTAAGGATGATTTATACGGATCATAATTTGCAACGAATTATTTTTTGTTGTTGGAAATTTAGTGAAATAAATATTTTCTATCTTTGTATTTCTCTTTTATCTATCAATAGATAGTACGGAAAGTTTCAAAAAGTTTTTCGAACTAGTTTCGAACACCCGCCCTCAGTCCTCTCTTACCCACAAATGTCCAGAGATACTGGGAGCATAGCGACCTTCAAGTTTATTTTTTTCTAGCATCAGTACCTACTAATAAAAAATTTGGATGTGCGATTTAGGATAACATTTTATAATATCCAAATTATTAAATGTACAACCTTTATGTAGGTACTTATTGTGTATTGGGTTAACTGTAAGAAAGCTATATTCTTTGTACTTTCTATTATATGTTATTCTTACAACATTTTTTTTTTCATTTAAATTTGTATCGAAACGTAAAACATTAAAAATGTAAACTATCGTTTTATTATTTTTATTTTATTTATTTATTCTTAGTATATTTACATTACAAAGGTATAGTATATTGTCCTCCACACTGGGAGTTCACCTGTATTGTAGAGGATATTTTTCAGTTGTAAATTATAAATTATAAAATGTAAGTAGTAAAACAAAAACAAACAGTGGTCGTAGTTAATATAAAAAAGAAACGATAAAAATCAAAATAAAGAGAAATAATAAAAATTAAAATATAAAATCGACTTCTATACGACAAAATTATAAATTAAAAGTTGAAAAGGATTGTGGCCTGTTCCATATATTTTTTTGTATTCATTAATATTAGTTGTTTTATATTGTGTTGGAATTATTTTCATTCATCCAGTAAACAATACACAAACAAGGGTCTCTAAAACAATCCACGTGCACCTTGAAGAACAGAATATTCAAGTTTAACAGCCCCCCTCACATATTGGGTTTATTATAAGGTATTTAGAAAACACAAAGCTGAAATTAGAACAAGATAACCAATATAAAAATGTATTTATATATTACGCTAGTAGTGTAGTACATATGTATTTTATATTTTCAATGATTTATAGTTTAAATCTTCAATTCAATTATATGTTGTGCCATCGTTTTATATAAATTTGACCTTTTACGTAGGCTCTTTAATTCAGTGAAATTTTGTTAGAAGATGAAGCAAAGATGTCATGGGTACGTTAATCTTTGAAACGGGCCGCAGTTCTGTCGAGTTGTTTCAAGCTGCTGGCTGGGGTGAAATATTTTCCTAATGATAGTCCATATATCGTAAGAATCTCAAATAATATAGTTATTAAATTAATACATATTATTAATAAATCTTAATGCAACATGAAACAGCAAAACACTTAATAAAAAAAGTTACGTTCCACAGTTCGACTGGTAGAGTATTTTCCTGATAAGGGAGAGAATCTGGGTTTGATTCTGTGTTTTTTCCGTTAATATTTTGTTAAATATTATTTTCTTCAATGATTAAATATTACAATGATGCGGTTCATAAACATCGATATGTTAATCCGTAAAAAAACAAATATATCCGTTCATGATCGTTTCGAACAAATATGTTTCCGGTACCTGTTACCAAAGCAAGGACAAAAATAAAATTTTATTGTATCGATATTCCGCGTTAAAAACACAGGATTTTTTGATTGATTACTTATTGAGAATAAGGAGATGAAAATATTTCCTTTTTCAGTGTCATATCGCGCTGTTTAGTATCTATATCCCGGAATATTGATGTAGCGAAATATTGACAAATTGTACTTTCGACCTGCCCCATGTTGGGCGAGGAGCGAGGTGTTGGTGGGGCCGTATTTCATATGATATAACCGTAAATCACCGGCAGGTGGGGAAGGGGGAGGGCGGCCACCCTGTTCCGTGCCAAAAACGCCGGAAAATCACCGATAGAAAAACTTTTAACGTGTAAAGATCGCCTATTCATGTCGCACACGACTTGGCACACGCGCTTCCAGAGATTAGTATCGATCTACTTTAGGGGCCATCCTTGAACTATTATATTATTATGATATGAGCACGAGCCACTTGCACGACGTTTTTTTTTTGTTTCAAGAAGGAGTTTGGAGGCATTCGGTTTTATTAAAACTGCATCAAATTTTGAATTGCTACCTAAATTTAAAATTTATGTGAATAAATTATATAATACAGATTTATTTCCATTCGGGAAAGAGTACCAAGGCATTCAGTGCTTTTGTGTCAATTTGTAAAAGTCACTGCAGTAATGTTTTGAATTTTTTAATTAATTTTGAATCCTTTCCAAACTTAAGCATCTACATAAAATAATACATAAAATACAAAATCTTCTTTCATAATCTTTGAACAGTCATGAGTATTTTTAAATTGTGACTACGTGGCCTGCAGTTTTTTTTGCTATGTTGGACATTAAATTACTTAACTGAAACCGTGCAATGCATTTTTCTAAAATTACTAGAGTTCTAAATTCCTGACATTATTTCGAGTAAAAAATGATAATGAAATTTAGGTCTCCGATTACTTTTTCGACGACTTTTTTTTCCAAAAATTTTCCCGCATATCGTTACTGGTCACTCAACCGAGTAACCACCCAACCTCTTACTCCTCCCCCAACGTTCCAACACCTAATATTTTGTTAATGTTTTTGAATCACTGGTATGTCAAGTAAGTCTTGTAAATAACACCCTGTATACAAAAAGTAATGCAATAACACCCTGTATAAAACCATCACAGAGATCACCTTCGTCAGAATAAATCAAATATTTGACGATTAGTTTAGATAAAATTTTGTGAAACTAACCACTGACCAAAATCTTTAATCATATTATTTGTTTTAAAACGTTGATCGCAAATTTCCCATGTTCGTAATTTATTTAATTCATCCTTTTTTGGTAAGGATGACCCGACAGTAGGCCCTCCGAAATTATTTCATTATTTTCCAATTCAAACTAAAAATCGACTTCAAAAATACATCTACTATACACTATATAAAGAGGTAATATTTGTTTGTTTGTTTGTGTGTTTGTTTGCATCGAATAGGCTCCGAAACTACTGAACCGATTTGAAAAATTCTTTCGCTGTTGGGAGGCTACACTATCCCTGGGTGACATAGGGTATATTATATTTAAAAAAAAATAGACATCCTTACTAAAACTTCAATAATGTAACCCAGGGTGTAAAAAAATTACCTAAAACATTCTTTAAATCGCGTGCGCTGCGAAAACTATTGATGATAAAATAAAATAATGTATTACGACTTTATAGAACACATCATTATTTACAAAAAAGGTCGCAACAGCATATGTCTAACTATTATGGTTATGCCACAATAAGTATTCTTTTATTTTAAAAATTTAATTTAAATGTCGCCGCCTGAAAAGGCTCTTTATTTGTATCTTGGTTTTAATCCTTATCAAAATAAATTACTTCATATTCAAGATAACTTCAATACCTTTATTTAACTTTTTGAATTTTTCAATTCGGATATTTAATTAGAAAGATATCACGAGTTTAAAAATGTTAGTATTAGAAAAAAGTTTCGGCTACGGGCCGGGCGGGAGAGGAGTCAAGAAATGCAGTGCCAAGGGGGTTGGCGGGACGGGGGAGCGGGAGAGCGGTGGTGGGGAAGGTGGAAGTGGAACGCTGGAGGGGAACGCACGGGAAAGGACATGTAAGGAGTAACATTTTATTTATTTGAATATGGCATATATTATAAAAGAAAGTCCAAAAAAACGTGCAGCTCGCAAAAACTCAGAAACGAGTCCCGGTTCGATCAAGGGAATCATATGGTGTGGTAGATCTCTATCCCTCCTAGGGAATAAGGGTATCCGTTTTTACCTAAGGGGCGTGCTTTTAAAGATATAAGGGCTGAAAGCTTCGCCCTCTTGAAATTTCTAGAACAGTCTTCCGGAAAGTTCTAGAAGGTTCCATAGAGCTGTAGAAAGTTATGGAAGGAGTGGCGGAGTATGTCGTGGAATGATCAGGAATAGGGAATCGGGAACATCATTGCGCAACATTCCAGAACACTATCTTATTGTCCTGAGCGAAGCCGGGTAACCCAGCTAGTTTTTAATAAATTGGCATAGATATCAAACGAATGTATTTACAATGTCGGTTTTTTGTACTTATACGCTCATATATACGGTTATTCATGTTTTATATTTTTATTCTCTTCACAGCCTTTCGGGAACCTTATTTGTATTTTGTGTACGTGAGTAAACCGTATTTTCCCTAAACCATCTGCATTTTGTTTATAAGTGTTGTATATCACCAACAGTTCTCCAACTCACCTTGGAAGGAGATTTATTATATGGGTAGAGTAATGTTCTTTTCTAGACCTATCTAGGACCTGGCTAATTGGAATCTGAGATGAGAGATCTACTGAAGACTCTCTCTCAACTGTTGGATCCTCTGTTGCCTATAGCTTGTACTAGGCTAGCTGCCATCTAGCGGAGTCTTAGGACAGTTCTTAGTACTGCCATCTATGTAAGTAAGCCGGAAGCTTTTAGATATATAATAAGTATGCCGGCGGCCATAGGAGTATCTGTCATGGAACTTTCATAAAGATATGTAACGTGCTTAAATGGAAATAAATCATTGAAGAAGGGTTACAATAAAAAATTGCATATGTAAGTTTAATTGTAACACTTTTTTGTATTTCTATTTTTTTAGTAAAATAATCCATTTGTATCAAATTTTCTGAAAGACTTTGACATAAAAATTACTGCAAGATGCCCACTGCCGGTACAATAAAACTTTACCACTATTTTAGAGTATTTATAGGGTTATGCTAATTGCTATGGTATTTATTTAGTTTGGTATCATGACACTTAAATCATTCGTGATGTCGTGATGGCCGCGCGATAACCCTGCCTGATTGAGTTGCTGTTTATTTTATAGCGTGCGATCGAGGAACTTTGTAATAAAATATATTAAAATTTTTACTAATACGTTTAGTTTGCGTTTAGTTTCTGTATACGTTTTTAGAAGTTAATAAATCAAATGTTCAACAAAACAGTTTTTAAAATGGGACCAAAAAAATAATGACGAGAGATTAGAAAGATACCTATTTTACATGAAAAAATTTCAATTAATTAATTTGTGTGATTTGCTAGTGTCCTTCTGCTACGATTATTGGAAACCTGATAATTGCTCTATCTAAGATGCGTGAAGGAAAACTTCTCTTTATTTAAAATATATATATATTTTTTAAATAGTACTTCTTCGTAAAACAGTGATTTTTCCTCATTACGAAAAATATATTTTTATTGCATATATATCTTTCATGTAAATACGAACATCCTCCGTGTTTTCTCCTCATTACGAAAAATACACATTTACTACACATACATATTTTCATGTAAATACATACATCCCCTAATAACTGTGTTTTCTCCTCATTACGAAAGACACATATTTGTTGCAAATATATTTTTCATATAAATGTGTACATCCTGCGTGTTTTCTCCTCATTACGAAAAATACACATTTACTACAAATATATATTTTTACGTAAATATTTATTCATCCTCTTATAACTGTGTTTTATCCTCATTAAGAACAATACACATTTGCTACACACATATATTTTTATGTAAATACATGGATCCCCTTAATACTGTGTTTTCTCCTCATTAAGAAAAATACACATTTACCACAAATATTTTTTTCTGAATAATTTAAGATGGTAAATAATTTAAGAGGTGCTTAAAGCTTGCTTACCTCAGCCCTATCTGAATACTAGAAAACTGGTTTTATTAATGTAGTCCGTGGTCCAATGTGGCTGAATAGATTCTTTGAATAAATATGCACGAACTGCAGAAGTTTTCTTTTTTGTAAATTTAAACAGCCTATTTACTTTGGTCCTTATCTCCTCCCCTTTCCTTCTCATCCAATTTGCGCTCTCCAGTCCAGAATATTCCGGAAGAATCTCTTCCCGGCTGTCATCACGTCTGCTTGGGGAGTGGGATGGGAAGAAGGGGGGGGGGGACTCTTTCCCTACTAATTACCATAATAAAACGTATTGCAAGTTAATTATGAAAAGTTTCTTCCCAGCGGCCCCGGACGCTGCGCCCCTGGAGGGCCAGTGCCACTCCGTGACATTTATTTTATTAGTAAACATTAGATATTCAGTGACTGGTGAAATTCGCTAAGATGACGTATTTACTACCAGAACTACAATACTGTAAATAATTTATAATTGAATGTGGAATGTTTAGCCATCGTCTATTTTTATTTTTTTTAAATATATGATGACGTTGAGTATTCTATGTATACTAAAATACATCACCTTTCAATTATCCTAAATAACATTAGTTTCATTTAAAGAATTTAATGTTTAATTTTTCGAAGAAAATTTCTTCTGACGGGTTTTCACTTTGTGATGGCATTATTTATTTTATCCAAATTTTTTTTTTTTTTGTACTTCTTATTTTAAAATAAAATAAATTTAAAACTAGTATTTTGTAGTCCTTTTGTTTTATTTTATTATATTTCCATAGGATAAAATAGGGGAATAAATCAAGAACACTCGCTCGTAAATACATACCGAATTATACCGTCCCGAAAGAAGTAAAAAAAATACTTGTATAAATTTTTTAGGTTGCGCACGTTTGGAGTTTGCTTTTTAAAGTACAAGCAATTAACGCAGTAAAAAAAACAATGTCACTTAAAACACAACCAAAAATCAAAATTTAAAAGATATTGTCTGGAATACTTCACTAGTCGTTAATTGTGAAAAAAATAAGTAAAATTAATTAATTAATAATTAAGTAAAAAAGGGTTTAATTGTTTTTATAAGCAACGGTTAGACGGACTACTGATGTAAAAATCTTCACTTATAGATGACATTTTACTGATTGCAATAAATGTTCTAGCGCCACGCAGCGCCCCAGTCACCGTGCACGGGACATGCATCTTAACAAGTTACATTTGCATAAATATTATTTATATTTAACAACCAATCAAGTTCGCCCCTCTGGTTACTAATGACGTAGTCAAAAGAGACTTCCACTTCTTTTCTTCCTTTAATTAAACAGTCGCTGAATAAAGTTGTTTAATGTGCTTTGACACCCAGTTCGTGGGAACTTTCCGTATAATTTTATGCAACCGGACTGCGAGTATTTAAGAGTTTGCACCACATTATGCACCATTATACGGTGAGTTCATACTTGTCAGTTTTACTTACTGTCAGCTGTCACTTTTGCACGAATTAACTCTTTTTTTAACTTTTACTTGCAGCAACTGAATTATTTCTTATACCTACGTAATAATATTATATTATATGTACAATCATTTAAATTAACGATTTTCTAATTATAAATAAATTTTTCAAATATACCCATAGGAATCACAGTTATTTTTTTACGAGTACTTAACAGAAAATTATGGTTATTTGCAGCTAAGTTAAAACGAGATTTTTCTAAACAATATCTAACGCAATAACGCGTGCAGCACAAATTCTTACGATTAATTAACTTTAAACATAAACTATAATCTGTACATTCTTACTAAATACACTTAAAATATAATTTTCAATTTGAAAGGCAGGTATGGGTCTCGCCACCCCGAGAGCGATTATTGGATAACCAACACCTCTGCCATAGGTCACCTCAAGTGGTTCGCTACATTTAGTGACTTACTTAAACAAGGGTACCGGAGATCATGGGGTGAGTTAGTTTTGACCGGATCATAGCGGTGGTTGCATCTACCCACCAACTACGTGGTAGGCCGGATCGGGAGAGACTGGTTGAGGGAGACGTTTTGACCTCTTCAGCAGGACTCTCTGGGAACATCGCCCTGCACCGAATGGGAGGAATTCATACGTCCGTCACTCCTGGGCACACTGATCCCCAGATTCCTAACCAACCCTTATAACTTTTTCCTTCCCAGAAATTCCTTTCCTTCCATTCCTAAAATAAACCATACACAGCATTCCCAACGATGATTTAGGCCTTGAGGGAGATTCTTTTTTCTCAGGACATCCTGTGTGGAGCTAATGTAAAAAAAATTTGTTTAAAATAATTCACTCCGAACTAGATTATTGTGAACTCCAGCACCTAATCGACTTTTATGTACCAAATCGAGCAATCAGGCTAAATATATTATTCTGCGACAATAATTCCATCATTTACTACCACACACATGTACATATTTCTCGCTTTCAAACACTTGGAAACAAATTCACCAAAATTATCGATTTTTTTTATATAAGTTTACCTGTAGGTAAGATATTCGTATATCTGAATGATATTTTTATGTAGCTTTTTAAGAACAATCGCGTAGGAGCAACTGCGCGTTATGTGTTTATTTTCTTCTTATTGTCTACTTATATTTTGTATTGTAAATCTTTGTTATTTTTATGCCATCCGCACTTTAAAAACTTATTTAAGATTTTTTCTTTCTCTTTTAATATATTATAACTAGGTATGTATACATATATCTACAGTGTATTTAAGTAAGTTCTAATTTTATACATTTTTTTGTTATCTAAACATTAAATACTCTTGTTGACTCTGTATTATGCAGTAAATCATGTTAAATATAATCTTAATAATCTTAATAGTTCAAAATAAATAAATAATTCGGGTGATTTTAACATCTTCGTCAATATCCTTATTATTAATTAATTTGATAGATACTAATTATTACAGTTTATTAGTTTTCTTTTTAACAAATTGTGAACATTCTAGAAATATGTGTTATCTTATTTACAGGTAACCCTATTTTATTGGAATATCATAAAATAATTTTTAAAAACTTGTTTAAATTCTTTAGCTAATGTGCGCTTTTATAATTATTACCGTGAAGGCAAAAGGCAATAAACATACGTTTCTTATCGCTTTAATGCTGCAACTCTTTCTTACACATTAATTAATGGTGAGACACACAAAAAGAATCTGACTTTTTCCTCCAAAGTACTACTTTTTTGCGACGGGAATTGCGTTTCATTTTATCTTTATATGTGTGAGGGAGATGTATAATAATTGTTGTATGTTTCCATTAGTGGAGTGCAGACATACGTCCACCGTTTGTCTCGTTTTCGACTGTTATTATTTTTACTGTGTAAGAAAAAGATGCAGCTTTATATGTTTAAGAACAAAAGCAAAACCATCTTCAACATTATCCTTGTAACTATATTCCATACTTTCAAAAACTACGGATACGTCACGGTGCATTGTGTGAGAGAAATACAAGAAAATAATGACTTTTTTCCTTTGCAGGAAACAGACCTATGTAGGTACGTTGTGTACCTCACTTTGAAAGAGCTGCAGCATTATTGTATTAAGGTATGTATTTTTTTGCCGTCACGGTTATTATAAAAGCTTACATTATTTGCTAATGTACAAATAATAAAATGTATTCATTTTCATTGTAGTAGGGTAACACTGGAGTAGTAAATAAAAGTATTTTAGAATCACATTAACTCTTGGGCATCAATAAATAAAACACCATCACATAAATCATGCAGAGATATCTGGATTGGAGCACCGTGCAGCGTACAGTCCACACAATGAATATATTGAATACAGCCGCAGGGCATTAGGTACATACCGGAAAAAGTATAGTAAGCAAATCATGGTATCATAAATTTCCACGAACATTTATCTTCAAAGGTGTTCAGAATTATTTATAGACTCCGGCTTCGCAACGGAATTCTTGACACATTATTTGATTTTTTTTAATCGTGAAAAGATTGATTTTTGGTATCACATCACGGAAAATTCTTGTCCAGCGAAATATACACAATTGTAACTTTAGCGATTTTATATTGTCGTAATTTTTTTACATAAGTCGTAGTGGCCTGAAATTTCATGATTTCTCTGCATGTTTCACTTAAATGATACAAACCAAATAAAAAAAAGCATTCAATCACTTCCGATCACAGGGGGTCGAGCTGTTTTTACACCCCTAAGCTTCCATATCTCCCTTAAACACATTAAGTTTTAAAGCTTTTAAAAATATATGTTATTCTTGAAGATAACATCTAGACATTCCCAGCGCCGAAACGAAATTATATAAAATTCCCACGATAGAAAAAAATCGCAAGGTATGCTCCAAAAATTATTATAAACACATTTGTTTCAGTTATTTTACAAGTTATATGAATGAAAAAAATCACAGAGTTTGTTTTTTAATGCTGTTTAAGACAACCTCCGTGAGATATTTGCTCTATTTTAAACGAATTATTTTTTATTAAACATTTTCACAATTTTCGCATAGATTTTGTCGCTTTAAATATTCTGAGCGCGCTAATATTTTATGTGAGAGCACATTCGTAATTTAATATCTCTCCGTCTTCTTCTTTTTGAGCCCGGTTGCGGTGCCTTAACAGGTGGCATATGTGCAATTGTGTCTTCATACAGCAGAAAATATCATACAGCTCTTCCTTCTCTTATGTTGATTTCCATTTCTGGTCTAAGCAGATATAATAACACTGAGATAAAACTTTCATACAAAATATATGACGGCATAAAATTACAACTATTCCGCCGGAAAGTGTTTTAAAATAATGTTAAAAAGCAACTGGAATCGATTCTTGCAAGAAGGTATTATTTTCTAATATTGAATACTTGTGTAACCACAACGGACAGATAACTCTGAGCAGCGCACAATGATAAGATCGGTATTGATATCTTGAACAATTAACCCTAGATATAGTACCTTCCCGCTCCCTCGCCGGGCTCGAGTGGCACTCTGCCGTGCTTTGATTTCCCATTAACCCTCCGACAATAATAAAAGGCAATATTTTTAATAATCTCGCCGATCTCATTGTCTCTCCCCCCCACCCCCTCCGCCCGCCGCGCAGTCCAGCCATTTTCCAATATAACGGTCTACCAAACATGAACCGCTATGTTGCTCCAGTATTTCGAGTAACCCTGGCCGTCCGTCTCGTTTCGGCGGCCGATCCGATACGGGGGCAGAGAGAAGGGTATATTATACTGCTACCACTACGCTACTCGCTATAGCCATCCTCCATTCTCCATTCTGCTATCCTGTCCATATTGTACGGGGATACACGGTGTTTCTAGTTTATTGTTTTTCGGCTAGTCGAGATAAATATCTAAATACGGTTCAAAACGGTTTTGCCTTATAAAAGAAAAGGCAGACAGCGGCACATATAAATTTGGGACGAATATCTCGAATCTTGGCAAGTGGATGCTCGTAAATTTTTTGATTAAATTTTCAGTGAATCGGAACAACGTCAATACATTTTATAAAAATATAACAGAATCATACGAGAACCAACAAATACTACTGTCACGTTAGAAATGATTTATTTGTATGTGATATATGTGTGCTTATTTTTTTTTCTTCCACGTAATTTCATTTATTTGAGCTTGCCCTAAAAAATACTGGCACGAAATTCCAAGAATGCCGTCGTGGGAATTAAATTTAAATATGATTTTATGGTTTGGCCGCATCCATTTCTCGCTAGTCTGGATTAATTTCACAGACATTGGATTTAGTTCTTCATGAAGTAGAACAGGAAAACGGAAAACCATAGAATACAATAAAAAAAACAGTAGTTTAGGGAATAATATATAGAAGATGCGCGCATTTGGTAGAACAGTCCCCTTATAACAATATTCTGCGGGTTTCGATACAATTTGTGCGGACAGCGCGGCGACCGTAAGCCATAGTTACCTGTGTTTATGGCGGACACAACATGCATAATTCGAGCGGCCCTAACTTTAGCCCGCGCGGTGCACATATTAGCATTGGACATATTCACATATCCACACATCCACATCGCATAAATGTTCGCATATGGCACAGGGATATTTTGTTAAATTGTCACATTGTTTGCCTCACGGGAGCAAGTACACCACTAATATTACAATGCTCACTTGCTTTTGAAATTACATAATATTCGAGTTCGCCAACGGTTCCACACCATAATACAGCATGTCGGTAGCAACTTCAAACATAATATTTTCTTTAAAAAAAATCGCTGAAAAATGATTCACCCGATGAGTCAGATTAGCTACTGTGTGGGATTATCTATGACTTAATCTGAAAATGAACAATTTCGTTTGTCATGCTGAGTAATTTGCAAATTATTTTCACTGCGTACACAAGTAATATAGAAAATTCATCATTACAAAGGAAAAGTAGCTTGAAACTTTGCCTTTACTTCTGGTTGATGATGATATTATTGAAGCCGAATCCAGATATTATGTTAATAAGTTTGACAGCTTGTGCACGCGTATTTAACATTTGAATTCCGGATAACGTATTATTTGAAGGCAGCAAAACCATATAACTTCAAACTAGTTTGTCTGAATAACTTGGAAACTTTCGGCAAACTTAATCTAAATACGGTGTGAAATAAAATATGAAAATCGCGGGTAGAAATATATTTAACAGATACAATGGGTGAAAATTTAATTCGGTCTCCGGGGGAGGTCGGTTCGTTCCCCGCCTAATAGGAGCCCAGGGCGGAATATTACATTTACACCTAACCTCCCCGCCCATGTTCGCCTGGTACTTATTTTTATTTCCGCCATTCAGAATGTTTCCAGCACGAAACGTAGGATATTAAAAATCAATGACCCTCAGCCCTTAAATGAAATTGCGAAATAAAAGTAAGGAATGAAAACATTTTATTTCAATCGTTAAGCAGCGAACTTACATCACAGGGCGCCGAGTTCGAGGTTCGATCTAAAGGGGTTGCATTCCAAATATTTATTAAAAGCCTTGTTAATACTTTGAAAGCATTACCATTTCAATTTTTTCTCCATGTCGTTTATTTTCTTAATTCCTCAAAAAAATATTTTTTTATTTGTCACAAATATACTACAGAATTTTATATTCTATTTTTGAAAAGGAAATAAACGTTGCACAAATTTACCATTACATATTTATATCACGTTATTACATATTTATTTACATTAAAATAACATTTATTAAGGAAAAGCAAGTCGTTTTTATGAAGTATTTTTGTGTGTCTTATAATTATACAAAGAAAAACAGATTGTGCAATTCACACGTGGTATAAGTGAAACCTTCCGAAAACTTAAGTAGATAAGAATAGGGAAGCTAAGAAGCACCACACAAAGAGGAGACCGATAGACTACGAAGCACCGTTTAAGTGCTCGTTTTAATTCTCTTGCAGGCTAAAACCTACAAATTTATGTGTGTCTCTTTTTAGTATTGCAATTTTTCTTTTCATCGAGTTTTAAATCACAACGGTGCTAAAGAAGTTTTCACTTCAAAGTGGGTTATATTTTACATGGGTGCATACATTATTGTACCTGATTATTATGTTAACAATACTATCTAGCAGAAAAATAGTTCAGTTGTTTATGTATGCTATTTAACCGCCCAGCCTTGTTATAATAAACAACGTGAAATTAGCTGTAAATATCCAAAGTAATCCAATAAGTTTATGTATGATAAAATAGGTCCCCTTTTCCCACCGTCATTAGGGAACATAATTCATAAAATCTCCAGAGAACGAATTACGATCGACAGTACGAACACAATGTTCCGGCGCGTCCATACGTCACAGTGTTACCAGAACATAAAAAAATAATAGCCGGCCACCCACGGGTGGGACCGGACACCCCTGACCACCACCGGACACCCGGACGCCCGGACACCCGGACACCCGGACAGCCCTACCCCGAGCCGGACACCCTTCCCAGTACTTACCGGCGGCAGGATGGGAAGGGTTGATACGCTGACGTTATATTTTGCGAAATTTTAATAATAAGCCTGATTATACTGTCAAAGTGATATGAAATTGTCAGATGTTTTTAATTATTGGCATTGATGTTGAAACATGAAAGGCAATAAAATATATTAGGTTTGTAACAAAAATTTTACACAGATTCGGAAATATAACATCGTTAAATTTTGATAATATTACACTATATTACACGGATTAAGAGTAATAGGTAGTTATGTAGTTTCATAGACAATAAAAGAAGAGTTAAGTATGTATAAAGTTGTCTAAATTCTGCCGCAACATTGTATATGTCGCAGAAAAATCATAAAATCAGGCTGATCATGATGCGCCAGAGGCACTTCTCGATCTGCCGCCAGGCACTTCACAAAGTAGCTAGGCGCATCATGATCTGCCTGATTTTACGAACATGTACATTAATTTGTCAAAATAAAATAAATCAGCCCTGATAAAGCTTGGGCATAAACAAATCTTGAATGGCGTCTAAAATATTTTAAAATAACATTGTGATCATGTCGGTCCATGGGACCTTGAGCATTCTCCGGTGAAGCCACATTTCGAAAGCCTCTAACCTGTTCATGGTATTTATTTTCAAGGTCCATGTTTCACAACCATACAGCAAGACCGACCACACATAACATTTTAGCATTCTCTGCCTTAATTTTAAGCTTATATTGTCATTGCAGAAGAGGGATTTCATTTTTATGAATGCAGTTCTTGCTGCTTCAATTCTGCACCTAATCTCTATATCTGGGTCAAGATTCTCCGTGAGGATACTGCCGAGGAATCTAAATCTCTCCACCTTTTCGACATTACAACCATTTAACTGAATCATTGATCCAGAGTGATCTAGTCGTCCAAAAGTCATCCATTTAGTTTTATTGACGTTGATTGTTAGGCCCAGTTGCTCACCAGCATTATTAACAAGATCTAATAGGTCTTGGAGGTCACTGATACTGTCAGCTGGTAATACAGTATCATCTGCATATCTTATGTTATTAATGACAACTCCGTTGATCTTGAGACCCTTCTGGGTATTACTTAGGGCTCTTTTGAAGACATAGTTGGAATAAAGATTAAAAAATAGTGGCGACAGGATACATCCTTGTCGTACTCCACGCTGAATGGCGATTGCATTAGATCTCTCATTCCCATGTCTTATTTCTGCTGTTTGGAACCAATACAGGTTTTTAATGAAATTCTGGTCTTTAGTGTCAACGTTACAATCCGCAAGCATTTTCATTAGGTCAGCATGTTTTACCCTGTCAAATGCCTTTTCGTAGTTAATAAAACAGGCAAAGACTTCCTTTCTTTGGTCACGACACTTTTGCAATAGTACGTCGACAGAAAATAATGCTTCACGCGTACCGAACGCATTTCTGAAGCCAAACTGAGTGTCATCTAAGTCCTGCTCGCACTTATCGCGTATCCTGGCATGTATTATTTTAAGGAATAATTTAAGGACATGACTCATCAAGCTTATTAATCGATAGTCACTGCACTTCTTAGGGTATTGTTTTTTAGGTAATGTCACGAAGGTGGATTTTAGCCAATCTTGGGGTATATTCCCTGTGTCATATATAGGGTCAAATTGATGATCACTAAAGCGATACGATAGGTGTTTTATAAATTGTTTCTGGATATTTTCAATGCGATGAATATATGTTTGATATTGAGGATTCCAAATTACTGAGGCGAACTCGAGTTGTGACCGTACATATGACATATATAACAGAATTAGGGTGTGTGCTATAGTAAAAGGTTTTGTAATGCGAATAATGAAACCCAATTGCTTATAAGCTTTTTCCAGAATATTTTCAATATTTTACGCTGCACTATGCTGTATTACACTAGTATTACGTTGGTTCGGGGGAAACTCTCCATCTATGATGATGTAAGGGCAATGGGCTACCGCCTGGACGAGAGTGTTCTCGGATTTCTGGAAGCGCTGGCTCGTTTTGGCCATACTGTGTCGCATCAAAAGAGGCAAAAGCATGTATCCTTTCCTCTGCAAACATCTGGGGCCGAACTGTGCCCTGTTAGAATGGTTGTACTGTACTAAAATTATTTAAAAGTAATGATTTTGAAACTAATAAACAGACTTTATTTTTGGGTGTTTCTGACTGGGGCTACAACATGAGTGATGATGGAATTTTGTTGCTTTTGATAATATCGTACATCATCTACTTCCGTTTACGTAGTGAGTTGTATCAAATATTTTATTTATAGAATTCGTTTCAAGTCTAATCACACATAACATTTATTAATTATAAAGAAAGTAATGTTTTTTTGTCACGAATATGATCGGATACTGTTATTGTTAGATTTAAATGAAAATATACGGCTTTGTAACTTTTAAGTGGAATAATTAAATTATAATATTTATACATCAGATACCTACTTGTTGTAGTGCAAAGATAAGGTGTCCCCGATTTATCAGAATTTTTTTATAAATTCCATTACTGAAGCGCACTTCCTATATTATATATTTCCTATAATTTATTTATTTATTATACGGGGTGTTAAGGGACGTGCACGACTTACTTTAACCAGTGATCCTGACGTTATTTGAAGTAAAAAATGTAAATGAAATTTTGGTCTCCGGTGACTTTTTTGGTGAGTTTTTGAAAAAAAAAATTTCTTCAAAATCAAACAAATGAAAATTCTTCCGCATGTCGTTACTGGTCACTCGGCCGAGTAACCGACCCACCCCTAACCCTGCCTCCGACTGTCCAGTATCTACTATTTTTATGTTTTTGTAGAAAAAAAAAACATTAAAAATGTCACCGGAGGCCAAAATTTTAGTTCCGTTTTTTACTTCAAATAATGTCGGGAAACACTGGTTAAAGTAAGTCAAGTGCGTCCCTTGATACCCTCTATACATACTTATTATATCTAACATTATACAATGCAGGAAAATACAAAGGAATACGTAGGAAAACACTTTTACAAATAAATTTTAACATTTTATTGTTAACTGAAATAGAACAATAACTTTGTAACCATGATTTATTTATTTCATTTTGTAAATACCGACCGGGTTCGCTTAACACAAGAATATTCAGACTTTAAAATTAAACTGTTTAGTTTTATACCCTAAAGATGCTCGTGTTAAATGAAACCGGTTGGTATTGAAACATTAAATAAATAAATCATGGTTACAAACAAAGTTTTGTTTTATTTCAGTTAATAAGTCAAACCACAAAGTGACTGCTATCAACCAAAATATTTTGTGTGTTTCTAGTTATTTTGCAGAATACTTTATTATAGAATATGACTGAAAATAATTTGATAATATTATATAATAAGAAGTATAATAAAATTAATAAAAGTAAGTTTATTTGATATAGGCAGTCAAAATGTTCCAAACGAAGACTAAATAAATTTGATTAAGAATGCTTAACGTGTTATGTTTATTACACCGAAGTTAAACATATTCATTTAAAAGGGTCGGTCTAGCTGTTTACCAGTGGCAGGGCCCAACAGCTAACGGCTAACAGCCCTAGCCAGCAGAGAGCAAACACTAAACACCGCACAGCGATACAGGCAAACTAATTATAAGAAACACACGAGGTCCGCTTATTTACTCCGAAAGCTGAGCGGCCCAAAACACGCCCGAAACAATGATGGATGGTAATCAAAACAAAATAGGCCATTTCCCACCCACCCGGCCGTTCTCTCGGGGCGGGATACAACCTGTTTCACACCCTTCGAATAATCCCGAATGAAATATAAAATGAAGCCTCTGTTCGTCTGAAAGTTGTCGGTCGAGTTGGCAATTAATAAGGACGACGTAATTGACAAAATGTGGTGATTAATTGCGTTATTCGAATCGAGAGCCGGTTTATTTGGGGATGGATTCACTAAGTGTTTTCATCGGAGCCGTGATAAATTAATTTGGAATAATTGATCGGATTTATTTATGTCTACCCATAGTCATAAATACAAAAAACAAACGATATTTGTATTAATGAAATCTGTAAAAGAGCTCATTTATTGACATTAGATTTTAAAAGGCAATTATAATCAACAGATCTTGCGAGAATTCGTTTTTTTATCGTGGTCAGAAAGTAAAGTAATGTTTTTTGTATAGATATAATTTATAAAGTCTGTATTTTTTGAGGAAATATCCCAACTTCAACCCTTCACCAAACATTCGGTTAAGAATGATTATTTTCAAAACAATTTTAGCTAGTCCGTAATAAGTTGAAAACTATTTTTTTTAATTGGCATTGAAATATTCAAGTAAATAGATATCTAAATTCCTGTGCTTACTAAAACTGATAGATTTTCTTTAAGAAAAGGAAATAAAATTGCGTAACTTTAAAGTCATTTTACATTATTTTCCATATATGATTTATTATTTATTTATCTAAAAAAAAAAAAATTTACATTGGTTTAATTTGTATGCCTGTCTCACTAGGGTATACCTGTGTTACTGTTATATTATTTTAAGTATTTTATTCCTGGCTTTATATCAGCATTATACAGAGTGGCAGAGCTGTCACAGTAATCAGAACAATCCATAATCATATTAAAACAAATTTCCCCTGATGTACGAAAATATGTTTTTTTAACGAAAATTCGTAAAATATTTTTTTTTGTGAAAATAAAATTATATTAAATTCTAAATGAAAAATTGTGTCCAATGAGTGTACAATGCATTCATTATTATAATCGTAAATGCGAATAACATTATAAACATCATCCCAACCCTTATTTGGTCCAAGTCCCGGATATCCGACCGCGACCGTTTGACCGCGGGAGGGTGGGAGGGTAGGGTGTTTTATGCTTGTATGGGGAATATTTTTCAGACACGCATACTCTTCCCTTTTTTTATTTAGTCTTCAGTCAGTTATATCCATCCTTAATCATATCACATTAATATTAAATAACGGTAATTTTTATAGATTTTTTTTTCTATAGTGACTACAAAATGTGTTATATTAAAATTTAAAACACACGTTTGTTCAAATTAAAAGTTTATTACTATACTAATTACAATAACGATTACTAAAGTGGATTTTTTCTATTCAAATGTTCTTTTATTGCAGTCATTATTCATATTTCTGTGATAACGTAACAAAAACTGTTTTTATTCTACCTCTACCCTGATCAGTTCGTGAAAGTCTTGCCTCAACTTAACGGCCCTTTCAGCTGTATCGTTTCCCGCCTTAATCGTGGATACCGTTATTTTAACTGCCAGAAACAAAGCATTAGTCTCCCATGAAGGACACTCTTGAAGAAAACTGTAATCAATTTTGAGAAGAGAGAACGAGTTCTTGTTCTCGCTTGAAATGAAAGAAATAATATACAGTGAAAACAAAATCGCATAAAATGAAATCAGACACTCAAAAATCAGTAATCATCATTTATCTATTAGAATTACCGTACAATGAACCTCCGATTTCTTATTTTGATGTGGTGTATCATTCACCAGAGTTCTATTGATAAATATGTTATCTTTTGATTATGTTATCTATTTTTGTATGTTATCTTTTGATAAATATGTCACCATTTTCATTTATTTTTCCTTCTCATCCTCACCATTGAACAATGATAAGATAGTGGATTCTTTAGCTAAATACCGTAGGTGCAGGTTAAACTTTTGCAGAGCTGCTTTTGAGATACTTTCATCGATTTTTTGATTTCAGTGACTTCATAAAGCTCAAATCTTAGTAAGGTGCTTTTACAGCCAGTATATACTGAATGCCATTAATGTCATTACCATGCCTTAACATAGGATGCCACAATAAATAAGCATACTTCTAGTAGACCTATCTTGTCTTTGTTGGGCAGTTTGAACTGAGATCTCAATAACGAGCTTTTGTAGGAATAGATCGCTCTTGCCATCCATCTGGCTTGTTGCAACACGAGGAGGCCTCTTTTGAATTTACTTTCAGGGTATCCACCCAAAGCTCGAATAACCCTGTAGTCATCCGAATAAATTGTTTTTGTCAATTCTTCACGATAAAACTTTAACAAAGCTTCATTATTGAATAATGATTGAGTGTTTTTCCACAATTTCTCTGAAGCATTGTACTTCATCATAATCAATGTTTTTACAAATGTATTTAAACTTTTTACCTTAAGCGTTTAATTCGGGCTTGAGATCACATTTTTAATTTTTGCTTCAAATACGCCTTTCGACTACCAGTTTGTAAACATGATAGCCATAAGCAAAAATAAGCATTTCCCTGTCTAGTTTTGATAGTAGTAAAATATTGTCACCATTAATATAACCTGTGTTCGAAGATGTGGTGTCACAAAACAGAATTTGCACTTTGTCTTTACAGAGATCGTGTTCCAAATAGCCTTTGCCTGCTCTTGGTCCGTATAATCAAACAATTTTGTCAAAACATTAGGTTGTTATCTATTCCAAAATGATATCACTATAGAAAGATGTACTTCTTTGCATCTTCAAGCATCCGGAACAGGCAACAGTCTTCCGTCCCAGAGAGCAGTTACAACTTCAGGAACCTCATTTTGAAAATCATATTTCATGTTTTCCGCCCGTTTTTCCGTGCTACCTTGGATAGAAAACTTACTTTTAGAAAATTCGTTAAAATTAAGACCAAGTGCCTCGATAGTAGCTTAGATAGTAGCTTAGCTGAATAATAAGCACAGAAACTCTCATACTTAACTGACACCTGTCTAAAGTTGCTACCAGTTTCAGAGTAATAAATATTTTTTTCTTCTTGTAGTTAAAAAATTATATGGTATCTGTTACAGAAGGAAATTCTTTTTGTTAGTCTATATTTCACCAGAATTAGAATGAAGTTTTAACTAATTTATTTGATATTTTACGCCCCCACTAAAAATGTCCCCTTATTTAAGCTTCGCAATTTTACTGACATGATTTAAAATAAAAAATTAAGTCTTTTATAAAAACAATCAGTAATTGTAATGTATCTTAACAGTCTATGATCTAGTACATACTTTACCGTAGTAGTCTACGGGCTCTTCAAGTCACATGGTAGCAGCAATTGCCGAATTGTACCCAAGATGACCGAAGGTACATTTACGAAGTCTTTAGGTTGTCAGGAACTTTTCAGATCAAAACTAGCCTTTGACCTGGAAAGACTGTGTCATCAGAAATATTATTAAAATGACAATACGACAATAAACGGTGGTTAAATGTGTTGTTAAGAACCTAAGTCTTTCAACCAAGCCTTTTGTAGTTAATAAGGATAATAAGTACTGGAGAATACCGGTCCCAGTACTTCCTATGTGAAGATATTCTCTGGAAAAAATATAAAGAAAATTAAAGCTTTAAAAATGCAATTCAAGTAATCGAGTAGGTACTGACATGTTTCGATGCAAGTCGTCATAGTTGCCATAATACAACGATAGTGAAATGTTTTTTAAGAGTGTTTCTACATAGAACCAAAAATTAGAGGGTATGCGTTTCAAAAATAATACTTTGAAAATTATAGGACATCCTTGTGAGGGGATGTAACAAACATGAGCGGTCGTCAACAGTTACTTCATCTTTGTCAACCCAAGGGACGAGTTACTGGAAAAAGGCTCTCATTTACCGTACAACACGATTTTATTTGATAAACGATCTCTAAGCGTTTTACATCCCATTCAAAATGTTAGTTTATATATATTATTATTCTTCTTCAATGGCGCTACAGCCTATTTCGAGCTTTGGCCTCCTTCAAAATAAGCCACCACCACCCTCTGTATATATATATATATATATAACTATAATAGTTTATATATTATGTATAACTTATATTATGTATAATTTGACGGCCGGCGTAGCGCAGAGGTAAGACGCTTGACTCGCGCACCGAAGGTCGCAGGATCGAATCCCGGCGTGGCAAATAAATTTTATTTGATTAATTTGTGTTATTACACAATTTATTCATTTAAAATAATAAATAGTATATTTGCGGCACGTTCCAGAGTGGAAGGTACTCTCTGTATCGCCCTGGTGTAAGACCACCATTCAGGATTGAAACGTTGCTTGAAACGGCATTAGCCGTGTTTGGTGACCAGATCTGAATAGCCAGGTACTTCCCCACCTTCCTCTTTCCTATCTCCTTCCCCTCCCCACTACCCTCGGCCTCACAACATACCCCAATTGGGGATGCCATAGTCTGACTGGCTTCAGACGGAAGCAGTTGGGACTCTTGTGAGGTATTCATGTAAAAAAAAAAATAACTACAAAATTATAACATTATGACTTGCCTGAGGGAAACATTAATTTTTTGTCAGTGAAACTATTTTTTATATCTGTAATACTTGTTTCAATTATAAACAGAAAAGAATTTTCCTGTTTCAATTATAAACAGAAATACTGTGACATAACTTTGTGAGTAAATTTTTGCGTTATTATGTAGTGTTTGAGTTCCTCTTTCTTTATCCAACGTTTCGGACATCGTTATAGCGCCCATCATCAACCATGGGAGAAGATGATTTAGAATTCACAACTGCCCTGATGATGAACATAGTAATGCTACCCAAAAATGTTGGCTAAAGAAGGAGCAAGCGCTGCACGTCATAATAACTTTAAAAAATAATCACAACGGTTCTTTTGGCGGTAAATATCTCAAATAATTTCGAACTTTAACTTGTGCAAAAAAACAAAATCATATTTAATTATCTACGATCAAGTGAATCAAGATTTGCAAGTCAGTTCAAGTCAAGATAGTAGTAGTTTAATAGAAGAGGATGTGATTGAGATAATCTGTATAATGTTTGAACTTAGGTGGAGCAAGAAGCGTATGCCAAGATGGCAAGTGGCATTCTATTCTATCAGCCTATCTAAACGTGGAAATGATGTGTTGCTTAGTTTGTTTTGACTTTAATTATAATCATTATAATCACTTCCTTTATTTATTGTTATCAAGTGTATTTTGTAGAACTCCATTTTAATTTTAATTTATTTTATATATTCAATAATTTTATTATTAAATTAATAAAAACAGTTTATTTATAAACAAGTTCTGCTGGTAAGTATTATTACGCGTGACAGCTGTTTCGCCTTCTGAGGGCATTATCAAACTGGCATTATCAACAGTTTGATAATGCCCTCAGAAGGCAAAACAGCTGTCACGCGTAATAATAATTACCAGCAGAACTTGTTTATAAATAAACTGTTTTTATTAATTTAATAATAAAATTATTGAATATAAAAAAAAATAAATAAATCTGTAGCGGTATGGCAAAACTTGATATGTCAATCTAGCCTAATTTTTCAGTAGAGGATTTTGAAAGTTTGAAAGGCCCCCTAAATTCTTGAAATTTTCTAAGTGAATTGTCAATGTTTTTTTCAACTTACTAAATTACATGTGCAATGAAATTTATTAATATCGTTTAACCGGTATTAGGTAATTGTTTAGTGAATACCTTTTTTTAATGATCGTCTTCAAAAAATCAGACATATCAAGTTTTGCCATACCGCTACAGAAATAATAATTACTTCCATATAAAAAATTATTATTTTATTAAAGCCTCCAGTAAAAATCATAATAACAATATCATTTCGGTCGTTATGTGATATGAGAAGTATTAAAATTATTAAAATATTTAAAAAAGAAAAATAATGCGTGCAGTTCATACGCGGCAGAAGTGAAACCTTCAGAAAATTAAACGTCGAGAGAATGAAACGAATGCAGAGTGTCAGGAGTAGGATAATTGTAGGGCTTATTTATTGTTATATTGTTACCATGTAAAAAAATAATATAACATTTTATTCTACGGAGCGCCGCACAAACAGGAGGCCGATAGTTTACGAAGCAACCCATAGAGGACACCGATTAGTCATTATTATAGATTAATCTCATTCTCTCGCAGGCTAAATCTTGTGGGTGTGTGTGTTTCTTTTTAGTGTCGTTCATTTCCATTTCATCAAGTTTCAAATCATAACGGTGCTAAAGAAGTTTGTACACTTCAATATTTATTATTTTAAGTTCATATGATTGAATTAATGCCGCCGTTCTTACAATAGTTAGTGGTGTAATGGTCCGCAGTCCAAACAGTTAGATCGGGTTTCAATTCTGGGCGTAGAATTTTTTTTTTAAATAATTTTTTTAAAAAATTTTCTATTTATTTAAAAAAATACGTTTCAAAAAAATCGTATGTCGTGATCTTTCACGGATCTGCTCTATCTACCTACACTATATAAAGAGGTAATATTTGTTTGTTTGTTTGTGTGTTTGTTTGTTTGCATCGAATAGGCTCCGCAACTACTGAACCGATTTCAAAAATTATTTCACTTTTGGGAAGCTACACTATCTCTGGGTGACATAGGCTATATTATATTTTTAAAAAAAAATAGGCATCCTTACTAAAACTTCAATAATGTAACCCAGGGTGTAAAAAAAAATTACCTAAAATATTCTTTAAATCGCGTGCGCTGCGAAAACTATTGATGATAGAATAAAATAATGTTCAACGGCTTTATAGAACACACCATTATTTACAAAAAAGTCGCAACAAAATATGTCTAACTATTATGGTTATGCCACAATAAGTATTCTTTTATTTTAAAAATTTAATTTAAATGTCGCCGCTTGAAAAGGCTCTTTATTTGTATCTTGGTTTTAATCCTTATCAAAATAAATTACTTCATATTCAAGACAGCTTCAATACCTTTATTTAAATTTTTGAATTTTTTAATTCGGATATTTAATTAGAAAGATATCACGAGTTTAAAATTGTTAGTATTAGAAAAAAGTTTCGGCTACGGGCCGGGCGGGAGAGGAGTCAAGAAATGCAGTGCCAGGGGGGTTGGCGGGACGGGGGAGCGGGAGAGCGGTGGTGGGGAAGGTGGAAGTGGAACGCTGGAGGGGAACGCACGGGAAAGGACATGTAAGGAGTAACATTTTATTTATTTGAATATGGCATATATTATAAAAGAAAGTCCAAAAAAGCGTGCAGCTCGCAAAAACTCAGAAACGAGTCCCGGTTCGATCAAGGGAGTTATATGGTGTGGTAGATCTCTATGCCTCCTAGGGAATAAGGGTATCTGTTTTTACCTAAAGGGCGTGCTTTTAAAGATATAAGGGCTGAAAGTTTCGCCCTCTTGAAATTTCTACAACAGTCTTCCGGAAAGTTTTAGAAGGTTCCATAGAGCTGTAGAAAGTTGTGGAAGGAGTGGCGGAGTATGTCGTGGAATGATCAGGAATAGGGAATCGGGAACATCATTGTGCAACATTCCAGAACACTATCTTATTGTCCTGAGCGAAGCCGGGTAACCCAGCTAGTTATTACATAAAAAACATGGTGGATTTTTATTCATAGTTTTCCAAGAAAAATGCCTTGGTTAAAAATAACATTAGCCATTTGCAATCTGCTTGAATGTGAAAGTTTGGTATCGTGTAAAATATTTCAATTAAATCAAAAATCTTATTTTCATTTTCACAAACTAAAATAATAATCCCTTACCAAGATGTCACGAAAGATAAAAGTAGACGCAAGTTAAAGTAGAGTTTTTCAAAGCGGTAAGTATGTAATGTTGGACTCTATCGTTATTGTTCCAGGCAATTGGGAGGCGTTTGGAGATTGTAGGTGCTAAAGAGATTCACTTTCTCTTCATTAGGGATAATGAAAAAAGTGTCACCTCTCTGCTGTAGCACTTATGGCATTTGGCTTCATGGAATTGCGGGGCTAGTCGAATCTCATTGCAGGGTTATGTGTGCATCGCCGCATCGGCTTTATGTTTTGTTTTGACGCTTAATGCAAAGTGGTAAAACTACTTTGCAAATAGATGGAGTTGATTTCACGCCGAGGGTTAGATACATTAATTTGAAACAAGGCTGTGATTTAAATGGAATTGAATTATATTTTTAGAGAGAATTAGTTACCATATTCATAGTTCCCCATGCCTGTAAACATTTCTATAAAGTTATGGTAATGAATTCAGTTACTGACAAATTCTAGTTCACCTTTTGGACATGAACTAACAACTTAACACCTAAAAATTAAATTCTCAAATTGTGTTGGATGAAAACGTAAATTAATCAATTGGTCTTTATAAACACATCTTCTGTATCTGAGCTTCAAATTCACTCGATTGGTTGAAAAAGCTCACCGCAATTTAATGTTGAATGGCATTTTTAAAATTGCGATACTCTTTTTAAATAAATGATTCGTAAATCCCACCATTATATAAATCGGATAGATATTTTCGCGGTTATCGTATCTCGCGCCAGCCAGATATAATGGCAGAGTCGTAGATTTTTCATCAAAACAATGAAGCTATTTAAATTAACTCGGTTAGAGCTGACCGCACTACTGCTTTATGCCCGTTAAATTGACTGTTGCATATTATATGGGCTACCTATCCGGCACCAGCTAGCTGGCACTGCTAGCCCGGCAACCCTACGGCCGGCAATATTGCATTTCCGCCGTTTATATACCCGGCGTGCTTTCTGCTCGCCTGGTACTCGTACTAGTGCCTACTTGGTACTCGGTACTCTGGCACGGGGCCCCAAAATAGCACAATACATAAAACTGCGGAATATGTAAAACAGAGCAATATGTAAAATTGAATCCGCCCCACCCGAGTGGAGTTGCCACCACTCCCGGCCACCCCTCGCAGGCAATGATAGCGCACGGGGAAATTGGATTCCAAGTATGATACGATGTTTATGATACAGTTTTGTAGCGTAATAACGACGAGTAAATGAATCAGATTTGCGATTTAGAGCCGCCTTATTGTTTCCTAACTTTTTGAGGCGCACAACGCTCACAGGAATTTTAAATTAAATTAATTGTACCAAGTTTTGTTAGAGAAATATACTTATAAAAATAATTATAATTGTAATTGAAGAAATTGTGGTGAATCTCAACCAACATAGATAAGATAATATGGTTAGCCAAATGTTTATATATGATTTTAGTGAGTTAAAAAAACGTACTTCTTTATTGGAATAATTTTTAAAATTTTTTTTAAGGTTAAACCTATCAAAGTAATAATACATCATTGAAAAAGAAGATGACACTAACAAATCTAAACGCATGAGTTCGAAAAAAATGATATATGAGTTCGATAATGGCCGAGTTGGTTATGGTGCTAAGACAAGAGATCATGGGTTCGAGTCCTGGTTGCGACTGTTATCTTTTTTAAATTTTTTCTGTGTCTTGTTTGGTTTCATGTTCCGTTTAGATTTATTAGTATTATTTTCTTCTTCCGAGATATAAAACGAAAAATACCTAAAACATAGTACGGTTACGGTTGCTGATATCTGAAAATAATGCAAGGCTGTTGTAGGGTACTGAACTAGAATATTTATTTATTTTATTTATTTATTTCTATTCTTCAACATACACACATACTACAGACAATTACATTGGTATACATAGATATTAAGTTAAGTAATAAGGAGAAAAAATAAAATGTTACTGATCCGTAACTGTATATAGGTAAGTACCTAGTAGTATTTTGTGAACACCTCACTAGGCGGACCTGTGCTGAGGTGTTCCCATGTTTTGGAATAATTGCAATTCTGACGACAAAAGTAGAAACACCGTATCCTCCTTGATATTGTCAAGAAGGAGACTGTGGGTCGACCTATGGCGGCAGTAACGTATACATAAAATAAAAGATTAGTTGCAGTTAGGATCTATACATAAAGTTATACATAGCATCTAGTTTATGTAAAAGATAGATAGTAGTTTTGATAAATAGGTAGGTATATTATTGTAGGGACCACACGCCAATGGAATGAATAATATTGTGATTTTGTTGAATTTTTTGTCTTAAAACAAAGTTATAATTGCCTACTAATTATTTTTAATATTTGTTTTTGGTTATGTTTGGTTAGGTGTTATGATTTTTTGAGTAAATTGAATACCTTGTTGTTTGATCCAGTCTTTGATGTGTTTTTTGTGAAGAATTGTATATGGATTTGCAGTTAGTAGTTGTTTCAGTGTGGTGGGCATGAGGTTATATAGTTTGATAGCGTAATACTTGAAGTGTATTTGCCCGTGTGAGGTATGAGTTATCGGTATGTTAAGTGTTTTTTTAGTAGACGCCCTGGTTTTAATTGCTAATTGAGGTTGCATTTGTGTGTAAAGTTTATGTTGGAAGAAGTATAGTAGTACAGCTTTGGCGTAGAGTTGTCTTATTGTCATGACGTCTAGTGTTTCGTAAATTATATTCGAGCATGCGTAGCGAGGAACTTGGAGGATTAATTTAATTATTGCCTTTTGAATTTTTTCTAATGGATCTATTGCTATATTCGTTGCACTTCCCCAAGCAAGTATGCCAAGAATTATTGTTTCGTTAAGGTGGTTAGGGTATGCAGAGTAGAAGTTCGAATAAAGATTAACATTTGACCTGAAAGCAATGGAAGACGAAAAAATTTGTGATAGATAAGTAAAGTAAAGCACAATTAGTTGAATAAAATACTTGAGACAGAAGCTAGGAGTACAGACAAAGTAAGGTATTAGATCATCGCCTATGCCTGCATCCATTTAGTTCGATTTTTTAATTACCGAATAATTTAACTAAATCTATTTTGATAAGACTGTTTATTGTCATTTTTATAATTTTATTCGAAACATGTTAACTCGGATTTGTTCAGAATGTAGTGTGTTAGCCCTTATATCAGCCATTAAATCTTAAACCCATAGAATGCTTACACTATAATGCTGGGTGGAATGACTAAAGTGTAATCTCCAGACCGAGCGTCCCGCCTCGCGACAATGGGGTGTCACGGCCCGCACTCGGAGCTAACCATATTTAGCTATGATGCATTATGGCCAATTCTCGCTATCTCCATCCGACCGCCGTAATGTTTCCTCCCGACGTCAGAGGCTGGTCCCCCGCCCTAGCCGCTAGCCGCCCTAGCCGCCCTGGCGCTGGGTGCCCGCCCATGACAATAACCGCCCGCCCGGAGGAAAAGGGCGGAATTACGAATTCACGGTCGAGATGTATAAAGTATAAAGCATAAAGCTATTTGGAAGGGACTTACAAAAGATGACAACACGGGACCTGGCGATAAAAAAGGAGCAAGTACTTTCATCATATTGCACGAACGATTTTTTATTTATGCGGAAAATTTCTAAGAATTAAACGTTAACCCCAATACAAAAACCAACAGCGGTTAAGATAGGATATTGTATTGGAAGGGAAAATATCTTTCGTTTGTTTATTTTTTGGCTTTATTAAAAAAAGAGAAAATTTTTCTGGGATACGAATTGCCACCCACTTTTTTTAATTCTCGTCAACTGGGACTCGAACACAGAACCTCTCATCTAATTATTATTATTATTATATTCTTATTCAAAGATATATTAAATTGATGGGAATAACCTTCAAAAGTTATAAAAAGTGATGAAAAATGAGTTTTTCTTAAAAAAAATTCTTTGAATTCTTATTTCGAACGTTTTTATTTTTGTTTTTACTCTTTGTGCTATGCATATAAATCTTGTCTTAAACATAAGTTTATCAATTAAAAATAATATTTAATATTTAACAAGTTAAAGTATTTCACCAAAAACTGTAGACATAATTTGTCTCGACGCCACCTAGTGGGAGATTTAGCACTTACAATGCCTTTCTCATATAAAATAAACTTGGTTGTTTGCAGGTGGAAAAGTGTAATAAGCAGTAATTGTTGAATGAAACCCTAGTATATATTGAATTAGTTGGCGGGCAGGAGATAAGCTGACGTAGCTTAGTGGATAAGAGCAGTTGACCGGAAATCAGAAGGACGCGGGTTCGAGTCCCGTCGGCGGCATGTATCTTTTCCCTGGAATTTTTTTTCAATGTAGATGAGTGTTTCAGGCTAATAATTATTACTTATAATAATTGTTTTTTTAATTTTTGTTGACATAATAAATGATTTTTTTTTTATTATTTGCTTTATATTACACGAGTGACATCAACACGGAAAATAAAATAGCGTTAAAATACATAAACAATAAGGCCCTGTGCAACGATATTACGCGACAATTAACTTAATTAGAAGAATGATTTAAAATTTATACAAAAGTACAAATGACCTCTTCATTAATGGCTGTTTAAATAGGTTATACAATGCATAGGATGGTAAAATTTCTTGCTACCTGTGGTATAGTGGAATGCTTAAAATGAATAGTGCACACACAACCCTTCGTTTGTCCCCGCGAGGGCGGGTATAAAGCGCCGCCTAAACAGCGAGTTTACACAATTACCTTCCCGTAGGCGGTCTCATCTTGTCTCATCATACTCACTTACGATTCAAAGCATTAGAAATGTTAGATTGGACTCGATATGATTCAGATGATACCCCTTGGAAGGTTTCTCATAAGCGGTTCAATCTGTCGACAGCTTAGAGTGCTAAGAGTCAACGTATCGCTCTCACTAATAATTAAGGGCAAACTGTTGCATCAAATTCACAAAAATATTACATTATTCATTGTTTCTTATTGCTGGGATTATAATATTTTGAAATAAATAACGTAAAGATTCATATTCATTCCAACTTAGTTAAAATTAAAAATATTTTTAAAGTTTTTAGTTGTTTATGATTAAACTGTTTCAACGCGCGGGCAGGCAGAAATATTATAATGTCATAACGCTTTGTGTATTGACCGTTCTAATATCGTAATTGTTATTTAACGCATTCATACATTGTCTTAAAAATATCCTATAAATTTTTTTTACAGTTTTGTAAGGGGCGCACTCAAAGAGATGTCATGAAACCACGAGAATGATGTCGTTTCCAACCAATTTTAAATAAATTAAATAAAAGTTTCCGTATAAAATTTACCGCCATCGCATAAAGCTCTTGAGTGCCGAGCATTTATTTCTTCCACTTGACGTCAAGTGCTTTAACTTTCCCAGTCTTTTATTTGATAAGTTCATGTGATATTACATTTGAAATGAACTTGATTCGTAGTTCAAGCGAGTAAAATAATATGTGATGGCTTGAATGCAGTGGCTTCGGGTCAGCGGTAAATTTATTATCTCCAAACTAACTTTTAACGTTCTTGTTATCCAAAGATAGGCAATAAACTAACTCCACGATAGCATAATAACATTATCGAAACGGTTTATCAAACATAGTTTAATTTATTGGATTAGCATAGTTCAATTGCTATTTGTTATCAGTTTGGCACTGTTAATAGTGGTCTCAAATGAAAATGTATTTTGGGGATGTAAAAAGGTTATTATCATTTAAAATTGTTACTAAGTTTTGTATGAATGACTTATTTTTAATTAATGCTTCCAAGCCTTGCAATAGCAGAGAAATCTATTTAAGCCGCCGCTACTCGAATTTCTACCAATTTGCTACATATCTCCCTCATACATTTGAAGTTTTTAAGCTCTTAAAAAATATACGTTATTTTCACGCCGAAATGCAAATTATATGAAATTCCCTCGATAGAAAAAAATTGCAAAGTATGCTCAGAAAATTATTATAAACACGTTCATTTAACTTATTTTAGAAGTTATACCCATGAAAAAATTCTCAGTTTTTCTTTAAATGCTCTTTAAGATGAGACAAGATTTTTACTCTATTTTAAACGAGTCGTTTTTCATTAAACATTTTCACAATTTTCGCTTCAATTTTATCGTTTTAAATATTAGCGCGCTCTCTCCAACATTCGTAATTACATATCTCTCCATCTTCTTCTCTTTGAGAGGGGTTAAGGCTTGGTGCCTTTTAAGTTAATATTATGGGAAATGAAAACATGATAAGTAGGTTCGTGGGTACATTACATTACGTCCTGTTTCATTTGACCGAACTAAGTCAATCTAATAGCATCAATGGTAAAGTCGTCCAACTGATTTATTTTACAAATAGTCCACAATTGGTTAGAATCTACGATAAAACTAGCGATCAAGAAGCATTAAATTTTGGTATCCTACAGGGCACCGTTTTGGGACCAATATTATTCATTATGTATGTAAAAGACACATTTTCCAACATGGAAAAATTATCTCCTTTGCCGATGACATAGTCCTTAGAGTAAAAGAAAACCATAAGAAAAAACAAAAATTCTGCCACAGATAAATTAAAGAAATCTGAAAAGATAGTTTTACCATGACCTCCTGTCGTTAAAGAGTGACAAAAAATATGTCATACCATTCAAAATTAATACTAATAATAACCTCCGAATCGTCAAATAATCTTATATGTTCATTCTCTCACACAATATGATCCTAATCACTGTCGACCAAAATATTCATTTCTGAAAATAGCGGATAATATTACATGTCTAGGAATAATCATTGATCAAACTGGGATAGATCACAACGGCCATACAATAAAGAGAATTAGAAAATTTATATATATATATTCATACGGATTAGAAATTTCTCATCAATGAAAAATCTCTCCTCAATATATTATGCTGTTAGTTTCATAATCATCATTGAGATTTAACCATATTGACTATGAGTATATTTTATATCCTTAATTCGAAAAGATATGTAAACTATTTCAAAAAAATATCTATGTACCATATATTGTTAATCTAATATATATTTTTTCTATTTTTTTAATGGAAGAACAGTGCAAATCATAAAATACAAAATAACCCATTGTAGAACCTGAATCATTATATTATGCACAAAAGATTTATTATTAATAAATAATTTTAAAAACAAATAAAATGCCGGAAGAAATTTTTAATAAAAATTGTGGGTTTAACGCTGTTCTTCTGAGAAATGTCAGATTTGAACTTATTATTTATCATTTTTTATCAAATATAACACATAAATATAATAGGAATTTTATGTTTTAGTGAGTTGAGTATCAGCCAAAGGTTGAGCAATAAGTTAAGTACAATAATAACAAGTAAGTATTGAATGTTGATACTTTGAGTAAGTAACGTAAAAAGTGAATAGGGGACTATGAGTATATTTCAATTTTATATCCTTTCACATAATGTAACTCGAAGTTTTCATGTTTTTTTTACTGTGGAGGGGCACTGAGTATAAGTAGGTCTCCCGCAATGGAAGCCGAACTATAACAATAATATATCTTCCTGTGTTTAGTGGAAGAAGCGAGAGGAAGTGTCACGAGCCGCAATATGAAGGCGCCTGGAGCATAAAAACAAACATCCCCCCTCGTAAAGGGCCGAGGGCGGGGGCGAGCGGTAGTTAAATGAATAAGTAATTCCTAATTCACTTACGGGGCGCGTTACCTCCATATTGGAAAATAAAATTCCCGCACTCACATACCGGTTTTATTTCCCAAGACGAAAGTCTCCTCCTTCGGCACTAACCCGGGGTCAGGTACACCCACTGGGTCCACCCTACACTACACACTACATACTATACAGTACACAGTAAGACCGACTTTAATATTTGGGGAGGCTTTGGGGGAGTACAAAATTCGTTTCGCGGAGGTTATAATTCACACTGAACTACATTTTAATGTTCCGTGCATTTGAAATACTTAAATGGATAAATGTTTTGTAGAACCAGTAATTATAAATCTTTTATCAGCAGGTGATTCCGGGCGTTGTTTGAGTTTTTTTTTTAAGTATTTAAAAAAAATCTAAGCAAAAAATAACACGTAATATGGCGTTTCTAATTTTTTTTGTCAATTGAAAATAATATTTATAAAAGCTTTAAGCTCTCGATTGAAATGCTTATTGAAGATAGATGTGTTTTTCCTAAAACATTATAAATAAACAAGGCTGTGTTCTATAATAAATATAATAATATAATAAACATACATTTTCTCTAAGACAGTGAACTAGAAAAATTTACCAAGACAAAACATTTTCAGCTTATTTTTTCACAATAAGCAGAAAAATTCAGTCACAAACGTTTTCTTTTCCACAAGCATTTTTTTAATGCA
Organism: Limnephilus lunatus; assembly: GCA_917563855.2. Classification (NCBI taxonomy): domain Eukaryota; kingdom Metazoa; phylum Arthropoda; class Insecta; order Trichoptera; family Limnephilidae; genus Limnephilus; species Limnephilus lunatus. The sequence goes on along the minus strand of OU830595.1, from coordinate 88,116,791 downwards.
AAAACAAACAATTAATCCAAAATAAGAAGACTTGTGTTAAATTTTCATTTTTGAATTCATCGCTGTTCTTTCCTAAGGTTGAAACCATTATCAAATTCACTCATTTTAAAAGGTAAAAAAAACCTTTGAAATTAATTTAGAAATTCGAGGATGGCTCTCAATTTACAAAAATCAATGAATAATTTCCATCCGACATAAAACTGTAAATGAGGACAAAGGAGTTGTAGAGATCTATCGGCCGGGACAGTTATTAAACGTCAAACAACAGGTCAATCAATTACCTGGGCACACAAATTACCCACCGCCCCCACTTTTTTATGCCAACCGGTGTTCGCTGTTCGTTTCTCAGATTATAGTATTAAATAAACAATGCAGACATCAGATTCTAGAAAAGGGAAAAAATAAAGTTTTTTGCTTGCCGATAAATCAAATACATTCTTTACACGCTGCCTGTTCAAAATAAAGGATATTCAGTAAGTTAGTATGTTTTCAATAAACTTTCTTGTCTTTTGGGTCAAATGGTTTAGGCAGTAGATACATTTATTTATTATTTCTTGAGAATATTGTTTTGTAATCTTGTGCAAAAGAATGCTTTTTAGTAGGTAGAAATCTTTTGAATATTACTCGTGAAAAGTAAAATATTACACTTCCCAATGAAATAGTAAGAAAAGACAAAAAAGAGATTAATAAAAATTACGAAATTTATTCAAAATGGTATCGTTAGCTCAATTGGAAGAGATGTTACTCCTAGCCCAGTCATTATAGACAAAAAACCAGCCCTAACTGCAGCAAATTAGGGAAATAATATAAAGTGGTAAATTTGAACCTCGGCGCATGCCTTCAGACAGACATCAAGTGGACGGAGGTTCGAATCCTAAGAAATCCATATAAAAACATTTTTATTTTTGTGAAATAAATACCCAATCTTCAAACCACTAAAAAAAACAGGCAATAGAAAAGGAAGCGACATCTAGATCTTTAGTTTCACTTCTACCGAGTGTGAATTACGCACTCTGTTTTTTTGCAGGTGAGTACATACTACAGGAAGTATTTTCACAAAAGTCCCTACTCCTTGCCCCTTTGCTTCCCTACTGTGCCCCCTCAAACATATAAATTTAAGAATCTAATAAAGCCATTATATCTTCTAAACTAAAGTACGCATATAATTTTTTTTTCAGAAATTAACTATAAAACTATCTACACATAATGTAAAATAAAATTGTTATCTGCAAAACATTAGGAAATAATAATGAGTATGTTGTTAAAAAAAATATTTTCTTCCTAATTATTTTTTCGAAGTTAGATATTTTATTTAATTTTAAGGAAATCGAAAAAATGTTTCACACAAACTGTTTACCAAATTTAATTAGTTTAAAAAATTATAATGGAGCGCAAAAGTAAAATCTAAATGATTAAACGTGTTTGATTTGATCACTGCAGAAGCTCGCAATCACGGCACTTGCTACAAGAATTTCTGTAAAACTCAGCATGTAAGAAGACCTGAAGCTGATCTGATAATTTTTTTAAATCATGAATTTCGCAGTAAATACTGATGAATGTGTGTTCAAAATTCAGAAATTATGGAATATGAGTAGTAACAAAAATTTGTAAAACAACTTAATTCAATATAGGATATTTGTGTGTATTTCAGAAAAACTATCATGTAAATATCTCACTCAAGCTGTTAGATGACCGGTAAAGATACAGAGAAAAAGATGCACATGGGAGTTTGAATTATTGCACGTGCTACTACAGGAATAATTAAAAATATTCAATAATGGTCATGTGAATGTGAGATGTACCGGAAATCAATTGCGGGGGTGATGATTTAATTGCTGAAACCTTTAATCTATTTACATGAACTGAAACAAAGAAAAGAATGAACGACAATGGACCTGATATCAACCTACCCACGCCCTAATAACACCTGCAAGGTCTAGGTCTTTTTGTCATCAATTGGTTTGTTCTGTGTATCTACAAAAAAAATATGTTTTTAAAAATGTTGTTTGTCTTATCCATAAAATGTACAGACCAAATAATTTATTTGAAGAGTTTTTGATAATAGGCATTTATTCATCTCGTAGTGAAGGTGACAGATATCGAAGATCTCTAACGTAAGAGCTGGGATGTTTACATAAAAACATTTTGTGGCTTGAACACATTTCATGCCATGGACGGAATTAAGTGTATAGCGCATAATTCCCTGTTACAAAGTTTCAACAACTTTAAATGTAGCTCGTCTGCGGTGTGGAAGTTTTGGGAATCAAGAAAACATCCGACAACGATGCTACGTGAAGAGAAAAAGGAGTTGCTTGAAATATATACAATCAAAGACGTCAGTCAGTGTATAATATTTTCCAGAAAAGAGCATGTGGATGTTGTATCTTTTGAATCTCTTTATATCTTGAAGTGGTTGTTGGAAAGACACAGATGTACTAATATTGCTTGTAGCATTATGCTGGTTTCCATTGCTTTATTGTTTCAATTGCTAATTCTACTAACACCAGTGCAGTGTACTCCATTAAGTATCCTGCAGGCACATAAGCATGGTGATCGAAGGAAACTCCCTTTATTTGCCCAAGATATTACATAATACAACACGAATTCTTCTTTTTACCATCATTATTGCAAATCAATGAATGATTACTTATGACGTCGCCGACATATTTCTTTGAAGTTCTTATGGATTGTCAAAACATCAGAACCTTGTTGAGGATAAATATTTTAAATTTAAGCAATTAAAAATCAAGGCGTTTCCTTAATCTAGAGTTAATTTAAAGAGACTTCCGCCAACAAAGAGAGTGACCCACCAGCATCTCAGAAGGACGTAAACTTTCAAACATGCCTAGGAAATTAACAACCGCCTAATTGTTGGGGTAAATGGTTGGAAAAGTAGAAAATAAAGGTTAACACCTATAAAAACTAACAACATGTCTCGTGGGTCCCGTGGTTCCAATTCAACTTCTCATGCCGATATCAGGTAACTGCAAAACCTTTTTTTTTATATTTTTTTATTTTTTATTGTGTATTTTATTTAGATATGAAATTTGACATCTTATATCTAATGTTTTCTTTTCTACGACTACAACAATATTATTTACTACCTACTGACTAAAATTTGGCCTTTACAATATTAAGACATAATCCACGGAAAACTGCAAAACTTTTAGCCTCCTTAACATTTACAGGGAGTTCATTGAACATTTTAAAACCTTTATGATAATTATTATTTTGTGTTCCCGATAAATTTGTTTTAGGAAGCCTAAAATCGTTGCAGTTTCTCGTAGGATAACAATGAACTGTACTGTTGATTTTAACATTATTCAACATACATATAATCTGGTAACATTTTATTTTTTAACTTATAAATAAAAACTAGGGTATTTAAAACTAATCTTTACCACACACTTAATATATTTAGTTGGCGGTGCATGGTTTTTATCCTGGTATATCTGCTACAGCACAATATAGACCTCATCCCTCTGTTCTGAATTATTTCCATTCTTTTAATTTGTGTTTTATTGCTCAGAAAGAGGGGTGAAGTCATGTAGGTAGCTGTCGGCGGGCAGGATTAGATTGTTCTGTTCAGCGTGGCCATTGTAATGGTTTAACCTGACTGTTTGAAGAAGACTGTGATGCCCGGTGAATGACAATTTTCTGTAGCCACCTAAAAACTATTATTTTGTAATTCTTTACTTACTATGTTGTAATTTATATTTAGTAAAAAAACTATTTTTAGAAGGAAAATCAATATTATAGCCAAATGTTCCAATTTAAAGGGCGGTTGGGAGCAATTAGGACTCTTGTGCGGCAGTCACATTAAAAAAAGATTGTCCGTTCTATTTTATTGTTTACTAGCTGACCCGGAAACGCGTTACTGTGGCTAACGAAACACAACGCCGTCTACTGGTTGGTTACCCAACCTTTTAACTCACACTGTCATGTGTTGATTTGCTTACAAATCAAATCCACAAAACCCCCCGCTTGCCAGCCCGCTCGTCCACCATATACAGACATTCTCATTTGATTATATATTTCAACCAAATTACAAAAAACCTTGACAAATTATATACCTAACCCTTTCTCATGAATCACTCTATCTATTAGTGAAAACCGCATGAAAATCTGTTAAATGTTTTTTGAGTTTATCGCGAACAGACAGACAGACGCGGCAGAGGGCTTTAGTTTATAATATGTAGAGATAATTGTTATATCATTAAATTTATTTTTTTCATTTATGATTGTTAATAATATTTTTATTTTTTTTACATTTATGTACATTCCTACACAAAGCTATATATTTTCTCAAGCAGCACGAGGTTTGTATATGAACTATTGAGTACAAACGTCAAATTTTATATACACAATGCATTGTGGTTGCCAGTTGTTATTCTTCAAAAAGTAAATAGGCTTTTGTGTTTGCCTAAAATCCCCCCGGCCCCCTTCCGGGGAGTGCCCGAGTAGGCCCGCTCAAAAACCTAAGTAACTATTTACGTATTATGTATTATGGAAGTTAGGTGACACCGGGTCTTTTGTTGATGTTGTGTTGGCACGGAGCAAACAACGTCAGTAATAATTGACAAATATTGGGAAAGATGTTAATTATATGAAAAAAATACAAGATTTTCACTAAGTTGTAAATGCTAATATGTACTTATCGATAATTATCTAGAATCTAGACAGAACGTGTGATATTAAAATTAAAACCGAAACCAAAAAAATGGTTTTACAAAATAAATATCAAAAGAAAGTTCATTTTCTCGCAGTCGAAAGATCAAACAAAGCACTGCTTTTTACCTTATTTAGATCTGTACGGAGCAAATTTGTCTTCCAGCAAGTTCGTCTCAACGCTTACCATTAGAGTTTTGAAGATCACTTAAAAAAATTTAAACAACTACATCATGCAATAAATTACGATAACATTTTTGCCACGTAATGGACGATCTTCGCTGGTTTCGTATACGTTTTTAGAAACCTTTAGAAGTTTATGTAAAGTTGGGTTGTTTATCTCTATATATTTCAGGCTTTGCCATTAATAGCCGATAAATTAACAAATTACATCATGGAATTGGAGCAATAAGTTTGTCGATTTTTTAAATTTTATGGAACATTTCTACGTACGCTTTCGAAGCGAGGCATCTCAATTCGATGGGGGGTTGTATAAGTTGTATTATGAAATTACTCCTAGGCGGTGTTATAGTTAGATTGAAATTAGGAATGAGAGGGCTAATTTATCGTTACTATGTATCGTGGATATTATCAACTCTACGTTTTATTATGATTTAACAGATGTCAGAGCAATCTTCACCACGCAGGCTGCACCCCGGCAAAACTCATAACTGCATTGTGCCGGTCACGTAGGATCCAAGTCATGAGGTGCGACGTCTTTCTCTGCTACGTTTTCCATTAATCTTTCCTTGGACAATCTGTTGGGTAGTCTTGTATTTATCTCCCTTACGATGTGACTAAGATAGTTAATTTTGAATATGGTACGATTTCGTAATAATTTGCAATTTGATGAAGAACTTCTCAAGTTTCTATTAATTGCTGTTCAGTGGATTTGGAGGATGTACCTACTACCTGTTCGCGCCGCTTATAGGTAGTAACTTGACGAGTTATTTTTGTGTTTATTTAGATTTAGATACTATTTATTTCCTATGGCAATATTTATCTCCCGTCCCCGGCTCCCCGCATTGATTCCGCCCTGTTCAAAACTCCTATCAACTCGCGAGAAGGTTTGACAGTCGTCGCGGCGGGACGAATCCTAATTAAAACTCTCGCGATTTTATCGCATCGCATTTATGTAAAACATAACAATTCAGTGTCAAAGTGAGCTACAGATCAGATCATCATTGTATTTACAGAGAAGTGACTTGCCAAATATTATAATCCTTTAAGCGGGAACACCTATCTTTTTAGATGAATTTTAAAAGCTTTCACATTACGTACTAAAATAATTTCGATTCCGTCCGCTAAGAATTAACTTTATTAACTTTATTATGATGTTTATTATTTTTATAAAATTTTCTCTCGCTCTATAATACCAAGGTTCAACACATTTCACTGGCACTGGTCTGTAGGAACCTTACGAATAAATCATATCGTTATTTTTTAATTTTATTAACTATTTTTACGAGTTAATAACATATATGTCTTTTATTTTTAACATATTACAACTATATTTATCATGCCATACTTAAATAATGTAATAATTTGAAATTTTTTCAAGTTAAAGCCCAATAGGGCGCAAATAATAAATACATAATCATTAAGGTGGTCCAAAATTTTTATTTTTTTATTTTTCATTTGGCCACCCCGTGAATTTATTACATGCATTTATAGTAAAAACATTGTAAAATTTTATCGAGATACCTTAACTGTAAAGGGGTACTCAATCGATTGTTATTTTAAAATTGTTTTATGTAAAATGCTTAATTTGTATCTACTTTTTATATATATTGTAATAAAACTAATATAAAACTTTTTTCAACTTAATTTTTCTGACCGAAACCGGTTTCAACCTGTCAAGACCATCTTCAGCCTTATATACACAAATATGGGGGAGGGGGAGAGGGGTGGTCTACAAGCATTTTATTTGAATATATGGGTTTTCATACAATTGTTACTTAGTGGTGTTTGGCTGTCTAATTTCTAATTATTTTAGTTTTTTCAAATAGGCCTATTTACCTCGGGCTTGAAGCCTTACTTCAATATTGTTTGTGAAAAACCTTACAAGTAACATGCATTATTAATAAAAATATTATATATTTCCCTGTGAAAAAACAGTGGAATGTCACAAATAAAGTCCGGGCTATGAGTTTTGACACTACTGCTTCTAACACCGGTGCCAAAAAAGAAGCTTGCACTCTTTTAGAAGAAAAGACAGGACGTGATCTTATTTGGCTTGCTTGTCGTCATCACGTATTTGAAATAATGCTTTCAAAAATATTTACTCTTTGTTTTGGGCCATCAAGCTCTGCTGAAATCCCACTTTTCAAAAGATTCTGCGATATTTGGGAAACATTACCGAAAGAGCACTACGATTGTCTTAACCTGGATAAGAATGCAGAACAGTTCGCTGAAAATACTCTTGAGAGTCTCACGACCGCTATATCTGGAGAGAATCAAGTTCGTGATGATTACGAAGAGCTAATAAAGCTCACCATGATTGTTTTGAATAAACCACATTGGCACGCTCCAGGTCCGATTCATCATGCTCGTTGGATGGCGAAATTGCTGAAATTTGTTAGTTTTGGTGTGCTCATCTACACCAAAGTTTGGATCGAAGCGCCTTTGGCAGCAGATGCACCAGTAAATGACTTAATTCTTTGAAAGAGCTTAAAATTGTACGAAGCCATTGATTCCGAAATCAGTATAGCAGCTAGGGGTGTCTTAGAGCGTCATTTATGGTATTTGTCAGATGAAATAGTTGCATTTGCCTTGTTTTCTGACAAGCTGTCTGATGCTAACAAACAGGCCATTGTTCAAAAAATAAATTTTGATGGCGGTAATCATTCAGTACGGTGTGATTCTGCTAAGCTTGCCACAGAGGTTACATAAGAAGCTTTTGCAACACAAAGAACGTTGAAAACGCTCTTAGTTCTTGAAATCAAGGACTCTTTCTTGCAATCACCTCCTGAGACTTGGAATGAGAATGTCGATTACCTTCAAGGCAAAAGCTGCGTCACAAATTTACGTGTTGTTAATGATACAACGGAGAGAGGCGTTAAACTGTTTGAAGATTGCAACACGTTACTCACTAAGAATGAGGAAGAAAAGCAATTTTTATACTTCACATCGTTGAACAAAACAGTAAAATCGTTTCTACTGAAACAACCAAAAAGGAGTTAACAAACATAGTTTTGAAATATTGCCAGTAATATTATGTTAATTATTGCTTTGTTACCAAATATTGTTCACATTTAAATACTTTGTATACTTATTTAAATAAAATACTTGTAATATTAATAAACCTTAAATTACGTGTTTTCCTTAAAATCCTGAAATTTTGTCAGAAACTTCTCATTCAATGAACACCCCTTTTTATAAAAGATAGGGGTCTGATTTTTTTAATATGATAGGAATGGTAGGTGAAATAAATAAAGTGGGTGGCTACACCTATATTAGATTATTATTTTTTTACTATATTGGCCTGGACCACCCTAATAGTCATAGATTATTATTTTTATGTAAGTCTTATTGTAAAACTACTTCTGCACCCGAGAAGCATAGATGCAAGAAGAAATCCACAAATTTTATATTTTAATAATATTTTTTCTCATCTCTTCAGTCTGAACTCGATTCCAATCTTCCATATAATTTTGAAATTTGCCCATTTGAATAAAATTAATATATAAAAATTCACATTTCCTCTCTCTGTAATTTGCCTAGAACATCCTTGAAACATGGTAAAAGCCAACAAAAAAAACAGAGTGTGCAATTCACACACGGTAATAGTGAAACTTTCTTCAGAAAAATAAAGTATAAATAGTGGGGAGGCTACGAAGCACCACACAAAAAGGAGACCGATTATACTATTTTATTCTCTCGCAGGCTAAAGTACTAATACTATAGATGTATGTGTTTGTCTCTTTTTATTGTCGCTATTTTTCGTTTCATCGAGTTTCAAATCACAACGGTGCTAAAGAAGTTTTCACTTCAAAAATATTTATTTAGATAAATAATTGAAAGAACAACATATTTATTTCACTTGTATCAAAATATTTGCGAAGTTACGAGAGAATTGCTAAAATAAACATAATTTTCCGACTCTCCTAAACATTTCGTATTTGGACTTGCATCCGCATGCTTCTCTCTAAAGATTTCAAAACCTATAGTTATTATTATTAGTACTTATAATTTTTGGACTTGCTTTTCCACTCCTAATTATAAGCATTGGCCTAAAAAATTAAAATAGCACATATTTTCACAATAACAAAATAAAATATTTCCTATTGAACCTACACAAAAAAGTGTCGTCGGATCACGGCATTATATTAGTTATCCTTCTCAAAGATTCGATGCTTTTAGTTTCAAATCACTAAAAACTATCAACGCTCTTAATAAATTAATTTAATAGTCATATATGCAAGGCGGTTCCGAGAACGCACATAATTCGCACAAGGTGAACATATATTTGTCGAGTGATATTGCAGACATTTCGTTGCATCGTTTCCCTGACACGCTGCATTTTGCCGAGATTTGGAGGACCATAATGCCAGTGATGATAAACTATCGCCGTGACTGCAATGCGACATCTTATTTTATGGATGTGGATATATCCGTATGCGGAATCTTCTCTTGAAGTAACCGAAGATATACGAGTATATTTAAAATTTAAAAACATAGATCGAGACGTATACAGGTTATAACGGACGTACTTGACTTACTTTAACCAGTGATTACTGCGTTATTTGGAGTAAAAAAGGTAATTGAAATTTTGGTCTCCGGTGACGTAGAAAATGTTTTTTCATAAATGAACATAAAAAAATAGTAGTTGTTATAACAGTTCGGGGTGGGGTAAGAGGTTGGGCGTTTAATCGGTTAAGTGATGGCATGCTGAAGATTTTTTGTTTTTGTTTTTGAAAAAAAAAAAATTTAAGTAAAGTCATCGAAAAAGTAAAAAAAAAGTCATCGTAGACCAAAACTTCATTCACATTTTTTACTTAAAATAATATCAAGAATCACTGGTTAAAGTAAGTCAAGTACGTCCCTTAACACCTTGTATATATATTTAAATTCGATAGAGTTGCATGGATAATTTCAAAATATAGAAGAATGCAATTAGCTTAATTTCTTGGACAGTTTGGCAGACTTGATTTATTTTACCAATAAATCCAAATCTATCGAGACACTGAGGACCTACCTGTAGTAGATTTGGTTTCAAATTTAAAATAGGTTAATCTCAAGGAATATTATAAATGTGATAGTGTATTTGATTGGTTGTTTGTCCTTCTTTTACATTGCAAGAGAGTGACCGATCGACGTGATTCTTTGCATAGGGAGAGTTGAAGGACTGATAGGTGAAATAGACTACTTTTCATCCCGAAAAAAACATTTCATCCTCTTGGGAAAACTCTTTATATAGTAAATTCTAATGAACACGTGGGTAAAAGCAAGTGTTTTATAATTTATGACCGTTATTATAATCTAGTTATTAAAACCGGCCATTACCCGATAATGAACGTCCATGTTTTTACTGAAAAAATTAGGGTCCTGTATATTTTTTGAAGTCAAATATCTATTTGATTTCAAAAGCTTCTTAGCTTTGTGATATCTATCTGAAAGCTTCAAATCTCACGATGAAAATTCAATGATGGCTGTTATAACTAATTATAGGCACATAATCTTCTATTTAGAAACTCAGAGCTCACCGTTAGAGTTTTTGTTCTTCATGCATGTAGACGTGGCTAAGCGGAAATCCTCATGTCCTTTGTCATCAACTTGCGGGCTGCCACAATATAAGGAGAAACTTTTGAAGATAACAAGGTGATCACAGAACTGTTTAAAAATAATAAAAAAAAAATATTCATAATCCCTTCTGTTCATTTTCATAAAATTACACTGATTGCATTATTTCTACAACACATGAGTGGAGCCTTTAGCTCGTCTCAAGTCTCAAACCTCCTTTTTATCCCCGCTATTTCCCTACGGACCTTCCGACTTATTTTTCGCTTTACTTCCAATGAACGGGAAGATTCCTTAAATTATTACTAACGGAAGTCCCCGGCGTCGCACGGGGTTTACAGGGAGTTTTTTTTTTTAAATCGAGAGTCTGGTGCAGACAGTAATTTCCCACTTATTTTGAACTACAAAAATGCAAAATTTCATCAACAAGTATCAAAATTCTGCTTTATGGCATGTGGAAAATGGATGCGGATGGTTTTTCGAAATCTTATGTAAACCGTTATGTTCTGCTGTTTTAAAGGTCAAGTGTGCTAAATTTCATCAACCTGGGAATAAAACTGTAAAAATATTATATACATAGAATATCTGATTCCTACGTTTTAAACGTAAACCTTTCTTACAAAATAAAAATTTCAGAGAAGTAAATATTCTAATTAGGAAGGTACCTAAGTTTCCAAAAAAAAATTTTTTTTACTATTCATATAAAATTTTAATTCAGAAAGTAGTGTTTGGAAAACTCTTTCCGGTTTTGCTAACCCGTATTTTAATATAATAAAAAAAACTCTATACTCATCATTTTATGAAAAATGCACAGACTAAGGAAGATAGTAAAAAATGGAATAAATTATGATATTTCTATAAGGTGAGTTTTTTTTACGATCTCATAAATCGCAGTAATTGTAACTTTATTGCAGGTTACTTTAATCCTACAAAATGCTCTACAAATCAAATAAGTATTTTTAAGGAAAGAAAAGATCAAAATTTTTATTTGAGACACTAATGCATCACAGATTATAACGATTATCCGAAATAATAATTTAAATAAATCGTGCTGTTCTCTGAAACCAGACACATTATTGCAAATAATAATTCAATATCATGTATGAAACAATTTACGAAACGCAATATTGGTATGTGGTTTTGAGTTTGCCACTAATGACACGAACATATAAACTGATGATTAAATTGAATATACCACCCATATTGATTACCTTATAATGCAAACATGCGGAAAATGTTTAAATCACAAATATTATATCATTTTGATTTAGTTAATTATCGCGGTGTTGAAACACAAAAAGTCCCAATCAATTAAACCGTGCTCTGGTGATTAAGTGCTAAAATAATTACATTTAAAATGATCGATTCGCAATAAATTGATTTACCGACATGCGATCTTGTGAGTGTTAAATAGTTGGCTTATTACCTGGTGGCAATTTCTTCTATCCAGCCAATTTTACGATGAAATGCGAAGGAATGATCCATGCTAGCCGTCTCCTTGCGGGATTGAAAGATTAATGAGTAGATTATAAGTAAGACGAAAGAAGTTGATATACTCGTAAACATACGTAAAGGAGTATATATTCCTTTCTAGACAAACGAGTACCCTATCCTGGACGGCATGGCGGATGATCGCTGGAATTTAAATATCTTACGATGGCGTACTCGGTCGGGAGAAATGAGATGATCTAAGAAAATAAATTCAACTGGGGCTTTGGATGAGTGCAAATTAGCAAAACTATGGATATTCGAGAGACGTAAAAGTCAGACATAAGAAAACTGATAAAGAATATTACAGGATGTTAAACGAACCAATTTTTTTTTGCAAATCTGATGATGGATATGTCTTCAAGAAGGAATGGAGAAAGGAAAGGAACAAAAAAAGGCTTTATGCGTTAAAGTTAATTGTAGGTGGTGTGTTGCTGGTGGAAACAGACATTCTTGCTTCAAGAGAAAATGGAAGAAATAGAGGAATGGAAGAAAAAGTCAAGGGTATGAGTTAAAGCGAAATGAAGGCGTTGTACTGAGCTGGTGGGAACAGAACGTCCTTCATCAAGAGAACATGGAAGAAATAATGGCGCCCATCTCTCATTTAGTGGAGAACTGAGCCACTCGGATGCAGCTACGGCAATGATGGTTGATTTCCGTGTCCTGCTCCAGGAGCTGGCTATTCGGTAGCGAAGTAGGGCTGGCAATGAGTGCACCCTCCTTTCAGTGGACATCGTGGAGGCGCTGCAGAACCTCGGTAGTTGCATAAGTTGCCTGTATGCTTTATTGTAGTACACCCTCAGATTATCCCATTGCGCTGCTGGGTATTTCGTTTACAGTTCAGATGTGTACAGGGCAGTGAAGTCAGTGAAGTCTTGAAGAGTAATTTTCAGAACATCGTCGCCTCATGGTAGAACCGCATTGGGAGCATTCCGGCCATTTGCTCTTCTTTGTCGTTCATATCTTCTATATCCTTCATGTCTTCGGTTAGGATATATCCCAGATATTTAACCTGTGTTTTTTTAACGTCATTATAATAAACGATTAATGTTAAATTTTCTGTTTGTTTTCTAATAAAATATAATAAATTAAAAGCCGAATATCATTGTTCTTAAACATATCTTAATCTTGTAAATCTTGTAGAACGTTTGATACTATCCAACTTTTCAGCTATAAATAATCCTCACAAGTCTATTCCGTGTATCCATTCTGTAAGTGTTTCATGCATCCAGATTTTAATGAATCCAGCTTTCAACTATCTGCCTACAACATGCTTTAGGATACTATGGACACGTTGCTTGTCAAACTGAGGACTCCAACTTTGAGAAACCCATAGTCAATGGCAAAGTGGAAGGCAGGAGAAGCAATGAGGAACCTACTTAAGAAGAAGAAGGTGCGATTTTGTTAAAGTTTGCATCTTCACCATTATGTCTGTACCGCTAAGTCGGAAGCCAAAGAAACGCACGAACTTCACGCCGTACTTTCAGTCAAAAGTCAACGAAAAGAAAGGAAAAATCAGACTTCTATTTTATAAACAACTAGCTGGGTTACCCGGCTTCGCTCAGGACAATAAGATAGTGTTCTGGAATGTTGCACAATGATGTTCCCGATTCCCTATTCTTGATCATTCCACGTCATACTCCGCCACTCCTTCCACAACTTTCTACAGCTCTATGGAACCTTCTAGAACTTTCTGGAAGACTGTTCCAGAAATTTCAAGAGGGCGAAACTTTCAGCCCTTATATCTTTAAAGCACGCCCTTTAGGTAAAAACGGATACCCTTATTCCCTAAGGGGGATAGAGATCTACCACACCATATAACTCCCTTGATCGAACCGGGACTCGTTTCTGAGTTTTTGCGAGCTGCACGTTTTTTTAGACTTTCTTTTATAATATATGCCATATTCAAATAAATAAAATGTTACTCCTTACATGTCCTTTCCCGTACGTTCCCCTCCAGCGTTCCACTTCCACCTTCACCACCACCGCTCTCCTCCGTCCCGCCAACCCCCCTGGCATTGCATTTCTTGAATCCTCTCCCGCCCGGCTCGTAGCCGAAACTTTTTTCTAATACTAACAATTTTAAAGTAGTGATATCTTTCTAATTAAATATCCGAATTGAAAAATTCAAAAAGTTAAATAAAGGTATTAAATCTGTCTTGAATACGAAGTAATTTATTTTGATAAGGATTAAAACCAAGATACAAATAAAGAGCCTTTTCAAGCGGCGACATTTAAATTAAATTATTAAAATAAAATAATACTTATTGTGGCATAACCATAATAGTTAGACATATGATGTTACGACCTTTTTTGTAAACAATGATGTGTTCTATAAAGTCGTTGTACATTATTTCATTCTATCATCAATAGTTTTCGCAGCGCACGCGATTTAAAGAATATTATAGGTAATTTTTTTACACCCTGGGTTACATTATTGAAGTTTTAGTAAAGATGCCTATTTTTAAAAAAAATCTAATATAGCCTATGTCACCCAAAGATAGTGTAGCTTCCCAACAGCGAAAGAATTTTTCAAATTGGTTCAGTAGTTTCGGAGCCTATTCGATGCAAACAAACACACAAACAAACAAACAAATATTACCGCTTTATATAGTGTAATGTAATATAATATAATATAATATAATATAATATAATATAATATGTATAAGTAGATAAATCGAAAGAAAATAATGACAGAATATTTTCAGATAGTAACGTCAAGAGCTGAAAACGGATTTGTTTATATTGTTAAAAAACTATACCTTTCGAATTTATAATATTAATAGTAGTAGAATAATACTAGTAGAACAGTCTATGGAGACAATTTTTTGAGTATAGAAAAATATTTTTAAATATAAAAAAAAAATCTAGTACCTACTGGTAGAGACCAAAAAAAATACTAACATTTCGTTCCATCATTTCCTCGCTTTTACATTGTTATTTTTGAAGTGAAAACTTCTTTAGCACCGTTGAGATTTGAAACTCGATGAATCGGAAACGAGCGACACTAAAAAGAGACAAACACAAACATCTATAGGATTTACCCTGCGAGAGAATGAGATAGCAATAAAGTATTTATTAATTTCACAGGTATTCGGTTCCAATATAATACGATAAATCCACAATTCCACGCAAGTCTTCTTTGGTGTATTGATTTGGTGATTGTCAGACATTTAGCGGACCAAGGATTGATTCTTACGAAATCCAAAAAAAAATTTTTTTTTAAAATCCAATTTTCAAACCACTCCAAAATGCAGACTGAAAAGAAAAGAAAGCGACATCTAGCGACTCCGAAGAAAAAAATATAAATGCTAATAAAATGACCAAAGGTATAGGAAAAGGTGCACTGGAATTCGACGACAAAAGTATTGAAAATATTGTCCTTCACATTGATAAACAAAGTGCTTCGTTGTCTCCCCACTCTTGTCTACTTTAGTTTTCTGAAGGTTTTACTTCTGTTAATTGCACACTCCGATTTAAAAAAAAAATTCACAACTAATTTTCTGTTTTTACTTTATTTAGACAGTACATGCGTACTGTATTGTTATGTTTAGAAATTTTAAACCAATACAATAACACCCCCCTATACACATAAACCCTTCTTATTTATGGGGGTACCTAAGCCGAATATATATGCATATTATGTTATTAGTTATGAAAAATAAAAATAAAATGTTTATTATTGTTACGTTGGTGATATGTATGTAACAATAAAAAAATAACATTTTCAATTAAATTATGGCTTAAAATTTGACACCGCATCGCTTGATAGGTTGCTAGCAGCTGGTGGCGTAGGACTTATTCATAAACATTTATTTTTAAGGCTTTTAATCAAAATATGTACGTCAGGAGCACAATGAGAGTGGATTACGTTCTGTCTATCATGTTTTGATTGCATTTTAATCCTTTAATCTTCCTGTTCACACATTGCCGTTATGAATTGAATGAATGGGATGTTCCAATATTTTGTTTGATTTAAACAATTCAATCAGATCTGTGGATCCAATCCCATTTGGGAATCATATTTTTTCCGTGCCCGTGAATCCACGGTGAAATCAACGGTGCATTTTACGAATGCAGAATTTCAACAAATTCGGACTCTGTGCCGTGATATTTCAAGTGAGTTTTGCCATTTTGATTTGTGATTAATGGTCTGAAATTATGCGACAATCTGGTACTTTTAATATTAACATTTGATTTATTTGTTTGATTATACGGTTTTGCGGAATTTAAATATTTTTGGGAGTATAAAATACGATATTGGACGAGTTATCATTTTATCGTTCTAATTATAGAAGGTGGCGCAAAAGTCATCGACCTATCGGAAGATGCCATAATTTTTGCAAATGGGGGCAAATGTCAGTTTTGCGTCGACATTTGTGAAGTCAGCAGATACGAATACACGTCAACAAGACATGAATCACTACACTCATCAAAAACATGGAAAATTTTAGAAAAAACGCTTTTCCGGTTTGGCTAACCTCTCGTTTTGGTGATTTGCAGAGACCGGAAAGATCGCACGATTTAACCATTCAAACTTCTTTTGTGGGGTTTCTTGAAGTCACCAACGAGTCTATGTCAACACGCCTCAGACTCTGGAAGCCCCCAAAGGGAATATTCTCCAATAATGATGAACCTGTAGCCGAAAGTTCTGGAAAGAGTGATGGAAAATGCTATAAATCGGTCCCGTGGTCATCAATTCTGGCGGCAGTCACTTGGCCAATTTCATTTTCCCAACTTAATGGAAAAAAATTAAGATATCAAATAAACACAATCCAAAAGCAAACCAAAATTTTTCATTCATAAAAAAATTATAGCCAAAGAACATCGGGTTACAAATTTTGCGCCACCTTGCATATATGTCGCAGGCCAATCGTAAAATCACTTCACTAAAGGCACTTCACGGTGTGGCTAGGCGCATCATGATCTGCCTGATTTTACGATCGGCCTACGACATGTATATTAATTTATTGTGTCAAAATGCAGTTCTTATTGTATCTCTTAAATCCACTCCGTTGGGTCAATGGGTTATGGGTTACCTGGTAGTTGAACTTTAAGCTTAAGCATTAGAAATTCAGAAGTTTATGCATGCGGAATATTCCAAGGAATGGAGAAAGATAATAATATTTGGTCAATTGATACCAAGTCATCTCTTTTGTGAAATTGTATTTTATTATTATTTAAAAAATTAATAATACGATATCATCATAAAGAAAATTTTAGACTGACATACCGAAGAAAAGCATTTTTTTCCATAAAGAAGAAAAGCAGATTGTCCAAATTCGATTTGGCTATTTGAAGTATCTAACCCAGTGCGAACAAAAGCATGGTGTAACTCTACAGAACATGTTAGATTTTTGTAGGAGTGTACTCTTTTTGAGTAGAGTGGATAAATCATTGCTAATATTTAGATTCGTTTCCGATTGGATTCAAAGTGCTTTGGCACATTGGCCCGCTTTCCGAATGTGAGTTTTTTGTGATAGGCTGATAGGCGGTGGGATAGGCTCATAGGCCGTGTGCTATGCGCTGCAGGCCGTATGCTGTGTGTTGCGCGCTATACGCTGTAGGCTGCCACTGTCGCCCGCCCTGGGGAGGCCATTTGCAAGGCTTATCCGCTACTGCGGACCGTGTAACCGGCTTAGGGCGGCTGCACCCGCCCTCCCCGCCATCGCCCTGGCTACAAGCGAGCGAGCATTTGTAAAATATGTTATTGTACCTCGTTAAATTTATTTTATATAATATCGCGGTGTATTTTTCAACCGGGCCTTCGCAATCCGCAATAAAGCAGGGGTTAAGAGTTGGAGTTTATATTTGCTCACCAGACCTTTATTAAGGGAACATAATGCATATCCGAGAGACTTTATTTGAACCCTTTTACGCCTTACATGTCCACACAACCGTACAAGAAGAAACAACTAAACAATATTAGAAACGCTAAGGATATATTGTTAAAGGAAATACATTTATATTTTGTGAAATGTTATTAGGTTAATAATAATTATTTTTTTTTTTTTCATTTATTTATTACATAAGATACATTATTTATACAGCAAAAATAACATATAAAATATAATATTTATATTTCAAAATAACCTTTTTTGATACAAATAAACTACCTAATAAATTTACATTGATTTTTTTTTTGTATGATATTTCCCTTCTATAGAAGCAGACGCTTGTGATTAGAAGAGGGACGAGTATCGGGATGAGAAAATATTTAAAATATATTAACAAAATATATTTTGTTTCTTTTGATTTAATTGTGGTAGATACTTAAAAAAAAAAACAAATTAACAAGTTATATAAGTTATGATGATAAATTTTATCAATTTGTTATTTTTTACTTTTAATTGCTCTTTAATTGCTTTTAGTAGGCATTTATCGTCTTCGATTGTTCTTATTTTTTCAGGTAGGCTATTTTCAATCTATTTTTTTCCTAGATATGTGTAATGATGTTGTGCAAATGAGGTGTTACATTTTTGTATTGGAACTATATGTTTTTGACGAGTACGACTTTCAGTTAAGATATGATTTTGTTTTTCTTTTATTATTTGGATTATTATATTTTTTCGAACTAGATCATTAAATTTTAATACTTTAAATTCTTCAAAAATAAGGTGAGTTGGATGATCTCTTCGTTTTTTCAATATAATTTATTAAACATATAAACCTATCCATTAATGTAGGTAATAAATAAATACTTTTTGTCGTGGTTTACACAATTAACAGTGGCAGTACCTGATTATTCAATAAAAAAAAAACACTATCATCAATTATATATAGGTAAACCTAGGTAGGCACATAATCAAAACTTTTTCGTAATATTCGATCCATTTCTTTTAGAAATAATAAATCTGTTAAAAAAAAACCGTAATAAATCTCCGTATACATGAAGAATTTAATTTAGAATTAAATTCTAAGAAAAAAAAATGATTTAGGAAATGTACGTAAGATTAACATGATTTTCTTCTCGTCTGATGACAACACATATTTTTTATGACTCTTGTTACTAATCTATGATCTAAAATAAACATCATTGACTGTTTATTTTGTTTATGGGCTTTCCTAGCCACCGCTATCCGCTATCCACCATGCGCCAGTATTATTGAAACATAACCAAAAAGAAGTGAAAAATACTTGTAGATAAAACACGAAAAGGCACTAAAAGGCTATTGATGCTCCTGGTTCGCGGGAAGCTCAAATAACCCAATCTCGGCTATAAATCTGGCAGGTTCTCGTACGTGGGCCAACAAATGGCTTTTTACTCCGTGGTGATAGCATTATATTGAATATCGACGAGAAGCTAAACTAACGGAGATTTTATTACATTTTGTGATTCCGCTATCGGATAGCTTGTTCTGAAAGGATTAAATCCTTATTCTGTTGCATCTTGAGGTTTAATGCTTTTTGATTGAAGACTCTTCCGGTAAGTAGTTTAAAGTCTCCCATGTACCTATTTGATAAAAAAGTGGTCTAGTATCACTAATAACTTTCAACATATGCTTTGAAATAGATATATTTTTTTTTTACTCCACTTACCCAAGTAACATTGGCAACCAGGCTTCGTGGTTTTAATCTCCCATCAAAATAAAAATAAAATCTAAAATCCACTTAAAAGAGCTCCCCACAACTTTTCTTGAACGTCCGTAAACAGAACAGCATATAAAAAAATGGCAAAGGAAAGAAGTAGGATCATAAATAGGTCAAAATTCGAGCATGCAGATCTGCAAAAAGCTGGCTACATACCCGCATGGCAGCAGACTGGTCGTTGGAGCGTTGCAGGCTCTTAAGGAGACAATTTCTGCAAATTCAATCTGGCACTGCAAATACCGCCACCAAAAACTCTAATAATAATAATAAAACTCTAACTAATGAGGCAAAATGTTTGGGAAAAACTTGACCCTTAATGATCATAGTTCTGTTCCGCCGTCGGTCCCTCACTGCGGTTTTTACTTGAAAAAGCTGAGGATCTGGAATCGGGATATACTCAAAATGTTACGAGGGCTTGGTGTTAATGAAGCAAGTGGGCCTGACAGAATACCTGTCCTGGTACTGCAGAGGTTTGCTGCAGAAATGGCAAATCTAATTTTGACGAAGCTTTTAAAAATGTCCCTGAAGTTTGGCTCTGAATCCTTTGGTTACAAAACGCCGGTTAACGACCGCCCCATAGCGATCACATCTGTTCTATCCAAAGTGATGGTATGTGTGATCAACAAAAAAACTGCTCACATACCTCGAGAAGATCAACATTATTATCTACTGCGATGATCTGCTCGCGTATGTAATGCATGATTGGGGGCGGTGAGACCCAAACGGTTGAACTTGAAATTTCCAAGGCTCTTGACCGAGTTTAGCACCGAGGGCTTGTCAAAAAACCGCCTTCTTACGGACTTCCCGCTTCGTATTTGGATTGTCGACGGTTTAGGGAAATCATATAATAATCATAATCAGGTCGATTCAGATTGTTGCTGATGGTTTCACCACATCTTCACATTCAATAAATGCTGGCGTCCCACAGGGATCGGTTTTGTTACCGACTTTGTTTTTGTTGCACATCAATGACCCTTTGTCGTGTGAACCAATTCATTGTTACGCGGATGATAGCATAGTCCATAATAGGCTTTTTGCCGATGACAATAAGATTCTTAAGATAATTAAATAGCATCTTGATTGTTTACTTTTTCAACTTGATATTGATTCATTTAATGATTGGTGCAAAATTAACTGCATGCAACTTAATGTTGATAAATGCAAAATTTTGTCCTTTTATAGAACAAAAAAACCTATCCAGTTTGATTATTAACTAAATAATGTTTGTCTATCTACTGTCACATCAATTTCAAAATTATCAATAGTATTACTGACACACCTGCTTTGTTGCAACTCACCCAGTTCAACATCCCTTCACGTAGACTCCAAAATAATGAATTGCTGTTCCTTAATCAACATTCTACTAATTATGGATATCATTCACCTTTATCCAGAATGTCGAGACTTGTAAACGCAAATCAAAGCACTGAATTTTTTGGTGTAAGCCTAAATGACTTTCGGCAGTCGATACGCAATGTGATTTTTAAATCTATCTTCAAGCTACTTATGTACTTTTAAATTATATGTATTTATATTATACTATCTTCTATACGTACTTTTATATTATATGTATTTTGTCAATGCTCTTCATATATATTTGCTCTCCTTTCATTGTCATCTCTCCTTTTTTATTTGTGTTTATTTATTTATTTATTTATTTATTTATATGCATACATATTACAATAAGTTAGAAAATTATACTTTGTCTGTCCAACTGGGAAGGATACCCGTTTCAGGACAGCCAAATTGTATATTCAGTTCATAATATTTTTAACATGTGAATGGTTTCTTTCAAGATATCATAGGATATCTCGAAAGAAACCATTTATATACTCAATATATTATGACAAATGATATATAAATATTTTTTTTTTTATATACGTAACTTTTTTATATACGTCACTTTATTTGTTCTATTTTTTTTTAAGAGAAAAAAAAACTAGAACAAATAAAGTTATGATGGAAATAAAAACATATACATGAAATAAAGATATGAGCAAAAAAAAAAATATTAATTTAAGTACAGTGAGATATGTGTTATCAATAAGTTACGATAAGAAAGAATACAAACATAATATAAAAATGTATACAACCAAAATTTAAAGTAAGGTGATCTTAGGTTTGCAAAATTGCAATAATAACTTTCAATAACACCTTAGTATGTTTCGAGTTCCAATGCGCCGCAGCGCGTTGTTTCGATGGTACGAGTACCTTCAGTACCTCCCACTGCAAGTTGCAGGAGTTCGGAACTGTGGATTTTTATATTTTAGATATAATATTTTAAATTTACTACATTTAATTACATCAATAATTGTCTTCAGAATAGGTAAATAGCTTCTTTCGGGCGATCACAATTTTGAAATTCTTTCGAGGTCTTTTTGGAGAACATTAACAATTGCATATTAGAATTTACACATTTATATTTATAATTTGCCAATATTTGACATATTAGTTCCCAATTTATTTTTGACTATTTAATTTTAATAAGTACCATAAGTAAGTAATAGAAATAATCCATTTAATGTAAATAATCCGTGTTATTGTTATATTATTAATAGACTATTTGTCCGTAAATAAATAAATAAATAACTAGCTTTTTGTTTTACAGGCCCCCAAAGGATACACTAACTCCAAGAGGTTGGATAGCTATGAAGCAAAGAATGTACGCTTACCTACAGGGAGTTTACTCTCGTGGTAAGAATAACCCAGTCGAATTTAATGTTTCAAAGACCCAATAATATCTGATTAGGACTAAAAGGGATCGAAATGACAATCTAGTCTTGCCTGGTGTAACTCTAAGTGACCAGCTCGGGCACGGGGGCTCCATCGAAGCCAGAGTCAAGTAAGGCTCTCAGAAATTGGTCGTACTGTGCAGGGCCCGCACATTATTTATTAGTACACAACTGCTGACCCTGTACAAATCGCAAGTGCGCCCCACTGTTGAATATGGCAACCACCTCTGGTCTGGAGCCCCAAAATACGTGAAAAAACCTAGACCCCGTCTTTCCCCAGATATTCCCCGTCTTAACAAGCGGATTGCAATCTTTAGAGCACAGGCGTCAGGTAGGTACGCTCTCCTTGTTCTGCCGGTATTACAATGGAAAATGCTCCGAGAAACTAGCGAAATTGATCTCTTCGGCACTGGTGCATAGTCGGGAAACACGTCAAACATGCATCCAACATAATTTACACAGTTGACATTTTTCATACGAGGGCGAGTCGCTTGAGTCCAACAGCTTGGCTGTGGAATGATTTCCGGCCGCTAGGTTTCCTCCCTCCTACAACATGGGTCTCTTCAAGACCTATGTTTACTTCTTCCTCTCCTCAAAAAGACTCTACACACAGCATCTTCACAGATGAAATAGAACTAATGTGAAAAAAAATAATTCAAAGAAAAAATAATCGATTTCCTCCCATATTTTTTTTTTCAAAAAAAAATGTTGTGGAAATCTGGAAGGTAATCGAATGAAGCATTATATCATTATTTTTATTTTCTATTTCGCCCTCTTATTCTCATATATAAATATTCCAACACCTCTGCCATATGTGGTTCGATATGTTTGGTGACTTAACAGGGGTGCCCGGATTCATGGGGGGAGGTTGGTCCATGTCTTGGTGGCGGATGCGTCTGAGGGAAACCTCTACCGCCGGACTTTCTCCCGACGCCATGCATCGCAATGGCAGGGATGGATTTATACGCCATTCCTGGACACACTGGTCGCCCAGATTTCTACACACCCATTGTATATTTTTCCTTACCAGAACTTCCTCTCCTCCTTTTCATTAAAAAGACCCCGCATAGCATACCCAAAGATGACATTAGCACAAGGGAATCGGTTTCCCGTTCCTTGGGCATGTAGAATGAATAATTATATTATTATAGTCTTTAAATTAATCGTGAAATCCGATTAAAATTCGTAAACAGTGCTAGGGAGTATTTCGTCCCTCATCCTGAGTCAACTATGGGTATAGGTGCATAAACGACCAAACAAAATTTTCTACCGGGTGAGCGGGTTTCCCATTTCTACTGCAGGGCTTTAAAAAAAATGCTTGATTTTTAAGATTAATCGAATAAAATTTTTAAAAAATCTGATTAATAAACTTACGTAATATAATATGTCAGGGTACAAAAAGTTCAGAGAAATAAAATCTTCCTTGTGTTGTACTACAAGTAGATACGTATATTTAAAGATAAGTGTTTACTCTGACTTTAAGATGTATTCGAAACATTATCCTTTCACAAGGGACTTTAAAAAAAATTACATTAAAAATCTATAACATATTCGTTCCAACGCTAAGTATTATGAACCTAGAATAAATACGTACTAGAGAGAATGTGAATGCCATTCTGGTGTTTTTATTTCAATAGGAATTGCATTAATGTTCGCAAATAAAAATAACAATATAAATTAATACAACAATAGACAAAGAGTCACAATTTCACGCCATTCAAATACGTAGATTTCATAAAATATAAGTTTTTGGATATCCTCAAAAAAAGTGTATACACAAGGAAGTACATAATATAAAATATTTTGTCAGTATTTTATAAACATTTAATTCCGGAAAATGATCATTAGAAATTTAATAATATCATGTAAGTAGTGCCTTGCTAAGAAATATCATGGTTTGAATAACCCTAAAATAATTTTCAGATATGGCGCCATACAAATTTTGGTTCATCATGCAAAATAAATTTTCTTCAAAGTTTTTTTTTTTTCGCAATGGTTATTGATTGTGGTAATCAAACAAGTTATTTAAAATATCAACATTTTCAATTTATAATGTTTTTCTGTCATTAAGCACATAAAATAATTTTTTTGTTAAATAATGTCTTCCTCCTGTAAAATCATAACAAAGGATGGTAGTTAATTAGTAGTAGATACCAATCATTATAACATGATTATAAATCATGAAAGCCTGTCTTGTCTCGTTGCTCATTCGAATATTGTATTGAATATTTGATTACGAAAAATAAAAAATAAAACAAGTGTAATGAATAAATAATACATATTAGTTGTTAGATGATGCTGGAGAAAGGAATACAAGGAATGAGCCTGTACATAAATATCAAATGAAATTATTTTTAGCTTCCTTCAGTGAATAAATAACATTTTATGATATGCGTCAAGGGTTTTCCAAGGTGTTTTTTTAGCTAGTTTTTTCCAAACATTGGAATGATGATCATGTGTTGTTTTATTTTTTTAATGTGGAAAATTTATTTATTGTTTTTTTTAACTTTTTTAAGGGTGAAGGTTAAATTGAAGAATTTTCGCTGAAAAATTGTGTTTTAGCTGAAGAATTTTCAATTGATTTTTAGACCATAAAGATATATTTTACTACTGGATAGGTGTTTATTGAAAAATTAGATTAAGAAATAAACATATTAAAATCTACGATCAAATGAAAAAGGAGTGATTAAAGTGAAATGGAGATGGCAGTGGTAGTTGCAGAGCTGGCGTTTCGTGCCTAAGCCAGATTGACATCTGACGGGAGCGCCTGTGGAATAATTTCATGGAGAAGGTTTGTTTATTTATCAAGTTGGTTGGTTGACACAGTACCTGATTGTAATCGCCCTCGTAAATCAACAGCTGACTCCTCACGCGACCTCTCCTCTTCTCTCGCTCTCTCTCCTTCTTCTCTCTCCACGGGAAACGGGAACTGGTGTCAGCTGTGCGGCTACGTCACTGTTTTACCAAACAATCGCAATATCCGCACAAACAATTACAGTTTGGAAAAGCTCCGAGCTTATTTTGACAGGAAGCGATTTTTATCGAAAGTTTGAATTAGTTCGGCGCGAAGTTTCAAAGTCGACTGTCAGTTTGCGGAGGAAGCTAGGAGTGTAGAAGCTGCCGGGGGCTGGGGTAGCCTGGCGGGGTCAGGGAGGGGGTTAGCGGCGAGTTGTTTTAGCACAAATTACAAGACGAGTATAGCGACGAAGCAAAACACCGAGGCATGCGGTCAGCCGAAAGGACACGGACCTACTGGCCGGGCGGATCGCCGGCGGCCGCCATATGGCCGGGGGCGGGCGTCGGAGGCTTCGGCGCCGCCCGAGCAGCTTCGGGAAACTCCGCCACCCCCGCAAACCCCCCGGGGTGGGGCCTGCCACGGTGCCTCCCCTTCGCGCTGAGAGCTACCCCTTCCGATCGAGAATCTTCCTGAAGGCTACTGAAGACACTGCGGCTGAGACTGCCGCGGCTTAGGCTTGACACTCGATAATGAACAAGTTGGTGACAAGCTAAACTTTCCTGATCCTTCCTCCGGAGTGCTGACAGCTGACAGGAAGGTTACTTGATGAACTAGTGACAAGATAATATTGCCGCTCAACTGGGGCAACTTAAAAACATCGACTGTTATTAGGTTATCTAACCAATTTATGCCCCATAACCACGCATATATAATATTTGAATCTGCATAATGCAATACTTCAATAATAAAATGCGACGTTATCGTATCTAACAAACTTCTGATCATCTTTAAAAGTATCTGATTGTTCTTTTATTAAGTTGAAGCAAAGCTTTTCAGGGGGGATAAAGCTCAGCTGCAGAGGTCTGCAGTTTCTAAAAGAAACAAGGAATTAGAACCTGCTTTGCCACCCTTCGCCCGCCGCCCTCAACGGGAGCTAATTGGCAGGTTTATAATCTTTACAAAGCCAATTCTCTAAGCGGTAACTTTCACTTACATTACACCGCCCGTACACTGTACACTAATTACAGAGGGCTTACTTGTCTTAGCGCACCCAATGCAGGAGAAAATTACGTTCTGTAAGTGAAACTATGGTTAGCTTTATGCACTGCGATATAACAACATGAATCTTGTAATAAACGTGTTTCTAAACTTTTGCTATAAATGCGTTTGTTCTAAGAACTTCCTTAATTTTGGTTACGTAAGAGTTCGTTTTTCCATCTATGCTTATTATATATAACTTGTTATTGTGTTTAATATCAGCACGCCTCTCCATTACCTCGAAATCCCACTATTTACGTAAAATTTGTATTATTAATTATATATAGTATTTAGAGTAGAGTTGAAAATGCCACATCCCTAATAATGACCTAAGGTCATGATCATAAATTTCTTCAAGATAAAAAAAATGTGTTGGTTAATGAAAATCAAATAAAAACAACCCAAAGTCCACGAAGATAAGAAATTATTTAATGAAGAGCTAATGCAATTATCTAAAAACAAAAAAAAATTGGTTCATGAATTGGTTGTGGGAATTTGAATAGCATCACAATATATTTATCAGACTAATTAGGTAGGTGCTTACATCAAATTTGATTACGATTCATCAGCACTTCATCTTCATCAGATATTAAAAAAATCTAGATGAACACTTGAAAAACATTTTATTGTTGCCAAATATTTACGTGTACGAATCAATGTGTACGTGTATATTGTTTTTGAGACCAGATTGCATATTTTTGCTTGCATTGTATGAATTTTATAATAATATCTGTAATGAATTTATTAATATGCACCTCTACATTAAATGGAAAAAAATGTCTTTCTAAAAAGAATTTCTGGATTAAATTTTGTGGATCTTATGTATAATACAATATCAGATTCCACTGTTTTCTTGTGAGCATTTCTTGTTGCAACATTGCTAGGATGGAGTTAACCCGCTGTAAAATAATTTAACGGTGCGCATTCAAAATTTACGATTTTCCCGTATAAATAAAACACATTGTTATCGCGGACTTCCGTCTTGCGGGCGGAAATCTGGAGTAAGAAATCACTTGTAGCCAACTTTCCATTACTCCTTTGGCTAAAACTGCGTCGTGACGTCTTTGGGTGGGTTAAATGAAGCGTCGCTACGCCACGCGTTGGATCGGCGGCGGCGTCGCGACGGTCAGTTTACTCAAGTCCTTAGAGTCTCCTGTGAGGCTTCCACGGCATCCGATTGGGCCTTTCAGACGACAAACACTCAACTGCCTAATAGGCTAAGCAATCAACCTAAGTCAAGCCAAGCAAGCCTCACAGACTCCAATAAACTTTGATTAAAACCACAAAAATGTCGACTCTTTAGATTTGACCGCTCCAGATTTATTTTAAAAGCCACTCAAATGCGAAGGTTTACTGAAAAATTAAAGTCAACTGAAAACGCTGCCATTAAAACGTAACTTATATTGTAATAAGTAGTTGGTTTTATAATGATTCAGGTTTAAGCAGGAATATTTTAAAAATATTT
Organism: Limnephilus lunatus; assembly: GCA_917563855.2. Taxonomy (NCBI): domain Eukaryota; kingdom Metazoa; phylum Arthropoda; class Insecta; order Trichoptera; family Limnephilidae; genus Limnephilus; species Limnephilus lunatus. The sequence goes on along the minus strand of OU830595.1, from coordinate 88,089,115 downwards.
ATTTACGCTATTCAACATCTCTTTAGCTAGTCCGGAGGATGCGGGTTCAAAACCCGCAGAGATAGTTTAATCACAAATATGTAGAATATTATTTTAAACACCTCGTTTTAGGTAGAAAATACAACCAGGATCGCCCAGTAAGACAAGAAAACCGTGTTTAGTGACTACATATAATGAGGCAGGTACTACTTTCTGCAGCACCACAACATTTTATAGCTTTGTGCCACCATAGTTACCACTAACCCCGGCTAGTTTAAACATGTACTACAGTACTCTAATGCAAAAAAGGACAGTGCTTTATGAAAAACTGACCACTTGTAGATTGAAAATAATATGTAAACTCTTATTGGAGAGTGTAGGCTCCATTTTATTAATTTCACATTAACAAAAGAGGAGCGATTAAAAACTAATTCTTTAAATATCTTTGTTGTAGGTCATTTGTAAGATTTAATAATTATGCAGAAGTGGCTTTATACTTGACACTACAAATCGATTCATTGATTGGACAAAGTCATCATATAAATGCTTTATTCTGGTATAAATTAGTTTACTATAATATTCAATGCCCAGAGCTGTTAAAGATTTAATTAAATTAAATTAAACTCTTTTGCCCTGTTCGAAGTAGACCAATGCAAAACAAACTGGAAACAATATTCTTGCTTGAACATACTATGCAATTATTACAATTTTTTAACAAAAGTGGACATTTTCAAATGCGAGTTTAACAAAAATAAAATTCCATAAAGGAGTAATTCTCTTATATTTCATGATTATATTTATAATTCTGTTATGATTTGAATTAGTATAATGTATGTCCTGTCTTACGGTTACCAATAAATGACAACCGTGACTATAAACATGTACACTGACATTTTGTATTTATTCTGTATCATTATCACGAATGAGTTATTATTGTCATTTATTTATTTTTATTTATTTATTTATATTCTCACCATACATTTTGTTGTTGTTGTTTTTTTTTTTACATAAATTAACCTCACTAGGACTAATGCCTGTATTGAGGTTAATAAGGGGTGTCATTGTTTTATACAATGTTGTTATTGTATATAATAATAAATATTTATTACCTGTTTATTATATTATAGTATTATGGTTTTTTGTTATCCTTTTTTATAATTATGTTGTCAATTCTGTTAATTTATGAACACCATGAGGAAATCTATAATTGGTTGTATTTTTGGTATAATGTAAAAACTGTAAAAATATAAAATACTAGCTGGGTTACCCGGCTTCGCTCAGGACAATAAGATAGTGTTCTGGAATGTTGCACAATGATGTTCCCGATTCTCTATTCCTGATCATTCCACAAAATACTCCGCTACTCCTTCCACAACTTTCTACAGCTCTATGGAACCTTCTAGAACTTTCCGGAAGACTGTTCTAGAAATTTCAAGAGGGCGAAACTTTCAGCCCTTATATCTTTAAAAGCACGCCCTTTAGGTAAAAACGGACACCATTATTTCCTAGGGGGGATAGAGATCTAACACACCATAAAACTCCATTGATTGAACCGGGACTCGTTTCTGAATTTTTGCGAGTTGCACGTTTTTTTGGACTTTCTTTTATAATATGTGCCATATTCAAATAAATAAAATGTTACTCCTTACATGTCCTTTCCCGTGCGTTCCCCTCCAGCGTTCCACTTCCACCTTCCCCACCACCGCTCTCCCGCTCCTCCGTCCCGCCAACCCCCCTGGCACTGCATTTCTTGACTCCTCTTCCGCCCGGCCCGTAGCCGAAACTTTTTTCTAATACTAACAATTTTATACTCGTGATATCTTTCTAATTCAATATCCGAATTGAAAAATTCAAAAAGTTAAATAAAGGCATTGAAGCTGTCTTGAATATTAAGTAATTTATTTTGATAAGGATTAAAACCAAGATGCAAATAAAGAGCCTTTTCAAGCGGCGACATTTAAATTAAAATTTTAAAATAAAAGAATACTTATTGTGGCATAACCATAATAGTTAGACATATACCGTAAAGACTTTTTTTGTAAATAATGATGTTTTCTATAAAGTCGTAGTACATTATTTTATTCTATCATCAATAGTTTTCGCAGCGCACGCGATTTAAAGAATATTTTAGGTAATTTTTTTACACCCTGGGTTACATTATTGAAGTTTTAGTAAGGATGCCTATTTTAAAAAAATATATAATATAGCCTATGTCACCTAGGGATAGTGTAGCTTCCCAAAAGCGAAAGAATTTTTCAAATCGGTTCAGTAGTTTCGGAGCCTATTCGATGCAAACAAACACACAAACAAACAAACAAATATTACCTCTTTATATAGTAAAAAATATAGTAGATACTCAACTTTTAATTTCCCAAAGAATAATAAATAAATATATTCACAGAATATCTAGGATTTAACTTGAAAAAAAAATACAACTTAGGAAAGCCTTAAAAAAATTAATTAATTTTTATATTGGTAGATACAGTTTGTCAAAATTTGATAAGAGTAGAAAATATATGAGGTCGCCATCGTTGCCCAAATGGCAATACAAAAAATATAATCATGGTGTTAATCTAAAGCTGTGTAACCTACATTTTTATTAAAAATTAAAATGGCATAAAAGTGAAAAAAAAAAATTCATTGCAATACAGATATGTACTTATCTCAAAATTAGAATTGCATATTGGTATATTATTATTATACGTTTGCAATTTTGTGTTAACATAATGAAGAATGACGGTATTGTAATAAAATATAAAGTATAGTTTAGAAATTGCTCAAATTTATTAAATAATAGCTTAAGTACCTAGCATTGCCCGGGCTTTAGATCATGCCTCTAATTTTAGATCTGAATATATTTAACTCATTCAAATCTAAAAGTACTGTAACTAAACTAACCATTCATGATTCTTCCTTTCCACCTACTGTTAAATTCAAATTTATGTTAAATTAAATGAAAGCCAATCAATTTGTAAAACACAATTTAATCACATTTATGTCATTTAGTACGTGCCTTCACAATAGTGCTTCTTCGATTTTTTTTTTTAAGAACAAAAAAATGTTTTTTTAAATGTGTACACAATGTTTTGTATTTTCAGTGTCATTGCACTTTTAAAGAATATTTGACAAATAAATTGGTGTTGCCAGCCTAAAAATTTCTTAGTTCTATTTTTTATATTTTCTACTCTTATTTGACAGACTATAAATATAAAATCCCAACGCCTACTACAATAATTTGTGTCCAATAGGTACCTTCTGAGGCATAATATTTTCCTACTGAGAGACAATATTCTAAAAGTAATGTTTGTACCTACGAATGGGCACCTAAATTTAAATACATAAAAAAAAATCTAGACGCTTTTATGGCCATAATAAGCATTCTGTGTTTGCCCAAATCTGCTGGGGGCATAGAAAGTTTCCAATAAGGGTAACTTTCTTGAATAACACATAGCTCTGATTCAATGCAGACAGTTTTCATTGCATTTCCCTCAAATTTAAAATAAGATTCTATAATATTTGAAAATGCGAATGTCTTTTATTCGACACAGCTAATATTAAAAAAAAAACATTTCCTTCAATATGTTTAATTTAAATCTAGGTACACTAATACTATAAATATTAGTCTAGATTTTATTTGTAGGGCATTAGCCTAGTGTGGTAGCAAAAAAAAAACAAAAATCTGTAACCAATAAAATTTCATGAAATAAAAAAATAAAAAATAATAATAATAACAAAATATTAATAAATAATATTCCAAATTCTTGTAATATTCAGAAAACTGTTTCTGAAAAAATAAGAAAATATAACTACAGATTTAGGAAATGAAATTAAAAGAATTTGGCATTCTCAGACTATAAAAATATTACCATTTGTTATTTCGGCTATTGGCATTATACCTAGCTCTCTCATTCAAAATTTAGGTGTATTAGATTTGTCAAAAAATTTGTACATAAAAATGCAAAAGTCAGTCATTTTAAATACATGTAGGATTACGAAAGATTTTTTAAATATTTATATTGAGGGATCAGTAGGATTTATCGGACCAGTTAGGATTTCATCAGAGCCGAACTCTCTGATATGAAAATATCTGGAGTCTGTGAAATATTTTCCCATTATGTTTCTGGTGGATTGACGTATTGTTCTTGTATTGTTTTATTCTTATATAGTGCACTTACATTGCGTTCATTTACTAGATATTCATTTGTGGAAAAGTGTGTGGAAGGGTTTAGTCTTTCATTTGGGAAAGATTCAACCCGGACATAAAATCTGGAGCACCGTAAAAAAAATATGCGAAAGTGCGCGAGTTTGTTTGTTACGCAATCACGCCTAAATCACTTCACCGATTTAAAAATTTCTTTCAATGATAGGAAGCTACATTATATGCGAGTAAAATTGGATGTATATACATAATGGTAAGATCTGGCGTTATGAAATTATAAATATTAATATCTTATATTTATTATACGTTAATTGTCCCCTACAAAAGCGAGTTATTGATAACGTCAGACGGAAAGCAAAACCAATCGTTGTCTTGGCAACAACTATATTGATAAATTTTATTTCTGGCGTCATAGTTAATATTTATCTATATAAATAAAAATGAATCTCCGAAATGTTTGTACGCGTATGACTTCCGAACGACTGCACCAAATTGGATAATTCTTTTTTTTTCCAAGGTTTATATCGAACTACTGGTGAGCTCTGGCATTAAGAAATTTGTATTAAAAAAATATTATAGGTGGCACGCGACCTGTTAGAAAACTTAATGTACCGGGAATGAATGTATGGAATGTGGGAGGGGGAGAAGAACTCAAGTAGGGGGTTCTGCAGATTTAGGGGAGGGGAACCCGGGAGGGGGAGGGGAACTCGGAAGGGAGGTTCGCGGGACGGTGGAAGGGTGGGGGGTGAATAGTGAGGAGAGGGTAGGTGAAGGAGTTTTTAAAAGTTTTCAATAGTTTTAAACACTCACCCGGAGTCCCCTCTTACGGCGCAAATGCCTACTGATACTCTGTGCGTAGCCAGGTTTATCAAATTATTCCTTTTAAATTTAGATTCGCGATGTAATTGTACAATAATTTATTATACTTTTTTTGATCCATTGTAAAGTTTCCTAATATACACAAATTTATAATTTAATTATTTATTGATCAATCCAGTTGTCCAGTACACAAAAAAGGTTTTTTTAAAAATGATTTTCCTGTATGTACCTGAATGTCTATAAATACCTACGCATCGGCTTTTGACATCAAAATTACATTTTTCATGTTAAATCCTGGCGTATAATGCTTGTTCTATTGCCAGAAACTTTTGAAATTCCCTTCTTTTGTTTTTTTTATTATTTTACAAAAAGTTTTACTTATTTAGCTTTTGTTTACATACCGATATTAGGAAAAAATCGAAATCGGAATTCACGCCCCTTTATGGGAGCAGTTTAGAAATACTTTTTTTTTTTATTTTTACAGGCAGATTTCGTAAAGGCCTGTAAAAAACATTATTTCCTTTTTTACGCATTGTTTATTGTAATAAAAAGGAATTTTAAAATTGATTTCACGGAAACAAGCTACGTGGAGCCTAATATGTCTATTCCCCACTCCGTCCGGGGGAGTACTGACAGAAAATAGGCGTTGCTGCCAGTCGTTCTTCGGTGGACGGTATAAGGTTCACTTTGAAATTCCAAATTCATCGACTGCCGTATTGTCGCCGTGATGTCAAAAATAACAACGCGAAAATGCAAATTATATTTTATTTTGTGAGGTTCGGGCGTAAATTTCATTGTTTTTGCGATTATCATAAAAAAAACTGAATTTGCCACATTAAACAATAAAACCATATCCGAAAAGAGGTTTATAAATAGGAGAGTTTGGACTTCAACGTGTTATAGACCTTATAAATTTTATTTTCTAGGCTTATTAAAAGACTTAAAATATTTAAAAAACGATGCTTTTAAGGGCCAAGATATGTTCTACACGCATTATTTAATTGAAGCATCTATAATACTTTTAAGCGATCATATTTTCAAAACAAAAAAAAATATTTTGTATGATTTTGCATTATTTAGTATGGCTTCATCTTAAGTCGAAATTGTGAGATACGATATCAGGTTATAAATAAAGCGAGAATTTGTTTAATATCTCACAATATTCCTCATTTAGGTAGGTGGGTAGGGGCACCGTCGCCCCTGGAACCATTTATTGGATAAAACGGCGAAAACCCACTTCCTGTGTGGCAGGCCAGACCGGGAGAAGCCTGTTCGGGGATACATCTGACCTTGACTCTTAACCTCTCTAGCTACTCTCTCTCGACCCGTAGTCTTGCACCGCAGCGGGAGGGTTGGATTTATATAACTGAATTCAACCCGCTCGCCGTGATTCCTGGAAGTACTGGCTTCTTAATTGACATAAGCCCTAAGGGAAATTATTTTCTTCAGGACCTCCTTTGTGAAGTTAATTTTTAAAAAATGCATATTTTGAATATTCATTTAACGCCTGAATATATGTTATTTAGTTCTCAGTTAAAACCATTTGCTTTCTCATTTGATGTGATGACAAGCTCATTATGATTGCCTTTAATTCGAATAATCTTAGATCTGAATGGAAACACGCACGAGTTCGCCGGTGACCAAAACGTGTTATTTAGTGAAATGAGGTGTTGACCCTCGCCGATATTGAACACGCTGTAAGGGATGCCATATCTACGTGTATTTGCTCAAGATTAAGGTCACAAGACTATTCATTTCAATAATGGATGATCAGTGTAAAGGGTTTAATTATTTCAAATTAAAATTTTAAACCAAAAATCATATAATTTCTCAACGATGGGCATTGTGACATTTTACACAATTATAAGTCGAATATATATTTAAATTTTATTCAGTAATATTTTAAAATTAAATTAAATGTAGACTGAACAGGTACTGAATAAATAACGAAATTAAGAACGTTGGCTAATTTAATGTTATAAAAAAGCAAGTGTGCTTTAGACCATACGACTTAAGTAAAAATTCACTAACTTTAAAAGAAGAGAGAAAAAAATGTGCGCGTGCACTGCTTTGTCTTGCCAGTGTGATACAGACAACAGGCCTGCACTGTATCTTAAATATACGAAAAGTATATTTAAGAACATCTATCTTCACTAACTTATATCTCCCTCTCAACTTTCGTTCGCCTCGCCCGATCACACTTTTCGTAACGCTCTCGTCACGCATTCGCCAGCTTACTCCCTTGGCTTGACTTGGCTTAAAATAATTAAATCATTAAGAAACAAATGTACATCTATATTACTTAAGCCGAAGTCCTCGGCGTTGTCCGGACTTTACAGAGAGTTTTTTTAAATATAATGTATACAGCGACCTTCTTCTTGTTTTTAAGACTGAGGGTGAATAATTTCACCTGTCTCGGAACAAAACTGTAGATGTGAGAAACAAATCAAATACACTTCCGGTGTACGCCACAGATATTATTTTTAAAAATTTAAATAGATGAGAAACGACACAAAATAGTAGGTCCCTACCTACACAAACCTAAAAAAATGTTTTTGTAACTAGGTAAATATTTTTTTTTTATGTTATCATTTGATTATGTATCATTTGATTACGTGTATATACCCACGTATATTTTACATAAACGTTTAAATATATTTTTAAGTCTAAGAAAATTCTCAGTAACTCCTGTAAAATCAATCACATTGAACTCTATAAATACTGTATATAAATATTTTAAATTCTATTCTAACCATCACTTTTTAAATACCTATGTGATAACCCCCTCTGTTTAATATCCACACAATATAATACCCACGCTCAGGCTTCGCCTTTGTGGGATCTTTTTTTGTTATTCTCTTATATTTTATGTTATTATATGTTATTTATGTTATAGTATTTATGTATGTTTATATATATTTATAGATATATAGATATATTTGGTGTTGACAGTTTTGCAATTTTCAAGAGACAACTCATCTCTTTTTTATCTGTTAATAACTAACTTTTCTTATTTTTGTTCTTTTCATAAAACCTCCTCTCATTTAAAATCTTACCATTAATTTATAACCTTATTTTATTTTATTTTGCTGTTCTATTTAGTTCTGTTTTATCATCGTACATTATTACACACATATAATTGTTTGTTTATACCTACTAACTAGCTTTTACACATTGCACTTTATTGTATTTCTGGTCTTATTACTGATTTTTTTATTATTACTCATAGTATTTCATTTCTTTTATGATGTTTAATTTTGTAATGTTTTTAATTTCTATTGTAAAAGCCCACTAGGGCGTTGATAAATAAATAAATAAATATTTTATGTTATTATATTTATGGATGTACCTATCTCAATGTATCAAAAAAATTTTGCTAATAAAAAAAAGATTGCCAATAATTTTTTATTTTTTTTCAAGGGAAGCTTGAGGAAATAAATTTCTGTTCTGATTCTGCGTGTATGGTCTTTTTTATGGAAAAGAAGAGGATGAAGTTCTGAAAAGGTAAAATGTAAGAGGGATGGGTACTAATCTGAGGAACAACATGTCCAGGAGTGATTGACGTATGAATCCACCCTCCCACTGCGATGCAAGGCGATGAATCCGAAATTATAATTAGCTATTAAATACATTAACTGTTTTATTTCGTTATGTATTATCAATGCATTATAAAATGGAAAATAAAATTAAAATAAATACAGCTGCGAATTGTGTAAGGCACCCCCGCAACCCTAGTTTCGGCGTAGTCGCGTGTAGCTAATAACGCATAGCCCGACGGACGGAGTACGGTGGACATGCATGTCACTGACTACTTCCCGACCGTATTGTTTTTTTTTTTATGTAATTGCAATGTGCATTGTGCATGCCACGCATTATATTCTGTTTTGCATTTCGCGTTGCAGTTCTGGCCGCATGACTCACGGGCCACGGCGCATACTGCAAGCCGCACGCTGCACAGGCGCACATAGCGACTGGGACTCGCATTGTCGCTGTTGGACAAGCGCAGTGGGGTCGCCAATGCACATAGCTGTTCGGCTGATTTGTTATCGCCTAACCACGGACCAGAACCATGCGTTTAAATAAATATGTATCGATTATTCGACAGGTAATGTGTAAACCTGCACATGTATTATTAACTGGCGTACCGACACACGAAATAAATAAATAAAAAAAAAACTGGCATTTAAATAAGATTATTCCAATAATTATATGTTCTGAGCGAATCATTGTCCAGTGGTCGGATTTCCATCTAAACGTTGCGAGTTAAATCTTCTGCTAGCTAATTTATTCATCAATTTACTACACTTACTTTGATGTAGTAATAGATTTTCAAATAATATTAGGTTGTTCGTAGTTCAGGAACGTTTTATTTTGAAAAACTTGGCCATTGAGAACATAAAATTAAATGAATTAAAAAAAAAGTGGTGACTGGGACTTGGGGGCCTCAGCACGGGTGAGCCACTCAGTGAGGCAAACATTATTAAATTATATTTTAAAATGAAAACTATTGTATCGATCAAATAAATTAGAGCGTGCAATTCACACGCGGTAGAAGTGAAACCTTCAGAAAACTAAAGTAGACTAAAGTATTTGTGTTTTATCCTTCGGAATAGCTAGATGTAGCTTTCTTTTGTGTTTTCTTTTGCCTGTTTATTTTGGAGTGGTTTGAAGATTGGATATTACAAAAACAATTTTTTTTTTAATTTTTGGATATTGTAGGACCCGATCCTAGGTCCGCTAAATGTCTGAGATTCGTCAGGCGCTTTATACCACTACACCAAAGGAGACTTGGGTGGGACCGTGGATTTATTGTATTAAATTGGAACCGAGGACCCGTGAATTAAAAAAAAAAATATTGCTGTCTTATTCTTCCGCAAGCTAAATCCTACAGATTTATGAGTTTGTCTCTTTTTAGTGTCGCTCGTTTCCGTTTCATCGAGTTTCAAATCACAACGGTGCTAACTAAGTTTTCATATAAAAAAATATGTAAAAAAGCACATACTTACACATGATTAGAGCAATGACAAAACGTCAGTAAAAAAATGTTAATAAAGAAGATAATATCACGTCAAAGCCAGAACGAGGTTTCAAAAAGTCATTTAGACTTAGCTAAACAAAAAAAATTCAACATTATGATTTGAGTTGACAAGTTGCGACAATGTAAAGGAGAATGGTATCCATAATTAGTAGTGTTTATTGACGAGCTTTTTTTTACATTAGGCCCACTCAGGAGGCCCCGAGGAAAATAATTTTCCTCAGGGCCTATGTCTTCTTACGGGATGTTATGTGGAGGGAATTTTTAAGGAAGGAAAGGATAGGAAGTTCTGGGAAAGAAAAAGGTATAAGGGGTGGGTAGGAATCTGAGGGTCAGTATATCCAGGAGTGACAAACGTATAAATCCATCCCTCCAACTGCAGTCAGTGCACGGCGATGGGTCGAGAGTCGAGAATCCGACTGGAAAGGTTAAAAGGCCTCCCTCAATCAGTCTGCTTTAATCCGGTCCGCCATGCAGCAGCTGGGCAGGCGTGTCCGCCGCTAAGACCTGGACAAACCTCACCCCATGAACCCGGGCACCCCTGCTAAGTCACTAAACGTAACGAACCACTTGAGGTGACCTATGGCAGAGGTGTTGGTTATCCTATAAATGGTTCACGGGGCGGCGGTACCCATACCCGCCTTCCAAATTTTTGAATGCAATGATAACTTAAACTATCTTTTCGGTATTTCTAATCATTTTTTTATCTGCTGTATAAATATTACTGCTGTAGGTTTTACACAGACGGAGCTACAGGCAAAAGTTTCAACACCAGTTACAAGTGCTACTACCCATTATTTTTTCATTTTTACTGAAAACTACAATTTTCATAAGTTGTTATTACTAACATCCAATTCTTCGATTAAGATCTGTAATATTTAATTATTTCGGAGTATGTTGAAAGTTGTTTGCGAAGGGATGTTGAACTGGATGAGTCTTAACAAAGTAGGTAAGCCAATACTACCATTGACATTTTATACCAAAGTCTATGTTTGAAAGAGAGAGTACGAAAACAGTATGCAATATGGTTGTGAATGATGAATACTTGGAGCAGGTGGATGAGTTTGTGTATCTGGGAAGGCTGATAGGGATATTGAAAGAAGGGTGAATGCTGGTAACTCCATTAATGGAGGACTGAATGCCGTTGGCGCTAATAAAAAAAACTGTCAAAAGAAGCGAAGCTAGCAGTCCACAATGGAGTCCTGGTACCTACCCTGATGTATGGCAGTGAGGCACGGAACTGGCAGAGGAAGGATGAAAGTAAACTGAATGCTGTTGAAATGAGATCCCTGAGGCATATGTGTGGTAAAACAATTTATGATCATGTTAGAAATGTGGATATCCGCAAAGAATGTAAGGCTGATGTATGCATAATGAGTAAGATTAAGAAAGGGACCCTCAGATGGTTTGGGCATGTAGAGCGAATGAACGAAGAAAGCAGTGTAAGAAGAATACACGACGCAAATGTGAATGGTAGAAAAAGTCGTGGACATCCGAGGAAGACATGGCACGATCAAGTGAATCAGATACTTGAGTCGGGCCATGTCAAAAGTCAGAATAATAGAAGAGAATGAATGAGACGATGTATGAATGTGAGTGAGGCAAAGAGTGTGTGTCAAGACCGAGTTATTTGGCGGTCCGTCCTCTCTGCTTACCTCTGCGGGGAAACGGCGTGATGGTTAGTTAGTTAGTTAGTCTATGTTTTTTTAGACGAAAAAGGTTTCAAATTTGTTCAATTTTATTATGTGAGTAATAAATTTGCCTCTTTTAAGTAAAAAATTCACTGGAAGCGATGTTGCATGAATTCGATATAATACGATGAATAGGAGAGATCGTGTAATTTGTAATCATATACTTTTTTTTACATTAGCTCCACACAGGAGGCCCCGAGGAAAATAATTTCTCTCAAGACCTATGTCATCTTAGGGGATGCTGTGTGGAGGGACTTTTTAAGGAAGGGAAGGATAGGAAGTTCTGGGAAGGAAAAAGGTGTGAGGGGTGGGTCGGAATCTGTGGGTCAGTGAGTCCAGGAGTGACTCAAACAGTCTCTCTCGATCCGGCCAACCATGCAGTTGGCGGGCAGACTTATCCCCCGCCAAGATCCTGACAAACCTCACCCCTTGAATTACACCATGAATCCGAGCACTCCTGCTAAGTCAGGAACGTAGCGAACCCCTTAGGGTGATCTCTGGCAGAGGTGTTGGTTGTCTAATATATGGTTCCCAGTGCGAAGGTACCCACACCCGCCTACCAAATTGTTTATTTTTTTCATATGAGAACTCGCCTCTTCTAAGTCAAAGTTGGAAGCGATGTTGTACGGATTCGATATAATACGATGAATATGGAAAGGATATCGTGTAATTTTTACTGGTATATCTATTAAATACTTACACTTTATTTACGTAAATGCCTTATCCAATCTTAACGTTCTATGTGGCATGCATTTGAGGGTAAAAGATTTATTTTTAAACTATTTTCATATCAAAGCAAATCTTTCATAACGCCTAACCGCATAGGTCGGCTTACAAATCAGATAAAGTATAACATGGTAAACTGAAAAAGAAATCACTGCAGAAGAAGATAACATTAATAATGAAAAATAAAAAAAATAAAATGGTCGCAACTGGGACTCGAACCCAGAACCTTGTCCAACCGGGATATCCGCTTTTACCAATTCAGCCATTGCCACCTTCCGTAAGCCGTAAATTGTTAAATTTTAGAATTAACAATATTATCTCCGACTAATTTTACTACCTTTTTTTCATTAGAAGAACTAGTTCTAAGAACCGGTTTGTAACCTAGATAGCGTTTCGGATAAATATATTCAAATTTATTTTATACTAGCTTTTACCCACGCTTCGCCCGCATAGTATTAGTGGGAAATTACTGGCATAATTATTGGCATAATGTTATTATTCTTGCTATTTTGTCTAATAGAAGTTAATTAATGATTAATAGAAAATTTCAAAATTTGAGATTGACATTTCGCAAATAAAACTTCTATTTTAGAAAATATTTAAATTATAGAAATAGAAAGTTATTTTAAGTACCTACTCCCTTTATTAGTATTTTATTCATATTTGAATCCAGAGTAACCTAAAAAAAATTAGAAAATGACAGTCCACTTCAAACGCTATGCTTTATGCTTTTTGTTCGGAGAATAAACATGTAGAGATATGTAGATATTAACTACGACGCCAAAAAAGTACTCTTTTTAATCACAACAAATCCCTCTTTTTAAGCCTAAAATTTAAAAAAAAATTGTTTCCAAGGTAACAATTTGTTTGACGTTTGCAATAACTCGATTTTGTTAGGGAGAGAAAATGTATGATACACAATTTCATAACGCCACAGCTCATTCATAACGCCAGAGCTTACCAATATATAAAGCCGTTGTTACTCGCAAATAATGTAGCTTTCGATTACTGAAAGAATTTTTAAATTCCATTCGATATTTATTGCGTGAAAGAGTAAGGACCCTCCATACAAACTTTCGCATTTATAATATTATATATTAAGTAAGATGGAACATATATTGACCGTTTTTACAACTAAATGAATATTCCGGATATTTTATTTTTTATGGAACGTATGGTTAGACGAGAGGTTCTGGGTTCGCGTCCCAGTTGCGACCATTATCTTTTTATATTTTTCTGTGTCTTGTTCCCTTTCATATTTTCGTTTAGATTATTAGTGTTATCTTCTTCTTCAATGATATATTACGTCCCCTCCTCCCATCACCAATAAAAAGAGAGAAGTTCTTATAAAAAATTGAATAAGAAATCAGTTATAAAAGTTCTCTTTTACAGTTTTATTTTTATTTCAACAAGGTGCTACAATTTTATAATCTCCTGGTATTTGAGAAAACTCCCCCACCCTGACTGGTGGCGAGGGAAGGTAGAGGGGGCTGTTGCAAACGTCACTTGACTTTATCGTTTAAGATCTGATGTGATTTGACGTTTGTGTATTTTTAATGTCATAATATCTTTGTGCGACTTGATGTAAAAAAATATCATTTTCGCCTACTGACAATAATTAAAAAAAATATGAAATTATCGTTGATTTATAAAAAAAATGTTTTTTTTACATTAGCTCCACACAGGAGGCCCTAAAAAAATCCTCAAGGCCTATGTCGTCTTTGAAGATACTGAGTCTTTTTATAGAAAAGAAGAGGAGACAGTTCTGGGAAGGAAAAAGATACGAGGGGTGTGTAGGAATCTGGGGGTGAATGTGTCCAGGAGTGACGGACGTATGAATCAATCCCTCCCACTGCGGGGCAAGGCGATGGGTCAAGAGAGTCCAGCTGGAGAGGTCTAGGTTAGGTCTCCCTGAATCAGTATCTCCCGATCCGGCCCTCCACGCAGTAGGTGCCAAGATCTAGACAAACTTCACCCCAAGAACCCGGAAACCCCTGATAAGTCACCAAACGTAGCGAACCACTTAGGATGACCTATGGCAGGAGTGTTATTTACCCAATAAATGATTCCCGGGGCTGCGGTCCCAACACCGCTTCCCAAATGTGGTTTGTTTTTAACTTATTTTTAATGAAGATAAGGTACGAATGCTGGTGAGTTTAGATTTTTTGCGCACGGAAATGATCACAATCCAAAAAATAACATTTTACCACCCCATTTACAGACGTTGTTTGACCAAACACGTGGCAGAGCCGTAAGCTCCCTGGGGTTGGCAAATTATGTTAATTTTTATATTGCCACTTTATCCTTGACGATTTTCACGGTATTACCATGGCGTTACCATTTTTTCCTGACCAAATCTCTAAATAACAAGATAACTACTTCCTCACTTTGCAAACTCGACCCGTTCTCCAAATGGGGAATCCAATATTCTACTGGCTTATCTACTGGCTATTATAACAATATTCTACTGGCTATATGTAATTGTTATGCAGTCCTCAACATAGATGTAATAATATGAAATAGTCGAATAAATCCTAATTTCTGAGTTATCAAAAGAATTGTTAAATTCTCATCTTTGTCAACAAATTTCAGAAATAAATGATTCGCCGTTAATTCCGTTCGCCATTCGAAAATCTTGAATTTGAAGTGGCACGTTTGTACGGGTCTCTTATTACGTGGTAATTACGGCGAGGCTTAGTGAAGAGTACGCGGAGATTGAAGGAGGCCGCATAAATGGAGACTGCCATTCTCCACGACTGCTCTAACTGTTTTTTGTGTAAACATCATCATATTCCACAGAAAGGGAGAGTGAAGTGGGTCCAAATTACTGCGCGCTTGTCGCCTAGTACCACGCTAGAAGCTGGTAGGCAGTAGGCAGTAGGCAGTATGTACTAGCGGTACTAGGTGTTGCCTGGTGCCCGCCGCCTACGAGCTACAGGCAGCCAGGGGCGAAGGACCGACGAGGTGTTAGGTTAGGTTGGAGCCGGCCGTGGGGAGACAGAGGTGGCGAGCTGAATAGTAATTACCAGAGGCTTGTTAATGCTCGTTGTGAAGGGATAATACTGGGACTCCACACCACCTGCTTTGTATGCACTCCTGATACTAATTTAGCACTTTTTTTAACGCATAAAAAATATGTTTTTAACCATACGTTGCTAAAGAATTATTTTTCATGATTCACAATAGTGAACAATTTAAACATATATTAGAATAAGTTAGCAATAATAATCTAAACGAAAATATGAAAGAGAAGAATACACACAAAAACAGAAAAAGACAATGGTCGCAACTGGGACTCGAACCCAGACCTCTCCGTCTAACCGGGACGAGTGCGTTAACCAATTTCGCTATTGCCACCTTCTGTCAAAACGTCATAATTGTCAATTTCATTTTTTCAAATTTTAGAATTACATTATTATCAACTAATTATTTTTCTCCATATTACGGGCAACTACCCTTTTTATTGGAAACAATCATTCTAAGAATTCAGAATTCAAACAATCATTCAGGTCACAAACCAATTACTCGCAAATAAAGTAGCTTTCGATTAGTGAAAGAATTTATAAATTCCATTCGATATTTATTGCGTGAAAGGACCATTCAACCAACCATCCATACAAACTTTCGCATTTATAATATTAGTAAGATTCTAATATATTCTTCCTAATTCTTTTATATTATTTTGTATTCTTTAATATTATATTATTTTATGTATATTTTTTAAAAATATGTTTAATGCACTGTATAGAAAATTGACCACCACAATACGAGCATGTGCCTAGCATGGTGGTCGAAAAATCCCCAATTTATGTAATAAAAAATTCAATGAATAAAGAAAACTTAAAAAAAAACTAAGAACTATTAAAATTATCGTCATTTTCTTAACGCATATATTATTGGCTGCTATCTTTATGTATGATTGCATGATTCAAATCCGAACTAAATGCTATCTAAATATTGTCTGGATAAATTTTTATCAATTTTATTTTTAATATGCGATATCTATTGACTTTTCTGCAAGTCTAGGATAAATATATATATATTTTTTTACTTTATGAGTAAAACCTCAAATTGTAATATTTAATTGGACGAAAATAATATTAGCGAAACTCAATGGAAAATCTGGAGACAGAAAAATCACAAAAAGATATTGGCACCTCTAAATATATGTTTATATTAGCATATTTATTTTTAAAGTAATTAACAATGCCCGCTAAAACGCCCTTGACTTCATAAGGAGCCTTGTGACGTCACAAAAGCTTAATTTTTATATCTAATACAATCAGTTGAGACGGAATCAAAATAATAGTCGTTCTACTACCTTATGTAATACGGTGAGATGTACGATTTAAGCGGTTTAAGAACGATTTAACACCAACTTTCTAAAAGCTTACTGTTCAATTCCAAATAATTGTAATGTAGGCATTCCAAAATAAAGTAATATTTTTCGCGTTTGCGAAAGATTTGTCAAAGGTTGTGAATTTTTTATCAATTATTTTTTATGCAACCAAAGAAAGTGAAGTGACAATCACTTTTAAAATATTTCTATGTAAAATACGTTTTTTAGTTTCATATAAAGTGGAATTTCTACAGTTTACAAGAAAAAAACAAATTGTAAGCGACAAAACAATCATAAAAAACCCTCAATTTTTTTAATCAGTAGGTCCGTTTCCAATATTAATATCTAAAAAAGTCTTTCATCTGCTTTCAAAATCAGAAATAAATTTGGTATAAGAATATTCAAAAACAGCGATCTATTAGATTCACAAGTTACTGAAAACAGAACTTGAAATTTTTTATATAATACCAGAAACCCGCGAAGCCTCGCAACAGTAATGCTCATTCTCGTCTCAAAAATCTGTAACTTCTTTGTTTCTTAACATACAAAAATACATTTTGATGTGCCGGTTAAAACTAAACGATCTTAATATTTCATATTTTTATTTAAATAATTATTTTAAGCATTCTTTAAATACAGCCTGAAAAACAATTTCTCTTTTTTTAGGTTTTTTTGCAATTCTTATTTCTGCTACAATAAAATAATAATATTGTAGTGACAGATGATGCATTCCGGTGAACTTGCTTGGTCTGGAATGCTTTATAATTTACATGTTTTCTTTTGTTATCTTTATATTTATTTATCTTACACTGTGTTGGTTTTTTTTACAATTAAACCATTATTAGCGTGTTATTTTTTTTCCATTCATAGTAATAAATAACCCCCTGTATCCTGTTATAAAGAAAATAAAAATATAAATAAACAATATACATACTCGTACTACACAGGTTCACCAAACATTTCCAAATTATCCAAGGTGTTATAATCGTCATCATCATTACATAGTATATAATGAAGTCGCTCAAAATGTATGTGAGCTTAGATCTTTTAAACTACGCAACGGATTTTCATGCGGTTTTCACTAATAGATAGAGTAATTTAAGAAAAAGGTTTATATGTATAATACATGCTTGTTATAGTAGAGAAAAGCCGAGAAATTCAAATTCAATTCAGGCAGCGGGCACACAGTATAAAATGAAGTCGTTCAAAATGTATGTGCGCTTAGATCTTTTAAACTACGCAACGAATTTTCATGCGGTTTTCACCAATAGTTTGAGTGATTCAAGAGAAAAGTTTATATGTATAATACATGCTGATTATAGTAGAGAAAAGCCGAGAAATTCAAATATTCAATTCAGGCAGCGGGCAGCGGGCAGCTGGCAAGCGGGTGGTGGTGTTTCGTTAGCGACAGCAACGTGTGGCCGGGTCTGCTAGTATACTATAAATGTGGAAACAAAGAGCAGTACCGAATGGGTCAAGTGACACATTCGAATTAATTTTAGATCAACATAAACTCATTCCAATTTTTTTCCGAATTAGTGAGTTTTTTTAATAAATTCTTGAATTAAATCCACGTATACCTACCGACAAAACACCTCTCTTCCAACTTTTACCCACTTATAACCATCAAGGTTAATCATTTTGATGTACACAGAATTTGTGAGCGGCGAAACAGTGTTAATAAGATTCTTACTTAGCACGAGATAATTCAAACATAATGTTTCTACATGAATTATTACGTATGCTCCGACTTTTATTACTTTGACCTCAAAACACAAACTTTTAATTGTGTTTTCAGTTAATGGTCGCCCTATATAGTCAGCGATGGTTTACTGGGTTCGAAATTTCGACGGTTTATTGAATAAGTAGTTTTACAAAAGTTTTAGAAAACACGTACTATATAAGTACGTTGGAAAACATTATTTAAATTAACTGCAGCTTTATAAAAGTAATGTGAAAATAAATCTCCCAGACATGCTACTAAATAACATGTTATTAACTTTATTTATATAAACTGGCGTTATATGTACCAGAGATTTGACTGAGTTTCAGCACTCTTTTTTCTTTACTTTTCTTTTTATTGTTAATAATTCTAAATATGTCTTAATTATTTTTTGACGAATTTTTTAATAGGTTGTATGTTAGTTACCAGTGGCGATCAATGAGTTTTCAGTGAACTAGAGTGCTAAGATTGAAAAATACGACGTTTTTTATGATGTTGTAGCTGAAAATGATTTTTTTTTTTATTTCAATATTTTGTATGAAGATTTTCAGGATTCTTTCAGTTTGGGGGTGCGCCGCATCCACGTTTCAGTATAGCTTCATACAAAAGCTGAAATTTTGAAAACAAAATAAAATTTTCAGCTAAAATATCAATATTGTCGTATTTTCCAATCTTAGCACTCTAGTTCACTGAAAACTCACGGACCGCCACTGTTAGTTACACTCCGTGAGAAACTCAATATGTTTAGCAAGGACAATCGATAAAACCCTATATCATTACGATATTGACCATAGTATCAGATAAGTTTCGATTAACTGTCAATGAACACTTGATTTTTTTAATTATGTCGTTCGTTATGCAAAATTACTAATAAGCGGATTGAACAAATGAAGCTCTTAGAAATGAAAGAAGTCGTGAATGCAATCCATAGACTCAAATAATGCATCGAAGACGCAATCAATTTATTCCGTTTGATCTTTGAGAAACGAAAATGGTTGAAATATAACTAAAGACGTCATTAACTAATTAAGTGCTGTTTAGTGTAAAAAAGAAAATGCAGACCGCCAATATATATTTAGGTTATAGAATTTCAATAATTCATCGTTGCCAATTTATGTAATTGATTAGCGTTTGAAGTTTTGGAAAATGAATTCGTAGACAGGTCCACCAGTATTGCCAGAGTACATCGATTTCTTATTTATTCCCTGTCAACATAGGTTCGGCAATCATCAATGAAACTGTGCTCGATACATCGACTGTAATGATACATGACAAAAATTGCTGGAAATTACGTCTATCGATCCGTTATTGAAAAGTTATCAATTTTTCTGAGCTGGACTCTCTGACGGGCTATCAATCGCATTTTAATCGTCTAGTAATGAAAGTAACTTTCTGATTGGAAAATAGTTACATTGATCTAAAAATTCTAGACAAAAAAGTAGGTACGAATTTCACGACATCGGAGAATAGTATCCATTTCAAATCTCAGCTTTATTTCGTTCCATATAATGATTGTTGCTCATATGTTTCCCGAACATCTTGTGTATGTCCTAAGAATACACTTTTGATACATTCGAAAGCGACACTGAAGATTTTAGTAGCACGTATTAATAAAAATCGTGTACTTTAATGTTGAATTTTGCACCCTCTTTTATCTGCCTTGCAGTCGGTACTTATGCTTGAGTCTCGGGTTGATGGCACCTTCCCCTAAATGCATCAACATTCCGTGGTACTTGAGGTGTCTGCAACACGTATTCCCATCCACGCCGAGGTGAGGGTATGAGCTAGCAGGAAGCAGGCAGCACCTATTTATGTATTACCTCGGTTTGGTTGTGAGCTCCTGCCGCCTCATTCTGTATTCATTTTATGGTCCTTTCAGTGGCGGGATAACTTTCAAGAGGAAAGCACATTTGCCGCCTTGGTGTTTGCAATATTCATGCTTCCAGGAAAAAAAATCTAGTGATTAATCTAACGCGTTAAAAAAACTTGTTGATACACAGACTAGGTTGCATTAAATAATTTGTATTAAATATTGTCAAATAATTATTAGTTAAAGTCAAACTGTTGGCCGACAATCAGACCTGTATTTTTTAAAGATTTTATTGCACATGAAAACAAGATGCCATTTAATTTTGAGTAGGTACATAAGACCCAGATAACATGTCTATGATAAAAAAAATTATAAAACGCGTTTTGGTTCACAAGAGAATATAATAGTATTTTTGCTGTAGTGAGAAATAATCTTTGTAAATGAAAATGTGGTTTTAATGAACTACATCTAAGAAATCGGTGTCAAGTCTAACATTCTAAACTTAATTTTGCTACAAGTGTTATAGAACGCCAGGCTGACAGAGGATCTCTTCTGTGGCTTTATATTATTTTAATATTTTTAAAACATATTGTAATGAATTTAAGTCGGAGATTATCTATTGGACCTGAACGTATACCTCTGATGAACTTATGTACTTCTTCTTCTTCTATGCGCTGTACCAACTCATTGCCTAGGTAGGCTGTTAGGGTCGGCTCTTCTCGTTCTCAGGTTGTAGCTTTTTCGGTTCTGAGTATCGCCTTCATCAAGGCTGTTTCACTGAAGTATTTTGGAGCATCCAGGAGTTCTTTGTTCTTCCTCTGGATGACTCTCGATGAAGCTCCATAGACATTGGGGTCTAATGGTTTCCGTCTTATGTGCCCATACCATCTCAACTATCGTTCCTCCAGTTTACTGTTTATGTCCGTGACACCCAGGCTACCACGACTGCGTGATTTTTTAATCTTATCTTTTAGTGATACTTCTGCCGACCATTTGATGTTGCCTGGAGTAGGAGTTGTACATAGTCCAGCATTCGGAGCCAAACATTATCTGATGAACTTATATACCTAAGTGAAAAAAGTATAAAAGGCCAATAAGGGTCTTGAAAAGCCTCTTTCATTTTTAACCACCATTCACTTTGCATTTAAATATAAAGTTTTCCTTTTACTAACTATCAGAGTAACTTATTTATTTGTGTCTGGCGAGAACAAAACACAAAAATACTATCATTACTTAGAAAATATAATTCTGAAGATAAGACTTTGTATAAAGGAAGTTTAAAATTAGATGCCATAACTTATACATCTTTGAGTATTTGCAAAGTAATAAACATATATTAAGCTTTATTATTGTTAAATTAACTATAGTTTAAAAGTTAAACTATTAATCAGACAGTTTATACTGCTAATAAAGCCTATATTACGGTAATATATATACATAAAACGAAAATACTACAAATCACCAATTTTAGTTAGAATTAAAACTACCAGTGTCGTAACTGCTTCGCTAAAAAGTAGTGGAAATAATGTTTTGCGTTGGCTTAAAATACCCCGTCCCGCGACGCGCTTTATGGGGCGGCGGCGCGCCAGACGCCGCGGCGCCGAGTCGAGCCGGCGCGCGGCGCGAGATGGCAGGGCTGCCAGAACCTCCAAAAATACATCGATGATTTATCATCAAAAAGAAATCATCGAAGTCTTAAACAATCGCATTAGCACTAGTAAAATATTTGAAACTGTGTTTTTATAGTTAAAACGTAGAAATATGCGTAAAAATGTGTAAAACTTAACGTTAATCTCTGATAAACATACCTAAGTCCAAGAGCTGTACAAATTAAGACATCGGTGACAAACATAATTATTAATTTCGAACAGTCCACCCCTGCTGAATGCTATTATTTCACTCTCATTATGTTGTTTTACCTTCTTTTAATAATAATAATAATATTTGGATGATTTATGTAGCGCCGTTTTTTTTGTGAAAAATCCCCTCAAGGGCGCTTGCAAATGGCTAATCATTCATCCTTGAGCGTTATCTTATGATGTGAAAATGTATTAATTTTAAATAGGTTCACAGTTAAACTTAATTTTTTCTATCCCACGTACATTAATTTTTGCTTATTCATTTTTGTTGTATATACATATCTTTTTTTCTTTTTTTTCTACCCCTTTATGTTTTCTTTAATGTTTTAACCTAAGTTTTATACTATAAATTTTTGTGGAAACTTCGCTGGTTAATGGAACCATGTAATATGTAATTAGCTTACAATATGTATAACTGTTTGTTTCCCTTATGAACTAAAATAAAAATAAAACTAAGACATAAAAATATCGATATCCTGGAAAGGTGCTTGCATTGCTTATGAAAAGCTTGGTCAATCGTCGATTTGAGAAAGTATAAAGGGTATATAAAATATACGAGCGTGTAGAATATTGTCTAATAAATGTAAAATTGTCCCGTAAAACCGAACCTATATTATATTACATTATTAGGCTTGTTAGTTGACTGCCACTTAAAAAGATATTGCTACTTACGAAGAATAAAGTTGGTGTATGTATGTGTTTTTTAATTATTGCTCACTCATCAAATTTTCTTATTAATTTCTCTTCTTAAATATTTCACAATTTTCCCAAAATTTGTGATGTTATTATTTGTCATTGACGGAACATTTTTTTACTGTTGTCGTCATGCTAACTAGAGCGGGGTTTTTCAGCCGTAACAATTTTTAGCAAAAAAATATCACGTATAACGGCAGATTTTGGAAAAAGATGTTAATTTATTCAGTTTTTTTAGGATATCGGTTGAAAAAGTCGTCATTAGCACCTAATTATTTATCGATGTTTTCGGAAACATCGGTGGTGCACCCATTTTGGGGGCCAACAGCGGCCCCCTGCCACGACGCCGCGCGGGGCACAGTGCCAAATGTGTTTCGGGGAAAGCGGCACAAACGAAGGGCACAGCGGCTCCAGGGCCCCACGCCACCGAGCACCCGGGTGCTGAGGGGGCGCGTAATGGTGTACTTACTATACTGTACGTTATGTACTGCGTACTATATTGTTATGTGTGCTGAACATAACTTGTTAAAACGCTGAGACGTAAGATGGTTAAGCTACGAAAAATCTTTAATAAATATTTTTGTAAGTTTATTCTATTTCATTTCTCGTTTATATTTCTCAAAATACTTTTTTTACAAAATACAAACGTTGCTCCTAAACATATTTCTGCCAATCACAAATCTTTCTCTGCAGCCCGTTTCCCCACTGTTTTTATCTCCAAACTAGGATGTTATGGTATATGGCACAATCAAATGATTCAATGACCTGATATCAAGAGTCTGATTAATATATACTACTAGCTGGTACCCGGCATGTGTTGCTATGTCATTTAATAAAAAAATTGTTTCTACCTGCATGTTCTTTCCCATTTGTCCGGTTCCCCTTCCACCTCCCCTTCCTCTCTCGCGTCCCCTTCCCCCCTCTCGCAAACCCCCCTCCCCCTCCCAGTTTACCCTTCCCCCTCCCTGTTTCCCCCCCCCCCCTCCCACCTCCCGCATTCCATACATTCATTCCCGGTACATTCTATTTTCAAAAAGCTCGCGTGCCTCCTATTGCAATTTTTTATACAAATTTCATAATGCCAGAGCTCACCAGTAGTTTTATATAAAGCTTGTCTTAACAATAACGAACACAAAAAACAAAGGATTATCCAATTTGGTGCAGTCGTTCGTAAGTTATGCGCGAACATACATTTCGGCAATTCATTTTTATTTATATAGATAGATAGATATTATCGAGTATGAATGTGAAAAACCAAATTTTGTGAGTTTTGTGGCAATCGGTCGTGCCTTACCAGTTGTTGATAAATGCATAGTAGTTTTATAAATTTATTTTTTTATTTCACGCGCCAAAATTTTTTTTTGTGAAATTGTTACATTTTTTAGTATTATTTCACCCGCCATGCTAGGGATATTCCTGTGTTAGTGCGGGATATATAATAAATGATTAGATACATTTACTAGCGTACCTTATCCAGTAAAAATCTGAGAATATTATAATTGTAGGATTTGTGAAGTTCAAAGTACCTATTTATAAAAATAATATCTGCTTTTCAAAAGAGGATCAGAAATTACATTTCGAATGTTAGTAAATTCGAAAAATTATGACACCTGTCAAATATTTAAAAAAAAGAAATAAACACATCAAATCTAGAATTATTACCTAGTTAAAAAACTAATTGTTATACGCACTTTATCACTTCTTTGGATCGTTCCCATAATTATTTCCAATTTAAATTAATTAAACCAAATCCCAGTTCTAGAGGTCGTTCAACTGGAGTAACATAGGGACGCACTACCGAAAATATAACTTTTGATCTGGTGTGTCTATAAACCACCGTTAGTATTTTGTTTATTGAACTGTTTTCCGACTATGGTAACCTCGCTTAAGATTTTTTTAAGGTCAGTAAAAAAATAAATTATATTACCGACACACTAAAGACGTTTGACTGCGGGGAGCAGTAAAAGCCTTTCTCGAACAGCTCGTACGTATGCAAATTTTCTCCATAATATCATTTTATTACTGCAGAGCCTAATACTAGCTCGATAGAGATATAATTTTTTTAATTTGGGGGAACATTCCAAGCCCAGATACCAACACTCCTCAATAAAATGTTCTTATTGCGTTTTTTTCCGTGTACATTATTAGATTTAAAGTAGATCTTATAGTTAATAAAGGAAGGAAAATAAACTATCCACTACTCAAATAAAGCTTTTAATACCAACCAACGTAATTTGATCATTGAGAGAAAATGTTCTGCCTTCATTTTGTGGAAAACCAGAGATATAAGTAAATACTCGTAAATTGATTCGATTGATCTCTGATTCCATGAAAAATTCAATCCAAATACAAATCAGGTATTGCGACACGGAGGATGAAAAACTGGAAGGCTGGAAGGCTGTAGTCATCCCCACCCCTATCGTGTTCAGCTTACCTACTCTCCACGAGGGTATATAACACCCCCGGATTTAGCTGCTAAACGCAAATTGATACAAAGCGATTTAAGGATTGCGAGTCGGCTATGGATGCTCCGAGCTGTTAATTTGTTAAAAGCTTTTGTTCCCAGTGTAAGCTCTCGGTAAACACTACACGCATAATACTGGATTTAATCCGGTAACATTATTTTACGTTACCGATTCCAATTTAGTTGGCGGGATCTGGAGAATTTAAACGAAGATAAACACGAAGAGACTGTGCCTGACTGCGAAAAGCTGCGCGACGATAGTCATTATTATTTGTTCCCTGATGAAAGCGATTAGTCAAATTATGCAGGCGGAAAGTCAATGTCCTTTTGGAAGTGAAGCTCGTGAACTAAATAGCTCTGAGAATCTTTTTTTCGTGTACAGGTAGACTATTTATATATTATCTGTTATATTGAAGGACTTTAATTTTTGTAATGTTTCACACAAGAGTGCAAGCTACCTGCTAACCGCAAACAGTTGGACCATGGCTTCCCCAATAATAAGTGTGTCTTCCTCACCAATAAGGTAAGGAATTATCTGGTGGACAATTAATCTAGTGAAAAAGCACGGCTAAAGCCATACCAGGCAAAGTTTTGATTCCGAATGGTGAATTTTCACTAGAATGATACTGAGTGTAATTCTTACTCTGGGAACGTAAGGCAAGTATTTATAAGGCTACTGAGTGTACATATTATTTTACATGAAATAAACGTGTAATAATTCAAAACCTGAAGTGTGGAATATTTCTTTAATTTTTATTTTTAGGAGACCTATAAAATTCTTAACAGGTATTAAAATATAAACATCAAAAATTTTTGGACTGGGGACATGATTTATAATCAATTTCAAATGCAACCTTCTGTAGATTACGCATAAATGCTATAACTCGGAAAAGAAAAATATCAAGAGAGCATATTTCATTAAAATATTCGTTAATTTAGGTCATTTAGGATTGCAATGTACATTATGTAAAAAAAAAAATTAGGTTAAAGGTGAAAAAGAGCCATAATATGGTACATAAATGTACATTATGAAAAAAAAATGAGGTTAAAGGTGAAAAAGAGCCATAATATGTTACTAGTAATTACCTAATAATAATTAAGTACTTGATACTAAGCAGTATGGGTACGGAATGACATACATACTTATCTCTGCTGGCTGACAAGAGTTTCTTTTTAAATTTATTTAGGAAACATCCAGTTATATATAATTAAATTAATTTTACATTTAATAGAGAATATAATCTAGACCAGTTAAGTTCCGTCTATATATGTAAAAATTAATCCCTGTTTGTTTCCCTTGGTCACGCCATAACTTCAGAACGACTTTAAATATTTCATTCGTCTTTTTTTAAAAGTTTTCTAATACTTTGTAGAACGTTCTTACGGAAAGAAAAATTAAGAACATTCCACAGAAAACCGGATAATTTCAGATAACTTAATGACTATTTTAACGTCGCACGTTTAACAGTTCGCGCGTTTGATAAAATTTGAATTTAGCAAGCAGCTGTTTCTTTTTTTTGTATTAAAAGAATTGTCTTTTTTTAAATATAGATATTTTAAATAGGTACCTATGTTAGGTATCAAATTAGATTAATTATTCTTATAACATACAAACATGAGTATTTGTAAATACGAAAAATGAAAATTTGAATTAAAAATATGGTAATAGGTATCACGCGAGCTGTTTGAAAACTGAACGTACAGAGACAGAATAAATGGAACGCGGGAGGGGGGTTTACGGGATAGGGGAGTTGGAGAGGGGAGAAGGTGGGCGGTAGGGTGGGAGGGGAACGCGTGAGGGAAAGAAGATGCGGAATGGGAATGGGGACGCACGGGAAAGGACATTCAGGGAGAAACAATTTATTTATTTGAATATGGCATTGCAACGAATGCGGGAACCAGCTTTTTTATAATAATTTTTTGTTATGGTTACAGATTAGGAAGTTAGTAGATATCAAAAGTTACAACATGTAAAAAATTAATCAAAAGATTAAATAAATAATAGTTTTTATAAATTTATATAAGAGTTATGATTCATCTTTTTGCATTCCATAAATATTTTGTTTTCCATATTTAAATCGTATTTGCAATATAACAGTATGTCTCGTCTGTGTTTCGGCACCTCCGAATGCACAGACAAGGAAGTAGACAAGTATCTGCAAGATGGTAGAGTAATCGAATTTATTTCAGTTTAATGTATTGTTAAAGAGTTTTTTTTTCTCTTTTCGTATACACGACGATAAATTCTGATAAAGACATCTCTCACGATAGTTTATCAACCTCTGTTTCAGCTGTGTGATAAATAAGATCCACATAACATTCGACTTTAAATTGTGTTCTCGGGGAATTTTTTTCTCCCATTTCTTTTGCGATCGCTTATGCCCCCGCGAGGCGTTTATCATACATGGACCTACCGGTGTAGGGGCGAGGAACATAGCTTTACTTTCTTCCAGCCAATCGATATGCTGCCTGTTCGCTTCCCTTTCCATGGGACTCCTATTCATTCAAATAAGTGGAAGGTGGAAATATTGCTGTCCGTGCCCAGGAGATACGAGGACGGTGGAAAATAATAGAAAATTACACACGGTTTGGAATTGACTCTCAAAGACGTATTCCTAAATTATATTGATGAGAAGTTTATTAGCAGAGCTAGCACGTATGATTATATCTTCGTGAAACGATGTATTTTTTTTTATATTTGCTCCACACAGGAGGCCTTGAGGAAAATAATTCTCCTTAGGGCCTATATCATATTTGGGGATGCTGTGTGGAAGGTATTTTTTAGGAAAGGAAGGAGACGGAGTTCTGGGAAGGAAAGTGGTATTAGGGGTGGGTAGGAAGCTGAGGGTCAGTGTTTTTTGTTTGCTTTTGAATATTTATTTAGATGTACGCAATTTATTTTCATACATCTAGTAAGAAAACATTAAAGAAAATTACAGATACAGTTTTTCACAAATACATTTTAAGAAAAAAAGATAACTATTCAAAAATACATTTAAAAAAAAACACATAACTTTATGACTAAAATAATATTGGTAAGTGTGTTACACATCTAAAAATATTTTTTACATATGTGTCTAGGAGTGATGGACGTATGAATCTATCCCTACCACTGTGGTGCTTGGTGATGTTCTGAGTGAGCACAGCTGGAGTAATCAAATGGACTGTTCAACCATTCTCTCCTGATCTAGCGTATCATGCAGCTGGTGGGCAGACAAATCCGCCGCTAAGACCCGAACAAATCTCACACCATGAACCCGGGCACAAGACACCAAAAATAGCGAACCACTTGGGGTGACCTATGCCAGATGTTGGTATGTGTTGGTAATCCAATAAATGGTTCCCGGGGCAGCGGTAGTAGTGCTGTGTTTAAATTGTTTGAATATTTATACCATACTGAATATTCGTTGTCGAAGTTCGGTACACGGATAATACATAAAACCATATTCGTTTTTTAATTAATAGACAATGAAATATGACATTTGTCGGAAGTATCAACCTTGTGATATAAACTCTTGTCAAAATGACAAAAATCGTACCTAATTCGAATTATTGGTAGTGGGTTTAGGTTCAAGCTGCGCGTCATCATCATATTTTGGAAAATATGTACCTACTGTAACTTTTGAGGGGTTTTGTACTTATACATCCTAAGTTTTTAATGGTTTATATAGCAAGCAGGGTTTGTCTAATGGGTATGTGTGGTTTTTATAGGACTTATCTTTCCATATTATTCTGTTATAAATACAGGTTCAAATTTATCAATAATTCATTCACTTCATAGCATAAATAAATGGCAATAATATTTTTTCTATGATTGGCAGCATTGATTGTCCATCCTTAAGAATAAATACTTTTAAGAAGTAATTGTTATTGCCATAAAAGTGGCCGATAAGACACAGACACAACAACCACAGTACTGAAAATAACTGTGACATACTTCTAATATCCCTTAATTTTCTTTCCGATTTTAAAGACGAAGAAAAACAATTTACGGCTTTCAAATTTGTTTCTAATTGTGTCATCTGCGTGAAAAAAGTATTTAAATTTATCTAATAAACAGAGTTAATATCATGTGGCCTACCAGGTAGGTATGGTCCCGCATATTATCTGAATTTTGCGCATACGTTGGTCAATGATTGAATCACTGATTATTATTAAAATATACTTAAGTCCACAAATTAAAATTTTCGTTTTATTTTTTTTATATTTTTCTTTAAACTTAAATCTACCGTTAAAACACCCTCAGTCCAACATTTTTAAATAGCTCTAACTTGTTGAAATTTTTTTTTATTAAAAATTACTAAAATATATACTGTTTTGTATTTTTTAGCATTTATTTCTATTTTCACATAATTTTTTGTTGATTTTCTGTTAGAAAATAGACAGTTTCTTTAAATATCTCGGAAAGAGTTACGTAAGCAGATATACATGGTAATATAACGATAGCAGTCAAAATAAGCGTGTTTTCACGTCAACGCGTGTGTTTCAACAAAAATCGTTATAACTCCGTTACTATTTTAGTGATATCCTTAAAACAAAAAGTAGAAGGTTGATAATAAATCATGCTAACACATCCCTATTCAAGTTATCCATAGAAATATATAGAAATACCTGTTCTGTGAGATACATGATAGACCGAAAAATCGCTAACCGGCCGTTAGACATTGTTATTTTTTTAATTAAATATTCTTGTATGAAATGATAAAAAAGTGAGGTAACCAAATTGTTGACGATACAATTATACGATAGAATAAGTATTGATTTTTATATATAATCCGTGAATTTAGTACCGTTTTCACATAAAAACATCAAGTGAGTCATTTGTACATTTTTTTTTATGTTTGCATTCTAAATTTTAATATTTACAAATGTTAATATTTATTTGTAATTTAATAATTTGAAAGCTTATTTTATAACCTTTCAAAAACAGTTTTTAGTATTCGGCTACATTCAGAAATGTTTCATTCATAGAGATGTTATTATGAAGCGGAAATAACACAAAGTTTTTGTACTTCTGACGTTTCATTTAAGACGAAAAAATCTATATTCTCAAAATATTCCGTATCTTTTAATAATCAGCGATTCTATTAGTAAAAAGACGGCGCATAAAACATGTATTGGTTCAGCGATTTGTGGTGATATAATTAAAATATTTTCCTCATTGTTGTCCAATCCTTTCAAGTGAAAATATTGTATAATTAAAACTTTATACGCAGTTATGTAAAACACAAAAAATAATCATATTATTGTAATGCCTTGTTGCATTGTGTAGTGTATGGATTATTCATGTAGTTTCAGCTGCTTTCAATAAATGTCAATAGGGTAGTTTGTAATCCAAATTCTGCTTTATCCCAACAGACGGCAGCTGAGTTGAATATGAGAAGAGTACCATCTATCGTCATTCGCGTCTTAGGTACGAACGGTTACAATGATGGCCGAAGGCTTCAGTGAGATCGGACGGGTTTCCTTAGTCCGCCCGCCAGAGCAACAGATCTACTTAAAGTAGTAGCCTAGTAAGACGTCTATACAGTGTAATATGCAAATATTCACGATAACTAATTAATAAACCACTGAGTGATCATTCGAACCTTTAACTGATTTGGAAGATACCCTACCTACATATCTCAAGTTGTTTTACTTTTGGAAGTTAAGATATGTAATACATTAAATAATTAAACTCATATAGAAATAAATTTAAATATACTGCCGAAAATTCTGATTCCCAACCAGTCACCAACTACCAGGCCAGCATAAAGCGGCCGCAGACTCCGGGCTTTGGCTCAGCCTTGTAATACACGCGGCATGGCTAGGACTAGAGTAATCCCGGACTACCTGATCTCACCCTGAGGTGAAGGACACGTGTAATGTGGAGGTGGCAATGCCTTAAGGGTTTAAGAACGAGGGAGTAGGGTTGACTTATCATATTATTGTACTAGGTCAGGGGTCGGTGAACTCATTAGTCAAAAGAGCCGTATATCAGCAGTAGGTACAACGATTTAGGACGGGTTGTTTAAAAAAAATTAACAATTCATCAAATATTTAAAGTTATTTTTCACGTTCTGTTATTGTAGGCTATTTGCTTCATAAAACTGAAATAATCACATCTGGTTTTTGTTTCTATCTGTAAATAATAAAATTATTAGTACCTAAGAATTCGTAATAAATTGTAAAGCGCCCTTGAGGTGATATTTCACAAAAACGGCGCTCCACAAACTGTCCAATTATTATTATTATTATAACTTGAGTAGAACTTATACAGAACGTGAAAAAAACTTCAAAGAATCCATCAAATTTTTTTAAACAACCTGTCCTTAGATTTGTTTTGAGAATTTTATTTAAAATTTCTTTATAATTATCGAAATATATTTTTATTATTGAAAATGTAAGTCGATGATATATTTTTTTTAACATACCGAAGTTTTTAATTATAAATAGAAGTACAATATAATAAAAAAAAAACGACAATTTGTCAAAATACAGCATAAACAGCGAGCGCAAACTACGTTAATTAAAAAAAAAGTTTGTTTTACCAACGCTAAAATGTATTTAAAAAGTTGAAGTTAATCAGATGTAGATATTTATAACTTTATTAAATTCATATTTATAAAACAACATATAATATTGGTTATAATATTACAATAATTTCTATTTTTTAATAAATAATATTTATTTTTTATTATAATACCTCATTATGTGTATAATAATATATAGTTAGTAATATGTTAATAACACATCCCATGGAAAAGTATTGTAAGTCATAAGTCACCATACTTTTTTACATAAGCTGACGGGTTTTAGAACAACCGTTCCTTCCTCAAGGCAAAATATGCTATATGTACAAAATGTATATTTAGGACACAATCGGTAATGCATATTTAATACACGACCGGTTTCAGAACAACCCTTCCTTCCTAGATACATATGAATAGTATATTTTGCCCTTAGCAAAGACACCTTATTTGAAACCGGTCGAGGTATTCCTTTAAACAATATTGTGGTTCTAACCATGAAATATTGTAAAACTTCTTCATTAAATGTTGTATAAATTATTTATAATGGATAACCACAAAGTCATTTAAATTAATTAATAAATAATTTAATTTTCTTTCGTATTTTAATGGGGTCTGTCAAATAAAAAAAAAAATATTAAAAAACCCTTAAACATATTATGTAGATTTAGGGTTTTTACCCCTGAATCTGGTGTTTTGAATATCTTACCTAAAGTTTAAAACACATTTACAATTTGGATTAAAAAAAATTACAGCGTTCGAAATTCGCAAAGTTTCTGGGTTCATGCCTGAACATATTTTTATACAATATTCTAACAATCTAACGCAATGTAAAATTCTCTCACTTAAGTTTGAACTTGAAAAGACTAGACGAAACATTCAAAGGTCAGACTGAAGTGATAATAGATTTTTTCCCTTTATTCCACGCACTTGGAATTAAATTGCGACCACCTACAGGGGCATTTTTACGAACTTCATGAGTAAGTTATCGCGGTCAAGTGTTCAGTTAAAAAAAAAATACTTGGTCGATGTATACTAAATATAAAACAGTGAATACGGTAGTCTCATACTTTGCCTATTAGGGAGACATTAAAGTATAATTTAAAGAGCTTAGCTTGTATTAACTGGACCATTTGGAATTTCACATGACTGTAAATTTGTTTGTACGTCCCGTTTTCGGTTTCGAATATCCACCTTATTGTTGAAACAAGCCTTACTTTGACTAGATAAGTATCTTTGACTAGATGGTAGGTAATGGTTAGAAAGTGTAGTAGATACCTGAATGAAGCATTGCTTTAAATACCCATGCTTGGTGACCAGATCTCAACAACCAGGTACTTCTCCACTTTCTTCTTTCCCACCTCATTCCCCTCCCTACTACTTTCAGCCTCACTACCTACCTGATTAAGTAGGTATGTTATAGTTTCACTGAATGCAGACAGTTGAGAGCCGCTGGGACTATTGGCAATACACAATATTTTTTCTTTCTTTTTGAATTTGGAAGGCGGGTAAGGGTACCGCCGCACAGAGAACCATTTATTGGATAACCAACACCTCTGCCATAGGTCACCCCAAGTGGTTCGCTACGTTTGGTGACTAAGCTGGGGTGCCCGGGTTCACGGGGTGAGGTTTGTCTGTTTGTAGTGGCGGATATGTCTGCCCTTCTGCTACATGGCGGGCCGGATCAAAAGAGACTGGTTGAGGGAGGCCTTTTGACCTTTCCAGCCGGATTCTCGACCGATCGCGCGCCTTGCACCGCAGTTGGAGGGATCGATTGATACGTCCGTCACTCCTGGATACCCTGGCCCCCCAGATTACCCACCCCACATACCTTTTTCCTTCCCAGAACTTTCTACCGTTCCCTTCCTTAATAAAAAGACCCTTTACACAGCATTCCCTAAGTTTACATAGTCCCTGAGGGAAATTATTTTCCTCAGGGCCAACTGTATGGAGCTAATGTAAAAAAATGGCAACCAAAAATATTTCGGATTCGGTGCATTCGAAACAGACTAATTATATTTATATACTAGTGATCTTGTGTTGCAACTCTAATGTACTGTGCTCAGCGTACCTAGGTACATATATTAAATCTAATTGAATAGTTTTTTCTACCTTTGGAAAAATAAACATATGAATAGTAGTTATACTCTTATAATACATACTTAAATGTATACATTATTATCTATCTTCATATGTGTTTTGTTTTCTACCATCATTCAAGTGAAACTAGTCCCTTCGAAAATATGCATAAAAAAAAATCAATTTAAAAAAAGTTTTTTGTGTGTACTCGCGTACAAACTAAAAAAATTGTTTAGCAGGATTTAAATGTTAGATAATGTTTAAAAAATATATTTGCCCTTTATATTATTTTCCTTCGATGTTCTAGTACAGAAGTGGAAAACGTTACACCGTAGATTAGGTATGCATTAGGTAGGTACCGCTCCCTCATTAAAAGCTCATATTCGAGGGAGTGATTTATTCCGACACTTTTCTCAATAAAGCAAAAGATACTTAGCACAAGTGAAGTTCGGTTAAAATTTTCCATTGAAATAAATCACATGCGAAGAGCCGTCGCGATATGCGCATGGGTCGTTTTTCCTCCGAGAGTTCGGTTTCCAGGGGTTTCCAGCCACAGTGGAAGGAATTCAATGCATTTTGCCTGAACGTTTTGAACGCTTTAAATGGATGGTGTACTTATAACAGTAAAATCATCAAACGTCTGTAATTATAATTGCACGCCTGTAATGTTCTATTCTGTAAACAGTACACTTCTTTTCAAAACTATTATTATTATTTTTTTAATTGATAAACTAATGTTTAAGACAAGAGTTTTATGCTTAGCATAAAGGGTAACAATTATTATAAGTAACAATTACTTATAAAATTATCACTTATAATAATTGGTACCCTTTGTGCTTTGCATTATAAATCTTGTCTTAAGCATTAGTTTATCAATTAAAATAATAATTATTATTATTAATATTTGACGACTAAAGTATTTCACCAAAAACTGTAGACATAATTTGTCTCAACGCCACCTAGTGGGAGATTTAGCACTTACAATGCCTTTCTCATATAAAAATAAAGTTTATTGTTTGCAGGTGGAAAAATGTAATGAGCAGTAATTGTTGAATGAAACACTAGTATATATTGAATTATTTGGCGGGCATGAGATAAGCCGACGTAGCTTAGTGGACAGAGCATTTGACTGAAAATCAGAAAGACGCGGGTTCGAGTCCCGTCAGCGGCATGTAAATTTTCTCGGGAGATTTTTTCAATGAATATGGGTGTTTCAGGCTAATAATGATTACTTCTGTTCAAAAACTTTTTTTTATATCCCTTATTTAATAAATCAAAACCAAAACTTCCTTTGAAACCCTACCTATTATACTAAATTGAATACCTACCAACTTAATTATGTATCATAAATATTTATTTATTTCGTTCAAATAAGTAATTATATAATTTGTCCAAAGTAATGTCACCATGAGTATTCTTTAATCGAACTTTCTTTAAGCCGGTAGTTATCATAATAATTATTTTATTATTATTTATTAACATCCTAGTTACATGAAAAAATTTACAAATTGATTTCAGTATTTAAGTATAACAATTTAATTCAATTTGGGAGGCGGGTAAGGGTACCGCCGTCCAGGGAACCATTTATTGGATAACAAAAACATCTGCCATAGGTTACCCCAAGTGGTTCGCTACGTTTGGTGACTTAGCAGGGTTGCCCGGGTTCATGGGATGAGGTTTTTCCGGTCTTGGTGGCGGATCCGCCTGCCCACCTGCTGCGTGGTAAGCAGGATCGAGAGAGACTGGTTAAGGAAGTCTTTTGACCTCTCCAACCAGAATACCCCGACCCATCGCCTTGCTCCGCAGAGGGAGGGATGGATTCATACGTCCGTCACTTCTGGATACACTGATTCCAGATTCCTACTCACCCCTTATACCCTTTTCTTTCCCAGAACTTCCTCACCTTCCTTTCCCAAAAAGACCTTCCACACAGCATCCCCAAAGATGATATAGGCCCTGAGGGAAATTATTTAAATGTAAAAAAAACATTTTCGGTAAATATAGTAGGTACTCATAAGAAAACAACACATACATACATGTATAAATAATGCTAACACGATGATTAAACTTAAATAATAATAATATAATTCTGAAATAGTAAGTAAAATAAAGTATAACATAGAAAAACAAGTATGTGCTGTACCCAGACGATATTAATTATGTGTGTTACAAACCAATAAAATAGAATTTGTTGATATGCAACATGACCACGTATCCACGTAACAAACAAATTTACATAAAGACGAAATGCCAAATATTAATTGGTTGAGAGGAAACAGAAAAAAAGGCTGTGCATGTTTCATTACGCCAGTACTCACCGTTCAGCAGTTCTTACTGCTCCAGATGCTTCTTAATAGTTATGATTATTGTAAAAACACCATGGTGTCATATATATTCACGTATATATATCATTCGAAGTTGGTATTGTTCCGCAAAGTTTGTTGATATCAAGAGCAAACATTTAAATACTTTCGTATAATTTGACTACCGCATTGTGCCAGCGCCCTGAGTTCCTTCCCGAGTCAAATGCCAAATGTGGTAAGCGAAAAACGATTCTGTCATGCTGCTGTGTTCCAGCCAGTGCCGCCGGCGAGGGCGGTAGGGGTTACTTTAGCCAACGTGCGATAAACCGTAAAATAAACCATGAAATACACTGGCTCAAATTACAGAACAATTGGAGGAATAAATGCGATGTTAAATTGCCGTCATCGGGTTATTAATCAAAAACACGTGGTAATCATCAATGAACCATTTGCAATCAGTCATTACAAACAAACAATGCTTTTAAATTGTTAACAATTTGTTTGAAATTCGCAAATTGAATTCAATCAACAATGCAATTTAACCTACGTTATTTCATGTCCCGTTGCTCAAATAAATTCATCATGTTTCAAATGATTAACACACTCCAGAATATAAATATGAAATATTCATAAGTTTTGTGGGGTCAAGTGTGTACATGCTGGAATTGTATCAATTCAAGCTACATACTTCCTTCAATCATTAAAATAATGTAATTGCGAGTTGTTGATATTATTTTCTTCAGCGATGGAACATTGATGAAGTTTAAAATGTTTTATAAATTATTATGCCTAATAAAATTGAATAATTATATTAAAACTTTAACGAAGAAGTTAGTAGTGCCGCAACTGACCCATGAACCAACTTACCCCAAATCCTTTGATTATATAATATATCTATAATCCTTTGTTTAATGCATGTCGTTGGAAATGGTGCGTAAAATGAAATTTTATCTGCTTTCTAATAAGAAAAACAACAAAGAAATAACCATCTAATGCTTAATTGTCCAGTTTGTAAGCGGTAAATGGAAATGACTTGCCTAGTTAGTTTAAATTTCAAATCTCAGACATAATAAGGCCTAAAAGGACTAATTCCGGTTAACATAATGATTGTAGTACATCGATTTTGGCTTTCTGGATATAATATGAACACTATGGTTCGGCCGTTAAGAACTCCATTAGCATCATAATAATAACTAAATAACACAATATATCATAATATAAATAATCTTACTAATAAAAAAAACACTTCCCAACCGTTAAACAGTGTTTTAGTTACGCTTTGAATAAATACTGTACAAATTTCTATTTCAATGATTGCTAATAAAATATGTCTTTTACAGTGATGCGAAAAAACTGGCAACATTGCATTTTGGTAGAATTCGAACGTGCCATGCACGTGCATTTCCCAGCAAAATGACGTCTTTGCGATATGATTTTGAGGTGTGATTCGTATCATGTTTTTGTTTATAATTTTAATAAAATTACCAAATCACTATTAAATTAACATAATTCAATATATTTACTACTAATTGTGTTATTTTTCGTCACTTTTCATTCGTTTATAATGTCGTGTTGTGAATTTAGTGTCACATAATCGAAAAAAGCAAAGATATTTCTGATATCTCACTTACACTGTGGGAATTTGATAACACTTCCACGAAAGTGATGTTTTTAATAACATAAATTAATTTTGCATGTGAAGGTAAATATCTATACATTCAGGAAATCACGTTTGTATTACGCAACAATGAATTCATAATATCAAGTTTTTTGGTTATCTTTAAATTATTATAATAATTTTTATTTCTACGAACGAGATAAAAAGTGAACAAAAAAAATAATTAAGCAACCCCCGACACACAAAAGAGCTGATGACCTTGAAACGCCTGAACAGACTATCATTAATTGTAGCTAAGAACCAACTCGATCACGTCAGCTATCAAAAAAAACGCATCATAATCGGTCCATCCGTTTGAGAGCTACGATTCCACAGAGAGACACATAGACAGGCACACAGAAAGTCAAACTTATATCATTGCAAACCAAAAAAAAAATTGATATATTTTTATATTTTGAGAATGTTATGTACTAGAATCCGAAATTATATTGTTTAATAATAATATAGTAAGGAATGATTATTACTCACGGCACTTTATGTCAGTTTTTCACGTCAGGTATTTTATGTCAGTTTCTTTATTAGAAAAGTTTTCTCATACACGGTTGTTTATCATTTGTATAAAATTTCATCATGAAGTAAGGCTGTAAGTGTAAATTTGTGTATTTTTTATTTTATTTTTTTTTAAATTTAATATTTGTATGTTTTACAATAATTATACATTTTTTACATGTTAAACAGATTTGTAATATGAATATAATAAAAGCCTTTCCTCAGCATAAAGAGACAAGGCTCTTGTGTTTGGTGAGTGAATTCATACTCAATTATGTTATCAATGTTATCATTTGAGTAAGTGAACAATAATATTGCAACTATTAACAATATATATAGAAACTTGTGATATATCAATTAACAGATTTAAATTAAGTGAAAT
The DNA here is from genome assembly GCA_917563855.2 of Limnephilus lunatus. Classification (NCBI taxonomy): domain Eukaryota; kingdom Metazoa; phylum Arthropoda; class Insecta; order Trichoptera; family Limnephilidae; genus Limnephilus; species Limnephilus lunatus. The sequence goes on along the minus strand of OU830595.1, from coordinate 88,050,378 downwards.
ATTAATAATAGTAATGTAACTCTTACAGTTTTTTCAGGTAATTTTTTAATTTAATTTGAAATTTACTTAAATAAATTTTATTTATTTTCGATAATTTTTGGAGTTTGTTGAAATAATTTACACCAAGATACAGATAGGAATTTTGGATGTACTTGGTATTAAATTTTGAGATTTTAATATTGTTTTGATATCTTGCTGATATATTGAAATATATTGTTTAGCTGTATTTCTTTGAAAGTTTGTAGTATTGAATATTTTTTATATAAATTGTCTATTGTAGATACTTTGAATATTGAAAAGATTTTTTCAGTAGAAAATGAAGATGGTTTTTTCAAAATAACCTTAATTATTAATCTTTGAACTATTTTGAGAGGATTTAAAATAACATCATATATTCCTCCCCATCATATAATACCGTATTGTAATATAGATTGAACAATTGCATAGTAACACTCTTTTTAGGTTTTCCAGTCTAAGAATATTTCTGAGTCTTATAAATATATATACATTTCCTAATTCTTTTGACGAGTTCACAAATATGTGTTTTCCATTAAAAATGTTGATTTACATATACACCAAGAATTTTTAATTTTGGAAGTTGAATTAAGTGTAGAAAATGCTGGAGTGCAATTAGTTATTGTGGATGTCATCTAATTTAAGAATAATAAAAGACATTTTTTTGGTAAGTGTGTTGGCTATGATAAATCGGAGACATCAAAACGCGACGGAGCTGTTGAGTGGTACATCAAAATAAATATCTACCATACTATTTTAGTACAAGGGCATACCTACTGGGTAATAAAATATGTAAAACATATTTTTATTGCCTTTTTTAAAGTAGTTACTGAGATTATAAAGAACGAACTTATCCAGTTAACTTAATATTTCTTGTAGAAGTTTCCGTATCAAACAGACACAACAGACCTCCTTAACAGCATTACCGGCAAACATCAGCGTTTCAGTGCGCTGCAAGTCCCATCGGTATCAGGGTGACAGCGTGGCACGGGAGATTTGCAGCAGTGAGGTGAACTACTCGTACTTCCCCGTCTCACGTGCCGCTCCGTGTAAGTAATGCAATGAAACGGGAATGGCCGGGGCTCCATTACCTACGCCACCCGCTGTTCGCCTGGTATCCAGTCGTGTAGGCGGAACCCGGTCCCGGTCCCCTACTCCCGACTCCTCGGAGATTCGGGATGAAGATTGATCGTAGCAGTGATTCCTATTTAAATCGGAATTAAATCATCTGATTTCAAGATACAGACAATACAATACAAAACGTAAGCAACTTACACAAGTGCAATCATTGTTGAAAGATGATTCTTTTTCTATTTATTATATTTACAAACACGTATTTATTTCTTCTTCAATTTTCGCAAATACACTTTGTGCTACCATTATTGATTTAATAAAAACAATATATATTTCCTAATAAAGAAAACGTTGTTTTGGAAATATGTCGATAATGTTAATAATATAGTGGTGTTTACAAAGTTATTTGTTTCCATTAAAACATATTTATTTCACTGCTTTACTCATTTTAATGCAATACATTATAGAGTGAAATAATATTATTACTTTAGTTTGAAAATAGAATAAGTTTTTATTATAACACACAAAAAAATAACCAAAGATATTGGTAATAAATAATAATTATTAAAATATATAAATAAGAACCAGTAAATGAAAATAAATACCTTTGTTTACACCTCTATTCAATCAAAATAATTGGCAAGTATCAAAATCAATGGTTTGCTTATTCGTCAGGATAAAAGTACAATGAAAATAAATAAACATAAAAATAGAAAAACCAGTATTATGGACAAAAACATTAAAATGAGCTGCGATTAATTGGTTATTAGAATTATACAAAATAAATAAAAATTTATAAAAATAAAACACTTATTTGTACAAAACCACGATTTGCTCAAGCTGAAACTACTTGAGCGACGCGAAACCGGTTAGTATTGGTTTTATTTTCATTAAATATGATTGATTTCGAAAATAATATAAATGAATAAATTATATTTATTTTTAACTTTTATGAGTAAAATCTCAAATTATAATATTTAATTAAATGAAGACAATATTAGCGAAACTAAATCAAAAATCTAGAGACAGAAAAATCAGAAAAAGATATTCGAATTGGATATGGGTTCCATAGCTCAGTCGGTAGAGCACTTGCCATGTAAGCAAAGGGTCCTGGGTTCGAGTGCCAGTGGAACCAATATCTTTTTCTGATTTTTCTACCTCCAGATTTTCGATTGAGTTTCGCTAATATTGTCTTCATTTAAATAAATAAAATTATTTTATTATTGCAGTATTTTAAAATTTAAAAAAATTGACACAAATATTTAAAGAGTAACCGATATGTCCAAATGACAATTTTTTTTTATCAATATGGCATTATTATTATCAATACAATATAAGATGTATTAATTTGAAATTTTTTTAGTGATGAACCTACTATTGGTTTTGAAACATGGCCGTTATTTTGATTAAAGTGGTGTTAATTTTTGTATCCTGATGAAGAAACCATTAGTTTCGAAAGACGTTGATACTTTTGATTAATTAAGTGGTGTATATGTCGTAGGCAGATTATGATGCACCTAGCCAAATCGTGAAGTGCCTGAGGCGCATCATGTTTACCATCGGCCTGCGACATATATACAAAGTGATTCGTCTTCATTCAAAACTTATTTTTATTTAATTAAAACTACGCCAAAAAGTGAATTCGCCATTATTGACGAAATAATTATAACACTTATAATTACAAAGAGTTTTCTCCAACTATTTTTTTTTATGTATAGTTGAATCAAATACGACTTTTTTATGTTCATTGAAAGCAAAACAGTTTCTACGTGTAGATATAAAATTACCTAGCAGAACTTCACTTTATCTTATTACATTATTTAATCAATCACAATAAAAATAATTTTACTTGAATTCTACAAAATAAAGGATTTTCGTGTACCTCCATTACACACCGGTTCTACACAGTGATTTCACCCTCAATAAGTATCTTCAGATTTAATAGCAAGCATATAATAATCACGGGAAAAATATGGGAAAAGACCTTGAGACTTTGGGAAAGACACCACAATTTTAACATCTCTAAAATTGAAATGATTTACGTATGTTTGTATTATGTTCTGGAAGGCAATAAAAAAATACTCTCGTGTCTTGAATACATAAAATATATTTTGTCATGATTTTGCTTCTAAATAATGAAACAAAATTTCCATTCTAAGCACATGCCATATTCCTGCGAAGCTCATACATAAATATGTTTCCTCACATTTTCTCTGCCTCTTCCACTTTTCAATATATTTCTTGGAATTTTTCCAGTTCAGTCATTTCAATTGGAGTTGAAAAAGTTGCATGTCAAGACGCTTACTGAAGACAACATGTTTTGCTATCATAAAACATATTACACCATAGAGGTATTCAATAATATATGTAGATCGAAAATATTGTTAATTTATTTATTTTTTCCTGAATGGATACAATTTAATATCAATGACGCTTCGACATGATGACGTGTAAGATTTTAGAGAGTGTAGTTTAATTAAATCGAATGAATAAGCATTTTTAACAGTTCAAACGATAATTTATACAAAATTTGTTTGTTTGAACAAGAGAAACATTCAGCGTTCGATATAAGCGAGGCAAATTTTAAAGGGTACGGACGGCAGTAATTTGCAGTAAAGTATTAATTTCCTTAAAAATAGTCGTCATTGATTTTTTTTTACATTATCTCCACAACATACTAAACAAACCTCATCCTATGATCCCTGGCACCCCTGTTAAGTCACTAAACGTAGCGAACCACTTGGAGTGACCTATTACAGGGGTGTTGGTTATCCAATAATTGGTTCGAGGCAGCGGTAACCATAACGTCTCCCAAATTAAAATTATTAAATTTTTGTTAGAATATTTAATTTTTCATTATCTAGGAAAAGACAACTGGAAATTGTTAAAATTATGTATTAGTATGAATTCACTCACCAAACACAAGAGCCTTGTCTCTTTATGGTGAGGAAAGGCTTTTATTACATTAATATTAATATGCATTTACTACCTACAACTTACAGAGTGTTGACGCATTTCTATGACTGCATCAAAATAATAAAAAAATATACATGAAAAAAACAGTGAACTAAATTAAAAGTGTCTAATTATCCTAAACTGGATATCGCGCGCCAAACCAGCGTATTTTCATCACTAGAAGTGGATTTTTTAGTGCACAAAACTCAACATAACACCTCCACAACTGTCACTTGCAAACTAAACTAAATCATCAATTAAATCAAAACTAAAGTTCATAAACAATCAATAATTGCTAACCGGTCAAAACAAGTGAACCAATTTAATTACATAATATATTAAAAAAGACTAGCTACATTAAATTATAAACAACAATATGAAGCCGTGCACACGAAATGCAGCCCGCAGCGGGTCTCCAGCTGCAACTCCTGCGGCGTCGTCGCAGATGGTACCAGCTGGTTCTCTGGCCGAGATTATGGAGAAGTTGAATAAAATCGATGTTGAGCTCACTCGCATTAAGCCAATGTGGGGTGAGATATCCGACATAAAGAAGAGCCTCGAATTCGCACTAGCAGCCATGTCCGATACGGAAAAGAGGGTGGAGGTGGTTGAGAAGAGACTGGAGACCGTCGACCAGATAGTTTTGGAGGTGGCGTCAATTAAGAAGAGCATGGACATCTTCAGGTACGAACTGGATGAGCGGGATCAGCTCTCCCGTATGAAAAATCTGGAGATTAAGAACGTTCCATTAACGAAAGGGGAAAATTTACTCTGTATAGCCCAGAAAATAGGCGAGCAGATTGGTTTCGTGCTACAGCCAGAAGATGTAGACATCGTGACGCGAGTGGCTACCAAGACGACCCAGGTTAAGCCAATTATCATCCGGTTTGCTTGTAGACGGAGGAAAGAGGAATTTCTCGCTTTATCCAAAAAGGCCAGGAAGATAAGCAGCACCGACCTGAAATATTCTGGACCAGAAACTACAATTTATGTCAACAACCACCTAACAATTAATAATAAGATTCTGCTTTCAAAGGTTAAAAGCAAAGCACGGGAAGCAGGTTTTAAATTTGTTTGGGTAAAGGACTGCAAGATCTTGGTGAGAAAAAATGAAAATTCACCAGCTTTTTTAGTCACGAGGGAAGACGACCTCCAGAAAATAACATAAGAAAATACCTACTGCTCATCCGATTATTATTGCATACTCCTTCCTCTTCCTCCACACGCCCGCCTATCCCGCATCTCACATTGCCATCGCATAACTATTATATTTATTTATTACATTCGCACTTCATTACCTTATTATATTTTCCTGTTCTCAACTCCTGTCAACTGCAAGATATTCTAACTTTCTGTACTCAATTTTTTATTTTTAACATACTTGGCCATATTTCAAGTGTCTATACATATTACACCTCATATTATGTTCACACATTCTCTGCATATTTTTGTTATTGACACTAAACTGAAAAAGAGTCCCTGCCTCTAAGTATTTTTTATCAGAACGTACGTGGACTGAGAACAAAAAATGACACGTTTCTTCGCAGTGTTACGAGCGGTGATTATGACGTGATTGGTATAACAGAGACTTGGCTTACTGATTCTATTTTAGATGGGGAGCTTTTTGACTCAAGATACAATGTTTTCCGACGCGACAGAAGTATCGAAGGTGTAACAATGGGTGGTGGGGTGCTCTTGGCTGTCAAAAAGGAACTCAATGCTATTTGTAATTACTCGTGGTGTTCTACGGATGAAGACATTTGGGTGACTCTTCGCATCCCACGTGCCAATGTATTTACTAGCGTTCATCTTTGTTGTATCTACCTGTCCAAAAGCTTCAATTTCAATGCTCGAATCTCCGCCTTTTCGAATGATCTAGGTTTTAAGCTTTTGAATCAACCTAACGACAAGTTTCTTATTATGGGAGATTTTAACCTTTCTGATATTACCTGGTCTCTTCCTGTGGATGAGGTAAACATGATTCCTTGCAACTATACTTCTACAATAAGTTCAACATTTATCGATAATATTAATTACTGTAACCTCCACCAATATAATGGTGTTCAAAATACGTTAGGAAGAATTCTTGATCTCGTTCTCTGTAATTTCTCGGTACGCGTTGCTCCCGCGAACGACCCGTTTGTTCCTGAGGATACTCACCATAAATCTATCATTATCACTGCTGAGTTTGTTGAACCCCCGGTCATAAAGGAAAACTCAATTAAAAGGCCTTCATTCCACAAAGCTAACTACGATGACATAAGAGACAGCCTGGCGCAAGTAGATTGGAACACACTTAACTTAACCGATTCCGTCAATCCTGCACTATCACATTTTTATAATATTATTAATAATTTGATCTCTGATAAGGTTCCATTGAGGCGTTCTGGTAAACATTCCTATCCCCCGTGGTATAGCTCATCATTAATAAAACTTATTCGCGAAAAGCAGAAATTTCACAGATTATATACTACTTATAAGAACCCTTCCGATTACATTAATTTTTCTAGGCTACGCACCAGACAGAAAAAAATGGCTAAGAAGTGTCATGAAGACTTTATTAATAATGCTGAAGAGAATATCGCCAAAGATCCCAAGGCATTCTGGTCATATGTTAAATCAAAAAAACTATCAGCATCTATTCCTAGCGTATTAAATCTTAAGAATTTAACAGCCGAGGGTGGCCAGGCAGTCTGTGATTTATTTGCTGAATATTTTCATTCCGTCTATGAACCGGCTGACCCTCTGGGGACTTCCTGCCACGACTCCGTTGTTAATCAGGTTTGTGAGATAGGATCAGTTTTTATCGATGCTGATCTTGTATCTAAATATTTAAAACGGCTCGATTCCAGCAAGGGTGCTGGGCCAGATGGTATCCCACCACTGTTCATTACGGAGTGTGCAAATCATTTGTCAATTCCGCTATCAATACTGTATAATATATCGCTTAAGACTGGTACATTTCCAGATATATGGAAAAGAGCCTACATCACACCAATTCATAAATCGGGAACTAAGTGCGAAGCAGATAATTATAGACCCATTTCCAAGCTCTGCATTTTTTCAAAGGTGTTCGAAAACATAGTCTATGACCAGTTATTCCCTGTGGTAAAGAATTCGATCAACGAATTTCAGCATGGATTCTTTGCAGGTCGCTCTGTTGCTACAAATCTTATAACATTTTTAAATTTCTTGTCTGCCTCTATGGATAAACGTGTGCAAGTTGATACAATTTATACTGATTATAGCAAAGCCTTTGACAAGATCAACCACAGGATCCTGCTTAGAAAACTTGCTAATCATGGTATTCATGGAGATCTCCTTCGTTGGTTATCTTCATACATAACAAACAGGTCCCAGGCTGTGACAGTAGGTGGATTTTCTTCCATCTGGAAAATCATTACTTCTGGTGTGCCTCAGGGGTCCATTTTGGGTCCTTTGCTTTTCTCTATCTATATAAATGATATTACTACATGTTTTCACAACGCTCAAATTTTACTATTTGCCGACGATATGAAAATATACCTTCCTATAAGGTCCCATGACTGTTCCGTGCGTTTACAAGAAGATCTTGACCGACTGACGGATTACTGTCTCAGAAATAAGCTTTTTATCAATATTTCCAAATGTTGCAAAGTCACATTCACACGTAACCATAAAAAAATACTGCATGAATACACCATTTCTGGATCTCTGTTAACAAATAAAGATTATATACGTGACCTCGGGGTTATTTTGGACTCTAAACTTACTTTTGATAAACACATTGATAATATTGTCACCAAAGCAACAAAGAGTCTAGGCTTTGTACTGAGAACATGCAAATTTTTCAAAAATACTAAGACTTATCTGATTCTGTACAATTCACATGTTCGTCCTCACCTGGAATACTGTTCACAGGTTTGGAACCCGCGCTATATTGTTTATGTTAACAGGTTAGAAAGAGTTCAGGAGCGATTTCTCAAATTTCTCAATTTTAAATCATTCAACATATACAATTCTTACGACGAAATCGAGAAACATTTTCGAATCTCGAAACTGCTCAATAGGAGGCTTGTCGCTGATCAGATGCTCCTGTACAAAATTATTAACTCAAAAGTTGACTGCCCGGAGCTGCTAAATAAAATAAATTTCCACACGCCGACTAGATACAGCAGACAAAATACCCTTTTCTACATTGATAGATGCAACACTAATTCCAACCAAAATGAATTTATACAAAGGGCATGTAAATACTATAATAATAAACTTGCACATATAGACACACTTGCTGACATATTCACTGCTATTTACTGTCGTTACAGAATTTCTTTATTACATTCTATGTAGGTGCGAATAACACATATTCATGACTAAATTCATTGTACCTAACATTATTATATTACTTGCGTGGCAACTTTCCCTTATCCCTCTCCTCCCCTTACCCGTCCCAACCCAAATACCTATTTCGCAGTCTATTTAAGTATTGTTTTAATTATTTTATTATTGTTTATAACATGTTTATCACTTGTTGACTTAACATCTGTATTATTATTTTTTTTTAAATTGCTGCTTAGTTCTGTTTTTATTTTTTCTGTTTTTCTCAATTTTCTAGTTTACATTCAGTTACTTTTATGTTTCTAAATACCTATCTGTGAACATTAATAATTGGTCTGTTTTTTTGCCATCCTCTTATGTATATTTTATTACTATGACTGTTTATGTTCCTTAAATAAATAAATAAATAAATAAATATTACAAATCTGTTTAATATGTAAAAAAAATGTATAATTATTGTAAAAACAAACAAATATTAAATAAATAATAATAATAATTTTTTCTGATATATCGGTTGAATTGTTAGCCAAAATTATAAAAAATACTCATAATTGGAAAGCCACGGGTTGCGATTGGATACATAATTTTTGGTATAAACGTCTGACTACTTTACATCCCCTTTTGGCAAAAAATCTTTCAAAATTTGTCAGAGAACCTCAAAATTTTCCAAATTTTCTAACTAAGGGCATTACTTATATGTTGCCTAAAAGCGAACATATTAATAATCCCTCTCAGTATAGACCCATTACATGTTTACCGACAATATATAAAATTTTAACCTCTTGCTTGACAGATTTAATATACACTCATTTAGATGAAAAAAATGTTTTATCTGAACAACAAAAAGGTTGTCGCAGAAAACATATGGGATGTAAAGAACAATTAGTTATTGATTCTGTAATTCTAAAACAGATTCAAACCCAAAAACGTAATTTACATATTTGTTATATAGATTACCAAAAAGCTTATGATAGTGTCCCGCACTCGTGGCTGATAAAAGTTTTAAATATATACAAAATTAACCCAATTATTATTAGCTTTTTGGAAAAAATTATGGCATTTTGGAATACCGATTTGCTTTTGAATTTGAAAGATAAGAAAATTATAGTACCGGGCATTTCAATAAAAAGAGGGATTTTTCAAGGAGACTCATTGAGTCCTCTTTGGTTTTGCTTAGCATTAAATCCTCTATCTAAAATGTTAATTAAAAGCAAGTTTGGAATAAAAATTAAAGGTAATACTAGAGAGAGAAATATAATTTCTCATTTATTATTTATGGATGATTTAAAATTATATTCGAATTCTGAACCAAATTTAGAGAAAATGATTAAAGTAGTTAAAAATTTTTCAGATGATATTAAAATGACTTTTGGTTTAGATAAATGTAGAACGATCCATATAGAGAAAGGTAAAATTGTAGATGGAGACGAGGGTATATTTAGAAATTTCAAAATTGAAAGTATAAAAGGGGGTGAGGTTTATAAATATTTAGGATATCCGCAATCAAATAGATTAGATCATACTAGTATTAAAAATGATATAAGGATTAAATTTAAAACTAGGATCAGAAAAATTTTGAAATGCAATCTGTCTGCTAAAAATTTAGTAAAGGCGATAAATACTTGGGCAATACCTCTATTAACTTACTCATTTGGCATAATTAAATGGTCTAATACAGATTAAGATAGCTTAGAACGATTAATTAGAACTACATTAACAAAATTTCATTGTCATCATCCAAATTCAGCTATAGAACGTATTAATTTACCCAGAAATTTAGGAGGTAGAGGTATAGTCAAAATAACATCTTTAAAACATAATCAGGTAGAAATGCTAAGAAAATTTTTCCATAGGAAAGCTGATAGTTCAGAAATGCACAAAATAATATGCAAGGCAGATAGAAATATTTCACCATTAAATTTATACGACGAGAATGCCAGCATTCTTATAAATACCAACCAGGAATTATTAGATTCCTGGTCAAATAAAATTCTTCACGCAAAACACTTCAATTATCTCAACCAAACATATGTTGACAAATTTTCGTCAAACAAATGGTTGAGTATTGGAGAGTTGAGCGCAGAAATAGAAGGCTTTATGCTTGCCATACAAGATAAAGTCATTAATACTAAAAATTATAGGAAGCATATCATCAAAGATGCAAATCAAATTGATGATTTATGTAGAAAATGTTTGGCTTTTCCGGAAACTATAGAACAAATTATATCGGGATGTTTTGTATTAGCGCCGTCCGAGTATACATTTAGGCACAATCAAGTTTTAAAAATAATTCACCAAAGTTTGGTAATTAAACATAACTTGATTGACTGCCGTAATGTACCATATTATGAATATGAACCAAATTCATTTTTAGAAAATGAATTTTATAAAATGTATTATGATAAAACTATTCTGACAGACAGAACAATTAGACATAATAGACCCGATATAGTTTTACATGACAAAATTAAGAAAATAACTTATATCATTGATGTCGCTATTCCAAATTCTTGTAATATTCAGAAAACTGTTTCTGAAAAAATAAGAAAATATACAGATTTAGGAAATAAAATTAAAAGAATTTGGCATTCTCAGACTATAAAAATATTATCATTTGTTATTTCGGCTACTGGCATTATACCTAGCTCTCTCATTCAAAATTTAGGCGTATTAGATTTGTCAAAAAATTTGTACATAAAAATGCAAAAGTCGGTCATTTTAAATACATGTAGGATTACGAAAGATTTTTTAAATATTTATATTGAGGGATCAGTAGGATTTATCGGACCAGTTAGGATTTCATCAGAGCCGAACCCTCTGATATGAAAATATCTGGAGTCGGTGAAATATTTTCCCATTATGTTTCTGGTGGATTGACGTATTGTTCTTGTATTGTTTTATTCTTATATAGTGGACTTACATTGCGTTAATTTACTAGATATTCATTTGTGGAAAAGTGTGTGGAAGGGTTTAGTCTTTCATTTGGGAAAGATTCAACCCGGACATAAAATCTGGAGCACCGTAAATAATAAATCGGTGCTTAGCAACGCTATAGAGACATTTGCATTTCATTATCTCTCTGATTTTTCATTATATCAGATAGAAAATAATTAGTTTTGATCCCAAAAAATATAAATATTTGAAAATAAGTATATTAGATTACGTAATAAATAAACTGCCAGTAAACCATTGGTTATTTAGATAAATAAATAGGATATAAAAAATCTCTTTTGTGAAGGCTCCAGTAACCAAGGTAAACAATAATATTTGAGATTAATTTGTAATATATTTTAAAGGTAAATTTAATTACATGTATTTTATTTTGATAGCAGTATTCTAAAATATAATATATTATAGATTTGTAACGTTGAAATGTAAAAGGTTTAAATTAAAATATTTTATTTGGGCATTTTGAAAATTATTTGTTGACAATTGACAATTAACAAATGATATTACTAGGTAACGATAGTTGCTTGGTTACTGGAATGTAGGAACTAATAATAATAATCATTTTCGTGTTGTTTTGTAAATTGATAATATGTCATTTACAACCAACCAAAATGAAGAGCGGTCTGTTATGTCATCTACACAGATGAACAATGATAGTCTGAGACCACCAAAAACAAAAGCAGGTATTCCTAGGCAGCGTATGAAATGGACGAACGATGTCAATATGTTCATCGTTCGTTCATATTTTTATGTAACTAAATTAGAAACAGATATGTTATTGTACAGGAAAAAATTACATTTAATTTTCTCACAAAATTATCCGATTGCCCAAGTAAATGAACAAAGATTAGCAGACCAAAAGAGGGCAATTTTCAAAAATAATTTAATTCCTGTAGTAACATTAGATCAGATAAAAAAGGAAGTAGCAGATAGATTGCAATTAGAAAATAATTTAGAACAAGTTAATACGAGTAGTAATGTTATATCAGATACATTGAACGTAGATAGTTCAGATAATATTCTAGTCGAAGAATCCAATGATATTACAGTAGACTCAAATAACTTAGACGTTATTTATAATCTTAGGGAAATCAACATTGCAAATTTAAACTTACTAGATGAAAATATTATAGAATTAGTTAACTTACTTCATAATAATATAAATAGATATATAGATATAGAGCCCACAGTTAGACCAAAATTACCAAAATTACATACGTCAAAGAAATTATCTAAATTAATTTCTGAATTAAATAATATAATTTTACCAAAAATTATATTTGATGACATTAGTTTTTTAGATCTTCATACAATAGTGTATGCTAGTGCTATCACTATATGTAATAAGATAGGAGTTAAATTAATGTCTTCTGATGATAGATCATATAATTATAGAAAACCAGAATGGCAGAGTAGATTAGAAAATGATGTAGTATTTTTAAGAAGTAGCATAGCTAGAGTAATAGAGTATAAAAACGGAAATAGAAGTAGGAATATTTTGAGACATGTAGATGTAATTGGGAGAAAATTTGGTTATAGCATTGGTAGTAATAATAATGAAAATATAATCAATGATTTATAAGATTTGTTAAAACAAAAATTAGGTGTAAAAGCTAGTAGATTAAAAAGATATAATTATACGTATTATAAAAAAAAATAATAATAGATTATTTCAGAAAAATGAGAAAATATTTTATTCCAAACTTGACGATAAACAAAATATTATTTCGAATAATAATAATCCGTTGCCATCTGAATCAGATATGCGCGATTTTTGGACAAATATTTGTAGTAAAGATATAAAACATAATGAGTCAAGTCCGTGGATAGAAAATGAAGAACTCAATTGTTCAGACATTGAACAAATGAGTTTTTCTGATATATCGGTTGAATTGTTAGCCAAAATTATAAAAAATACTCATAATTGGAAAGCCACGGGTTGCGATTGGATACATAATTTTTGGTATAAACGTCTGACTACTTTACATCCCCTTTTGGCAAAAAATCTTTCAAAATTTGTCAGAGAACCTCAAAATTTTCCAAATTTTCTAACTAAGGGCATTACTTATATGTTACCTAAAAGCGAACATATTAATAATCCCTCTCAGTATAGACCCATTACATGTTTACCGACAATATATAAAATTTTAACCTCTTGTTTGAAAGATTTAATATACACTCATTTAGATGAAAAAAATGTTTTATCTGAACAACAAAAAGGTTGTCGCAGAAAACATATGGGATGTAAAGAACAATTAGTTATTGATTCTGTAATTCTGAAACAGATTCAAACCCAAAAACGTAATTTACATATTTGTTATATAGATTACCAAAAAGCTTATGATAGTGTCCCGCACTCGTGGCTAATAAAAGTTTTAAATATATACAAAATTAACCCAATTATTATTAGCTTTTTGGAAAAAATTATGGCATTTTGGAATACCGATTTGCTTTTGAATTTGAAAGATAAGAAAATTATAGTACCGGGCATTTCAATAAAAAGAGGGATTTTTCAAGGAGACTCATTGAGTCCTCTTTGGTTTTGCTTAGCATTAAATCCTCTATCTAAAATGTTAATTAAAATCAAGTTTTGAATAAAAATTAAAGGTAATACTAGAGAGAGAAATATAATTTCTCATTTATTATTTATGGATGATTTAAAATTGTATTCGAATTCTGAACCAAATTTAGAGAAAATGATTAAAGTAGTTAAAAATTTTTCAGATGATATTAAAATGACTTTTGGTTTAGATAAATGTAGAACGATCCATATAGAGAAAGGTAAAATTGTAGATGGAGACGAGGGTATATTTAGAAATTTCAAAATTGAAAGTATGAAAGGGGGTGAGGTTTATAAATATTTAGGATATCCGCAATCAAATAGATTAGATCATACTAGTATTAAAAATGATATTAGGATTAAATTTAAAACTAGGATCAGAAAAAATTTGAAATGCAATCTATCTGCTAAAAATTTAGTAAAGGCGATAAATACTTGGGCAATACCTCTATTAACTTACTCATTTGGCATAATTAAATGGTCTTATACAGATTTAGATAGCTTAGAACGATTAATTAGAACTACATTAACAAAATTTCATTCACATCATCCAAATTCAGCTATAGAACGTATTAATTTACTCAGAAATTTAGGAGGTAGAGGTATAGTCAAAATAACATCTTTAAAACATAATCAGGTAGAAATGCTAAGAAAATTTTTCCATAGGAAAGCTGATAGTTCAGAAATGCACAAAATAATTTGCAAGGCAGATAGAAATATTTCACCATTAAATTTATACGACGAGAATGCCAGCATTCTTATAAATACCAACCAGGAATTATTAGATTCCTGGTCAAATAAAATTCTTCACGCAAAACACTTCAATTATCTCAACCAAACATATGTTGACAAATTTTCGTCAAACAAATGGTTGAGTATTGGAGAGTTGAGCGCAGAAATAGAAGGCTTTATGCTTGCCATACAAGATAGAGTCATTAATACTAAAAATTATAGGAAGCATATCATCAAAGATGCAAATCAAATTGATGATTTATGTAGAAAATGTTTGGTTTTTCCGGAAACTATAGAACAAATTATATCGGGATGTTTTGTATTAGCGCCGTCCGAGTATACATTTAGGCACAATCAAGTTTTAAAAATAATTCACCAAAGTTTGGTAATTAAACATAACTTGATTGACTGCCGTAATGTACCATATTATGAATATGAACCAAATTCATTTTTAGAAAATGAATTTTATAAAATGTATTATGATAAAACTATTCTGACAGACAGAACAATTAGACATAATAGACCCGATATAGTTTTACATGACAAAATTAAGAAAATAACTTATATCATTGATGTCGCTATTCCAAATTCTTGTAATATTCAGAAAACTGTTTCTGAAAAAATAAGAAAATATACAGATTTAGGAAATGAAATTAAAAGAATTTGGCATTCTCAGACTATAAAAATATTACCATTTGTTATTTCGGCTACTGGCATTATACCTAGCTCTCTCATTCAAAATTTAGGCGTATTAGATTTGTCAAAAAATTTGTACATAAAAATGCAAAAGTCGGTCATTTTAAATACATGTAGGATTACGAAAGATTTTTTAAATATTTATATTGAGGGATCAGTAGGATTTATCGGACCAGTTAGGATTTCATCAGAGCCGAACCCTCTGATATGAAAATATCTGGAGTCGGTGAAATATTTTCCCATTATGTTTCTGGTGGATTGACGTATTGTTCTTGTATTGTTTTATTCTTATATAGTGCACTTACATTGTGTTAATTTACTAGATATTCATTTGTGGAAAAGTGTGTGGAAGGGTTTAGTCTTTCATTTGGGAAAGATTCAACCCGGACATAAAATCTGGAGCACCGTAAATATATTAGATTTTTGAAATCGTTAAAATTTTGCGTGCACATTTTAATATTTATTTATTGTTATGAAATTTAATTTGTGGGACTCCAATTTTAAGTTTTTCTTTTACATATTCAACAATATTGTATATCAATTTATAACAAAAAAACAGTTTATTTTCAAACAAGTTCTTCTGTGTTATTATTACTATTATTCCTGATAGCTATTTCGCCTTCCGAAGACATTATCACAATCGTTAAGCGACTTGCGATGCTGTCAAGTTGTATAATAATATTGTTGAATAAATAAAAAAAATTAAGAAAACCGATCACATAATATTTAAACGCATTTTTCATATGGATAAAGAAAGGATAAGTAAAATAAATAATTTGATAAAACTGTTCTGCTCCAATAAATTCATTCCCAAACATCAATCGCACCTTGTAATCCACTCTCAACTTGGATTTTGGGTGGTTAACCACGTCTTAAACGGTACCTTCTCCTTTTACTTCTTAACTCCTGGTAGCTAGAGGAGAACAAGACGGAGACTTCCCCAGGAAACACGTATTTCTCTACTTACTTCCTCACTGTGGTCCGGCGGGAAGATTTGAGAGAGATGGGAGATGAGACTGTAAGTTAGATAGATGTGAGATGTTAGTCGATGATATTACGGACAGATTTCTTGAAAATGTGTGAAAATGTCGTATATTTTTTTTAAATTACTGATATACGTACAAACTAAAATGTATAATTGCGTAGAATTGATGTTAGTTTAAGTTAAGCCAAACGATCTCTGAAAATGGTTTTCGTTATTGCGTTATAACTAAGTTTTTATAACTGGATTTTTCTCACATAAGTGAAAACATCTGTAAGAGCACAGCATACATAAATATATAAAGAAAAACCCTTTCTCATCAGTTGGAAAATATATATTTTTGTCGTTTTAATAGGTAGAGGTTTGATTAGAATTATGATAAGAAAACTTAACCAGGTAAAACGCAACCAGAAAGACTGGTAGATAAGACAATTAGTTCTCTGTCAGTTTAATTGAGTTCGATACTCACAGCGGGTACCTACCAACATTACCAACACGAATATACTCTTCAAACTAACTAATGTTGTTGAGTTATGCTAGGAGAAACGGTATGAAGATACTGTAAATCTCACTTTTTTTAATGTGACACACAAAGGAATACATATAAGTTTTTTTACCAAATTTACAGTAGAAAGTTTTCAACAAATTAATAATAATATATAAATTCTTTTTCAATCCGAATAACCAATAAAAAGTTTTCAAAATAATTCCAGAAAGTAAATTCATTTCTTACTCGACTCGTATGTATTATATGATAGAACCCGCACTCGTGCAGCGTTATTGTGTTATTCGTTAGTATAAAGATTACACTTTATTGGATTTTATCTCCGTAATAGGTAGGATGTCGTATTTTTGTTAAAAATAAAGAACGACTCGCAAACTGTGTGCAGTTTCCAAAGGTCAACCTTTAAGGAGAAGTTGGGATGATATGGAACCATTGCGATTCTTGTCACGAGTCGCGCTAAGGCCCAGGCCGATTCATTATTTGACGGTCCACCCTCTCCCTATCTCTAAAAGGGGGAAACGGGAGACTTGGGATTGGGGGTTGTCTTCTTTCCTCGTCTTCTTTCTTCGTTTTCACTCCTTTTCTACCTTCCAGGTTCCTCCCCGTGGGGGGAATGAGGGAAGATGTATAAGTTGGAAAGCCTGGTTATGTGTTCCGGAACGTAATAAAAACTGACACATGCGGTGACACCAGACGAATTGACGTATAGGTGATGAATATGAATGAACGATTAAAACTCGTGTACAGAATAACTTTCGTAATTATCTTTGATGTCCGAGCTTTCAGGGAATTACTTATTGGATAAGCGCGATAAATATTCTGTACGAAGGATCAAATCTAGGAGAAGGCACATTATAAATACAATATTACGTACACCATCTACTATAATTTAAGAAGCAAATTTTCTTTCTAATTATTTATTATGAGAATTGAGAATATTGGTATAATTTTTGAAAAAATAATATTTCACTATTCTGAAACTTCAAAAGCATTCAAATTTTATTTTTATGATTAGTAATCAAAATATATTCAGGTTCTGTTCTAAGGAGCGATGGTTCATGGATTGGAGATAAGTAAAAGAGCTTCCAGGGGATGATTGCCTGCTAAACGCTTAGTAAGAAACCAGTCAGAATTTAAACCGTTGACGTCCCGGGGTAATCCACTAAGGTGCTCATTTTTTTCTTATAAAATTCCTCCCATCTGAACAAGATAAAATCGGGTTTCACAAGCCTCCAGTTTGCGGTTCTTTATCCGATATTGTGATACTGGCGCAGTGGGAAGATATAGGGCGAGTTCCATTTATGCGTCGCTACCAAATGATTCCTAATAAAAATGTTAATTCCCCAATTGGACAATTGTTCAGAGGTAATGGCGGTCGTGTATAGAGCTGCTCTCTCGCGGGATGTTAGAGAAGGGGGTTGTGATGTTGGTGAAGGGGTGGGAGTGGGTGGTGAAGATGTCAGGGGGAGGCAGGACGACTCCCAGGGGCGTCTTCAGGAACCGGCAGAATCATCAATACGTTTGCTCTAAGTGTGTATTAGTCGAGCTTCTAGGAATGTTCCTAACCTAGAAAAACATGTTGAAATATGTAATCAACCCATCACCCCCGTCGTACGCAACCTTGAATTAAATGAAAATGTTTTCAACAAACTTTTTTTCTCAGAGAATATTCCGGATAAGGCACTATTAGGCTATAGATTTTGTCGGCAGAAAGGGTACAAAGTAATATGATTCACATGGAAATTCATACATCGTACTACGTAGCAGAGTAGATATTGTGAGTATCTATGAACAAAGAAAATCTAGCATGACGAATACGGGTAGAAGAAAGAATCGTTAAATGATGAAATCGTACCAAATTTTAGCAAAAGGTGAGTGGTTTTATTAATAAAAGACTCGTCATTTTTCGTCAATAAAAACTACCATTTTACGCAGATACATAGTCAATATATCAATTGCAAAAATAAAAAAATTCTCGTTAGATACATACCTAATAGTGTTTAAAATTTATGTAAATTCTTGTAAAAATATTGATATGCGCGTTCAAGTCATCGTGAAGTTTTATCGGTTTTCCGACAGGCTACAGTATTTACAATTTTATTTTCCAAATTGTATGTAGATGTCTTTATGCTGTAAAAATGGGCATGGTAGACCATAAAATCGTTACTATTTTAATGATCGCTATAACCGTTTCCGAAATATATGTATCTATCACTTTATTTGAATCATTAAGAGAAACGTTTGTGCAGCCTGTTTCGGCCCGTTTCATACAAATCTTAATTTTGGATTTGAGATCAAAATACCCAACCATACTGAATAATTATTTTCATAATCAAAAGGTATATCAAATATCTAGTATGGATATGAGTTACTTTGCGTTATTTTTGCTTTAAATTACAAAATATAGGCCATTAAAAGTTATATTGTTTCATGATTTCAGAGGAAACTTGGGCAATTATTTGTGAGTTAGAGAAAAAAAAAATTACAATGTTTATTATAAAAATTTGATGCAATATAAAATTTAATAAATTAACCACTTTAACGGGTGTGAAGTTAAATTGCAAATCACCTATTTACGTCGAAATAAAAAAAATTGTTATTTATATATCTATTAGAATTACCACGGAAAAAATCGCATTTTAAAGATGTTTAATCGTATTTCATATAAATTTTGATTAAAAAATATTTTTTTCTGTTTGGATGGGTATTTTGTTGTTTCGGAAAATCTGAACGATTGTTCAGATTTTCCGAAACAACTGGCCCTAAGTATCATTCGACATTTTGAATTAATCGCTCGGACACGAGGATTCAGATTATTAAAATACTTGAAATCTTTAAAGCTATTGTCCCGATTACGTCCACCGTATTTTATCGAATTTTCAAAATGTGGAAATAAACCATGAACTTTGTTATTTTATGGAAATAAGATCAATGGCTATACAATTTACTGGATTTAAGTTTGTATGTTGTGTGAGAATGCTCGTCTAGATCCTAACCCCCGTAAGAAATCTACCTTCGAGGTGGCACGAATCAGTTTCGGAAAACGGAAAAATTATACGCGGGCAAATGACGTCATTAGGGGATCACGGCTCGGGAAGATAGGCCTCGGCCCCGGCTTTGCGGAAAGTTGCCGAATATTCGGGAGAACTCTCAACTCGACCAGACTTTATGTTCCAATTCTGACGGGACATAAAACTAACGCTTCAGAATGTAGTATTTAGCAGTCGGCCACTTACTGGTTACTGGTGAGCGGGTGAACGGGTGAGCGGGTGAGCGGTGAACGGCGCGGCAGCGGTGAACGCCGAGCGTTAGTCAAACGTATTAAGCACTTTGGCAGGTTTGGGGTCCAAATTACCCCGGGGCACGTGTGGGGTTTAAACACTCTCCATTAACTGGACTTTAAAAGTTTATTATAGGGTTAATTCACGGTCTCAATTTATATGAAGGTGTGGGAGGTGTTAAAAGTTTGACGCGGCATTACTCTGGACGTCTAGTTTCTCGTGTTTAGTATGCACTTAACGTGGATCTGCGCGTATTCTCAAATATGCTCTTGCGCTCTTAATGGTGTGTTTTTAAAAGAGATGATCTTGTTCACCGCCACTATTGATTACATGTCTGTGGCAGGTATCTAACTTTATAAGCGATAAAAATTATTATTACCCCTTAATAAACCCTGCACTTTATTTAGAAATAGTTAACAGAGGTGTATAAGAACATCGTACGTGTTGTTAATTATATATGATATTACATGTTTTTTTGGAACTATTGCGTATTATCTTTCAACAACACTGATATTTTTGTATTATTTTTGGTTTAATTCTTAAATGTATAGGCATTGAATGTCTGAGAAAAAACAGAGGAAAAGAGAAGTTACGGTGGAGATTTCAGTAGTAAGATTACAAGGCAGTAGGAATCATCAAAAAGGTTAATGCAAAAAAATTATATCGTAGACGCAAAGTCATTACTTCAATATCATTTGCATGCTTCAAAATGCATATCAACAAACGACATCAGATTCACCCTTGAGTGCAGCTACGGTTGGTGGGAGGAAAGAGTGGGACAAAGAAAAGAAATAAGAGGAAAAAGAGAACTGCATCGTAGAATGACTCTTGTGGTATCTCCTTGGTCTTATAGAAACCCACAAGTCGTACGTATCAAGGATCCTCAATCCTTTGTATGCACAGAATGCAATATATTCGTATATCAGGGAAGGTCAACTTGCTCATAATATTATCGAAAATTTTAACTGTTTTTATTTAATTGTAATTCAAAATTTTGAATTAAAAAATCATTCGATAATCAATGATTATATATTTTTACATAGCGATTGTTAAGTTTTTTTTTTTGGTTTATAGCCAGATGAAGATATTTTAAATACGGTTTAATTAGGTTTTAATTGCTTAAAATAAACACTTAAAATTCATATCTATTCTAGCATGGTCGATCGGTAAAGATTGATATGATAACTTTCGTTAACTTCTCATCGTTCCCTAGGAAAACTGCAGATCGCTAACGTAAAAATAATAATTGAAGTCGAATATATTCAGAACACTTAGGGCCTCTTTTCATGGAGATACTGACAATCTACGTAATTATGACGCAACCACAAGTACCCTGCTGATATACAACTTTTTGATGCTGGTCTCAGTACACTGTGCTACCCAATATATATTAAACTTTATCATTTTTCAAGTGCAGCCGCGCAGTAAACACGATGTCAAGCGATTCTAGCGACGAAGATACTTACTTAAACTTGGTGCAATTATTGACCCCTAGTATCCATTACAAAAATACAACTATGCGGGAGTGTGTCAGTATCGAGGGAAAATATTAATGAAGCTCAGGTAAGAAGAGCATAATATATGTTTATTTATTGCTTATACATAGTGGGTAAATTAAGATAAGTCAAATTTTTCGCCGTTTAAATCAGATTCTGGGATCACAATTTCTGAATCATCGGGTTTTGGGATTACAATTGGTGTAAAGTTTTGATAAAATAGAGCCACTTCCGAATTTTCTATTTAATAAATTGTAGTGTAAATTGCATGACTTCATTTAAATAGTAAGGTTTCTTTTTCTTCGCTGCTGATCCACTTTTTGCAGGTTTCATATTTCGGACAAAAACACTGCGAATATTCCTCCATGTTTCAATTCAATTCAATTCAATTCAATTTTATTATTTCAAAAACATTACAAAATTTTACATTTCAATGCGTTTTTAAAATACATTTGTACATTTGTACTACATTGAACACAAACTATATAAGCATTAATAGAGCTTACCTTTTAAAGGCAGCTTCACTAATGCTAAATATGTCGATATCCGAATTAATCCTGTTTAACAGCAAGATTGCTCTCCCGACCGGCATGACCATTGGCAAATTAGTCCTGCAGGCCGGAAGATAGAACAGTCTATGCTGTCGGTGGCGAAGATACCCATCGGGTACATAGAAATGAATGCTCTCCATGATAGCTGAGTTTTCAAGCCATCCGCGAATCAATCTGAAGAAATGCGTAGCAATGTGCACATCTCTTCTGACCCGTAGATTATTCATTCCAAGCATACCCAAAAGAAAGTCTGTAGGATAGAGCCACGGGTAATAGCCGTACTCCCTCATGTACAGAAATCTCAGAAATTTCTTCTGAACTCTCTCCAACATGAGTGAATATTTTACTTGGTGTGGACTCCAAATTACCGACCCACTTTCAAGTCTACTCCTTACTAAAGAATTGAATAAAATTTTGAGAACCCGGGTGTCTCTAAAGTTCCTTGCAGTACGCAGAACAAAGCCCAGCATTCTCAATGATGTGCTACAAGCCATCTGAATATGAGTATGAAATGTCAGCCTACTATCAAACATGATTCCAAGATCCTTCATAGTGGAGACACGTTTTAGATTTCGGGCGTCCATCGTATACCGGTAATACCAGGTATGGCATGCCCTAGTGTAAGACAATACTAAACATTTAGAAATATTGAACTCAATCCGATTTTTTTTACTCCAGTCAATAATTCTATCAATATCTGACTGGAGTCGATTGCAGTCTTCTAGGGTTAGTATTTCTAAGAACAGTTTTAGGTCATCTGGAGTGCAGAATTATTTCTGAAATATCATTGATGAATATTGAAAAAAGGAGTGGACCTAAATTAGAACCTTGGGGTACTCCTGATCGTACAAAAAATATGATAGACTGGAATAGTCCGTGAGACACAAAATGTTTCCTGCCTGCAAGATAGCTAGCAAAAAAGATGAGTAGTCTCATGGAGAATCCTATTTCAGCCAGTTTATTAAGTAAGACGTCGTGATTAACAGTATCGAAGGCCTTTGAAAAGTCATTATATGAACAATCAACCTGATGGCCTTTATCTAAAGAATTTGATACATAATCAGTAAACACCAATAAGTTGGTTTCTGTAGATCGACCTTTTCTAAATCCATGCTGTTCTGAAATTAAGAACGGCTCCACTTGTGGCAGTGTGTATTTATGGATAATCGATTCGAACAATTTAGCTGGTGCAGATAGTATTGCAATCGGCCTATAATTTTCTACAGAAGTTTTTGTGCCGCTTTTATAAATCGGACAAATTTTCGAAATTTTCCAGGTATCAGGAAATACACCAGTTTCTAAGGAAAGGTTAAATAAGAAAGTGAGTGGCATTTTTAAAACTCGACACAACCTTTAAAAAAGAATACTGGAAGAAAATCTGGACCAAGTGAATGTGTATTTTTCATTTTTTTGATGGAAGTTTCTACATTTGATTCATCAATTTGATCAATATCGATATTCTGGGCACCTTTTATATTCAACTTGGCAGCAATATTAGTATTTAGTAATGGAGACTCATTACTATATACTGATTGGAAGTGTGTTGCAAAAGCGTTAGCTACATCTACTCCGCGAACTTCCCGATCACGATGAGTCATGGTGTCTTGAATACCACCATCTTTCCTCAGTGATTTGACATAGTCCCAAAACATTTTGGGATCATGCTTAATATCGTGTTCAATGGAATTTATATATGATTGGAAAGCAGTGCGAATATTGCGCCTGACCACGGCTCTATGCACATAGAACAAATCATAGTCACTCCGATAGCCAGTAGCCTTCCATTTTTTATGGAGAGCATGTTTCATCCTGATGCCCGCGATGGTATCTCGACAGAACCACTTCGGATATCGACGACCACCTCTACTGGGAGGTTTTCTAGGGAAACAGGTATCAAAAATATTGTAAACACAAGCATAAAAATGATGTACCGCCTCATTTATACTGGTAAAATTATAAAGTTCTTGCCAATCTAGTTGGCTCATCATATTGTATAGTTTCGAAGTATCGCCCTGCCCAAAATTCCATCCACGCAAAGCATGCTTGTCATTTTTTGGAATTTTTGTTGTTTTAACATTGTTTTTACATGAAAAAATAAATTCTAGTGCAGGATGATGTTTATCTTCAGTTACAAGGGGAGAATCGCAATGAATAACATTTATGGTTGAATTACATAAAATTAAATCTAATACTCTTGAGTTTATGTTTGGAATGTTATTACATTGGGAGAGACCAAAAACGGCGCATAGAAAGTTCAGGTCGTTTTCAATTTCTACGGCACCTCTTGCAGAGTGCAGATTGAAGTCTCCAAGCACAATTATATTTTTTCCGCCAATAACATCCACATTTTGTTGTAATTTATCGAAAAATAATTTATACATTTCAAAGTGTGATGCAGGTGGAAAATAAACTGTACATATAAAAGTTACACACGATTTATATGTAATTTTGACCCACAGATCCTCGTTGACAGTTTCCAGAGCAGGTAAGTGCTCTGCCTTAATAAGGCCATTCGCGCTCTTAACGGCTAATAGACAGCCTCCTCCCTGTCTACGGGCACTTCCACTATCTCTGTCTTTTCTAAATACTTTGAAGCTATCATCGAAGAGCTCTGGGTTGAACACACTTGAGTTTAGCCACGTCTCAGTGAGTCCAATTACATCATAATTATTTACAAAAACATTAGCG
Source organism: Limnephilus lunatus (assembly GCA_917563855.2). Classification (NCBI taxonomy): domain Eukaryota; kingdom Metazoa; phylum Arthropoda; class Insecta; order Trichoptera; family Limnephilidae; genus Limnephilus; species Limnephilus lunatus. Next base: position 88,025,577 of record OU830595.1, on the reverse strand, counting down.
TAAAATGAGGCACATTTACTCTTTAGTCCTCTAACATTTTGGTAAAAAAAAATTAAACTATCCGGAAGTCAACTGGGTTTTAAACCAGGAAGCCGCGGTGTATTAATTTTATTTTTCCATTCTTTAAGATAAGAGTATTTTGGCCAGTATTCCGGTTTAAGAACTTCGTTTTTCACCGCATTTGGGATACCTACCTTAAATGAGGCGTATTCTCCCTTTGATTTTATTTTACACACTTTAAATGAGGCGGTACTTACAATTGAACATAGATACGACGTTAGATCGTCGATTGAGGTTTCCGGATGCAGCGGGTACAGGTGGAAGTATGAATAGGTACCTTGTTCCTTTAAGTTACCTATAACAGTGGAGGGTCGTTTTTTGCGACCAACAACAGTCCAGGGTTGATCACGATTCGTTTCTTTACATTCGGGTCCTGAAAAAGATAACAGAAGTTTTAATTTAATAATTATTTTTTCCAGGTACTTAGTTGAAGGATCGACATTTACGAGCCTGGTTTTTATTTCGCGAGAGGAGAATGTACAATTTCATAATTCGTTGGAGAAACGGTTATCATTATATGGATTGTATTAAGAGAAAAATGTGTGCCAATCCCAAGTATGAACGATTATTTAGCAAACTATTTTATCACTCCTCGGGCTTCGCTACCTTGGCAGTTCATTTATTGTGTTTGATATTATTTGTGAAAAAAGTAAACAACATTACGTACCTGTCAAATTGTCTTTTATTCCAACATCAGTCCATGCCCTCTCCACTAAATCCTTTCTTACGTATTCTGGTAAAGCATAGTTGTATAAACAAGCATGTTTTTCCACTTCCAGATCAAATCTAATATTTCTTTCTTGTTTCGATTTCCGATGCCATTTCTGTCAAACGTCAAACGAATTCGATCAAACAAGCTAGCAACCCTGGAATACGCTCGCAGAATCGTTCTGATGACCAATTATTCCAAAATACCATTTAATCGATGAATCATGAATGGCTATAAATATTTATACACGTAGTATCTCACATAAACTCACCAATAATATTACTAACTTTCAAAATGTAGTTTACACTTACGTTTTTTTAATACAAATATACAATATTTTTTGGATTGAGAACTACACAATACACTGCGTACTGTACTTTTAATAGTGACTTATTGATATGACTTATACGACAAAATGAGAGATCTTTAAATAAATATTTTTTTTAATATTCAAGACAAACATCAGTGCACTATTATAACAATAAGTTTTTTTTTTAAATTTCAGCAACCCCCGAAACAAAAAAGAGCTGATGTCCTTGAACGCCTGAACAAATTTTCACGAATTTTAGCTAAGAACCATCTCGATCACGTCAGCTTTCAAACAAATAAAAAACCGCATCTCAATCGGTCTTCGACCAAGTATACACATACGTCAATACCATACATCCATGCAATCGGTCCATTCGTTTAGGAGCTACGATGCCACAGACACACAGACACACAGAAAGTCAAAGGGGGTTAAAAAAACGAAACAGTGAAAATATCTTAACACCGGCATAATAAATAAGAAAGTCAAATTTAACTGTGCCAATATAACACAAATGAGTACCCTTGACTTATCTTTTCCGGATTTTGTTTTATTTTTAAAAATTAGATTAAGAATTCATATCCAACTTTAAAACAATGTTATCGAATGATCAAGACATTATCCCAGAATCAGAGAAAATAAAGTGATGATGATAAGGGTTGGGGTTTTTTGCATAGGCATTGTATTTACTGCCTTAAGTTTTATTGCTTTCCTAAATGCCTAGCCAAAATGTTATTTGAAAGTTCCTAATAATGGATAACGCAGTAAAGTAACCATTAACAACAGATTTTAGGAGCTGGAACAATGAACGGTTCTCTTGTAAATCTTTATTTTCCATTAAAAGTTAGGCAATAAAGGCAGTCGGAGAACGTTTAAAGTGTCCGCTTCCCAATCGACTTTATCTTCGTATATTACCAAGAACACATCTTGCGGATTTTTCTCAACACATAAAATAAAGTATCTTCCTAATAAACGCAACGAATTCACGAAGTTGCAAAAGTAATATTTTCGCCAAATGTGCTGTCGTTTCTTGGAAAAACGTCTTTATTGGGGCGTAATTGGCTAAGGGCGGACACCTCCCCCCGAACACTCGTGTTCTCCTGATAATATTTTCCCAATAAACTGCCCCTTCTGGGCATTTTACGCGGGAAACAAACACTGAAAATACATTTATTATGCAGTTGCTTTTTCCATGGGATAAGTCCAGTAATTGATTTCTTCTAACACAGCAAACTTATTTTGTGGCATCATTTTAATTCAAATTAATAAAATACTTAGTTCTTACCACTTTTATTGTTTATAAAAACTGACATGTTTCGTGATCAACTCTTACTTTTAGAATTATTTAAACCCTGAAGAAGTAAGCGTTGCTCACGAAACATGTTGGTTTATATAAACAATAAAAGTGATAAAAACTAAGTATTTTATTAATTTGAACTTCCATTAATTGAATTAAAATATTTTATTGACTGCTGGCGTTGCAAAACTACTCAAAGAATTCAAGTGTTTTAATTGTGTTTATTTGAGTGCTTTTATATACACAATTTACACGTCGGTGTGAGAAGCATGGATTTTCACCTCTCCCCCAGCGTTACCCTTCCACCTTCCCGCCTTCCCCTCCTCGCACCGCCCCCATCCTACATTCTCCTCCCCTCCTCCTGCTTTTCCTTCCGTTCCCCTCCCACTTTCCTCCGTCCCGCGAACCCCTCCTTCATTCCCCCTTATTACATTCCCCTCCCCTCCTCATTACAAAGCGTTGCAGTTAATAATGGATAAATTGTTGGGAGTTGAAAATAATCATCAAATGGAGAAATTTTATTTCATGATGCTAGATAGTTAGAGGGTTTGCTTATCTTAATCTTACTAATATTATAAATGCGAAAGTTTATATGGATGGTTGGTTGGATGGTTGGTTGGATGGTCCTTACTCTTTCACGCAATAAATATCGAATGGAATTTAAAAATTCTTTCAGTAATCGAAAGCTACATTATTTGCGAGTAACAACGGCTTTATATATTGGTAAGTTCTGGCGTTATGATTGCGCTGTGGCGTTATGAAATTATGTATCATACGTTTTCTGTCCCTAACAAAATCGAGTAATTGCAAACGTCAAACAAATTGTTACCGTGGAAACAATGTTTTTTTTTTTAAATTTTAGGCTTTAAAAGAGTGCTTTGTTGTGATTAAAAATAGTACTTTTTTGACGTCGTAGTAAATATCTACATATCTCTAAAAAAGTTTATTCTCCGAACAAAAAGCATAACGTTGCTATAAAGCATAGCGTTTGAAGTGGACTGAAATTTTCTTATTTTTTAGGTTACTCTGGATTCAAATATGAATAAAATACTAATAAAGGGAGTAGGTACTATTTACTAATAAATTTCTATTTCTATAATTTAAATATTTTCTAAAATAGAATTTTTATTTGCGAAATGTCATTCTCAAATTTTGAAATTTTCTATTAAACCATAATTATTTTCAGCAAGAATAATAAAAGGAATTTTTTTTTCATTAACGTTGGAAAATTCTTTATACAGTAATTTCCCACTAATGCCATGCGAGCGAAGCCGCGGGTAAAAGCTAGTATAAAATAATCAGTAACCAGAATTTAAGATAAGCAAAACAAATAAAAAATCTTAAGATTCACGGTCTAAGTTAATAATACTGTAAAGACGAGTAGGTATCGAATACTGTGCAAATCTTTGTTAGACAAAGAAAAGGCCCAAAACTCTCAGATTGAAGAGCGTAGGATTTTTTAACATGTTTCTTAGATTCTTAATGCAATAGCGATGCTTAAAAAAGATTACCTGTGAACTTTTCCTCAAGTCCTATTTACCTCTCACGGCTCCCGGTATGTCGGCGGAAAATTCCAGAACAAATTCGAATTACCAGCATCCCGTAAAGCATGTCTTTAGCATTTTATTCCATGTAAAGTTTTCGCATTATATGAATTCTGTATGAAGCTCCCGATGAATATTACACCGCTTCTCACTATTGAACTATGGAATTATACGGGAAACTTCGATTTAACAGAACAAAAAATATTTATCATTGAAGTAATGGCATCGCGAGTTTCGATAAATTCTATTTATAGAATATATTGGGTTGATAAAAAGTTTGAATTGTTTTTATTATAATCAAATGCATTTTTTTAGTAAACAAGTTTGCATTTGGTTTGCAGGGTCGTTAATAAAGAATCTCCTTTCATAAATATTAATCAGAGGTTAAAATCAAACAATAGGATATCTTCATATTTTTGTACTTTCGTTAATTTGTTTTTCTTAATGATCTAACACTATTGACATAAAATCTCTTCAATTCAGTCAAAAAAGGCAATAAAATTGCAATAAAAATCTTTTACTACACTCTTAGTTCGAAAACCAAAATTTTTTATAACTTCAGAAAAACCCATTGTTTTTTTTTAATTTTATGCGGAGACAGTTTACGATTAGTTCCCGTGAGCACTTAGGCCGTAGGCCCATTGTGCCATCTCCCATGTTATTCCTTTCACAACAACCCTTTAATAAAGTTCACCAGAGTTGTCATTGGAAATTAAGCTATATCTTCTGGTTCGACAATATGTCTTCCCAGGTCTCGTTTCCCCTCTTCACTCGTCCTTGGTTCCCTGAAGGCCCCACACAAGGGAAGAGCTCATGGAGGTGGGCTCAGCTCTCATCTCCACGGTTTCTCCTTTTGGTTCCTCCTACAGGCCCCAGGAAGGAAGTCCACGGAAGTAGCCTCAGCACTTCGAGGTTCTTAAAAAACCCCTAGTTTTTTAATGCTCCATTTTTTATGTCCCACGAGTTATCAGGGAAATAGAAGGCACTCCAACAGAGCTTCGAGTGCTGGAGTAAGGTCTAAGTACTCCGAGATGCGACCTTGTTTCTCAGAGGCACCGTTCGTGACACTGTTCCCCAGGACATTCAGCCTGAGCATAGTAGCTGACACCTTGGCTTGGGATGGCTATTGCAAGTTTGTGTTTCCACTCCCTTAGTGATGGGTTCGCCACACTCCCTACGCTACCAACCCATTGATAAAGATTTAAAAAAAAAATTGTTTGTTTAAGAACAATTAATAAACATTATTTTGCTAGTATTATAACTCATAACTTGACCTCATAAGGGACCTATACATGTAAGACCTATTATAATAACTTTTGAAGATTAAACCCATAACGTAATATATCATTGAAGAAGATGATAATATTAATAAATTTAAATATACTCTTATTTATTTGTTTTTCTTAATAGAGAACTCCAGTCCAATTTTTTTTTTATTTTTGTATGAATAATGACCTTCTAACTTAAATAACTGCATATTTTTATTTATTTTTATAGTAAGTTTTAATATTTAAAATAATTTTCAAAGTTTTGATTTTTTAAGATCCCTCGAAAACCATCATATCTATGGTTCATCGTGTGACGTCATCACGTCATCGATAGTTTTATCCACTTTCAACAGGTGCTGTCATTTTACTCATTTTATATTGAAAAATCGATTGACGAATGACTTTAGGTGTGAAAAGTCGAGGCGCTTTTTATTCAAGATTAACTGCTTTTAATATAGAAAAAAATTAGGTAAAATGTCAACATCTCATCGCTACTGTTATTGGATTGTACCAAAGTGCAATACAATAACAATTAATCATCTTTTTCATTGCAAATACAAATGACATCGTAAGCCGTCGAATTTTGTGTTTAGGCGTGAGTGTTGCTTTAACATAATACATTATATTATGTATAACACATACAGAAACACTGGTATTTACATATAATACACTGATCATGACTTATATAAAAAGCCCTTGATAATAAACCAATTCGAAAATACGATCGATTTTATGGTAGGTAAACAAAATGTCAAAATTTACACGACTTTAACCCCAAATAGGCCACATTTACTGTAGATTATCAAAAAAAAAATTCCCTTCAATTAAATCAAAAGAAAACAATAAAATTGCATTAAAAAGCTTTTTCTACACTCTTCGTTTGAAAACCAAAATATCTTTTAACTCCTCCCATTCTCCACTCCTACCTTAATCCATTGATATGGATTCTTAAAATTAATTTGTATCTTTAAGAACCATTAAAACCATTATTATTGCTAGTATTATAACTCATAACTTGTAACTAGGGACCTACACATGTAAGACCTATGATTTTTTATCGATGAACCATTAAGAACACTTAATTATTATAATTATTTTAGTATATCTCCCTTTTATAATAACTTTTGAAGATTAATCCCACCAACGTAATATATCATTGAAGAAGAAGATAACATTGATAAATTTAAACGAAAATATAAAATAGAATAAGACACAGAAAAATAAAAAGCTAACGGTCGCAACTCGGACTCCAACCTAGGATCTGTCGTATTCTCATCTTTTGTCTCGGTAAGACGAGATATTCTGGGTTCGTATCCCGGTTGCGACCGTCAGGTTTTTATTTTTCTGTATCATGTTTTTTTTCATATTTTCGTTTAAATTTATTAGTATTATTTTCATTTTCAATGATATACTTAATTTCTTCTTCAAATTTTGCAAATTCACTTTGTGGCACCATTTTATTAATTAAATAATTAAAAACACTTAGTTTTTACCAAAATAATCTTTATTTAAAAAGTCGACATGTTTCGAGAACGATGTTCTATTCATCAATACATTATATGTACTAAAAACTAAATTATCAAGCATAGAAAGACAGGCGTAGGTGGAAATGGAAGTAGTTGGAGGGGGGGGGGGGGAAGAGGGGTGAAAAGAGGAGGAGCTTAGAAGATAGACAGGGGGGAGGGGGTTGCTTAGAAGATCATAGACAAAATTACAATTGAAATATGTTTAAGATAGGGTTATTCACAAAATTAATTACCTAATGACTAATGATTTAGCCCAGGATTTACTTAAATGTCTTAATGTAGTTTTAAACCAAAATTTCTTTCAATTTAATAATAACATTTTCAAACAAAAATACGGTTTGGCAATGGGGTCAAGTACCAGTGGCTTGGAAGCTGATATATTTTTAAACCATATAGAAAATAAAATCTTTAATAGTTCTGCCTTATTACTTAAATATGTGTATTTTTATAAACGTTACGTAGATGATATTTTTTGTATATGGACCGGTACCAAAAGACAAATTCAAATGTTCCTTAATTTTTTGAACAAAATTCATAAAAAACATAAAATTTACATTAGAATAGGAATTAATTTTAGCATAAATTTTCTTAGATTTAAACCTAACTGTAATTAAAAATAAGATTGAATTTAATATTTTTCGAAAAGAAACATACGCTGATATATGTAATTATACACAACTCATCTAACCAACCATTTTCACAAAAACTCTTAGCTTTCCATTATTTGATCAATCGGTTAATTAATATCCCGCTATCCCCAAATAATTTCAAAGCTGAACTTAACACAATTAAAATAATTGACGACATATTGAACAAAAAATATAAGAAAAAATTTCATTTGTCCTACATTTACCCATTGCTTAGTTATAATATTAAAATAAAACAATGGAGAAAAACATTGTTTGTAAATCATCAAACCTCCAATTTAATCGGGAAAAAAATCCCTTATACAATACAGCCAGCTTTTTATACCAATAATAAATGAAAAATTATATTTTAAATAACAAGGAAAAAGAACAAAAAATGAAAAAATCCGAAGTTTACCAATTGAATTGTAATGATTGCAATCATTTTTACGTAGGTAAAACTTGCAGAAATTTTAAAACGAGGATTAAGGAACACTTGAGATGTCTAAATAGCAATAATTATTCGGAATTTTGCTAACCATTTAATTGAATTTAACCATTCATTTGATATAAATACTGGTTCTAAAATTTTACACACTAACGTTAGTGGTTTTCGATTAGATCTTTTAGAAATATTAGAAATTAGGAAATATGTCTATAGAAATTTAAATATTATTAATAACCAAATTAATTTTGTGAATAACCCTATCTTAAACATATTTCCATTGTAATTTTGTCTATGATCTTCTAAGCAACCCCCTCCCCCCTGTATATCTTCTAAGCTCCTCCTCTTTCCACCCCTCTTCCCCCCCCCCCTCCAACTAATTCCTTTTCTACCCACGCCTATCTTTCTATGCTTGATAATTTAGTTTTTAGTACATATAATGTCCTGATGAAGAGAACATCGTTCTTGAAACTAGTTCTCTACATTTCATAATTTTTGCGAATGTAATATAATAGCTGAGACTTGCTCACGCCACCTTAAGAAGATAAAGTCTAAAAGAAATCACAGAAGAGAATAAAGTTTTAAATGAACCCATTATTATTCATGCACATTGTAAAATTATTCATATTCAATAGATTTATTTTTGTAATACGGAGAGAATGACGGCGCAGTTGCGAGTGAATTCATATTATGGAAAGCGCTTAGAGTAAAAATGATGATTATGCACATAAATTCAAAGTAAAACATGCAGTGGTCGCAGTACCGCAAGTGCATGCAGACAATTTCGTGTTTTATATATTTAATAAGGCAGAGCTGGCGCCGACAGCTTCATGTCTCGCAGAAATTCAAACAAAAAGAAATAACATCACAAGGCCTCATCACCACAATTTGATTATTTACCACGTACCAAAAAATAGAACATAGTTCGAGAAGATTGTGTAAGTTCGAGTTCTTTTGTTTTGAACTGATGGGGAAAAAAAAAACTATCGTTGAAGCAGGTTGTACGTATGGGCAATACAGGCGAAATTGTTTCCACCGGAGTACAATTATCATAATTATATATTCAGGAAGCGAGGGTTGGTTGCAGTGTGCAGTGCGCGGCGTGGCGCGGAGGAATAGCGCCAGGGGAGCAGAATCAGGAAGGGGTAGTTTCATGACAGTCCACAGTTTGGATAAACATCTCCGTACGACTCCCTTGTTTATTTCTCCTAATAACAAGGCTTGCTCCCAAAGAACGGTTGCGGTTATCAATCGCGGAGTGGGGCCGCTCGCGCTCGGTGCTTCCTACAGCAATATGTACATATTATGTATTCCGCCGACGTTAGGCGCAATATTGCCTTCAATACCAACACAAACATACACCCAGCATATTACTTTGATTAACCCTTCATCGTTATTATTATCAAACTACACCCCTTATGGAATAATTGCTGGGATAATAAAATTATATTATAACCTTACTGATATGATTCTATTAGGAGCTATTTAAATGTTGTTTTCACTGAACATTAACATTAGGTACACGACTTGTTATGTCACAGACTTGAGGTACCAGGTGCCCATTGATATGTATCTAATAATCTCATCCAGTTAATGGATGATTCGATATTCTAAGTATCCAAACGTACCTGATATAGAAAGAACTATTAATCAATTTAGAGGTACCTACAATGAACAATTAGAGCCCTTGCCCGAAAAAATGTTACGTCCAACAATATTCTTGTTCAGAGAAAAATTGAAAAGCCGAAACCAGTTATGTTTCACAACATTTAATACATAAAATTCTTAGTAGTTTTAAATGAAAAGTCGTCCATAAAGGCAATTAAATTAGAGTTTATTACTAGAATGATAAATTTGTGGAAAAATATTTTATATAAAAATTTCACACCCAACGTTATTCCTTAAAACGCTTTTTTTACTCTTCGTACTTTACAGAAAGCAACAGGCTATTATAAGATAAATGTATTAAACATTCATGTCACTGATTTATTGGAGCTTCAAAAGCCAAAAAAAAAAACGATATGAATAAATGAAACCATTTAGGTTCGAGATATTGTCTTGGAATTAACATACAACATTATTCCACAAAACTGTTTCAACGGCCTTTTTCTGGCCAAATTTTACTTTCCTGTATTCTTCAGGTTCTTAGCTTTGGAGTCTTTCTAGTTGAAGCCATAAGACGTTCGTTTTATATACAATATTCCCAAGAAATTAAACCATGCACCGTGATTTCGATAAATGGAATTGTACAATATTCTTCCACAAACCAAACTTTAAAATGCTGCCACAGCCATAAAAAAAATTTCTTTACCGTAATCTCACACTTAAAAAGATGCATATTAATATGCCCAACATAATTCCATCAATAACTCAATATTGATAGTTTTTTTGGATACAACACTATTCCGGGCAAAGGCTCAATTCTTACCTGATTTTTCGATCGGTGCAAAAAAATCTGAAAAATCTCTAACGGCTAGCTGCCGATTTAAGAGTATTTTAGTAAAAGCAATAAATTGCTTTCCGAATATACTTTACCCGTATTTTTTTACCAGTTATGAGGTATCCATGAACCGAAACTGAGTAACCTACCCTTGACAGAATACGAGGTTATGTTGCGAGTTATTTTCATGGGCAACCACATATTGCGCCATAAAATGACAATATGAAAAGCATTCACTCGTCAACAAGTCAATAACTACTAACCCTCTTAAAAATAAATATATTTAAAGTTTTACACAACCGATAAACAACAATGTATCAAATATAATTAATTGTTTTCAGATATGTAAAATTTAAAACACGTTTATTAGTAAGACCCACTTTCTTTACATTAAGATCCACACAGGAGGCTCTGAGGAAAAAAATCCTTTAGGGACTATGTTATCTTTGGCGATGATGTGTTGATCGTCTTTATAAAAGAAAGGTAGGGGAAAGAAAAAGGAATGAGGGGCGGGTAGGAATCTAGGGGTCAATGTGTTCAGGAGTGACGGACTTATCAATCCATAACTTCCATAACGCAACGATGCGAGGCGATGAGTCGAGATAGTCTGGCTGGAGAGGTCTAGGTTAGGTCTCCTTCAACCGGTCTCTCCCGATTCAGCCCGTCACGCAGTAGGTTGACGAACGCCGCCAAGACCTAGACAAAACTCACCCCATTAACCTAACCTTGACACCCTTTCTAAGTCACAAAACGCAGCGAATAAAATGGGGTGACCTATGGCAGAGGTGTTGGTTATCCAATCAATAGTTCCCCGGGGGGCGGTGCCCGTACCCGCCTCCCGAAATGAAATTTATTTAATTTTACCAATTTCTTACAATTTAATTACATTTACAAGGGGGATTGTAGTATTTTCTGTTTAGTTTTAGAATCCTTATAATAATTTAAATTACCTTAGGATGTTGTGTTCACAGAAATAAAATAACAAAATTTCTTTACACCACCTGTTTAACAAAAAATATATATCAAGAGCTTTCAATACCAATGGTTTCCTCACCAGGATAAAAAGTATATTAAAAATTAATAACACTTTTTTTTAAATTTCAAAATAAATCCTCGTAGTCTTCTCTTTCTTATTTGTCTTATTTATGGTATGCATATTAATTCATTACCGGGTGATGTACGTAGTGGGAAGGTGTGTGTGTGTGTGTGTGAGGATGTTTGTTTGTATGTTTGTATGTATGCGCATTGAAAAAAAAAATTATTGACATTCTGCTCTTTTTAAATTTGGGCAGTGAATCGGAGAAAATGTCAATGTTAGAATTTAGACCAATATTATTGAACATATAAAGAGCACGATTGATTGGCGAATTAGATGCTGCATTTGTCTTATAATTAAGCATGGGGATTAGTTCTGTATGGCATGTACGTCTTAATGGTATGTTAAAATTAACTAGAGAAAGAAATTTGGTTAAGTCAATGTTATTATTTAAAATTTTGTGTATAAATGCCAAATCAGCTATTACTCGCCTTTGTTGCCAAGTTAGAAATGTGCATTCAAATTTATTGTTGAATTTGAAGGTAAGATATTTTATAAATTTGTTTTGAATATGTTCTATGCTATCTATGTATACTTTGTACTGCGGGTTCCAAATTGGCGAGGCATATTCCAGTATACTTCTGACTATGCAAAATATAACATTATTACTGTACGCGGGTTATTGAACACTTTAATTACATGAAGAACAAAATAAAGCATATTTTATATGAACTATGAACGATTAAGTCGAATGTAAGTTTGCTATCAAGGTAAACACCATTTAGAGATGACAGGTTCATTGTTGATAAAATTGTTAATATAAACTACAAGGAAATTTTGCTCTTGATGGAAACGATGTAGTCAGCTGAAAATTGAAGAGTTGAGCTAAAAAAGCGTTTTTAAGATTTAAAAAAAAATCTTATTATTTAAAATATTCGTGTATTGATATGTTTCACGTAGCGTATTAAAAACATTTGGTAATTTTTGGATAGGGCCTGACACGCTTATTATGAATATTTTTTAGAAAAAAACTTTAGATTCGCCTTAATTACTATAAGTGGAAACTTTCTGCATTCCGGGAGGCGGAAAATTATGCATTTTAATTTTCAATTGCGTAAACCCAAAATTCACTTCGCGAAGCGACCGGCGACTGTCAGCGGGCATTAGGTACATCACTGTTATGTTGGTATCCCTGATGCATTAACAAGAGCTAAATACGACCGTAGCCATCTTCGTGGGATATAAAAAGAGGCGCGGAATTATGAAAACACAACAGAATTATAATATTAACAAACCTCTATTCGTATATTATATTATGTATATTTATTATTACCATAAAATAACGATTAGCTAGAAGTTACGTAAAATAAAAATAAAACGTGCGCATTAGGTAAGCACTACTTTGACGAAATTCTGAAAATAAAATGAATAAAGGCCTTTAGGCAAGTTTTTTTACATTGAAAATTTTATTTTTACATTGAAAAAAAAAATTTTAAGTAAAAAAAAAACGCCGCGTTTTTTTTTTTTACTTAAAATTTTTTTTTTCAATGTAAAAATAAAATTTTCAATGTAAAAAAACTTGCCTAAAGGCCTTTATTCATTTTATTTTCAGAATTTCGTCAAAGTAGTGCTAACCTAATGCGCACGTTTTATTTTTATTTTACGTAACTTCTAGCTATTATTATTATTATTTCTATTCTTCAATTATTAATGCGACGAATACCAACACCTCCAACTATAATGACGATGAAATCCAACACATGATTCCAGTGCCTCAGCTAGACTCTGAAGTGATTCTGATTAGAGGTTCGTTTATCTACATTATTAATTCTGTTTTTCATAATTCCGCGCCTCTTTGTGTTACCCACGAAGATGGCTTCGGTCGTATTTAGCTCTTGTTAATGCATCAGTGATACCAACATAACAGTGAGGTATCTAATGGCCGCTGACAGTCGCCGACCAGTTCGCGAAGTGAATTTTGGATTTACGCAATTGAAAATTAAAATGCATAATTTTCCGCCTCCCGGAATGCAAAAAGTTTCCTTTTATAGTAATTAAGGCGAATATAAAGTTTTTTTCTAAAAATTATTCGTAATAAGCGTGTCAGGCCCTATCCAAAATTTACCAAACATTTCAAGGCATTATGATAAAATTATAAACACAGCACGAAAACGTAAGTTTCGGTATGGCGGGGCTCGTCATTAATTGCCCAAGTTTCTCGTCGCCGAGAAGAGTGTGGTTGTTATCTCCCGCCTTCATGCTCCTCTGGCACTAATTCCCTGCGTAAAGCAATATTAATTGTGATCCCAGTTATAAAGTGCCATCTCCTATAAATGTAGCGTCAACTCGCTAAAGGGGGAGGGAGTAATTATTACAAGGGGGCAGGGGGTATTCTGATTGATGTCCTATCGACTTAGCCCTTTGAAGGAACAATGCTTATTGCTCCCTTGTCTTTACTTCATCTAGAAATATTTGCGACATTATTCTCCTTAGAGTGGAGATGATCAGGATTAGGTTTGATGTTTAATACCTATTTGTTTCTCGCTTGGGAGATTATACACAACACGTAACTATGAATTTTTGGTTTTACAAAGAAGGCTTAAGATTTAACAAATAAATGGAAAGGGGTATTCCACCAATAAATAACTTTATACCATGGTTAATATAAATATCACACTTAATAAATACATCAAGTGTTCAAGTTCATCAGACAACATTTTGTTATTCGGTTCGCATTTTGGGGAGCAGAATTTTTTTGGAGAAATAACCGTATAACTCTTGAATAACCAACACCACTGCCATATGTTACCCTAAGTGGTTTAGTGGTTAAGTGGTTTGTTACATTTTATGAATTAGCAGGGTTACCCTGGTTCATCGGGGTGGCGTCTTATGCGTTTGCCCGTTTACTGCGTGGCGGATTCGATCGGGAGAGGCTGGTTGGGGGAGACCTTTTGAACTCTCCACCCATAGCCTTGCACGGCAGTGGGAGGGATGGATTCATACATTTGTCTCTCCTGGACGCATTGCCTCCTTCTACTCACTCGTCATACCTTTTTCTTTCCCAGAACTTCCTCTCCTTCCGTTCCCTAAAAGACCCTCTAACATCTCTAAAGATGACATACACTCTGAGGGATTTTTTTCCTCAGGGCCTCTTGTGTGGAGCTAACGTAAAAAAGCAGTTTCGTATTTTCAAAAAATCGTTGTAATTTATTATGAAACATTAAATAGTTATTATAAAAATAAAAACGTTACATAATAAATACATCATGGAAAAAAATCCCACAAAGGCAAAGACCTCGCGTGAGTATTATGGTAATAAGATCACATTTCCATGATTTTTTAAATTAAAAGGTTGTCATTCCCTAAATTAACAGAAACTATAAAAAAATATGCATTTAATTATGTTTTCTACAACTATTAAATTACGTTTAGCCGGAAAATAAGACAAGTAAAGCGCACCATTCATCGAAAAACCTGTCATTTTAAATTTAGACGCTCCAAGTTTTGGCATACCAAGAGATGATTTTCAAATAAGAGACTTCAAATTCTTCTAAAACTGACAACATTATAAATATTTTGAGTGTTATACACTTGTTAAACCATGTGTCTATAGAATTTAGGTCGACGCTCATACAAAAACTGTTATTATGCACGTTTGGCTAGTATTTTTCTATCAGTACTATTTTACCCAGAATAATTAATAGATGTATTTTGGATATTACTCAAGTTTAGGAAAGACAAGGTGTTTTCCAGCCATGTGCATATCTTGATTTTGATTACTGAAATTGCTGAAAGTGTAATGTCCTCTCCGGAGACATTCGTTATATGTCAGTACAGTACTGGGACCAGTATTTTGACAGTACTGTACAATGACAGTACTATGAATGCTTATTGAAAGGCTTTTGAATCACAGTGAATTTTTATTGACGTATCGGAATTTATAATTACGTCCTTTCTAACTGGATACTAGGTTTTGTCTGCGGAGTTCTAGGATTATAAAGATTCTGCACATCTACCTTCGGCTACCTTTGGCACATCTCGAAAACGTGACCATGTGACCCGAAGAGCTCACAGACAACTAAAGCAATGTGAGAACTAATCATATACTAATTATGATATGAGTACATAACAACTCTCCCATTGCTAATCAAAACTCTTAACCTATTTGCTTGACAAAGAATATCTATTCCTTATTTCTATCGACTTTCATTATTTAAAGCTATCTGTTTCTATGTATAACCAATTTAAATTGTTCAGTCATGATATTCCAAATATCTTTAACTCGATGAAATATTTAATTTCTCATTATTTACAAAATTATATTTCATTCCACACATTTAAATATTTCATTTCACAAATACAACACACAACAAAGATATTTTGATGATTGGATAACGTAAAATGTTGTCTTTACTGGAGTTGAATGAAACTTATCGTCTTGAACGAAGTCCTCCTGCCCAAGGGCCCGTTCACCAACCCAAATTCAGGAGAAAACCCGGTCAGACCACGCAACGTCTGACGCAACAATCGTTGACATCTGTATCTCCTGAGGATCGCTCCTCAACATAACGAATTTGCATATCTACTTTCGGCACATCTCTAAAAGCCCATAGACTAATCACAGACTAATTATGATACATTACACTAAGATTCTTATCTACATAGCGCAGAAGGTATGTTAGCGATGATTGACGCAATGAGGTGATTCTAAATGTTGATTAAAGAAAGAGAAGAATAATTCATATGTCTCGGTGCCCCAAAAACAACATAATAGTTGTATTTTGTATTAAGCTTCCTTCTCTTTATAATTGCATATCCACACTAAATTATACGTTGTCCAAATGTAAACAGGTGTTTCAACAAACTAATGGTAACAAATCTTTGGACAGAAATAAGTTGATTTCATTTTTGCGGCCATTAGTCGTGTCAGTACACCCATTGTTGATTTATGAAATGGTAGGAAATTGCATGAAGTTCAGAACGAGGCATACATCAGCCGTAATGACGTCGTTATTTCACACGAGCCATCAATATATATTATTACATTCACTTAGCGCCGGCGTATCGATAACACCCATTAATCCTTTCGGAGCTTAATCATAAAGAGTGGCCGATAAAAATACTCTCATCCGGGCGACAATTAAACAGGCTGGGCGGGGGCGGGAAGGGGGCGAAGGCGGGAGTTCTGTTTGAGTGAAAAAGTGTGTTGAACACGCGGCTGGTACAGGGCGGGCGGCGCGTCGGCGCCACCGCGGCCCGAGGGGGCGCCTGAGCGGGGAGGGGGGCGGCGGCCCTGGGCGGGGGCGGGAGCGGGGGCGCCGATAATCCAGTTAACCTACCATAATTACTGGGATCGGGCGTGCATGAGCTGATATGTAAGGTGTGCAGAATAATAATCTGGGATTGTTAACACTGCTCTACATCGTATCTTGGACATTTCCGCGTTTGAAGATTACGTTCATGTTTAGATTGGAATAAGTTACAACAACATGCTAATAGCACAATGCGTAAGCGATGAATATAAACTATATTCAAGATTTTGCAAAATAGGTTTGGTGAATACCGACTGAGCTAAAAAGAATTTTCTATTTTTGAAAAGGTATGATTTCCTATATTATTCAATGCGATCTTACTGGTTAACAGCACGTTTTAGAAGAAATATCTTTAGTTTAAAAGTATTGCTAAAACATTAGCGTGCACTGTGCACTTTTGACGGTTACCAAGAACAAAAACTAATGATAAGAAAACTAATCAAACTAAGGCTGGAGTAAAAAAAACCATGAGAAAATGGTTGACTTTAAAATGGATTTAAAAATAACGGTGCAATGACTATTGGTCCCCCGACGGTTAATTCCCGACAATTTGGCTCGTCAATTGACCCCACAGATAGTTGATCTATTTGACAGTTGATTCCCCGGACAATATGTATTGATCCCCGAAAGTTTCATAATATTTTTTAATTGATAAATAATACATATAATATATATTGATCGCCGAAAGTTTCATCATATTTTTTAATTCATTAATAATACATACAATATTTTTTGATCCCCGAAAGTTCCATCATATTTTTTAATTCAGAAATAATACATACAATATTTATCTATCCCCGAAAAATTCATCATATTTTTTAATTCAGAAATAATAAATACATTATTTATTGATCCCCGAAAGTCTCAACATATTTTTTAATTCATAAATAATACATACTAGAGCAATGCATCCATTATATTATCTACTTATACTATATCTACTATCTACTACACACTATATAAAGAGGTAATATTTGTTTGTTTGTTTGCATTGAATAGGCTCCGAAACTACTGAACCGATTTGAAAAATTCTTTCACTATTGGGAAGCTACACTATCCTCGGGTGACATAGGATATATTATATTTTCAAAAAAATAGGGATCCTTACTAAAACTCCAATAATGTAACCCAAGGTGTAAAAAAAATACCTAAAATGTTCTTTACATCGCGTGCGCTGCGAAAACTATTAATGATAGAATAAAATAATATACTACGACTTTGTAGAACACATCATTATTCACAAAAAGTGTCGCGAGAGCATATGTCTAACTATTATAGTTATGCCACAATAAGTGTTATTTTATTTTAAAAATTAAAATAAAATTTCGCCGCTTGAAAAGGCTCTTTATTTGTATCTTGCGTTGAGTCCTTATCAAAATAAATTACTTCATATTCAAGAATGCTTCAATACCTTGATGTAACTTTTTGTATTATTCAATTCGGACATATCATTCGAAAGATATCACGAGTTTAAAAATGTAAGGATTAGAAACGTGAGAAAGTATTAGACGCGGGAGGGGAATGGGGACGCATGGGAAGGTGATTCCGGGAGAAAAATGTATTTATTTGAATATTGCATTGCAACGCATGCCGGGAACCAGCTAGTGCAATATATATTCGCGCAAAAATAAATAACTATAGGATTAGAAACGTGAGAAAGTATTAGACGCGGGAGGGGAATGGGGACGCATGGGAAGGTGATTCCGGGAGAAAAATGTATTTATTTGAATATTGCATTGCAACGCATGCCGGGAACCAGCTAGTGCAATATATATTCGCGCAAAAATAAATAACTATAGGATTAGAAACGTGAGAAAGTATTAGACGCGGGAGGGGAATGGGGACGCATGGGAAGGTGATTCCGGGAGAAAAATGTATTTATTTGAATATTGCATTGCAACGCATGCCGGGAACCAGCTAGTGCAATATATATTCGCGCAAAAATAAATAACTATTTTTGATTTTAAATAGGGTAAGAGCAAATTTATAATAATACTAGCGAGTAACCGGCATGCGTTGCAATGCCACTCGAAGAAAAAAAGGTTAAACCCTTCCTCTTCTTCGTCCCCAACCCATTCCCTAATTCCTCTTGCCTTCACGCCTTCTTTCCCTGCCGCTAAACTATATGAAATCAACACATTTTTAAACAACTCGCCCACAACCGGTTGTAATTTTTTTAATTGAAATTTCATAACGCCAGAACTCACCATTATATTTACTCGTAGAAACCTTCGCGGGCTTGGGCACATAAAGAAATGGTATAAGAACGCATGTGAAATAAACAAAGAAACATTCATTTTAATATATAAAGACGATTGCTCTCGTACTACATCACATAATATCCACATACATATATGAATGTTTTCATAATAAAAACAAATCCTTTTTTGTTATTTATTATTATTTTCATGAATTATGATAAACATGGTAGTTCAAAACATCAATTGTTCAATTTTACTTCTTCAATCTTTGCAAATT
The DNA here is from genome assembly GCA_917563855.2 of Limnephilus lunatus. Classification (NCBI taxonomy): domain Eukaryota; kingdom Metazoa; phylum Arthropoda; class Insecta; order Trichoptera; family Limnephilidae; genus Limnephilus; species Limnephilus lunatus. The sequence continues at coordinate 88,006,529 of OU830595.1, read as the reverse complement.
CACTTTGTGGCATCATTTTAAAATAAAATCACACAAATATCTTTGCAAAACATCACTTATTTAATCAACACTATCTATGTGTTTAAAAAACCAACGGTTTCTTCGTCAAAATAAGATTAACATTAATAAAAATAACAAAATACAAAAAAATATAGACAAATAAAAACTATAGACAAAAAATATTACATGTAATGGTGGTTAATAACTGAAAACTATCAGGAAAAACAATTATTGTATAAAAAGAAATATAAAAATATTTTAAGAACGTAAAAATTGCATTTATATGGTGAGGAAAGGCTTTTATTACATTAATATTACAAATCTGTTTAACATGTAAAAAAAATGAATAATTATTGTAAAAACATACCTACAAATATTAAATATTAAAAAAAAAAAATATTTTAAAAACTTAAAAAAAAAAATTATCAAGATGTCTCAATAACAAAATAAATGTTAATATTAATATGAAAATAAATTCAATAGATGGCTTTTTTAAATAATACTTATTTATCAATAGTATTTAAGTAACTAACTTATCTAACTTTTTCTAATTTCTAAGTTATCTAATTGTAAACCCTTGTGTTTGTGTACACAATTTTTAACCCTTTATTTTTTTCAAAATGGTTTTCAATCCTTTTGGTTTCCAAAATGTGGTTTGGCAGAATTATATGTAGATAATTAGGATTAAATAAGTGGTATTTTACAAAATTATTTGCTTTCATTTAATTAGTTCAATTTTTTAGATTAAGTTGAAAATATGTGTAATTAGTTTCAAATTTCTATTTTCCTGAGCAATTTGTAAATATAAAATCATTTTAAATTTATATGAATTTTTTATTAATTATTAATCAAGATATACACACAAATACATTTTGTTGTTGGTATAAACCACCTCACTAGGCTGAACCTGGTGGCAGAAATTTAATATATTTTATTTAAATGACGAGAAAAAATTAACTGGGAAATTTAAACATGTGACTAGAAATTAAATAAATAAATAAAAAACAAAATAAATTGGAGAAATAGAAAATAAATTAAATACCGAAATAAAAATAATTAAGAGGCGGTTCTCCGAATTTCAACCGATTTCTTGCAAACCTCCCTTAAACATTTTAAATTTTAAAGCTCTTAAAAAAATATATGTTATTCTTGAAGATAATATCTAGACATTTATCGCGCCGAAACGCAAATTATATAAAAATTCCCTCAATAGAAAAAAATCGGAAAGTATGCTCCAAAAATGATTATAAACACGTTTTTTTCGGTTATTTTACAAGTTATATGTATGAGAAAATTCACAGCGTTTCTTTAAATAAAATTAAAGACAATTATCGCGAGATTTTTGCTCTATTTTTAGCGAGTCATGTTTTATTAAAGATTTTCATGATTTTCGCATCAATTTTATCGCTGTAAATGTTAGCGCGCTCTTCTAACATTCGTAATTTCATATCTCTCCATCTTCTTCTTTTTAGGGCTGGGAACAGAGCCTTAAGAAGAGAAGCGAAAAAATACAAGTCCTTTGTTATAGATCTGGAATAAAAAATAATAAAAAAAATAATAAAAAATAAAAATGTTTTATTCCAGGATGTGGGGAGAATAGTGCAATCCCACACGTCCCTGTAGTAATACATATTTTTTACACGGTGCATTTTAAGTAAGGAAACACGTGGAACAGAACAAAAATAAAACAATAAAAAATAGAAGAAATAAAAAATATAATAAATAATCAAGTACATAGAGCATGGTGTTTGTTTGTTGAGTGAGCTCGGGTCCAGTGCTTACTCAGGAATGGCGCTTCGTGCTGGAAGGCTGCGGTCACCACCGTGTTGTTGGAGGCCACTAGCCGCATCCTGACTCCAGTGACTCGGAGGCTCATCAGGCCGGCGAATCCAATCAGTACTAGTTCCGTAAACATTGTCGATGCGCTGCTGTACCTTCTGTATCCAAATATAAATCTGCTGGCATTATTATATTGGATCCGGAGACGTTTGTAATATTGTAGATTGTAGAAGCTAACTGTCCGCAGTACACAACACCTTTATAATAATATCCATGTGAGAATGTTTTGTTATAAGTTTTAATCTCCTTTTCTGATAAGTTAATAACTATTAATATTGCGAACTTAATAACTCTCATGATTTCTATGTTTCTAAGTTTTTTTGTTTATAGTTTTCTGTAAGTGTTCGATTCAAATTAGTCAATTCGCTATTTTCATAAGAGAACAATATATTTTTTAATTAATTTGCTCCCTCCCTATTTGTATACATTAAATATACTTTCAACATCCACGGACGAAACGTATAAATATACAAAAAAAAATAACATACAACTCGTCAGGTCAGTAGGACAAGGTTCTAACTGACATTTAAGAACAATGCCCTTTGGATGCAAAGCCACTTCTTTTGCTCATTTCTTTAACCAAAATTATTTTCAGAGATCGGTGTTCGTTTTCTGTATATACTTGAATATAAAAACTTCTAAAATCCAGATTTTGAAGCTTCCATTTATTTTACAAGGTTCTAACATCATTTTGAACCTTTTGCATTTGCCATGTTATTTGTATCTGACATTCGATCGTTTTTATGAGGTGCACTATAGTTGTCATTTTAGTTGGATAGGGTTCTAACTTCGTCATACCATGTTCTGAGATTCAATCGTGTGTAAAGTATTTTACTTTTACATACCTTTTTCAAAGGAAAATATTTAATTAGAACCTTGGCCCCCATCTTGGCATGGCATTATGGAAATATAGTTAGAACCTTATGCAATTAATTATTATACCCTAGCCGGTTTTACCTACACGTTTAGGTAAATTATAAAATGGTAAGTGCACCTATTTTAATATTTTCCTTTGAAATCTGTTTAACTAAAATACATTACTAGTTATTCAACCTCACATTTAGAAATCGGAAATAGATTATGAGAAATCGTCTTTGGAAACTTTGACACCTCATATCTCAGAACACAGTAAAGTGAAGTTAAAACCCTGTACAACCAAAGTGACGAATTGTTTAGGAATCCTGTCCAAACGGAGGGATCAACTGTTCGAGAGATCAACTCTTCTACCAACAGAGAGATCAGCTGCCCGGGGGACCAATTGATGGGGATGAATAGTCGGGGTATCAATCATCGGGAAATCCAAAATAACGTTTTATTAATAATATTTTGTATATAGATACAAATAATTCAAACGTTATGGAGGACGAGGATGAAATAATATAATTTAATCTTAAGATTTGTTAAAGTTTTTAATGTATTTGAATTTTTAAAAATAATAAGTTATGTCACTTACATATTTAACACAGTGTGGTATAAAATAAACGTAATAGCTGATCCTCACCATAATGAGAAAAGGTTCTTATACGAGTACATGTTTACAATATTATCAGTGCATTTAGATTCCTAGCACCTTTATACTTTCCCACCAATGTAGATGAAGTTTGGCTACTAAAAAATGCAGACAGAAAACATTAATCTCTCAGACATTACGTAAAAGTTCTGGAGTGGCCTCTCGGGTCCTGACAAATAAATTATCACGAGAATTTTAATGTTCCCAAATAATATTTCTAAATTATGTTCCAATGTTCCCTTTTCGAAGTAGTAGAAATAAATTTTATAGTTTTCACGTTTTATGAGCAGTTAATCTAATTTGAAAGTTTTGCATAAAAAAACCGGTAAATTTTCTATTTTTTGCCAAACAAATGAAAATAAAACTGGAGTAAAATTATTCGTTCTCTCTTCTTTTCTAGACGTGAAATATAATTTACCAGAAACAACTATCGCGTCCCGATGTGTATAAACAAAAAAAAATCTCTTCCTGAACAACTGAGCAGAATTTTTTTTTTTTTGTCTTTGTTTTACATTTTTTTAGAGAAAAATGTGTCCTTACTGGGGTACCCCGTTCTAAGGACACATTGTACAAGTTTTTTTGTTTGAATATAAGTATATACCTATGTTGAAAATATTACATACGAAAATTATATGTTGAATCTAAAAGAAAGTACAATACATTAATATTTGCTCGGTTGAAAAATTGCATCTATCCTTCTCATGTCCATAATCCATATTTTTATGTTTCTTTTCAAGTCGGTTATTTTTTTGTTGTTGTTTTTATTGTAAGAGGGAGTAAATTAAATAATTTTACATAGAAGTACTGCATATTTCTTTGTCCAAATGTCGTTTTAGTTGTAGGTTGGTAAAAGGTTTGTTGTAGTATAGATCTTGTGAGTTTGTCTGTGTAAAGTTATCCTGGTTTTTGAATGCGTAAATTAGAATATCTTTTGTGTATAATTGTTTCAGTGACGTATGGAACAATTAATAATGTCACATATATAATTTTGACAATTAAAATATGGACAATGGTGGAAATTAAGACCTTGGTTTTCAATAGTTTTGTTGTTATAAAAATCGCAGACAAAGAAAGGCGTTTGTAATAATAAAATGAAGCCAGAGCTCACTGTGATTTTGTGGAAAACATAAAGATATATTATAATTTATTAACAGTTTAGGTAACGTAGGATTAGAATAACTGTTCGTAACTTTGTTTTTTTTTATGATTAAAATCTTCTTCCTGAATTTTGTGTACGTATTCATTACCCTTAAACTATAAAAAACATTAAAACTACCTTGTAATGAAGTCCTTAAGATGTAATATGCTCACAAGAAAGCTTAAACAATTCAAAGAATTTAATTCTTCTTTTTATAGGTGAGCTTTTAACGGCTACAAAAGAGGAGACTTTATGGGGAAATAAACACGGGAACTTAATAAAGTTACTCGCCTTAATTTAATTCCTAAATCTATCCTTTTTGGGTAAATGTTAAGCGATTCCTAATTACCTACCGCAAGTACCTTCTAACTAGACCCGACCGCTTAGTCAAACCATTATGAAACCTATCATAAAACGTCGGTTGGTTAATTTGTTTTTTTTGAGCGGTAGTTAAACGTCTTATTGGATGAAAGATGAACGCGGGGCGCTAATTGAATGAATGATGTAGAGGGTGTTCGTGGATTTACATAATTATTTGTCATACAACCACGTCGGTACAGTTAGTTAATCTCTTGTCGTGGCTCTTGGTTCTACAAAGATAAACGTCGAAGTGGCGCGTTAGGGTGTGCCCGCCGCCTAGCCCATAAATAACCTGTACCTTGTGTACTGTACGGAGTGTTATGGGAGGTGGCTGGTGGTGGGTGATGGGAGGTCTGGAGGCGATGGTTTACCTGGAGATGCCCTTGCACATTGACATTTACTGCCGACAGAGGTATGGTTTACGACCGCCGAGGGCTGGATCTCCGCCCGCGTTAAGCCATATTTACACTGTATGTGTTTTACAAGCCTTTTTCAGCGACAAAATTCAAAAGCTAAGAAAATTGATTTTATGCCTGCCTACGCTCATGTATCTCGTATTAGACGATATTAAAAATGTTTCTTTTATTGAAGCTATTTGTGCGAATTGCTGATGTTTGATAACAATAATAACGTTTTTCATAGCACCATATTTGTGAAATGTCAATTGGAGTTAAAATTATTTTCAGAACATTTTCTTAAGTTAAACTTTGTTGAATAAACGATCAGTAACAATTTGGAGGTAGATTCATAGTTACAGTGCCGCGGGCTATTAAAGGGCTCGAACTTATGGGTTGTGAAAAATTTAAAAAAAAATCGGTGTGAATTACGACTTCGGGTTAACATTAAAAAAATAGGTTTTAGGTTAATCAAATTAAAAGCAAAACACGCATCTAAGGCGCAGAGACAGAAATCTATAATATATACAAATGGTAAGAATACTGAAATTTAAAATCGACCCGCATAAGAAGAAATCCCATTTTTATGTGTTTAACCCTCTGCCGCTGACGTTACGTCTGTTAGACAAAGCAAAATCTAAGTGCAGTTGCTAAGTTGCCAATTCGCGGCACACCATTATATCTCGATCAGTACATTCCCGAGCCAGATCCCACAAACCGTGAGTTCAGCGACGGTAGAAAAGAAAAAGGCTACTGGAAACTGGAACATCAGTTGATGTTAGTAATGAAGAGCGAATTCGGCTGTGGTTGAAGGAAGAGGAGAGCTCGAATTCAGTTAGGTCGACGAAGAAGTACACGATTTGTCACTGTTTTCGCCACCGAACGACCTTGGCCCTTCATCTACAAGGCAGTAGTGTTATGTCTATCCAAGTAAGAAGTAAAAAGAAGCGGCAAAAAGATTTGCCTGTTGTTTTTGCGCAAAAACTATTTGTCTACAGTGCGTGACCCAATTTGCGAAGACTTCAAGAAGAAGTTTGAAACCGATAAGAAAAAAAATTACTCAAAAGATATTTTTTTTAAGTGCGTAATCTTAAGCCGGAAGAAAGCAGAATTGTGTTTATTTGATGTACCAAAAGTAAATCAATAAATACTAAATATTTTTCTAATAAATAATTTTACTATACCATTTCCTCCAATAACTATTTCAATACATAATAAATATTTACAAAAAACACTTTCAATATAAAAACTTATAACTTCTAAAATAATAGTACATAAAATGCACGTCTGTCAGACTCCTTAGAAAAATGAAAATAAATAAATCACCTCACCTCACCGCAGGGGGTTAAATAACATCTTGCAATTTCTTTTCATTCTAGGAAAAATAAATACATAAGAATCTTTATTTGAGGATGTTTGCTTTCATTGAATAGATAATTACTATTGTGTTTGTGACTAGAGGGTTTAAAATTTTCCTTTAGAATTTAAAGGTTCGACCCATTTTGAAGATTCCAACCATTTCCTGAAATCCTTTAACGGTCACATCTCCTGGCGCTATATCAATTTTATTCTTTGCTCTCGGTAGAAACTGGACCGTGCGCGGAGTTATTACTTTCCTTTACCAAGAACATAACACGGAATTTACACATATTCTTGTTTCAAACTAACATCCTACCCTTGGCAGCTATTTTTAAATGCGGTTGATAAAACCATAATCTCCAAGAAAAAAATCATAATTCAAAACTTATATATTACGTACCTGCATAAAGTTTAAAAGATTTTTTATTTTATTTCGGACGATTAGCAATTACGTAAAGAAAGAAAATCTCACATAATCTGTCTCCATTTGTTGATAGATTTGAGCTGTTCTTTTGCAAATATGTTATTATGTTCCCATACCCGCCTCATACATCACATTTTATCTCACAGACACGTACGCCTAATTTTATCAAGAAACATTCATTTTACTGAAAAATGTTTGGAAAACGGGTAAATAAAATATATGAAAAGATGGTATGTTTATTATTATTATTTCATACTTTGTCGATTGTTATTTGGATGAATTTTAATGTTATTCTTGTAAACGCCTTCAACAGAACGCAAAAAATATTTTTTATCGATCTTCATTGAATACTTGCAATGCAACGAATCTTGGATTGTAAGAATATTACGGTTATTCAGCAAGATTACGGCAAGGCTCTCTAGTAGCGATCCGGGGGTTGCGGGTTCAAATCCCGGCCTGCGCATGTACATTTTATTTTATTTGTAACTTTACTATGATTATGATTAATCATTTAAAATAATATAAGGTATATTTGCGGCACATTCCAGAGTGGAAGATACTCTCAGTATCGCCTTGTTGCTTTGCCCCTTGAAATGGCTTTTGCCGTTGTTTGGTGACTAGATATGATCAGCCAGGTTCTCCCCCACCATCCTCTGCCCTATATCCTTCCCCTCCCCAATTACCTTCAGCCTCAAAACAAGCCCCAATTGTGGATGCCATAGTCTCACTGCCTCCAGGCAGTTGGGACTCTAGTAACTTATTCACATAAAAAAAACTTGGATAGTGCTTCTATGTATAACTTTTTATTACCCAATAACGCCATTTACGAAGAATAATTTGTTCATATTAAAAAAATTGATAAAATATGTTTACAAAGAATTGTGATTTAAAAAAAAATATATGGCATAGGACAGTATATATTTACGTTCAATTGAAAACGAAGCCTTATGAATTCATGATTTTGGGACTCACCTTCCTATCCAGAACCTTCTATTTATATTTGAATATTTCGATTAAAGAGATGATTCCTAGCGTATATCAACATATAAAGAAACCTATCAACAATAAAATTTCCATATTGAATATTTTATTTTCTTGAAATATCTTCGGTCAGTTTTGATAGCGTGTGTTATTCGCAACATATTATTCTCGTCCCCTGTCCTCGTGCGTGATAAACTTCGACATCATCAAAGTTAAAATGCAATAAAGTATATCGGAGGCGGACACAGAATAAAAAGAAATTCCTTTGACGGAACATGTCAAGGAAAGGTTGTCGATCAAATTCAATCAGAAAAACTCCTCGAACACATACACCAAGAGTCCATACCTACATAACTATTCTACCATCTACCAGTAAGGGCTGATCAAATTCATAATGTTTTTCCTATTCGCGAAGATTCTGCACTGAGATTTTCGCAATGAAATTGTGTAAGAGAAAATGATTTTTCGTTGTTGTTTCAAAGCGTTTATCTCAACATAAGCAACATACAATAATTTATTATCTAATTTCGCCTTCGGAAGGCATCCAAAAACTAATTCAATAATAATTTTTATTAAAAAACATTTTTCTTAAACTAAATAATATTATTAAATGTATAAAAAAATTTATTCTAAGTACCGGCAAATTCACTTTGTGGCTTCTTTTTTAATGAAAATGGATAACTTTGTTTTTTTTTTTTACTATTTAATTATTGAACGACACATTTCAAAACCGATGGTTTCTTTGTAAGGATAACGTATCACAAATAATAATAGTTATACTTTTATCCTGACGAAAAAACAATTGATTTTGAAACATAACGATTATTTTGATTTTATAGTGGTGTGCAAAGTTATTTATTTTCACAATAAAATATATACATATAAATAATTCAATTTTAATATATACTTATAAGTAATTCAATTTTAATTGGAATAACTTTTTTTTTTACTAGCTTTTGCTCCCGGCTTCCATCGCATATTCGTCCTCCCCCCTCCCCTTCCCCCAATCAATCAACAAACAATTACGCGCCGTTTCGCATTCATGATATTAGTATAGCTTCGGTATAGATTCGGTATTTATTGCGTGAAAGAGTAACGAACATACCCATACAATCTTTCGCCTTTATAATATCTATAAGAATTAGAATACTCATATTTGAATTTTTGCCATCAAAGAAATTTCTATAGTAACCTAAACAAATAACAAAATGACAGCCCACGTCAAACATTTACTTAGTAACACGCTTTGCCAATAAACGTATAATAAATAATTTCATAACGCCCCAGCTTATTCCTTACGCCAGAGCTTACCAATATATATAGCTTATATTACTCGCAAATAATGTAGCTTTCGATTAGTGAAAGAATTTTTAAATTCCATTCGGTATTTATTGCGTGAGAGAGTAACGAACATACATCCATACAAACTTTCAACTTTATAATTTCTATAAGATGTTATACCCATCAAAATAATAAATCATTGAAGAAGAAGAAAATATTAATAAATTGAAACGAAACAGATCAAGAAAAATAGTTGAGGATGATATTGTTGATTCTCAATTTGAAATATGAGATCGACAAATATATATATAATATAACAATATGTAACAAAGGTCCAAATGGCTGAGTTGATTAAGGTGCCATGACCCAGTAAGACTAAATATCCTGAGTTCGAGTCCACTGTTTCGGGAAATTTTTTGTATTTGAGAAAATGCACAATACAAAATGTTTATAAAAAAATCTCTTAATTGTGGAACTTTGTGGAATTTGGTGTGCTCTGAATGCATTCTAGCAGAAATAGTAACTCCGATTTCATTTATAATGTTCGTCCTTTGCACACCTTCATAACTAACACAACTCTCTCTTACATTTTCTCCTGTTTTCCAGGCAAATGTCACGTATTCTTCGTTCATTTCGAGCGTACTGCATCGCTATTCTCCTTGTTTTCTGGTTTCCTTACACACTGCAGGTATTTTTCTGTCAAGTTTGCCAATAAAATTACTAATACCTTTATGTGCCCAATAAAGCGGATAATTCTTAAATAATAAGAAAAAACTCCAGCTTAACTAGTAATTTGGATACCCACTGCATGTAATCCCATTTAAATTTAACAAAAAATCTATGGAATGATCCAACATGAAACATCTTTATTGTCGTAATTTTTTACTTCTTGTTTCGTGGCATTTGTAATTTGGTTCACATTTTTTTAGAAAGGATTCGGAATAGCTTCGTCTTTCCGAATCATAAAAAACTTACGTATGCTTGTGCTACATAGAGTTGACTTTTTTCATTGGTGAAGAAACGGGTTTCTCAAACTCCAAAAATAATTTAATCATTTTCTTTGTGTCTAATAGAATTGGTAGGGTGAATGTTAGACAAAATACAAATTTGAAAAGTTCAACTTAACACGAATATACTTCTAATAAAAAATTGTTGCGAAATGTCAAATGAAATCGCACTTTTCTGTTAACTTATTCAAATTACCATTAGTGATACTGATGTTTAAGCTAGAAATTAAGAAACACGTATTTTCACAATAATTTAATTACACAAAAATTTAACATACGCAAAACAATTTATTCTACTAAGGGATGAAATTTCGTAAACCACGTAATTAATCCAAACGAATTAATAAATTTAAAATAAATTTTAAAAAAATTAAACAAAAGAAATGTAATAATATGTGAGTTGTAATTAGTAATTTATATACTTGAATTTACAAAAATCTAACATAAAATTTGGAAAGCTGGTATGGGTACCACCTCCCCAGGAACCATTTATTGGATAACCAACACCTCTTGTCATTGGTCACCTCAACTGGCTACGTTTGGTGACTTAGCAGGGGTGCCCAGGTTCATTGGGTGCGGTGTGTTCAGGTATCAGCAGAGACCGGTTTGGTAGACCCTTTGAACTCTCCAGCTGATCTCTCTCGACCCATTTTCTTGCACTGCAGTGGGAGGGATGGATTCATACGCCCGTCACTCCTGGGCACACTGACCCCTACAATACATCCCTCATAACCATTTTCCTTCCCAGAACTACCTCTACATACTTTCCTTAAAATAGAACCTTCACACAGCATCCCAAAAGGTGATATAGGCACGGGGGATTTTTTACCTCAGGGCCTTCAAAAAAGGATGATCTTTTTCTTCATTACAGCTAACTTTATGGACTATTCTTTTTGGAATTGTAAAACTCTCGAAAAAGGAAGGCGGTTTTCTTTGAAACAAATCCCACAGTTTGAGAGGTCCCATCCAGATAGTATTTCAGTTGATATATATCCAGAGCCCGCCAAGTTATTGTCCCTCTACGGCCCGGTCTCCGGTTCGGAGGAGTGGGAGGATTGCGTACAGTAATTGTGTTTCCAGAAAATACTTTAACAAGCAATGAAACCGGAGTGCCAGCGGATCCAGCCACTAAATTTGAGTAATGCCATATTTTATGAACCATTGGGCCAGGGCCGGCTAATCAAGACGGCCGAGGCCGGCGAGATATCTCATTAAGTATGGAGACGGACTTGTGTGTAGAGATAATATATATATATATAGAAATGAGGAGGAGGGATCGATAACAGCTCAACTCCAGAAGAAAAATTTAGAACTACGTATCTAATTTATTTAAACAGGGATTTTTTAAACCAGAAACTTAGTATAGTGTATATGTTAAAGTTTAATGTATAGTTATTTACAATATTAGGCAAATTTGTTTTTTTAATGATTTTACTCTTGCTTGTATATAAATTGTAAAAACCACATTAAACAAGAGAAAATGTAATAATATGTAAGTGGAGGTTATCCACCACTTACCCAATCTGGTATAAGTAACAGATTGTTACTCGTTCAAGGCTCTCGCAAGGACTCTAATTTTTTTTGAAAGAACTAATTTTCATTTAAGTTTGAACGAATCTAGACCTCCAGTGTCCCTGCATACGGTGTTAGGAAGCAGTATGCAAGTGCTTACATAATATATAAAATGCGAATAATAAATGATCAAAAATATAAAAAGTATTTCAAGCATAAAGTAATAAAAAACATAAACATAAAAGGCTGCTGCTCGCAAGGTATTGGCATCTTGCGTATGCTGCAAGCATCTGCAAGAAATGATAATAAAAAGAATGGTGAGGAACACTAATGTCGGATGGGATACCTCTCTCGTCAAGTGGCAGAACCAGCGAGAATGTGTATGGCTGTCGGACTGGCCGAGAACGAATCTCAACGTCCGCATCCTTATGTCGGTTGTAATAAGTAATTTGTAAATTCGAATGTACAAATAACAAAAATAAAATGTAACATAAAATTTGAGAGGTGGGTATGGATATCGCTGCCCCGGGAACCATTTATTGGATAACCAACACCTCTGGCATAGGTCACCCCAAGTGTTTCGCTATGTTTGGTGACTTAGCAGAGGTGCCCGGGTGCATAGGGTGAGGTTTTTCCAGTTCGCAGTGGCGGATGCATCTGCGCTCCTGCTGCATGGCGGGCCGGATCAAGAGAGACTGGTTGAGGAAGGCCTTTTGACCTTTCCAGCCGGACTCTCGACCCATCGCTTTGCACCGCAGTTGGAGGGATGGATTGATACGTCTGTCACTCCTGGATACACTGACCAACCCAGGTTCCTACCACACCTTTTTTCTTCCCAGAACTTTCTACCCTTCCCTTCCTTAAAAAAACTCTCCACACAGCATCCCCTAAGATGACGAAGGCCCTGAGTAAAACTATTTTCATCAGAGCCTCGTGTGTGGAGATAATGGAAAAACAATACGACGCAGTAATTTGGGAGGCGGGTATGGGTACCGCCATCCCGGGAACCATTTATTGGATAACCATCACCCCTGTCATAGGTCACCCTAAGTGGTTCGCTACGTTTTGTGACTTAGCAGGGGTGTCCTTGTTCACGGAGTGAGGTTTGCCTAGATCTTGGAAGTGGATGCGTTTACACACATTTTGCGTGGTAGGACGGATCGGGAGAGACTGATTGAGGAAGACCTTTTGCTTCTTCAGCTGGATTCTCTCGACCCATCACATCGCCTTGCACCAGGAGCAATGGATTCATACGTCAGTCTCTTCACTGACCCCAGATTCCGACCCACCTTTCATACACTTTTCCTTCCCAGAACTTCCACTTCCTCCTTTCCCTAAAAAGAACTTCCACACAACATCCCAAAGATGACATAGGCCCTGAGGGAATTTTTTCCTTAAGGTCTCCTGTATGCAGCTAATGAAACAAAATAAGTAAATCGGTAGCTGCGATAAACCTTGTTCAATGGGAATACCTACATATTAATATAGGTTGGTTATGGACTGTTTTTTTTTAATATAGGATAAATATACATATCATTTTAATTTCTACATACATCCAGGTTCTTAGAAAGCTTATAGTGTAATAATATAATGGAAGGAAATATTCGAAGGTGTTTTGTGTTTGTGTTTGCGTTTATTATTCATTACGTAACCCATCAAACGAACGGAAGAAATACAAATACAGGAAAATATATAAAATTTTGTTAGTTTAGGTTGTTGTTGTAAATCTTCTTGTATCTGTGAATGTCAAAATTGTTGTAGAAACCATTATTGAAAAACCTTCGATTATATTACTTACTTTCTTCGATAGATCTGCCCTATTGTATTCATACCTGTTTTGCGGCTTATTCACGACGCACTGACGCAAATATTAATAATTATAAATCCACTGCCTACATAACCATGTCCAAATTATTTGGCTTTATCTAAAACCTATTTAAATTTAATCCTCCGTGGTCGAGTGGTAAAATTGAATCTTGACTCACAATCTAAAGCGGAAATGCGCAAATAAATTTTAATTTATTAATTTGTATTATATTTAAAAATAATTAACAGTAATTATATTTGCGGTAGATACATTCCAGAAAAAAAGTTCTTGAACTAATTTCTAGAACGGTTTATTTATGGCGTAAATCCATTTCCATATGACATTTTTTAAATGTCAATACCGCACAAGAGTTTCAACTGCTACAAACCGCGTATAGATCCAGAGAGTATATGACATCCCCAATGGCAAGTAATATGGAAAACTCGAAGCACATGGCGCTGGTGTGGTTGGATATCATTTGCGTGATATGATACGGCAAAAGATATATGTATTGTTTTATGGAAGTGGTGTACTGAGAGTATCTTCCGGAGTGGAAGACACTCTCAGTATTGCCCTGGTGTAAGACCACCATTCAGAATTGAAACGTCGCTTGAAACGGCGACGCATCTATTACACTCGGAACACTCAAAAATTATGTTTTTATCATTATCACTTATCTTATTTAAAATCTGGCATTCTAAGTTTATAAAACCATATTGAAATAAAAATAATAATAAAGATATTGAAAATAATTTTTGTAAATTAAAAAAAAAAAATTAAAACTTAAAAAAATCTTACACAAAAAACTGCTCGGCAGACCAAAAAATCATGAATAAAATAATCTAAACTACAGTTTTTCGTTATTTTCGATCTTGTATTCGATGTAATCGGTGCAGCAGGGCAAGCCAAACCGATATGAAACGGACGGGGTTTCGGAAATTTCCGTCGTTTTACGGACGAACGCAACTCTTACAGCGACGGTGCGTTGGTTTTTCGAACTTCTAACTACTATGAACTATTAGGCAATCTTAAAATGACTATTAATATTATAAATTTGTACGATAATATTGACACGCGACAGCGGTGAGGGGCACCGCGGCAGGTTTCGTGAGTGGTTTGGCGTCGAACGGCTCACCTGACGGATGGGTACACTCGGAATTATCAAATTATTTTTTTTATCACTATTTATATTTTTAAAATATGGCCATCAAAGTTTTTAAAAATATAATGAAATAAAAATAATAATAAAGATAAACGAAAAATTAAAAAAAAAAAAAAAAACTTTAAATAATCGTACACAAAAATTTGCCAGGCTGCTGGTCGGCAGACCTAGAAATTCTTAAACGGATTGATCTGGACTATAGTTATTAGTTTCATTCGTGTACTCGATGACGTAAAATTTAAGCCCTGGTTTTTTTCTCATTTTCTAATCGACCTTTATCATATGAAACCATTCCCGTTCGTGTACTCGATAACGTAATTTTTTCGAAAAAAATCGCTGACTATTTCCATCGCAGCGCGGCTCCAGCTTTTTTAAGGTTTTCAAAGTGTCCATTATCACTAAAAAGTAGTTTGATCCGTGTACTCGATGACGTAGGGTTTACCTATCTCGTCTCCTAGTCTAGAACCTATCACCCGCGAAATATACCAAGTGTCGCCGAATATTCGGTATTCGGCCGAGAGCTTAGCCAAACATTCGGTATTCTCTACTCTTGATCTTTATTTCTTTGACAGCTGTTTCTGCGTTCAAGGTCACTATCGAACTGTTTTTATGATACTGTGTAAATAGTTTGATAATGGCCTTGAACACCGAAACAACTATCACAATAATAAAACTAAAATACATCCATATTTTAATAGTACTAAACACCATTAAATAAGGTTTACATAAAATATAATAAAAATAAAAATTTGATTTGTTATGCACTTCATATTAAAAGTTGTAATTTAAAAAAAAAAATAACAACTTAAAAGGTAGACGCAAGATATTATGGGACTGACTTGTTGATCCCACCCCAAGATTTACGAATAGGTAATTCAGTTTTCTGCTTCATTGAGTTTCTCACCCGAGAGAAGGAGTTTCCTCTTATTACGATTTATAACATCAGAGGATTCTTAAAACAGACATTTATGAAAAGTTTACGGCAATAACGATATTTTTAATAACTCTGTTCTACCAATGTGATTTATAACTAAAAGCATGTAGTTATTGATGGGTACCGTTAAAACAGATGTGTTAATCTTTATTTACACTTTATTTAAAATATCATGCAAAATAATTGTTTCAATGGTGTATTTCCACGTTTTTTAATTGCTTAAAAAAAAAAGAAATAAATTTCGATGATTAGGGCAATTTTATTGTATTTTTATGTTGACGAATAAATTTTCTACAGCGAGTTAAAGTTTCCCATTTTTGAATTACCGTTAAAACGATATTTTGGGGCGTGGCTATCATATGACGTCATGAATGCGGACGCTCCCTGGCAGTGTTTATTACGCTGGTTTAGTTGAGCATAGCTTGTGACGTCACAAACCCATTTGCCAACTACGGGCCGTTTTGATTTTGTCAGTTTTAGATCATTTTTAAAATCAATAATATTGAATGAAAACATAAAAAACAAACATTTTTATTATTATTAATAAAATCAGAAAACTTTAAATATTCCGTACATTTTCAACAGAATCCCTTGTTTGTGGAAAAACCCCATTGAAGTTAGCATTTTAAGTTTTTAAACCGAGAAATATTTATAGATTACACTCTCCACATAATTAATTGGTTTCATAATAATAATAATAATAATGTTCAATTCCAGATTTCGGGAGGTTATTGCAATCCCACGTGGTGGTACATATTTATATTATGATAATACAGTAAATTTTAAGAAAATAAATAATTAAAACAGAAAGAAATAGAAAGTTAATACAAAATTATAAGCATAAAAAAGAGATAAAAAATTATGTAGGGTGTGGTCTTGAGTGAGCTCGGGCTCAGTGCTCACTCAGGAGTGGTGCTTGGTACCGGAAGGCTGGTTTCACCATTCTGACTCCAGTGACCCGTTGTCTCATCAGGCCGGCGAATATATTCAGTTTTCGTTTTCGTAAATATTGATGATGCGTTGCTTTACCTGATGAATCCAAATATACATAACTCTGCAGGCGTTATTATATTGGATCCGAAGTCTTTCAAATGAGCTGATTCGGTAGTGGCATCATGTTTCAAACGTATATAAGCTAGTACAAAATGGGTTGAACAATGTTTTTTTTTTAACATTATTGCTGCAATGGAAGAATCTTTGAGCAATCATATTTGACAGTATACTCATACTTCTCCTTTATAATAATATCATTATTATTGTTATTTTATCTAAACCAATTTTGATAAAAATGTGTATTAGCCCTTCGTCGGAAAAAAATTGCATCCCACGATTCCCCGCCAATGCTCTCTGGGCAGTTTTCAGTATTCATGTATTTATTTTAATCCTGTACATGATATTACAGTATATAACATAATCTAATTGGTGGTAAAAGTACTTTTGATACATTTATTGTTTGCCCTTCGAAAACAAAAGTAGTGGCAACATCCCCGAATGTGAGGCTCCGGCACAAGATGCTGGAGGGTTTTTTTAAGAAAAAGAAGGAAAGGAATTTCTGAAAAGGAAATAGGTATGAGGGGTGGATAGGAATCTGGGGGTCTGTGTATCTAGGAATGAAGGATATATGAATCCATCGATTCAACTGCGGTGCAAGGCGATGGGTCGAATGATTCTGCTTGGAGAAGTCAAAAGAATGAGAAGTTCTTTTGACCTCTCCAAGCAGAATCTCTCGATCCCAATCTAATATATCTATACAATCTATAATAAAGATGCGACTCATTTAGCAGGCATACGGGGGGAGTTATAATATTTATTCAAAATAATATCTCTTATAAAGTCACAACAAATATGGTTCTAGATAAAAATAATACCTGGATGCTTGTTATTGAAATTCAAAAGGATTTTAAGAGGGGAACCTACGCAACTATTTATCATTCCCCAAATCAAAATGATACAAAATTCTTGGATTTTTTTGATGAATGGTGTCGTAAACAAATAAACACAAAAAATTTAATAATAATCTGCGGAGATCTTAATATCGATATGATGAAACCCGATGCAAAAAGCACAAGACTACAAAGCATCATAAATTGCTTAGGCTGGAAGCAACTTGTTAACAATTATACAAGAATAGGAAAAACCTCTAAAACCATGATTGATTTAGTAATTTCAAATTACTTTTATGCGGAAGTTAATGCTGTAGAAGAACTCAAAATATCTGATCACGAAACAATTGTTACAAAAAATAGATATAGTAGTCCGAAGCCACAGGAAATACGAAAGATAACGTATAGGAATAACAGAACTATGATAAGGATAAATTGTGTAAGGCATTAAAAAACAAAAAGTGGATTTGCGATAACCAAGGAAATTTGGAGGAAAAAGCCGATGAACTAGTAGGACATCTGAAAACAGTAGTAAACGAGCTAATGCCTATAACTAATATTATATTAAAAGATACAAATAATTGGTATACAAAATCTCTACATCTTCTAAAAAAACAAAGGGATACAGCTTATATAGCCTGTAAAATAAAATTTACGGAAGAAAGATGGGAAACCTATAAAAACTTAGAAACATGTATAGCATAGAAATAAAACAAACAAAAAATTCGTACATTAGACAAAAAAAGAATTACCTCTCAAAGTGATTCAAGAAAAATGTGGACTACACTCAAAGAAATTATAAGCGGTAAACAGAAGGGAGACACTAAGGAAGTTTGGTTCCCCGATGGAGTTGAAGATGATAAACCTAAAATAGCCCAAAAATTTAATACAATTTTTATACTCAGCGTCGAAAACATAAATAAGAGCATTCCATTAGTCACAGACACATTTTCTCAATCAATGGAAAGAAGAGAAAATAATCATACTTTCAGGTTTAATAAAATTAACATTAAGTATTTAATGAAAATTCTTAATGCAATGAAACTAAAATCGTCTACGGATGGAATTACGATAGGCATAATCTAAGATGTACTGCCAGCTATAGGAGACAGATTAGTTGCACTAATAAATGAATCTCTGTTAGAGGGAATTTTTTCACAGTCATGGAAAACTTCCATAATAACACCAGTGCCCAAAGTAATAAATGCTAAAAATTTTCAAGACTTCAGACCAATAAATGGATTACCTAAATATGAACAATTGCTAGAATCGATAGTCAAAGAACAGATAAACATGATATAAAACATAAACAGATGACATGAAAATATATAAAATCATAAAAAATATGTACGACTGCTTGTCCCTACAATCCAATTTTTTAAAATTCGCAGAATGGTGTACCATAAACAAACTTACACTTAATATTAAGATATGTCAAATCATGAGTTTTTACAGAATAAAAAACCCTATCAAATACAATTATTCACTGTACAACCATAGTTTATTGTCAGTACCTGAAATAAGAGACCTCGGTATAACTTTTGATACAAAACTATTATTTACTAACCACATTAATATCATTAATAGTAAGGCAATGAAAATGTTGGGCTTCATTACATCATTCATGACATCGAAAGATTTCAAAAACATATGTATTTACATTTAAAATACTTTATTCAACTCTAATTAGAAGTCATTTAGAATATAATTCTCCCATATGGAACCCCTTCTACAAAACACATGCAATTTCCATTGAAAGAATCCAACACAAGTTTCTCAGATCAATAAATTTTAAATAAGGAATTCCAGTGGATGAAATTAAATATGATTCTCTTTTACAAAAAATGCGACTGTTATCGTTAAAAGATAGAAGAAAACTTAATGATCTAATTTACTTATTTAAAATAAACAATAACTGGTTTGACTCCCCTGAACTAGTTTCGTTGATAAACTATCATGTACCTAGTAAAACAACTCGACTCAAAACACCTGCAACAATACTCTCAGTAATGCAGAACAAAATTAAATAATACATCGTTTACATACTTTAGGTAATGAATTTGCTCATATCGATCATGCCGAAAGTCTGTCATCATACAAAAGATGCATTAAACAAAATTTGTCTGCTAGTACTACCACATAATCATAAAATAATCATGTAACCATAATATGTACTACCAGTTACGCACTCTAATATCATGGATTAGAAACATATCATAGGTACTTTAAAACTCTTTTATGTTTTTTAAATTATATATTATCTAAATTTTTTTGCTCCTAAGAGCATTTCTTACTCTTTACTTTTTTATATTTGTAAAGAAAACCGCTTATGAGTGCTTTCCTTTAATTTGTATTACCGAACTTTATTATAACTTTTGAGCTTTCTATTATTCTTAAAGATATCTTATAGTCTATACATTTTAATTTTTACTATATTATTTCCTGCATTTAAACTTTTTTATTTAACTTTTTACTTTTACATTATACTTCATATTTTATGCTTTACGTTATACTTTCTTTTTATACATCTTACTTTTTTACTACTTATTACCTTAACTCCTTTTTTTAACTTTTGTTTTTAGATTTAACTTTACATTTATGTGTTACTTTCTCTATGTTATTGTATTATAATATATATATATCTATAAATATAATTATGTTAATGGTACATATTGTGCCGTCTGTTTTTGAAATAAATAAATAAATAAACCATTTTATTGAAATAAATAACATTCTTATAAAACAACAATCTGGATTTAGAAACAAATATTCCTGTGAAACAGCTATAAATTATGTGATAAATGAATGAAAAACAAGTATGGATCAGAAGAAAATCATCATAGCAGTATTCTTAGACTTTAGACGTGCTTTAGAAACGATAGACAGAGAAAGACTAATAATGAAATTGAGAGACATGGGAATTCATGATAAAGAGTTGCAGTGGTTTACTGATTACCTAAAAAACAGAAAACAAAGAACCAAATTTGGAGATGCTATCTCTGAAGAGCAACAAGTAAGCCTTGGAGTTCCTCAAGGATCGGTCTTGGGACCACTACTTTTTATTATATATATTAATGATATAATGAAGTGCCTAAAGTGCTGTTCCATCAAACTGTTTGCTGACACACTTTTATAATATTTAAGATGCATTGTCAAAAATACAAAATGAACTTCATGGAATATCTAAATGGATAAGCATAAATAAACTCAAATTAAATGTCACTAAAAGTAAATTCATGGTATTAGGGAAAAAACAAAAAGAACGTATTACCCTAAATACAGACAATCAAAATATTGAAGAGGTAGAAGAAATTAAATATTTGGGTATCATAATCGATAATAAGTTAAAACTTAACTCGAACATTGAAATGCTAACTAAAAAAATTGCCAAAAAGTTAATTTCTTAAGTAGAATAAAGGGAAAATTAGACATTAAAACTTGGAAATTGGTCTATAACACAACTGTAGTATCCCATCTGAATTATTGCTCAAGTGAAATCTTTCTGAGCAATAAAACACAAATTGAAATATTGGAAATAATTCAGAACAGAGGCATGAGGTCTATATTGTGCTGTATCAGATATCCTACCAGGATAAAAACCATGCAACGCCAACTGAATATATTAAGTGTGTGGCAAAGATTAGTTTTCAATACCCTAGTTTTTATTTATAAGTTAAAAAATAAAATGTTACCAGATTATATGTTGAATAATAATAGAATCAACAGTACAGTTCATTGTTATCCTACGACAAACTGCAACGATTTTAGGCTTCCTAAAACAAATTTATCGGAAACATAAAATAATATTTATCATAAAGGTTTTAAAATGTTCAATGAACTCCCTATAAATGTTAAGGAGGCTACAAGTCTTGCAGTTTTTCGTGGATTATGTCTTAATGTTGTAAAGTCCAAATTTTAGTCAGTAGGTAGTAAATAATATTGTAGTAGTAATAGAAAAGAAAACATTAGATATAAGATGTCAGATTTTATATTTATATAAAATACACAATAAAAAAAAAAAATCTCTCTCGATCCGGCCCACCACGCAGCAGGTGGGCAGACACATCGGTTTCTAAGACCTTGACAAACCACACCCCATGAACCCGGGCACCCCTTCTAAGTCACCTAACGTGGCGAATCATTTTGGCTGAGCTATGGCAGAGGCGTTGGTTATATATTAAATGGTTTCCGGGTGGCGGTACCCATACCGCCCACCCAAAATGACCTTGGTGAGCTGTTCGAGAAAGCGAACGAAATAGCCTGAGAGGTTTAATGTTAGTGGGTTATGGAACGAGTGAGAATTGCGAATAGCAAAACCAATGTTTGTGCGTATATATGTATGAGGTAAAGGGTGACCAGACATCTCAGAATAAAACCAACTCAGAAGCACCTCAGAAAGGTCATTAAGAGTGATAATAAAAAAATATAAAAACATTGGTTGAATAGGTTAAGTTAAGGTTAGCGTTACCGGATATTTTAAAATTATATTTTCATAGCTTTTAATGACATTTCTGATGTGTTTCTGAGTTATTATGAGTTGGTTTTATTATGAGTTGCCATGGAACCGAAGTAAAGACACCGGGAAAAAATTAGGCAAACCGAGATATAACGCTTTACCAACAGAGTAATATTATTTTACTACCAGAAATGAAAGAAAATGTTTTTTATGATAAAATTTAAATATTTGTAACCATTCACATTATTTGAAATATTGCCGGTTTATGAAGAACTTCATTCTTTTTCTAACCATAAAATTATTCTACCGAAAAAATGTACTGCCGGATTTCGAATACCGAACTTTCGTATTTATTAAGATTTCATAAGTTCGTTTTAAGAACGGCATAATAAGATACTCAATATTCAGATTCCATAAGAGATAAAATTTGAATACAAATCTCCAATGAGAGTTCTTTCTTCCCCAACTCCGCCATCACCTTGATTACCGGCGCAAACAGCCCACCCTGGCAGGCTACCCGGGGCCACCCTGCCGCCCTGGCTGCTAGGGCGGGGAGGGGCGGGCAGGGCGGGCCCCTCTCCTGGCGGGAGTAGAACAACTTTGGAGGTATCGCTGACACGGGCATGACACCCGCTGAGCCGAGCAGTCTAGAGTCTAAAGTCTAGACCGTAGGTGCACTTCTCAAGAAGTGGGTTGTTTTCAAATCTCATGGTTTAAATTTAAATCAAGCAATCAAAGGACTGAAATCAATTTTAAAATTCTAATCTCAAGTCCAAAATAATAATAATAAGTAATAATGTTCTTTGAAAAAAGCTAAAACTGAATACTTCAATTTGGAAGGCGGGTATGGATACTTTTGCCCCAGGAACCATTTATATAGACAACCTGCCGTAGTTCACCCCAAGTGGTTCGCTACGTTTGGTTTAGTTTGAGATGTATTCAGGTTTTGACCACCAGCTGTGCATCTGTCAGTGAGTGGTCTAGCTGGTCTCTCTCGACCCATCATCTTGCACCGCAGAAGGATGGATGGATTCATACATCCGTCACTCCTGGACACACTGACACATAAATTCTTACCCAACCCTCATACATTTTTCCTTTGCTTTCCTTAGAAAAACCCTCCAGCATCTCAAAAGATCCATATGACCTGAGAGAAATTATTTACCCCGGGGCCTTCTTTGAGGATTTAATATATATATATATATATAAATGCAAACCAATAAAAATTCATAAAATTTTTTGTGCCGCCAATTATGCTTATACCTACTTGAGCATCATTAGAATTGTTCATGGTTATATATATTATTTTTTGATAGCAACAAATTTATTCAATATGTTATTTGCGCCTAAAAAGTTATTGTTTTTCTTCAATATGACACCTAAACACAAAGTGATACTTTCGATGAAAAAATATAAGTACATGCAAAATTATCTTAGAGATATTATTGTACGCAAAATACCTTTACCTAATGTATATCCATTTAAAAAAAAAGTGTCAAATAAGTTTTATAAAACGAGTTTAAAAACGCTAGCATCGGAAAGTATTACTTCCATGGATTTGAAAATCTGTTTGTAATCATCTATAGTCTCTTGTTTAAAAGGAAAACAAATAAAAATATTAATAAATCAACTATTAACAATATAGGTTGACAACGAATAGGAGTATTTATTCAAATAAAATACACTTTATTGTTCGAATATGACATCTGCCCTGATGATGGACACTGTAACACTGTCCGAAACGTTGGCTAAAGTAGGAGGTAGCGCAACGTGGCACAACACCCCAAAAATAAATATCAAACATACTTTATCGCTGTCTACCTAAAAATAAAATTATAAATAAGTAAATGTTTGAGAAATGACAAGCTAAAAGATTGGGAATGAGTTAGAAAGCAATGGGAACGCTGACTGAAGCTTTGAGCTCTGACGAGGTGATAAGACTTTGAGAAAGTTCGACTCTCTTCCCCTCCACACGAGAAACCACCATCTACTTCTCCAACAATCCTCTTCTTCTCCTTTCCTGGCATGATTAAAATCTTTTCCGCGATGACTAATTCCAAAATTTCGCAAAAAGTAATGAACAAATGCTGACTCTTTATTTTTCATGTCATAAATTTTAATTAACAAATTTTTTCTTCTCTGGAACGTAATCACGGACAAAGTTTTAGGCCCAAGACCTTCATCGTGAATTTTTAAATCCTTAATGTTATTATTTATATACAATCATATTAATGGAAAAAAGTAATTTTGCATCTAGGGTAGACAGTTAAACGAAAAAAGGATCTCGTAGCAAAAAAAAATCTCATTAAGAAATGGAAAACTTTCAAAGTAATTTTTAAAAAACATGAATGATTGCCAAAGTGGATAAAATTCCCCATCAAAGCATTCCTTTTATAAACGTTAACTTAAAACAAGATATTTAGGGAACTTACTTCGAAGACATGCGATTTTAAACTCTAGTGAGTTTGATTGAAGTAAATATTCGTGACTGGTTTTTACCTCAAATTTATGTGAATAATGTTTTGATACTTACTACGAAAATAGATTTTGAAGACATAAGGAAGTACAAGTATATCGTTAAGAATGCCCAGAATTTAAGTTTGACTGTATGTTTTTGTGAAGTTATTAATGTTAACTAACTGCCCGACTCAAGTAACTGATTCACTTGATCGTGCCATGTCTTCCTCGGGCGTCCCCGACTTCTTCTACCATTCACACTTGCGTCATATATTATTCTTACACTACTTTCTTCGTCCATTCGCTCTACATACCCAAATTATCTGCGGGTTCCTTTCTTAATCTTACTCATAATGCTTACATCAGCCTTACATTCTTTGCAGATATCCACATTTCTCACACGACATTGTTTTATCACACATACGCCTCAGGGATCTCATTTCAACAGCATTCAGTTTACTTTCATCCTTCCTCTGCCAGTTCCATGCCCCACTGCCATACATCAGGGTAGGTAGGTACCAGTTTTATTAATGTTGATGGAGATATATACTCGTAAATGAGAAAAGCGTTTGAGGTAAAAGAAGAATCCTACATACATGTCCTACCCTATGTACATTATAACATCATAAAATGAAATATGAAGGTGAATGAATTATTAATGAAAAAGATATTTAAGTTTGCTTTAGCGTGAGACGTACATGTTTTTATTTAATCTAAAACCAAGTTTTGAATTTATTTCACACGAAAAAGTTACACGAAAAACCTGTACTGAAAATTAAAAATATCCATTAAAATTGCTGTGCGATGTGTTAGTACAGATATATAGACCTGATTTAAAGATGTTTATGTTTAAATAAAGATTTTCTTGCATTTATATTATTTTTAAGCCGGTGAGAAATTTGTTTGCGCGTCTTATCTGCAAAAAAGATCCAGACGTCTCCAGTCAGAGATCAGACTATGACTAGATTTGTGAATAGAGACAGTGAATAGTGAATAGAATATCCTGAGATTGATTATTGTCTTGGTGAATAATCAATAGCGACGGAGACTCCGCTCCATCAATCTCTATGAATGCAGATATTTGCATATTGCTGCAGGAGGCGCCGAGAGGGGTGAAATAATCAATACAGGCTTGTTTTCGTAATGCGATGGAGTGGCAACAACAAAATTAAATGAACTCGAAAACATTGTATTTCGGATTAAATAAGAATTGCTATCTTGTTATTTTTTTTTCTGTGGTACCTTTGATCATTAGTATTTATAGTAGGGGAGGAATTAACGCTAAATGTGTAGTTACTCGAGCGTTGTGGGGACCTATTGGATTGCAAAGATTAGATGCTAAAAAGAAAAAAAGTTTATGTGATGTATGCACTTTCAGTGGTGGGGGGAGCGTGAATAAATTATCAAAAATGTTAAAAAAAATCGTCACATTGACTTACTCCAGCGCGTCAGATATTAATAGCGTATGCGCCCTACGTGTTTCTGGTAACGGAAATATATTAATCTGACGACTTCAGTGGTGGGGGTGGCCGTATGATGAGGTAGAAAATTGAAAAAAAATGGATTTATTCGAGCGTGTCAGATTAAGGTAATGTGCGTTAATTACATGCAGAAAAGCTTACATTTCAATAATCTGACGATTTGGACGTAACCTAAACTCGTGGCTGTTTGTTGAAAATGTAAAAAAAAATCGTGACCTTGACTTACTCGAGCGCGTCAGATATTTATACAGACGGTTCAGCTTGATGTCCTGGTTGTGCTGACCTATAATCTGACAATTATGTGGAGGGGTTTTCTTAATCTGACAGTTTTAAGTTTATTTTTTATTACTAAATAGAATTACAATGAACAAAAAAGAATACATACCCATTATAACGATTAAAATAAAATCGCTTAATTAAACTTCTTAAAAATTTCACTTATTAAATTTATTTACACAATGAATAAACCAAAGCGTTGTACACGAACGCGCGGCCTAAGGGCCTCCGGCTCTGCGACAGAATATAAATAGCAAGCGCCCGTCAACGTACTACTCGACCATAGACATATGAATATTACTAGACCTGCTAAAATTAACAAAAAATTTTATTTGATAATAATTATCTAATATTATTATATGATTATATCAAATAAAATTTATTATCAAATAAAATTTATTTTTCGGTATGCGAGTCACGATCCTTACCGCTGGACTACGCCGGCCGGTATCTGCGGACCCTGTACAGTACGCCCAGTTTCTGAGAGGCTAACTTAACAATGATGGAGCCCCCTACCTGAGCTGGTTACTTTTAAGAGTTACACCAAGCATATCAATGGAGGGTTTGTGCGGAAGATTGGTTCCTTAGTTAGGTACTCGAAGAATTAGATAAGCAAAGGTGTATTTGTTCTTATTTCAAAATTAGATGTCAAATGTGTAAGGTGAATGAATGTCTGTTGTTTTAGAATTAGATTTTATCCCTATTTAGCCAGTCTAGTTTGTAGTTTCAGGCCGCCGCGCAGAAAAATCTCACAGTGAACTGCCCTGTAACCGATATCTCACTTTCGATCTTTACCTTTCTGCGCGGTGGCCAGAAGTGGCGCGCTCGAAGTGCCCGTGTGGGGATTCATAACTGCGCTGCCTCACCAGCGTATGTTGCTTCCAGATTTCTGGACACGTAACAAATCCGTTACTGAACTACCTTGCGCGACTGATGTCTCAGCATATGCCCACCCTAACCGTTTTGCCGCACGTTCGTGTTCGTAGATTTGCAACGCTTTGGTTTATTCGTTATGTAAAGAAGATTAATAAGTGAAATACATATATCGATATAACCGCTCTTTTTAAGAAGCTAGGTCTACTCTTTTCACAAGCGCTACCAGCTCTGCATGCGCTAACAGGATGTGATTACAATCCAGCTTTTTACAGACGAGGCAAAAAAAAGCCTTTCGATATTTGGGATCTGTACTTTTTCAACAAGCATTTGCAAATTTGGGATCCGAAGCTTACAGTGTTGATGAATTATTTATCACTATGGAATCTTTTATCTGCCATTTGTATGGTTTAAAAAAATTGGCTGATGTCAACCGAGCTAGGATAGAAATCTTTAATAAAACATATCAGGTACGCTCCACATTCAATGATGATTTTAGCTTCTTCGACATGTTGAAATCGTCAGATTATACTATTTCCGTGATCCTTACATTATTTCCTTCAAAATAAAAGAAAAATGAACCGCGCTCGAGTAAATCCACGTGACGTTTTTTTTTTGCAACTTTGTGACTCGCTAATTTTCTTACGTCACGTTCAAATCGTCAGATTATTAAAATGTAAACTTTTCTGTATGTAATTAACTCACAATACCTTAATCTGACACGCTCGAGTAACTACAGGGATCGATTTTTTTTTACTAATCTGATCGGTTCTCCTAGCCGTACCCACCAATATTATGGGTTCATATATGGTGGTAGTCCATAACAGGGTCGGGAGGTATCTCCCCTTAGTTAATCTGACGCGCTTGAGTAAATCCCAAAATCCCTGCTTCGCCTCCCGTACTATTAGAATTCAAATTATTATTTCGAAAATTATATAGACGTTTAATGTTGATTCAAATGTTTTTTTTTTTACATTTAATTTTTTGCTGACAGGTTTCTTGACATCAAATATTTTTTTTCCGTAATGCAATTTTTTAGAAAAATAACTCGATATTATGTTCTGCAATTAATTGGAATAACACGCGAGAAAATAATTGTAGAGCCGCAATTAGAATCTGGAAAATATAATAATCATAGAAATATTATCATCATTAAAAATATGATCTAAACAGCATTAGAAACAAAAACCCCGCGCTTTGTATTCAAATCAAAAAGTTAACCACAAAATAATTTAAATGTACCTTTATGAATCCAAAGTTTCCGGTCACAATTTGGAAAAAAAACTGGGAATTGTTTTATTCATTATTTTCACATGAATTGACAAAAAGTAAAGTGACTATAACGTTTATAATAAATTTTTCTGATAAAAAAGTGTCTGATTTCATTTTTTTCTAGTTTTAGTTAGAAAAAATGGGTGTGACATTTTAAAAATATGTTTTACAAGCGTATTTCATCATCTTTCAAAAACACTTTTTAGTTTTTGGATACATTCAGAAATATTGCATTTGTTTAGATTTTATTGCAAAGCGGAATTATTATGACCTCCTGACGAAATATGCCCGAGGCCTTGAGGGATTAAGGATCAAACGGGCATCAACTTTTCACTGCTCATGATTCTTACAAATATGTTCGTATAATTTGTATGGGTTTTTGATGTCTTAATTAGCGTCCAGTGCCCTTAACATAAAATATAATGCATTTCTCTTAAATAATCAAAAGTTATGACAATATTTAAATAAAAATGGTATACAAATCATCCCGAGCGAAGCATCCACTTTTGAACAAAGTGACTGCTGAAACCGCAAAGTTAATAGGTAAGTTAACATTTTTTTCTTTGGAAATAAAATCACTTCCGACAAGTAACTACCAAATTCCGTCATGCCATTATTTGCTAAGTGATCAAGTCCACCGTTCCTCAGTGTTTTCCCCTAACCTGCGGGGGTGGAGCGCAGTACCTAACGAGTGTGACCCTACCCCTACCAACTAGCGAGGGTGAGATACGCGATGACTGTCCTGCGAGTTTCCGGGAAATGCTATGACAAACGCACCCCTCACCGGAACGTGTTTCCATACCGTGTGATAGGAACAAACTTCCCGGCAGACGCGAGGGGAGAGAGTCCAATAGTTGCTTATTGGCTAATTGTCTTCCGCGAAATCTAAAATTGCGGCGAACTTTGCGGTGGTTAAAAATTTAATAACGACGTAATGGACGTTCATGGATCCATTTTCTACCTATCCATAAATGAATAGTTAAAATTGAACAGAAAATTGTATTTCTAAGTAGAGATTTAATATGCACTGCAATACGAATGCAGCACGAGTACTATTTTCAGCAGAATCACAAGTTCAATAGTAATAATACAAATAAATTGAAATTAAACAGTTACGTTTTTTGTAGAGGTTTAGCTTATAAAATTGATTTATTATTTACACAAATGTCGTTGACGAAGCATATATATATATATATACCTATATACAATATACATGCATAGGTATAATTATAGTTTCGGAGTATAACTAATAAAACACGTCAATAAAGACAATATATAACAAGAACCAATAATCTTAATATATAAAAATGAATGTTTCTTCGTTTGTCCCTTATGCGTTCATAAACCATTCATCCGATTGCGGAACTTGGGGGATTTGGTGTGCGCATGCCCGTGAGTGTTTCTACATATAATAGTGAGCCCTGGCGTTATGAACTGCATTATTCATTTGATTGTGATGAAATATTGGTGTTGTGCGCACACCCGCGAAGGTTTATATACGTATTCTAGTGAGCTATGGTGTTATGAAATTTGTATAAAATTTTCAACAAGTGGCGCGCGAGTTGTTTGAAAAATGAGTGCATTTTTTGAGGTAGGAGGGTGGTGGAGGGGGGAGGAGAACGAAGGAGGGAGAAGGCGGGAAGGTGAAAGAGGTACACAGGAGGAAAATAGGATGTTGGAAGGAAAGGGGTGGAGAAAGGGAAACGGGGACAAATGGGAAAAAACACGCTGGGAGAAACCATTTATTTATTTAAGTGACATTACAACGCATGCCGGAAACTCGCTAGTATAAAATAAATAAAAACAATGTTAATTAAAACTCATTCATGTCCTCAAATAATAGATTCAAGTTAACATTAGATAAGTAGTAGGTACACAATACAAACATAGGTAAGGTATTACATGGTGAAATTATATTCGTTGCTTGTGGTAAGAGTTGATAATATTAAACACAATAATATTACTGTTAGTTTAGTTATCAGTAGGTATTTGACAATATTGTTTTTACTCTCATGACAAAAATCTACAGCATCAGATCAACGTAAAAAAAGTTTATTGATATTTTGACTAATTGGAACGTACTATAAAAAGGCCTTCGTGGGCTCGTGAACATACTCCGAATATCGGTATATATTATTAATATTTCAGTGAACATGCAACTACCCCTTCCCCTCTCTGTTTAGAACAAAGTCATCCGAGTTTTGCATTGTTGGAGGGTTGGTATTTTCAATGGTTGTGTTTCAATTTTTTGCCAAAATTTTGCCGCAATTCAAAATTAATCACGCAAAGTCAGATGATGCACACGATTTGAGGTACTTCAATTAAGTGGCCTAATTTTTTTTGAAAAGAAAAAGTTAATATTATTTCTAACCTTCCCTGATACAAAAGATAACTTACTTTGATCGCAAAAAAATAATTTGATCATTTGCTGGTTTTCATAAAACCTTGGAAATAAATTTCTAAGTATTTCAGAAACTCTTGAAGAAGATACTCTTAGAAGGCTTAAACTTAGATTAGTGACCAGCTTTGAATAGCCACACTTTTCCAATGGTCCTATTTCCTTCTCTTGCTTTTTGTAACCTCACGAATTTTTCCAAATGGAAATATCATAGTTAGTTAGTTACCTAAAAATGGAGAAGAATATAAATACATTTAAAAACTATTTAAATTTAAGTTGTTAGAACAAATTAAAAATATGACTACTATTCTATACACTACTTTATATATACTATATAATATACTCTGTACTTGAGTTAAGAAAGCGAAATATTATATTACTTTTAACTTAATAGTTAAAAAAAAAAAAAGTTACACTAACAGGCTCTGGGATCCAGATGCATGGAGCCATAGCATCTTACGTGAGATCAAATGTAAAAGGTATATTCGTAAATTTTAAACATAAATGGCGTTAATAGTTTTAATGGCATATTTGCAATTTTTGAAAGTTACAGGAGAGTTGTGAAAATATATATTTTTGTTGAAATTATACAGCAAACAAACAAATAATGATTGTCTTAATCAATTAATTTAATTACTCAGTTAGTAGAGAAAAATTCTCGAGTCTAACTGGGGAGTTTTTTAAAATATATATTGGTTTTTTATGTGTATACCTTACAAGACTCCCAGCTGCTCCCGTCTGGAGCCAGTGAGACTATGGAATCCCAATTGGCGGATGTTGTGAGGCTGAGAGTAGCGTATAGGGGATGGAGATAGATAAGACGAAGGACGGGAAGTACCTGGCTATTCAGATATGGTCACCAAACACGACTAAAGCCATTTCAAGCAACGTTTCAATTCTGAATGGTAGTCTTACACCAGGGCGATACTGAGAATATCTTCCACTCTGGAACGTGCTGCAAATATACTATGTATTATTTTTTAAACGAATTAATTGCGAAATAACACAAATTATTAAAAAATTCGATCCCGTGAGCTTCGGATTGTGAGTCAAGAGCCTTACCTCTTGACCATGGTGGCTGTCAAATTACTAATGCCTGAAAAGTAAAAGGTCACACTATGAGTATTGCTTAAAAATAGTTAGTATACATATAGTTCCAAAAAAAATCATGTATAATACTTAAATATTGGATACCAAATGAATAAGTGAGAAATAGTAAAGGAATATAACTGAAAACATTGGTAAAATGATCAATCCAACAAAACTGCAGCTTTTCAGATACTAAATACAATTACCAATATAAACAGGAGGGTTCGAAAGTACGGTAGTATACTTTTAGCTTTCATTGTTTTCGCGTGACTGGGACAACAAACCATACAACCCATAGGAATTACTGGCTCCCTGGAAGTTGCATGTTGGCAACAAAACGTGCATGTATTGGTAAACGCTCCCTTTAAATTTGACATTTGCTTTTAAACTGAAGGCATAATTACTTAATTTATTTAAATACAAATATATTACTTTTAGGTTTAATAAGATAAATATCGTATATTAAATGAAAAAACACACTTTGTAAAATACCACTTTATTTGAATTAATCATTATTTAACAGCCAACCAGGTTTCGCTTAGCTCAAGCTTCATCAGGCTATTATATTAACTAAAGATAATTATATACAGACACATATTTATATATATATATATATATTTTTATTTTTATTTTTTTTTATTTAATATTTGTTTGTTTTTACAATAATTATACATTTTTTTTACATATTAAACAGATTTGTAATATTAATGTAATAAAAGCCTTTCCTCACCATAAAGAGTCAAGGCTCTTGTGTTTGGTGAGTGAATTCATACTCAATTATGTTATCAATGTTATCATTTGAGTAGGTGAATAATAATATTGCAACTATTAACAATAGATATAGTAAGAGAAACTTGAGATGTGTCGATTAACAGATTTAAATGAAGTAAAATAGTAATGTAACTCTTACAGTTGTTTCAGGTAATTTTTTAATTTAGTTTGGAATTTACTTTTATTTTCAATAATTTTTACTTCTAATGGGAGTTTGTTGAAATAATTTATACCATGATACAGATAGGAATTTTGGATGTGCTTGGTATTAAATTTTGGGATTTTAATATTGTTTTGATATCTTGCTGAGATATTGAAATGTAATTTTTTTAGCTGTATTTCTTTGAAAGTTTGTAGAATTGAATATTTTTTATATAAATTGTCTATTGTAGTTACTTTGAATATTGAAAAGATTTTTTCGGTAGAAAATGTAGATGGTTTTTTCAATATAATCTTAATTATTAATCTTTGAACTATTTTGAGAGGATTTAAAATAACATCATATGTTCCTCCCCATCCTATAATACCGTATTGTAATATAGATTGAACAATTGCATAGTACACTCTTTTTAGGTTTTCCAGTCTAAGAATATTTCTGAGTCTTATAAATATATATATACATTTCCTAATTCTTTTGACAAGTTCACAAATATGTGTTTTCCATTTAAAATGTTGATCTATATATACACCAAGATATTTAATTTTGGAAGTTGAATTCAGTGTAGAACATTCTGGAGTGCAATTAGTTCCACTACATTTACTCTGATGTATTAGAATTTTTATTTCTGGTTTAGATTTAAATTTATTGATGGAGAATGGGATAAAGTTTGTTTTTTCGGTATTTAAAGAGAGGAGATTTTTATCGAACCAGTTTTTCAGTGTATTGATGTCAATATTCGCAACATTTCATGTTCACAGTATTCCAATCAGCACCTTTAATTATTATGACAGTGTCATCAGCATAAGATATTAGTTTTCCGTTTATTCTTTGTGTGAATATATCATTTACATAGATGATAAACAGTAACGGCCCCAGGACTGTACCTTGAGGTATACCAAAATTACTTGTATCTTGTTGACTAAGCACATTGTTGATTTTTACGACTTGGGGGCGTTTGAAAAGGTAGCTTTTTATCCATTCTAGAGCTGTACCGTTTAATCCAATGTTTCTTAATTTAGTTACGAGTTTGTCATGTGATATGCTGTCAAACGCTTTTTTGAGATCTATGAAAATTCCAATACATTTGAATGATTTATCTAATGAATTGAGAACAAGGCTAGTTAATTTTGCAATTGCATCCTGTGTGCTTCTACCTTCCATAAATCCAAACTGATTTTCATCAATTATTTTATTACATTTTATAAACTGGTTCATTCTTTTTTTTACTATCTTTTCAAAAATTTTTGCTATATTTGAGATTACTGATATTGGTCGGTAGTTGCTTACTTCTTCTGGATTACCAGATTTAAATATTGGAGTAATGATAGTTTGCTTGTAAATAGATGGGAACACACCGCTTTGGAAACTTAAATTTACTATATGCATTAATGGTTTAGAAATTTGATTTTTAATATTTTTTAAAATATTAACCGTAACTCCATCAAATCCCGGTGCAGAACCTCCTTTCATATCGTTTATAATAGATACTATTTCATCCTCTGTTGTGACTTGAAATGTTGCTATTTTATTTTCTGTATCAATATTGCAATCTGAAATTGGGTTGGTATTTATGTGATTTGCAAGATTTTTTCCTATGTTTGCAAAGAATGTGTTAAATATATTTGTAGCTTTTGACGGGTTTTCTTTACAGCATATTTTCGAGTTATCGTGAGTAATAGCATTGATTTCATTATTCCTGCATTTTTTCTTATCAATTATTTCATTTATAACCGTCCACACTCTTTTACTATCATTTTCCGCCTGATCAATCTTTTGTTTATAATAACTTTCTTTTCTGTGTTTTATAATATATGAAATTTTTTTTTTATATGCCTTAAAACTGTTGAGTAAATTTTTATTATTTGGTTGTTGGGTAGTTAACTTGTAAAGGGCTTGTTTATGTCGTACAGATATTATAAGACCATGGGTAATCCACGGTTTTATAGGCTTGTACTTAGATTGTTTGGATTTGGGAATATTAATATTTTTTGTCGAATCGTTTATGTATGTAGATATTTTTTCTTCAAACAAATTGCAGCAAATATTGACATCATTACATTGTAGTAATTTATTCCAGTTTTCTGATTCAAATTTATGTAGTAACGTATCCATATTAAGTATTTTTTGAGGCATTAATTTGGTTAGGTAATGGAGAAGATGGATTACTGCATTTATAATTAAATATACATGAATAATGATCAGTGATAGTCGTATGTATGACAGCTGAGGTTATATTATTAATGCAAGGGATATTTGTAAATATATGATCTAGACACGAAGGCCGTTGACCTCGGACGTTTCTTGTTTAATGATTTATGCATGAAATGTAGTTTAGTTCAGCCAACATATTAAGGTAATCATCTTTATTCTTACTAGAGGAATCATTTGCAATATTTAAATTCACATCTCCCACAAGAAATAAAAAAAAAAAAGAAATTTAAAAAAAATGAATGAAAGAGATAACAATAGAATAGGCAACACCCTATTGGTGCCAGTAAGATATAAAAATAGATAAGAGGGAGACAAATTATTGCAGGATGGGTGGTTGAGGGGGGGGGGGGGGGAGGGAATGGGGACTGTTTTCAGGAGAGGTTAACGGAATAAATTAAATATGGGACTGTCAGTCAAATTGATTTGATTATTAATAATGTTTGACTTATTATTGACGGCTTTTTTGATTTCAAGGGCTTCTAGATTGTTTAATCTAATTCCAAATCCATTTTTATGTAATATTTTAGTCCCGGAGGTTTTATCGAATGAGTGGTTAGTTTCTAGTAGATGGTTCGCGAATTCTGAAAAAGCATTACTATTTAAACATCTTTGATGTTCTTTAATTCTTATGTTTACATTCCGGGCCGTTTTTCCGATGTAAAAAGCAGAACACTCGTTACAATTGAGTTTATATTTGCCCGAGTGGCTAAATTTATCGTCAATGTCTTTAGTGTTAATTAAGTACTTACCTAAGTTATTGTTAGTGTAAAAGGCGGGCTTTATTTCCGGAGGGAATTTTTTTACGCTTTATGCAGAAAAGTTATTTGTAAACAGTACTCTACGCCATTGGAATTGGTGATTTATATTTAAATTATTATTAGACTTATTAAAAAGAAATTTATTTGATGCTATTTGTTTCAATTTTTTATTGAGAATGTTAACTACTAGTATGGTCTCATACGCGTTATATGTAGCTATTTGTTTAATTATGGATAATTCTTTGTTAAAATTATTACTGTTTAGTGGTACTGTAATCAATCGATGTATCATGGAGTGGAAAGCTGAATGTTGTTGAGGGATAAGGGGTGGTTGGATGTATTGTGAATGGTAGTGTCAGTATAGGTAGGTTTAATGTTGGGTCTAGAAAATTTAATGTTGAATTGGTACCTATTTCTAAAGTAAATTGAATTTGTTTGTGGAAAGAACTTATTATTTTGAGAAATGAGTTTAGTTGTCTTTCGGTACCTGTCCAAATGCAAAGAACATCGTCAACATAACGTCTCCACAGTAAAATATTGTTTAAGAGAGGTGATTTAGAAGCAAAAATATTATTTTCTAAATTATTCATAAAAATGTCGGCGAGGAGAGGACTCGTTGGAGCCCCCATCGCTAAGCCATCCTTCTGTTGATAAATAATTTTATTATATTGAAAGTAGTTTTGGTTCAAAAAATATTAAAAAGACGCGACAAGTCATTAGCTAGATTTTTAGTTAAGTGTGAATTATTCAGTAAATTGGATATTAAGGTTTTACATTCAGTGATAGGAACATTGGATAGTGTGAATTATTCAGTAAATTGGATATTAAGGTTTTACATTCAGTGATAGGAACATTGGGAAATAAATTGACTACATCGAATGATATTAGTTAATGAATTTTTTAGCTAAGCGAAACCTGGTTGGCTGTTAAATAATGATTAATTCAAATAAATTGGTTTTTTATAAAGTGTGTTTTTTCATTTAATATATAATATCACACCACAAAGTATTTGCTTCCTTCGATAAAAAAATAAATATCGTTGTTGAAGTATTGTCCATATAAACTCACGATGCAATATTGAAAGAAAATACATCGGTTATTCGAGAAGGAAGACGTACAAATCTGTAAAAGAAATGCAGAAGGCATTCATCACCCTTGAGGTGAAAAACAATTTATTGAATAATAATTATTATAATGGAGTGATTCGGTTCTGTAGGCGCCATACCGATTTATTTTGTTATCCGGTTAGGGAAATGTAGAAGAAAGTTTATGATATGGTGTTATTAAAACTATTATTTAGGTACATCGTTAACCAAATATTTTATTAAAAAAAACTACTGAAGTCAAATGATACAGCTTTGAGATAATAGAAATATTTATATCAGATACCTTGCAACAAGACTTTACAACATTTGGTTAAGCATTATAATTTGTTTTTTATTGTTTGTTCGAAAAAATATTTAAATATATTTTTATCACAGGGAACGGTAGTTACTCGCTCTTTGAAATTAACAAGGAACCTGAAATGGATTGATTTTCAAAAATAGAGCAAATAAAAATACTGTCATTGTGCGTTTGTTTGGAGATTCTTATTTTTTCATTATGGAAAATTCCTCTTTGTAACATTGACAAGAAACTGATTTCTGTTGTATAAAATGTTGACAACAGACTAATTGTGAAATTGAACATGTTGTAATGGACAACTAATTACTTGCGCGATTCAAGACAAAAGGATTACACTTATTGATCAGAAATTTGGAGGCCTCCCGAGCTGCAGAGAATTGCATAATCAAGGTTGGTGAATTTGTTATTTTTCTTGGAGTGTAAGACTGCTCTGTTCCTTTGTGATATATTTGTTCGCGCAGGTAGAATTTCATTTTAGGATTTCCTAATCGTATATTGGGTATTAAGCCCAGAGAGCTTGGGGAATTTACACACCTCATGCTCACATATTTATAATGCATAGTTATGGTCCTTCGTTCGCCAGATTAAGTTCCAGCAAAGTTAATATAATTTGAAAGGTTTCAGATTTACGTAATTTTTTGGTAATATTCTTGAAATACCTATTTTATTGTTTGCTGGCATAATTATGATCCTTCTGATAACCAGATAGGTAAAATAATATTATAATTTGGATATTCGGTTAACGTAATTTTGGTAATATCGAAATACCTATATTATTGTTTTGCTGGTTATAATTAGACTGATTATACAGCATAAATTTTATAAGAAAGGAAATTCGGTTTACGTAATTTTTTGGTAAATATCGAAATACCTACCTCTTATAGAATTATTTATAAAGCGTCATTTACGTATATTTTTGGTAAATTTGAAGCAGAACTTAAAAAATTTTATTGGTTGCTCATTTTTCATAATTACTCAAATAAAGGTTTGTGATTACGTATTCTTTGGTAATTTACGAAATACCTTATAGTTTTGTGAAAATTAAGTGACGAACATTTTTAAAATAATTTTATTTAAAATGCCCTTGACTAACAGTTGAGTACTATTAAAGTATCTGCGGGCCCTGTACAGTACGCCCAGTTTCTGAGAGGCTAACTTAACTCTGGTTTCGATGGAGCCCCCATACCTGAGCTGGTCACTAAGAGTTACACCAAGCATATCAATGGAGGTCCTGTTCGGGAGAATGCTTCCGTTGAAGGACACTAGATTATCATTTCGATCCCTTTTAGACGTTATCAGACATGATTGGGTCTTTGAAACATTAAATTCGAGATTCGTTCTGATAAACCTATGCCTCGGATTGTGCTTGACGCTAGTGCTAAGACACATACAGGGCTGTCACTAAATGACATCTTGCATACTGGTCCCAATCTACAAGCTGATTTGTTTTTGCTTTTACTTAACTTTCGTCTTTTTCCCATCGCTATGACTGCGGACATAAAGCAAATGTATTTACAGATTGAAGTTCCAAGCAAGCATCGTAGATATTTGAGAATCTTATTTCGATTCTCCAACAACGATCTCATACGGACTTTTCAATTTAATCGGGTCCCTTTCGGACTAACGGCAAGTCCATACTTATCAATGCGGACTGTTCGTCAGTTAGCCCAAGATATGAGACCACATTTACCGGATGCTGCCAATGTGGCAGAGTCCAAGTTGTATATGGACGACCTGTTCTATTCTATTGAAGATGAATCCAGCGCCGTACGTCTTTCTCGAGAATTAATCTCGTTATTCAAGTCCGGTGCCTTTGATTTGGTCAAATGGACTAGTAATTCTCAAGTTGTACTTGAAAACCTTCCAGATTCTCACCGCAGTACGGTGGACTTTACTGTTGGTTCTAACAATACCTCTAAGGTGTTAGGCCTCTCGTGGGAACCAGTTGATGACAGCTTCTTCTTTACGACTTATTATGTCCAGGAGAAGTGTACAAAGCGGAATATACTGTCTATAGTCGCCCGCTTATTTGATGTCCTCGGCCTGGTCGCCCCCTCCATTCTGTACGCTAAATTGCTTATTAAGGAGCTATGGCTGTGCAACATTGGTTGGGATGATACTCCCCCTGAGAGCGTTATTCAAAGGTTCTCGGCACTCACACAGGAATTTCCTTTAATTTCTACGATAAAAATCCCGCGTCATGTAGGTGTCCTAAAAGACAGTACAGTGCTCATCGTTGCTTTCTGCGATGCGAGCCTGAATGGTTTTGGCTGTGTGATATATTTACACACAACTGATCTGTCTGGGAATATAACCGTGAGATTGTTGTGTGCAAAATCAAAGGTCTCTCCCACCAAAGTAACAACACTCGCTCGTTTGGAGCTGTGTGCCGCGGTCTTGATGTCCAAACTAATTCGGACGGTTCAAAATAGTTATCGTTCGCGTCTTACTATTGCAGGGACTTATGCGTTTTCAGATTCTACCATTGCGCTTTCATGGATACATTCGTCGCCTCATCGATGGTCGGTGTTTGTTAGTAATCGCGTGGCTCAATGTCAGGTGAATTTGTCTCCTGAAAACTTTTATCATGTCGCCGGTAGTGAAAACCCTAGTGACTGCTTTTCTCGTGGCATGCTTCCTTCCCAGCTTATTTCACACGAATTATGGTGGAATGGACCATTGTGGATTCGCAGCCCACCCTCGGGATGGCCATTAAGACCGTTTCATTTCTCAAATATCGGTGAAATGCCTGAGCACAAAACTAATGTGCTCACTGCAATAGTTCAGCGTGAACAATCGGTCCTGAGTGAACTGGCTCAGCGTATATCCACATCGAATAAACTTTTAAGGATTGTCGTTTTTGTCCTCCAATTCGCAAAAAAGGTATCACCCTCTTCTGGAACGGTCAATAATCTTATGACTGCTGAAAAGGCTGTGATTCGTTCCGTGCAGAGTATTCATTTTATAGAAGATATTGCTGCACTCCAGAAAGGCAAATTGCCTTCAAAAAAGCTTAGGAATTTATCAGTTTTTCTCGATGAGGATAATTTGTTACGTATTGGTGGGCGGCTTTCTAAATCGGATTTACCATTTGAGGTTAAACATCCGGTTTTACTACCTAAAAATGACTGTGTTGTGAATCTTATCATCGATCATTTCCATGTCATGAACTGTCATACAGGCCCTGGACTTCTTATGTCCATCTTACGGCAGCGCTATTGGATATAAGATGCCAGGACTGTTATTAAGGCAAAAGTACGGAAATGCAATTTCTGCTTCCGCTTAAATCCGTCGCATCCTATACCGAAGATGGCAGATTTACCTTCCTATCGTGTTGTAGAAGCAAAGGCTTTCGTTCATACCGGTGTAGACTATGCAGGTCCCCTCCGTATCACGCTTGCTCGTCGGAGAGGACAACATTCACAAAAGGCATATGTCTGTCTTTTTGTATGTCTTGTAACCAAGGCCATTCATATTGAGTTGGTCTCTGACCTAACTTCAAATGCTTTCCTGGCTGCTTTCAGCCGTTTTATTTCTCGGCGTGGCCCTGTGTCATGCTTGTATTCAGATAATGGTACCAATTTTGTTGGTGCCAAGGCACAATTAGATGATCTCTATAAGTTTTTGGTTGAGTCGGAATTCGAGCCCGCTTTAAAGCGTGAACTCGCTAATCGCCGGGTTGAGTGGAAAATGATTCCACCACGCGCGCCCCATTTTGGGGGTATATGGGAATCAAATGAAAAGAGTATGAAGACTCATTTGTACCGTGTAATCGGAACTCAGCTCCTCACTTATGAAGAACTACAGACCGTTCTGGTTCAAATAGAGTGTATAATGAACTCGCGCCCATTCACAATCGCGTCTTCCGAACCCTATCCGGAAGTTATTACGCCTGCACATTTTTTAATGTCGACTCCTTTACAGTACTTACCTGCTTCTGTTTTGACAGACGCTAAAATAAACTTTGCTCAGCGCAAGCAATTATTGGACGGCATGGTTCAATCCTTCTGGAAGAAGTGGCGTTTGGAATATCTGCATACGTTGCAAGTCAGGCAGAAGTGGGCTACCACTGACCATCCTATTAAGGTTGGAACTGTCGTACTTATGGGACAGGAGGATTCGCCTCCGTTAAATTGGCCTTTAGGCGTAATCGCGGATGTTCATCCTGGTACTGATAAAATCATTCGCGTTGCGACGGTAAAGACTAGATATGGACTCTTTAAACGTCCTGTTGTTAAATTATATCCCATCCCAACGCAATAATTTTGTCTTTATTTTATTTTATTTTATGTTAATATTCTATTATAATCTAATTGTTTCTGACTTAGCCAAGACATGTTTCTACTTAGTGATTTGATCTTTATTTGTTTTCATATTCAATGAGTTTTTTTTTTTTTTTGAAAGTTCTGCGAACTTCCAAGGTGGGGAGCATGGTTAAGCATTATAATTTGTTTTTTATTGTTTGTTCGAAAAAATATTTAAATATATTTTTATCACAGGGAACGGTAGTTACTCGCTCTTTGAAATTAACAAGGAACCTGAAATGGATTGATTTTCAAAAATAGAGCAAATAAAAATACTGTCATTGTGCGTTTGTTTGGAGATTCTTATTTTTTCATTATGGAAAATTCCTCTTTGTAACATTGACAAGAAACTGATTTCTGTTGTATAAAATGTTGACAACAGACTAATTGTGAAATTGAACATGTTGTAATGGACAACTAATTACTTGCGCGATTCAAGACAAAAGGATTACACTTATTGATCAGAAATTTGGAGGCCTCCCGAG
This sequence comes from Limnephilus lunatus, assembly GCA_917563855.2. Lineage (NCBI taxonomy): Eukaryota > Metazoa > Arthropoda > Insecta > Trichoptera > Limnephilidae > Limnephilus > Limnephilus lunatus. The sequence continues at coordinate 87,964,542 of OU830595.1, read as the reverse complement.
CTGCAGAGAATTGCATAATCAAGGTTGGTGAATTTGTTATTTTTCTTGGAGTGTAAGACTGCTCTGTTCCTTTGTGATATATTTGTTCGCGCAGGTAGAATTTCATTTTAGGATTTCCTAATCGTATATTGGGTATTAAGCCCAGAGAGCTTGGGGAATTTACACACCTCATGCTCACATATTTATAATGCAACATTCTTCCAATTAGAATAAAAAATGTGATTCACAAAAAAATTTCAAAAAAAATCACTCACCCAAATTCGGAATAAACTAATGCTGTTATTATTATACCAGTTATGTTATTATTAATGCAACCAATCTATTGTAGGCTTATATTATAATCTAAGTGTAGGTTTGTTCACAGTATTATAAATTGACGCAAAATTACTGCCTCAACACAGGTTAGCCTAGTGAGGCAGGTTACGAGAAACCTAAATTTATAAATATAAATCTCTATTCTTTAAGTACCTACTGTTTATATGTGTGTATATTGTTTTCTGTTATTAAGTTTTGTACTTATGCAACTTTTAAACTATTGCAAGATGTACTTTTTTGTAGTTATAAATCTTTAAATTTTTGTTCAATAAAGATATATTATTATTATTTTTTTATATTAATAGTAATAATTATTACTTTGAATATTTCTTCGTAACAAAAGGAAACCTTTTCAAACTTAAAATAAAAATATATATTTTATTACGACATCAGTAATCAGTAATAGTTTAACGGTTTACCTACATGCATGTTGACGGGTAGTTACATAAATAAAATAACTTTTGTCAAGGTTTAAAGACAAATTTACATCGTTTTTGTTAATTGACATAATAATAAAATATGTTTAAACATTTTACGATAATGTGGGCCTTAGTGGGTACGTTCCAACCCTAATAATCTTATAATGGTTATTTAAATCATTATAAGATTATCCTACTCCAATGTAAAACGTGGGTCCCTTCAAAATTCAATCAAAAATTCCATATCATCATAAATTTAATAACGATTTGACAACAATAAATTTAGGTAATTAATAAAGCATATGACCGCGACCATGACCGGTCAGTGGTTGAGTGGGAATTGCGTTTGGGTCCCATCCGGGCGTCCCGTGTTCGATTCCTCGACTGGCTAAGTCCTCCATCACAACACAAGCGATGTTTTCGGCTTTCTGTGGTGGTAGCAGGAGATTTTCAAACATTGTTGGGTTATTCGTAACCCGGGTATGTTCGTCTTTCTTTAAAAAAAAAAAATACTCGTCAGGTTTTCCCCGAAAAATATTGAAGTAAGACTACAAATCCGAGGTAATTAAGCCTACTGGAAAAAAAGAAAATAATAACAAATTTGACAGTCAAAAACAACTTAGTAACAATTGTAAGAAAACCCATATAGAAAACCCATTTATATATATGTAGACCATTCTTCTCCCCCTCTCCCCTATATTTTGTGAATGTAAACAGTGAGTTATGAATAACTTACACCAGTCTGAAGATGGCCATAATAGGCTTAAACCGGTCAAATAAATTAAAGTGGAAATAAGTTTAATATTTGTTTTATTATATTATTATTTTCAAATAGTATGAAATAATGTGGGCCTCACTGGATACTTTGCGGGGCCGAGGCTTCCATTTTACAATTTAATGAAATTCAATATAAAAATAATATGAAATAATAAATTGAAATAAAATAAAATACAATAATAAAGGCGGTGATGAAGAAAAATCAGCTAATACAATGAGCTACTGTTGTATAGAATGCCGTGTGTATTATTAGTGTTGTTATTCATGAAGAAAAAAAATGTATTGCAATAAATATATGTATGTAATAATGTGGGCCCCACTGGGTACTTTGCGGGGCCGAGGCCCCGATTTTACAATTTAATGAAATTCAATATAAATATAATACGAAGTAATCAATTGAAATAAATTAAAATAGAAAAATAAAGGCGGTGACGAAAAAAAATCGGCCACTATTAAGAGGTACGGTTGAATATTAGTGTTGTTATTCATTAAGAAAAAAATTATAAATATATTGCAATGAAGTTTTTCACCAAGATTTTTTTTTACTAATCGGTTTAACTTTCGATTTAAATCAGAGAGAGCTATGGAAATCTTTAAGAAAACCTACCTACTGTTTTGCCAAAATTTTGTTATTTATTTTTTTAATGTCCATCCATACCGACATCAGCATTCAGGTACAACTGCGCGAGGTGGACAACAAATTGGCAAACACGGAATACGAGATCACTTAGGCAAACAAAACACGGGACGGAGACTGGAATTAAATTGGGAGCAATTTTCAAACCCCTTCCATTGCAGCCCAAATGATACGTATCTACGGTGGCGGCGTGGCGTAGAGCCCCCTACAATCCGCTCGTAGCACGACCACATTCCTCGTAGTCTCATAGAGCCATCCGCCTCCGACTTTGCCCAGGCCTCGCCTCGCCTCGCCTACGTCGGAATCCACTCGCAGGTGTGGACTCTGTAGACGGCTTAAGTTTTGTGACGTAAGCATTTTTAGCTGGAAGATATCCAGAAGAGATTTCTGTATTGTTTTTTGTTGGGGTGACCAGATTTGAGGAATGGAAAATAAAATAAATATTTTCTACATACTGACAACCACGTTTTTGCTTTCCAGATTCCAATAATTTAACCGGGCTCGAAAAAGAAGATGGAGAGATACGAAATTACGAATGTTAGAAGTGAGCGCTAACACTTACATCGCCAAAATCGATGCGAAAATTGCGAAAATGTTTAATAAAACACAACTCGTTTAAAATAGAGCAAAAATCTCTTGGGGTGCATCTTAAGTATCATTTAAAGAAACATTGTGAATTTTTTCACAAATATAATTTATAAGATAATAGAAACAGACTTAAATTTAATAATTTTTGAAGCATACTTTGCGATTTTTTTCTATCGAGGGAATTAATATAATTTGCTTTCGGCTTGGGCAGAATTTAGACATTATCTTCAAAAATAACATATATTTTTTTAGAGCTTAAAATTTTTAAATGTTTAAGGGAGATATGAAAGAAATCGGTAGAAATTCGAGTTGTGGCCCCTAAAATGTGCATCAGAATTTTGTAGTAACTAACTCAACGTGGATACACATCACTGCGGTCCTAACATAACGAAAATGAGTATTTTCGTTTGTAAATAGAGTGAGGAAATGGAAAATACAACTTTTTTCGATAATTAAAGATTTAAGAAGTGCAAAAAACCATAATTCAATTGAAAAAACCTAAACAACTTCGTTGAATTGATCTTGGAAACATCGTACATATTTTTTAAATATTTATTTTTCTTAATTTCCCGTCATAATTTTAACTGTATTTTTTTTTATTAGTGTTGATAAAATATGCCAACTCTTAAAAAGCAGATATTAAAGCAATATTTAAAAAAAGAACAGATATTTCAGCGCGATTTTTCATTTTGTTATTCGTGAGAGTTTATTCATCACAGGTAGGTATTGTTTAATGGTAAAACCATTTTTCATAAATCTGTATAAAATCCTTGATTTGCAAACACAGGTCTCCCTGTTCATCTAATGTGAGGAGAGCGGGGGTTATTGTTTTCTGGGGCAAGACGCCGCGGGGTTAGTTCGAAAGTGATCCATATATGAAACAGTGGCGCAGCGTCGCCTTCGCCCGCCGGGGCCGGGGGCCATTCCGGGCAGATGCTCCGCCACATTTGAATGTCGGAAGACGCCGGTCCGACTCCGAGCAAATTTCCTTTTGATATAGCCTTCATGTTGCCCATTTCCAGGAGAGGTTTTTTATGGCCAGCGGGGAATGTAACGGTACCGGGACGGCGAGGATTAAGGGTGAGCAATAATTCTATTGACGAAATTGTCAGAATTTCTTTCATGGAAATTCAAAAATTGTTATTTTTAATGTTTTACTCTTCAAGGGTAAAATAAATCTTGTTTTTAGTGAGTGTATGTATTTAACTGTTACTTTAACGAAGATAACAGATGCGATGTGAAAACCTTCAGAACCATAAATTATAATAATCAATTAAAAAAAAAACGTTCGTCTAACCGGTTTACACTTTATGATGTCATTTGATTTAAATAGATGAATTAACTCATAATATTGTCGGTTTGTGCATATTAAACAAGATTTAAAACTTATAAAAAAAAACTTAAGGTTAGTGTGGACAGAAGAATGAATAGAAGATAATATTGAAGGGCATGAAAATCTTATTCTGCAACAGTGCAAATAATAAATGTCTAGTCAAATATCTATGGGAGGGGGGAATTAACACATAAGTCAATTTTTTCATTTTTTTTTATTTGTCCATCGTGTAGTATGTATTCACAAGTGTACCAAAACACATAAGTCTAGGAACTTTATTATGGATAGTGTTCTCACTGATCCTTATCACACGAAATAATTGGCTACAGAAATGGGGGAAAATAAACACATAAGTCTGACTAATGTGCTTAGGAACACAAAATATTTTTAACACTGGCAAGGTCTATGACTTATTTGACATTTCTCTATGGAAACCGAACTGTCATTGTTCGCGCGTTTTTGGTGTGTTGACGTATAAACAGAAGCATTTTGAGGAAACTATTAATACTATTTATCCTATTTACTGTCTTAAGTGTGGTGAATATTATTTTACAATGGGAAATGGAAGCAAAAATATGGTTAAGTTAGCGATGGAACAAAACAGAGGACTTACTAAAGGTAAATATTTTTTTTTTTCATAACCTAATTTTTACATTCATGATATTTTTTGATACGTGATATTTTTTTTAATAACATACTCTGTTTTAAAATGAGATGGCTACTTTGAATTCTAAATAAAACAAAATAACATATTTTCAACAGGTCCCGCAACAATTATGGATGAAGCGCGGGTCACGAGGGACAATCTAACAGTATTAGAATAACCAGTAATGGATGCTGTATCAAGCACTTCTCGATATTTGGAAAATGATATCTTATTGTTTGATTCCGATGATTCATTCGAAGATCCAAACTTTAAACCGCCACTTGAGTCAGATGGGTCCATAATATCATCACGAGATACTCTAAATGTGGAAAATTTTAGTGTTACTCCTACTCAGGGAAAACATTCACGAAAAATTAAAGCAGACAGGAAAAGTAAACGCAATTCTGGAAAATAATATCACACTCTTTCGGGAAAACTTCGTAATGCCCGAAAAATGACACCTTTACCAAATTTTAAGTTAAAATGTAAATCAAAAATACCAGAAGACAAGTGCACTGATATTTTTAACGAATATTGGGGATTACAAAGTTTTAACAGAAGAAGTTCATTCGTTGCTTCATCGATAACTATATACGATAAAGCCACAAGCAGACCGAGAGCTGAAAACCCACATGATGAGAAAGTACGACTTAAAACTTATAAATATTTTTTAGATGTTGACGGTGAAAAAATTAATGTTTGTAAGGGCTGTTTTTTGAAAATCCTCGGAGAAACGGACAATTTCGTGAACTTAGTGGCTTTAAAAAAATAAGTTCAGTTGGTGGATTGCAAACATCCGAGAATAGAAACTTGTAGGCTCCTAAAAACAGATGGGATGAGGATAAAATGGAAGAAATACGGACCCATTTAAAGCAATTCCCGGCTTACAAAAGCCAACATACTAGAAGGCAAAATGACAAGAAATACTTGCCGAGTAACTTAAACATCAACATTATGTACGAAATGTACAAAGCGGATTACATAAATCCAGTGTCAATTCGTTACTATAGAGAAGAACTACACAGAATGAAACTTTCGTTCAAAAAACCCAATTAAGATACCTGCCATGAATGTGACAAATATAAATTAAGAATTGAGTTGACACAGAATGAAAAGGAAAAGGGAGAAATAATCAAAAAGCTGCAGATTACAGGTATATACGAAAGAGTCAAGATTCGGCATTAACAAAAGTAGATACTTCCGTAAAGTGCTTGACTTTTGACCTGCAGCAGTGTCTTCCGACACCATTATTAGCATCTTCGGTAGCTTTTTATAAACGACAACTATGAACGTTTAACTTGACAATCCATGCCAATGCAACTCGTGAGGCAACATGCTACATGTGGCACGAGTCTATGGCTGGCCGAGGTGCAAATCAGATCACTTCGTGTTTATTTAAACACCTCTCCGCGTTACCACCATGTATCAAAAAAGTTATTTTGTACTCTGATACCTGTGGAGGACAAAATAAAAATTCTCATGTTGCTGCAATGCTCACAGCTATCTTGCAGACAATTCCAGTTGAAACTATAGAACATAAGTTCATGGTCTCCGGCCACTCTCATATGGAAGTTGATAGCAACCATGCAGTTATCGAAAAGAAGAAGAAAAAACTAAGTGTAGATAACAAATATTATAATCAATAATTATCAGCCTGAAACACTCATCTACATTGAAAAAATCTTCCGAGAAAAGATACTGGCCGCCAACGGGAAAAAACAAGTTCCCAGATTAACCACCCATATGACTGGTATCAGTTAGTTCGAGGATGTGGGAATCGATTTAAAGTTGTAGAAATGGCTCATAGAGACTTTTTAATGTTTTCATCACTGCTTAGAGGGCCACTGGTTTAAAAAAAACAAGATTCAGAAGGACAGCCTTTCAAATGGCACAAGACTTGCTGGTTCCATTATGATAAAAACTTTGGAATTATTGGGTACAAAAAAAGTTTTCAAACATTAAGTTTAAAAAAACGTATTACTGCAGAGTTACCACAAAATTTTGTATTCCCGATTATTAATAATAATCCAATACCTATAAGTATGGAGAAAAAAAGGAACATTCTTTCAATGTTGGATTTAATTCCCACAATATTTCATGATTTTTATCGACAACTTCCTTCAATTAATGCGCCAGATCAAGATCCAGACCTTGTTGATGCAGAAGATGATTAATCGTCGTACTTCAAATTTTATTATTGCAGTTTTATTATCCACCATTTTCATTTCTGCTAAGGCTGCCACTGACTATTTTTATCACGACTTATTTTTTTAAACACAAATCTACCCTAACAAAGTGTTGAAATTATACTAATTTCTGTAAGTCACCAATTTTATTGAAAAATATAAATAAAACTACCTTGTGTATTGTATTTTTTTGTTGTTGTACCTAAACACATAAGTCATTTTTTTGTCATTTTGTTTGTTCAATTACACATAAGTCGAAACTTTTCATGATTTACATTACTTATGATAATATTACGTTGTTGTAATTGAGAGTGACTCATTGGATAAAACAAACATCACTAAAAACGAAAATACTAAGATAAGTAAGCATACTGTAATAACCTTTTTTCCGCAAACATGTTGTTGAGTCCGAGGTAGATAATATTATGTGTATTTCAGTAGTTGTGATACAATAGCTGACATGTTCCCAAAGTTGCTCGGGGCTATGAATATTTTGAGGTTGTGAATTCGGTTGCACCTGAAAATTGAGTGTATTTTGAGGTGGAAATTATATTATTGTCAAGAAACTTTTTTTTTTTAAGTATTTGTTCCATTTGATCGTGCTATATCTCCCCTGATCATTTTAAACTTCTTAAACCATTCACTTCCACGTAATACATACTACATACTCCTTACCGTCTTTCATGTGCGTTCATCATGTAAAAACCTCAACCTAAACTTCTTAAAACATTCACTTCCACGTAATAATTACAATATACTCCTTACCCTCCTTCATGTGCGTTCATCACGTAGGTACGTCTAATTTTACCACATGACAGGATTTGATTCAGTTGATCATGCTTTTATTCCTCGAGCATCTTCGACTTCTTATACCGTTTGCTTCCGTCTTCTTAAATCCCTTTCTTAATTCATTTATCATATTTTACTTTATTAATTCATTTACCTCATTTTACAATACAAAAATATTTGGCTTCCTTAAGCGTCCCCAACTTTTTCTGCCATTCACTTCATGTGGCATCAAGAAGAACGCCACATTAAAAAACTGCACTATATCGACTTTGATTCGACTCCGTGTATCATTCCAGCTCAGAAATAATGCAAGTCTAGTACAAGTAGAATACATACAACTGTATACCACAACGTTACTGTTAAAGAAACTGCATTTTATCGACTTTACCGATATATTTTTTCCGATTTTATACGTTTATTCCGACTCCGTATCTCATTCGAGTGCCAAGATAATGCGAAATAATAAAACAAATGTTTTTTTTTTAATAAAAAATAGTCAGAAATATACATAAGATAGTATGATTGTTGTTATAATGCATTATTAAATGTTAGCATTGTTTAGGTATATTATTCATATTCACAAAATTTCATTTCGAACAACAGGAAAAACACCAATGTGAATGTTTCGTATGTGTGCTAAAATTGTTTACCATGTACAATAAAAATCAAACGGCACTCGTCTGAGCTGAAATTGATTTCTGCGAGTCAAGAGCGTGATTGCCCCGACTTACCCATGCAGTCGCATTACCCGGCGCATATCTCGGCCTCCCCACACACCTGGGCCTGGGGCTAGCCCAGTAATCCGATCCACCCGCCCCCGGCCTCCCCTCTGCGCTGAATTTGTTCTCAGGGTGAAAAACAAAGTTTTATTCGTGAGGAGTATTGAGTGGGGGAGCTTGGTGTCTTGGCTAGTTCAATGGCGGAGGGTAGCAATGTCGTCATTTTACCTGTAGAGCTTTTTTTTAAATTTTGCTTTGTTTTTAAAGTACTTATATCTTCATAAAAAACCTTAACAACTTGTCATACACAGGAAATGAGCAAAAGTCCTCCACGTTGCTCGGGCATTACGTAAGTTTTTCGAAATCTAATGCAGAAAGTAACCATTTATTGGATAACCAACACCCCTGCCACAGGTCACTTCAAATGTTTCGCTACATTTGGTGACTTAGCTGGGGATGCATTTTTCATCTACTGCATGGCGGGCAAAAATCAGGAGAGACTGGTTGAGGGAGTCCTTTTGACTTCTACAGCTGGTCTCATCCATTGCTTTGCACCGCGGTGAGAGGAATAAATTCATACGTCCGTTATTCCTGGACGCACTGACCCCAGATTCCTACCCACCTCTTATACCTTTTCCTTCCCTCTCCCTCTCTTTCCTTTCCCTGAAAAGACCCACAGCATCCACGAAGATAACATAGACCCCGAAGTAATTAGTTTTCTTCAGGGCCTTCTATGTGGAGCCAATGTAAAAAATGACCCTAACTCTTGTTTTGAAGGTCTAGTGTGCAAAGATTCATCAGTCTAGGAAAAAAATGTAGATTTGTATAAAAATCAAATAAACTCCGCGCACCCGCCGGCCGCCACAGACAAATTTCTTTATACAAGATATTGTGAAATACATATTTTTCACCAAGCATTGCTTACTATTTCTCTTTTACCAAAGTATGTTTATTACGAATAAAAAGTGTGGGTCAAGGAACATAATATATGACTTTTAGTTTTATATAGGTACATAGATATTTCAGAGCTCCACAATCAATGTAATCATTGTAGGGAATGACGATCACAAAAAGTAAGATGCAAAAACATTTATAAATTTTACGATACAAGAGCGTACCGTTCTCTGTTTCGAAAAACAGATCATTTCATACTTTGAATGATGACACTTTTCAAAAGCATGATTTTGGTTTTATAAATATTTATAGAGAATATACAAAAACACACTTTTGGTGTCTGTAAAACTGTTCATACACGATAGAAGATTGTCTTCTTTGGAAATCAATGTTATCTGCGATCTTTTATTTGATTTGTCGAATTTACCTCTCCGGGTCGCAGAAGTAAGCAGGGTAAGTGCAAAGAAGCGGAGCGGGCGGATTGCGGGTGACACGGACACACACGAACAGAACGGATCCGACGCGACGCGGGGAAGATGTCCCGAATCTACGAATGAAGTGATCCGGTTTAAATTTTAATTTACTACGTGTGCGCCTGATTGAACCCTGTTTGAAGATGTAATGTACATTCCCCTGAATAACACAACAGAATACTACTGCGGCTGAACAAAGAAAATGTTTGTTCTGAATGTACTGACGCGCCGTTTAATCATTTTGTACATCACTCTCTTAACTTTATCTTGGCTTGCTTTCAATACGTTTTCACGAAACTCCGGTAAATATCGTTTCCAGGAAATTTGAATTGAAAACATTGCGTATTTGATTAAGGATTAAATACTTTCAAGCGTTGAATAGGTACACCCGATTTTATCAATTCATTCTGTTTAGTAGTTACCATGATAAAATTTTGAATTAATATTACAAACATACCGGCCCTACGCACTAGCGATAAAACTCTTATAAAAAAATAACGACATCTGAGATTAAAGCGAGGACCTGAGCTACAAATGACAATGAATAGGAAATAACACTTTTCTGCTACCAATTCACAAATTAATAGTACAAACAAACAAAAAAATTTCACCATCTTTTTTTTAAGGAAATATAAGCATTCCAGGGTTACGAACAACCTGACAATATTTGAAAAACTCCAATTATCATTACCATTAGCGAAAAAAGTTTCTTCTGCAATGGTGGAGGAATTAGCTAGCAAAGGAATTGAACCCATTACAACTGTTTGTCATCCCAACTTCTCCCCGTTCATCATCTTTAATTTAAATATATCAAAAGCTGTTCAAATTGAACAGCATTGCGGGGTGATTAGGTACACACTACTCAGTTATTGCAAGATGTTTTTTTTTTAAACTTTAGTTCAACACAGGAGGCCCAGAGCCTATTTCCTCTTTGGGGATGCTGTGCGAATGGTCTTTATAGGGAATGGAAGTTCTGAGAAGGAAAAATGTATGAGGGGTGGGTAGGCATTTCGAGGTCAATGCGTCCAGGAGTGACGAACGTATGAATGTATCCTTCCCACTGCGGTCGAGGATAGGACTCCCTCAACCAGACTCTCCCGATCCTGCCCGCCACGCAGTAGGTGGGTAAACGCAATCGCCAAGACACCTAGACCTAGGCAAACCCCATTCCATGAACCCGGGCACCCCTTTTTTATTTTATGGGAATACCGCAGTGAGACTATGGCATCCCCAATTGGGGTATTTTGTTAGGCTGAAGTAAGTGGGGAGGGGAAGGAGATGGCTATTCAGATCTGGTCACCAAACACGACTAACGCCATTTCAAGCAACGTTTCAATTCTGAATGGTGTTCTTACACCAGGGTGATACTGATAGTATCTTCTACTCTGGAACGTGCCGCAAATATACTATACATTATTTTTAATGAATTAATTTTGAAATACCAAAAACAAATCGAATAAAATTTATTTGAGCACGTCCGGTTCAAACCCACGACCTTCGGATTGTGAGTTGAGAGTCATAAGTCGGGACCACGGAGGCCGTCCTTGCTAGGTTACCAAAAGTAGCGAACCTCTTGGGATGACCCATGGCAGGAGTGCTGGTTATCCAATAAATGGTTCCCGGGTGGCGGTACCCGTCCCGGTTTTTTACAGTTTTAAAGATAATAATATAGAAAATTCAAGGTATTCTCGGTAAGAATCAAAGACAATAAGATTTTATCAAGAGTAAAAAAGATTTAAAATTTAATTAAATAAATTGCTTATTATTATTATTAATAGTGAAGAAACATAATTATTAAAGTGAATACAAGTAATTTAATTTCGATAAATTAAAATAACGCCACAAATGCATTAACATTTATTGAAGATCTATAATTGTTAATTTAAAACACAATGGTACCTATCGATTTTCTTTGTTCACATTTTTATGTTCATTGTAAAATTTGTTAACTTAGTTCTCTTAGAACTGAACCATTGTACAATATTTTATTGCACACAATACAATTCTGTATTATTTAATTATGAGAATTTGCATTATGTTCTCAAAACTTAACTTCTAACCTTATCGACTCAATTAAGTTCTCTTTTATTTGCTAGTCACTCTCTCATTGTGAATTTATTCTCAAATAAAGTAACAATATATCCAGTAAAAAAGAAAAGTGTTTTAAACTAACAAGGACAACCTCAAACCTCAATCTCTCAAAAACTGTACACCAATCTTGGCGTTGAAACGAAAGAAGCCACATAAAGCAGCGCAGCATTACAACCTGACTGCAGACTTCCTGAGACCTCGCCAGGACGCTTCTTCAACTAGTTACTCAATATAGCAATTACTACAAACCAAATGTTTATTCATAACGTGATAAATGGCAATAACTAACAGAAATGACGTGGCGTACAGCGTGCTGACCGCATGAAAAATGTCGTTAAAAATACAACCCTGTTTAATCGGATGCACCACTCTACCAAATGGCTTATTAAAATAAGATTAAAATGATATTATTTCTTTTGAATAATTTTAAGTGTTATTTAGTCATAAACTTCGCCTGGATTGTGCATAAAAGTTCTAGCAAAGAACGATAACAGTAATTTATGGTACATTTTGAACACATTCGCATTAATAACAGTGTTAATATCACCGTGAAGAGTCGGTACATCGCGGCTCATCAACATTTGTTTATTACTGAATGTAACATGGTATTATTAGATGTTAATTTGGTAGAAACAATTTGTATTTAATGCACCGAAAATATAAAGTTCTTGACAATAAAATACTTACATATACATACATTAATCCCCAAAAGCTGTTAGGATGAGCGTGTTCTATATTCTTAACTAATCTGCAATTCTCAAAAAAAACAAAAAAATTTGATGTATGTGAACTATCGTATATTTTGTAGTAATTGCTTGAAGCTGTTGACATCGAATGCTTGTAGCGGTCGGTGTATTCCCGTTTTTTTTCCACGCAGATTCGCAAGAGATAATTAGCGAGAGACCTTTAAAATAGTTTCGCAGCAAGGAAATCGACGGCCTCCGTGGCCCGAGGGGTGGGGTACTAAGTTCTGGAGGTCGCGGGTTCAAATTCAGCCATGCGCTAATAAATTTTATTTAATTGATTTGTGTTATTTCACAATTTAATAATTTAAAAATAATATATGGTACATTTGCGGCTCCTTCCAAAATGGAATATACTCCCTGGTGTAAGACAATCATTCAGACTTAAACGTTGCTTGAAATGGCTTTAGCCGTGTTTCGTGTCTAGATCTGAATATCCAGGTACCTATGAACCTACCTCTTCCTCATCTCCTTTCCCTCTCCAACACCGTCAGCCTCATAACGTAACCCAATTGGGGATGCCATAGTTTCACTGGCTCCAGGTAGTTGGAAGCAGTTGGAACTCTTGTGCGACATTCACAAAAAAGGAAAAGAACATTGATTTATTTATTTATTTATTTATACTGGGTTTTTACAGATTGTTCACACACATGTGTGAACAACCCAGTTATAAAAACTCAGTTAATTATACAAATAAGAATTATATAATAAAGTAAGAATTTATATACAATCAACTAGATAATACAAATAATACAATCATAAATTTTGTAACCGTTTAAATAAATAAATAATAATATTTATGATAAATAAAATTTAAGTACGCAGAAAGCATGGCGGTAGTGGGAAAATAAATTTAGTTTTTTTATAATTCGATATTGGGTAGGGTGTTTGTATTGATGATCTTTTGAAAATATTCCTGAAAATCAGACAATGTAATGTACCTTAACCACGATCGCCGACCACTGTATTTAAAGCACCCCCTAAAATATGTCGTGCATTTTATGACATTGGTAAAGTGTAAAGGGATTTATGCATACCCCTCCTCCCACCCCCTTTAGGCAGACGCAATTCATCCCTCGCGAAGATCGCCGCCCCATAAAACTCCGTATTAATGGTTTAATAGTTCTAGACGCGACAGGCCCAACTCCCTCCCGCTATCCCTAAACAATACGCACATAAAATGCCAGTCGTCTGGGTGGAATTTTTCGAAGACCACTGTGCTAACCGACGAAACTATTCTGCATAAATTCATTATGTATATTTTTCACAATAATATTCACGATTATTTGTCTGCTCGGAATGCAAACTCGTTTGAGTTCCAATATTAATTTATATTTCATTAGTTAAGTCCCGAGCAACGCCGGGGAGCTTTAAAGAAAGTTTTTTTTTTTAAATGCATTAGATAGTTTAAACCTTCCTTTTATTTTGATAGTCGAGTGTGCAACATTTCATCAATTTCGTAATAAAACTGAAAATTTTTAGTAAACTCAACCAAACACCGCCTGCCCGATGTTCGTCCGCCCGCCATAGTCAATCCTCTTTATACAAATATATAGCTACTCGTAGATTACGACTTTTAACGGATTAAAACACCTTCAAAACATTTTTACACTTTTTATTAATAACCCGATTGGTTTCACATTACGATGAGCAACTGCAGACTGGTACAATTTGATCTAAATCTATGGAAGGTAATATACGTATTCTTTTTTTAATTGTAATATAAACGGGTTACATTTTATGCAGGTATATTTTACAAAATATTACCTTTAAGGTCATGATAGAACATGTATTGTATAAATTATGAAAAAAGAGAAGCTCTTGTACCTGATAAGGGTGCCAGATTCTTACTTTAGTTGTATATTGGCCACTACAACACGGGCATGTGCCTAGTGCGATGGCCAAAAAATTACCCATTTTCTGTAATATATAAACTTTACTGAATAAAGAACATTAAAAAAATATATATATTATTACAAAAAGTTTTGAACAAAATATTCATTACTCAATGTAAGTTTTTTTTATATTGTCTAATTTTATTTATTTGTACTGATTGTTTGCTAATACAGCGCAATTAAGAAGGGAGATTATTGTAGTTTTCTTATGGCTTGGTAAGTAGAAAGGTTTTGCATTTTTGTGTTGTTTTACAATAAGGTGGAATAAGTGCTAAATCTCCCACTAGATGGCGTCGAGACAAATTATGTAGAGTTAGAATTAGAGAGTAAGCACTTATAATGGAATCACATGGCAAGTTGTAAAACAAAAAGCAACAGAAGACATAAACATACTTAAACACTGGTTTGATATAAATCTACTATCTCTTAATAGTGAAAAAACTCACGTTATACCATTTGCGATAAAATCAAAGGACGTTCCGGTAAATTTTGATATAATTATACATGATAATTCTAAAGATCACAAAAAAAATAACTGTAAAATAAACTGTTCCACTTTAAAAATTTCGAATAAAATCAAATACTTAGGAATAACAATAGACAAAAACCTGAACTGGAAAGATCAAATCAACCTTACCGTTAACAAAATAAGGAAATTAATTTACATATTTTTAAAAATCCGAAACTTTCTCTCATTAGAAAATCTAACATCAGTCTACCATGCTATAGTACAGTCAAATCTCCAATACTCTGTAGTAAGCTGGGGAGCTGCATACAAAACAAATCTACTCCCTGTTGAAATTGTGCAACGTCTAATTATAAAAATTATCTTGAAAAAACGAAGAGATTATCCAACTCACCTTATTTTTGAAGAATTTAAAGTATTAAAATTTAATGATCTAGTTCGAAAAAATATAATAATCCAAATAATAAAAGAAAAACAAAATCATAGCTTTTTAACTGAAAGTCGTACTCGTCAAAAGCATATATTTCCAACACAAAAATGTAACACCTCATTTGCACAACATCATTACACATATCTAGGAAAAAAATACTTCAATAGCCTACCTGAAAAAATAAGAACAATCGAAGACGATAAATGCCTACTAAAAGCAATTAAAGAGCAATTTAAAGTAAAAATAACAAATTGATAAAATTTATCATCATAAATTATATAACTTGTAAATTTGTTTTTTTTAAGTATCTACCACAATTAAATCAAAAGATTCAAAATATATTTTGTAAATATATTTTAAATATTTTTTCATCCCGATACTCGTCCCTCTTCTAATCACAAGCGTCTGCTTCTATAGAAGAGAAATATCATACAAAATAAAAAATAAAAAAATCAGTGAAAATTTATTATATAGTTTATTTGTATCAAAAAAAGATTATTTTGAAATATAAATATTATATTTTATATGTTATTTTTGCTGTATAAATAATGTATCTTCTGTAATAAATAAATGAAAAAAAAAAAAAAAAAAAAAAAAAAAAAAATGCCTTTCTTACTAAAAATAAAGTTGGTTGTTTTCAGGTGAAAAATGTAATAAGCAGTAATTGTTGAATGAAACACTACTACTATATATTGAATTATTTGGCGGGCGGGAGATAAGCCGACGTAGCTCAGTTGGTAAAGCAGTTGACCGGATATCATAAGGACGCGGGTTCAAGTCCCGTCGGCGGCATTTATCTTTTCTCGGGAGATTTTTTCAATGTTGATGAGTGTTTCAGGCTAATAATTATTGCTTATAATAATTGTTACCATTTGTGCTATGCATAAAAATCTTGTCTTAAGACATTAGTATACCAATTAAAAATAATAAATACGTTGCTCAGTTTCTTCTCATGTTTTTTTTTGATTCACGTGCATGAATGACAACACAGATTTTACTTTCTGTGGTATAAAAGTGGGAATTAGATCACATATATTTTGGTTGTCTGTATCTAAACAAATGTCGTCTTTTCTATCAAGCCTCATCTAAAATTGCCTCCCCTCCATTCGACATCTCATCTAATCTAAGTCTGAAGTCGACTCCAATCTTTCAAATAATTATATTTTTTTCCAATTTAAATGAAATTAAGGTATAACTTCACACTAACTCCATAATTTGAAATGATGGTCTGCAACACCCTTGACGTGTGACGCTAGAAACATTAAAAAAATAGTTCATAAAATTTAAAGGGCACTAAAGACTTTAAAATGGACTTGTAAATAATTAGTAAATACTGAACCCGACAAGTACGCTGAAGTATTCCTAAATCGATACATCTATCTTGTTTGACCAGCTATCACGAATTATTATAATTTCAACCGTTGGCGTTGAATTTAAGTTCCTTAAGAAAACCGATTGAAAAATGTTTTAATATTCAATTCGGCAATATTTACAATTTTCCGTCGATATGGGCTGTGCTGCTAGTTTGGTGACGAGAAAACATGAAATTTCTCTAAAAGTAAGCTTATAAATCTTTTGACGACTGTAGAAAAATACCGTACCTACGTTATTTAAAAAAAGAAATCGTCGTTCGTTTTTTCCTTAATGCATTCATGACTTTGCTTAAAACAAACTTTTCGAGCCTGGTCCAAGATGTATTTTATGTTCATTAGAAAATAAAGAAAACTGTTGACGTGGCTTCAATAAAATATAATTTATTTGTTATTTTCTACGGCTTTCCGGGCGAAATTGCTTCGTCTGGGTGAGAGATATCACAGACTCAGACGTACATACATCCGAATATTATACATGGTGTTGGTCCACCCGATATAATAATATGTCGATCTCTCTATATATATATACTAGCTGGGTTACCCGGCTTCGCTCAGGACAAAATTCGAGAGTGTTCTGAAATGTTCCTCAATGATGTTCCCGATTCCCCCGAAAATTTCACGACATACTCCGCCAAATCTTCCAGAATTTTCTAGAGCTCTGTGGAACCTTACAGAACTTTCCGAAGACTATTCTAGAAATTTCAAAAGGGCGAAACTTCCAGCCCTTATATCTTCAAAAGCACGCCCTTTAGGTAAAAACGGGTACCCTTATTCCCTAGTGGGGATAGAGATCTACCTCACCATATAACTCCCTTGATCGTACCGGGAATCGTTTCTGAGTTTTTGGGGTCCGCATGTTTTTTTGGACTTTCTTTTATAATATATTGCTGTTTCCCGGCATGCGTTGCAAGACCATATTCAAATAAATAAAATGTTACTCCTTGCATGTCCTTTCCCGTGCGTTCCCCTCCAGCGTTCTACTTCCACCTTCCCCGCCACCGCTCTCCCGCTCCCCCGTCCCGCCAACCCCCCTGGACCTTCATTTCTTGACTTCTCCCGCCCGGCCCGTAGACGAAACTTTTTTCTGATACTAACATTTTTAAACTTATGATATTTTTCTAATTAAATACCCGAATTGAAAAATTCAAAAAGTTAAATAATGGTATTGAAGCTGTCTTGAATATGAAGTAATTTATTTTGATAAGGATTAAAACCAAGACACAAATAAAGAGCCTTTTCAAGCTACGACATTTTAATAAAAAAATTTAAATAAAAGAATACTTATTGTGGCATAATTATAATAGTTAGACATATGCTGTCGCGACCTTTTTTGTAAATAATAATTTTTGTTCTATAAAGTCGTAGTACATTATTTTATTCTATCATCAATAGTTTTCGCAGCGCATGCGATTTAAAGAATATTTTAGGTAACTTTTTTACACCCTGGGTTACATTATTGAAGTATTAGTAAGGATGCCCATTTTTTTTTTAAACATAATATAGCCTATGTCACCCAGGGATAGTGTAGCTTCCCAACAGCGAAAGAATTTTTCAAATCGGTTCAGTAGTTTCGGAGCCTATTCGATGCAAACAAACACACAAACAAACAAATATTACCTCTTTATATAGTGTAGTAGATTTCTTATTACTAAATGTATTACTTACTATTTTTGCCGCACTATATGCACATAATATATATTTCTAGTCTAGCTAGAGGCCACTCGCAATCAATACTCTCATTTCCTACGACGTAATATAGTGGTTGGAAAACGTCGCATATGTGGATACTAAAATATAAATACTAGTAACACTAATTTTGTCTTTCGGACACGGGTAAGTCGAGTAATGTGAAATATATCAGTATTCAAATTAAATGAAATTTTGATTCAAAATTGGAACTACTAATCATATCGAACTAGCGGTATAGTAGGGACCAAAATAATGTTATTATTCAATAATTCTTTGTTCAATGATAAGCAGCGTAAGGGCATTCTATTTATTTTAATTATAATTTTCAAAGTTATAACAGAATTGTCAAGAATTCAGACTATCCCACATTTTTCACAGGTTTTCACTATAATAATATAGTTGTTGTTGCGGAAAACTTGTATGATGTGGCGCGCTTGTAAACAAAATTAGCTGACATTATTGCGTTATGAACACAACATGTATTATGGCAGAACAGCAAGTACTTTGATAGAAGGGCACTTTTGCACGTAGGATAAATAAAATATAAGAATTGCACAAAATTTCGCACATTTCAAAATAAAGAAATTATTGTTGTTATTTTTTTACCTATTGCAAATGCTACATATGCTAATGAAAAATTATGAACCATTGTAACAGAATATAAAACTTTTAACGAAAAAAGATAGAGTCCACAACACCTAATCTAACAAAGAATTATCGACAAGTAAACTTAAATTTTTTTTTTAAATTTTACCCGTAAATACTCCCCGGCACGAAGATATATTATATACCTTTACAATGATGTGGAGTTTTACACCAGTGATGATACACCTTTTGGTAGGGCCAAATTGTCCATTATAAATTTCTTTACAGGTTACAGAATTTTGATCATTCCGAAATAGTATAAAAAAAAACTAACTTTTGCAATTGTAATTTTGGGCAACTGTTGATTTTTATGTGCGGATAATGAAACATTATATAGTCAAGAAAGCTTTTTAAAACAGAATGCTTTAATCAAACATATGTAGATCTCAACTAAAAAGCGTTGCGTTGCGATTGTTCATTTTTTCTACACTGGTCGAACCAAAAAAAATAGCCTTTTTAAGATAATTTTTTTTAACCTTTTAACTCACACCTAAATTTTTTTTTACAACACGATATTTTTAAGTGACTATGTATTCTGTAGTGTTATTTATAACAACACGTATCGATACATTTTTCAAAAACGTGATATTTTCCGAGAAAATCCATAAAATTTACTGGCTAGTATACTGACCACTGACCGTTCTGCGCCAGTAACTATCTTTGTATAATCACTGGCCTGTAAACTGGACACCTATAAAACTCTGTTATTTTTGGTGTAAATAACAAAATAAAATAAAACCATTGTGTATTCCGTAATCAGTCTTTAATTAGTCTTAAAGCATAACAAAATTATAGTATCAATAAATAAGCCTAAAAAATAAAATAAAAAAACAAATAAAACAGACAACGTCTCTTCTCTATTTATCATTGAATAATTATTTATTCGAAAAACAATTAAGGTGCTGGCAATAATTTCTTTTGTCCTGATTTTGTGAAAGCAGTCGTCAGCGTCGGAATCGCCACCCATATCAGAATCGATTGCCTGGTCATCAGTAATGGCCATAATTTCTTCCCATTGGTCGTCATCCATCCCCACCAGATCCTGATAACTGAATTTATTTCTAAAACAACAGAAAAACAACACTGAAAACCACATAAACTCAGGATTTTTACTCATACCTACACATCTTCAATTCGATACAAAAATGTACCTAAACAATTACGATTATATGTTATAACTCCCAAACCCGTTTATGTGTGCTTATTTTATTATTAATCCATAAAAATAGACTATGTATTTCGTATAAAATGATATAATTTATATGTATCAATCAAAGTATGCAGTTAGGTAAACATCACAAACTCACTTACGTAATTTCTAACTTAACTTTTTTTCAACACACCGGTCGTTTTGAATTGCAGAAATAACATGTTTGTTTTACAGTACTCGATTATATTTCCACATAATAATAAAGCATATACTACAACATAATCGTTTTAATTACCCTTTATTCGAAGACATATTTAATTTCTCGGTAATCACTCGGAGATACGTAACGTCTTCTTGCGTTGACAGCAAATACTAGTGCGGGGTGCGCAGTGGCCAGTTGAGAGGCCACGGCAAAAATGGGCCGTCCTATGAAGGGTTAGTGGTGACGGTTTATGAATAGTTCTCGTAAACATTTGGACCTTTTACAATAACCCGGTCCCTTCAGAGTTATCATTGGATGTGTGGTAAAGTCACTGGTTCCACAAAGTGTCTTTCCAGGTATCTGAAACTGGTTCCCACCAGGGCGGGATATTGGCACCACATATGAGTTTGGTGTCTCTAAGAATACGTAAGGAAAATTTAATTATTTAGATGATTGACTGATTAGCTGATTCAAATCTTTGAAGAAAGACTGAAGTTTTCCCCTTAACTCTTTAACACAACTGAAAACGTTAAATATTCAATACAAAAAAAGCTCGCGGGCCAAACGAAATGGGCTCGCAGCCCGTATTTGGCCGGCGGGCCGCAAGTTGCTCATCGCTGTTTTCCACATTGTTTGCGACACGCCCTGTTTATTCGGAACCAACTGTAATCAAACCGAGCATATCCATACTTACTTAAGAGAGTTTATCCCCAAAGCCTATGTATGACAATGTATGGACTTAAGCACACACAAAGAATATGGGAACCACTATTAACCTACTTACTCGATGAAGAGAAGCGTTTAAGACGTATGCCTTTGTATAGTGTAGCAAATATGTATGTATATATCGTATAATATAATACGTATTTTAACAATCCTTTGTTCACGTGAGAGGTACTCGTAAGCTCCTGAGGCAATTGCTTCATAACGAATCGATGTTGATTCAGAACTAAGTATTCGTTGGAGGTCAAAATACATATTCATACATTTATTTTGTTTGTGGGAATAGTGTAAATTAATTAAAAAAAAGCATTTTAGATATTTAACCAATTTCTTTAAATAATATTTGAAAATTTAAGTTCTATATTACGTAATCATTGAAGGCATTTTTTTTTGAACTAGGCAATTCACCCTAAAAAGAGTGCTTTGTGGGGGAAAAGACAATATTAGCAACTCTCAAACAAAAATTTGAAATAGAAAAATTACGGTAGCATCTAGGATTGAAGCCAAGACGATTGAACCATTGCTGGGGCTCTGTTCTAAACATTGGATAAAATTCCTTTGTTTCTGTTCTTTCTTCTTGTTTTTGTTTTCTTTTCTTTTTCAAAATTTCTTTCGAGATTTGCTAAGAATATTGTCTTCAATGAATATACATATAAAACAATTCGAGGTTTTGCTTATTAGGTTATTTATTACAACAACAAAAAAATAGATGTGTAACGTATTTTTTTAACTTGAAAAGGCGATCATACTCCTTATTATATTCCAGATTACTAAACATTATCTAAATTCCTGAAAATGTGTATAGATTACTTACAGAATAAGAAAACCATATAAAACATGAAAAAAAACCATTAGGCAAGTACAACTTTATGTCTGGAAACTCGTGATTGGGCAACCTGGAGATTAGTTGACCCATTTAATATTAGTCGATTTGGAAGTATAACTTTTTATAATTTTAGTGTTATTTTTAGAGTAAACCGAATTCGAAGTATTTTTTTTATTAATTTCAAACTATTCCATCACAGCTGAGTCAGCATCAGCTGTCTTTTAAAATGCGTTGAAGCCAAAGATATTGAAGTTGAAGCGTAAACTCGGCTCATTAACCCTAAAATTGTCAAAACTACAAAAATTTTTTTTTTTAATGCTCATATCGGAATCAGTTAATTTTATTGGATTTCCACAAATAATCACATATTTCTACTTTACCTACTACCGACACCGCGCTCATAGACAAGAAACTCATTTAGAACAATTTGAGAATAAATCACCTGTAAAAAATTAAAAATTCCACACATTTATAATTATAAATCCAGCAACCCCAATCCGGTGATGAAACTATTTTTTTAATTCTATTTTTCCAGTTTATTTTTGATCCTTACAAAGAAAGAGAGTTAAAAAGGGAAACCGCCAAGTGATATTTAGGGCGATAGACTCGACTGTCGGCGGTTATTTACTTGTCAGCTTGGTATTGATGGATGAGCTGACTCACCCCCGTGGCCCACTCACCCCATTACCTCACCAATATCACCCCCCCCCCTCATCTTACCAAAAGAGGGAAAGCTAGGCACCTCGTATCAGATATTACCATATTCATGTCGGCAGAGTCAGCGCTTTCATCATTATTTCCGAGAAACACACTACAACCAAAAATTGGAATATTTGTAAAAAAAATCCTTATCGTTTTCGTAGTTAAAAAAATTCACTAGAGAAAGAGAAGTGGTACGTGACGTCATCGTGAAGCACCCGTGGTGTATTGTATCTTCTATAATTATGGATAGCTGACAGAAATCATTATTCTATTAGAAATTTATATTTGTATATTATGATATAATAACGACGCAGTTTTAATAAGTTCTGATATCGAAGATCAAAATAAAATATATAAGATTTTATTCCTTGTGCTCTAACAGATTAACATGTGGAATCAAATAAAAATGCGAGTTAGTACCTGAAAGAATTTTATTTATTTACATGAACATAGATGCTTGTTCAGTCAAAAATACAAATCTGAAGAAATAATTATTAGTACATATTTTATGTTATTTATTTTCCAAAGAATACATCATAAAGAATTATTATTTTACAATTAAATACCATTAAAAAAATTGCAATATATAACGGTTACGGTATTAAATTAAAAGATAATACGTTGAACAAAAAATACAAGAAATAGTTTATTAGATCTAATGTTTATTCACACATAGTTGACAACGAAAAGAATAAGAGAAATATAGCATTTTTAAATAATAATACTTCAAATTCAATCATTAAAAACATGCCAGATAATATCCAACTAGTTTTTATGCCAATAATAATATTTAAAAAAATTGTATTAAATAATAATGATAAATATTATTCATAAATATTTATATTGAGGGATCAGTAGGATTTATCGGACCAGTTAGGATTTCATAAGAGCCGAACCCTCTGATATGAAAATATCTGGAGTCGGTGAAATATTTTCCCATTATGTTTCTGGTGGATTGACGTATTGTTCTTGTATTGATTTGTATTTATTATACTTACATAGTGCACTTACATTGCGTGAATTTACTAGATATTCATTTGTGGAAAAGTGTGTGGAAGGGTTTAGTCTTTCATTTGGGAAAGATTTAACCCGGACATAAAATCTGGAGCACCGTAAAATAATCAGTAATTATCAACCTGAAACACTCATAAATATTGAAAAAATCTTCCGAGAAAAGATACTGGCCGCCAACGGGAATTGAACCCGTGTCCCTCTGATTGCCGGTCAGGAGCTCTGACCACTGAGCTATGGCGGCTTATCTCTTACCCGCCAAATAATTCAATATATACTAGTGTTTCATTCGACAATTACTTATTATTACATTTTTCCAACTGAAAACAACCAACTTTATTTTTGTGAGAGTATTGTTAGATACTAAATCTCCCGCTAGGTGGCGTCGTTGTGCTATGCATAAAAATCTTGTTTAAACGTTAGTTTATCAATTAAAAATAATAATTAATAATGATAAAGGTTATTGTTGAACAAATCTGGGGTTTAATAACCAATTTGTAACGATTGTAACTTTTTATTAACTAATAAGGTGTTTAAATAATAATAATAATTCCGAATTTGCCAACCATATTTTGGAAAAAAGTCATTCTTTTGACATAAATAAAGGGGCAACAATTCTACCTTAGAAATTAGAAAAAATGTAGCCAATAAAATAACACTAATTACTTTTTTCTTTTAGAAAGTAATCTCTTTAATTTATTTTCATATTAGTACTTATATTTATAGTAATTTAGTTTCGTTATTTAGACTAGATTATTTTTGATAATTTATAAAAAAGAAAGTTGATGTATTAATGCAATTATCATATTCTAAAATAATTTTTACATTTTATTTTACACATTTTTTTATGATACTATGATACTACGTTTGAGTTATTAATCACCTCTCTTTATAATGTTTTTTGTTCGAATCTACTTATTTTGGCTGTACTTGTTTGTATTTGGTTATTTTTCTTAATTTTAATGTTATACTGACTAAGAAAACATCGGTTTTTGAACATTTTGATAATTTTGATTAAGTAAGTGTGGTGTTTTACAAAGTGGCTTTTAATTCTACTATTCCATGACCCAATCATGTCTGATTACTTCTAAAAGTTTTCGATTACCTTCCTCCACAGTCTCTTCATGACCAATGGTCACTCCTTCCTCTTCACAAAAAGACCCTCCACACAGCATCTTCAAAGATGACAATTATTTTCCACAATGTACTGTTCGAGAAAAAAATATATCACTTGAAGTCAATGCCCTTCCAATTGAAACTAAGACCACCATGGAGATACGAAAGTTTAAAAAATACATCAAATTATGGTTAAGTAAACAGGACGATGAGGAAATCATTAAAATTATGAAGTAACCCCAATGCAACCTGCAGACAACAAACCTATACTTTTATTTTATTTATTGTTTATTTTGTGATAATCATGAGGAAATAAATATCAGCACCCATTCAGCAACATATAGTCCGCCTCGGAACAGGAATACCTAGTGAGGAGGACTGTAAACAAACCACATAACTTGGTATTTTTACTTATTGTGTAATTTTACTTTATCTTATATTGTCATTAAATAAAAATAAATAAAAAAAAGAGAATGACTTAGCATACCGATCAAAATACAAAAATGGCGTTGCATTCAAATGGTTGCATTGTTATTCAGTTTAAATGATAAGAAATAAATATTGGTTCCTTCTTAGCAGCATTTTTGGAATAATATTTTGGACAGAATATTTTATTGGTATGCCAAGTCCCCTCTTCGGGTATTTATTTTATGGTTCAGCGCGTTTTAATCCCACGACAAAACATCCCCCGACAAAATATTTCCGACAAAATATCATACGGACAAAACATCCTCCAACAAAATATCTACTAACACCTAACCTAACCAAACAAAAAAATGGGACAAAAATAATGCAGACATCCTGTAAAGACAATAAATTATTGCTCAAAATAGTAAAATGGGACAAAAATAAAAAAGACACTTGCAAATATAATAAATTATTGTCAAAAATAGTTACAAGAAAGAATTCAGCGTGGTGGAGATACATTTTTTCCGTGGGATATTTTGTCGGAAGAAATTTTGTCGGGGATATTTTGTCGGGGGATGAATACGCGCACTACCTTATTTTATAAATATTGCTTAAAATTAAAATTGAGTGTTTAAAGGCGAGAAATATTTATTTAGATACTCGAAGGACGACGAATGATTAAATGGAGGAATTAGTTTATTTGGAAAATGAAGTGGCTAATTTGTGAAATGTTTTTTATGATAATTCCTGAAAAGCTTTGAATCAGATTTGACACCGTAAGGTTTGTAACTAAATTCTACGTCTCCTTGTGTCTACTCGAACCGCGAACGCATTGAAGGAGTGAAAGAGCTTCGTTTCAGACTATTGGGAGACTGTTATAATATATGTAGGTTGAACAATTAGAGTGGAGGCGACCAACACATATATAGATTTTCGTGTATTGGTGCATGCGTAAACTTTTCCGAAAGCGATGTCCTTTGGAAACGTTGTGTCACTGAGAAACAGCCCCTTTACTTTGGAATACTATGGTTAGTGCAGGTAGCGTTAGCTAGAGTGGTAGTAGGTAGAGTTAGTTTGATAGTGTAGATTATTCAGATAGGGTTTTAAAAGATATGTATTTTTGAGATCCTTGATTTAATGAAGTTAATTTTAGACAAAATATCAGATTTTTGTCGCAAGAATGTGAAAAGTTAAAGTTACATGGATTCTAAAATTTTCAATAAACCCGAAATAAATCCAAAACATCGCTTTTTTCTAGGATACAAAACAACAACTTTATCAAAATGTGTGTCTTTCTGTGATTCTGGTTCAGTGAACTCTACAACTAGGATATGCTTTGAATTTAAGTGTATATTTATAAATAAGAACTCATTAAAGTAGTACCTACCTTAAGTATTTTTTTTTTTTTTTTTTTTTTTTTTTATTGAGTAAATTTTTTGCAATAAGTTTATTTCATTCTAATATTACATATTTTATATACTCTCCTAATATAGCTAGTGCTTGTGTTTAGGAGAGGACAACTTGATAATAACTTTTTTTTTTTTTTTCAAATCCTTATAACAAACTTAAGAACTTAACTTATGAATAGATTTAGACTTAATATCATATTTTTTAAAGATTATAAGGGTAATTAAACAAAATATATATAGAATGTACATAAAACCTTTGGAATAACAAACAGTCAAAAACATATCTAATAAAAGTTAAAATTATATGGTGGGACTACCAAAATATGATTTAATTTTTTTTTTATATTTGTCGTAATTTTTTTCTGTTCGCATATCGGCGGGTAATTGATTAAATAATTTTATTCTTTTATATACATAGTGATTCTGTGCTGTTGTGGTTCGTATGGGTGGTATAGTTAGTCCACCTATAGAAGTATTCCTTATGCTAATATTTAGCAGTGGGGTAATATTTTTTTTAAATATATCTTTGTGTAGCTGAAGTAGTGCTATTTTTTCGTAAATTTTTGTAAGTGGGGGAACAGGGAATTCTTAGAATACGTTTTTTGTTGGGTAGTAGTACGGTTTTTAGGATAATTTTTATAAGAATTTTTTAAATTGTTTCGAGTGGGAGAAGGGATGATTTATATGCACCCCCCCAAGCTATGATTCCATATTGTAATACCGAGTGCGCAATTGAAAAGTAAATTTCTTTTAATATTTTTAATGTGATAATATTTCTAAGTCTGAAAAATATATATATATTAGTTTTCTCATTCTATCTATTGTGGAGTTTATTTGATTTTTCCATTTAATGTTATTGTCGATAATTATTCCAAGATATTTTATTTGTTCTTTACTACTAATATGTATACAATTTGAGTTACAGGGTGTGATTTTAAGTAGACAGTTTCTGTCTTGAACTTTAATGTTTACATTTATATTTGAAATATGTTCTGTTAGGCTCAGAGGTAGAAAATGAGTTTTTTCAACATTTAAAGAAAGTAAGTTTTTGTCAAACCATTGTTTAATGATATTTATTGCATTATTTGCCGATATTTCGGCTTCTTTCCAAGAGTTTTCTTCAATTGTTAATACTGTATCATCCGCATAAGATATAATCTTTCCGACGATTGGGAGTTCAAAAAGTTCATTTACATATAATAGAAATAGTATTGGGCCCAGTACAGTTCCTTCTGGGATTCGAAAATTATTTTTTTCTGTATCACTTAACTCGTTATTTATTTTCACTTGCTGTGTTCTTTGATATAAATAACTATTTATCCACGATTTAGCTTTGTCGGTTATTCCTATATTATTTAGTTTGTTGATTAATTTTGAGTGTGAAACACTGTCAAAAGCTTTACGGAGGTCAATGAATATACTTAAGCATTTTTTCCCTTTATCCAATGCTTTATAAATAACTCTAGTTAATTCCGCTATTGCGTCTTTTTAACAAAATTTAATTGTCTTTTTCTAAATTGGAATTATAATATGCTGTTATTTTTTACGGTCTCCGCTGGTTATAACATTATTATTCAAACCGTTCAATACAGGACGAGCGCAGTGTGCAGACATTGAGCATTAAACCAATATCGGACCACGCTATAATATAGCACGCGTTTTAGGGCACGGCCTGTAACCTGTAATATAATTAGGCCGAAATTAAAAAGTACAGCGAGGCACCCTCTGAAATCTTCGCTAGAAGCAACGCGGTCACGGCATAGTATTACATTGAATTCCGCAGTGGGCGTATCGGTTCTTTTATTAGACATAGTAAAACAAGTGATAATCTTGTAAGACAATGTACGCCTGAAGAAAACGCCTAATTAATGATGTCAAAGTGTTATTAAGTTATTACTCAAGATGCTCGAATCAAAATGTTCTTTAAAGCTAACGATGTATTCTTCAAATAGTTCAGCATGATAAACGCGAAGATCATTAAATTTGGTGGCTTGTATCAAATTTGAATGGACTCAATTTTATATCAAAGAATTTTTTATTACCCCTTTTTGATAAACAACAAGAGTTTTCTGTATCATTGAATTTTCATTGAAGTTATTTTCTTGTACAAATAAAACGTTTTTTAACTCACTCTTTGTTATTCAATAAATTGACAAATTGCTTTCAGGGTGAATAATTGATTGTCAATGCCAAATAAAACAACAAGCAAAGAACTAATTGAAGCCTTTTGTCGTATTGCCGAAACTCACCGACCCATATTAACCGAACGGATTTCGAGCCATGAAAAAACTTGTTAAAATATCAATTCCATTGGTATAAAGACGCTTTCAATTAGAGCGCTTAAAGCCTATATTTGCTTTTCCATTTCGAATGGAAATTGAACATCTGTATTCCCAGGTCCAATAGTTTCCTCCTAGCGCCGGCGGTGGATCGCACACGGTGTTGGTTGAGATAAACCTGATATGAAAGAACCCATTCGGTGATTGGGATCTGCATTCACGTTCATTTACCTCCACGGTGGATTAAAATACCGGATAAAGTAGATCCTCCTTTGAAATACAGCCTTTGTTAAAAAATGCAAATAACAGGTGAATGGATAGGTATTGATGCAAACGATGAGATGTTTCCTGGATAATTTCTAAATAACTTACCATTTTAGAATATCGGTATGGTGTTTATATGTTATATTATATTACCACAGTTACATATATTTGATTATTCTTCCATCTGGTTTCTCTACATTTTGCTAAAATATGAAACAAGACAATTTAAGAAAAAATTTCAATTCCTCAAAAAATTTCATAAATATGTTTGTACCTAGTAGAAGTTCGGGTCTCGGTCGCCACCTAATCATTTTATTTCCTGTCTTTTATTATAATATATTATTATGTCAGCGGCCGATCGTAAAATCAGGCCGATTATTATAAGCCTAGCTACTTCGTGAAGTGTCTGGCGGCAGATCTTGAAGTGCCTCAGGTGCATCATGATCGGCCTGATTTTACAATTTGCTTGCGACATATACATTCGTTGGGTTACCCGGCTTCGCTCGCTAAAAATTTTTAGAGGGCGAAACTTCCAGCCCTTATATCTTCAAAAGCACGCTCTTCAGATAAAAACGGAAACCTTCTTCATGGGTGGGGTATAGAGGGCTACCACACCTTATAACTCACTTGATCGTACCGGGGCTCGTTTTCTGCGTTTTAGCGGGACTCACACTGTTTTACACTTTCTTTTATAATATATATTGATTACTTGAATATAAATATGGAATCAATAATTACTATCATTTTTAAGAACACATTTTGTTCTTAATTCTTCTTCGTAGGTAAGTACTATTTTTAATTGAAGTTTTTGATATCTCTCCCTAAAATTAAAAACCATTTAAACGTGGGTAGGTGAATAAAGAAGATATAATTGGGGTTATTTTGGTTGCGGAAGCCTGCGAATTCCTTAAATTGTTGGTCCTTTCTGTGGCTTAATCCTCTCAAGACAAGGCCCTTGGGACATTTCATAGAACGCATCTGCTATTTCTTACTGGGCTCCCGGTGGATCATTAGCCCGCATTATGTGAAACAAACTGCATTTTGCCTTACCCTAAACATCTTCGTTGATTAAATCTAACAAATAAAACAAACATTAAAACCCTTCGATATTTTACCATTTTATAATTGCTATAATAATTGATGTCTGGCTTGGCTAAAGTAGAAGTGTTGTTACGATACGCCCTTGAAGCGAATAGTTTCGAGAACGCGAGAGCTAGCCCACAGCTGGCCGCCCCCTCTTCCCCCCCATATCCTGTCTGCCTCTCCTCACCGCCCCGCTTGCCCGGCGACGCGGCGGCCGGCAATCCGTTGCTCGCCACAGAAGCAATCTGAGTGCCTTGGCGAACGGACACGCTAGCGGCGCACTTTAAGCCGGCGGACCCAATTCAACGGCCGCGATGTATTATTGAAGTACCTTTGTGTATAATTGGCCTTTTGCCGCACCATAGTTCGGTCTATTTAGACTATGAAAGTGCCTGATGAAGCTGCCACATGAGACGAGGTTCCTGCCAACCTACATGTAAGCTGTATCTTGATTTCCTCTTTAAATGTTGTCCGTAATACAGTGAAATGTAGGGCCCCCGTGGAAATCACGACCCGGAGAGTTTCGTTTTGAGAGTCAGTCAGAGAAAGTTAAACACTTTAGCTAGGTTTGTGTAAATTGCATTTCTTGTAATTGAATTGTACTGTAGAAACCTATGTATGTGTTTGAGCTTACAATACATGTCTAAATGATTTAACATTGTTATTATTCTGCTACGGCGGGAGGATTGTTGGCCGGTGAGGATCCCGTGGGTCACCGAAGGATGGAGAGAAGTTCCCTAGCCTTGAGCTGCCCACTCCCCTGAATAGAGAGTACCCTTGTCCCGCTGAGAGCTAGCCAGGGACGTGTTGGTGTGCTGATGTTGGTTTAGAAGCCGGCATCGGGGTACCCTAACAATTGGCGCATCAACGTGGAGCCTGGAATTTTTTTTTCTCTAACCCGGTCGCTCCGCGGGACCCTTGTTTGTCGAAATCCTCCCCGCATAACAACTATTTTGTAAAACATTAATTATGCCTTGTCATTCTACAGTGAATCCTGTGAAAAAACCACAGAAACCAATATGTAAATTAGATCCATAACGGATCTGATTGGAATTATAAATTGCATCGCAAGTTTAAACAACGGCCATTTTGAGCACC
The DNA here is from genome assembly GCA_917563855.2 of Limnephilus lunatus. NCBI lineage: Eukaryota > Metazoa > Arthropoda > Insecta > Trichoptera > Limnephilidae > Limnephilus > Limnephilus lunatus. The sequence continues at coordinate 87,933,163 of OU830595.1, read as the reverse complement.
CGAGGCGCCACGAATCTGATTGCGCACGCGTCTCCAAACGGCGGGCGCGTTAACAACAGTTATTCCCGCCCAAAATCCAACGGCTTTTGTTCCAAGCGATAGTCCGGATTGCGCGCAAATGCTTTGTTCCCGCCGGAATCCTAACCGACTGTTGCTAGGCTGCGTTTTAAATCCAAACCGTTTTTTATGACTGAACTGGGATACCAACGGAAATCATTATTATAAATTTGATTCTGGAACCCCAGTTATTTTGCGAATTCCTTAATGAAAATTTCGGACTTACGTATTTTTATTATTTCTGCACAATATACCAATTGGCCCACTTGTGTCTGTCAAATTAGTACAATTTAATGTTTCTCCAAATGGACAAAATAATGACTTTCTTTCCCCATTGTACATTATAGGTACTGTTTTTTTTCAGCATAAGTGAAAGTGAATTGTGTTTTTTTTCCTTACATAAGTGAAAAGTGGAATAATAATAAAACCAATGACTGATTCCATGAATAAATAAAATAATTTTAATATGGTGGGATGCAATAAACCCCATATTCAGTCATTTTCATTCGGAAGTTTGTCCTTTATTTGCCAGAAATGTGCCGTTTGTGAACTTTAGTGCCTTTCTCAGTGCAAAGTGTTTTTGTGAAAATAAAAAACCTGTTTTCTAAAGGTCAGTCCTGGAAAAATTTTTCTAAAATAAATAAATACTTGTGAATTTCACAGTTTTCTCAAAAGTGGTCAGTAAAATACAAAAACCTTTACCACTAAGGTCTTTCCACGCAAAATTTTTTCTCGTCTGCCTTCCTTTGACAAGAATTCTGGTGTCATGTATACAAAACACATTTGGAAGTGCCAACAGTGATCACCAAGTGAAAAGTGCCTCACAAAAATTAATTTTTGCGCTTTCTAAAGGAAACCCCTGGCCAATTTTTTTTTTCTTTTCCTAACCACCCAGGAAACTCGCAATGGAGGACAAGCAAGCTATTACATCATCCAACTTGGGTACCATTCCCAATGTGCATAGTTTATCCAAAGCCCACTTACAAGCTGCTTTAAGGGATAGAGGACTCTCGCCATCAAGCAAATCTAAATCTACATTGAAGGCATATGCACTTTTATTCAACAAAAAGTACATTAGGAGAATAAATCTCGCCCCCTCCAACGAAAATAATTCATGTTCGGCTACGCAAGTTTTGGATAATCTTGACAAAGAACCTACGCCGCATGTAATGATAAAACAGGACGTCGCACCCATCTTGACACAGGACAAAACTTACGATTTATCCTCTTGGAAAGTCAAATATAATGGCGTCTCCGATGTGCTGGATTTCATTGACCGTATTGAAGAAACGGCTACAATCAAAAATATCCCATTCGAGATTCTACGGAGAAACTTTATAGAACTCATCTCCCCAGAATTAATTCCGTGGCACCGCATCCAAAAGACTAAATGCAAAGATTGGAGTAAACTCAGAGCTGCCCTAATCTCTAGCTTTGGAAAAAAGGAGGCCCAGCACCGGATCAAACTATCTCTACTATCTATTAAACAACTAGTAGATGAACCTGTGGCTACATTCATAGAAAGGGCTGAATCCATCAACATCAAGCTTTCACATCCTGTTCCGGAAGCTGAACTATTACCAGTCATAACTGATGGCCTTTTAAGCAAATACGAGAACATCATCACCTCACAGAAAATTGCATCCCTGGCCCAGCTAAACGAAGTCTGTCTCCTCCTGGAATCGTACCAGGACAGGAAAAACATAAAGAATGTGTCAAATAATGTGGTTGTGCCAAGCCGTTCGTCTGGTTTAAAGCCAGAATTCGACAACAAAAAAGTGTGCTCCTTTTGCAAAAAAGTAGGCCACCTAGCCGCTACTTGTTTCAAGCAAGCAAGACTTCTGGAATCCAAGGAACCCCGAACATCCAAGAGACACCACTCTAGGGACCGCTCTCCTCCACGCGACGAACTGCGCAACATTTTCAAGAGATCAAGGCACAATGCAGAAAGGTTACAAAACCCAAGCGATGTCAGACCTCAGGTGGATTTCTCCAAGCCCCCACCAAATTTCTACATGAAGAGGCAAAAAAACTAAATAATAACCTCTCAGGTACCCATTCTGAACCAAGGTCTAAAGAATGGACTGATTGGTTATCACACATTAAGTATTTTAACCAGACCTTAAATGTTTCCTCGGTTTGTTGCAAACAAGCTAAAGATGGGAGACCCTATGCTTTTTTCTCTGTTAACAATGTGCCCTTTTCCGGATTACTTGATAGCGGTGCATCTGTCAGCTGTCTTGGCAACAATGCTCACCTGCCTTTTGTTAACAGTGATTTTAAAATTTCGCCACAAACAACACACCTGACGACTGCGGATAATGTTTCCCAGCCGGTCATCGGTACCCTTGCACTGCCAATTAATTGTAACAATAAAATAATTACAATCAATTTTCTAATAGTGCCCTCTATATCCCAGAATTTCATCCTTGGCGTTGACTTCTGGAAGGCTTTTAACGTTGCTCCCCAAGTATTTAATACTCTTGGCGAAACCTCCACTGCTGCTCAAATTAGTGAGATCCGCACAATAATACCTCACGAAAATTTAAGCACGGACCAAGCTCTCCAACTAAAGGAAATGGTCAATAAATTCGAATCAATATCTTTCGAAAAATGTGGATTGGGTTTGACAAATTTGGTAGAACACCACATTAAAACCAATGGCCCACCCATAAAACAACGTTATTACAACTTAGCCCCCCAAAAGCTTAAACTTTTGGAAAAAGAACTTGATGAAATGTTGAAAATGGGTGTGGTGGTTCCCAGCAGAAGTGCATGGACCAACCCAACTCTTTTGGTTTCTAAAAAAGATGGCTCCGCACGTTTCTGTCTTGACAGTAGACGTTTAAATTCTTGTACGGAAGCTGACGCATACCCCTTACCTTACGTCCACGCGACCTTAGACCAACTGCGCAACGCCAAGTTCATCTCCTCTGTTGACCTAAGCAAAGCTTTTTGGCAAATACCTTTGGACGCAGAATCGTGTGAAAAAACTGCTTTCGTTGTACCTGGTAGGGGAATGTTCCATTTTAAAAGATTACCCTTTGGTCTAAAGAACAGCCCCGCCGAATTACAAAGACTGATGGACAAACTCTTCGGTCCTGAAGTCGATAACAGCCTGTTTTGTTACCTTGACGACCTCATCATCGTCAGCGACACCTTTGAAAAACACCTATTAATGTTGGAAAAGGTTTTTCAACAACTCAAGTTCGCTGGTTTAACCATCAACTTGAAGAAGTCTGAATTCTGTAAGTCCCGTTTACGTTATTTGGGATTCATTGTCGACGAAAAAGGTCTAAGAACAGACCCCGCTAAGGTGGAAGCCATGGCAAATTTTCCCCGACCCAAAAACGCGAAAGAAGTCAAAGGTTTCCTTGGACTTGCAGGTTACTACAGAAGATTCATCAAAGACTTTTCCACAATTGCAGCCCCCTTAACCCGTCTGCTTGGTTCAATATATTCGCACTTCACAATCCGGAAGCTTCGGTTTCGCGCAGAACCGGTCAAACTGTCACTTTGGATCGAGATTGTAAAATATCTATGCAAGATAGCTTTCATATTTCAAAGACAATAAAAAGCATTATTTCATTCTCTTTCTGGTTAAAAGAAAAAATACATATGTTTGCACAATAGGAAGAGAGATATATAGCTTTCAAAATGTAAGGTCGCTCGGGACGTTTTTGGTCTTATGAAAGTATAACGCAATTACATGTTTTGGGATGTATTTGTTCCTAAACAAGCAGACGGGTTAAATAAAATTACCGGCACCCGTAAAGGTGTCAGCAACTTCCGATGGTCTGCTGAAACTGAAGAAGCGTTTACAACTTTAAAAAATGCCCTTCAAAAAGCCCCCGTTCTGAATTGCCCGGATTTTGCACTCTCTTTTACCCTCCACACGGATGCCTCCAACGTAGGAATCGGTGGAGTCCTAACTCAAGAATTCCCAGATGGCGAACACCCTGTAGCGTATTTTTCCCGTACACTAAATAAACACGAGAAAAACTACGGAATTACCGAAAAGGAGTTACTGGCTGTATTGGATTCTGTTCACCATTTCCGCGGTTACATAGACGGTAGCAAATTTACTGTAGTCACAGACCATAGTAGTTTGAAATGGTTGATCTCTTTAAGTAATCCCTCCGGTAGACTCGCTCGTTGGGCCTCCCGTTTGTCTCAATTCAATTTTGATGTTGTACACCGTAAAGGCGCGGACAATATTGTTCCTGACGCTCTTTCAAGAATTGAATTGGCTTCATTAAATGTTGACACAATTGCCCCCCCTCCATCTACAAAAGATGAATGGTACTTGAAAATCTTCGAAGGTTGTAAAAATAATCAACAAAAGTTTCCTAATTTTATCATAAAAGAAGGACAACTATACCGTAATTGCAAGGCACCACTATCCATCCTCGAAGATTACTCTTGGAAACTTGTCGTTCCCCTCGAAGGAAGAGAACAAATAATAATTGACAATCATAGTGCTCCCGACTCTATACACCCAGGAACTTTCAAGACGTATAAAAAGATTTCCTTGAAGTATTACTGGCCTGGTCTTTTCAAACAAATTCGCAATTACATCTCTAAATGTGAAACTTGTAAAGCTTATAAACATAGCACGGCAGCACCTGCCGGCCTAATGGGTAACCCCAAACGTGCCGACAGACCCCTACAGTCATTGTCAATGGACCTCGTCGGACCTTTGCCTCGAAGTTATGCCGGACACATGCACATACTTAGTGTAGTGGATGTTTTCACCAAATTCTGTTGGATCTTCCCTTTAAAAAGAGCCAATGCGTCCGCCATCATCAAACTTCTGGAAAAACACATTTTTATACCTTACGGAACACCCAGAACCGTAATTGTTGATAAAACGGAAAACAGTTTATTGCCCAAGAATTCAAAGAATTTCTTGCCAAATACGGAATCAAGGACATTTATTATAACACCTTGTACACTCCCCAAAATAACACTGTCGAACGTTACAACCAAACAATCAACACAGCTCTAGCTATTCTAGTTGATAAAGATCAACGCACTTGGTGTAAAAACCTAGATAAAATTCAGGCCGCTATGAACAACACTGTTAACCTGGCCACTGGTTACACACCTTTCTTCTTAAAACACGGTATGGAACAAGTCGTCCATGGTTCTCTACATAGGGACACAAACTTTCCTACGTCATCTGCCACCACAAGCAACCCTACCGCAGATTATGCCCATCGCTTGGAAGAACTGTCGGCCATTTACAGTGAAGTCACTGATGCTTTGCTCCTGGCTCACCAAAAGAGTGCGGACAGATATAACTTACGTAGAAAACATGTCACCTTCAATACAGGAGACATAGTTTGGAGAAAGAACAACACACTTTCCCAAGGAGCCATGTATTTCTCTGCTAAGCTGGCACCACGTTTCGTGAAGGCCAAAGTCCTAAGGAAAATATCAGACCTAGTGTACTCCTTGTCTGACTCATCTGGAAAGCACATTGGTAATTACCACATTAAGGACATTGTAAAGTCTGGAAGTGAGGAGTCAAATAAAACTGCCCCCACTATCTCAGCAAACGTAAAATGATCCAGTATGCATCACCTTTTTTTGTAAGCTTACAGAGTCTTACTACGTCAGGCGTGTAATGTGTCAATCACATGCCCATCGTTTCGTAAATGAAACAAGTTGTAAATTATTTTGTAAATTAATGCGTACTCTCCTTGAAGTTACTTTCAAATGTTGTTTTTGCACTGTTTTTTCTTTCCCTCACGGCAATTTTTTCTTTATTTTTTTTTCACCTGTTCTAAAACTGATCACTTTGGAACGGAGACACTTTTCGAGTTTCAATGTTTGGGAAGTCGCGAGCCCATTTATTGTCTCAACACATACACTACACAATGTTCATGCCACGTCATACCCTGCCTTGTCATGTAATTTTGTAATTTGTTTATTTATTTTTTTGTTGCATTTTTGTCGTGCGGAAAGGAACTTTCTCACCTGTTTATTTTGTTCATGTAAAGTAGTTGACAATTGCCCATCGGCGTGTCGTTCTAGAAGTCGGGTTTTGTAAATTCCAAAGTGTTAAATTCCGACGCAGAACCAGTTAACTATTTTTTACAATTTTTCCTTTTATCTTGTTCATCATGAGTTGTAAAACCTTCCGAGGTATCTCCAGCATGAAAATCAAACAGTGGTTACTTACATAGTCGCCCCTCGTGTATATAAGTTTTTTTCAATTTTTTCCTCTTAAATTAAAAATTGATGGCGTCCTACCCAAATTCATGCTCTTGTACCCAAATTGGATATCGACACGTCCATTTTGGAACTTGTATTTATAAAACCAATGATTGGTCTTTATAACCCTGTATATAAATCAATTTGGCTCGTTTCAACTAAAGTACGTAAAACCGAATCATCCGGTCTTTGGTTGTTATAACAAAGCCACCTTTTTGTTATTTTGTTTTTTTGCTTGTACGTTACGTATGTCTTATATGACACGTTTCAACCCTACGAGACAGGTTAATAAAACCTTATGGTCATCCTGATTTTGGAATTCACAATTTTTAGGTGTTCATTTAACCAAGTATTTGCAACCCAAATTGCACATAACCTGGTATGTTTGTAACTACACAAAGGGTATGTAAAACCGTAATTGGTCCCTTTTCTTTGGTCTTCCTCACTGCAGGTTGCCACAACAGACAGTATGTAAAACCATTATAGGTCTGTCTTTGTTTTAAATACTTGGTGTAAGTAGAATTATACTCTGCCATCACTCTTGTACTTTGTAACACATGAAGTGACATCAAATTGTCTATCTTCTCTATCGTACGCTCTTGGGCTACGGAGTTAGTTAATCTAACGAATCTTTATAAAATGTGTTAAAATCAAGCATCGTTAACGTTTATTGTGTTGTATTTAAACGTAACCCTGTTACATTATAGGAGAGATCCTTAGAACATCCACCGTCATAGGAGAGATCCTTAGAACATCCACCGTTATAGGAGGGATCCTTAAAATACCTGCCACGATACGAGAAGTTCGTCATAATCACTTTTGCTCATAGCTAAATGTTATTGAGTTGGTCGTGTGACACATTTGTCATGAGCACCGTTTTGTACAATCTGTTTTGGTCGTGTGTCATTCATTTGTCATGAGTACCACCCTTTCTGTACAATCTATTTTGGTCGTGTGTCATTAATTTGTCATGAGTACCGCTTTTGTATTTTGGTCGTGTGTCATTAATTCGTCATGAGTACCGCTTTTGTATTTTGGTCGTGTGTCATTAATTTGTCATGAGTACCGCTTTTGTATTCTGGTCGTGTGTCATTCATTTGTCATGAGTACCGCTTGTATGTATAATTGTGTACAACCCTTGTACACGAGACGTGGAGACGTTAAAACACTTACCGTGATTCGTGCGAACGACATAATATCGGCCTTGCCATCTTCTTTAAGAGGCATTGTATAAACTCTTGACTTCTGTCTATAATTGAGTTTTATCTTGTATGTACTTACATGTTCTTGTACACTATACGTGGAGACGTTAAAACACTCACCATGATTCGTGCGAACGATACAATATCGTGTGTCATCTTTTATGATGCAATTTGTGCTTTTTTGCATAACTCGTTGTCTGGGGAACGGATAAGAAAACCCCCAGGTTTGTGAAATTGGAGCAAGGGTCTGTCTTTTCTCACAATCACGCAGGAGTTTTAAAAAAATGACCCCTAATCTTTTGCCCAATACACGCAAAAGATTAGTCTCTTTGTTAATGTGTATTCAAGTTTCTCCTCATCCTTTTAACAATTGTAAAGAGTCAGGAAATCTGCTGGTTGATCATGTTTCATTCTCACATGGAGTTTGAAGTGGAAATTAGTCCAGTCTCTAGCAAGTTTCGTCACTCAACTCCTTTCCTTTTCCTTTCCTTTCTCCTCACCATCATGTTCTCAGGTATATGTTATGAAGAGGAAAATCTGTTGTTAACCATAATTCGCCCTCACTGGGAGTACGAATCGGTAAATTGACCAATTATCAGCAGGCTTTCTCCCTCACTCTCTGCATATGTCTCGCCTTTTGTTCTTTTTCTCAATTTTACGAAACACATTCATGAATGTTGGATATGTACGATATGCACTTGGCGTACCGTCTGTCTCCTTTTGACAACCTTGATTCATGAATTGGTTTCTCTGCTTTTACCGTGACTCATTCACGACTTCTTTGTCTTGTTCTTTGAAATTCTACAAAAAATGTTACCACCTTTATGTTAACATAGGCCATGGAAGGCCGGTTGTTTTTTAACCAAGACATATTGTTACTCGGCAAACGCCAAGTCATCCTGGTAAAGGAAAATGTTCATGTAATCACAATGTAGTTAGAAAACTCTCTCTTCGTCACTCTCTGGGTCGGTGGTTAAAACTTCGTTTATTTCATAATCTGGACACATTTTGTTTCTCTCCAAACCTTTTCTTCATTGGTCCCTAGGCAGGTAAACTTCAAGAATTTTGCTCTAATAATAATTTCTCCCGGATTAAAAAGAAGTCCAGGCGGATGTCATCACCAACAGCCAAGCTGAGCTCCACTTCCTGACAGCACGCGCTGTGGTTACTAGGTCCCTCCTGCTGCCATTTTTCTACGCATTTGTTCCTGAAAGCACAGACCATACCACCCATATGTATGTTGTTTTGTCGTGCCACAGCAAGTTGAGTTGTCCCACTATACATTATGACACTCTGAACCACCTTTTGGGCACGCTAGCTCCTAGGTTTGTTCTTACTCTTGCTATCAATGCCAACCATGTCGTCTCTTGCGCTGTCATGCAGTGACGCATATATCGTCATGTGTAAACCATCATTACCTTGACCTCCAGTATTCGCTGAATGCGTACCAATACAAGTTATGTTGAGCTACATTATGCTTCAATAACCATTATATACGATCCGTGTTTACCTTAATAACACTTTAGGATTCGTACTGGCATGTCTGCAGACACTGGATTCTCCTCTTCAATGACCTCTGTAACCATAGTCGCGGCACAGCAACCACAGTCTCCACTTCGTGAACTTCGACGTCTTCGACAAAACCAAGTGTTTTCTAAGGCCCAAGTGTACTTCTGAGTGTTATCTCAAAGGGGTCTGATTACAGTGATAATGTAATCCTAAGAATCTGTGAAACCACGTCCTCCTCTTCGAAATTCTCCGAAACCAAACAAATCCACGCTTCGCAAACTTAGCTCCCAGACCAATGAAACCTTAGAATCACACAGGCATTTTTTGTTCTTGTTTTTTTGTTCTTCGATTGTACAACTATGAATTGTTATTTTTCAATTGCATAACCATGTATTGTTATTTTGTTCAATTGCATAACCATGTATTGTCATCTTTCAATTGCATAATCTTGTATGTTGTTTCACACCATGTACTTTCACCAAAACTGTTCTTTTCCAAACATTGTATGTACCCCTCACCCATTCCCTACAAACATTGTGACCTAAACTATAACATAAATTGCATGTTCTAGCTAGGCATCTCTCAAGCAACGAATCTCTCAAAAACCCCTATGGAAGTTTAAGAGGATTTTTTATCCTACAGCTCCATTGCCACGTCGCTTTTTTTCCGAGCGCGGGGGGAAGTGTTACGATACGCCCTTGAAGCGAATAGTTTCGAGAACGCGAGAGCTAGCCCACAGCTGGCCGCCCCCTCTTCCCCCCCATATCCTGTCTGCCTCTCCTCACCGCCCCGCTTGCCCGGCGACGCGGCGGCCGGCAATCCGTTGCTCGCCACAGAAGCAATCTGAGTGCCTTGGCGAACGGACACGCTAGCGGCGCACTTTAAGCCGGCGGACCCAATTCAACGGCCGCGATGTATTATTGAAGTACCTTTGTGTATAATTGGCCTTTTGCCGCACCATAGTTCGGTCTATTTAGACTATGAAAGTGCCTGATGAAGCTGCCACATGAGACGAGGTTCCTGCCAACCTACATGTAAGCTGTATCTTGATTTCCTCTTTAAATGTTGTCCGTAATACAGTGAAATGTAGGGCCCCCGTGGAAATCACGACCCGGAGAGTTTCGTTTTGAGAGTCAGTCAGAGAAAGTTAAACACTTTAGCTAGGTTTGTGTAAATTGCATTTCTTGTAATTGAATTGTACTGTAGAAACCTATGTATGTGTTTGAGCTTACAATACATGTCTAAATGATTTAACATTGTTATTATTCTGCTACGGCGGGAGGATTGTTGGCCGGTGAGGATCCCGTGGGTCACCGAAGGATGGAGAGAAGTTCCCTAGCCTTGAGCTGCCCACTCCCCTGAATAGAGAGTACCCTTGTCCCGCTGAGAGCTAGCCAGGGACGTGTTGGTGTGCTGATGTTGGTTTAGAAGCCGGCATCGGGGTACCCTAACAGTGTCTAGTGCCCCAAGGCAAATCACCACGAAGTAATGAAAAATCCTTGGTTTTTGGTTTGAAAATTTAATCGCTTAGAAATATTTTTGTTTTAATTAAATACTGCGAGTACATCTTTGCTTTGTAAATAATCGAGTGCTTTTCTGATAAGTTTTTTAATTGTTGCCCAGAAAAAAATAAAGTATCGGGCCAATAAAAACTGCTATAATGTTCAAAATCTACTATTTACGAACCTCTTTTCGGTTGTGGTTTTATTGTACTTTATTTTATAGGCAAATAATGTTAATTAGAAAATGATCATAAAACATTTAAATATTTGTGCCTGAACTTTTTGGCAATGTTTTTTGCTTGCATAAAATAGACGGCTTGGGTCAAGGGCTATTAAACAACCTGCGGCCGAGAATTCATTTTTGGTCGAAAGATGTTCTTACAATCGTACAGGGCGGTTCCAATGAAAAATATTAATTATTTTCCGTACCAGCTTTTTTAAATAATAACTCAATACCGATTTTTTTCATTTAAAATTTGCTTTAATTTATACGTTATTAATTTAATTTATTTTACATTCAAAAAAGCTGAAAAGCGTGATGATGAAACTATTAAAATTATGTACTTTTTGATCATAAGTATTTATAATTTTTTAATAATGTCTAAGCATAATAAGAATGTAAAAAAAAATCTTAAATATACTAGTTTGTAACACCGTAAATAAATAGACAAACTGCATTATTTTCGTCACAAAACATGTGTACGGATCTTATTTTAAATGATTTGATTTAAAATAAAATTAAAATTCTGGAACGTAGCTGTCCCAGATAATTTATTGATTTATTTTAGGCGCTGCATGATTTATATGATTTGAAATATAATACAAAATTTTGTTTGAAAATTCAACAAATCTACTAACGACCTACGGTATAACCTTATTATGCTAAAAATAAACATGTTTTCCCATAATTTCAAGATAATTTTACCAGATAAAAGAACAATCTTTCGAAATCAATTTATGCTTTTTAGTGGGAAAGAGTCAATACGGCTAAAATTTTATTTAAAAATGACATATTTCCCGTTTTGTCTGGTTATTCCCTCTTAAGCATAAATATCCCAGCTCGACATTTTTGTGCGTTACGCCTCTTCAGCGCTGATCGCTTCAATTAAAGTGTTTTAAGAGGTTATCTTTATGAATAATTTTGTAACACTAATAGATTCCATCTATAGATTGTGAATGACGTATTCTGATATGAAAAGAAAATTTCCGTATTTTCTTTTTTTTTTACATTAACTCCACAGAGGAGGCCCTGAGGAATACAATTTTTCTCAGGAAATGTTATCTTTGGGGGTGCTGTGTGGAGGGGTCTTTTAGGGAAAGGAAGGAGAGGAATTTCTGGGAAATTTGATTTGATCTACGTCTAAAATTTGATTTAAAAATGACAAATTTGGCTTTGTCTGGATTATTTTTCCCTCTTAAGAGCGTATAACCAGCCAGCGGTCGAAAATCCACATTTCATCGAAAGAGGTTATTACGATCGTACAGGGCGGTTTCAATGAGAAAGATTAATTACTCTCCGTACCAGCCTTTTAAAATTATAACTCAATATCGATTTTATTTCTTTTCAAATTTGCTTTAATATATACCTACATCCAAAAATGCTGAAAGGCGTGTTGATAAAATTATATACTTTTTGTAATTACTTTTGATCGCAAGTATTTATCATTTTTCAATAATGTCTCAGCAAAATAAGAATGTAAATTTTTTTTTTAAATAATAGTCTGTAAGTGCGCAAATAAATACACAAACTGATCAATTTTCGTCAAAAAACACATGTACTTATATTTTTTTATGATTTTATTTAAACTTAAATTAAAATTCTGTTACATACGTATATTGATTTATTTTACTACATGATTATATGATTTGAAATGGGTGTTGTAAAATAAATGTACTTTTTTGAAAATTTTACAAATTCGCCAACGACCTATGGTATAACTTTGTTATACTAAAAATTATCATTTTTTCTGAAAATTTAAAACATACGTTTACTAGATAAAAGAACAATCTTTCGAAACCAATTTATAATTTTTTGTGAAGAGAAAAGAAAATACGTCTAAACACTGATTTAAAAATGACATATTTCTGGTGTTCTCTGGTTATACGCTCTTAAACGGGAATTTTAACCCTTTTGCCATATATGAAAGGGGTGTTATGTTACACGATGTGGTGCATCGCCTTAAATATATATTTTCCCAAAAAGTACTATTTCGAAAATACGAAAATCGATTTAGAATCGGAACAAATATAATTTATTTTAGGTACCTCTCTATATAAATATGTTTGATATGAGGGGCGGCGCGAGGGAGGGGCAGAATGAGGGATTGCAAAGGAGACATAGTAGAGGTGGGAGACAGCAGGGGGTTGATTTGGAAAATCCATGCTTCTCACACGGAGAACTGTATGTGGCCTGCTCACGTGTCGGAAAATCTTCTGATTTATTCGTGTACGCACCAGACGGAAAAACCAAAAAACCTTTTGTATCTAAAAGCACTTCAACATAATAAAAACACAAACACTTTTTTTTTTGAGTAGCATTTCAACGGGTACCGGATACTCGCTAATCTAAAAATAAATGCATGTAACAAAAAAAAAATTATAAAATTATACGTATTTTTTTTAAATCACGCCAATTTGATTCTATTAAGCTATGAAGCTTTTTAGTTACACCTAACTATTCGGCTACCGAGCATGATTTTACGTACTTATTTGATATCTATTTTATACATTAATTTAAAATGAAATATTTAGGTACAGATTTTAAATTTTTAATAAATTTGTTTTTAAGTTCATTAAACTGCTATTATTATTACCACCATTGCAATTATAAAAGATAATATAATTATTATAAACCCTTGTGTATATAATAGTAATAGTATTATTTGCATTTTATATTTGGCTCTTACCTGTTTTGTGTGTAGGTAAGATTTATTATCTCTTACTAATCCAGATCTTATAAAATACATTATTTATTTTAAAACTATCAAAATGTTCAGTCTTAATATTCCAGATAATTTAGTTGAACATTTTGAATTAGGAAATAAAATTTAAACATTTTATTTAACGAATAACAAAACATTTTACAAATGGCAAACATGTACATAAATACAAACTCTCGTGTACTGTCAACAAAAATGCTAGAAAATGTTACCAAAAATACAAATAATAATTTAATTAATTATTAGAAAATATTTTCTAAAAAAAATATTTGCAGGTGATGTAATTAATTTTATTTTAAAAACTTCTGAATTATTTAGAAAAAAAATGTAAATAAACAGAATCCTCTGGGTAAATTAAGCCCACCATCTGATGCTCCTCGTGCCCTTGCTTCCAGATGTCCCGTAAAGGATAATTACCCAAACCCAATTAGACTCACTTAGTATTACTCACCGGTTTGACGCGTGCCTCAGTTTACTAAGTCTGCAAGACCAACTGGTCTTTGTAGGACCTGCAATAGATAGTAAAAAAATGAAATTTCAATAATTTGTTATGATACAAAGAATTGCAGCGAGATTATTTTTTTTAATTCATATGACAACTATAATAATTTAAACACTTTAACTTAGGTTTTCTTCATTAAAAAATGTGTTGTCTAGAAAGTTTTGTAAATTGCGTTACATCATCAGACGGTACTTTCAACATAAAAATACGCATTTGAAATTGAATATTAAGTATATAAAGTTTCTTGAACTTAGCGTGCCACATTCTGTCATACAATTTACTAAGTAGATTTTCTTTTTCATTATTCATTTATTTATTTTTTACGATGAATCAAACTCCAAAAATCTTCTTGGAACATTTGAAAACAATACATACCTACCATTCTTTGGTTATCTGATTACAAAATTGACATTTTGTGTTCAGTGGTGGAGCACTGGTACATAGATATAATTCTTGGGTGGAGGTTGTATCGTTGGTACATTTAAGAGAGGAAATAGGGGGGAAGGGGAACGAAGGAGCGATAGGGAAGGCGGGGAAGAAAGGGGAACGCGGGAGTCGGGAGGGTATGACGCGGGAGGGGGTAAGGCGGGGATGGTGGAAGGGAAAGCGGTAGAGGAAGGGGACGCAAGAGGAGGACGGGGACGGGAACGGGGATGCACGCGAACGGCAGAGGGAGGTATTTCGAAGGAGACAAAGTAGCTGTACATATGTGGCCTGCTCTTGCATCGAAAAACCTTCTGATTTATTCGTGTACGCACCAGACGGAAAAATAAATAAAAAAAATTGTAAAAGCACTTCAATAAATGGAATTAAAGCACCAATTCTTTCTTTCTTTGAGTGGCATCACAACGAGTAGTCGCTAGTAAGTTGTATATACGTATATAAAAATAAAGGAAAGAAGAAAGTCATCCGTTGTCTGAAGGTAAAAACAAAGTCGGTACGCGCCGCTATTCATAGATGCCAGCAGAGTAGGTATGAATTAACTACGTTATCGATACTTGTGTGTGTTTGGTTTCATGCTAAAACGATTAGTTGCCCATCTACCTTGTTTATATTATAAATGACTTTTAAGTGTACGGTCCTCAGCGCCGTAGTTCCTCGACTTCACCTGCAATAGAGGATAATAACGTTAGAAACATTTCGGTAATACCAGGGTAAAAACACACAAATCTTATGACTGTCTTATTTTCTTCATCTGCATAGTTCTAATTGGTAGCAATTGAATCACGCTTTATTGCCGAGGTCCTTGGGCTCGACCATTCCACGTCGATTCACTCTCCCTTCCCGGAAAGGTAGGGAACTATTAAAATTCCACTCTAAGAGACATAATTTAATCAACCCCTTTGTCGGACCTTCACAATAGCGAAGAATATGGGATTAGGGTAAAAGTATTTACTATTTAATTTGTTTTCATGGCGTTTTATTTGTAAACTTGTACTTAGAAAAGTAAGAGATTTCGGCAAAGGTTTTTTGTTATTGTTATGGTGGTTGACACTGGGAAAAATGGTGAGGAAATAAGTTTTTTTAATGTTCTTAATAATACATAGTTTATCTAATCTGTAAACCCAATTTGAAAAAATATAGTGCATTATTTTAAGAAGACTCATTTTCGCGGTAGAACGAAATTAAATCTAACACAGAAACTCAGTTTTCGACATGTAATGTATAAATAAATTAGTCTACGATCTACATAGTATGTACTATAAACTATGTTGTTTATCATAGGTTTCGTTGCCGAGTTGTACCAAAGGTGACCGAAGGTAGATTTAAGAAGTCCTTAGGTTTCATGAGCTCCACAAATTAGGACTTTTGTCCTCAGAAGTATAATTATAATTACAATATGACAATAATTAGTAAGAAGTATTATTATTATATTGCCATTGATCGTGGAAACTATATTTTATCTATATTAGTTAACCTTCAATAAGCCATTGATACAGTAAACCATGACATACTTCTCAAGAAACTCAAGAAAATTGGTGTAGTTGGTCCTGCTCTTAATCTATTGAAATCGTATCTTGGCAATATAAAGCAATTCGTTTACATCAACAATGAAAATAGCAACTACGTTCCAATAAACTATGGAGTTCCGTAGAGATCCATACTTGGTCCACTACGTTTCCAAATTCACATCAATGATATTTCGCAATTAGATTTAAATGGTGAAATCTTTTTGTATGCAGATGATACTACAATTCTTTAGTGGGGTAAAGATTTAGAAGTATTACTAGAAAATGCGCAAAGAGACCAAGAAAAAATCAACGATTGGCTCCAATCAAATATTTTAACAATGAATGTAAAAATAACAGGATACATGATCCTAAGTTCAACCCGTAAAATAATTCCTCCGCATGTACCCTTAAAAGTTGAAAATGTCTACCTGTAAATCCTGATCCAGGAAAAATATCTTGGGCTGATCAGCATTTCACATTTTAACAGCATATACAAGGTATTAAAGACAAAATCATCCCCTTAATTAGTGCATTTAGCCGGCTTTCATATCTGTTGCCAAATAAATTTAAAAAATGTTTTTTATTATAGTCTCGTACACTCACATTCAAAATCTGGGGAAACGCAAATGAAACATATATAAGTGAATTACAGGTAATACAAAACAATGTATTCAAAATACTATTTTACTACAAGCCCAGAATATCCAAAAAAATAATACGTGGAAACAAAACTCTAAAATTAAGAAAACTATAAAAATACAATACATGTCTCCTTATATACAAAATAAATAATAAACTCATAAATACGAACACGGAATTCATTAAAACTATATAAATACACTTTACACGACAACACAATAACATACATTCAAACACAATCCACACTAACTATGGTAAACTATCCATTGGTTACGAAGGGGGCAAGTTATATAATTGCCTCCCAAATGACATTAAAAACGAAAAAAACTGGGTAAATTAAAAAATATATATATATTAAGTTTTATTCTAGTTAAACACTCAATGAAATAGATTTCTAGTTAAATGAGTGAAAATATAATTTTCTTTTTACTAGAATTAAAAAACAAAAAAAAAATACAAGTACTAACCATAAGAAGTTATTCTAAGGAGAGAAAATAAAAGCATTACACTAAAACAAAAACAAAAAAACACTGAAACTTGCCTTTTCCGCCTCATATTTTTAGAACAATATAATTATTTTTAACCCTCACCGCTATTTCCATTGTGAGTTTTAGGAGCTGTGGAACTAAGGTTTAATTATCGTCAAGAAATTCGTCATAATTGTTTGATCCATATCTTTCAATTTCTTGTGAAGTAGTAAGAAAGAAAAAATTTGACTGCTTGGTAAAATTTTTTTAGAGAAAGTTTGTTTGAATGTCTTGCAACTCATTTTGATTACGTTGTTAAATAAATCTTGAGAGCGTAATTGAAAAAAATCTAGTCAATTTCGTTAAAATCAAATAGCGGAACAAATTTAAACACGACACAAAGCAATGGGCATTAAAACATCGTTACAATTAAAAATTCACGCAGAGTCACGTTTATCCCCGTTATAAAAATCTTATTACCCCGCCCAGAACCGGGGCATTTTTATTTGCAGCATTACGTTAAGCCGCCGTAGCTTCTAAACAACCCACTGTTTGAGTCCGCCCCGCGCCCGTCACCCCTCTGGATCCCCGCAAGAGAGACCGATCCGCCGTTTGGCCTTTTAATTTAATCTGCTTCTAGGTACCCGCCATTCACAAGACACCGCAGGACATAGAAAACGTCTGTTTAATACAAAAGCAGGAATTCGTATGACTGGGCTTCTAGCATTGTTGAAGGGTAAACGTTATGCCCGGTAAATTGTCGGATATATTAAGAGGTTCCGAAGAAGAAGAAGAGGGTTGGTCGGATGGTCGGAGGAGACTTAATAGGAAAGTGTCGGGTAAGTGCGGCAGGTGGCCCCGTTACAGGATCTACGTGTCCGAAGAAACCCCACGTGCAGGCGTGCCCACGCGCCCGCTGGGGGTAATAAGGCCGGACGAAGAAAAGCTATGTCCGAGGTAATGCTACTTAGACGTTGGAATGAAACTTTATTTAGGTGGTCGTTGATCTAACGAGGAAGGCACGCGGCGTGGCGTGTTGACTTTACAGTTACATTACGGGGCACATTGTTCATCAGTTATATTTATTGGCTAATTCAACCTTGCCACAATGAATTATTTTTCAAATGTTGATAACTGCTAGAATAAACAGTTTTATACATGACTTACATAGATATGCTACCAGTAAATTTGGTGCCGGAGTCTCACCACTCGCATTGCGAAAAAGAAATAGCAAGGTACTCGTAAATTTGATAACTTCTGACCTCACTGTTTTTAAGGCAATTAGGTTTTTGCTATATGAGAAGTTTTTATTTTGTTCAGTAAAAACGAGTGAATTTTTAGGCAAGGTATTTTGTTCAGATGGCCTTTTTATCGAAGAAATTATATAATAAAATATCTTATCTTAATTTTATATAAAAATCTATCAATAACAGCGTTTAATAATAAAATCAGCTGAAGGGCGCTTGAGATGGTTTTTCTTCATGTTACTTGAAAGAGATAACATTACAAAATGAAAATTCTCAGATATTACGAGATTCTAGCATTTTTTCCAAGCACCCTACTTACTTAGGACAAAGCATCTGCGACATAAGTAAAACAGAAATAATAAATTGTATCAAGACGTGTGGGCACAATTTTTATGAATTAGGTATAATTGCGTTACAGTATCCTAACACAGGCCGGATTATGTTTTATCCACCGGCCTACAAGCTCACCCTACGCCCCGGGGTTACCTCGCTGACCAGATCAAACGAGATGACTCCCCTTACATCTCTCCTTTCTCCGGCGCCCCTGGTCGAGCCAGCCGGTTTCGTAGCAGCCGCTGCTTAAACACAGATGTCACCGTTAATAGAGTTTTACGAGAATCGTGACAAGATTGCCCTTTCTACACCGACCTCCCTTCTTCTTACCCGACTAGCCCCTCCTCTCTTTCCAACAAAAAAGGAGACATTTCCCTTCACAAATTAAATTTACGGCGATACCCGGCGAGCCGACCGTGCTCCACTGTAGAACTTAAACCTACAATGTCCGAAGCCTTACGTAAAGGTAAAGGGTACGACACTACGTACGTCGCTGTATCATGTCGTATAATATAGAGGATTTGCTGGAACCTTGTTGATAAATTAAAAAATTCCCTCGCCCTATTCAATTTTATTTTAGGTACCAACCTTTTCTTATGGCATACACTACAATATATTTAAAATTGTGGATGTAATACAAACAGAACGTTTTCTAAGCTTATGATTTGTTCGATTGTTGATTTCAGAGAAATAATAATATTAATACGGTTTGAAAAAATTCAAAAATGTTTATATTTTTTATAAAAAATGCTTGTGTAGTCTTGGTAAAAGATCATAGTTATTTAAATCAAGGTCAATGTATTTCAGAGAGTCAACTCTCAAAAGTATTACGTGGTCTCAACACGAGAGCGTAGCGCCGTCGATTAATAGGATTACTTTCAAATAGCAGAGCCTCGTTCCATTATCTGAAAGTGTGGTAAATTGCGCGATATTCCATTGGTAATAACCCATTAGGGGTTGGCGCATCCCCACACTTCCCGCTACTTACCACACGTGTCGAGACTTTTGGGCAATTCTTTTAAGGCGGTGCTCATTGCAAATGTACGCGTCTCTTTTTACGAGCACTTAGCGACAAAGTTTCTCCTAGATTGGCACTGCCGATACAATAACTGAGCGACAGTTACAGTCCCTGTTCCGTCTTCACGCCCATTAACCATCCCCTCCCTCGTTAGGCCTTACGCCGCACTCCTACCCTTACCCTTTAGCGACAATAAGCGCAATAAAAACTGATGGATATTACAACGCATTGCGTGGTACCGGAGCCAGAGCCAGAGCCCTCCGGTACCATCGTAGAATACACAAACTAGATGTAAGACTCTTTCCAAGGGTTATTTCCAATATCAGTATATTCCTATACGACTTATGCGTGACTATTTAGCCGTGTGTTTTTATGTGAATTCATTTCGTCGCCTACGTATGTTGTTTGCTCGATCTCGATCTCTCTGTTTGCTCTCACGTGAAACTTTTACATGAGATCATCGGCGTTGGGGATTTTATTGGCCAAATACACAGAATCGTAAATAACCATTACGTACTGAAGATAAAATACGCATTATAGCTTTATACCGAAAACATGAATATGATGTCACGACGCCGACGTTGGGATATTATTTCTGCTGAAATGGGTAAACATAATATGTGTAAAAACAAACATACATATTTAACATATTTTGAAATAATAAGTTAAATCATAATTCCGAAAAAATAAAACCTGTGAGAAAACAACACTTTAATTATTCTTTGACATAAAACGTTCGTTTTATTGCGGTCTAACTTTCCCGTTCTGGATTACTCACAGAAAGATTATTTCATGATGTTCTTGTCATTATATAATGGGTTTATCTTGTTTGTATTACGTTTTAATCCAATGTAGTTTTCTGATTATATTTTGTAATTATTATCTGTTTGTCTCAAGCAGTGAATTAGTAGTTTTGTAAATGTTTATTTAAATGTTTTTGTGAATGTTGATGTGTATTTTTAAGTAAATGTAAATGTTTATGTAAATGTTGACTTCGGAGCTGAAAAAGATAATTGAGTAAATACATTTCTTTTTCAAAGCACATCACAGAACTCAAAATAATTTGGTTTGAATTTCGCACCTTACCGGAAACGTGAGTCGTTACCGGGAGATGTATCACGTAGAGCAACTGCTAAGAAGGGTTCTGTGAGATTAACTGTAGGGCTAGGCAGTTACAGGGTCAGCCCAGGATATCTCCCAAGGGGGTCACACGGACTCAACAGAACAATAGAATACCTCCGCAAAGATGCATTAACTACCTTATAAGATTTTGTGATTAAACAATGGATTAGTTGCAACTCGATGCTTACGTTGTTTACAGTTCAGAAAATGAATCATTGAACACATTTGAACTCAAGAAAATTTACCTCCTTTATCGAAAAACATACAAAAAACTGTACGTTTTATCTGATGTTATATCTCGTATTTGACTTATTTTGATGAGGTAAAAAAACAGATATTCTTATTCATACCGCAGATCACTAACAGAATAATTATAAGAAAAACTATATTTTTATAACTTTTGAAGGTTATTCCAATCAATGTAATACATCATTGAAGAAGAAGGGACAATGGTCCCAGTTGCGACCATTATCTTTTTCTGTTTTTCTGTGACTTGTTCTCTTTCTTATTTTCGTTTAGATTATTATTGTTATCTTCTTCTTCAATTATAGAATAAAATAGACCTGTGACAAAAAATTAAACCAGACCATGACAAAATATATTATTAAAGGTTAGGTTAGGTGTGTGTGTTGATTGTTTGATTGTTTGTTATTTTACTTCCACGGCATGTTTTGTCACCGTTTTGATTGTGCGTGGAACTGTTATGATCATATCTCACCATGTGCATTTATCGAATCTCCGTTCAAAAGACAGTCAAGGAAATTTCAATGATTTTCACTAAACATTGTTTAGTAATAAAGTGTGCTTGATAGACGCCTATAAAATAACCCAACTAGATTTGTAATAATAATATATGACTTCATTGATAAATTTATTTGTTTCCCGCCGTCTCGCTCCCTTGAGTTGTGAGTAAATCTTGTTAACGCAACCGCCCGCTGAATAGTTAAATCAGTGGATCCCAAAAGTGGGCTACAACCTCCCGGAATTATTCAGCGGTGTTTCTCTTTTTTGCTGAAATATTAATACGATTCCCAGCGATTTGCTTCCCTGGATGCGAGTAGTGGGGAATGTTAGGCAATAGGCACGCCAAAATATAAGACGGGCATTGATATGCATTTCGCTAGATGAGCCCGCTTCGGGAATATGTCGCAAGGGCCTAGTGATATTATTGATAGATTAGATAGTATTATTGTCCTGTTTCTAAAAGCACTATTGTTACGTATTTTTTTTTTTTAGATCTGTCATTGATGAGAAAGATGAAGAGGTAATAATGGATACGAAACTTTTATTCCTGGATACAAAGACACTTATGTAGATAAGTAACTAAGGAAAAAGCAACCGATATTATTAGGTATATCAATATTTTAAATCTTACAATATTTTACTAAGAACGGGTTGTTTCAAAAAATTTTAACAAATCATCATTTTTTTTCTGTGTAAGTTCTATTCAAGTTCTGTTCTAATATCATTATAGGTCAGTTGCTACATAATGAAACAATCACAAAATTTGAACAGAACTTTTACAGAACTAGAAATTAAATGTAAAAAAAATGATGAATTGTTCAAATTTTTTTCAAACTGTTCAAATTGAACTTGAAAATATACTTTGAAATTTGAAGAATTTTTGAAATTCTCCAAAACAACCCGTCCTTAGTGTGAGATTATATGTCGATTCATTGATGGCTGATAATGTGAATCATCAAGTATAATTATCACCAAACATCTAGATCATACATTATAACTTTTTTTTGATATTATGGTACTTTATACTGTGTAGAACATTTCATCATTTTTCGCTCATCTTTTCCCCAGAGTCTTCTAAAACTTTCTCTTCTTTCCCACATATATTTCTTCGAGGCAAAATCGGGGAGCCGGCTAAAGGGCGCGGACTCCGGGTTTTGTCTGCGGTTAGGCCGATAGCCATGCAAATTGTCATTGGGACTGCCTGGTGGTTTGTGGAATACCTTCTCTGAATATATTCTTTTTATGCATTTTATTATCTCTCTGTTATTATTGTAAATACTTGCATTATATTTTATTTTTTTATTTCTCTTATTCCAGGCTTCCTCAACCGGGCGCAGCTCTTATTTTTTATATGTTTTTACTTATTAACACTTTAACCTGTATATATTATTTGTCCTATACATTTCAGAAGAATCATTCCACGGGCTGCAACATTTATTATTTTTTTGTATTATGTTAATGTAAGTACTTGCATACTGCTTTCTAACCCCGTATGCATGGACATTGGAGGGTCTAGAGTCGTTCAAATAAATTTAGCTTCGTTCAATAAAATAGAGTCCTGAGGTGTACGGTGAAGGAGGAAACCATATGTTTCCTTAGAACGCCGTGGGAAAGTGGTTGGACACCCTCCAATGTGTAGAACATTTCATCAATTTTATAAAAATGTTTTTATTTTGATCCAATGCACATTATACCTACCTAGGTAGGTAGGTATACATATATATTTTTTCAACCTTGTTTCATATTATATCATGCTATATATAAAAAAAAGATCACCATTGTTTGAATCAATTTTTTTTTTGTAACTCAATAATAAGGTATTTATTACCAGCGTCATCTAGGTTGGTTATTGTTTATATTTCTACATCATTATCTTTGAACTATTATACTCAATAACATTGTTTCATTTTCCATCGTTAGCATTTTAATAAGCATAATATTGTCATTTTTTAAAATCAGGCATAGGTAATAGTTTATACGGCTAACGTGAATCTTCTTTTTTTATTTCAGTGGGCAGAAAGCAGTTTCCCAGTCACCGGCTGGGGCATTTGTTGGCCAAAACCTTCCCAAAAGTCTAGGAAAACCGCAGAACATGGCATGACCTGCTATCTTATTCTCCAAAAGAACACTATTTTGATATTCATAGACCTGCAAAAGTTTTTGATAATAATTTGTTGCTTCTTGTGTGTTGAAAAGCAAGCTGAAGTGTTTTTGTAAATGGAGAAGAGTCAAAAGAACATTTTTTGAGTTTTATAAATGAGATAATATGTTTTAACGCTAAGGGGTAATTTAATTCCACTTGCAACGACATATTTCATGAGAAGAAACTATCGTATTATTTGCAATTTTCTGAAATTTGTTTAGAGGCCCATAATATGCTAATTCTAAAGAAATGTAATTTAAACGAATAATCAGTCAAATATTTATTGGCCAAATAAATTTGGAATACCTTTCCAAATATTAATATACTAAAGTATTTATTCAATTTATTTTACAAAGCAATTTAATACTGTATAAAAAAAAGTCTTCTCCAATTTTTTCGGTTCTTCTTCTAAAGTGAATATATTATTTTTAGCGCTCATTTTATATTTATCAATGTGCTACGTTGTTTCTCAATTTTTGCAAAATAACGTAAAAGTCTCACGGCAAAATGAGTAGTTTTTTATTGAAAACACGCAAGACAAATAAATCCACAACATACTAATCCCAAAACATTGGTCTCTTCAAGACTCTGGTTTACTTCGCTCATTCCTCAAAAATACACTCCACATCCTCACATATGATGTAGCTCTGAGGGAAAAGATTTTACCCAGAAGCTTTTCAGATAATATCAAATTCTACAATAGCGATGCCCCCAAAAGCGCATACTAGTTTTGTGCAACAGATCGACATATTGAATTTATTTGTTTATTTACTTGTTTATCTATTTGTATTTAGTTTGTCAACTTATTTATTTGGTTTCATATTTGTTTAATACTTATTTTCGTATCTATTTTTGTGTTTTTTTGTTTTTTTGTTTTTTGTTTTTTTGTTTATTGTTTTCAAGATACAATCCCGTTAAACCGCATTAAAGCAGTTTGTCAACAGGATGTTAATGTTCAATTACAATTTAAACATACATAGTATTATTACTATAACTATACAAATTGTCACAATTAACACACATTAATTAATATAAACAATCTCTATTGAGTAACCATTGTTTCAGCATATATATTAATCTATTTGTAGAGTCGCAATTTTTTATATTAATTGGTAACATGTTAAATATTTTTGGCACGTTAAATTCCAGGGTTCGCCGTCCGTAGTTATTATTATATTTTGGAACAAGCATTCCTTCATTCTTTGTGAACCTTGTATTATGCTCATATTAAACTTTCTTCTTATAATCAGACTCAGATACATGCCAAATCAATATTTTATACCATAATAAGGCCTGCACCGGTAATATTGTTAAATTCCGATACAACAATGAAATGTTTCGTCTCTGTGAAAAAATATTTTTTTTGAACTAATAACTTAATCATAGAATTTTGTACTGATTGTAGGTGGTTTAAATTAGTTTTGCAAGAGTGTCCCCAAGTAGTTAATCCATATTGTAAAGTTGATTCTGCAAGTGATAAGTAAATAATTTTTAAAATATTCACCGGAACGAAACATTTCAGTTTGTACAGCCTTCCCACTATCGCCCTCAGCCGTTTACAAATTTTGTTTATTTATATATCCCATTTGAAATTACAATCAACAGTCACTCCCAAATAACATATTCATTTACAAGTTCAATACTATCGCACATGCAGGACTGCAAAATGTTTTGATGAATATATAAAGTCATGAGATATTATTTTAGACGTTTTCTGAAATGAAGCATGTGGAGATCGTATGTGCATCAATTTAGTTTTTTTATTTTTTATTAATGATTAGACCTGTGTCATGTAACCATTTTATCAGGGATGTAAAGTCATGTTGCATACATTTAATCGCAATGGATAATTGTTCATCAGATATGACAAGAGCAGTGTGTCAGCATATACAAAGTGTTTTACATATTTAAATAGTTTTTCATTATTAATTCAAATATAATATATAGGGTTGGCCCCAAAATTGACCCCTACGGGACTCCAGCACATATTTTTTTCTCCTACTCATTTTTTCTAATATTTTATAAAGTTCTTCGATATTTTTATGTTATAAACCACTACATATATACCTACAATGAACGTTACGATGGAAAGATATGAAGAAGAAATGGAACGAATACCACGGGACTGTCGCTTCTATGCGGAAGACAAAAAGTGCATTTTTTCAAACAAAAAAAATCCCACTTAGCATCGGTCAAGTCAAAAAAAGCCTAACACCGGTGACAGTGTGGACAGTTTTCTGACAGTGTGGACTGATTATTGCAATTCCCGCCGTAATCGATCCAGTGCAGTGCGAGAAGGGGACAACTCGAGTCAAATTCGAATGGTTTCAATTACAACTGAGTATTTTTGATTTATTTTTTACATTAGATTCATAGAGGAGGATCCGAGGAAAAAATCCAGAAGGAACTATGTCATCTTTGGGGATGCTGTATGAAGGGTATTTTTAGGAAATGAAATTTTGGGAAGGAAAAATACATGGGGGGTGAGTAGGAGTCAGGGAATAATATGTCTAGGAGTGACGGTCCTATAAATCCATCCTTCCCATTGTGGTGCAAAGCCATGGGTCGAGAGAGTCCGGCTGAAGAGATCTTGGCTTTTTCTCACTCGACCGGTCTCTCCCGATCCGGCCCCCCACGCATTAAGTGGGCAAACGCATTCGCCACCAAGACCTAGACAAACCTCACCCCATGAAGCCGAGAACCCAAATCACCAAATGTAGCGAACAACTTGGGGTGACCTATGGCGGGGGTATTTGTTATCCAATAAATGCTTCCCGGTGTAGCGGTACCCGCCTTACAAATTGAAATTAAGTTGACTAAAGACAGAGTTTTTTCACAGAATTTGAATAAAATTAATAAAGTCAATTCAAGTTATGAAATTATCTTTGTACCTACTGATGAAATAACCGGCCACTGATGAAATAACAGAACTTGCATTTTAACTTTGAAATTTGATTAGTCGTTAAAATTTTGTGAAATACCCCATCCTTGGTTTTAAAAACTCACTGTAAAAGTCTGACAATATTATTGTGTTCGTTATTAATCAAACTTTAAATTCAATTTCCTTTCACATTAAAACTAAATCTCCGCAATGATTCACGTACCTTTACCCCAAACCCAGTTCCACTGCATAATATCGGTCCAGCTCTGAACTGGGATTAGAATGGTCATGGGCCGCCTGTATTGGCACTGTAATGCCATCTTAATGTCAGTTGAGGTTTGTAATGCGACTGTAGCGCCATCTGCGGCCGAGGCGGAACACTCTTTTCCCGCCTGCAGCCACCCCACCGCACCATCACAATCCCCCTCATCCCCTTACCTAACCCATAACCCAAACACACCACCCCCGCAAATTCCCCAGCAAAGCGGGCAACTGCTTACCGGTTTCTCGAGACATAAATTGATAAGAATATGAATTATTTGTACTTAGTAAAATTTCTTCACTTCTTTTGACTCAGCATACATTGAATTTTAATGGAATTGCATTTTGTTAATATACCCGAAGTCATATTTGACTCGGCTATAAGAACTCAAATTAACTATTAAACCAAACCTAATTCTCAAAGCTTGACTTGAATTACAAAAACCTTTTTTCAAACGGCTTAGGGGTTAAAACGAAAGATACTTTAAATTTCTTTGGAATATTTTTTTTAATAAATTTTGTTATTTATTTATTTATTGATTAACGCTCTTTTTGGGGGGCGTTTACATAATATGAATGGTAAGAAATATACAGTTTTTATTGTACAGTAACTGAACTGCCTCAGTAACAATATTTTATTATTAAAAAGATAAATTGAAGATGTCGACTGACTTGGTATAATTGTTTCCCTCCATTAGTATTCTGGGCAAAGAAGAATACATATGGTAGTTAGTCCCAGAATTTCTTCACTGAAATAAATCCTGACTTCTAGTATTACGTAGTGGTATCTGGAAACTTATCAATTCAAGCCATACGAATTTTATATAGAAATACCAAGTCAGTGAAAATTCTTCTGTTTGACAATTTGAGCACATTCATACGAGTATTATTTAACAGAGTGTTGTAGTTCAACATAATTGCTGGAATACCCATTTTGAAAACGTAAGAATTTGTATTGTATTCTTTCAACAGCTTGCACATGTATATTATAATATGGGTTCCAGACAGCAGAATTGTACTGACTTCTTACATAGGCAAAATATAACAGTTTAATTCACATTATATTGTTAAAATTTCTAGTTAGCCTAGTTATAAATACCAACATTTTTAAGCCATTATTAAATATTTACCCATCAATGTAATTGATAATAAAAAATCTAAACGAAACACTTCACAGAACAATACACAAGAATAAAAGGGTAACGGTCGCGGTCGCAGCTGGGAATTGAAACAAAGATCTACTTTCTTACCAGGACAAACGCTTTAAACAACTCGGCCATAGTTTTATAAGTAATTTTTTTGCAAACTCATATTTCTGATACCATTTTAGATCTTATATAAATAGAAAAGAATATTCAATGAAAAATATTATGGTCCGGCCTAAGCCTGATTGAAATTTGCTGAAAAGTGCTCACTTCCCGCTGGTCCTTCGTGCTGGCCCTTTGTCTCGTAGATTTAAGTCTCTGGATTTCACTTCATTTGTTCCCACTCTTATGTTGTGGATTTTTACATTTCAAGATATATTATACTAAATTATTTCTAATGAAAGATCTAGTAAATATCTTTTACAGGATGCTCTGATGCTGAAAGCTGGGCAGCAGTTTCACAAACATTTAATTTTTTTTTTAAATCTAAAAATTTATTTATTGAGAACCTTGTACACTTATGTAACTAAAATGGTTAATAACGAAGTTACATTGGATACGTTTTTGATAAGATAGTGAAAAGTATTTTCGTTGTTTGTTTTTGGGGTGTCGTGCCGTGTTGCGCTACTTCCTTCTTTAGCCAACGTTTTGGACAGCGTTGCAGTGTCCATCATCAGGGCAGATCTGGAAGATCCGGCAGATCCGACAGATGTCAGATCTGTCGGATCTGCCCTGATTATGGACCCTGTAACGCTGTCCGAAACGTTGGCTAAAGAAGGAGGTAGCGCAACACGGTATAAAACCCCAAAAATAAATTACGAAAAAAAAATAAAAAACGAGGTAACATTGTTTATAAAATTATATTTTTACAGTGCGCATAACAACTTTTTTTTTAATTCATTCATTCTTCCATCATTTTGCAGACTTAGTCAAACAAAACAGTTGTGACCCTGTTTTTCTCATTTGCTGCAAATTAATTCTATTTAAATTTCTTGTTTTATAACTATGTTTATAGTTATTAAAACAATTTCACCCTTAAAGTATTTTGGCATTTGGTTATTCGTAGCGTTACGTATAAAATTAACACATTATACAGCGGTCATTTTTCATTTGAATCCAATTAAGCTCTTCTTTCATTGGATCATTTTTTGTCTTTCCCTTAGTATGCACCTTATAGCTCTTTTTTTAATGCGGTGTATGTATTTTTTTTCATTGAATGCAGTCTCTTAGTTTAGGTAGCGCATGTTATCGGCAAGCGGAAGATCTCCACCGCCCCCGCCCGACGTATATCGGTCCGCCCATCTTAATTGGCCGGGAGATTTCTTGCAGCGCTAAAGTGCCGCCGCGAGGAATGTACCGGCGACCACTTTATGAAAAGTTTCCCGCCTAAGTGTGATATAGGAACGTTTGAATGGTTTAAGTCTGTATTGTACCGCCTTTTCCGCCCTCCCCGCCGCCCTTCCCGCCCAGTTCCGCTTTAAATATGTAACTAATGATGGCGAAGTTTGCGGTTGAAACACAATTCCAAACTTCGGCAAGTGGTCTCGTTGCGTTTTACGATTTGTCAAATGAAATTAAATTTAGCATACGGAACCTTGCTTAGAAATGACCTATCAAGAACCGAGTACTTTTTAATTACCCTGAAACTAATATCAAATTGCTGTTAACTTTAACGTACCTAGTTAGAATATGACAAATGGTTAATAAAGTTTAACTTTAAAATTTCTGAATTTTCCGCATGACCGTTATTATTATATACTTACTGATATTTTTTGTATGCCTCTACTTAAGAATAAAGCTGTTCTAATTAAACAATTTAGCAGTACATATTTTAACAAGATCACTGTATAACAGGTTTTTTCTGTTTGTTCCTTCTTCACTGCTTTCACTAACTTTGTATTAATGTGTATTATTTTTCTTTTTGTTTATTTACAAGTAATTTTATAATTTTACATTTCTTTCTTCTTTCTATATTAAAAAAAAAAAACATTTACGTAAGGACACTTGTGCCTTTCCTGAGCTTCAGTAAGTTTTTTTTTATTTTTTATTATTTTTATTATTTATTGAGTTAGTTTATACTACATGAATATAAACTAATAAGCACAATGTAACATTTCATTTGATAAATTTTAAATATTTTTACAGTAAGCATAACATTTCTTTTTAAATACATTCATTCTTTCTTCTTTCTTCATTCTTCATACTTTCAGGCATTTCATCATACATCTTTAGTCCTCTATACATTAGGCAGATCTGTGATTTTGATTTCTTCATTTGTGGCAATCGAACTCAGTTTATATTTCTTGTTTCTAAATTATCTACGTCTCTCTTAAAAACAATTTCATCCTTAATAAGTAAGTAAGATATATATATATATATATATATATATATATATATTTTTTTTTTTTTTTTTAATATCTGTTTATGAAAATAATAACTGAAAAGTTTCCTCTTTTAAATATTGGGAAAATTTTATCTTTTATAATTTAAATAATATAAAAAAACTAATATTTTCTGGTATTTAGTTTGTTTATAAAGTTTGGTTTGATTAGGACTTCACTATTATTTTGTTTTCACTTTAACAACTGTTTTCTAGCTCTTGAATCTGTCGAAATTAAGTTTATATTATTTTATTTAAAAATAATTTTTCAAATTATGTTTATCACAGTATTCCAAAATTTGCCTTCCCACCTAATATCTAAGAATGTAAATATGTACCTATAGCACATAATTATTAGTGTGTACACTTTTTACACAAGCTGTTCAGACAAAATGTAATCATGATTTATATTATATAATGTATTGAACCATATTACCCACGCACAGGCTGCGCCTTAGTGGGTTCCCATTATTCTTACGTTTTTTTATAATATTGTATATTCCAAATGTAAAAATTGGGAAAAAATAAAGGAAAAAAAAAAAAAAAAAAAAAAAAAAAAAGATAAAGTTTTTTGCCGATGATTTTTTGGTTTGTGTATTTTTGTCATTTGTAAATTAAATTTACGCATATCAAAATTTTTCTGTCAATTTGACTGTCCTAGAATGGGAAACTCCCAGTTGGAAAGTTAAAGCTTCTTTGTACTGATGTATTCTTTATAACAAAAAAAAGTATATTTATATATGAACACGCATTAATTTTTCGTAGCCATAAACACCTTGTGCGGTGACATTATAATGCAAATTATAACGATCACCGTACAAAACTACAAGTTAGCAATAATATCTAGCCAGTCTGATTTGGAAAAACTTTAAAGCAATTTTTCATTCGAGACTCTTCTGTGAATCAATATAGTGACTTGATTATCTATATTGGTAAATGGTGTGATGCAAACGATAATAGAAAAAATTGGTGAGAAAATTTGGAAAGCACCTAATTATACAAATCTGATAATCAAACAGAAGCCATTTAAAACCACGTTTCATTTCTGTATGGTGATCTCCCAGTAATCTGCTACTAATACGTGTTCTTTTAGAAAAAATCGCTAACTTAGGCATTTTTCATAAAGGTGACATTTTAATTAATTATTACTTGCCTGATAGTCAGATAACCCCAATTCAAATCTCACGACAGATTCAGAGCTTTTTTTTTATCTCTCGAGATAAAAAAATATCTAGAGAAATATCTATTAGAAAATTCTGTACAATGCACCATAAGAGAGAAGGTCAGTATTTTTATT
This sequence comes from Limnephilus lunatus, assembly GCA_917563855.2. Classification (NCBI taxonomy): domain Eukaryota; kingdom Metazoa; phylum Arthropoda; class Insecta; order Trichoptera; family Limnephilidae; genus Limnephilus; species Limnephilus lunatus. The sequence goes on along the minus strand of OU830595.1, from coordinate 87,901,604 downwards.
GAACATTATGTTAAAAATATCTTCATTTTTCTTACAATTTTGATTTAATGAACTTTGGTCCCAGAAGTTTAGTCTATTGGCGCCCTGTTACTGAGATTATCAAACTTTATAAACTTCATTCTGGAGAGATAGATATCTAAGATTGTTCATAGTTCATCAATTCTGCTGATAATAGTCTCTGACCTCGTCTGGCTGACCCTTTTGAAGGATCTATTGCCGATATAATGAAGTAACTCAGTACCTTTCCTCGCCTGCTTATGATTAGCAACAAGAGCGGCTCTCCACTCTCCAATCAGACAAGGCCGTCCGCCTGGCGCCCCAAGCAATCAATCATACCCATACATATGTCTTGGCTTAGATGAACAACAGTCATCCCAAACATATTGTTTGCGAGCTTTTATTAGCAACATTCACATAAAGTTTTCTATCAAATATTCTTACACTTTTTCAGGGTTTCCTAGAAGTTTTTTCAATGTTTTTTTTTAAAACAAGATGAAAAACGCTGAAGTCTCCATGAGGATATAAAAACAAATTATTGATTTTTTCTTTAGTCGGTCCCTCTTTGCTGAGGATCGTGAACCCTACTTTAATTTCCAATTACTGAAAACCGTATAATTATTTGATATCTTAGAAAAACTTTTATTAAAAAGGGATGTGTGTACGACCAGGATTTGAACTGAATATTTTAATAATAAGCATTCCTACTATTGTTAATGAATGGAAATCGAATGAAACAGGTTCAAATATGCAAATGCGCTTAAAAGGGTGTCTATGAATAAGGAATTTCAGCATATCATTTTTAAATGCTCATTTACAAACTTAGTTGCCAGTATTTTTTTGAGGGCTTTCGTATAGTAAAATATATTTATTATAAAAATAAAACACAAACACTTTGTATTTAACCACGAATTTATTATTGCATATATCGACCGGTTTCACTTCGACCAAGCTTCTTCAGGATATAAATAATAACTAAATGCTAAGACAGAGTTATGGCTAATATATAAGAGTGACAGAGGAAGAAAGAACAAAATTAGAGGGAGACAAAGTATTTGACATAGGTAAAGTGGATAATCAAGCAGTGGGAGGGAGACAACAATACAATAATCAATTACTGGGAGGGAAACATCAATACACATCATAATCACAAGTAAATGAACAAACAACAGTTAACTGTAATCTATGAGATATTAAAAAGTTTGTTGTATTTTACATTAACTAAAGGACAATATTTCGATATATGATAATATTAATAATGAATCACGCTACAACACATAAATAATATCATGGGTTAGGATGGATTGCGGGAAATAAGTTAAAAATAGGACTATAGGGTGTATTTTTTTGATTTGATAAGTTAATTTGATTATTAAGTAAGTATTCTGACATATTTGTATTTAAAGATTTCCTAATTTCTAAAGCTTCTAAGTTATCTAGTTTTATACCTATACTATTTTTATGTAAGATGCGAGTTCCTGAAATTTTATTAAATGTGTGATCTGTTGAGATCAAGTGGTTTGCGAGCTCAGAGAAACCTTTTCCATTTAAGCAGCGTAAATGTTCTTTTACTCTAATGTTGACATTACGTGCTGTTTTGCCAATATAGAACGCAGGACAATCACTGCAGCTAAGTTTATAAATACCGGAGAAGCTTAACTTATCTTCTTTGTCCTTAGTATTAATTAACAATTTGGCGAGGTTATTATTTGTGTAGAAAGCCGGTTTTATATCGAAAGGAAGGTTCTTAACATTTAGGTTAGAAAAGTTATTTATAAATAAAATCCTACGCCAATGGTAATTTAGTGTATCGTTATTGTTATCCGGGGTGCTTTTATACAGGAATTTATTTGTAGCTATTTGTTTTAGTTTTTTATTAAGTATTTTATTAACTAAATCCGGATCATAGCCATTGTTTATCGCTATTTGCTGAATAAGAGGAAGAAGCTTGGTCGAAGTGAAACCGGTCGATATATGCAATAATAAATTCGTGGTTAAATACAAAGTGTTTGTGTTTTATTTTTATAATATAATGTCTAACCACAAAGTAATTGCTTCCTATAAAAAAATTATATCAGCAAGTACAGCTAATAAAGCAATAATGTATAAAAACTATACAACTAAGTGCAGAGTTACGTCTATAAATATATTTTTCTTTAAACAATGTTTAAAATTAAAAGTGTTCCCTAATTATTTAAATGGTTTTTTTAACCGGTTAAATAGTAAATTGAACTCCAATTCCTCAGCGTCACAAGCCAAAACAGCATGGCTCAAAGAAGATTTAAAAAGTGCCTACAAAGAACGTAATAACATTAAACTAAAATTACATGTGCTACACACTGATTTAGTTCACGTACTTCACCCATTGGAATGGGATGTGTTTGATGATAAAGTCAGATACTTTGCATCTTTAAAAGTTTTTAAAAAACGTAATATTATAATAAAAAAACTAAATAACCTGTGTCTTGCGGCCAACTTTAACAAAAACATTCCCGAATTACCAAACTACCAGTTCTTCGATCGAGTGCAGAACCTTTCATCAACGCAGTTTCTTCCAGAAGAAATGGCCCTTTTATCAAAAGGCCTAAAATATAATCTAAATTATACCAAAACCAGTATCAAAGATGCAGTTGAAAATGTTGCTGTCGACATAGAAACCGCCCTACATAACCGCCCTAATCCTTTCTTCTATAAAAGTGCTGAATTGTTATAAAATCTAATACCAAAATGTAAACCCTTATCTAACCCAGAAACGCGCTATATGTTAAACATCCGTAAAAAATTAGTGACTGACCAATTAATTTTAACTAAAGCCGATAAAGGCTATACTGTCATTATAATGCATAAATCTGAGTATCATTCAAAAATGGATGATTTCCTTAATAATGATAATTTTAAGATCTTATCACAAGACCCAACAAATAAATATCTAAATAATGTAAAAAATGCCTTAAATTCATGTAAAACTCCAATTTTTATAGATGACTCATATAATAAAGTAAAATTTTTGACAAAAAACCCAAAAATCCCCAAGCTATATGGAGTTCTAAAAATCCATAAACGTAATTCCCCCATTAGACCCGTTGTTGCATGTTGTGAGTCACCAAATTTTAAATTAGCTTCCTTTGTCACTAATGTCTTTAATAATTCCAAAGTGTTTTCCCCCAAACACACGATTAGAAACTCATTAGACCTAATCAATGAGTTGAAAGACCTGGTTATTCCTACTAACAGTAAACTAATATCATTTGATGTTATAAACTTGTTCCCGAACATCCCAGTAAATGAAAGCAAATCTCTTATTAGTAATTTACTAAATAATTCTAAATTGCCAAAAGATTTTTCTAATGATCTCTCTCGTCTGTTTAATGTCTGCTTAAACCAAAATTATTTTTAATTCAACAATATCATCTATGAACAAACTATGGGATTGCCGATGGGGTCTCCAACGTCACCGTTGGTAGCTGATATATTTATGGATAACCTAGAAAATAACATTTTTTCTTGCAAATCCCCTCTCCTCAAAAACGTGCTAGTATGTAAAAGATACGTAGACGATGTGCTTTGCATTTGGTCAGGTACGGATCGACAATTAAATTCCTTCCTCCAGCTTTTAAATTCATTTCACACTCAAATACAATTCACCTTAGAAATAGGTATTAATGCTTCTTTAAATTTTCTGGACCTTACAATCACTTTGTTAAATAATAGACTTGATTTCAACATATACCGCAAACCAACATACACAGACATAACCATCCACAACACATTGTGATGATCTCGCCTTTGGGCCTACGAAATAATTCTTTTAAAATTGAGAGATCAATTTAGAATTATATTTAATTTTTGTAACATGGAATGGTTTCAGCATACGATTCTCTGTTTCAATTCATGGGGGTGATTTATGGGTCCTTACCACTAAATAACCACATGTGTTTGCGTAGCTCAAGTGCACGCGAGCCCGGCAAAGGCCATTCCTCACAAAACTAAGAAGAGACCCAGAATAACATTTAGAGGGATTTTTTCAGGTTCATTATCAAGTCAGGGGCGGCCGATGGATATTTGCCCGAGTGGTGACTGACTTTAACGCGAGCAGATTGGATTTACGAAACAATTATCTGGTGAATTTTCTATGGCAGTAGGAAATTAAAAATTAGTCAATAAGGATTGCTCGTTGGTGCATTTAAATATACTAGCGCGACGCGCCGATTACGGGTTGAAATATTTGACATATTTGTCGAAATAGGATTGCAGAATTCGTTAAATAGTGACGCACGTAGAAAGGACAAAAGCGTGTTCGGACAATGAATATATAATGTTATTATATAACCAATAGTCAACGCAAGTATTGAGAAAGAGTATTAGATTGAAGTACGCCACTGAGCTCTTCTTTTAAGCGCTATTGGGATAATTTATGACTCCGGCGCAGACAAAATTAGTTTGTATTCTGTTATCTAAAGGTTACACACAAAAAAATAGCAAACATGAAAGTTGCACTGATTTCTTGGAATTTGGGACCTAATGTGACAGAACACTATTAAAACGATTGAAATATGCATATTGGGAGATGTGTTTATCACTTAAGATTTAAAAAAGAGGGGCTAATATATTATTGAAACCACACAAGTAGATGGGGGGGAGTCAGGGGGCAGAGAGTTGGAACAGGATAGTCGGGGCAGAGAAGTGTTAGAGGACAGTCAGGGAGAGATCCTGTTGAGAATTAAGATCGTCAAGTTCTGAGAGTCGCGAGGAGACCAGCTCGGTGCTTCTAAATCGGGGATATTTCATTTTAATTAAACAAAGAATAGTTCGTCTTTATTAAACAAAAAGAGTCCACGCGAATAAGGAAGTCAGAGATTGCGGCTTGCGAGTTCATGAAGTTAAATAATATAATTTGTAAATTGAGGCGGTCAATTATCGATACGGGACGTGCTTTCGGGGCGTTTATCAGGGTCAGGAAAAATTTTACAACGAATCGACGCGAGAATTGTGTTTGACGGCTGCATCTTGGAATAAATAACTGCATGACGGGTTGTGGTTTAGAAATGCTTGTTTGAGTTAAATATTAGAGTAGTGAATTGATTTGTGAAATTATTTTGTGCAACATGGCGAATTTGGTAAGTTTGAAAAATTGAATTAATTATTAACAACATTAATGTTTGGATTTCGTACAAAGCAGGGTTAAAACAATAGAATCATCATTACTCCCCGAGTATTTTAATTGTTTATAATTGTTCGTCTAGCTTGTAGTTTTCTAGATTTAAACATGTATTATAGGTTATATAGCGCCCTTGAGGTGATTTTCCATAAAAGCGGTGCTATGTGGATCGTTCAAATATTAGTATTATTATTATAGCTGCTTTAATGAGGCCTTTAATAAGGAACCATGTCATCTAAGTCGGATGCTTTAATTGAAAAAAAGGGCGTTCCCTCCGTAAGTCGATCCGGGGCTGCCTGAGGTTGGCCAGCGACAGTTTCTTGAGACAAGACCGTTGTAAAATAGTAATTTGGGGTTCAATGAACTAAAATAGCATTTTAAGCACCAAGTGCGCTTTCGGGCAATAAATCTTAGACGAGAGACTTCATTTAAAAGACGGGATTTTGAAACCACAAAACAATAATTAAATCCTTTAAAAGTGCTTTGTTGGTGATCTAGAAAACTAGGTTACTGGGTATTCTCCAATACATAACGGGTACCAAAATACATAGGTATAGAATGTAGGTATAAATTAATGTGTAAAGCACCTTTGAGGTGATAATTATTATTTACGAGTTTCGTAATAATATTTTTAAACGTAGCTAGGGGACTATATTCAGGAAGGGTTTTTTTGAAAAGGCATTGGGTAATATAACGGTTTATGAAGGGTGCGTAGCATGGGCATTTTTGATTACTAACAAAATCTGACATATTTGAATTCCCATTCCAAAAATATCCCACACCTTATTCCAAACTTTAGGTATCACAACAATAATTAAATCCTATTAAAGTCTATTACATAGGACTTTGCATAAACTTGGTTCGATATCTTATCGTATAATCCTCACCTTTTGGTTTACGCTTAGGTAGGTATATTTCATTCGATATTCGGTTTAGCAAAAACTTTCACATTGTCGGTTGAATGAAGCCGTCGGTAGGTATTCATATTTTAAGCGTAATGCGCTATATCCACCTACATAAGTAGCAAAAGTTTTCTTAACTACTTTTTGGTTTACGCTTAGGTAGGTATATTTCATTCGATATTCGATTTAGCAAAAACTTTCACATTGTCGGTTGAGTGAAGCCGTCGGTAGGTATTCATATTTAAAGCGAAATGCGTTATATCCACCTACATAAGTGGCAAAAGTTTTCTTAACTCCCTCACACTAGGAATAGGGATCATCCAGCATCAGGGTGGGATTGTACTCTGGACGAAAGAGCAGCGGGGGAAATAGAAGGAAAGGAAGCCAGATTCACGACCTGGTGCCTTTCATTCTTGGACCCAGCACCCTGGACGCCGAGCTTGACATTCCTTCTTTGAGCTGATTTTTGAGTTTGAGCCTGGGGTACGCCTATCGTAGAGCATATGCCCGTGACAAATATAGGGGAAGGACCCAAGTTACGCTTGTGTATGTTATGCGAGAGGACGTATTTTTCATTCAAATCAAATACCGATGACCATCGCGATTGCAGGCTGGCGCATGTTTTGTAGCGTGCCTAGGAAAAACGTAATCATTATTTCTACTGGTTCGAGGCGGCGTGCTGGACGGAGAACGGGACTATTGAGGACATGAGTGACTGCCAAGGCGAGGATCGGTGACATCAAAATCTTCCTTAATTAAATTCATACATCGCCAGATCAGAGGAGAGAGCGGCCCCACCGATCTCCTGACATTGCCGATTGTCTAATCAACTTCGGTTTAATGTTTATGCCGATGCTTTAGGAGTTAATGGAACTCAAGTCATCGGCATGCTGAAGAACTTCAACATCATCATCAATCCAGAGTAGGATGTCACGTTCCAAAACCTCGTGCCACCCACACATTTCCTGAACAGTTCCTGACATCGGCTATCACACCATTAATCGGAGCAGACCCTCATATCAAACGGTATGAGATGACCTCTCATCATCATCATCAACATATTTATAATTTGGCGGCTATTGGTCGATAATTTTCCCATTACCACTCTATGATCCAGAAACACACATCAAACCCTTTCCCGACAGAAGGCAAAACATGTCGATTTTCATTCGTCGCTTGCGACCTTAACATTCTCCGGAGGCGTTGGAATTGGAAGCTGATTCGGCGGTCTATGACCATCACCTTATCAGTTGGGCTATGGAGGAGTCCAATTATTTAAACAGCACATGTTCTGTCTCATGTTAATCCAAAATACCTACCCGTAGAGTCAAATTAACAAAATAAAACAAGCTAGCTAACTAACAAACTGCATCTAGAACTGTGAGTGTAGAATTATTGCACTCCGTACTGCTTTGAGTGTAAATCTTTTGTTAGAATATAAATACATGTCAAATTACTTTCATGATAGCATTTTATACAGCCGCAGAGAGTACGCGACATCGCATCGAAAGGTAGGATCTTCTCAATTCGCCGTTTGAATGTAAATTTATATACCAGATGCTAGGAGGGAAAATGCAGATTACTTCAATAAAAATAGTCGTCGATGAGCGTAGGTGTATAACAGGTGCTAGGGGAGGAAGCTGGTTGAATATAGATAGATAATTAGTTATTTTTCAAGTTAGTCAGACCCAGTCATTGTTATTCGAAGCCTTGCAAATTGTAACACGCCATACCTAAAAGAACAAGGGTTTACCACAAATAAATTATTAATTAAATTGGATTAACTATACCAAACCACTAAAACAAAAAAGTACACAACGTTGTGGGGTTAATTACAATTGATTAATTAAGAGCATCTCGTCACGTTTGCATAAAAGTATTACGTGATGGGGTTGAAAAGGCGCTGCAAAAGAAATGCAGGGGAGAGACGCGAGAACGGACGAGCTACGAGCTTTTAAAGGCCGGACGGGGTTGCGCCTGTAGCTGTAGCAATGTAGGAGCATTGGGAATCCAAGAGGAAGGTACTACTTCGTAGGGGGGAGGGTTTATCACAACATCCAATCATCCAATCTCCCACAAACACTCGGCTTTTCATTCAATGGTTCACAGATTAGTTTCTGTGCCATTGACTGACAGTAATTTTTCAAAAGAATTATCTCTTATTCAGCAAATAGCGATAAACAATGGCTATGATCCGGATTTAGTTAATAAAATACTTAATAAAAAACTAAAACAAATAGCTACAAATAAATTCCTGTATAAAAGCACCCCGGATAACAATAACGATACACTAAATTACCATTGGCGTAGGATTTTATTTATAAATAACTTTTCTAACCTAAATGTTAAGAACCTTCCTTTCGATATAAAACCGGCTTTCTACACAAATAATAACCTCGCCAAATTGTTAATTAATACTAAGGACAAAGAAGATAAGTTAAGCTTCTCCGGTATTTATAAACTTAGCTGCAGTGATTGTCCTGCGTTCTATATTGGCAAAACAGCACGTAATGTCAACATTAGAGTAAAAGAACATTTACGCTGCTTAAATGGAAAAGGTTTCTCTGAGCTCGCAAACCACTTGATCTCAACAGATCACACATTTAATAAAATTTCAGGAACTCGCATCTTACATAAAAATAGTATAGGTATAAAACTAGATAACTTAGAAGCTTTAGAAATTAGGAAATCTTTAAATACAAATATGTCAGAATACTTACTTAATAATCAAATTAACTTATCAAATCAAAAAAATACACCCTATAGTCCTATTTTTAACTTATTTCCCGCAATCCATCCTAACCCATGATATTATTTATGTGTTGTAGCGTGATTCATTATTAATATTATCATATATCGAAATATTGTCCTTTAGTTAATGTAAAATACAACAAACTTTTTAATATCTCATAGATTACAGTTAACTGTTGTTTGTTCATTTACTTGTGATTATGATGTGTATTGATGTTTCCCTCCCAGTAATTGATTATTGTATTGTTGTCTCCCTCCCACTGCTTGATTATCCACTTTACCTATGTCAAATACTTTGTCTCCCTCTAATTTTGTTCTTTCTCCCTCTGTCACTCTTATATATTAGCCATAACTCTGTCTTAGCATTTAGTTATTATTTATATCCTGAAGAAGCTTGGTCGAAGTGAAACCGGTCGATATATGCAATAATAAATTCGTGGTTAAATACAAAGTGTTTGTGTTTTATTTTTATAATATAATGTCTAACCACAAAGTAATTGCTTCCTATGAAAAAAAAAAAATATATATATATATATATATTTAACTTTTTAACACGGTCCAGTTTGAAGTGCGCCATGGAAATTAGCATCACCCGATGTCAAAAAATTACCAATCACGGTAACTATAATGGATTTGTTTATTTATTTAATTATTTTTCCATTTCGATTCAAATATCAATTATTGTACGAATACATAATTTTGGACATACTTTTTGTTTTTCCACATGAATTAGGAATGTATTAAGTCAAACAGTATTTTTTCAATTAAATCGTTTTCAATGTGTTTTTCGTATTAGAATTTGAGTTATCTTTTATACTGTGGTGACGTACGATGACAGGCCAAAACCCCATCAGCATTTGAGATCAGTTAATTTTATTATTGTTAGCGGGCCACGGGATATCCGAGGAAGGGTACACCCTATACACAATATTCTTCTGAACAAACTACAGAAACTACTTGTGACTAGTTCGATGGAAAGTTGAATCACCTCTTACCCGTTTCTGACCATTGAACAACGACTCTGACCTCTTTCTTCTTTGACTTCTGACCTTTTGATCCGTCGTAAATTAATAACTTTTGTAGTAATAGTCATTCAAACGAGTCCATTGATGATTGTTTATAATGTTTCAATATTTTATCACCTTGACCAAACCTGAAATCAACTTCCAAAATACCTTTAATAATACGTTTGCATGAATATTAAGCGAATTTAATTACAGTGTCGATTGTTTGTAGATATACAATATATACATACTTGTATATAGATAAGTAGTTTTATTCATTAAAATATGTTTTATACCTTTGTTATTCGGCTGTACATACTATCTGCACACCCTTGTTTGTGTAAGTAGGTATATAGTGTTTTCCCTAAACCTACTGCACGCTCTTTACAAATATGCCGGGGGGGCAACTGTCGGGGGATCAACTATCATGGAACCATTTTTAATATGAATAAACAATTGAGGCGAAATAATCCGTGGCAGAACTGTAATCTTATTGGCTTAGGTTCTTTAGGTAGTGTCTTCTAAACCCGGTGCACAGTGAATTGATTCCAACAATCTAGCTACACAAAACTAGATAGGGAATTAACTTTTTTTAATGGTTTTTTTTAAAGTGAAAACCAGAAAACTAATAAGTTTATTCCACGAAACAGTATGAATGACTGAAGTCAGACTTTGGAGTTAGACCAACGATCATTAATTTATCAGTTCATTTAGTTCCTTTTAGTGGCAAGTCGTTTAATCGTGTTAAATTTCGCAGTAAAATTTGTTTCATCTTTGTTTTGAATTTTTTTAAATATTGATTTTGTGTTTCTGGAACATTTTATATATAATTAAATTTATTCTAAAATTTAATTATTAATTTACAGAATTTTCTCTTTCGAGCAAATTCTGTAAATTATCAAGCCAAAAGTTTTCAATGTCTTATAGTATTTTTATTTTTTTATATTAATATAATCACTAAGGGAGATGTTAAAGAAAACGTATGTCGTATGAAATTTGCTCCTGTAAACAAAATTTTTTCAGCTTCGAATCCGCCACTGAAACTTTTCAAAAATAAAGAAAGATTTTTTTATTTAAAAAAAATTATGTAGTGATTTTACTTTTAAATTTAACCAGCTATGAGATGTTTAGTTGCAGGAGAACCAAACCAACAAAGGGCTAAATGATCAAGACGTGACCAATTGTTTTTCTTTAACTAAGATGATATTCATCCATTGAAGAAATCGAATGGTGTCAGAGTTCAAAGACACACTGATTTTCGGGCGCGTCTTTCATTATCAAAAGTAAACGTGGAAGATTTATTGGAGTGGTGGGTTAAGGGTTGTTTCAGAAGCTTCTCTTCGTCAACCTGGCAAAAAGGGTGCTGATGTTATGATACAATAGACACGTTACCATCTAATGTATTTAATCTGATTTCTCCAATGGTCACGGTAGGTCAAATAATGATTTGGAGATATTGAGGAAGAAGTTTTTTTACACAACTTTAATTAATGGAAATTTTTTACATTCGTATATTTGAACAGTTTAGTTTTTCTCTTTCTTCTTTGTTTATAACATATTTCATAATTTATTTTATAATAAGGGAAGGAAACACATTGTCAGCAATGAAAATGTTATTGAAAATAACCTTGCTGTCGGGCCTAGAAACAAAACACTTTTTTTTATGGGAACAACGCACGGGAATCCTAACAGCTCCCAACCGCTTGGAGCCAGTGAAACACGGCATTCTCAATATTTTGGTGAGGCTGAAGGTAGCGGGAAGGGGAAGGAGATGGGAAAGAGGAAAATCGAGAAACACCTGGCTATTCAGATCTGGTCACCCAACAAGGCAAAATTCTGAATGGTGGTCTTACATCAGCACGTCGGGATTCGAACCCGCGACCTCCGGATCTTACACCTCGATAAATTTTGTCTAGCTCGCTTATTCTAATGGATCCACTGTGTGGCATGCGAAAAACCAAAAAAATATATATATATTTATAAAACTAGGTTTATAATGAAAATTTGTCGCATTCCAGGATAGCGGATCTCTCAATATCGCCCTAAATATCGATTAGACGAGAAATCAAGCCTAAATAGTCAGTTACTTTCCAACAATCCTCTTCGTCATCTTTTTACTTCAACCTTTAAATTGGCCATGCCAAAGTCCCACCAGCTCCACCTCAAAAAATAATAATCTGACCAAAGTGTCCGGTTTGCGGACTCCTGATTATTGTCCGTATACGTACACTGGGACAATAGGGCCTGACCGTTGGGTGGCCTGTGAACCATTGGGCGGGGGCGCGGGGGCGGGAAGTGGTGCTCGGGTAGGCAAATAATCTCCAGTCGTGAGATTTATAAATAGCCTCAATCGCTAGCAGTGACTTTTGATGGAACAAGATCGTTATAAAAACATCTGATATCAGTCTTTTCAAGTCTTTTCGGTAATATTTACTGACATCAGAGTTCGCTTTTGACGTAGGTATCACTCGAAAGATTTCACTTATTTATTTTATTGAAGTAAAACTTCTTTACGCACGCTTGACTTGGGAAGCAAGCTGGTGAATGCGTGACGAGAGCGTTACGAAAAGTGTGATCGGGCGAGGTGAACGGAAGTTGAGAGGGAGATATAAGTTAGTGAAGATAGAAAGAGAGACAGTTACGTTAGGGAAAAGAGAGAGAGGTGCGAGCACACATTTTCTATCTCTCTTTCTCTCATAGCCAGTTACGTTTCGTATATCGACACAGTGCAGGCCTATTGTCTGTATCACTGTAGGAGCAAGAGAGAACAGTGCACGTGCACACTTTCGTTCTCTCTTATTTTATAAGTTAGTGAAGTTTTACTGCACACTCGTTTTTTTTTAAAATTAATATTGTTTAAATCAACGATAATCTCATTTCTGAAAGAAAAATTAAATTTATAAAAATGCGTCATATAAAAATAATACCACTTTTAAAACAGTAATAAATCTTAGTGGATAAGTACTTGTCTAATTTAAAAATATATTTTCCTTATATCCCGGAAATCCCGATTGTTTTAAAATATAATCCTTCCCCAGAGTCAAGAAATATCTTTGTCGCCGTTGCATTTTATTGCTAGATGCATCGTTTAAATTCCGTGCGTTTTCCGTATCACATGATGCCACCCTGATGATGCATCGCCCGGCGGGAACAATGGGCCCGGAGCTGCCCGGGCCGTTTGTCACCCATTCAGCTGAGTTACGGGGGCCGCATGGGGGTGTGCTTGGCTGCAGATTGGCCGTGAGGGATGATAGCGAAGGCTCTTTGTTCGCCCGTTGCCGATATCTAAATGGGTCAACTTTCTTTTTGAAATCATCATTAGGTATAAAGCAATAACTTCTAGGGTTCATTTTTAACTTTGGAAATTTTTAATAGAAATGTACATATTTATTAGGAACACGTGAGTGATATAAAAAACTACGTATTGAAAGAAGTAAAATAAAGTAAGATCATCAATCAATATTGCGCCGTAAAGTCGAGAAGAAATGAAAAAAATACAAGTGTGCAGTTTACCTGCGGTAGAAGTGAAACTTTTAGAAAACTAAAGAAGACAATAGTGCGGAGGCTACGAAGCACCGCACAAAGAGGGGACCAATTATTCTATCTTATTCTCTCTCAGGCTAATTCCTACAGATGTATGGGTTTGTCTCTTTTTTGTGTCGTTTTATCGTTTCATTGGGTTTCAAATCGTAACGGTGCTAAAGAAGTTTTCATTTCAATAATGATTCAAGGAAGGAATTTTTATTTTTTTATTTTAATGCGACATACTACCATCTAAGATTTGTTTCAATTTTATAGAAAACTAGCAGACCCGGCCGTGGCTAACAAAACACAATGCCATTATCCAACCTTTATAAAATCCACACCACCCGCTGCCTGAATTGAATATTTGAATTCCTTGGCTTTTCTCTACTAAAATAAGCATGTATTATACATATAAACCTTCCTCTTGAATCACTCTATCTATTGGTGAAAACCAAATGAAAAATTCCGTTGCGTAATTTAAAAGATCTAAGCGCACAAACCTTTTAAGCGACTTCATTTTATACTATGTCATGATATAGGTATATATGTAGTGAGTTAGAGAATGTTTCAATTTTATTGATAATATCATTTTATTTATACAGAAGAACACACGTGAGAGAAGGGGTTGATAATTGATATATTGCTATTTGTGAAAGTTTCTAATTTAGAGGATTAATTTTTTCGGTTTTTAATGTTATATGTTTCCCATTGATGCATAGATTCATCATAGTTTGTTAAAAGCTAAGCTAATTTAGCAGACATATTGCCGCACGACTGAGTAGACACAAATCACCATTACTATTTACAGAAACCCATAAAATTAAACATGTATTCTGACGCACGGTGCATTTGCATTCAAAATGCAGTCCAGCTGATTGGTAATACAAGCCAGACTGCCCCACAAACATCACCGCATAGTTTATTCATGCCGGAGCCAGAGAGTACTTTGGCGCTGGTCTAGCCCTAATAAACCATCAAAGGAGCCCAGAAGTTGCAGGAGGTGACGGTACAAGCCCGAGCGGACAATGTTCCGACTTCACTTAGCCTAATAGGGCAGCTCATGTGCTCCCCGCTGACCTCTGTGCTCCTGGTGTTTATGAAGCCGATTTTCTAGCTCAATGTGAAAATGCAGCGCCCTCATACAATGTTAAAACGTTTGGAACTGCGTTAATAATAATTATTAAGTCTGTATTTTGCGCGAATAACTTGCAGCTAGTTCAAGCTAGTATTTGTTTTAGTTGGTAAACAACTTTAAGTGCAACTCCCACACTTTGGTGCGGAGTGAACTGAGATAAATCCCAGCCCGTATGTTGGCTGCCGAAAGTGGTGTCGTCACATCAAAAATAAATAATATTTTTACTCATTCTTTTTACATTTTTACTCAACTCGTTTTATGGAGTAGAGGAAATTGATATAATAAAGTAATTTTTGCTATTTTAAGAACTTTTTTTTTTTCATTTGCGTCAACAGCTCTGTTACCCAATAAGTTTCTAAAGGTATCCGGAACATGTTCAATATTTTTTAAATGCCGGAAGTAGAAACCAGCAGTTGAAACCTGAGTTTGAAACTTGAGTAGAAACCGCAGTTTCATTCAACTTTCTTCAAAGAGCTTTGGTATTATGTCTTATTTTAAATTAATTATATTTTAGGGCTTCGTGGATCGTGATGGACTTTGTATGCTACAAGCTAAGCCTACTAGGTAGCGGCTTGAATGTAGAAATTCTAGATGACAAAATGTACGCAACTTTCACATATTAATTATTAAGATCATTTTTTGGTTTGTTTTATAGATACGCTTTCTCTTTTATCAGTCCACGATTTTCACGGTTATTATGTTGATTTTTAGATTGCACCACATTTGCGCTTATAAGATTTATCATTTACTAATGAATTTACAAAACCTTACTATTGGTTTTTTATTTATTTATTAATTATTTTACGCCCGTAGGCCTTTTACAAATATAATACATTGCCAAATTGTACAAAATAATACTCAGAAATACGTATCATATGTACCATGTCTCTGGTTCTCTCCACTGATTAACTAATTTTTAAACTTAAAGACACAAAACTAGTTTGCCATGTTCACGCAGATGACATGGTTCTTCTAGCACCATCATTTAGCGCACTAAAAAAACTACTCCAAATATGTAAAGATTTTGCAAAAAAATCATAACCTAGCATGTATTGCAATACGATCAAATCAATCGTTATGGTTTTTAACCCTTCAGGCGCCAGGCCTATTTTTGGAAGGTCAAAATGCAATTTTTGCAATAAAACCCTAATGGAATCTTCCTGAACGCATCCGAAAACTAAAAAATGTTTTAAAAAGTTGTGAAATACGCGTTGAAATTTTTATAATAAAAAAATATATAACTTTTGAAATATAAAAACTTTGGACGAAATCATAGGAAAGTTTTAAAAATGGAAAACCTTATGTTTTTTTCTGGCGCAAATTAAAGATAACGAAATTGGAAAATGTAAGGATGCATACATTTCAATTATTTTCTGGTTGAATTTTAAATTTTAATGTAAAATGTGGTGTTTTTCTTTCTTACACCGCTCAGATCATATTTCTAACCATTGTGGTAAGGGAGACACAACGATTTCTACGAAACCTATACGAGTGGTTCCAAAAACCGAGCAAATTAGCCTGAGAGGTTTGTAACGCTTAGTAAAAGTAATACTTTAATAAAAACATTTACCTATTATATGCATCGCAAGACAAAACCGTTATGTATCACTTTTATGTTTACAAGATCTCTAATAGGGAAAATAAAAAAGAATTGTGATAAAAGAATTAAATTATATTTTTCAATTAAAAGAAAACCGGTACATATACTCTAATATCTTAATTTAAATAACATGTTACTCTAATATTAAAAAAACTCAAGGTCAGATTTAGCCTAAAAAAACCTAATAGTAAAATTATTTGAAACAAATAAAATATATCGGTAGCTTGTAGAGTTTAAAATAAAATCGAACCCATAATCTAACCAAACGTTTCGAATGAAGATCGTCACGTTATGAAAATTAATGCAGGGTGCCAGTTCAAGAAATTGAACAGAATATTAAATGGTAAAAAATTGCTCACAGCTCTGAAATCCACCAAAGTACGTCTTTCTAGTCAAAACACACGTCCAGCCTCTCTGACGCTCTATTTGGAAATGTTTGAAAAATTAGCTTGCAGATAGTTTGTATGCTTTAGTCAACAGAAGAATGCAAGATCTTTATGAATGGGTGCTTGCTTAACATCATCATCATCATCATTTCCAACTGTTACATTGCTCCTCCACAATGAAAAAATTTCAAACATGAAATTTTTAATGATCCTCCTGGCATCATTAATTACTGGAAAACATGATGGTCCATCCTGTCAAGCATGAAGTGGTTGCAACCTAGAAATGTAATGTAATTCCTCCTGATGAACTTCAACACCATCTCCCGCCGCTGTAGATTAGAATAACCAAACTCCAAAATTCATCTTAAATGTTCAATAGTCATATTATTTCTTCTGAAGCTGTAGACTGGAATATGCCAACATCGAAATTCGTTCTGATTGTTCTATTATTTTTTCTGCAGTTGTAGACTGTAATATGCCAATACAAAAATTCGTCTCTATTGTTCCATTATTTCATCAAAAGCTGTATACTGTCGCCTAAATAGCTGCAACATGGCTAACATCTTGACACCTTCTGTTTGAATCTTATTTCTTCATAAATTGAGGAATAATGTTCTTAACTTTTGGACTCCCAAATTGTAAATTTTCACCTCTACTGCTAATATTCCTATAACTTGATTTACCATTAAATAAAAGTTATAATTATATTTAAAAGAATAAACATCATTAAATTGACACAATAAAATTGAATATGCAAAGAAATTTATTCATAATTTAGCTGAACTGACCCCTTCAAGAATCTTTTGAAAATTAACACAATGTAACATACATATAATAACTTCCTAATAAAGACTCGTGTCAGAATTAAATAAAAAATCCACAGGTAAGCCCGGTATAAAATTTAGTTTTTAAAAAAATCCAATAAGCAAAGAAACTAACCAAAGATTTTAACATTCAAATGAAAAATACGACATAAAAACCTTTATGTTTTATTAACGTATTATCACTTATTTTCGTCAATACAAAATAAATAAATAACGACATAAGATTCTAAAACTTTTAGACATTCAAAAGAGAGAAAAAATCTATTGTTATTCCGGAACTTCAAGAGATTCTCTGAGCTCTTGAGAAAATTCCAAGGTTCACCATAACAATAACTTCAAATTCAATTCGATAGTTAAATTGAAAGATAAATAAAATATTGCTGTAAAGTGAAAACGTTATATTGCTTTTCCCATTATTTCCAACCATATGCAAAATAAAAATAATAAAATAAACGTAAAAATCCTTCCAAGTTAAAATAATATTTAATACAGCAAGATAAAGCTGATCCATAACAACTTATTTTACATAAAGTAAAATGATATTACAAATAAAGACTCAAATCATAAGATGAACTTTTATTTTTCCATTTAAAGAATTTCCTAAAATTCATTTAAAATAAGAGAAGCTTAAATCTTAAATGCTGTCATGTTTTAGAGAAAAATTTACTACGATGATGTTACAATTATTACGTTAAATTAATTGTTATGAATTATTATAACAATTATTACGTTTAAGATATTAAATGTTATTACGTTAAACTAAATGTAAAGACGAACACACGCCCTCAGTATGCTAGACGAAAGGAAAATTGATGTAAATCGTAGCGTCAAATTTTTATATTTTTTTTATAATTTTTTTTGGTGCATATATTGGTATAATTTTACAATACTTAAATGCTTTTTTAAAATACCTTTACCTAATACCTTGGACATATTATCATACACGACCTGAAAAACATCGAGGATATGAAAAGACAAAAAAGAAGGACATCCTTAAGAGCAAATATGTCAAGGCATTTTCACTTTTGCAGTACAAACGTCAAAAGAATACTATTCAGCGCATCGCTGTATACGTCAAAACCATGGGTAGATTACACAGCATCCCAACGGTATAAGCTAAAAGTCGCTAACAATAATGCTAATCGCCAACCATTCCACCTACCGAGATACTGCAGCGCCACGGAAATGTTTCTGGAGGGACGAGTGCACTCTTTCAGAGCACTTCTCCGCCACCGCATGGGAAGCTTATGGTGCACACTACGCCAATCGAAGGATATCATCATCACTGCCATCGTTGCCTGGATGGAGTCCCCCCTGATGGCCCTATGGAGACGAGAGACGGTCAAATAGCCCCTAATAAAAGGATATTTGCATAAATTTTTGTATTTATTATTATTCAAAGGACGTAGTTAAACTGTTTTTTAACCAGGGATTTTTGACATTATTTGGAGAAATGAAATAAAGAATGAAATTTTTGTATCTGTTGATAATTATGAAGTTTTTTTTTCAACTAAAAACATAAAAAAAACCGTAGGTATTGGACGATTAGGGGCTTGGTGAGGGGTTGGTTGGTTACTCGGCTGAGCGACCAGTGATGACATGTGAAAGAAAATAAGGTTTTTTACTCCAAATAATGTCAGGAATCACTGGTAAAAATAAGTCAAGTACGTCCCTTAACCCCCAGTATATTATATTTTTCACTTCGTCTTCGTTTCTATTTTCCATGTATGCATGGGTAATGTTATTTAATCCATTTTTGTATTATTTTCAAATATGGAATGAATTGCACTGTACTACTTCTGCATTCATTTTTGATTAAATTATTATTAAGTTAGTATCTACTATCTACATATAATACATATCAGTACAATAAATACAAAACTTATGACAAATAGAACAACATAATATAACAATAAAACAAAACTTAAGCAGTTATATTCACAACCAATTATATTTGCTTTGATATAGAACGGATAGGCTTTGAACATATTGAAAAGTAATATAACGTATTGACAGCTCGGTGAAATCTGGCTAATGGTGAGTGATATGAATAGTTAGTACTATAGTTGTCACAGTGGAAAAGATGGTGGAGTCTAGTAGATTTAAAAGGGATATTTATTATGCTTATCATTTAAGGGCATTCTTATATGTATGTAAGTTATTCGGTGATTAAAAATGCATAAAAATATGATTAATAGTTCTCCGGGTGGAAAGTAACGGTATTTTTGTAATAACATATGATGTTATAAAAATGGTCTAATTGACCGTTAATAAACAATAAATAAATAAACTTTTTAATTTTATTTGGTACAATAACTTATGTTTTAAAACATTATTTGATAGTGTGGGCCTCACTGGGTGCGTGATCCGTGCTAAGGCCTCCATTTTACAATTCAAAATTCAATAAGATATGATATAATATTTTTTTATAAAATACATACAGGCGGTAATGATAAAACATTTGCAAATATTATGAGTTACGATTGTATATAAAAATGCGTGTTTTATAATTGTATTGTGTATTACGTATCTACATTTATAAAAATCTAAAAATGTGTGTATGTTGTGATGATCTCGCCTTTAGGCCTACGAAATAATTCTTTTAAAATTGAGAGATCGATTTAAAAATATATTTAATTTTGTAACAGGGTATGGTTTCAGAATACAATTCTCTGTTCCAACTCTTAAGGGTGATTTATGAAACCGGGCCATTACTAGGAAAAACACGTGTGCCAAAATACGTTGGTTGGAGGAGGAATCCTAATGGATATTTCAGGTTCACTATCAAGTCAGGGGCGGCCGATGGATATTTGCCCGAGTGGTGACTGACTTTAACGCGAGCAAATTGATTTGTGAAACAATTGTCTTGTGCATTTTCTATGGCAGTGGGGAGTTGAAAAATTAGGCAATAAAGATTGATCGTTGGTGCATTTAAATATACGAGAGCGACGCGCCGATTACGGGTTGAAATATTTGACATATTTGTCAAAATAAGATTGCAGAATTCGTTAAATAGTGACGCACGCAGAAAGAACGAAAACGTGTACAGACAATGCTTATATAATGTTATTATATAACCAATAAAGTCGACGCAAGTAATGAGGCGGTCCTAACTAGATTGAAGTACGCCACTGAGCTCTTCTTTTAAGCGCTATTGGGATAATTTATGACTTCGGCGCAGACAAAATTAGTTTGTATTCTGTTATCTAAAGGTTACACACAAAAAATAGCAAACATGAAAGTTGCACTGATTTCTTGGAATTTGTGATGTAATGTGACAGAACACTATTAAAACGATTGAAATATGCATATTGGGAGATGTGTTTATCACTTAAGTTTTAAAAAAGAGGGACTAATATATGATTGAAACCACACAAGTAGATGGGTGGGAGTCGGGGGGCAGAGAGTTGGAACACGGCAGTCAAGGAAGGAACCTGGAGGCGCGCGGACGGGATAAAAAATCATCGAGTTTTGATAAACGGCAGAGTAATAATTTGGTGCGCGTAAACCGGGAATAATTCAGATAGTAATATATAATAATAAAGATAGTCGGGGCAGGGAAGTGTTAGAGGACAGTCAGGGAGAGAATTAAGATCGTCAAGTTCTGAGAGTCGCGAGGAGACCAGCTCGGTGCTTCTAAATCGGGGATATTTCATTTTAATTAAACAAAGAATAGTTCGTCTTTATTAAACAAAAAGAGTCCACGCGAATAAGGAAGTCAGAGATTGCGGCTTGCGAGTTCATGAAGTTAAATAATATAATTTGTAAATTGAGGCGGTCAATTATCGATACGGGACGGGCTTTCGGGGCGTTTATCAGGGTCAGGAAAAATTTTACAACGAATCGACGCGAGAATTGTGTTTGAGGGCTGCATCTTGGAATAAATAACTGCATGACGGGTTGTGTTTTAGAAGTGCTTGTTTAATTAAATATTATTGTAGTGAATTGATTTGTGAAATTATTTTGTGCAACAAGGCGAATTTGGTAAGTTTGTATAAAATTATTAACATATTTAGTACGGGCCTTGCAGGAAAGAGTCAATTAGGGTTTATATACAAGCCTTAGGAATCTAGGACCTTTTTTTTAAGTCGAGCGGAGCTTTGCACGTTTCCGGGTTGACCGGCTAGCAAGTACCTTTGTTGGGTGAAGTTATTCTTGAGACGAGACCGTTGTAAAAATAATAATTTGGGGTTCAATGGACTAAAATAGCATTTGAAGCACAAAGTGCGCTTTCGGGCAATAAATCTTAGACGAGAGACTTCATTTAAAAGACGGGATTTTGAAACCACAAAACAATAATAAAACCCTTTAAAAGTGCTTTGTTGGTGATCTAGAAAATTAGGTTACTGGGTATTCTCCAATACATAACGGGTACCAAAATACATAGGTATAGAATGTAGGTATAAATTAATGTGTAATGCGCCTTTGAGGTGATAATTATTATTTACGAGTTTCGTAATAATATTTTTAAACGTAGCTAGGGGACTATATTTAGGAAAGGGTTTTTGAAAAGGCATTGGGTAATTTAACAGTTTATAGAATGGTGCGTAGCATGGGCATCTTTGCTTACTAACAAAATCTGACATAATTAAATTCCCATTCCAAAAGTTTCCCACACCTTATTCCAAATTTTAGGTATCACAACAAGTCTACTACATAGGACTTTGCATAAACTTGGTTCGATAATCTATCATATAATCACCTTTGGTTCACGTTTAGGTATATTTCTTTCGACTTAGCAAAAAACTTTCATATTGTCGGTTGAATGCAGCCGTCGGTAGGTATTCACATTTTAGCGTGATGCGCTATATCCACCTACTTAATTAACAAACTCTTTTTCTTCAAACTTAATTGAGCGGGTTACGACTCGAGAATGGACGGCGGTTGTCGAATGAATTAACGGGTCCGGCTTTCCTATTTCACCATGAGGAAGTATCTCACGCGACTTTATCGGGGGCGATGTGATCGAAATGCAGGTGGGCTTACACTATTTTCCTAATGTGGAGGCGAAGTAAGCGATGGTCGTGTCTGGTCCGAGCAAATTGGAATCCCTTGTGATCACATCTCGGTAACGTGGATCTCGTACCCGCTCTAGACTGGATTGGAAGCGTGGCCGGAGCCATTCCATGATGTCGACGTATGTACGTCACTAAGGCATTGGGGGACTTCAGGAGAACAAAGGACGTGCACCCATTTCGCCCTCCCTCTACCGCCGCTCCGAGGTACCAGCGGATAAAAGTTGTCGTCGCGGGAGGCCAGTTTGATGCAGGACGAAGATTACGATCTGGCCGGACTACCTTCGTCATGGGGGAAACGAAGTGACGAAATTTGCGTGGGCTTCACTACCTTTTAGGTTACGCTCGTGTGGGGTCTGCCTTGTCGGCGGAACGAAGGGAACATGACATATGGAATCGTTTGGCAACCGATCGGCGGTTCTTTGTTGGAATCCGGATAAGTTTTCTTAACTACTTTTGGTTTACGCTTAGGTAGGTATATTTCCTTCGATATTCGATTTAGCCAAAAACTTTCACATTGTCGGTTGAATGAAGCCGTCAGTAGGTATTCATATTTTAAGCGTAATGCGTTATATCCACCTACATAAGTAGCAAAAGTTTTCTTAACTACTTTTTGGTTTACGCTTAGGTAGGTATATTTCATTCGATATTCGATTTATCAAAAACTTTCACATTGTCGGTTGAATGAAGCCGTCGGTAGGTATTCATATTTTAAGCGTAATGCGTTATATCCACCTACATAAGTAGCAAAAGTTTTCTTAACTCCCTCACACTAGGAATAGGGATCATCCAGCATCAGGGTGGGAATGTACTCTGGACGAAAGCGCAGCCGGGGAAATAAAAGGGAGGGAAGCCAGATTCACGACCTGGTGCCTTTCATTCTTGGACCCAGCACCCTGGAAGCCGAGCTTTACATTCCTTTCTTTGAGCTGATGTTTGAGTTTGAGGTTGGGGTACGCCTATCGTAGAGCATATGCCCGTGACATTTCGGGGAAGGTCCCACGTTACGCTTGTGTATGTTATGCGAGAGGACGTATTTTTCATTCAAATCAAATACCGATGACCATCGCGATTGCAGGCTGGCGCATGTTTTTGTAGCGCGCCTAGGAAAGACGTAATCATTATTTCTACTGGTTCGAGGCGGCGTGCTGGACGGAGAACGGGACTATTGAGGACATGAGTGACTGCCAAGGCGAGGATCGGTGACATCAAAATTTTCCTTAATTAAATTCATACATCGCCAGATCAGAGGAGAGAGCGGCCCCACCGATCTCCTGACATTGCCGATTGTCTAATCAACTTCGGTTTAATGTTTATGCCGATGCTTTAGGAGTTAATGGAACTCAAGTCATCGGCATGCTGAAGAACTTCAGAATCAACAACATCATCATCAATCCAGAGTGGGATGTCACGTTCCAAAACCTCGTGCCACCCACACATTTCCTGAACAGTTCCTGACATCGGCTATCACGCCATTAATCGGAGCAGACCCTCATATCAAACGGTATGAGATGACCTCTCATCATCATCATCAACATATTTATAATTTGGCGGCGTAGTGGTCGATATTATTCCCATTACCACTCTATGATCCAGAAACACACATCAAACCCATTCCCGACAGAAGGCAAAACATGTCGATTTTCATTCGTCGCTTGCGACCTTAACATTCTCCGGAGGCGTTGGAATTGGAAGCTGATTCGGCGGTCTATGACCATCACCTTATCAGTTGGGCTATGGAGGAGTCCAATTATTTAAACAGCACATGTTCTGTCTCATGTTAATCCAAAATACCTACCCGTAGAATCAAATTAACAAAATAAAACAAGCTAGCTAACTAACAAACTGCATCTAGCATTGTAAGTGTAGAATTATTGCACTCCGTACTGCTTTGAGTGTAAATCTTTTGTTAGAATGTACATAAATGTCAAATTATTTTCATGATAGCATTCTATAGAGCTGCAGAGAGTACGTGACATCGCATCGAAAGGTAGGATCTTCTCAATTCGCCGTTTGAATGTAAATTTATATGCTAGATGCTAGGAGGGAAAATGCAGATTACTTCAATAAAAATAGTCGTCGATGAGCGTAGGCGTATAACAGGTGCTAGGGGAGGAAGCTGGATGAATATAGATAGAAAATTAGTTATTTTTCAAGCTAGTCAAACTCAGTCATTGTTATTCGAAGCCTTGCAAATTGTAACACGCCATACCTAAAAGAACAAGGGTTTACCACAAATAAATTATTAATTAAATTGGATTAACTATACCAAACCACTCAAACAAAAAAGTACACAACGTTGTGGGGTTAATTACAATTGATTAATTAAGAGCATCTCGTCACGTTTGCATAAAAGTATTACGTGATGGGGTTGAGAAGGCGCTTCAAAAGAAATGCAGGGGAGAGACGCGAGAACGGGCGAGCTACGAGCTTTTTAAAGGCCGGGCGGGGTTGCGCCTGTAGCTGTAGCACAGTAGCAGCATTTGGAAACCAAGAGGAAGGTACTACTTCATAGAGGGGGGGGGGGTTTATCACAATGTATATCCGCTATGCGTTGCTAAACCATTCATCCGATTGCGATGAAACTTTGGGGATTTGATGTGGGTGTGCCCGCGATGGTTTCTGTATACAATAGTGAGCTCTGGCATCATGAAATTACGCAATGCTAAACCGTTCATCCGATTGCGATGAAAATTTGGGGATTTGATGTGACATGCCCGCGATGGGTTCTGTATACAATAGTGAACTCTGGCATCATGAAATTTGTATAAAAAATTGCAATAGGTGGCACGCAAGTTGAAAACTGAATGTATCGGGAATGAATGCATGAAATGCAGGGGGGGGAAGGGAACTCGGGAGGGGGATCCGCGGGAGGGGGGAGGCAAGTACGGGAGGGGGGAGAGGACTCGGGAGGGGGTTCACGGGACGGGGGAAGGGGGGGGGAGTAGAGTGAGGAGACGGAAGGTGGAGGGGGAGGAGTTAGAACGGGAGAGGGGAAGGAGACGTGGGAGAGGAAGGGGAGGAGGAAGGTGAACGGGACGAATGGGAAAGGACTTCTTTATTAAATATTCTTTATTAAATGTCATAGCAACGCATGCCGGGAACCAGCTAGTATATTTTACATGTTTTAATATTTGATGTCATAAAATGTTCGCAATGTTGGATTTTTTTCGGTCATTTATTCACCTTTTGATTTTGTGTTTGAATTTTGTGTCTTTGCCCAAAGCTTGTGTTTACCCTGGGAGTTTTTACGTTTTTTTGTATGCTTGACTAATTGGTCTATTTGAAGGTAAAACCGCATTCCGTTATCAACACTTTCAATAAATTATTTGTGAAATATTAAACGGTTTAATATTTGTTCGACAAGCCTATCTCTTTTTGCTGTAGAGGCTGCAAATAATTTGCAAGTATTTAATCAAAGCTACACGGCACTGCCCAGAAAATTCACAATAATATTTTCAGTGTCCATAAAGTTCGACTCGCTCGCCCGTCTGACAGTTATAAACTCCGCATCTTAAGAAGTCCCTCAGGAGAGGAGCGCCTCTAAATCTGCGAACGAAGGGGTGGGTGGGAGAGGGTGGGTGGACACTTGTCCGCTCGTAAACACTCCCACCCCTTGCGGTATCATCACACCAGTTTACCCGAGTGGAGTAAATATTTGCGCGGATATCTTCCATGGAGGCAAATATTATACATCCACTGTTATCTTACTGTAAGAAGGAAGGTAGTTCCGTTTTTGATCTAATCAATTTGGCATAGTTTTGCTAGCTGGCTTGAAAGCATGTTTTTTAATATTACTCATTTTATTATCCGGTTTTATTAAAACAAATACTAAACAAATAATAAACAAACACTAAACAATACTAAACAAAAACTAAACAAATACTTAACAAATACTAAACAAACCAAAAAATGAATAAACAATATGCCTTTTTCCATTATTTAATTCCTCCATCGTTTTTTTTTAATTTTTTTTATTTATTTTATATATTCAATAATTTTATTATTTAATTAATAAAAACAGTTTATTTATAAACACTTTGATAATGCCCTCAGAAGGCGAAACAGCTGTCACGCGTAATAATAATTACCAGCAGAACTTGTTTATAAATAAACTGTTTTTATTAATTTAATAATAAAATTATTGAATATATAAAATAAATAAAAATTAAAATGGAGTTCTACAAATTAAACTTGATAACAATAAATCCTCCATCGTTTATAATAGGAGGGTTCTGAAAATAGTTGCATTGATCTAGAAAGTCTAAAGAGTAGAAGAGGGAATATTTACATACAAACTAGCAGTTAAAAATCCGCTCTGCAATCTGCTAGGCCCTGCGGGCGGTTCCGTTACGCCAAGTTTAAGTGTGAGTGAACATTTTATAAATTCGACAGTAACTGGTTCCAAAAATAGGCGGTTCCTCGGATCCAATGGCAGCTAGTCAGCGGGAGAAACCGCGACAGGCAATGAAGTCATTTTAATATATAGAAGAGTGGTATTATAATTTACAACTGCCATTTACAATAATAATCATAACCGTAAAGATTCACGAAGTTACAAATCCAACAGTACTTATACCTGCCAGCGTTAACGTAAGTGACGCCATTTTTTGGCATTATTGGGTACTTGCTTGAATTCGGTTCTATTACAAAGGTAGCATTTTAACAAACTTCAAGTACGAAGAGGGTTTTGCTTAAGGCGTGGCGTCAGAGATGTATTCGAAGCCGGATTCTTAAATTTCAACCGTACTAATAAAAGCCTATTGATAACGTCCGATAGTGTCTTTCCGTATTACGGCAGAGAAAATGAAATTACAACCGAAAGTTGTAAGCTGAGAAAAAATGAGTAGATTAGAAAAGTTTTGACTGTGAGTTAATGCTGCGTTTTAAAAAAGTACCAAACAGAGGATCTCTTAAAATAACCCCAATTTTACACGAACTCATACTTCTTGTGGCAAAAATTATTGTAAGATTCTGTAAGAGCCAAGTCGTACAAAATAACAACCACTCACCATAATGGATATCCATAGTGAAAGACAAATATACAGGGTGTTAAGGGACGTAGATACTTTCGGACGGACACCAAAAGTTGTTTTACATATGTTACTCCAAATAATGTCCGGAATCACAGGATGAAATCAAGTAGGAAATCAAGGGATAAGTGGCTAAATTTTTTAATAATCATATGCTATATTGACAATGTAATTTACCATGAATTCATTTTTAGATTTTAAAAAGATTGCTAGCTGAATTATTAAAAATCTAATGAGATAAAAGAGATGAAATAGTTATATAAATGACAGTAAAACAATAATGCCGAAATAATGGACAGGACCAAAGGCAAACAATGTTTGTGTAAAATCTTTAGTAAGGGGCAGAAAAATGTATTGCAGTAGCCATTGTTGGCCACAGACAAAAACAACTTAAAACTTAACCGTACACTAGTGTTAACAGCGGAAAACTGTCCCGGAAACGTCTATCAAAAACAATGACATTCACGACTCTCGACTTGGATGGACTACTGTTACATCTCTTCACTTTAATTTCTAACTCGTATATCGTTTATCAAATATCTTGATCTTAACTGTTAAATGTATTGGATACATAATATACCTATAATGTATACCCAATACGTACCTATAATATATCACCTTCTGATTTAGATTAAATATTATTACTAAGAATACACATTTCACAGACGCCTTAATATGGATTTATTTATTTATCATATCTCATTTATTTATCTTAGGATCATAAATAGTAAAAATAATATAACGTTCGTAGGATGTTTAAAAAAGACAAATGTTCCCAGGTAGGTTTTTAGAAATATAAAACTAACTACTTAATGAATGTAAACAAAAATATAAAATGTAGCAAATATTAAAAAAAAAAAAAAAAATGGAAGTACAAAAAACACAATTAACCTGTAGTTACAAAATGCATTGCACAACAATTTATTTATTTATCTGTATAAGGTATGTTTTTATTATATTATTCGATGCCTGCCTCACTAGAGTATACCCGTGTTGAGACAGGCATAGAGGTACATAAATGAATATCATTATAAGAATATCGTTAGAATATTTAAGGTTAAATACATATTAATTTGAATACAATTAAAACAGAAAGATGATTGAAAGTGTGGGTAGATACCATAAAGAGAGTATCTTATAAATGAAGGAAGAGGTGAAGTAACGTTGTAAATCCTTTCAAATCTATTTATGGACTACATAGGATTTTATTATTTTAATTTGTTTCATATAAGTAAGGACATATGTAAACTATCTGTCTATTTGTAATTTATTTTTCAGATGTTTGCAGTAGTGTGACGTCCAATACTTATAATCCATTTCTTTATATTGTCTTTGAATTTTGTCATTGATTTAGTTTGTCTAATCGTAGCTGGTAGTGTATTGTGTAGTTTGAAAGCTATGTATTGTAAGTGCCTTTGTCCAAAAGTGGTTTTAGAAAAGGAGTTTGGAGAAGTTCTTTATTTTTGGCTCGGGTATTGTGCATCGTTTGTGTTGCTTTGTATAGGGTTTTAGTATAGTTAATAGTTTATTTTATAGTTTACAATATATTTGTAATTATTAATTATAAATATGCCAATTATACTGGGAAATAGGTATTGGGGTTGATTTTTTTTTTTAAATAATAGGTAAAATATATTTAATCATCATGAATTTGTGTTGTTCACACCTAGAATGTTATAATTTTAATATTCGCACCTCTAAATTAATACCACAGATACAATATAAATCCCTAAAGTATTTTCTTTTCCCATTCCTCCCTATGCCCAATTTTCAACTTACATCAATGCTACCGACCTATATTGGCTGTCACACAAGACAGATATTTTTTGACAGAATGACACCAGACAACCTGATGATATCGCTTTGACGTCAGGTAAAATAGATCTGTCGAGGGATTTTCAAAATACAATCTTTTCCAAATTGATTTATCGTGCATTCTCATCGGCTTCAACGCCTACAAGAAATTTTCTAGAAATCAGAGAGCAATCTTAAAAATATATCCTTCGTAAATTTGGTTTATGAAAGCCATCTTTGTGGATTAACCATTTTTTTTAAGTCTCTCTCAGTAAATATTTTTTTGAGAAATGATGAATAGTTACATTTCTCTAGACTTTTGTGTTAACTTCGATAATCGGTTGCTAAGGTAAGCTATATTAAGTGAACAGCCTGACATTTTTCTTTCCCTTCTCGTCCCCAAAATCTTTTTCATTGATTTTAAAAAATCATGATGTCATGTTTTCACTGAACCCGAGCTTTTGGTACTCTTGTAGATAATTCATTTAATTTTTTTTTTCATAGATGTCTTCGAATTGAAAAAAACAATTTTAGTATCGAACTGTATTATAACCAACATGCCTATCTTTATTTAACAATAAAAATGCTACTTTAAAAATTTAAAAATTATTTTTTATGTATCCGATAACAACTTCAACCTGCCGTCAAATCGGTAGACCACGAGTTGTGGCCATCCTTTTTCAATCCCCGATGCCCCCGAATTTGTTAAGTTTATTTTCTGGGAACAAGAGCGCCGGACGGGTATTGCTAATTTGAAATAACACCGCGAGAAGGAAACTTATTACGTTAACAGGCGCAGGGCGGCTAGGCGGCCAAGCGGCCAGGGAGCCCCCGCCCCTCACCGCCCCGCCCAGAGGGAGGGCGGCGGAATGGTACCGCAAATTAAATTGCATTAAGCATACACTTTTTCATTTTATTATGGAGGCTTAGATCCATTCCCTACGCGCGAATTAATTAATTTTCTTGTAAACAGTGCCATTTCGTTTTATACCCCCGGAATGTGTGTTAAGTGAAATAAATTATTCCAGTTTTTAGTGTACCAACGTTCCTCGTCAGTGCTTAAATATTACTTAATTACTAAATAAATTGCTGGAGCAATGTTTTGTTTTTAAAATATATTTTACTAAACTACACATTTTTCTCAGCGAAGGTTGAAGAGGAGGACGAAACTCCACATGTTTCTGGCCAAGCATAATCTCCTTATTTCCACTTTTTTATGTTACAATTTGCTAAATCATGCCATGTTTTTCTGGGACGTCTTTTTTATTGGCTACGAAAAAACGTAATGTAATGTGTAAATCTACAAATGAACATTTTTTGTCAACAACATTGCCATTAACATTAATTTTATATGTACCTACCTATGTTTAGTTTAATATAAAATAACCTTTGAGTTAGAACATAACTTATTGGTTCTAATTTAAAAGAGTTCAAGTTTGTAAGAACGTTTTGTTTTCAAACGTTAGACGAGGTTGGAATTTATTATTACCTTGGAACAGGTAATATGAACAGTTAAGAAATAAAAAAATTCAAAGTTATAATAAAAATTAACTAAAGCGTGATATACATATTATAATTCTTATTCTCATGAGATTATGCATTCCATCATTTGCTCGTAAATTAATATATTCACAGACAAAAGTCATAACGACTTTATCACCGATGGTGACCCAATAGTTAGATTTTTTGTGCATTATTCACCCATTTCAAACCTAAAATCAACTTCAAACATTCCTATAATAAGTTGATTCAGATAACAAACAAATTTATTTAAGCGTATAAATAAAAAAAATGTGTCAATATTTGTACTTATACGCTATAGACAAGTAGTTTTGTCCATAAAGCATTATGTTGAAAATATGCTTTATACAAATCCATTACATTTGATATTCGGGGGTATATCCTCTCTACACACACCTTCAGAGGACACTTTGTTTTATTCTGTGTATAAGTAGGTATATAGTATTTTCCCTTAACCGACTGCATATTGTACATAAGTGTGCCGCGGGGGAACAGTCGGGGGATTAAATGGAATTACTAAAATTAGTTTGTATTAATTTTTCTTTTCTCATGATTTTATTTTGTTGTTCACTGGGGATCGAGTAGGGCAATAAAGATGTGAAACTTAATTTCCAGTATGAAGTCGGAACATCATAACCTAACAGTGAACAACACACACATAATTGTTGAAACAAATGCATAGATTTCTTTATCAAATTTTTGACATTATCGAAAATTCTAGTTGTTAAATTACGATAATTTTCAGGAAACGGTAAACAAGTCGCTAGAAGTCATCAAACGTCGACTTCTATAATATTCCAGGGCTATATTTAAAAGTAAAAGCCTTCATAATTAATTCCGCTGTCGTATTGTAACATTAATCAAATATTACAAACGGAGAAAATATCGTGACACTTGTTAATTCGGTTAAACTATCTGAATCGTCTAATTGAACGAAGAATGGGGGAAGAATGGAAGACATTGGAGGAGAAATAACAACAGATTGGTAATAGAGAAAAGTTTTAATTTGATCAATCCAATCCGAGGGGATTCACGGAATACTTCAAGCGACTAAATTGATGTTGGGTACTGTTTCAACAATTAAGGCTGGATTGAAAATACTCGGCTTGTCGACCGGGGGACTAAATATTGTAAATACTGGAGCCTAGTAACTAGGTTAGCCTTTTTTAAGAGTGTAGAAATTCATTAGATAATTATTGACATTTTATCAATAAGGTTTTGTGGTTTTACGAATTATTACATAAAAGGAAATGAAATACATTAGTTAGATATGGTTCACTGGAATGTGTTTTAAGTAAAATATATATATATATCGATTGTCCAGTTGATTAGTCAGACATCTCCAAAAAATCAAAATTTTAGTTGGATATACAGTTATACGTTAAAGTGCACCATCTATCTGATACAATACTCAAATTACCCATTAACACCACTAACTCAACTATGATGCAGAAAAACTTGTAGTGAAATAAAAAAAAAAAAGTTTTTTTTCTAAGTTACTAGTAGGACATTTTAAAATATCATATTAATGTACCAGACCGTTTTGCTTCCCGGTGTTATTTTTAAACATATTTAATATGTAAAACAGAGACACGTGTAAATAATAATCTTTGATTAACGGTGAGCATTCGAATATTGCTTTCCTCATTACATGAAAAGTTATATTAAATGTCCGACTCATAAACCGGACAATGGACTTGTTTTTTTTAGTATTCGTTACCAATGCAGACTTAAGTCGTGTTCCAAAGAAAATGCTATACCTACTGTAACAAATAGTAAAACGAACAAAACCATGTTTTTAAGAAAATTGACAGGCAGAGAAAAATTAAATACATCAATTTAAATCACATCACTTCATTATGCTTGTTTTTATTTATTTTATTATTGTTTAAATAATAACATTATAACAATGTTAAACATAGTATTATTGCAAAAACAAAATAGTGAAAAACACATTTTAAAGGATTTCTACGACAATCAATAGCTCTCGAGCTTGGCGTAGGAGTTATTTCATAATTATACTAGAGTGTGACTTAAAAATTTTAATATGGTATGAAATGAATGTATGGCATTTTGATTGGTGATGTTATGGTTGTTAATCTTTATATAGTATAAAATGAAGTCGCTCAAAATGTATGTGCGCTTAGATCTTTTAAACTATGCAACGGATTTTCATGCGGTTTTCACTAATAGATAGGGTCACTCAAAAGAAATGTTTGTATGTATAATACATGGATATTATTGTAGATAAAAGCCGAGAAATTCAAATAAAATATCTTCTTTACATAGTTTGAAGTCGCTCAAAATGTATGTACTCATAGATCATTTAAACTATGTAACGGATTTCCATTCGTTTTTCACCACTAGATAGGGTCATTCAAAAGGAAGGTTTGTATGTATAATAAATGGATATTATAGTAGAGAAAAACCGAGAAATTCAAAGAAATTATCTTCTTTACATAGATATTTTAAACAATGCAATCGATTTTCAAACGGTTTTCCCCAATAGATAGGGGGTAAAGTTATCTTTTGCAATGACCATTAATAAGTCTGCTGGCTTAGATTAGAGTATTGAGTGTTTCTCACACGGCCAGTTATATGTCACGCTTTCGAGAGTAACATCTAAAAAAAACATGTTTGTACTATCTCTGTTTGGCCTCTGTGTTTCCTCCCTTCAAGACCCATGTTTACTCCTTCCTTTCCTCAAAAAGACCCTCCACACAGCATCCTCAAAGATGACATAGGCCCTGAGGGAAATTATTTTCCTCAGGGCCTCCTGTGTGGAGTTAAAAAAAAATCTCATGAAAAAACAGCTGTAAATATTGTATTTTAAGATATCCTATAGTATAGACTAATCATAATCATAATATTATTAAATCACTCCACACTGCCCCACATTAGTATCTACATTGCGCCCGTGCGAAGCCGGGGCGGGTCGCTAGTTTTTTATAAATATTAATTTGACCTTCTTCTTGAATGATACGAAATCTATAATTTTTTCTACTACTTCGGGAAGACTATTAAAATGTTTTATGCCTTTCTTAATATAATTCTTGTGCATTTGTTGTGTTTAAATAATTAATTTTATTAATTAAACATATACATTACATATTGCACACTAAACTATCACATTTTTTTGTATGTTTTGATAAGAAAAAGAAAAAATAAATAAAAACACAATTTTAGAAACCATTTAGAGAATGAACCACGTATTACGCAAGTCTTCGAAATATAAACATAATAAATTACGATTTTTAATTAGCTTAGCTTTGGTTTTTTATGTACGTTCTTTACTCGGCAGAAATGAAGTTAACATTAAATGAACATTTGTTTTTACGTAGGATTCTTTGCGTCATAATTTCAAAGACTTTTTTATTGTGGTCATTGAACTAAGATATCAAATAATATCTAGTTATTTCAGTGCCAAGAAACTGGTAAAATACAATAATACATTCAGATTCGTCTAATGAAACTGGGAAGGGAAAAGCAATCGGAAAATAGGCTGGCAGACGTTATATTCATTTTTTTTAGAATAATTATTGTGGGCAGTGATGGCAAACAGTGAATTGGAACATGGTATTCTTCTGTTGCCACTCTTACTGAATAAATCACAAATAGAACAACGATTTGAACGAAATCAGTCCAATGAACTATATATAGCACGCTCTGTGGCAATTATTGCACAAAGAAAATGTGTAGAATGGAATAAAAAGAATTTTTCAAACCAATAAAATGATTTATTTATATTATTCTACGCACATCTAGGCTTTAACAAAAGTGTGATATAGGTATAATAATTAAGCGAAACAGTATTCAAAAAGTAAAATTTGTTAAGGAAATTGTTTAATTTAACTCAGAAGCGTATTTATTTATAGGGCACGTTATTTTAACCTCCTTGTAACTAAATGTTTCTGAGAAAGTTTTTTCAACTGCTTGCAATACAAACGAGTATCTATATGACTCAATCTTGATATTTTTGTTGCAATTAAACATAATTTGAATAGTTTTTCTAAATGGTATACGGAAGTTAATTAGGCTGAGTAAATAAAGACTGTCTATAACACCATACAAAATTTAAAAAATAAAAGTGAAGTTGATAAGTAAAAGGCTCTTGACTCGCAATCCTAAGGTGTCGGGTTCGTAACCCGGCGTGGTCAAATAAATCATATTTTATTAATTTGTGTTATTTCACAATTACAATAATAATGAATCAAAAACATAATGAGACACAATTTAAAAACTTACAAAGAACGATTAGACGTGAAATTAAAAAAGCCAAAGAAGAATGGATGAAATCACAGAGTGAAGAACTAGAGTCGTACAGTCGTAGTCACAATGCATTCAAACTTCACAAAAAATTGAATGAAATTACAGGCACTTCTAGAAGAATTACTCCATCATGTTTAGTTGACGATTCCAATGAATTGATATTGGATGAAAAAAATATTTTGCAAACATGGGAAAAGTATATTCATAATGCTTACAAAGATATAAGACCTGACATTAATATTCCTAACGATCAATTGCATGGACCATCGATTTTAAAATTAGAAATTCTTCATGCAATAAAGACTTCAGAAGATAGAAAAGTGTGCGGACCACACAATATTCCAGTTGAGTTGTTGAAGCTCTTTAATAATGAAAATGTTGACTACCTGTTGAGGTTATTTAACTCTATATATGACACAGGGAATATACCCCAAGATTGGCTAAAATCCACCTTCGTGACATTGCCTAAAAATTATACCCTAAGAAGTGCAGTGTCTATCGATTAATAGGCCTGATGAGTCATGTCCTTAAATTATTCCTTAAAATAATACATGCCAGGATACGCAATAAGTGCGAGCAGGACTTGGATGACACTCAGTATGAAACAGAAATGCGTATGGGACGCGTGAAGCATTATTTTCTGTCGACGTACTATTGAAAAAGTGTCGTGACCAAAGAAAGGAAGTCTTTGCCTATTTTATTGACTACGAAAAGGCATTTGACAGGGTAAAACATCCTGACCTAATGAAAATGCTTGCGTATTGTAACGTTGACATCAAATACCAGAATTTCGTTAAAAACCTGTATTGGTTCCAAACAGCGGAAATAAGACATGGGAATGAGAGATCTAATGCAATCGCCATTCAGCGTGGAGCACGACAAGGCTGTATCTTGTCGCCACTATTATTTAATCTCTATTCCAACTATGTCTTCAAAAGAGCCCCAAGTAATACCGAGAAGGGTCTCAAGATCAACGGAGTTGTCATTAATAACATAAGATATGCAGATGATACTGAATTACTAGCTGACAGTATCAGTGACCTCCAAGACCTATTAAATATTGTTAATAATGCTGGTGAGCAACTAGGCCTAACAATCAACGTCAATAAAACTAAATGGATGACATTTGGACGACTAGATCACTCTGGATCGATGATACAGTTAAATAATTGTAATGTCGAAAAGGTGGAGAGATTTAGATACCTCGGCAGTATTCTCACGGAGACTCTTGACCCAGATATAGACATTAGGTGCAGAATTGAAGCAGCAAGAACTGCGTTCAGTAAAATGAAATCCCTCTTCTGCAATGATAATATCAGCTTAAAACTAAGGCAGAGAATGCTAACATGATATGTGTGGTCCGTCTTGCTGTATGGTTGTGAACCATGGACCTTGAAAATAAATACCACGAAGAGGTTAGAGGTTTTTGAAATGTGGCTTCACCGAAGGATGCTCAAGGTCCCATGGACCGACATGATCACCAACACAGAAATTCTCAGGCGGGCTAGAGCAGATAGAGAACTGCCTACATTAATAAAAATCAAGAAAATTTTATATCTGGGTCATATACTTCGAGGGGAGAAGTATCACTTGCTCCATTTAATATTGAAAGGCAAGATAGAGGGTCGCCGAGGGCCTGGTAGGAGACAAATGTCTTGGCTGCAAAATATACGACAGTGGACCGGCATTAGAAGTGTGGAGGAGCTATTCCGGGCAGCGAAAGATAAAGAGACGTTTTCAAGAGTGATCGCCAACGTCGGGGGGACCTGAGAGGGCAGGCAAAGAAGAAGAATTTCACAATTAATTAAGTAAAATAATATATAGTATATTTGCGGCACGTTCCAGGGTGGAAGCTACTCTCAGTATCGCCCTAGTGTGAGACTACCATTCATAATTGAAACGGCGTTGCTTGAAACGGCTTTAGCCGTGTTTGGTGACCACATCTGAATAGCCAGGTACTTCACTATCTTCCTCTTCCCCTTCTCCTTCCACTGCCCATTAACTTCAGCCTTACATAGCCCAATTGGGGATGCCATAGTCTCACTGGCTCTAGAAGGGACTCTTGTGAGGTTTTCACACAAAAATGAAAGTTTTATTGGAGATTTGTAATAATTTTAATTCTTTCATCAAGTAGTTTTATTTCATGAATACTATAGGCATACTGAGTAAATATTTAATATATTTTAGAAATTTATGCTGAATGTTTTCAATGGAATCAGAGTGGATTTTAAAATGATGGGACCAGAAAATAGAAATTGATTCCATTGGATTTCGAAGTAAAGAAGACTATACAATTTTTAATGCTGAAATGTGTTTTGCTTCTTTGCCATTACGGAGAATAAAGCCAGGTATTTTTAATACTTTATTTTTTACGGTATTAACGCGTGAAAGAAAATTAAATTTATAATAAAAAAAATATGCTTAAACCATTAATTTGATTGACTGGGGTGAGGAAAACGTTATCAAAGTTATGTGAAAAGGTTGATTTATTTTGAAAAAAACTTAATAAGCGGCATTTATCAATGTTCAGGTAAAGTTTTTTAGATTTACATTTAATAGTAATTTATACAAATTTATTGGAATGTGATTAAATTAAGTTATCTATAGTTCTTTGATTTTATTTAGATCGTCTGAGATAAGCAAAATTTATTAAAAACTAATATTTTTATAAAATACAGTAACAATATCAATGATCAAAAAAAAAAAGTTTTGGGCCAAAATGCGACCCCTGAGGTACACTACTTATATCAACTTATATTAAGATTTAAAATGAGTCATTGGAAAATATTAAGTACTATTAGTAGAAAAATAATAAAATTTAATTTTTAAGAATTGTGTATGTAAACCACTCGCTTCCATGGCACTAACTAATATGTTAGATCTTTCTGAATTCTTCAATGTTCGCAAGTTTTTCATTAAAAACTTATTTTTATTAAATTGAAATATTTCTGATTTTAATCTTTAAAATACACTTTGCTTGAAAACCACTTTATTGGGTATACAAAAAAAAAATACTGACTGGTTTTAGTTCAGACCAAACCTTCCTTGGGGGCTTTAAAAATACATCACACGTATCAATACAATAGATTATTTACATCCCCGAGGAAGGTTAGGCTGATTCGAGACCAGTTGGTAGAATATGTGTGCTTTAAACTTTTTTTTTTCAAAATTATTATTATTTTTTCTAACCCCAAAATGATTGTTACTAATCATTATTTAAATACTTGTTTCTCTTTTTCCTCTTTCCATATCTAGCTTTGCCATTACATTTAAATGATGACGCATGAAATGCTTTTTTTTAAAGAGGTACCTACGTAAAATATATCTAATCATTATATTATGTGTATATGTACTTTGTTGAAATTAAGATCATTAACTAAATATCTTTCCGCATTATAAGTGAACTATTTCATGTAAATTTAATTGATTCTTCCCTTAATCTACCTCCAGATTCAAGCGTCAACAATCCCCCCGAATTACGTGTTTTTTTAACAAGGCGTTGATTCCGCCTTTCTCTTTTAATTTGTCTGTCAGTTGCGCCATAAAAGCCCCGATCTCCGTCTGCGAACATAAAATTAAACAAAGCGCGAATTCCGCCAAGAATTTCTGAAAGTTTAGGAAGTATATTAATGCCGGCTCACTATAAGTAGTAGTTAAGCAGGAGTCGGCAACGGACTCTGGAGAGCCCTATCAGAGATTTTTTCCCCTAATTTACTAGAAGTATGATTTTTTTCTAAAGAAGCGACGAACGTCCTGAAATTCAACACTGGTGTGCAAATCTTAAATCTTAGTGAGCTTAGAATTCCCAAAAAAAAAGAAGAAAAAAATTATGTTTACTACTGGGGAAAGGCGTGGCCTATTTTCATTACCGAATCGGATGTGTGCGGTGTAGCAATAATAATTGTCTGGTCAGACAAAAAACCTGAAGTTTGCGCCCGGCCTAAGACTGTATTTATATTGGGCACCTCGTACGAGTAAGCACATAATATGTTTTCATTTATGAAAAAAAGTGGTTTATTTTTATATATTTGTAATTTGTCATAATAGCATATGATTTAGTTCTTACTTTACTAAGTCTATGGGTTCTTTGGGTCACTTGGTCTCATTGCCGAGTTGTGCCGAAGGTGACCGAAGGTAAATGTAAGGAGTCAACAGGGTTCAGGAGCCCCACAGATCAAAACTAGCCTTCGGCCTGTGAGGACACAAGTATTATTTTAATTGTGATATTTATGTCGATAAACATACACTGTATTATAAAGAGCCTTTAACGTCTTTCAATGAGCATTAATTTATTAGAACTTGAAAAAACAGTTCCCAGTACGTACCATATTACTATATTCTCTGGAGATTATAAAGAGAGAAACATTTCACTATTACAGAAAGAGGTACTGTGATTATTATTGCTTTAAAAAAATTGCCTATATTCAGATATTTCATTTTATACCTGTATTTACTACTTACAACTAAGTTTATTTTTAAGTCAATGGTGACAGTTGGAAATGGCAACCAAAAGCCACTTTATATTGGTATATGTAGTTGTTATTACATTGGTATATATTGGTTACATTGGTATTTACAAATGAAAGTTTTTTCATTAAAAAATGATTTTGAAAGTTTAGAATGCCAGTTAAGCACATTAAATCTCAAAATGTACGTTATTTCCAAAAGTATGAATACATCACTGAGAATATCTGATACGATATCACAAAGTCTGCTAAGATAGAAGCAGATTCTTTATTATGTTTGGTTAGGAGCAACAAAGAAAGCCTACAGTTGAAAGCCGCCGCTACCCGAATTTCTACCGATTTCTTACATATCTCCCTTAAACACGTTAAGTTTTAAAGCTCTTAAAAAATATATATGTTATTCTTGAACATAATATCTAGAAATTCCCCGCACCGAAACTTAAATTTTAAAAAATTGCAAAGTACACTCCAAAAATTATTAAAAATACGTTTGTTTCAGTTATTTTATAAGTAATATGTATGAAAAAATTCACAGTGTTTCTTTGAATGCTGTTTAAAACAACCCCGCGAGATTTTTGCTCGATTTTAAACGCGTCATGTTTTATGAAACATTTTCAAAATTTTGGCATTGATTTTGTAGCTTTAAATATTAGCGCACTCGTATAACATTCTTAATTTCATATCTCTCTATCTTCTTCTTTTTAAGCCCGGTTGCGGCGCCTTTGGCGCATGATCTACATTGACAATGAAATGAAAATGTCGTGTTTTAAAGACCCGTGATTTTATTTACACTTTCGACCAAAGTTGGCGACTTCTGCAGTAGAGAATAGTCTTCGTGCTTCTAGCACGCTCTGTTTATGCGCAAAACACTTTTACGACCACGAATTTGAATGCGGGACTTTTATTTATGCTGTAATCGGTATTAGGTTGTTGCTAGCAACCCTTGTATCCGCCCGATCGCTGAGGCGCATTAAGGCTGCATACGCCGCCGTTACTTTGGAGAACCCAACGTAGAGCCTTCCCGCTAGGTACCTTTCTACGTTAGTTTGTAGTTAGCTTCTGACTTCCTACTTGAATCACAGAAAGCCGTCGTTAATATTATATTGACAATTGAAAGCAGTCGCATTAAATATTATATTGTATACGTCAGACATACAATGTGTTAGTTTGAAGTCTATATAAGTACTACATAGTTATTTGTATCCGATATCTTGAAGAATTACGTAATAAGCTTACTCTGTAATGGGGATTGCAAGAACGCATAAAACTCCATACAACTCTGTATTCGCACGCATTTCTTACGTCAACTACAATGTTCGTGCATAAACTGTTGGTACTACATTGACATGACCCGATTCACTTGGTCGTGGCGCGACTTTTTTGGCATTTTATTCTTCCATCTACTTGCACTCATACATTCTAACCTGTTTTAAACTGTTTTACTCATCCTAGCTATCTAAAAATCGCTTTTTAAGCTTTTCCATAAATAATAACCTACTTACCTAGATTTCTGTTCAAAATGAATATTTCAAAAAATGTTAAAAATAATGTGAAGTAATCAAAATCATTTCTTACTCCAAAAAAATATTGATGTAGTTGGGAAATAGTTGTTCATTAGCTGGGCACCCATCAACTTTTTTTTTTTACATGAATACCGCACAAGAGTCCCAACTGCTCCTCTGGAGCCAGTGGGACTATGGCGTCCCCAATTGGGGTATGTTGTGAGGCTGAAGGTAGTGGGGAGAGGAAGGAAATAGGGAAGAGGAGGGTGGAAAAGTACCTGGCTATTCATATCTGGTCACCAAACACGGCTAACGTTATTTCAAGCAACATTTCAATTTTGAATGGTGGGTTTACATCAGGGCGATACTAAGAGTATCTTCCACTCTGGAACGTGCCGCAAATATACTATATATATTATTTTAAATAAATAAACTGTGAAATAACACAAATGAATCAAATAAAACTTATTTTCATCGCCGGGATTCGATACCGCGACCTCCGGAGTGCGAGTCAAGAACCTTACCGCTGGACTAATCCTAAATTACGTTAATAATATACTGGGTACTAAAGGACGTACTTGATAAATTTAACCAGTGGTTTCTGGCATTATTTGATGTAAAAATTGTAAATGAAATTTTGGTCTTCGGTAACTTTTTTGATTATATGAATATATTTTTTACCTGTTTTATATCTTTAAAACCAAACCTTTTAATGTTATAAATATAAATTATAAAAAAAATGTCACCGGAGACCAAAATTTCATTTAAATTTTTTAATTTGTCAGAAAACACTAGTTTAATTTGTCAGAAATCAAGTAAAGTACAACTGTAACACCCTGTATAGGTATCAATTGTTACACAAATTTCTTTTCGCACTTTTATGTTCCTAATTCTAAAAATGATAAGTATTTTTGTCGTATAATGTGAAAAGGTATACGCTTTAGGCCTCATTTTCGGTACGATTGTATTTTTTTATAACAGTAAGATTCAAGGGGCCATAAATCTGACTTTAAATACGCACTCGTACGTTCACATAATATTTTTTTATGTTACAATATAAATTATGGTCCGTAGGCATAAAGTCTCCATGTTTTATTTAGACACTATATCATTTCAAGTGAATTAATTCATGGCGTCTGAATGAATAATGATTGACAAGTTTGAACGGTGCTAAATTGCAAGTAAATTAATTTGTGGTCATGTTATATTATGGAATATTGCAATTGATTTTCTTTTCGATCACTAAGTACTAGGTGGCAGATGAAGAACCACTTTGTTCTTTAAATAATGTCTCACTTGCGACCGTTAACTTTTAATTTTCTTTGCCTGTCTGTTTCGTATTTTATTTTCATTGAGAGTTGCAGATATTTTTATTTTATTTTCAACAATGAGTAAATATTACAATAAGGTTTATGCGTTTCAATAAGTTATCCCTAATTTATTATTTGATTTAAGCAAGTTAGTCACGAACAAAAGGACCTGACCGATTAAAACTATTACTATCCTGAACATAGTTTAAATGAAATTATTTAATATTAAAAAAATTTCATAATTAAATAAAAGTAAATTGCGTAGTTTTAACAACCATTTTAATAATACATATCTACTTGTGAACAACCTTTCATCAGGATACGTAATACACTGAAATATGATATCAAATTAAGAAATCTATAAAATTCAAAGAAATAAATGACTTACCAAGGCGCAATAACAATAATAATTATTCTGGATACTCTTAACCGTTATTGAACATTATTTTTATTATACAGTATTCTTCGTTTATTTCAACTGTAATTCAGATGTGAAACTTTGACAAACTGAATCGTTAAACTTGAAGTTTTTTAATTGCTTTTGCAAAAATGCGTGCTTAGTTTTAAAATGCTGTACAGCTTACAGCCGTCTACGAAAGCTGCCGTAAAAGTCACGTTAAACATAAAAAAATGTTCGAAGGGGGTACTGAGGGGTAAGAAAGATGCGATGAGTATATTCTTCCCTTGAAGGGTTTCGTATTTCTTGTACGGACCACTGACATTTTATTCAGAGGCGTTTTTATTGTTGATAAATATTTAAGCGATCCATCTAGTATTCCCTCCTGTTCGTAATTTCGAGGAATAATTTTACGATCGTGGACACGCGTAATTTATCCCTTGGGACAGACCTCTCCCCTTCCCCTCCCCGAAACTGTCATGTTTGAGGTTTTACAGACCTCCCCTCCGCGCTGTTATGCTTTATCACATCTTGAGAACACGGGCATCATGAAGTGCCTTGCACACTTGCTCAAAAGTAGGCAAGTCATACGGTGGTTTCTGCTGCAACTTTAGAAGACGATGTTGGTAACTGAACGAATCGATTTTCTTTGGAAAACCAACAGTTACAATAATTTATAATGCATGACAAAATATGTGTAATATTAATTATTTAGTGAATATAGAGAAAAATAACTACATTGGCCTGTGTGGATGGGATGGAGGGAGAAAGGGGGAAGGGATGGAACATTCCTCTGTAATTAGTAGCATGTACATATGTGTAAATGTTGTTTATTGATTTTAGATTTGAAAATATTAGGTTCTGTGTTAAATAAGTCAATTTTTTATTTATTTTATGAAATGTCAAAGATGTGTGAAGTGCGGTGAAGGAATGTATTTTGTTTTCAGTTAGTGTTGCATTGAGGGACGTTTAATGTATGGTTTTGTCAGGTTTGTCTGATGGGCACTCCTAATTAAATTTTTTCCAGTAATTCCGGGCTATAATAATAATAATAATAATAACGTAATATTTGTATAGCGCAGTTTTGTGTCATTTCACTTCAAGTGCGCTTAACTATAATAAATTTAAAAATAATCCTACAGTGTTCCTTACGAGATCATTACAAAATATTTATAAAATAATACCTATGAAATAAAGAATATACAGTATTTACAAAACAATGACAAAAGAACAAAGATTAACAAAACAGTGCTGTTATGTTAGTGCTGCACAGAGGAAAATAATAATACACAAAAACAGTGTTATTGTAGCACAGGATAAAACAAGAACTTTTAAACTAAAATATAATACACTAACTTCTTTCAAAAAATTCAGATATTAAACATAAAAGTACAATTAGGAGGAAACCGAAACCAAACGATTTCCGGATACTTGAGAACATGACTTATTACTTGTATTGAAAAGATGTTAGGATTCATGAATGGTACGATTTTTTAAATAATTTTGTTTTTAAAGCCCGTTTAAATTCTGCCAAATTCTGGATATTAGTAAGAGCTGAGGGAAGTTTATTCCAAATGAGAGGGCCAGTTACACGAAAAGAGCGATCATAGTAAACGGCTCGATTTGACCGAGAAAGTTCGTTTAAACGATTAGTAACATCCAGATCTGCTGACCTTAGAGTAAGCTGTCTCTCGCATAAGTTTTGTCGGACACATAGTTCCGATATATAGGCTGGCGCCATTCCTTGCAATGCTTTGAAGGTCATTAAGCAGATCTTGAACTCTATTCTTTCAGGACATCTAAGCCAATGAAGACGATCCCTTAGAAGCGGGGTTATATGACAGTACTTAGATTCACCAAAAATCATTCTCGCCGCAGCATTGAAGACGGACTGTATTCTATTTAATTGTGTTTTAGGTAGGCCAGCATATGCACTATTACAATAGTCCATACGTGAGACAACGAACGAATTTATGAG
Source organism: Limnephilus lunatus (assembly GCA_917563855.2). NCBI lineage: Eukaryota > Metazoa > Arthropoda > Insecta > Trichoptera > Limnephilidae > Limnephilus > Limnephilus lunatus. The sequence goes on along the minus strand of OU830595.1, from coordinate 87,857,037 downwards.
GGACTTTGCTCCATCAGAGGGAAGGCATCTCCTGATTGACTTTATCTGCCGTAGATGGAAAAAGCCAGAACTCACAGCTTTTGAAATTTGCGACTCAAGAGAAAGACTATTGTCTAGAGTGAAACCAAGAAATTTTATTTCTGTTGAAGGAATTATATCTGTGTCCTGAATACGGATTGGACTGAAATCTATGAGGGCTTGCCTTCCAGGAGAAGCTATCCAAATAAATTCCGTCTTTGTCGGGTTAAATTTGAGTTTATTGACAGACATCCAACTTGAGACTGTGTTAATGAAACTAACCACCTCGTTTTTAAGGACGTCTTTTTCGTCCGGGGAGCAAAACTTGAAAATAAAAAAATCATCCGCGTAGCCTTGTGATTCAAAGCCAGCTGAGTGAATGAGTCGTTCGAGACGATTCGTATATAGAATGAAAAGAATGGGACCCAGGACAGAACCCTGGGGAACTCCGAATTCGACGGGAGTTTCAGGTGATGTACACTTATTGAAAGTTACTGAAGCTACTCGTCCAGACAGGTACGATGTCATCCATTGGAGAACATCACCTCGAACGCCAAATTCGGTTTCAAGCACATTTAATAAAATACTATGATCTACCGTATCAAAAGCCGCACTCATGTCCAGAACAGATACCAAACCCAACTTACCTGCTTCCATCCCGATGATCAGATCTGAAATTACCCGCAAAAGAACAGTTTCTGTTGAATGAAACTGTCGATAAGCTGATTGATTTTTGGCAAATAGACCAGCGGAGTTCAAGTACCCCACCAATTGTTTGGCAACGATTTTCTCAAGCAGTTTTGATAGAAATGGTAGGTTGGATATAGGCCTGTAATTATCCGAATTGTCAGTATCAAGGTTTGGTTTTTTTAGAATCGGAGTTATAATTGATTTTTTAAGTATTCCCGGTACAAGTGAATTTACTAGTGACTTCTGGATAATTGCGGTAATTACAGGCGCTATATCCGGGAGACATTGTTTTAAAAGCCAGGTAGGTATGGGGTCTTGTGCGCATTGTTTGTTTGGACAAGACTTCACAGCACGCGTCACATCTTCTTCTGTTATTGCTGCGAAAGTAGTGAAGTCTCCAGAGAGCGGACTTGGTGATGTGACAGAAGGCGATCCTTCCACACTGAGGTCCCGAATTTTCTCAACCTTACTTCGAAAGTGTGTTGCAAAGCTGTTCGCTTCAAGGGAGGAATCGACCTTGATGTTGTTCTCTCCAGACAAAGTCTTTATATTCTGCCAGAGTTTTCGAGGGTCCTTTTCTGATTCAATTTGGTCACACCAAAAGTTCGATTTTTTCTGTGTGATTTCTTCTTTGTACACGTTTTGCTGGGCAATCCAGAGCTGCCGATTGCTGAGAGTCGGATTTCGTCTATACATCCGCTCAAGTTTCCGCATTTCCCTCTTCTTTTGAAGACATTCAGCATCGAACCATTTGCTGCAATTCCTAATGCGGCAGACCTTCTCTGTGAAAGGAGCATTTTTATCGAGTAATGCCCTTAGTGTAGAATTATATAGTGTTACTAACTCTTCAACTTGGCTCTCGCTATACTTTTTGTTATCACAGAGAGGCGATGCTTTTAATTCGTTGCAAAAAGCCTCGAAATTGAATTCTCTCCAATTTCTTGAGATTACGGATTTGAACTCCAATTTTGGAGGATCGAAGGCAAACACGGATGTCACGAGACGATGATCCGAGAGTCCAATGTCAGTAACATCCACGCTATTCGGGGGAAACCCGACCCGAGAAATTATTACGTCTAGTGTACCTCCCGCGTCATGAGTAGGTGAGTTCACCCACTGGTCGCAGCCGAAGTCACGTAGAATTTTGTTAAATTTTATTGTCAAGGGATTGGTTTTCTTTTCCAAGTGAATATTTATATCTCCCAGAATGATAACGTCGCAATTATAGTTGGAGGTGCACTCTAGGAGAGATCGAAATTCATTGGAAAAAGTTGCAGTGGCTGTAACTGACCCTGGACGGTAGATGGAAATTATCACGAGGGAAGCGCCATTAGCAGAAGCCTTGCAGCCGACAAACTCAAAAGTGGTATACACCTGACGTATCCCTATACTGTCTAAGCGAATACCACTTTGCGCTACAATTGCAACCCCCCCGTGATTTGTAAAATTAATATTAGTTGTGTCGGTTTTGATCGGTCTTGCAGCTTCATACACCGAGAACCCACTTGACCGAAGGGTTTTGATGGAGTAGGAGTCAGCATTTTCATGCCAAGTCTCCGATAGCGCCAAAATGTGAATACCTTTGTCTCTTATCAAATCCACAATATCTTCGTGTTTCTTGGCAATCGATCTCGCATTCCAAGCAGCAACAGTTAGAGACTTTGGCAGGCGCAAGTTCCTGGTTTGTGCTAACCGCAGGTTTTTAACCAATCTAACCTTTCTCCCGGCTCTACAGCCTCTTTTTCTTCCTTTCCGTTGAGGAAGAAGCACTCTATTGTTATTTTCATTATTAATACCATTGTCACTAATATTATTGTTTGTTAACGGCAAGGGTCGTAAAGCGTACAGTTCGTCCAAAGTATACCTTATCATGATTTACGACCTTACGACCCATCTCGAAACAGTTCTCACAAAAAAAACAAGAGGTAACCTTCGGTCATCGGTCCACCCCGGCAGCAAAACATGTGGCATACATATGTCAAACCACACTGCACACTGCACTGTTACAGAAAGTTAAGTCTGTTAAAATGTTTTTGAATGAAACTATAACTTTCAATATTTAAAACTATCATATCTATTAGAATTTACACTATACAACTATTTTAACATAAAAAACACAACAATTTTGTTATTTCACTTATAAGGACGCACTTTCAGAAAACTAGTATAAAAACTACCCCGTTAAGAGAATTAAAATCCGGGAGCTTATGTAGATACGTGTCTGCAGCTCCTAAGCGCGAACACCAATCTATAATTCTATAATTATAACAAAGCTATAATTCTATCATAGAGGTAACTTTTTTTGTAAAAATAGTACGTTTGCCGAATTTCTAATTCCAAGGACGAAATCCTGAAAAATGCGGCTGACTGCTCGTGACTCAGATGAGGACGATAGCTTTGAAAATCAAGGTATCGTAGAAATCGGTTTTGCACTTTCTCAATACTTTCTATGTGTGATATAAACTTGGGATTCCAGATTTGAGAGGCTTACTTCAGAGAACTGCGTACATGTTCTGAGTTCTGAGTATAATGCTGTACTTTGTGTATGTTCGCAGTTCTCTGGAGTATACCTCTCAAATCTGGATTCAAGCATAACCGACACTCTTGAGAATTATGTACAGGTTCCGAGTACCTGAAAAGATTTAAAAAAAAATAAATACCATGAAAATGCTGTACTTTGTGTATGTTCGAAGCTCTCTGGAGTACACCTCTTATATCTAGAATCCCAAGTATGAACCGATATAGAGTGGAGGCATTATATTTTCATCCGAGGAATCACGTACTGTATTTTACACAATTAACTTAATAATAAAGTAGAAAAACTGTGGGCTAAAGCAGTAACATATCTTAAACGATGAACTTTGGCGTCCTGATATTTAAACAGCTTTTAGCGTCAGTTCGCAAGGAATAAATCAATTATTTTCAGTTCGCAACATAATTTATATACATTTTAAGGTTCACGAAGATTCTATTGGAAAAATACACAACAAATTTTTAAGACATAAATTATTATGAACTTAATACTTCTATTGAAAATATATCCTATAAATGTCTAATGAAAAATCAAAAATAAATAAAGCTTTCCGACAGAAGATTGGTAACTGATGTCATTTTTCTTTTTAAAATCATTAATTCCCTTATTGACAGCCCTGCATTATTGCAACTGATTTCATTTCTTGTTCGTGACAGAGTCACAAGAACGAAAAATATCTTTCACTGCAACAATCGAGTGCAATTCGTTCATGATTTCATGACCACGCATGTACAGCTTAGGCAACTAACATGCAGAAGTAGAAAATATTTTCAATAGGACCGAAAGATCTTACATAAAAGCATTTCACGATTTTTTTACAACAGTTATTAGTTAACATTTTATTTCCAAAATTATGAATTAGTGGAAGGGGATGCATGGACCAGATTTTCTCCTTGCCTATGGTCACTGAGAAGTTTCTGGCGAAAAACCAGAAACTTTTCGGCGCCTTTGTAGATCTACAAAAAGCATACGACCGAGTAGACAGGAAAAAGCTATGGAAGGTGTTGTCCAAGTATGGAGTGAATACAAATCTCATACAGGCAATTGCGTCTCTGTACGAGGGAAGCGTTGCATGTGTTAGAGTGAACGGTGGTTTTACGGGGTGGTTTGACATCACAAAAGGTGTTAATCAAGGCTGCGTAATGTCACCATGGTTATTCAATCTGTACATGGATAATTGTATGCAAGAATTGAAAGAAGTGGGATTGGGCGCGAAATTGAGTAATCTGAAAGTATGTTGCCTGTTGTATGCTGATGCTGCGGTGCTGATTTCTAACACTATGGAAGATCTGCAGTCTCTCGTATCTAGGATGAACGAAGTATCTATGTATAAAGAATGAGTTAATGATGAATGTAAGTAAGTCTAAAGTCATGGTGTTTGAAAGAGAGAGTACGAAAACAGTATGCAATATAGTTGTGAATGATGAATACTCGGAGCAGGTGGATGAGTTTGTGTATCTGGGTAGTATGTTTACGAGAGATGGGAAGGCTGATAGAGATATTGAAAGAAGGGTGAATGCCGGTAACTCCATTAATGGAGGACTGAATGCCGTTGGCGCTAATAAAAAACTGTCAAAAGAAGCGAAGCTAGCAGTCCACAATGGAGTCCTCGTACCTACCCTGATGTATGGCAGTGAGGCATGGAACTGGCAGAGGAAGGATGAAAGTAAACTGAATGCTGTTGAAATGAGATCCCTGAGGCGTATGTGTGCTAACAATGTATGATCGTGTGAGAAATGTGGATATCCGCAAAGAATGTAAGGCTGATGTAAGCATAATGAGTAAGATTAAGAAAGGGACCCTCAGATGGTTTGGGCATGTAGAGCGAATGAACGAAGAAAGTAGTGTAAGAAGAATATACGACGCAAATGTGAATGGTAGAAGAAGTCGGGGTCGTCCGAGGAAGACATGGCACGATCAAGTGAATCAGATACTTGAGTCTGGCCATGTCAAAAGTCAGAATAATAGAAGAGAATGTATGAGACGATGTATGAATGTGAGTGAGGCAAAGAGTGTGTGCCAAGACCGAGTTGTTTGGCGGTCCGTCCTCTCTGCCTACCCCTGCGGGGAAACGGCGTGATGGTTAGTTAGTTAGTTAGTTATGAATTTTAATTAATTTAAATCATATGTTTACACCTTCGACCAATTCTTTGGTCGAAGATGTACACTGTATAATTCAAAGATATTTAAATACAAAATAAATATGCACCGCTCATTAATGATGTCCGTGTGAATGTCGGCAAACTACTCGCAAATCAGGGTATTTGCATACAAAAATAATTAGTTCATTTCCTTAATTTTTTAAAGGTGTGCAATAGTATTGGTTAACAATATAGCTTGGATACGGAAAGAATTCGTTCATTTAGTTTAGCGTTCGTTTAGTTTATTCGTTAATTATTTGTTCATTTAGTTTATTCGTTAATTGGTAAACAATATCGGTGACACCCGGAAGCGCAGTCCCCCCTAGTAAAAACTGCGGATAGCACATCTCGTTATATTTCAATATCTTTCGTATAATTATTTTGGAATCCATTTATACTCAAAAAAATGTTTTGTTCTGTATTTGTATTATAAATAAATTATTCGTTTTCATGAGACATGGCGCTTGAAACATTAACTAAATACTGCATAAACTAAGACAAGATCAGTGTATTGGTGGTGAAATGTTTTGAGGTTAGACGGTTATTCAATAAGAAAAAATATACAAAAGAAGAGCGTTGAAAATCGGAGTCTCAATCGTCTAAAGCCTGTGAGACTAGGGCATTACCAATTGAAGTATGCTGTATGGCTGAAAGGTATGTGTAAGGAGATTTAGAAGAGGATGGTGGGAAAGTACCTGGATAATTTAATCTGGTAACCAAACACGGCTAAACCCATTTCAAGCAACGTTTCGACTCTGAATGGTAATCTTTCATCAGGGTGATACTGAGACTATCTTCCACATTAGAACGCGCCGTAAATATACATTTTAAATTAATTTAAATTAATCAAATTAAATTTACTTACTCACGCCGGGGTTTGAACCCGTGCCCTCGTGACGTTAAATTCGTAGTCATGGATCGTAACCACCCAACGCTGGTGTTAACTGATAGATTTCTGTAATGTTGGGTGTAATGTTCATAACGAATCAAGTTATGTAGGAATACATCAAAATGTTGTATCTTTTTATGAGCATGCAAAATGTGACTTTTTGGTAAAAAGCATCAAAATCGCATTTCGCACTTACTCGTCAAAATCCGAAATGGCCATCCTTGTGGCTGCTGCGTAATTGAGAAACTTGGCGAGATAAAAGTGATAGTGAAGATGCGAACCCCAAATATGGTTAACGGACGTGAGTGGCGTCACCTCCCCTATCCCTCCTCTCACACCCCTCCCCCCCTCCTTTCATATACTCTTTTTACCTCAATCTTCAACTACACAATAGGTACCACCCTTTTGATATTTTCTATGAAGAAACATTGAATGATTATGTCATGTAGAAATACGTAATAACTTTGACGGATAAATATCTATTAGGTAGGTACTTTAAAAGTGCAACAATGTGTCAAGCAATATAAAAATGTATTTTTGAGAATATAAAACACAATAGAAAAATTCATTGATGCAATGAAAAATACCAAAAGGAAATAATGATAATTAATTGTTTATTTACAACTGGAAAATATTATTTATAGTTTAAAAATTCAGCTTTTTCAACAAAGGCTGAAATATATAAATAAATAATATCGTTCATTTTGATAGTACACCTTAAAATCATTGGAAACGTAATGTCTTGTAGGTATTTTGAGCATGATTTACGACAGAGATTCATTAGCTTCGGATGCATCGGTTGCACAGAGCACGTGAGCCGCTCCCAACTAGCACGTACGTTAATAAGAACTTGAACATTGATAGGAAGTTCACTATTTTAGTTACAATTGATTGCGTACACTTGCGTACCTTTAGACTGCTTTTTTTTTTCATTGATACATTAGCAGATTTTTTTCATAAAACATTATTTGGGAATGTGAGCCTTACTGGATGTTTACCCGTGCTAAGAAGATTAATTATTTATTTGTTATATTAGAATAAGTTAACAATAATAATCTAAACGAAAATATGAAAGAGAACAAGACACAGAAAAACAGAAAAAAGACAATGGTCGCAACTACTAGGACTCGAACCCAGACCTCTCCGTCTAACCGGGACGAGCGCGTTAACCAATTTCGCTATTGCAACCTTCTGTCAAACCGTCATATTTGTCAATCTCATATTTTCAAATTTTAGAATTACATTATTATCAACTAATTATTTTTCTCCATATTTAGGTCTGGGTTCGAGTCCCAGGTGCGACCATTGTCTTTTTTCTGTTTTTCTGTGTCTTGTTCTCTTTCATATTTTCGTTTAGATTATTATTGTTAACTTATTCTTTATTTCACTGATGGGAATAACCTTCAAAAAAGTATAAAAAGAAAGTTTTTCTTATAAAAATTGAATATTTATTTGTTATTTGAGAGCGGCTTACGTGCGTTCAGAAAACGAATGAAAAATAGAAATGTGCGAATAGAAAACTATTCAAATTCAACAATTTTTTCAAAAATTTTAGTTTATTTAAATTCAGACATTCATAACTTTTTATCGTACCTATTGTTATCGACAAATATTTTTACATCACTATTTTGCTTTTATTATTGCTCAATTAAAATTAAAATTTCTTATAAAAAAATGGACTCCGAAAAGAAAATTTTAAAAATACATCAACCCTAGACCATCGTAAGATTATAGGCCTACTAATTTCAGATGAAAATATATGTTACTAATTTTGTAGCACGACGTATTTTTATTAATTATACACAGAGAAAACAATTCATTGAGACTTTAACTCTTCTTACAAGATAGCAAATATGACATAACTCATTACTGAAACATAATAATATCCCTGATTGTGCCGCATCAAATGGTTATTTTCCCGTGAATGGTCATTATTTTAAAACCAAACATTATGTGATTCATTTCGGAGCACTGCTTGTAAGAAAGTCAAACAGGTACTAGTTCGATTGTGAATGACCCGCTCATCGAAACCGATCACGACCCACCAAAAATCGAGCGACAGATAATTTACAACAAACGAATTTAAATCAAAATATCTCTGACCAAAAGAATTTCTGGTCTTATGTCAAAAGTAAAAGAATTTAATCTACTTGTTTAAATGTTATATAATACAATACTACCCATCAACGAGTACGTTAAACGAAATAACGCATATGACAGATAAATCATCAGGTTTTTATTTGGGGTCTTGTAAGACCCAGTACGGCGCACTATGGAATGACCCGAAACAGGATCGTCTCATAAATCGAAAAAAGGTGCATTTTTTTTTCAGATATAATAGCATATGATAGCAAATTTTTATTCGTTGGTAAAAAAATTATGTTCTACTTTTGTATACTTAAAATAATGTCAAAGTACGGGTTCAGACTAAGATATTTAATTGAATCAAAATGTGGAATATTTCATTTTACAAGTTTAAAGCATTTGAGCTTGTTTATATATAGCTTATTATATATCACCGAAAATGTTGTTTTTTAAGCTTTAATAATATTTATATTTTATTTTTAAATAATAGTGATTTATAATCTCCCTTTAAGCATATAATACCGAAAGTACACTTTGACAAAGTTCAGGTAAATTTTCAACTAGTAGCAGGATTTGGCCACGTGGATATTAAACCACCAATATATGTATAATATAAACCTTTTTCTAATATGTTCATTAAAAAAAAATCTGCGGTTTTTTTGTGCCAGAGCTACAAAAATTTGGTTAATCCGATGCTCTTTTTTATCAGAAAATTTACTTGTCGCAAGGATAAATTGTTTTTGAAATAACATGTTAAATATCAAAATATTAACAATTCAATAAATAAAAAATTAAAAAAAGATTGCTTAGTTTTTAATCAGCTGTAATTTTTTTAATTGCTGTTTTTGAAATGACATGTTTGATATCAAAATATTAACAATTCAATAAATAAAAAATTTAAAACAGATTGCTTAGTTTTTAATCAGCACACAAAATTTTAGTTTTTTATGATAAGAAAAAAAAAGTTACAGATTTATGAGACGGTAATGAGCATTTGCAACCACTGCGGCGATCGGCGGCGCGCCTCTGTGGCGTTTTCCCGCTCTTTGAGCGGGTTAACACGACCCCCTAACAGTGGGTCGTGACCAACACGGGTCGTGTAAAATGATCGATCGATCCAGCTCTAAGTTAAACTTTCTCCACTTAAACTACGGAACCATTGACACTGGCGCAACCTACCTCGAGCTTGGAAATACCAGGGTCTAAGAAGTAGCTCGAAGCTCGCAGCTCGCCATAAGGAAGACTGATGGCCGGCGAATTGCATGCATAATTGATTGGTCGGCTGTGAGCCGCGTCACTGTCTGATTGGCCAGCCGGCACTCGGTCTTTTATGGGGATTCTTATAAATGTATGACGTCATTAGGTGGATTTCTTGGGCGGCTGGTGACGGCACCAGGCGTCCAGGATGGTGGTGAAGAGGATATAGGGGGTATTAGGGGATATGTAAGGGTGGTAGGTTTTAGTGTGGTGATAAAAAACCTTATCGTGTAATGATAACTATTGTAATTGGATGTACGATTTTAGATATGCTGGGTTCGATTGTAGAAGAGAATACTATTAGAATCGAAAATATGAATATGGAAAAATAAAAAGGTAACGGTCATAACTGTGACTCCAACCCAGGAACTCTTGTCTTACTTGGACTAACTTTGGATGACTTAAAATTAAGAGGTTCCAATAGCCAGGAGATCTTAGGTTCGTTTCCCAGTTGCGTCCGTTACCTTTTTATTTTTCTGTCTCGTGTTCTTTTTCATATTTGGGTCTAGATTTATTACTATTATCTTCTTCATCACTGATTTATCGTCGATGCATATCAATTATGGACAATTTGACGATTTTGACGAAAAGGAGTTAAATATTTATTTATATTTATTTACGCCCTAGTGGGCTTTTACAAGCATAGAAGCAAAAATATAATAACACTAATAATATATACTCATATGTTACTAAACAAATAAAACAGAATAAATAATAAAGAAATCATCATCACAAGGTATAGAACATCATAACAGAAATTAAAAACATAAAAAAAAATTAAACATCATAAAAGAAATGAAATAGTATGAGTAATAAGAAAAAATCAGTAATAAGACCAGAAATACAATAAAGTGCAATGTGTAAAAGCTAGTTAGTAGGTATAAACAAACAATTATATGTGTATAATAATGTAGGATGATAAAACAGAACTGAATAGAACAGCAAAATAAAATAAAATAAGGTTATAAATTACTGGTAAGATTTTAAATGAGAGGAGGTTTTATGAAAAGAACAAAAATAAGAAAAGTTAATTATTAGTAGATAAAATAGAGATGAGTTGTCTCTTGAAAATTGCAAAACTGTAATAATAATAATATAACTATATATTAACCTTTTTCTTCTTCGAACACAGCAATCTCTTAATTAAAAATAGTATCTAGTATACTGGCGGTACGTTCAAGATAGGAAGAAATTCTCAGTATCGCCCTGGCGTAAGACCACCATTAAGAAATGAAACTTTGTTTGAAACGGATTTAGCCGTGTTTGGTGACTAGATCTAAATAGCCAGGTATTTTCCCACCTTCCTGTAAGGATATTTGAGAAAACAAGCCTTTAGAAAATGTATTATTGATATTAGAGAAAAACGCAGCTGTTTCTAAAATTTTATTCCAAGAACATACAGTTTTTTACTGTAAAACTAAAAGAGGGTGAATCGATAAAATAATTCATAGCAAGGTCAAAATTACTATCTAGATTATTGTCGATCGAAAATAGACTAGAAGATAATAATAAAAATATTTTCAGTGTATTATCAATGAGTAAGTAGTAAATAACGATCGAATTAAAGAGAAAATGTTTTTAGAAAGAGAATAAATTATTCGCTTAGTATGCGCTTTTACAAATGGATTCATTTGCAAGGAAATGTAGTATAATAAAGTCCGAAATGATTTAGTTTTTTAATCATAACAAGATAAAATTTTACCAGAGAAGTGACCGGTTCGTATATTTATACCAGCTAGAAAAAATAATATGTTCATTGGTAGAAAATGTTTTCGTTCATCAGGTGATCGAAATAATATTCCGTACAATAATAATGGTACTACGTCTACATCAAGGTCAGTTGATCTAAAAAAATATATTCACAATACCAAGTGTAAATGTTGCGGATTTAGCAATCATCGGTTCATTGTAGATATAAGAAAATGGCGTGTTTTAAATGTAGATAGAAATTTTTACGTTAAAAAGTACAATAAAGGGGTTTCTGTGTTTACCAATGAACGGTTCATTCAAAGAGTGGGTACACACCCCATTTTGTGTGAAATTATTGTGAAAGAAGAAATTATAATGGGATCGTTTTTTGACACCGGGTCGGGCTTGTCAATTCTAGCTTATACTGATTATGAAAATATCTTAAAGTGTTTGTTGATTAAAAAATAAAGATTTAACTTTAAAGGGTTACGACGATTGTAGTTTAAATTTATTGGCTACCATAATATTAACAGACGGCCTCCATGGTCAAGGGGTAAGGCTCTTGAATCGCAATCCGAGGCTCGCGGGATCGAATCCCGTCTTGCGCAAATAAATTTAATTTGACTATTTTGTGTAAATTCACAATTAATTCATTAAAAATAATATAGAGTACATTTGCGGCACGTATCAGAGTGGAAGAAAATATAGGTTGTACAGGTTTAGAACCGGATTCAAAATCATTCTAAGTTTTATTTTTGTCAAGGAAGGTTGTTAGTAAAAATAAATGTAAAGTCGATAAATTTAACAAAAAAATGAATTGTTTCCTTAAAATAAGGGAAGGGATGAGGGGAATATGATTAAAAGGAAACAAAAATTAAAATGTCTAAAAGTAAGGAAAATCGTATTTTTTTAGAAAATAAGTTTTCTTTTAGTTATGGTAAAAAGATTTCAAAAATCAAAATAATAACAAATGGATATGAGGAAAAATTAGAAAACCTTTAGGAAACAAATTTAACTTAATTGAGGTAAATTTGAATGGCAGAATTAAATTATGTAAATAGTGTGTTCCATAGAAAAAAAAAAAGATATTTTTATTATTTATTCCATAGAAAAAAAAAGATATTATATTTTTATTTATGTGTTTCAGACTTCAAAGTTGTTGGCTGACGAATTTGACGTGTCTAATTTTATATAGGATGACGGCCTAAGCAATTTCCATAATTCTAAGTCCAAACCAGTTGCTTCGATTTCAGCGCCCTGAAATGAAGGGTTGGGATCAAGGACCTCACACAGATAAATCGACAAGGGCAAGGCTCCACCACGACAGAATTCAAATATAACGTATATAGTAAAAAATGGAATGTAATTGAATTATAATATATTCATTACGTATATAGTAAAAAATGGAATGAAAGGCAAGATAGAGGGTCGCCGAGGGCCTGGTAGGAGACAAATGTCTTGGCTGCGAAACATACGAGAGTGGACCGGCATTAGAAGTGTGGAGGAGCTATTCCGGGCAGCGCAAGACAGAGAGACCTTTTCAAGAGTGATCGCCAACGTCGGGGGGACCTGATAAGGCACATAAAGAAGAAGAATTGAATAATCCAAGATTTCAAAACCACAGAACATGAGAAAACGGATTTTAAAATTCGACCCCATGCCTATGCACGTAGCCCTGTAAGAATGATGATATTTCCACAAATGTTACTTTTTGCGGATTTTGTCAATGATTCCTCTTCAGACCATAATTTTTACTAAGAACCCAAAATTGCAGTCAGTACAACAACATATAGCCAGAGAAAACGGCTTTCAAAGTTAGACTCCAAGCTTCGCACTTCGCTCCGTAGAAATTAGAATTTTTCCACAAATGTTATTTTTAGCAAATCTACATAGAGCATCATTTTTATTAATAATCTCTAATCTGCTTTCAAAAGTCAATTCCAAGCCTTGTATGACGCCCCGTAAGAATTATGATTTTTCCACAAAATTATTTCCAATAAAGTTATTTTTTGCAGATTTTGTCTCTTTAGGACTTTAGACCTACTACATGGACGTACAAAATATATGGACATGCCCTTACGTGTAAAAAAACGTGTTATTTCCCCCTCCCATTGGAACCATTTTTCGGAACCGGCTGGGCGTGTCCGGACCAGTGTCGTGCTCTCATCGTACATTTTACGCACGGACGCTGTATGTCTATGAAACACATACTTAGACATCGAGATACATAGCGACGCGAAACACAAAGCCGCTGTTTACTGAGTTAAGTAAATCATGAAACATTTGTAAAAGTGTCTACGGCAACAAAATATTCCACTATGAAAATACTCTGAAACTTACTTTGCGAATTTGGATTTTACACATCTGTTCATACCGTGGCATGCAATTCGCGCTCCCATATAAAAAAGGTGTATTCATTCAAAAGCAGATTTTACTATCAAGAACTAAATAGTGATATTATAGTGCGAGGTGCCTATATACTGTTAGATTGATTTATTGGCGAATCACAAGTCTCTTTCCTCTCTTCGCCCCGCCATAGTTGGTTTTTACCCCTCATCTGTAAGTTCTCGTCTAGTTATTTGTATGTCTATGACCTACTATCATTTTTATTGGAATCCCAAATTTCAGCCGCCTCTGCACCATAGGGCTTGAAAAAATTGTTTTCTTAGGTCGACCCCATACCTTGAATTTCGGGCCTGGAAAAATGATAATTTTTCCACGAATGTTACTTTTTGCAGATTTTGTCAATGATTCCTCTTCAGACCATTAGTTTTAGTAGGAATCCCAAATTTAACCTGTTCAGCACCAGATACCTTGAAAAAACGGCTTTTAAAGGTCGACTGAGAAATTTCGTCACGTAAAACTGTTGCATTTCCACAAATGCTTCCTTTATCAGACTTTTTCAATGATTTAAAATTTTTGATGGAGCTTAGCATTACAGTACTTTTTAAAAACTGATATTTTGTTCCCTAAAATCTCTCCTTGTTGATGATTATTCACGAACAGGTTGTACATAAATCAGAAGGGAAATAACGGAAGCAAATAATCCGCATCCGCTTTTACCCCCTTTTATTATAAAACCCGAGTCGAACGCGACTCCTACAAATCGAATTATCTGCCCGTAAACACAATGAACTTCATAAATCGTCAAACATAAATATCGTGTGTAAAGGATGTGCACCAAAATCAATGTATCAACCAAAATCAATTAGAATTATGTTTTTTAGAAAAAAATCTTTAAATTTTGTTTAGAAAAACTATCATTATTTTTAGCGGAAGATGTTATTTGTAGGTATTATTTGACGGAAGATTTAACTAGCACAGATAGCAGCAACGCCTGGATACGTCTACCTAGCAACTGACCGGTGATTCTTCGTAATACATCTGGTGCAACGTTATAATGAAAGTTCTTTGGGCAATTTTCGAAAAAACGTACGTCCTTTTCAAAGCCATAAAGTAGACGTACAGAATTTTTTTATATAAACCCGAATAGGAGGCACTTCATTTTGTAGATTTGATGGAAGAAAAGATCAAATTTGATTTTTAAATTTTAAGATTTGTGGAGAAACCGGCATTTTCCTCGGCTGAAATTCTTCTTTGTGTCGGGTGGTGTTTTACAAAAACGGTTTGTTGTTTTTTCTTATTTATCTAATGTAAGTTTGAAGTATGCGTAATGCTGTAATCGTAGGCAATTTTGAAAAAGACTACTGAAGGAATTTTATATTTTTATTATTATATCATTATGAAGAACACTCCTAAAATAATGATTGGTCAGTGGCTGAGTTGGCATCGCGTCTCACATAGGCGTTGTGAGTTCAATTCCTCAGCTGGCTGAGTCCCCCATCACGGCACTTAGTGTTATGGTTTTAAAATATTCGAAACCCTGGAATGTTTGTCTATCTTTACAAAAAAATTACAAACTTAAAACATTTCTTGTTGTGTTTCAGTCCCTCAAAGTAACCTTTTTACGATGAAATGATAGCTTCTTGTTTTTGATCAATAAAGATAATATGAATAAAATGATGGTGTGAGACGATGAGACCGCCATTTTGGATTCACTATTCCTCCCATCAAAAGTATTTTTATTCGTTGATCTCCAGTCATAAAAATGATGGTAAAAATATGACATGGATCTAGCTGAGGTTATCGGGTCATTAAGGCTCATAATAAAGCCCAGGATTTTATTGCCGTGTATAGACAATATGTAGCGGAAACTAAGTACTGCCAAGGAATTGTACACCGTATTACCGACGAGTACATTATTCAGTATTTATGTGTTATCACATAAATCACTACCGATTTACTGAGGGAAAACATTTTACGATGAAATATACCACTGATTTTCAAAGCATTCATTGAAAGGAATACAATACAATAAGGAATACAATAAGCATGTATTAAAATTAACGATTTAGTCTGTAATGCTCACCACAACTAAATATATTTATGTACAACTTGTGAAATAATTAAGACATCCAACTTTATTTATTTGTAAATTTAAACTTTTGAGTTTAAATTTTTTTTTTTTAAATAGAACTTCAATTCCTACTATCACCACAGTAATAGGAAAACGTTGCTTTTGTCGTGATGGAGGACTTAGCCTGGAGGACGCCTGCATGGGATGCGAACGGGATGCCAACTCAGCCACTGACCTGTCGAATTATCCAGTATTATCTGGATAACACTGTCAATTTCTGGCCTTGTTTGGAGTAAAAAATATTAATGAAATTTTGGTCTACTAACAATAATTAAATAAAGAAAATCATGTTTGTAAAACGTATAAGCATTGTCAGATTTATATGAAAGTAGCTAACATAATACGGGAGTATTTCACCATCCTCCTCGTGGATTATCAATTAATTATATAATTTTCAATCAAATAAACACGATTTATTTATTTCAAAAGTCTGAGTTTAGTATTCGGTACTTGAACCCATGAACAGTGGCTATAATATGTGATGAGTTAGCCGGATTTTTTACCAGTCGTGAGGATTTATTAATATTCCCTATCATATGGATAAGCTATTAGAAGGATGGTGAAATACCCCAATTTAATAATATGTTAATCCCAATTGAAATGTGTTAGGAATCTTCCAAATAGGATCGAGGATCGTTAAGATTTCCAGCTGCTTTATTTACGTTATCATAAAGTTAATAATGAATATTCAACTGGACCCGAGGTCCTTACTCTAGTAGGCTCTAAGTTATTCTGTCACTGCAAGCCGCCAGACTGAAGGCGTCTGCCCGACTATCAGATTTTTTTTCAAAGCAAGATAAACGTTCCCGGGTTACGAATAACACAACAATGTTTGAAAAATTCCTACTATCCCAGGCCCAAGCGCTATGCACACTCAACCACGAAGAAGATATCTTCGAAACGACGAGATGATACTGTTCTGAAATAATACTTAACTGACATCTGTTGAGACACCACAAAACTTCGTATAACTAATATACTAACGACATCTATTGAAGGATGTTTAAACTACATTACCCACCTATATACCACTTATAGCAAATCTATATAACTTTATGTCATGTCATCTGATGTTTCCCGACCTAAATGAAAACTAATAATCAATTTAAAGAATTAATTATTTTTAATTTTTACTTTTTTGTACATGGTCCGTTTTCTTTCATTATTGATGAGAGGCAACTATCAGAAAAAAAGAAAAGAAAGAATACTTTTGCAAGATTAATTTAGTACTGGTATAAAAAAGAATTATTACAGTCTGAATCTCACTTAATACTTTAAACCCGTTATTTTCAGTGATATTCTTTACTCATTCGATGCTACTCCCATTATTTGATAAAAACAGTAATGTCTTCATACCCTAATCAGTAAAATTATAATTTCAAAAGATCAAATTACACACAAGATTTTAGAAGGTTACGCAAAATAATATCTTCACCAGGGTTTGTATTGTATAAAAAAGTCTTAAATAATATTGTTAGACCGAACATAAAATATTTTTTTATGGATAACAAGTTCTTAGAAAGTTTCTCAGAATCAGTGCCTTTTCCGCTATCGATTAACGATTAGCCATAATGAAGCAAAAATATTAAAATGAGGGTATTTTTCTTTTAAAATCATCGATATCACCCCTGTCTCCTCTTTCCGGGGTGGGTGGGGTATTAACTGAAGCCGCGGAGTGGCGGGATACTGGGGAGAAAAGTCACAAAAAAACTTTACGACTCTTGTTTTAGTGTTTTGGCGGCCCGATTCCCCCCTTTACCCGCCTCCCCCCCCCTTGTGTTGGGTAGTGCGGGGCAGGTCGGGACGTCACAAAACAAAACGGCCGCAGAATATTTTATAGTATTTCAATTACAGTTTTACAGCCGCGCCACTGCGCGTCCATCTCCCCGGCAAGAACACTAGGACTAGGTATGAACACGCCACACGACTATAAGAATAAAATGGTGTAACGAAATTGAGACAAACGAGAGGCTCTTTGAATCCCTAGAAATATTTATAAAATATATTTTTACGGTATGGTACAAAGCGTTGGAACCTTGGATTGAATATTGCAAAGAAACAATATTTTCCATTTTTTATAATAAAAACTCTCTTTTTATAACTTTCGATGGTTATCCCCATCAATATAATATATCGCTAAGGAAGAAGATAACAATTATAATCTAAAAGAATATATGAATATAAAAACAAGATACAGAAAAAGATAATAATGCTCGCAACTGGGACTTGAGCCCAATTCTAAATAATCAATTACAAACCAATTTTTAAGAATGATTGTTTCCAACAAAAAGGGTAGTTGCCTATAATATGGAAATAAAATAGTTGAAAATAATATTGTTCCTTTTAAAATATAAATTACAAGATTGACTAATATGACGGTTTGACAAAAGGTGGCAATGGCAAAATTGGTAAACGTACGTCCCGGATAGACGAGAGGTTCTGGTTTCGAGTCCCAGTGGCGACCATTATCTTTTTCTGTTGTTCTGTGTGTTGTTTTCTTTCACATTTTCGTTTATATTATTATTTTTATCTTATTAAAAAAAAATGTTCACTCTTCCACTTAACCTCTGTGAGGATCTAAGCTTCTTATTAAACTGATGCCAGGAAAGTTAGGATTCAGGAAATAAAAACAGTGCAAGTAATTCATAAAAAAATATAAAGTTCACGTGCTCGTAAAAGGAGTAGCGTGCGGTGAAAACTCTAATCACACAAGTTACATAAATAAAATTAAAAGAAAAAATCCAACTACCAACTGACGCTGACCACAGTAGGTACTTAATTTGTCTATGCTTAAATGACTGTTCTTAGGTCCCATTAACCAGCGGCCGAAAATTAAAATTTCGTCGAAAGATACGTACCCCTGCAACTGTAACTGCAGCAGTGCGGTTCCGATGAGAGAGATTGACTTTTCTCGTATATTTTAAAAAAATCAATTGAAATTACGTTTTATTTGTAATTATTTTTTGATCATAAGTATTTGTAATTTTTAAATAATGTCTAAGCAAAATATTTACATATGTAAAAAAATCAATATATATTATTATAACTTTTTTTTGTTCATTAGAAATGCATGATGCCCAATTATTAACATACATATTTTTATTTGGGGAGTATATATGGGGTATACATAGCCGTAGTCTTTGCAAACTATCTCATTCCCTCCAATTTTCTTTGCTTCAATCCCTTCCGCCTCGCAATTGGACAATATTATAATCCCGATTTCTCGAGTTAGTGGTAGGTATTTTGTGAGGTACCAAATAAAGAATCCCATTTTCCTCGAAATATCAAACAAACAAAGATAGGTAACACACATCATTAATAAACAAAAAAAATCTAATAAATTCATCAAGATGAAGAAAATAAAACTTTGCCGTGTACAAATTTAACAGTGCCAAGCTTTTCTTAGTATTTTTATTAGTTTTGTCTCATATTACGAGAGCCATTTGCTAGGCCGCGCGCGTTGCTTTTAATAAAAAAACTTTCATTTTGAATGTTCCCTCGTCCTTGACCCGCTGTTCCTTTTGCTTTGGCGTCTTTAAAATTTTGTGTAAAAGTTCGCGTGGTGTAAAAGAGTGGCACGTGGAAGGAATATCTTCTGAGGACAAGTGGTACCAGCCCGGCGTGACTTTTTACCTCGAACCACCTCTCTTATGAATATTAACAATTTACTGTTGAATATTCGAAATAAAGTGGCGTTTCAGTGAAAGATTGTTGAAATTGTTGGATTTGAGTGCACACGTGAGAACTAATACTATATATATACAAAATGGATGTTATCTCAATTAAATTAATACTCTTAAAGATTACGCACAGGAGTCCCGACTGCTCCTAACCGCCTGGAGCCAGTGAAACTATTGTATGTCTAATTGAGGAAGTAGTGGAGATGGGATAGGAGATGGGTAAGAGAAAGGTGGGGAAGAACCTCGATATTCGGAACTGATCACCATACTTGGTTAAAGCCATTTAAATCAACGTTATCAATTCTGAATGATAGTCTTACACCAAGGTGATACTGAGAGTATCTTTCACTCTAGAACGTGCTTTATATAGGATTTATTCTATTTTTAAAAATACATCCAACCTTAACCCTAGAGTCATCTGTATACTGTAGTTATTTTATTAATTTAAACCTAGATTAGTTATCTACGTCTTTGCAACGTAAGCGAGATACAAGTGTTGCTGTCTTTTTTTTATTTCGCAACGTAACGCGCTGTCTATCTCAGTTAGCTCAGTTGCCGAGCAGAGCTTGCGCGGGGCGGCTATGTCACCACGGTAAGTACAATAATTATAAAGACATACATACACCATACGTTCAAAAGACGTATGATAATTATTTTTGTAACTTTCGGACTTATTTTTATAAATGTCATTTTGCTTAAAAAAATATTATTCTGAAAAGCATTCAAGCTTTCATAGCATATAAAAAAATATGTTTTAGACATAAAATAAAACATTATTTGTCATTACAAGGAGACTTAATAGTTTATAGTTGATTTGTAATAGGTTATTGGCATTTTGTTTATAATTACACAATATATTTTTTAAAGCCCCGACGCTGCTGGCAAAATTTTGTAAAAAATTCAAAGCGAAATTTGAAATTAAAAAATTAGATTTGAAGTGGTAGACGCGCTTCTACCAAATATTTTTTTTTTGTTTTCTTAGGAATTTTTATGGACAGTAATGAAATATCTTAAAAACTTCTAAAACCTATCTCCACAGACTGCACACTGCAGTGCACCTCAAGAAAGTTATAATTTCGTTGGACTGCAAAAATGAAAAATGCAGTCAGCCGCACTGTCGGGGTTGAATCATTTTGGTTTTTATTTGAAGTACAAACCATAAACTAATTATTCAACTATATTTAAACTGTGTAAGTATGTAAATATGTCAAATATACACTTTTAAACTTCAGTACGTCTTTACTTCCAAATAAGATTATTTTTCTAGGGTTAAAAATATATTTTTAAAAATGAATGAACTACTACGTACCATCGAAAAATCGATATCGTTAAAGCAATATTTATACAATTTCTCCCCCTTTTAAACAGAACGCCCTACCCTTAACCCTAGAGTCACCTGGATCCTGTATCAGCCGGCGAAACGTCCCACATTACTTTAACGGCCCCGCATGCGTCGGCGATATTGCTTCTTTCCGATTCTCTTTCCGGCGGCACTTTTCCCGAGGCCTATCCGTGATGGCGGCAGACTCTGAAAATTTAAAAACAGTTACGCATGCCGCCGAATTTACATTCTCCATTCCCGCCTAATGTCACGCCGCCCTGCAGCGCACGGACGACATCGAAACGGCCGCATTGAGGACTGGATTCGCTATACGCTCGAGACAATACAGGAAAACCGTACAAGGCTATAAGAGTACGGGGAAAGGGGTACGTACGGCGTCCGTATGTTAAATAGGATGGAACCTACAATTTTGGAAACGTTTCAAGAAAATAAAATAATATTCTTAAAAATGTATTGTGATGTTTTCAGAGCTCGAAATGTTAAAAATGGATTCTCTTAAATTTTTCACATTTATATATACGAGTACATATTCATTGTCACGGGGGACATTTTTTAATGATAATTTGAATACATGCATATACAAATATGTATCGTTTACAAAGAGTGTCAAAAATTGTGATGGTTCGGTAACTATTTTGGGGGTCTCTAAGGAACCACCAGCCCTGAATAACCAACGCTCCTGCCATAGGTCACCCCAAGTAGTTTACTACGTTTGATGACTTAGCAGGGGTGCCTTTTTTAACATTTTTTTTATTTTTTATTTTTTATTAATATCTATAGCAAAATTTGTACGTAATGTTTTTATAAATTATATTATATTAAGGTATTATAAGGTACATTATTTTTTTTAGGTATTACAAAGTACATTTTTTTTTCACAGTCCTCCTCACTAGGGTTTCCTGTTCTGAGGCGGCCTGTAGTTTTTCCTCATTTGTATTTAGTATCCAGTTGTCTGTACATGCTCTTCAGTATGTTTGATAGTTCATTTTCACTTTGTTCTCTCAACCATATTTTTACTTTTGTTTTAAATTTATTTATTTCTGTTATTAGCCCCACACAGGAGGCCCTGAGAAAAATAATTCCCCTCGGGGCCTATGCCATCTTTGGGGATGCTGTGTAGTGGTTCTTTTTAGGGAAATGAAGGAGAGGAAGTTCTGGGAAGGAAAAAGGTATGAATAGGAATGGTATGGGTAGGAATCTGGGAATCAGTGTGTCCGGGAGTGACGGACGTATGTATATATCCCTCCCACTGCGGTGCAAGGGAATGTCCCAAGAGAGTCCTGCTGGATAGGTCAAAAGGTCTCCCTCAACAAGTTTCTCCCGATCCGGCCAGCCACGCAGTTGGTGGGCAGACGCATACGCTGCCAAAATCCGGACAAACCTAATCCCATGAACCCGGTCACCCCTGCTAAGTCACCAAACGTAATGAACTACTTGGGGTGACCTATGGTAGAGGTGTTGGTTATCAAATAAATGATTCCCGAGGCGGCGATACCCATACCCGCCTCCCAAATTCTATTGCCTGTTCACAGGGTTAGATTTGCCTAGGTCTTGGTAGCAGATGAATGAAGTGGGGGCCGGATCAAGAGAGACTGGTTGAGGGAGACATTTTGACCTCTCCAGCAGGACCATCTCAACCCATTCATTGCCTTGCACCGCAGTGAGAAGGATGGATTCATACGTTCATCACTCCTGAACATTTTGACCGTCCGAATTCTACTCACCCCTTATATCTTTTTTTCCCCAGAACTTCCTCTCCTTTCTTTCCCTAAAAAGACCTTCCACATAGCATCCCCAAAGATAACATAGGTCCTGAGTGAATTTTTTCCCCAAGGTTTTCCGGTGTAGGGATAATGTAAAAAAAAGTATTTTTATTCATAATAGATTTTATTACATTTTGTTATTAATTATATATAAATCTAAATTAAATAGTAGAACATCTCGTAATCTCATATATCGTAGAAAGTTTTTTTTTATTTTCTGTTTCATGATTTTTTTTTTGGTTAAACTTTTCTTTTTCTGTAGCTGTTTTACCATTAATATTCTATTTTGTTGCTTTATTGCTTTAGAATCTAGTACTTGGCTGTGAATCTGATAATTATGTTAATGGTACTTGTGCCGAAATTAATTTAGTATTAAGTTCTACATTTATTTACTATAAGTAATAGTATATACCCACCTAATGTGAACTAAACTTGTCGATTTGACTGGCCTAAAATGGGAAATTTTCCTAGTTTGAACAGTCAAATCTTCCTTATAAAGCATTAAATAAATAAACAAAATAAAAATAAATAAATACCACCGAAAATAATATAATAGATATAAAAACTAGAATTCCAAAACACCGAAATTCCTGCCGATTTTGCCCACTTTTCAAACCTGGAATTTAAAAACCGCAAATTCTGAATTTTCTAGAGCGAAATTTTATAAAGCAAATCTCCATTTGATTTCACATCACGCGCTCTTGATGCCTTTTCAGTTTATTTTCTCTGTATTTAATTAGTCAATAAACTATTAAGTGGTCAATCTAAAGATTGAGAGATTGCATATTTTTATTATTTTTAATAAATTGACGAAATATCTTAGTAACAATAATAGAAGACCTGAGTTCTATTGATGATGAACATTCCCTTGTAGTGGTAAAATAGTGTGACATGGCCGTATTCTGGTTTCTAAATCAGAACGCAGAATCTTCAAAAAAATTGACTGCGGTTGCAAAATTGTACAAAGCTCCGACTCATGGGCGGCATTCCCAATTAACGATTAACTGGTCATTTAATTCGTGCAGGCTGTTTGACGGAACTTGGATAAACCGTACAGGCTGACTTTCTTCATATCCACAAAATATTTTGACCTCTAAAATACCATATTTTGACAACAACAAAACAAAACCTTCCTTACATGCTCATCGGTGCTAATGATCACCATTACTACCAACGTACAGCAACGGACTTAAATATTACTTTTCACAGCTTCCTTATTTCGGAAAAGATACTTTTTACATTGGCTCCACATAGAATTATTTTCCTATCTTCGGTCCTATCTTCTTAGGGGATATTGTGTGGAGGTTTTTTCCAAAGAAATAAAGAAGAGGAAGTTCTGGGAAGGAAATTGGTATGAGGGGTGGGTACGAATTTGGGGGTCAGTGTGTCCAGGAGTGACAGTCGTATGAATCCATCCCTTCAACTGCGGTGCAAGGCGATGGGTCAAGGGATTCTGGCTGGAGAGGTCAGAAGACCTCCTCAACCAGTCTCTATCGATCCGGTCCGCCACGCAGCAGGTGAGCAGAAAAACCTCACCCCATGAACCCGGGCAGCCCTGCTAAAACACCAAACGTAACGAAACCCTTGGGGTGGCCTTTGGAAGAGGTGTTGGTAATTCAATAAATAATCTATTAGATAATATGTTAAAGTATAAGTTAAGTGTATAAATATTGTTAAAAATACGTGATATGTGTGGTTTAAATGTTGTTTTGTTAGCTATAATTTTACGTGTAAAATGAGCAGTAAATCTCACCGATGTACTGTTCGATACACCCTCCATTTTTAGTCAGAGTACAAATCTTTTCTCCGAGGAGTTGAAGAAGGAGTTGAAGGAGGAAAGGCGGAATGTAGCGGAATCAGCGTCTGGACAAAGAAGAGGTAATTGTATTAAACTCAACTACCGGACACCGCTTCACTATTTTGCAAACCAATTTGTTCATCCTCTTTTCTAGGAAATAAATATTTAATAGTTACTAAAATCTTTCAAAATACCTATTTTACACCTTCAAAACGTGTTCAAAATGAACGAGTATTTATTATTTCCTTTCTCAATATTCATATTTGTTTGTCAGCAAGTACTAAACTTATTTTAGCGCGAATATTACAAAAAAATGTTATTACAGTAAACATGACAATTTTGCATATTTTTTTGTAATGTAGGTATATATATATATAAAATAAATAAGAAAAATTTAAAAAAATATAGATACAAATATATATATAAAACAATTTCTAGATTTTCTGTTTTCGAAGAGATCTATTTTAATAATATACCTCTACTTATTAACATTTTTTTTAAAATATATATTATAGCACATTTGTGTCTTTAACTAGCGTTTTGAAAGTATCAAGTAAACACTCTAAACGTAAATTAAATAAATTATTAATGAAAACATAATATTAACGTGAAAAAACTCTTGTAAAATAGTGTAGCAAATTATGAATTCTAGTAAATATCCCTACTGTGTTTTAATAATATGAATTATACATTAGATTTTTTTTAATCTTACATTATTTTTAAAGAGATCCTAATGCGTGAATTTTGCATTAGATTGATGTAGATAATGTTATGTTATGTCAGAAATAGTATGTAACATTAATTTAATAACGATATATGTGTAGATTGAAAACAATCTTACAAAAGTAAGCCGTACCTATTTAATGAATAATTCTCAAATAAATTGTCATAAGCAGGTATAGTGTAGTGTGTACCTACTCCTATAAATCATTGAATACAGTAATATACTAAAATTATACGCAATAACACATTTTGCTCATAAATTATGAATTTCGAAAAATATTGCAACACAAATATGCATGAGCAATGAATTGGAAAAACTTAAATTATTCCCAGCTTGACGATAATGAGTTCCATGAAACGGTGGAAAGCTTTACAAAACTACAATTTCAAAAAAATATTTGTAAAGATTTTGAAGTTTGGCTCCATTGAATGTCGTTAGTAAACTGCTGCCGCTATTAAAATGAATGGAAGTTGTTCTATCTATATCTGCTACATCGGTGCAACTGGAAAATCGGTGAATTGAGGTATTTTGTGTCATTAAACCATCTGCCTGGTGATTTGGTGATAAAAAAGCGAACTACAAGCGGAAATCACTGCCATCTGCGAGTATTGTTATCAGAATCCGCCGCAAATTCCGCCCGGGCCTGCGGTCCACATAGAAATGAGGCGGAGTTAATAGCCATCAGCTCTTTTTAGGTAGGTACCTACTTTGATTAAATTTATTCTGCGATGATAACCACTTATTTTCTTTCTTCGTAGCTCTTGGCGAATGTATTTATTTATTTAATTGTAGTTACTTCCCATCTTCTTCGGAGTTTTGAAGGTCAAAATATTTGCGCTATAGGTACAATAAAATACAAATAAATGGAATATTTATGAACATCTCCGAAAACTAAAAACTGTTTTTAAAAGTTGAATAAATACGCTTTCAAATTTTATAATTCGAAATAAACATTTATTTTTTATAATATAAAATTTTTGAAAACAAAGTTTTAAAGATAGCTCACATTACGTTTTATCTAACTAAACTAACTGAGAAGGAATACAAATAAAAACACAAACATATTTTATTAGACAACACGGCATAACACCCCAAAAACTAATAACGAAAATGCTTTTGGCCGTGAAAATCTAAAAACTTATCATATTTTATTAGGGGTTGAATATTATTTCTCTAAATATCCTCTCCAGAAAATTTCGTCATTTATCAGTAGAAACCTACGTACTGGGACCAATATTCTCCATTCCTACAATATGCTTATTAAGGCGATCCACCAGTACAGGAAAAAATCGAAATCGGAATTCTCGCCCCTTTATGGGAGGAGTTTAAAAATACTTATAATATATAATTATATATAATATAAGATATTTGAAATTTTTTTTTACATATTGAATTCGTAAAGGCCTGTAAAAAACATTAATTCCTTTTTTATGCATTGTTTACTGTAATAAAACGGAATTTTTAAATTGATTTCACGAAAACAAGCGGCGCGAACCCTAACACGTTGTTTCTCCGCTCCGTCCGGAAGAGTAATGACGGAAAAATGGGGCGGCTGCCAGTTGTTCTTCGGTGGACGGTATAAGGTTCACTTTGTTATTACAAATTCGTCGACTGCCGTATTGTCGCCGTGATATCAAAAATAACAACGCGCAAATGCAAATTATATTTTATTTTGTGAGATTCGGGCGTAAATAACAATTTTTTTGCCATTATCATAAAAGAAACTAAATTTGCCACATTAAACAATAAAATTATATCCGAAAAGAGGTTTATAAATAGGAGAGTTTGTCCTTCAAAGTGTTTTTTATAGAACTTATAATTTATTTTTTTCTAGGCTTATTAAAAGACTTATTATTAACTTACTTATTTAAGGGCCAAGATATGTTCTACACGCAGTATTTAATTGAAGCATCTATAATACTTCTAAGCGATCAAATTTTCAAAACAAAAACGTACGATTTTGAATGATTTTTCATTATTTAGTATGGCTTCATCTTAAAAGATTTAGGTTCTTGAGGTCACAGTGACTGTTTATTGACGTATCGTTGTTTAAAATTATACATTTTTATAAGAATAACCTTCTTTTTATACTTTTTTGAAGGTTATTCCCATCAGTGAAATATATCATGTAAGAATAAGTTAACAATAATAATCTAAACGAAAATATGAAAGAGAACAAGGCACAGAAAAACAGAAAAAAGACAATGGTAAAAAAGACAGTTGTCGCAGTTGCGACCATTGTCTTTTTTCTGGTTTTCTGTGTCTTGTTCTCTTTCATATTTTCGTTTAGATTATTATTGTTAACTTATTCTAATATGATTAAATATAATAGTTCGGAGGGCTAACTTCCTTACTAACTGAAAGCTAGGTTTTGTCTGTAAAACTCTAGCGTTATAATGACTGCACACCTACCTTCGGTTACCTTCGGCACATTTCGTAAACGAGACCATATGACCCGAATAGCCTATGGATAATTAAAACAATGTGATAACTAATCATAGACTAACCATGATACATTTTACTAAACATTTGATATAATAATATTAATTTGGCTTTACATAAATTGTTGCCTCGGTTATTAGTTTAGTATAAATCTTATCTCAGCGGAGTTCATTCCTTATCTCAATGATAAAGCTTAAGTGGTTGAAGTATTGAACGTTCTTGTCCTTGGCCTAGATTCTCATGCTAATAAGTCAGATTAAGGTTAACGCTGCTGGTATGAAACCTTTGTACTACAAATAGTGAACAAAGCATGACTCTGTTGAGTGTACCGACTTTGTGCATCCAATTTATCTTTTAAATATACGAGTAATGCAATTTTTTTAAGCAGACCCGCCTTCCCATTAGCATGTAGTCTCGATCAGGAATTATTGCAAACAATTCACCATCACGCCGCACAGTTTTTCAGCAGTCTATCGATGGATCGGAAAAAACAACCCTTTTACCCCCGAGGGAGGCTTCAGTCAAATGACTCTGCTCCAGGGGGGGGGGGGGGTAACCAGCCCATAACAAATGCACTGTCGGAGCTGTAATAATAAACATCGATTGATAAACTAAAATATAAAGTTCTCGATTGTATACGCCGCGTGAATGTTGATTGTTTTTTAATTTTTTTACATGTTGTTGTTTGCGTTATTCAAAACGTGTAATTTTAATGAAATGTCGCGTTCACGTTTCACCGAATAGAAAATAAAAAAGCATTTTTATGGGACGATATTTTGATGCCACGTGCAAATGACTTTGAGACCGGAGATCACGGGTTAGATTGTCACTACTGGTCAATTAAATTATCTGTTGACATTAATTTTGTTATGCATATTTTATTATGGGTGTTGGAGGGTTGTTTTATGTATCTTATTCGAAGGGTTGTGCTGCTGGATTAATAAGGCAAAAATAAAAAATTATAAATGTATAAATTCAATTTTTTTCACAGTCCTCCTCAATAGGGTTTTCTGTTCTGAGGCGGTCTATAACTTTTGTATTTAGTTAATGTTTGTAAGTTGATTTTTAATTTGTTTTCTTAGCCACGTTTTTACTTTTGTTTTAAATATATTCATAACCATTCTTTTTTTGTTTGATTTGAAAGAGCGTTGCATAGTTTCGTACCGCTGAATTGAATATTTCTCTTGTAAGTATATTTTGGCTTATTACCCTGGTTGAGTATTTGTGTTGGGCAGTGGAGTAATCAGATATGTTGTTATACTATTGTCCATATTGTATTAAGTTTTTATTTTGCAAAGTTTTATTAACTCTAAATAATTTAACGGCCACCGTGATCCGTCAGGAGTAAGGCTCTCGACTAACAATCCGGAGGTCGCGGATTCAAATCCCGGAGTGCGAAAATAAATTTTATTTCACATTTAAATAATTAATTTATAGTATATTTGCGGCACGTTCCGGAATGGAAGATACACTCAGTGTCGCCCTGGTGTAAGACCATCATTAAGAATTGAAAAATTAATTTAAATGGCTTAAGCCGTGTTTGGTGACCAATTCTAAATAGTCTCCTTCCCCTCCCCACTGCTATAGCCTTACAACTTACCCCGATTGGGGATGCCATAATCTGGCTTCTGATGGGAGCAGTTGGGGTTCTTGTTAGTACTCACATAAAAAGATTATGATAAAATAAAAAAAAAATACAAGAATACGTTTTATTTTTAAAATGAATGTACAAATTCAATGATTATTTAGATTGCAATCTTAGAATAAAAATTTAAATGGTATGAAATCGGTTTAATATGGCAAAATTATTGTTAAATCCATATTTTCAAAGTAAGACATTGTGTTTTTGCCTTTATAGTAATTTTAGGTAACATTACAACACTTATTTTATTTTTAAACTATTGAAATCGATTACCTCCAGACTTACTAAGTAGAGTAGAAAATATATGATATCAAGCAATGTGCAGTATTTTTAATGTTCTTTTAATAATCTCCAAGCTAAAACTTTCTAAATCTGTGCCGTTTTGTTCTGCTGTTTTTGAATCTGTTTATACTTAATTAGATAGAGCATAGGAATTAGTATTTAAACAGCGCCCATCGATTTTTTCACAAAAACCAGGGCTTTATCAATTTATTATAAGATTTTTGTTATTTTTATTATGGGCATAGACTTAATTTTTCGTGTCTATAATTATGATGAATTCACGATGATATTTTTAATAAGTGTTTGCCGAATTAACATCTCAATACTTTTCGAGGCCGAAGGAAGTGAGCAGTGGAAGGATAAAGTTGCAGATCTAGTCACCAAAAAGGAGCCATTCGAAGCAAC
The DNA here is from genome assembly GCA_917563855.2 of Limnephilus lunatus. Lineage (NCBI taxonomy): Eukaryota > Metazoa > Arthropoda > Insecta > Trichoptera > Limnephilidae > Limnephilus > Limnephilus lunatus. The sequence goes on along the minus strand of OU830595.1, from coordinate 87,827,180 downwards.
GTTTCGATTCAGAATAGTGGTTTTCCACCAGAGTGATACTGATTTAAAGGATTACTTGTTCCAAAAGAGGGATCATGCGACTCCAACCTTAAACTGATGTATTATTATAAATTCTGAACTATTAAGCTCACCTAGTTGTTATTTGTTATCCATTCACATCTGCCCTGGCTTACAATGCTGTGTGAAATGTTTTCTCATAACAGCCTAACTGGGTTCGGCTCAGAGTTTAGCCGAGAGACGTCTCGAGAGATTGCTCCCGTTCCTTGTTCCCTGTTATCTGTTCCACCGAGCTCACTGTTCAGCGAAGAGAAGCTGGATGCAAAAGGTTAAAGGTGCGCCAAACGGTTGGGTTGGTTTTTACCTGTTAGTCATAATATCACACATCACAAAGAAATATATATTTTTAAATATACGTTATCGAAATATTTTCATGTGATTTCTCCTTTCGAGACGAAGACGAAGCCTCCGCCTTTAAATAAATTGTTTAACAAACCTCAGCCTGCTCAGGCCTGGAAATATTTAAGGAGTCAATGGTGAAGAACTGGATTCATTGGAAAATATGCCAAGAATGGTGGCACAAGAGATGCACTGGTTATTTGCGATCTGGAGATTATATTTGTGATCTTTATCACGGATTACCCCACCATGTAGTGTGTGCGCAGTGGTGTGCACCCTCTTGCTCACTCTTGAAGTGCCCCATTGACTTTTCAAACTTTTTTTTAGTATGTGTTGTAATAGGTGAAAGTTGGATGATTTGTATTTTTCTTGTTGCGGCGTAGTAAGAGATGATAATAAACTTATTTCTGTTATCCTTAAATCTATAGTTTTATTTGTAATAAATCTGAAACCCAAGACTACCCTCTCCTGTACCACCGTATCCAATGCAGCAATCGCGGGTTCAATATTCTACCAATCAAATCCTCTATCGTTGTACAACCAACTTTTTTCAAATTTAGCTTCACACAGCCCCGAGGAAAAGAAATTCCTTCAAGCCCTATGTCATCTGTGGGGATGCTCTTTGGAGGGTATTTTTAGGGAAAGGAATGAGAGGAAGTTCTTAAAAGGAAAAAGGTACTTGGAATGGGTAGGAATCTCGGATCAATGTGTCTAAAAGTGACGGACGTATGAATCCATCCCTACCACTGTGGTTCAAGGCGATTGGTCGAGAGAATCCGGCTGGAGAGGTCTTGGTTAGGTCTCCCTCAACCAATCTTTAGGATCCGAGCCGCCACGCAGAAGGTGCAAAGGCCAAACGCATTCGCCGCCAAGACCAAGATAAACCGCATCCCCATGAACCCGGCACCCCGCTAATTCACCAAACTTAGAGAACCACTTGGGGTGACCTAAAGCAGGGGCTGCAATAAAGTTGGTTGCTTTCAGTTGAAAAATGTAATAATCAGTAATTGTTGAATGAAACACTAGTATATATTGAATTATTTGGCGGGTGGGAGACAAGCCGACGTAGCTCAGTTGGTAGAGCAGTTGACCGGATATCAGAAGGACGCGGGTTCAAGTCCCGTCGGCGGCATTTATCTTTTCTCAGGAGATTTTTTCAATGCTGATGAGTGTTTCAGGCTAATAATTATTGCTTATAATAATTATAGCAGGGGTGTTGGTTATCCAATAAATAGTTTCCGTGGCGACAACGGTACCCATACCTGCCTCCCAAATCATATTGAGGCATTCAAAAGTTGTAAGATTACTAATTTATTACCTGATAATAATAACAATTTATTTTGAAAGACATGTTTTTGAAAAATAAAATTGACTCTATTGATCTAGAAACATTTTCTGGTATGTAAAATTATTCTCCTTTTACGTTCAAAACCAACCTAAAATTCTTTCACAAAATTTGGTATTGCATTGAGCACTATGTTAATTACCGTACAAAACTATTTAATTATTTTGTAAGAAAATCCTGATTAAATGCATAACTTAACGTAACAAACTGAGGAATCTAGTTTAAGATGCGCATTTGCGTTTAATTAAAACGCCGCTATAAGCAACGCATTGTAAAACCTCTTCCCGAAGGAAATGTCTTCGCATAGTAAGAGAACGGATAATGTTCACGGAGAATATTTATTCAAAGGGATTACAAAATGCATACTAATTAATCTTACGTCATCCGATCTCTTGAAATAATAGATTCTGGAGATTTTAAACACTAGTTAAATTAAGAGTTTTTCTGTGTTTCTAAAAATCTTATTGGTATTGATGTGTTTTTAATATCCGCATAACCTGCAACGTTTGGTGACTGTTATAATAATCGTAGGACCTACATACAATTAATTAGCTTTCATAAAAAGGTGGCTCGTAGCTCGAAGAGTTATCATTGGAAATGTGGCTACGTCTTTTGGTTCCACAGTATGTCTCCCTAGTATCTGAGCTTAGTTCCCACCAGGTCATGACACTGGCACCATGAGTCAATTCGAGTCTCTTCATAATCTTCAAATTTTCTACATCTATTGGCGCTTTCTACTCCCAATAGCTGCATGTGTCTCTTGAGATGGCAGTGTCCCATTAGTAGTCCTACCAGCTCCCTCAGCGAGTTTCGGTCCATATCGAGTAGTTTCCTGGTCCGTCTGGGGGTCCAGTCCGTTTATGAGTACTTTGGATTGCCTCATTCCGGGTGCCCTCTCCCATTTCTTCCAGTGCTTTGATTTGACCCACCTCTCATTTGGTTTGGCAAGCTGCTACTCCTACGACCGGGTCGGATCCCGCAAGAGGCGCTTTTGCCCCTTTCCTTTCTAGTTCGTCAGCCCGCTCATTATCACCATTGTGTTCTGAAACCCATATCAAGGTTATTTTATTGATGGTAGTGATTTCTGTAAGAATAGTCCTGCATTCCATCACCAGTCTGGAGTTGCATGAGTATCCAGTGCCATTAGAGCTGCCTGGCTATCAGAACATATGGTTATGTTCTGTACCCGATACATATATATTCTCCTGTGCGCAGGCCAAGATGGCTTTCATCTCAGCCTGAAACACAGTACAGTGGGTCACAGTGCAACGTGTTTTTTTTATTTATAAAGAAAGTAACTCTTCATAACTCTTCCTTTTTGATAATATAAAGGATCTTGCTACTCAAATTCTTCGTGCCCGGAACAAAATTACAGGGGATTAATTTCACCTACCTAATTACACTGCTAAAATTACACACGGGTGGATTACAAATTGACGAAATTACATATGTAGATAATAACACCTACTGGACATGAAAAAAAAATCTGTTTTTAATAGTATTAAATTTTAGAATATTCCTTAATATTTATACAAGGAAAAAAAATAGGGTAGGGTAGAATCTAAAATTAATATTAATTTAAAGCATTGTATTATAAAATAAGATTTTCATTGTTGTAATGGCTCAACGCATTGCCTTTAGATTTTCACGATAAAACCTAATCTAACATAATTATATTTATTTTAATGAGTGATTTCTTCCATTTGTAATTTAGTCCTTGTGCAATTCAGGAAGTGTAATAATATCGGTATGGGAAATTCACGCTAGGCTAATTTCGTTGTGTAATTTTGTTGTGTGGTATAGTTGTATTTTCTATATTTATCAATATATAGCTAAAATTTTCGATTACATATATCACGCAATTTTTATACAAGAATTTCATAGAACATTTACTGGTAAGGAGAGCCGTTTAAAGACTATTTGCTAAAAAGTTGTACTGTTTTTAACAACGACCAGATATCATACGTCTATGATATTTAAACGCTTATTTTAGCATTTAGCAGTATGATTAAACTTGATTAGCAAAGATCAATATATAATTTTGACAAAAAATATCCAAAAAATATTGTCTGCTGCAACACACGACTCCAGTAAGACGGATAAATTTCTTAATAACGTCTCTTTAGAAGTAAGGTTAATGTTTAAAGGTTTTTCTCCATTACAAAATAATCATCCATAAAACTGAAAATTTCACCGAAATGAAAATACGTACAATATTTTTGTAGAAAATCATGCAACGGGTCGCAAAAAGTAAAGTATTACAACACTAAATAATTTAAAAAAAACTTTTTATAAAACCGATGTCGTCTTAGTTCTGGAGTGTGCTTCTTCATTATAGCATGAATATTCCAAAGACAATCTACTTCCAAAACAAAGACAAAAATGAAAAGAGTTGGCGGAAAAATTTTCCCTATAAAGAGAAGAGGCATTCTTCGCAAGTACGTTAATTCTTTAAAGAAAAAGAAAACCCTACGTTGTAAATCGCCGTGGAACATTGGAGAAGATGACTGTATCTAGCTGAAGAACAAATTCATCGGGGTTCCGGCATTGTTCGTAACTTAAACAAACTTCATTAATAAACAGGGACCATACAGCCTTAATCCCTGGTAAGACCATTTTTTCATCCCCAGTCCTTGACGGTGGGTGCAGGGAGGAACTAGTTAAATGAGACTGAAACTTCATTCGAACTTTGCTTTAAAACTTTGCCAAGCACAATTTGTACTGCCTTCGGTACTTTGTGAATTAACTTAAACTATAATATTAATAGCCGTTGATTACACAGACTGCTAGTTTTATCGTGAGGATCTAAAGGCATCGCGTTTCGGAATCTTTAACAAAAAAATTAAACCAATAGCATTTTTTATTGCGTCTGCAAAATTCTTAAGAATTTTCTTAGAAAAACTTTTTGTAATATGTTTATGGAGAGCTGTATTAGTATTCCTTATGAAGTTATCTTGTATCATTGTCGTAAATTGCTTCTTGCAGATAAAAAAATACATTTTCTGGGCCTTAAATAAAAAATTATATCTCTTTATATTAAATCGTCAAAAACTGTCGCTGGGCGTAAAATATGCACAGTGTTTGAGGCCTGGAATTTATCGGTAGTTATATAACTATATTTTTTAATTTTTCGAAGAAAACTTCTTCGGAAAGGTTTTCACTTTGTGATGGCATTATTTATTTTAATAAAAAGACAAATAACTTTGTTTACATCACTTTTATTGGTACACAATCAACAAAGAGTATACGTTTGATCCTGATGAAGTAAACATTGTTTACGAAACATGTTGATTGTGTACCAATAAAAGTGATGTAAACATAGATATTTGTCTTTTTATAAAAAAAAACTTTATTTTTATTTATTATTATTAAGTTTATTTTGTAGAACTCCATTTTAATTTATTTATTTATTTTATTAATTCAATAATCTTATTTTCTAATGTATAAAAACAGTTTATTATGAATAGTTTATTATTACGAAGCAGAACTCGTTTATAATTAACTGTTTTTATACATTCGTTATATAACTATTTTTATGTTCACAGCTCTGATCTTCCTGATTTATAGAGTTTTCAAATTTCTATTAATCTACCGAAAATAAACAAGACACTATTACCACAATATTTTAAAATTATGAGAAAAGAAAAAAATGTCGGTTGAAACGCGATATTTGTATTTATTAGATAATTAAATGATTAGGTACTTATTTATTTTTATTTTTATTATGGAACGCCCTTAGGACTGTTGCAGAAATATGTTGAACATTTACGACCAGTATTATTTACGAACATATCAATATTTAAATGTCATACATATCAGAAAGTAAATCCTAATAATTTTACAAAAATAATACATAAACATTTCAGTTATATTCCCAACTATTTTTTTTTGCTTCAATGCAAGACGGTTTTGAAAATATCGAAAAGATCTTTAAATTTATTGGCAGTTCGGCGAAATTGCGCTAGCGGTGAGTGACATGAATAGTTTGTGTTATGGTTGTCACAGTGGAAAAGGTGGCGGGGCCGAGTAGATTAAACAGGGACACGGATATTTATAAAACTTAACATTTGAGGGCAGTCTTTGAGGTAGTAACTTAAAAAGTATAAGCATATCATTAAAAGTTCTCTAGGTAGAATGTAGTTTTAGATTAGACATCGGTAATTTTTTTATAGCAGACACCGATTACAGTTTGTCTCAATTTGTACTTAATGTATCTAAAAAAACGTATTTTCTCCAAGCGGCGTTAGTTACAAGTACACCTTAATAGGAGACCAAACAGGAGATGCATATTCTAGCTGCGATCTCACAAGAGAGCAGTAATTTTTTGGCCATCACACTAGGCACATGCCCGTGTTGTAGTGGTTTCTTTACAGTAGTTTCAATGACTCAATGTTATGAAAAGTCTTAGTTTTATGTAGTACAAACCTAAAAATTGCATGGCCTTGTTGAAAATTGTTTCGCAGTAATGATCAAAGGAAAGTTTATGTACATTTTTATTTGGGAATATTACATTATTTTGACAACATGGTATCATTTTACTGGTCAGCGTTCCGTTGATATCACGTCTAGTTCTCATTCAGATTAATTCAATTCCTCGGCTGGCTAAGTTCTCCATCAGATAAGAAAAACATTTTCCGGTTACTATGATGGTAGTAGGAGTTTTTATATTTTTTTCAGGTTATTCAATATATATTTATAAGTAGTTGATTCCAAACTGAAAAAGCTGTACAAATTTCAGGACAATAAAACTCAGTTACCTATACAGTAAAGTAAGTTACAGTTACCATGTACAGTAAAGAAATTATGATAACAAATAATGAAATAACAACGTGAATCAGTATTTTTTTCACAAAGGCGAAACTTTATTAAATTAAATGGTGTTCGTTTATTAAAAAAATACGAAAACATCTGAAGAAAAACACACATATATGAATTCAAAATCCACAAAATAATCTTTGTCCTTTTCGCCGTCATGTTACATTCTGATGTCCGGGAACCGCCGCATTTGGGCGTCTTTATTTGCCAAACGCCAAAAGCTATTATATTAGGCGTTCTCCCTTTGGTATTGTAATTTTCTTGGGCAAGAATATCCGATTGTCCCATTGTTTGACCATCGCGGGCAATATTCGCATAGGCCGCGTGGGACAAAGGGATATGAGCTTAATAAAGAGAAAAGAAAAAACACAAATGCTTATCTCAGATCTTGTGGCTCTCTCGGGCTACAATAATGTCAGCTTCCTGGCTCTATACAAGCTTTTTATTCGGTCAGACAATTTTGTGAACTAGCGACCTCTGCGTAAAATACAATGAGAATTTGAAGAATCTTTTTTGACCTAATCAAAACATTATCTTTTTTATGATTCTTTATCTCTTGTTATTTTTCTCTGGCTTATTTTGGGGCTTTTATCTATGGAAGCATGTCTAACAGAATTTAGATCAACATAAAATCATTACTAAAGGTAGTTGATAGCCACGTGGTTAGTACACTTGGCTAGGAATCAGTCGGACTGAGTTCGTTCCTCGTAGCATGCACAGAAATTCTTATTCAATTTTTGAGAGATCCGTCATAAGCTAACGCATTATTATGCCAAAAAATTTTCATATAAATCGAACTTTTCATTCGACATGTGATATAAATTACTGAGCCCAGCATCCCGCAATAATTCGACCGTTTTGCATTTCGTCTGCCTCTAAATTGGTTTGTACGTTCTGTTTCGTGTTCAAGATTGTGAAGATTAATTTTGAAATGTGAAAACGTCGTGTTTATTTGGACTGTCTCATTCGCATTTTTTCAATATTATAGAACCTACCTCCATTAATAAAGTATGAAAAAGTTATTTTCGTTATTAAAATAATGACGTTTCTTTGGGCAAATGATTTATTCCTTATTTTTAAATGCTTAAAAATATTTTTTCCTATTAGGTAGGTAAGTATGTACCTACATACTTACTTATCTTACGATTTCAGAGAAAATTTTGATTTTGATTTATTAAATAAAAGAAAATTAGAAACTTATTTTTTTACTAGTTTTAACTACACCATTGATAAAGAATGCTGGTACTTTGATTTCTAAACCCGCGTAAATGATTATAGCTCGCATATAAGGAGTAAATATTTGATAGAAAACGTTTGACACCATTGTATTTCCTGTCTCGTGAGAGATGCAGGAAAAATTGTTAAATAATAATTTAATGTATGCATTAACGTTGACCAAAACGATCTTTGTCAACAATATAAGACCGTACTCAACTGGCCTCCGCTGAATCAATTATTTCATATTGAGTTCGAAACCCAAAGTGGGTACTGGTTTACTTAATTTTCATAACAAGTTACAATGCATTTCGAGAAAGTCTTTACTTTGATGTCTATTAATAAATTAATCTCATTTGCAATTTGGATAATTTGATAAGCCACGCGTTCTGTTAGTATTATTCGCGCGATGGGTGTATTAGTTTTCCAGCTTTATTGCTGCAATAAATCACAAGACGAAGGAAGCACTGAACTTAATGGCTCGGGACAAAGGCTTCTTCAATATGGAAGGTCAGCATTTTCTAGTTGAGAGGGTCTCGCTAAATCTCCGTAGAATTGATGCAAAAGTCGAAATCACAGGAAGGAAAAACGAGTACTGGTACGTGCGCCGATAGCAACTATTGTACGCATGCAGCAAGGAGATACAACACAGAATATTAAATAAATCAGCTAGTAAAAAGCTCAAATCAAAAGCTTATAAAAAATTCTATATGTTGAGCTCTGGATTGTGCTTTTGATAAAATGCCAATGACTTTTGTGTGTTTGGAATGCAAGGGGTTGAGAAATGAGTAAGGTGGGATAGTACAGGGCTGGTATCAGACAGCGGCCTGTGTGGCAGGCGAGGACGTGCCACTCATACTAAATTATAGAGATGAGGCCGCACCGCTATAGTCGTATTCCAGTTTTTCTTTAGATTTTTCAGTATGAAAATAATAATATTTTTTAATCTTTGAAAACAAGTCGTAGTTGTAGAAAAAAACTTGCTTCAGAGAAAAACTTTCTCATAGCTCTATTGTTAATATTTTCTCAGATCAAATGACAAAGACAAAACCCATTTCTCCAGAGAGCAACTTTAAACTTTAAAATGAATCCGGTGAATCGAAAATAATAAGTTTCAGTGGTTTTTTGTCATAGTTAAAGATTTGAAAGCTGATAAAATAAACTGAAATTAAATGCTAAATAAAAAAACATAAGTAATTTTCTTTAAAGTTATAAGTATTCCTATAGCACAATGGAATGATTCACCGCTGCAATCCTTTTAGATTTTTACACACATTATTTTGTTGTAAGGTGGAAATCGGTAGTAGAATCTAAATTCACAGAAAGAGAATTACATACATCCGACCTCCGAAGGTATGTTTTACTTTAGCTTATTATATATATTATATAACAGTTATCTTTCCAACATATATCAATAGTTCCAGAAAATAAATTATGTATAAAGTATAATATATTTTTGGCTGTCTTGGAGAACTTTGGAAACTTTACCATAAACGTTCTCATTTTATATAAGTGTAATAAATAAATATATTTATATTATTTAATTTTCAGAAAAAAGAAACTCTTTATGTTTTAAAGATAAATCCAAGAAGTGAGCTTTTGCCTAATAGTAAATTCTCTAAGATGCTCCCAGACTTGCATTGCATTAGAGTCGGTTCGCACGAGGAATGGAGTGCAAAAAGCCTCGATCGGCAAATAAAACACCCGAGACTTCATCTCCACACTCACAGGGGACCGGAAAAATCAGAAACAAAATAAGGCACCGGTGGAACAAAATCAGAAAAACTTTCGCGATGAACTGATGTGAATTGTGGGTGTTTGATGAAGTGCCACTTCCTTCGCTCGATTAGTTGGGTTTGCCGTGACAGAACGTAACGGCGGAAGCATCCGACGCTACTTCGGTAGAGAAATAGAAAGATACTGCTAACGAGAAAATCTTTTTCGGATGGAGTTATTTAATGCCAGAATCGGAAATAAGACAAAAAAGTGCCAAAGGACTTACCGCTTCCTATTTGATAAAAGTACACATATCTCAGAACAAAACGATAGATTTATAACCTTTCGCTGCTCGGAGGAAAATAGGTTTTTGTTTTAAGTGATAAACGGTTTCACGGCAGACTGTTAGCTGTGGTTCCTTTTTGGGTAGTTTTGTGCTAAAGAGGATACATTGGCACTAAACTAAATACTAACGGCTTTGGATGTACTATTTGCATTTGTGAATTTTCTCAAGTTTCTAGAAAACTTAGGTGCTTTGAGCTTGTTAAAGATTTTACACCTGAGTCATCTGAGAGATCGTAGGTAATCACTAATGCTGTTTAAAGTTAAGCATACAATTATTGTTAGTGAAAAAAAATTCGAATAACTCTACAAAACTATTAACCACAATATCTATATATAACATTAGCTATAGAAAATACAGCTTGAAAACTTTTGCTCATCAAACACTTTTATGTTTACATATCTAATATTATTTTAACTTTTTATGAAACTTCATTACTTGTGGCAAGTATTGTTGCTTTCAATGGATAACCATATATATCTATCGTTATAGCTAAAATAGTCAAAACTGATTTTTTATGAATGGAGCCATTTGTTATTTTTATGTTTGTTTTGTTAAATTTGATTTTCTCCCGAGATTAAAACGATGACACAAACTGAAAATACTATTGTTTAACATTGACACTTTATCACTAGTGTAACAGACATATATTTCCTGAATATTAATCAAACCACATGAAATCGTGTGACTCCCGGTATACTTATAGATAAATTCCGTTAGCCAGGACTACTTGTAGAAGAAGCGAGACCACACGGTCACACGGCGTATCCTGCCGCAGACGAGTGGTAATTTTTCTTCCTGTCCCCGCGGAGCCGCCACGTCATTTATATTACAACCTACTGAACACGTCTCCCATTACAAGGGACGAAGAAAATCTCGACTTTTGACTCGCAATATGACTGTAACTACCGAAGAGCACCCTCTGCCGCAAATGTGGATACTTACGTTTTGTTTCATTTAATATTATTTTAACCCTACCAAATTCTTTGTTAAACAAATTTTGTCGAAATTAACACATTGACGTATTTTTTGTTACTGGAGAGTGGAGATAGGAGATTGATGGGCTTAGAATAAAAATACATTATAGGTTGAAAAACTGCTTGACTGTCACGTGACTGTTAGGTACTCTGGTGAAAGCAGTCATATTTGGTGGTATGTTTAAATGGGATTGAATTTATATTAGCAATGATATTTATTAGATCATTGCATTTCGCTGTAGTTTGACAAGTTGTGTGACTTTAATTGTCTGTAGTTTTATAAGTTAAGTATCATATGGACAATTAACAATGAGAATAAATAATTAACTTACAGTCAGTGATGAAAAATAACAACAATAGTCAATCTTCGTTTAGACCATTAGGGCAGCATACTAAGAAAAATGCGTGGCCTGTCTAGTATACGGTCCTGACTGTCTGCCTGTCTACATATCTACTAATGATTACACTAATTATTAATCGTCAACATACTTGTATGAAATGACATACGCATAGACGCGTCTGCTCTGCTATGGGTTGAGTTGTTACTGGGGCGCAGATTCTGCGCGTCAAGTGCGCAGGCGGACAGTATTTCCCATGAGAATCTCACTTTTTTAGGTATTTGCCCTTTGAAAGACTATACAATAGTAAATTACTTATTAAATTTCAAAGTTAGAATCTAGCTCGGAACTCGACATTCTCACAAACGACCAGAGTCCAGGCAGGCACAAGCAGAACTGAGTTGTGTCGCCTGCGTCGCAGCATATGTTGGTCACGGATTTCTGAGTCGTCTATCCTGCGGCGACATTTCCGTTCTGCATATTCTGCGCGGCGTGCGTCTCAGCATATACAAATCCTACCATAAATTGAATTAGCAAATTATCATCTTGCAATACGCGACTCTGTTAAGATGTGTAAGTTCAAGTTTTATTTTATTTTTTATTATAAACGCCCTTTTTAGAGGCTTTTACAGATTATGAATAATGACAATTAAACAATTTTTATTGTACGTATCTATGTATATTTGTATGGTGATAAGTTAAAGATGTCCAAAGTAGTTTGGTTTCGAAGTTTCAATATAAATCCCAGTATATTGAAGTACCTTTCAGATTTCCCGTCGAACCAATTAGATACATTCCCGAATGCGGCCGCGGTTCATGCAAGGTAATTAGTGATCCATCACGAACCGTACACCGCCTATCCCCTCGCAACAAACCTACTCCCCACCCCAAACAAAACCACCTTCCTTAAAACGTTTCCTTCGTTTTCAAAACTTGGCAAATAGTTTTTAACCTGATTACTAGTTTTAAGTTCCGTTACAACTTACGACATCGCGCCGTGTTCCCCACTCCTCCACTAGAGACAGGGTGTAAGGAGAAGTCTCCCTACTCACCGCATCCCCCGAAGTTGGGGGGGAGGAGGTGAGAGGAGGTAATTAAACACCAGCCAGGCGGCAGATAGTCGCTGTCTTTGTACACTTCTTGTTATCAGCGATTGTTTCAAGTCGGTGGCAAAAAATATCTCGACCCTTTTACACAAACTTACAAAAATTAATGCACAGCACAGAGATTTAATGTGGTTGGTAATAATACTTGGATTTTCATAGTAAATCTTCTGCTGCGGGACGATTAATACATTTATCTTTTGATATTTTTGTTATATCTAGTGAAGAAATAATATTAAATTCTAATTTTACTTTATGTAGTGAATAAATATTACTTAGGATGAGTTGGTTCAAAAAAATGGATAACTTCATCAAATATGTGAAGTAAATTTTCTCGTTCTGTGTAAGTTCTATTCAAGTTATGTGATTATTTCAGTTTAATGCAGCAACTGACTTATAATTATATAATAACAGAACTTGAATAGAACCTCCACAGAACGTGAAAATTAACTTCAAATGTTTGATGAATTCATCAAACTTTTTGAAACAACCCTTCCCAAATTTATTTTGTTTTTCACCAATAACAGTATTTTAAGTATCCTAAACGTACTTTAATTGTGTGTGCCTTTACTATTTTACTTAGATTGAAAACTGTTATGGTTGGTCTTTATATAAACATAGTTTTTAACAGAGAAATAGAAAGATCAGTATATCGGCAGCTTTGCATAGCTGAAGCGTGGATTGTAAAGGTTGTGGAAATTGGGATCAAGCCACTGTATTTGTCACAGCGACGTTTCAATCTGGAAGTGGTATCTTACCAATACTCAAAAGTTCTTCTATCTTGCCAGTAACGTATGTAGCAAGTGGGCTACCAATTTTATCCAGTAATGATCCTACAGTTGGTACATACGAACTTGAGGGACTATGTGCGTTGGTTTGGATAGATAATCTCTGCGAAAACTCGGCAAATTAGCCTTATCGACGAAAAGCTTCTTCCACATTTTACGACACTTTCAAAATCCCATAAAATATTTCATTATAATCTGGCCTTCATAAACAAGCCTCGCCTCTTGTCGTAATCTACACGAAAGATCACTAACAAAAAAACCTTCCCGAATGTGGTAAACAATTTTTTGCAAAGAATGTTAAATCAGAAAATACAAATCGTCTGGATTTCTCCGTTCAGTTCCTCAAAGCAAGAAACTGTAAACCTTTTTGCTGTTTGTTTCATTTCAAGGAAGAAGTTGATTAAAACCAAACGAATGCTTCTATCAGAATATCATTCATCTTTCTCGACAAATTGGAATTCACAATAGTTGTTAAAATACGACTTGAGATACTCAAAGTGCCTCTTCTTATATTGGTACAATAAAATTTTACAATAAAGTTTCATATTTTCATATTACTTAAATGCATCTTGTGACAAAACCACAGTATACGATTGTAATTACATCACCTACAAATTTGTTTTTAAAATACAACCGCACGTCATATGAGTGCAAAAAAAACATGATTTTGATGATGTTTTCTAAATAATTTATTTTATATTTTATACATATTTTTATAAATCACTCAATAGTTTTTTTTCGCGGCTGTCACACATTACATAATTTTGTAAACGTTTTAAAAATAGTTTTTTTGTGTGGCAGCGAGTGTTCAAAACTTTCCGATTTTGAAAGCAAACAATACAAATGAATCACATCTTTAATACTCTTATTGAATAAAAGTTTTACGTAATTATTTATTTCATTATTATGTTATCCCGAGATTTTTTTAGAAAACCTGAAAATGAAAGTGATTGAGATTTTTCTAATTATATTTCCTGTCATCTGAGCATACATGGAGCACACATACAAATAATAATATAAGTATTTTTTCAATCTAAAAAAACGTTTAATCGGTATATATATTTCAATATTTTCGTATATAATAGGGGTTGCTTCATTTTTGTTAGTAATAACTAAAGTCAAATTGAGTTTACCTACATTTCATGATTTTCTTTACTACTCGTATAAAGTACAAAATAGTTTCTTACAAAAAATGTATCATCGTACTTTGCCGTGCTTTACCGTACTTTACCGTACTTTACCATACTTTAACATACTTTTCCATACTTAACCATACTTAACTTCACTATATTTTACTGTACTTTACTATATTTGACTAAACTTTGCTACACTTTGATAGGTATTTTAATATATTTTCGCAAAATGTATGTTTTCTGCACATCTTCCATAAATTTGATATATTTTGCAAGTCCTTCAACGCAGCATCTTTTACTGCCATTTTCACATCATTAAATTGATTTTACTGCCCTATCATTCAGCATACGCTTCGTGTGATCAGCCCATTCATTTCTTAATTCCCCCATACGAATCTCGTACACATATTCGATTTCCCCCATTTTTCATGTCACACTCGGCGGAGAGAAGGAAGAATCTGCGCACATGCTTATCTTATTGGGAACATTTCCTCTCAGCCAAACGGAGGTCAATTGAAACTTGAAGAATTTAAGCATTCAAGAGTCTTGGTGGAAACATTTGGTCACAATTTGTCCACAAAGCAAACAGAGCCAACCACTCGGCAAACAAAGTGTACCGTAATTGCAGCTACCGAGGCCCGGGCCTCGGTAGCTCTGTTTCCATGTGATTTATTTATGTATATAGTTTTGGAATTGTATGCAGTACCTACTCATCTTCAATTGCTGTTCTCCTTAGACGATCAATGTATTGGAACCATGATTAATGACCTAAGTTCACAAGAATAAATTACGGTGTGTTGCTACTGCCCAAGCAAGTAAGATATAACTTCTAACGATCTAATAATCTCTTAGATTATTTGAGATTCAATCGGCCAAAAGCATTATTTTTTATTTTTTTTTTTATTTTTTTTTTTTTTTTTTAAAGAAAGACAAACATTCCCGGGTTACGAATAACCCAACAATATTTGAAAATCTCCTACTACCACCACAGAAAGCCGAAAATGTTGCTTGTGTTGTGATGGAGGACTTAGCCAGCCGAGGAATCGAACACGGGACGCCCGGGTGGAACCCAAACGCGATGCCCACTCAACCACTGACCGGTCATAATGATGTTTACCCTTTCGTGCTGTGAAGCCATGTTGCGCTATAAAAAATCTTTTTTCAATGCATTTATTTTTACTTTAATTTCTTATGTTCTGTCAGGTAGACCATTTAATTATTTGAGCGCGTGAGAGCTATTTCAACAACGGAATGCATCATCAGAAAGAACTGTCTAGTACGAATGCATAATTATTATTTATATAAAATTATATGATTATACGAATTTAATGAATCGCCTTCAAAATTTCTGAATGCTTTCTAAATTATATTTTTATTTATTTATGACTGCCTTTTTTCTACTGGAATGTCTTATAAAATTGCGGGGGCCAGTACTTAATTTATTTACGTTTCAATTAAATGAAGCTTTTACATGTAATTTTCTTAGTTACAATGTACATAAGTATAACAAGGAAGTATAAAGAGAATTAAAGTTGGTACCCATAGTTGCATGACATCACATAGGTACTTATAAAACAAATTAGCAAAATCCCATGATGAATATCGATTTTAAATAATTTTGACCTGTAATAGTAAATAACAAGTTATGACATATAAAATCAAGTAGATGCACACTTATAATGCTTAGGCATAAAATGATTGTGATCTTGTGAAGTAGGTACAAACTTGTCTAGAAAGAATATAATGATAATTCAATGACACGTGGGTAATTTTTTTCTTTGCACATTTAATATTACACTTTTAGCTTTTCTCACCCCTATCGGAAGTATTTCTTGATAAGAGTAGACACGTTTTTTCAGACAGGATCAAATAAATACTGGAAATAAAACTCTTAAGTGGTAACCGGACGGCGTTTTGTCAATACGAACATTTTCCCCAATTTCATCTCTGACACTGTTACGTAAAAGTATTTGTAACAAGGTGTGTGCCTGTGCACCCTCTATAACACACTTTATTTATGGTTTCGGTGTGTGGCACCTCCAGTGCTTGCCTATTGACATTTGAGCATTGGTAATATTGCAAGCCATGTAATATTTTGAAATGCAACAGTTGTTGATACTGCGATGAGCAGATTTGAAAAAAAAGCACGCCATTCTTTATGGAGCAGCCGAGAGCTCAGGGCGGTTCTCCCGACCGCAACACGACCGATCCTTTTTGAAGATCGCTACGATCATGATTGTGAATTTCGGTCGTCATACTAGCCATCTTGGGAGCTGACAGGAAGATCCTGGAGGGATGATTGGCATTGCGAATCATCCGCCTTTCCTATTTCTGGAGGGTCCTTTTGGCTGGGAGCCATTTTTCAGGAGTCCTGCCCTTCTCGCGATGTGAGATTCGTTTCACAAGAGAAGATTTCATCATGCATAATTTCAACTTACCACGTTATCAAAATGAACTATTATGCCAGACAGCATTAGTTTCAGGATATCACTTTTTAATTTAATATGTATTTTTGTTATTATTTTTAATTGATAAACTAATGTTTAAGACAAGATTTTTATGCATAGCGCAAAGGGTAACAATTGCAGGAGATAAGCCGACATAGCTCAGTGGATAAGAACAGTTGACCGGAAATCAGAAGGACGCGGGTTCGAGTCCCGTCGGCGGCATGTATCTTTTATCGGGAGATTTTTTTTATATAGATGAGTGTTTCAGGCTAATAATTGTTATATTTTTGTATATCCAAAACTTATTTTCTTTGAAAATGATTAACCTATTCCTTACATCTGACATGCGAGTGATTTTTTCCTCATAATAATCTACCTAGTACATCGTTGCCACATCATTCCTAGTAACAACACAAGAGCCAACATTTATTAATATAATATAGACGTCGACAATAAGCGTGCGATACGTTTTGCTTTTTTTTGACAAGTTGCTTCTCATAAGAGTTAGGACACACCAAAAATAGTTAAAATTGTCTGATTTGAACGCCATCAATAGACATTCAATATACAAACTAAACAACATAATTTTTAAAAAAGCAAAACATTCAGGCACAGCATATTCTCTTCTGGTTGGTAAAAAATCTTGAAAATCAGTCCAGTTTGGAAGAGAGAAATGGTGGGTACAAAACCTCGATTTTGACGATTTTTTTTAGATATTATCAGCCATTGTCCCTGTCGCTCATTATTTGAGAGGGTAATGGCGACAGTAACAGCAACAGTTTGGTAAAATATCTATTATATTAGTATTTAATGTAATTTTTGCAAAGTCTTGACTTGACTTAGTTCTATTCTATTTTCTCTGTTTGTCTTTTCTTTTTTTTTACATTAGCTCCACATAGGAGGCCCTGAGGTAAATAATTACCCTCAGGGCCTATGTCATCTTTGAGGAGGGTGTGGAGGGTCTTTTAAGGGAAAGGAAAGAGAAGAAGTCGCGGGAAGAAAATAGGTATGAGGGGTGGGTAGCAATCTAGAGGTCAGTCAGATCCGGCCCACCACGCAGCAGGTGGGCAGACGCATCCGCTGCCAATACCTGGACAAACCTCACCCCATGAACCCGGGCACCCCTGCTAAGCCACCAAACGTAGAAAACCACTTGGGGTGATCTATGGCAGAGGTGTTGGTTATCCAATAAATGGTTCCCGGGGTGGCGGTACCCTTACCCGCCTCCCAACTTGAAAACTGTCTTTGCTCTCATGTACCAACCTCATCCTTACAATGAACATTCGCAAATTTCGTGAAACTTTGTTGTAAATTGAACGTAAGTCCGTAAATAAATCTTCTTAAAGATAGTATAAAGGCGAAAGTTTGTATGGATGAGTGTTATTCTTTCACGCAATAAACACCGAATAGAATTTAAAAATTCTTTCACTAATCGAAAGCTACATTATTTGCAATTAACATAGGCTATATATATTGGTAAGCTCTGGCGTTATGAATAAGCTGTAGCGTTATGCAATTATTTTTCATACGTTTTCTGTCCCTAACAAAATCGAGTTATTGCAAACGTCAAACAAATTGTTACCTTGGAATTTTTTTTTTTTTTTTTAATTAGGCAATTCACCCTAAAAATAACCTATCTCTGAAAATGTTTATTGTCCGGACGAAAAGCAAAGCGTTGCTATGTAATTATTTGACGTGGGCTGTAATTTTGTTATTTCTTTAGGTTTTTCTCTGGATTCAAATAAGAACAAAATAATAATTCCTACTTGAGGCGAAATCATCAGAAAGGGGGTGAGGTTTATAAATATTTAGGATATCCGCAATCAAATAGATTAGATCATACTAGTATTAAAAATGATATTAGGATTAAATTTAAAACTAGGATCAGAAAAATTTTGAAATGCAATCTATCTGCTAAAAATTTAGTAAAGGCGATTAACACTTGGGCAATACCTCTATTAACTTACTCATTTGGCATAATTAAATGGTCTAATACAGATTTAGATAGCTTAGAACGATTAATTAGAACTACATTAACTAAATTTCATTGCCATCATCCAAATTCAGCTATAGAACGTATTAATTTACCCAGAAATTTAGGAGGTAGAGGTATAGTCAAAATAACATCTTTAAAACATAATCAGGTAGAAATGCTAAGAAATTTTTTCCATAGGAAAGCTGATAGTTCAGAAATGCACAAAATAATATGCAAGGCAGATAGAAATATTTCACCATTAAATTTATACGACGAGAATGCCAGCATTCTTATAAATACCAACCAGGAATTATTAGATTCCTGATCAAATAAAATTCTTCACGCAAAACACTTCAATTATCTCAACCAAACATATGTTGACAAATTTTCGTCAAACAAATGGTTGAGTATTGGAGAGTTGAGCGCAGAAATAGAAGGCTTTATGCTTGCCATACAAGATAGAGTCATTAATACTAAAAATTATAGGAAGCATATCATCAAAGATGCAAATCAAATTGATGATTTATGTAGAAAATGTTTGGCTTTTCCGGAAACTATAGAACATATTATATCGGGATGTTCTGTATTAGCGCCGTCCGAGTATACATTTAGGCACAATCAAGTTTTAAAAATAATTCACCAAAGTTTGGTAATTAAACATAACTTGATTGACTGCCGTAATGTACCATATTATGAATATGAACCAAATTCATTTTTAGAAAATGAATTTTATAAAATTTATTATGATAAAACTATTCTGACAGACAGAACAATTAGTCATAATAGACCCGATATAGTTTTACATGACAAAATTAAGAAAATAACTTATATCATTGATGTCGCTATTCCAAATTCTTGTAATATTCAGAAAACTGTTTCTGAAAAAATAAGAAAATATACAGATTTAGGAAATGAAATTAAAAGAATTTGGCATTCTCAGACTATAAAAATATTACCATTTGTTATTTCGGCTACTGGCATTATACCTAGCTCTCTCATTCAAAATTTAGGCGTATTAGATTTGTCAAAAAATTTGTACATAAAAATGCAAAAGTCGGTCATTTTAAATACATGTAGGATTACGAAAGATTTTTTAAATATTTATATTGAGGGATCAGTAGGATTTATCGGACCAGTTAGGATTTCATCAGAGCCGAACCCTCTGATATGAAAATATCTGGAGTCGGTGAAATATTTTCTCATTATGTTTCTGGTGGATTGACGTATTGTTCTTGTATTGTTTTATTCTTATATAGTGCAATTACATTGCGTTAATTTACTAGATATTCATTTGTGGAAAAGTGTGTGGAAGGGTTTAGTCTTTCATTTGGGAAAGATTCAACCCGGACATAAAATCTGGAGCACCGTAATAATAATTAGGGAGTAGATACTTAAAATAAATTTCTATAATTTAAATATTTTCTAAAATAGAATTTTTATTTGCGGAATGTCATCCTCAAATTTTGAAATTTTCCATTAAACAATAATTATTTTTTATTAGACAAAAAAGTAAGAATACTAACAATTAGGCCAAGTGTTATTTTTTATTCACAATCAGTTGATTTTATTCCGTTCATACTTACGTAAACATTTTGCGATTTGAGAATCAAACATGTAAGTAAGTGGTTATTATAAATCTTAGTTATAAGCCATTTATGTAAATTTTATTATAAATGCATACATTATAGTAGATATGTTTGTTTGTCAGTCAGGTAAGCAATATTATTATTATTATTACTGGTTTTCTTACCCAGATTGCTATAAAATTTCGTTACATTATTATGGTTTCCGCGCAGTCACAATACAATTGAGAAAATTAACCTTTTCCTAACCTTGTGACGACAACTGTACAATTAACTTAGTTTTTATTGAAAGGAAAGATGCTTCTTTCAGCGAAATGATATAATATTCTTAGGATATTTGTATTGCACAGCCGCGACCGCCCACTGACTTTCTGGAGACATTTGGGGGCAATTCAAGACAAATAATACCAAATCGGAAAAAAAAATGCCAAGTGACACAAATTAAAAAGAAATTAAACTTTTTACAACTTTCGACGATCAAGGTAAATTACACTAAAGTCACACCCCTAAACATGAGAGAAATTAAAGGATAAGCAAAAACTAAAGATGATCCTTAAGAATCGTAACAGTGGAATATTTATTTCAATCAATAGGGTAAAATAATATTACCTATCCATTTTAATAATATCACGCAAGATTATCAATCGGAAGGGAGAAAGAAAGGGGAAGAAATCTTTAAATCTGGTTGCTGAACTTAGCTCTAGCCATTTCAAGCATTGTTTCATTTCTGAATGTTGGTCTCTCACCAGAGAAATACTGAGAGTTTATTTAGAAACATTTTCCATTACTGTGAAAAAAACAATTATCCATATTTAGTTTCTTATTTAAATTTATGTTCTTCCCAACTCAGGTTTGCAACCCCATTTGTTGATGTCACTATATGCTCAGATAGATAAATAAATAAAAAAATAAACTTACTTTTTCACAGGTTTTATTTAGAGAAAAACATACAATTCAATTAAATTATTTTATTTCTTTTAAATTGATTACAAAATTACAAGTTTAAAGCGATGGTAAAGATAATATGAATCAGTGCAAGCGCAGAAAACACTTATAAAACCAGGTATATGAGCCGCGAGAAAGCTTGCCTTTACTCTGTTTCATATGTATAGGTGTTTACTTAGACAGCAAATTAATTTTTGATAAGCATGTCGAACAAATTATGTCAAAATCTTACAAGATGCTAGGTTTCTTATAAAGAATATGTAAAGTTTTCAAAAGTGCTAAAACCCTAGAAATGTTGTTTAGTTCATTGGTCAGAAGTCCACTGGAGTATGCGTCAACCATATGGAATCCTCGATATAAGGTATACATAGATTTAGTAGAAAGTATACAGATTAAATTAAGGAAACATTTACTCAAGAAATACAACAAAACTACAAATAATATGTTAACTTTAGAAAAAAGACGCACATTGTCAGATCTGTTGTTTCTATATAACCTGCTAAATAATAAAATAGATAGTCCTGAGTTGCTATCCATAATTAGTTTAAATGTCCCAATGAGGCGTACCAGGCACACTTCCCTTTTTCATAATGAAGCTAACAATACTAATGCAGCAAGTAACTCACCAATTACTCGCGCATCAAAACTTATACCCACTACGAAAAATTACTACATTTAGACATTTTCCACGATTCCTTGCTAACATACAAAACTAATTTATTAAATTACTTGGCGTGATGTAAATACACATTATAAATTTTAGAACTACTTACACTTAACCTTTCACTAAACCTTAATCAGTCATTTACAATTTAGTGAGCATATAATCCTTCTTTTAAAATGTCTTTCTATCTCTCCCCCCCCCCTCCCTCCCTTTTCTTTCTTTCTATTATTATTAGTTGTTTTAAAACCCGTTTTTACATATGTCAAGCGTAATTACCAAATGACATTCTGTGACATACGTAATAGGTACATAACCATGTAAAACTTAAACGTCTTATAACTTGTATTACAATGTACTGTGTTTGTCATTAATAAAGAAATAAATAAATAAATATGTCAATATTCGAAATGATTCTATAACAAGACAGCTCTCCCCACCGGCATGAATATTGACAAATTGATCATGCAGGAGGTTTAGCATGGTCGGTCGAAAAACCCTATGCTATATCAATACGATATAGACCAAATCAGTCATCTATGGTCAGTTATTTATCAATATTTGCGTGCACAGCCTACGATTGTTAACACATATTCCGACCGACCACGACGATTGATAAATTTTAGCGCGACCTCCACAGTATCAGATGAGTTTCGGTTATCTATCAATATACATATATTTTTTTAAATTATGTCGTTGGTTATGCAAAAATGACTGGCTTATTTAATGAACGTACTGAACTGAGGAAGCTCATAGAAGTGAAAGAAGTCGTATACGCAATCCATAGACTTGAATACTCATCTAAGACGCTATCAATTTTTTCCTTTCGATGCGATTCTTTGAGAAGCGAAATGGTTGAAATGGGAATAAAGATAACTCCGAATAACGAATTAACTCCTTTTGGTGTCAAAAATTAAATGGGGACCGCCAATGAATGTTTTAGTTTTTTAATTCAATATTGTAAATTTGTTAATATTTTTATCCCTGACATCCTCCGTTAATTACAGGCCCATATCTCTTGCCACCATAATAGCAAGAATATTTGAAAAGGTGATTTTAAATTTAACGGAAGACAAGCTCATTACAGAGGATTCCCAAATGGGCTTCAAAGCTGGGTGCTCTACTGATACAGCCATATATAGCATGAAACTATCAATAGAATATTACAAAGCCAGAAAAACATCGGTATATGCATGCTTCCTAGACCTAAGCAAAGCTTTTGACATGGTTTGTCATGATAAATTATGGAAAAAACTGACGGACCGACAATTACCACCACAAATTGTAAATATATTGAGTATATGGTACAAGCAACAGGAAAACTTCGTCAGATGGAATGACAGCCTGTCAGAAGTAGCAAAATTAAAGTGCGGCGTTAGGCAAGGAGGCTCAATGTCCCCAGTGCTGTTCAATGTATATATGGACGAACTTAGTAAAATACTGAACAAAACAAGAATCGGATGCCACGTTGCCGGAGTATGTATGAATAACATAAGTTATGCAGATGACATGGTCATACTAGCCCCATCAGTAAGGGCAATGAGAAAACTTCTTGCCATATGCCAAGCATACGTCGATAGTCATGGTTTGATGTTCAATGCCAAAAAATCATCATTGCTGGTGTTTAAAGCAAATACTGGTCCTACTGTCATTCCACCTATTCTCCTCGGCGGAGACACTGTCAAAATCTGCAGGGAAATAAAATATTTGGGGCATGTCGTCACTGATGACCTAAATGATAAAAATGACATAGAACGCCAAAGAAGAGTACTCAGCGTTCGAGCCAACATGCTCGCCAGGAGATTCAACAGGTGCAGTTCTCCTGTGAAGAAGCAAATATTCCAGAGCTACTGCATGAGCTTTTACACCAGCGAACTTTGGACAAGATACTCACAAGGCGTCATGAACTCACTTCGAGTACAATACAACAACGCATATAGGGCGCTATTCGGCCTACCTTGGCGATGCAGTGCCTCGCAGATGTTCGCAGAAGGAAGGGTACATGGGTTCGCCGCCTTGATGCGCCACAGAATAGCCGGGGTGAGTCAGCGCTACCAAAGATCGGAGAACACTCTCGTCCAGGCCGTGGCCCAGTGGCAGGGCGCGCCTCTTCACCAAACATGGAGAATACATCTGAAGCCCCCGTAGTAGATATACGATTACGTACTAAATATGTAGATGTATATATATATTTTTTTAATCTTTTTTATGTTATTTGATTTTTTATCTGGTAAATCCGTTTTATTTAATGTATACTTTTTTATGGCTGACAGAGTATTGCACCCACTGCTCTGTTCGGCTGAAATAAACATTATTATTATTATTATTATTATTATTATTATCTAATTCGTAAAAAATACCTTCAGCGTTGCCAGCATAAACCGATTTATTATTTATTTCCTGTCAATATATGTAGGTGCAGCTGTCAATGGTAAAAGCGTGCTTAGGAAATCGATATAAAATCATCGGAAGTTATCGAAGTTCCGATATCGTGTAGTTATCGATTTTTCCGTAGTAGAGCTCCAGACCACGATATAAAAAAATCTATGCTTGTTGATTGAAAACGATTTTTCGCAAAAGCGGCATTTCAAACACAATAATAAAGTTTTTTTTCAGACTAAAGAGGAGAGTTAAACCTCTGGTCGAAAGTTACTGAATCCCGCCCTAGCGTTCTAGCAGCCTTTAGGAGCCTAGCAGCCTCGCAGCCAGGGCGGAACACGCGTGCCTCGACGGCGCCAGTCGGGCGGCCCCGGTGGGCGGCGCGGGCGAAGGGCGGGGCGGCGGATGTGCGGGCGGGGGAGACGTGCAGGCCGGAGCGTAGTATGGAAACCATTCCGCGAGCAAATTAAAATCATCGCGGGCCGGCGAGCTGACTACACTCTGGCTTATTAGGTTATAATGCCCGTTGCGAAGGAATTCTAAATCATTTGGAGAAACTCCTCGATTTTTTAATATAAAATTACTAGCGAATTGCACATAATTCCTATTGGACAGTTTGCAATTCTTTGGTGCTTATTATTAAGATCTAATTACTCTTTTTTTATCTGTATTTAAAAACAGGGTAAAAGATTGCCGGATTTTATCACACTGTCTTTGAAGAACATATGTAGGGTAAAAACCCTAAAATTTTAACAAACTTATTTTCGATATGTATTAGATATTTATTTGGTGGAACCCAGTCACACTTTTAACTTCAATAATGGAATAGAATTAATACATTTTAATGTCAATGGCATTCAGTTGGATTAGCTAGAAATTTTAAAAATCAGAAATAGTGTGAATGGGAATTTGAATATTATTAATAATCAAAAATTGTTTTTTAAATGACCCAATATTAAACCTGTTCCCTTTGTAAATTGTTGCCTATTGCCCCTCTACCCATTCTCAGTTTTCCATTGTCATCATTATCGATGTCAATTATTTATAATTAGTATTAATTAAACCCTGAAGAAGTAAGCGTTGCTCACGACACATGTTGGTTTTTAGAAACAGTAAAAGTGTTAAAAACTAAGTATTTTATTGATTTGAATTAAAATAGTGCCAAAAAACAAATTTGCTATGTTAGAAGAAGAATTATCAAAAATTTTATTTTAGGTTTTTTTTCATAATTCATTAATACCAAGTACGAAAGATTGGTTATTTATTTACGACTCATGAAGCTGCTGGTATTACTTATTTACCTGGTATTTTAAAATAATGTTCTCTGTGTTGTCTATTTCTTAATTGACAGCTTTTATCATTTTTTTCCTCCCTTTCTATAAATACATTTTATTTATTTATTATAGATATATACAAAAGAAAGTACAAAAGTTCCAGGGCAGACAAATTGACAGGTTAAGTTCATATTATTCCTTAAGAAATGTACATAATTACACAAAAAACGAAAAAATAACAAAGAAAAACAATTTTCTCTGAAACTAAGTTTTGTAAATATTAAAACAATACAATAAATGATCCTTTAAGGCCGTGTTTCTCTCCATCCACAGATAAAATGAGCCTTATTTTATGCTCTACCACTACAAGAGTTATCGATAATAGATCTATTAGATAGAAAACATTCTCAATGATGAAACCGAAATTTCGGACAGTAAAAGGTGTGCAAATTTTCTGGCCTCAGAGATTATCTAGGCCAGAAAATCAGCAATGTTAATATTATATTCATTATGCGCTGCCAATCAGAGTATTGTAATGTTGATTCATAAGATTGATGGAGTTTATAATGCATTGCAATCAAAGGAAAAAAAAAAAACTTTTGCAAGGTTTTAAAATCCATGAATTGAATATTGTGGAGTTATATGGGAGGTTTTTCTCTTTTGAAACTCGAACAATGCCAGTTTTTTCAGATTACGCTTCGTGCCTTCTAAAAAACAATTAACCAAAGGGTAATTTTCGTCGAACGAATTCGAGTCTTTGGTTATACACCTCATGACAAGTAAAGTATATTTATGAAATCAATGACAATGTTAATCGCTGTTTGTGTGATTGTTTTTCTCTATCGAGTGCGCCTGCAAAAAGCTGTTACGTAATATGGCTTATAAAGCAGTGTGTTAAGGGAGATACCCGACAAAATTTTAACAAGCGTTTCCTGACCTTATTTGGATCCGGTGTAATTTTGGTCGATTTTTTTCGTGAATAGTACAAACAAAAATGTTGTCACTGGTTACTCAATATACCTAGTAACTACACAATCCCCACCCCGAATCTAACTATCCAATATCCCCACGTTTTTTTTTTAAGTTTAAAAAAGTCATCAGAGATCTAACACAAACCATCTTCATTTTTACACCATATTAGTTCAGGAATCACTGGTTAAAGTATGTAGCAGGTAGGGTTTCGTAACATCATGTTTATCCGTATAGTACTTATTATAATGTTACACAATATAAGGGTTACAATTTGTAAAATATTTGTTCATTTTATTGTGTTGACACTAAGATTTGCTAAATGATATGACAAAGATTTCCGTTCTTCTTTGTTTATCTATGTCTACTATCTATGTCTTCGGATAATATCCTATCTTTCTTTTATCTTATGTAACCTGTGACACAAAAATACTTTGGGATAAAATTATAATACAATTTAGGTTGAGGAGGTCTCATAAAATATTATAATATTTTTTTCCAGTTTTGCCAACATAAATAAAAAGTTTTGATACTAAGAAAGTTTTATCAAATTATATTGTCCAGTAATAAATAATAGGTAATGTTTTATTTTCACTTCTATTTCAGCTCTAGCGTACAGCGCTATTATATGACTTAACTCGGTACTTATAAAATTAAACCTTGCTTAACAACTAGCCTATTAAACGGCTTTATCCAGGATTTTTATTATTAAATTGGTGTGGTGTAAATCTTGGAAAGCCTTATTTTATTTTACGGTTAAGTAGATACGTATTTTCAATATCAATAACTCTTATAACGGAAATGACGCAGTGAACTGAAATCAGTTGCAATAGTCAAGTAATATTCCTGACCTAAAAAACGTGTGCGCTAACCGCGACGCCAAAACACAACTTTTCCTGATGTTATGAAATTACTTTTTAAGGATTATAACACCTTCATAACTTTCTTCCATTTTTTTAAATTACCGGACCGGTTTCACCTTATGACGAAGATCTTCAGACTGGTCTGAAACATGACAAAATCTTACTTTAATTGTCAAGATTAACCCTAAGAAAGCTAAACAAGAGAAATCCAAATTTCAAATATTGAATTACAACAATTTTAGGTACTTTGTCCCTTTGTACGAATTCTTGACACAATGACACTTAAATTCAAAATCAATCCAAGTTCGTTGAACCAGAATTGCGTGACACACCCACAACCCAAAATTAATATGTTTAATAATATTATGGCAGTACTTATTCACATTACTTATTTTCACGCGTATGGTATCCCAGATGACCAACACTAAATGTCACCGATTGCCCCGAGATAGGATCATATTATTATTCCGATTCTAGTACTCGATCCATCCGGTTGCACGGCAATTTTACCTGACTACCAGTTTGTACGCGAATGTATATTCGTTGTAAATAATATTTTAAATAAAACTTAATATCGTGGATAATTAAGTGTTTTCAATTAAACATCATCATTATTATAAGCCTGAACACAAGATCACGGCTTGGAAGTGCCGTGATCTCAAGGAGCATTTTAACCTCAATATCGGTAAAGTATGAAGGCAATCCTGCCTGACGCGGAGAGGATCTCCTCATCAACCACTCTCCATCCATTCATACATCAACTAATAAACACTTCCAACATTGGTGACCCCGAGAATTTCTAATGATAATGATGAACACTGCCAATACGGAGGATTGAGTACTGGAATGCGGAATCCTGGACACCCCAATCTTGTGAGTAACATTTCAATTTTTTAAACTTAAATTCAGTAGGTCCAGTATGTACATTAGAATCATATGAAGATAAATCAGTAAAGAACATCATTGTCCAACATTGTTCATTGGTTATTGTCCACCAAATTCAGTAGCGTATGAAAATACCTACATCCCGCTACTACTTTCTTAATAATGCTTTCCCCGCAACTCATTACTTGTTTATGTGGATAATATATTGCCGGTAAATATCAATTTCAGATAAACAAGAAGCCCAGCAGCTAAGGCAGAGTATCCTAACCAACAGACGCGATTTTGCAGACAGACCCAGGTACCCGGATGCCATATACCCGGATGCCATATACCTGGAGAAACTAAACCCGACCCCACAGCATCCACCGCAGATCGGAGTAAAGCAAGTAACGCAAATTCAACTTCTCACAGTGATCCTTGTTAATAATTGATAATCCGAACATTTCGACGAAATTTAGCAACCCAGCGAGAATAGGCAAATATTGTTACACGGTATAAATTTTTAAACTGCACTCCATCAAAGCATTAATACAATTAAAATTACAATATATTTGTACTAACATTTCAACGCAAAGATAAGGGATTTGTAAAAGATTTTGGATATCATCAACTTAACTTTTCAGACCTGGATTAGATTTATTGTTATTTTGTTTTATGCACACTTTTGATAATTTTATCTGCATACCTACACGGTCTATCAATACTACTACTGCTTTCGCCATTGCCTATCACTTGCCATATTACAACGACAATATGCCACTAGAAGAAACAGCATCAGGAACCAGCGCCAATTACACAATAATGGATCCAGCCATAAACTCCGTATCAGTTAAGCTACCCCCCGTCTGGTGTGACAACATACAGCTCTGGATTGCCCAGGCAGAAAGCCAGTTCTCCAACTCAAGAATCAAAGATGACACCACGAAGTACAACATTATTGTCGCCTCCCTGGACATCGAAACCCTCAGGACCGTCAGCGATGTCGTCATCAAGCCACCAGCAACGGACAAGTACTCTACCCTAAAATCTGCACTCATCACGAGGTTGCAAGATTCCGAAGGAAAACGTCTCACCCGACTACTAACCGGATTACAGTTGGACGACAGGAAACCATCCGGACTACTTCGATTGATGCACGAACTCGCCGGCCCCGAGCTTGCTGAAAGCGCAATCATACGCACGTTATGGCTACAAAGACTTCCCCAACATGTACAAGCTATATTGACCACACGGCCAGACGACAATCTACTACAACTTGCGTCAGCAGCCGATAAAATCCTGGAAATCTACCAGACGACCGAGTGCGGAGCGATAAACAAAAATCAACGTAGAGATAACAATTACAGAGAAGATCCCGACATCACTTCCGTTCTTCAGAGCCTACGTGAACAAATTTCTGCACTATCTCTAGAAGTCAATCAACTAAAGTCAAGTCGCAGAGACAGTCATAGCCCCGTACATAATTTTTATAATCGGCGTAATCCTAGCCCCCGCCGAGAATGGCGTCATCCATCGACGTTGTACTCCAATACCGACCGCCAACACCGATCCCGGTCGAACGATCGAACGGACAATAACAATGAACTTCACAAAACAAACGACTACTGCAGAAACCATAAAAAATTCGGGGAGAAAACATTCAATTGCATTCAACCATGTACTTTCAAGAGCAACAAGTCGGGAAACGCCAAAGGGAACGCGCAGTAGAGGCATGCGACCGTTCTCAGAATTCCTACCGCCTCTTCGTTTATGAGCTTGTGTCACGACAAAAATTTTTAATCGACACAGGAGCTGATATTTCAGTGCTACCGAGGACACACCGAATGGCTAAAAACACCATCACTACAGATACATACCGAATCCCACTGTATGGCGTCAACGGATCTCCCATAAAAACCTACGGTTCCCGGACTATTGATCTGCAACTCGGCCTACGACGTGAAATAAAGTGGACATTCATCGTCGCCGACGTCTCAAGAGCAATTATCGGAGCGGATTTACTGCATCACTACAACCTGAGTGTCAACTTAAAAAATGCTACCTTGACGGACCAGTCCACGGGACGACAGATTCAAGGAGTAAAATCCCAAGGACCCTCATCCGGTATCTCGACGATATCTACAAGCCAGAAGTACCGGGATATATTAAATAAATACCCGTCATTAACTCGTCCCAACATGCAAATCCAAAACGTTCAAAAACATAACGTCACACATGTAATTGAAACACGGGGACCTCCCGTAACAGAACGAGCTCGCAAGCTGGCACCACATCTCCTAGAAGCTGCCAAAAAAGAGTTCAGGTACCTCATGGAGCACGGAATCTGCCGCCCGTCCAAGAGTAGTTGGGCGAGCCCATTGCACATGGTTAAAAAACCCAATGGAGAGTGGCGTCCGTGCGGGGACTACAGGCGCTTGAATGCAAGCACAATCCCCGACAAGTACCCAATCGCTCAACTTCATGATTTTTCACACAAATTGAACACAGCGAAAATATTTTCAACAATAGACCTAAAGAGAGCTTATTACCAGATCCCGGTGGAAGAAGCCGACATCCCTAAAACTGCAATCATCACTCCATTCGGATTATACGAATTTACAGCGATGCAGTTCGGACTGTCAAATGCAGCACAAAGTTTCCAGAGATTCATGCATGCTGTCACGCGTGACTTAGACTACTGTTTCACCTACCTGGACGACATCCTCATAGCCTCCAAAAATGAAGAGGAGCACATGAAACACCTAGATGCCCTTTTCCAACGCCTTTCCGACAACGGACTAGTAATTAATTTAGATAAATGTAAATTTGGTTTGCCCATTGTTGATTTCTTGGGACACACAATATCGCCGGACGGTATTACTCCCGTCAAAGAGAAAGTGAAAACCATCGTAGATTTTCCTCTACCCAAGACAGCCAAAGGTTTGCGTCGTTTCCTCGGGATGCTGAATTATTATAGAAGATTCTTGAAGAACTCTATCAACACACAAGCCAAACTCTTCGATTTCACGTCAGGATACAAGAAGAACGACAAGAGAATTCTCACTTGGACTCCGGAACTGACGGCCGCGTTCGAAGAATGCAAAACCCAGCTGGCCAACGCTACCCTGCTAGCGCATCACGACCCCAAGGCGAAAATCGCCATAATGGTGGACGCCTCTGACCTTGCGATTGGCGCATCCCTACAACAACTTAATAACAACGAATAGCAACCCGGACTGGTTGGAAAACCTCCCACTAATACTTCTTGGTCTTAGGTCCACCGTTCGCGAAGATCTGAAATGCTCACCCGCAGAAATCACCTACGGAAGAACATTGAGATTACCATGTGATTTTTTTACTACAACTCCCCGCGAAGAACCTGACACCTACATAAGAAGACTGCAAGAAAGGTTTGAAGAAATCAAGCCTACTCCCACTAGTAACCATAGCAATCGAAAATTTTTTGTCCACAAAGATTTACCTAACTCGTCACATGTTTTCCTTCGCACAGACGGCGGAAGAAAATCACTCGAGGCTCCCTATGACGGACCTTATGAAGTTCAGGAACGAGACGACAAAACATACGTTATAACTATCAATGGAAAACCTAAAAGAGTTTCGGTCGACAGACTCAAACCTGCATTTTTCCAAAATTCTGAGGAAATACCGCAAAAAACGGTAAGCACACCGCCCACAATAACAACAAGAAAAACACGCTGTGGAAGACACGTACATTTTCCTGAAAGGTACCAGTCGTAAAAGTAATACTTGGCAATACTTCAATGAAGAAAGTTATCGTTTAAACAAATTAATTAGAAAACTTATATTGATGTATCTAAAATTTATTATACGATTTGTATCACTGTATCTCATAATTGATTAAAATTCGAATGCACTACTGTGAAATAAAACTAAGTTTATTTAGGTATTTAGCTAGCGAAACACCGCCATATAAATTATTGTATTATTACGTAGTCAGTATTTCTAACAAATAATAATATTATATAAATCCATTTTCGTATCCCGAATTCTGAACAGTATACAGACTACATTTTATTTGTAAATAACTAATTAATAATATTAGTAAGGTATATCAAATTTAGCAAATAAGTTATCCAACCTGTAAATAATTTCTGTTAATTTCCGATATCTATTAATTTTACGTAGTGTTATCTTATTAAAAAGAAGCCACATATTAGATCGGACCGTCATAAATGCTAACCAAACTGTATCTGTTTAACAATAACAATATAATAAATAATAATTCGACATTCCAATACCACTGTGGACTTACGTACCTAAAGTCAGGTAATAAACAAAGACAGCACTTGGAATTCGAATTATTATTTTCCCTCGATTAAAAATGAATTCACTCCTTAGTCTAGGATTTATAAAGTTAATTTCGAATAATAAGGTTCATGTATTTTATTTATATTTTAATATTACGCATAGTTAGTTATGTTTACTTTCGTTGAAATTGTATAAACGCATAATAAGTATGTACCGAGTCAGCCAGCAGCTACTCGCCTTTGTAAATAATCACCGTTACGCATTCTAGCAGTACCTACCTACCTCAGCACTATACGGCTAGCCGTAAGAAGGAACAAGTAATAATAATTTTAATCGGTCAATACCGACTGAGAAATAGGTACTTACTCCTATTACTAATGATAATTAGGACTTGTAAACAAATAACATATTAATTTTAAGACGTTCAAACATTTTGAAACTTTTGTTATTTTTTCTTTTTATAGGCATGTTATGTTCTAAGTTAATGATGTAAATTTAGAATTGTTCACAAAACTACTTATGTAAAAATTATATTTTCAAGTATGAAAAACATTGTATATAGATATGTATATCTCAGACACATACTAAACCCTATTTAGGTGTATATAATTATTTTCTTTTCGTATGCCATATTTTGTTATTCGCGTGCAACGCTGGTGGGGAGGTATATGGCAGTACTTATTCACATTACTTATTTTCACGCGTATGGTATCCCAGATGACCAACACTAAATGTCACCGATTGCCCCGAGATAGGATCATATTATTATTCCGATTCTAGTACTCGATCCATCCGGTTGCACGGCAATTTTACCTGACTACCAGTTTGTACGCGAATGTATATTCGTTGTAAATAATATTTTAAATAAAACTTAATATCGTGGATAATTAAGTGTTTTCAATTAAACATCATCATTATTATAAGCCTGAACACAAGATCACGGCTTGGAAGTGCCGTGATCTCAAGGAGCATTTTAACCTCAATATCGGTAAAGTATGAAGGCAATCCTGCCTGACGCGGAGAGGATCTCCTCATCAACCACTCTCCATCCATTCATACATCAACTAATAAACACTTCCAACAATATGTTCTACTTTAAAAGTTGTGATTGATAAAATACAGCATACCTACTGCATCCCTAAATTGAACATTTTCTCCATTTGTGGAAGTAAAACTGTAAATTTTATTCTTCGTGTTCAAATAGTACGTAAATATTTGATCTTCTTAAAATAAGTTTAAAACTTTCTTCTAAGAGAAGTCATGTTGTGTCCATTTTGTCAGTTTGCAAAGTAGCGGGGATGCACAAGGAGCTTTGAGAGGTCCCGACCCCAGGACAGTGGTCAGTGTTCACCCTAACAATATACTCGAATAACAATATTCTCCCAGATACCAAGAACAAAATAAATCTTTGTTCGGACATTACCTTTGTGCACCGGTCACAATTTAATAGCCTTTGGGTGTGTTTATTTTTACCTCTTCAGGTACAGTGATAAGTTCGTTTGTTTGCGACTTTAATGTCGTGTAATTTGTATCGTTGTCGTGATATTAAAAAAATATTGTTAGAATTGAATTACTTTGAAATACTGAAATTTATGTTTATACAAGTTAATGTTTTAATGTATGATAATGAGTTAGTTGGATGAAATCTCTTTTATAACTGCTGCGCAGGTAGGCTGAGAAATATTATTTTACGGAAGCAGTTTTCGCTAATTGAACTCGTGGCTCGTTTTTTTTTTTTTTAAGTTAGATCCGCACAGGAGGCCCTGAAGAAAATAATTCCCCTCCTGGCTTTTGTATTTGAATCAGAATTATTGCCTTTCTAAAGAAGAAATTTACCTCTCGAGCTTAGTAAACCTGAATAATTACTATCATCTAAACACCTGCCAAACAAAAGAAAGACATAGGTATTTCAAATCAATCATGTATTTATTTATTTGATAAATTTCTATAGCGTTAACAATCATCACGTCAATGAAATTGTCTTTGAGATGTGCAAAAAATGTTCACAGCATGAAATCGAGGTTTAATTGTCAATAGGTGGATATGCTACTAGTGAAACGACGGAAACAAAAAAAGCAACCTAAAATATAATAAATATACAGTTTTACAGTATAGAGAAAGAGAAGAGAGAAAGGAAATTGGTGACAATAATAAAACAATTACATAATTTTTAGTTCAAATACTTCTATTTTCCATGACGTCATATTTGCTTACGGTTAATAATATTAGCACAACATGTTTTTTAAACGAAGGAAGCTGTTAATAAAGATGGAATGTTTTCTAACTCACGTCTATCAGAAACTTTAATGTTAGATAAATTAGTAGTTTCAAGCTAAATTCAGCTAAAATTCAAGATAAAATTCAAGAAAAATTAGTAGTTTCAAGCTAAATTCAGCTAAAATTCAAGATAAAATTCAAGATAAATTAGTAGTTTCAAGCTAAATTCAGCTAAAATTCAAGATAAATTAGTAGTTTCAAACTTGTTGTGAATAATTTTGGATAAACTTTAAGTCAAGAGATGGTCTTAATAAATTAATTTTGGTACCTAGTTCATCACTTATTTGATATGCGTATGCTTTGCAGTCACATTTAAAAAAAAATAAAAGTTCATTGAACTAGGATAAATTAACACATTACGCAGAATACAATTTCAAATTACGCACCCCATGCTGTGACAACCGAAATTAGTAGGGGTCTTTAATTGTTTTAGTCAAAGACACTTTGCAAAACCTTCATTTTGAAACATATTTTTCATTCTTATACCGCGTAAGTCCCAACTGCTCCCACCTGTAACTCGGGTTATGGTGTGAGGCTGACGAGTGAGGGAGTATCTGGCTATTGAGATCTGGTCACCGAACACTGTTTAACTCATTTCAAACAATTTTGATTCTAAATGATGATTTTGCAGCCAGACAATGCTGAGAGTATATATTTAGATGGTTATAATTTCAACTGAAGTCATTATTATGGACTGCGGCAATCATATTAATATGGGAATAACATATACGAGTGGATGTGGATCGCGCTTGAAGTCTACGTTAAGTCTTTAGTTATTCTTTGATTTACACTATGTTACAACTTGACCCGGCGTCTGACTAGGTAGAAGTCTATTCTTATGCATTTATATGATTCTCTGTCTCATCTCCAACTACTGAAGTCCAAAATCAGATTTCTGCATCACAAAAATGTTCTTGTCCAAAAATAACATTTTTAATCACTGTCTCCAAAAATTCTATGAAATTATAAAGAAGCTTTACGTAAGTGATTCATTACGCTAACGTCTGCTAACAAGAGCGTCTCCACAGCCACTGCAGGCTCTATAACCAGGTCTCATCAGCTCATTAACTCTTTTGGTAGGGTGGACTTAATATCTCCTCCAAGTCGGCCCACTCGTGCTTTATGCGGCTAACAACCCGTTACGTCGGGGATGTACGTTAAAGCAGCTAAATATGATAATGAATGCATGGAGCCTTGTCTTCCAAATAATACCGAAGGGTTGTCCAGAACCTTAAATCTTTTAGCTACATGTTGCAGATTATTTAATGGTATGTATAATCAATCTCCATCATTTTAATTTATTAATTAATGCAATATTCGATCACAATCTTAATATAACTACTCGAGCGATAGTTACCCAAACTTGATTTAGATAACGGTAGGTCCCATGATTTTTATTAATTTATCAGCTAATATGTTTGTTCGCTACTCTGATTTAGCTTTTATCGAACACTTAATGACGCTAATGTTCATCTTATTGCTTATTGTAGATATTTTTTTTCTGAAAATTGACGTCTTTTTCTGAGAATTGATGTTCAAAATTGTATTTTTTAATGGCCACGACTACAGATATTTCCAGTAGACAATATACAGAAATAGTAACGTCTATTCAATATTTCCCCGAAAATGTAGAGGGACAATTTATTTCAGTAACTAACATTTAGAAATCACGCGTTTACAAGTTTAAAAATGTATAAAACTTAATAATATTGATTCATTGGCTACCAAAATAAGCATTTTATGTTTCAGAGTGACGTTGCCGAATCCAAAACCGATCGCCTGGATACCTCTATCGCTCGGGTGGAGGAATGAATATGTATTGCATGTTTTCCTACGTATTATTCTAATTTTTTACTTACTTATTTTATCAGAATTATCTTTCTCTTTTTTCTTATTTATAATGTTTAGCTGAAAGCTTTATATTAGTCGTTCTCATAAATTCAGATGAAGTGTTGCCATTGAATATTTCATTCATGCAATTAATATTGTTTTTAAATATTTAATTTGCTGAAATTTTAAAAATAACGTTTTTAATTTGCCTGTATTTAAATCCTTTGATCAAACCCATTTATGTATAATTCTAAGCACAAAGTCAATCCGATATTTCGTTGACTTAACTATTTTTACAAAAAATCAAAATATGAGAATGAATAAAATTAACGAAACTCTTTGAAAGTTTTTATGTGATTACCTTGAAAGAAAACCGAGATGTAAATTTTTTACAAAAATATATTATGGCTAGCACTGCGAACTTTTTCCTCGTTTTATAGATTTGGCGCAATATACCGACAATGTATGAATTGGACAAGACAGTTGCGGGTTAAATGAAATTTGATTGGCGAGTTACGTTTTCACATAAAACGTAGTGTTTTTCCGCAATTCGGGATGTTTAGTGAGTTTGATAAACGTTTAAGTAGTATCAGCACAATTTTATTAGATTTGCTATTTTTTCTGTTTGTTTTGCGGACCATTTACTCTTATTATTTAATCTCAATAACCATTTTAAGTTTGGCAATAATTTCAGAAGGCGTAAAAACAAATAAACTTGTATAACTTAATCAATGAACATTTTCAGTAAAAAATTGAGTTAAGCTAGTAGAGATCAGTTCTCTTTCAGTGCCGCCAACCCTTATTTTATTTTGATTTATGTGCATGGTTTTCTTTACCCGCTCCACTAGACTAAGTTTTTTCCGAGGTGGGTAATTAACATTATGAAAAAAAAATTATTACTGTAAGAATACACATATATGTATATATATACTCTTATATTAATTATTAATAATTGTGTATATATTTTGTTTTTAGTATTTGTAATGAGTAAGATCAAGAAAGGAACGCTCCGATGGTTTGGGCATGTAGAGAGAATGAACGAGGAAAGGAGTGTAAGGAGAATATATGATGCAAATGTGAATGGTAGAAGAAGTCGGGGACGTCCGAGAAAGACATGGCACGACCAAGTGAATCAGATACTTGAGTCGGGCCATGTGAAGAGTCGGAATAATAGAAGAGCATGTATGAGACGGTGTATGAATGTGAACGAAGCAAGGAGTGTGTGCCAAGACCGAGTTGTTTGGCGGTCCGTCCTCTCTGCCTACCCCTGCGGGGAAACGGTGTGATGGTTAGTTAGTTAGTTAGTTAATGTAATTGCATACAAATGTGACATACCTGTTACATCTACGAAATATAAAAATATTATCCAAATAGAACTAAAAAAAATGTTATAAATATAGTAGCCCAAGTGGTAAGTATTTTACAAACAAGCGATTTACAATGTATTTTATATATGTTAACAGTATATAATTTTGTTAGAAATTGTATGAAGTGTGAATGTTTATAATACGTAGTGATAGTTATGTTAGTTATACAAATTATTTCGAATGTCTGTTATTTTTTTAGTCAACCACTTAACTAATATTTAAAAAAATAATAATTATAACTATTTTGGGTGACATAGGTTTTGTTTGTGTTAGGAAGATATTTAATACGTGTTTTGTCTTTCGTAAAGATAATTTAATGTAGAGTACTGGGTATATTTATTTTTGCTCCTGTATTTTCGAGTGAGATTTTGATGCAGTTTTTATAGATGTCTACCTGTTTATGTACGTGTAGTAATCTGCAATCATTATATCACGTGATTTTTCACGGGTCTGCACTAGTAAATAATAACCATAAAAATAATCACAGAACTTTTAATTTCTCTCAATTTTGACAGTAAGCTGAAACTATGATTTACATTTACGAACTCAGTAGCGTGATTTGAAGTATATTTCAGACTTTTTTTACATGTGAGCGAACTGTTAGTACCTATATTATGTATCGTATGGTAGAGAGCACCACTTACGTTGGCATCAGACCGATGTTCGACATATTTTAGCGTAATAATCTTCATAAATTAAAACTAAATTAATTTGATCCCTTCAGTCTAGTTTATATAAGAGTACTTACACAACACTAAGGCATAAGGACCTATTTCATTGTCGCTGTTCACGAAACAAATTACGTAGCTAACTCGCCAATTCCTAGCCTAAATATACAAATAATACCTATATTTTTAAATTAAAAAATTCAATGTTTAAAAGAAATCTAATCAAATCTTTCATATTAAAATATTATTTTTGAAAATGTTTCGATTATTACATTTTTTTTAACTAACTAACTAACTAACTAACCATCACGCCGTTTCCCCGCAGGGGTAGGCAGAGAGGACGGACCGCCAAACAACTCGGTCTTGGCACACAGTCTTTGCTTCACTCACATTCATACATCGTCTCATACATACTCTTCTATTATTCCGACTTTTGACATGGCCCGACTCAAGTATCTGATTCACTTGATCGTGCCATGTCTTCCTCGGGCGTCCCCTACTTCTTCTTCCATTCACATTTGCGTCATATATTCTTCTCACATTATTTTCTTCTTTCATTCGCTCTACATGTCCAAACCATCTGAGGGTCCCTTTCTTAATCTTACTCATTATGCTTACATCAGCCTTGCATTCTTTGCGGATATCCACATTTCTCACACGATCATACATGGTTTTGCCACACATTCGCCTCAGGGATCTCATTTCGACAGCATTCAGTTTACTTTCATCCTTCCTCTGCCAACTCCATGCCTCACTGCCATACATCAAGGTAGGTACCAGGACTCCATTGTGGACTGCTAGCTTCGCGTCTTTTGACAGTGTTTTATTAGCGCCAACGGCATTCAGTCCTCCATTAATGGAGTTACCTGCATTTACTCTTCTTTCAATATCTCTATCAGCCTTCCCATCTCTCGTAAACATACTACCCAGGTACACAAACTCATCCACCTGCTCCAAGTATTCATCATTCACAACTATATTGCACACTGTTTTCGTACTCTCCCTTTCAAATACCATGACTTTAGACTTACTTACATTCATCATTAACTCATTTTGCATACACACTTCGTTCATCCTAGACACGAGAGACTGTAGATCTTCCATAGTGTTAGAAATCAGCACCGCATCATCAGCATACAACAGGCAACATATTTTCAGATCACTCAAATTCGCGCCCAATCCCATCTCTTTCAATTCTTGCATACAATTATCCATGTATAAATTGAATAACCATGGTGACATTACGCAGCCTTGCTTAACACCTTTTGTGATGTCAAACCACCCCGTAAAACCACCGTTCACCCTAACACATGCAACGCTTCCCTCGTACAGAGACGCAATTGCCTGTATGAGATTTGTATTCACTCCATACTTGGACAACACCTTCCATAGCTTTTTCCTGTCGACTCGGTCGTATGCTTTTTGTAGATCTACAAAGGCACAAAAAAGTTTTTGGTTTTTTGCCAGAAACTTCTCAGTGAGCATACGCAAGGAGAAAATCTGGTCCATGCATCCCCTTCCACTCATAAAGGCACCTTGCACATCCCATATTTTATCCTTTGTTTCCATTCTTACCCTTTCAATCAATACTCTTCCGTACAACTTGCCGACTGAACTTAGCAGGCTAATAGCTCTATGATTCCCACATTCCATACGTGACCCTTTACCTTTGTATAATGGCATGATTACAGCCCTTCTCCAATCTAATGGCGTGTAACCCTCCTCTAAACACTGGTTAAAAAGTTTGCACAACCATGTGAGAATAATATGGCTATCTCCTTTAAAGTATTCGGCCGCAATATTGTCGAAACCTACAGCCTTACCATTCTTCATGCATTTTATCGAATTTTTAATTTCATCCATGCTGATTTTGATAACATTCACTCCGTCATCGTTCATACCCGATTCGCCGCTGGCCTCACTATCACTCGGGTTGCTTTCGAAGACTTCCTCAAAATATTTCATCCATCTCTCATTTATTTCTTCCTCATTCGTCAACATTTTTTTTAATATAGTGAAATTGTAAACCATATGAAACCATTGCTTATTATTAATCCTTGTAATTTTTTTAACCATAATATATACCTACCCAATGTAAAAGACCAATATGCGTAAAAAAGAATAATAAATAAGTGAATAAATTAATCTTTTATCAATTGCATTCCTCTCTTCTAGAAAATAAAAAAAGCTTTCGTTAAAACAACACAGTGCTTAGAGCCTGATGTAATACGCAAGAAGCTTTTGAGAATAAATGAGTGGTTTGCTACCCTATTGCCGGAGCACCCTAGTCGTCCAAAATAGCCAAAGTCACAACCGTCGAAGTCACCCCTATAATTTGAAGGTTTGAAGAAATTTCCAAGACATGTTTAACACCGGGCCCTGTTGTTGAATAAAGTTTGAGGTGTTACATCAAGTGGCAGTGTGATTATTCACAAGGGAGGGTTGGAAGGAGGGAGGCCTGGAGGGCTCCAGGGCGGTAATTAATGGACAGGAATCTCGGTTGGGTGGCAAGTCTCACAACACAATACACAATGCGGTCAATTAAAGGGGGGGCGGGGAACAAAAACGTCGGTTAAAGAGCGTTTATTGTGCGAAGGTAATTTAAAGAATATGGCCTTAGACAGTTAGCGCAGCTTTTTATTTTTATTCGTAGAAAGTTAGAAAGGTTTTTTATGGGGTAAAAAATAAAAATATGTTTTGTTTGAATGAATAAACGGTGAACTTTTTTTACATTAGATCCACACAGAAGAAAATGATCCCTCAGAGACTAATTATTTATATATGGGGATGCTGTGTGGAGGGTCTTTTAAGGCAAAGGAAAGAAATTAAGTTCTGGGAAGTAAAAAGTTATGAGGGGTGGGTAGGAATCTGGGGGTCAATGTGTACAGGAGTGACGGACCTGTGAATTCATCCTTTCTACTGCGGTGCAAGACGATGGGTCAAGAGAGTTCAAGTGGAGAGGTTAGGTTAGGTCTCCCTCAGCCAGTCGCTCCCAATCCAGCTAGTAACGCTGTAGGTAGGTAAACGCATTCGCTGCCAAGACAAGATAACACTCACCCCTGGAACCGGGGAGCGTATTTTCAATCCCTACCACCATTCAGTCGCGCTAGCAACTGTAACGCGGTAGGGATTGTTATGCATAAATCCTTACAAACACTACCGTGTTTCAGTCGCCTACGCGCTTCGTTGCTCTATCTGTTTCTGTGAGGGTGACGACCGTAATTTTTTTTTGCGCGTGTTTTTTTTTACTTAAAAAGAAATTTTAAATGTAAAAAAAAACGAGTGGGCTTTAGACCACACGACTGAAGTAAAACTTCACTAACTTATGCCGTCCATTAACAATATAAAATAACTTGAATAAAAATATCCCCACCCCCTCAACATCCCCATCAACTCAACTCAACTCGACTCGACTCGACTCGACTCGACTCGATTCGACTCGACTCGACTCAACTCAACTCAACTCAACTCAACTCAACTCTTTCATTAGCGTTCGCTTTAATGAGCGTTCGCATCGATTAGCGTTTCATATCGATTAGCGTTTCGCTTTCATTAGCGTTTGCTTTAATTAACGTTCGCATCGATACACGTTTCACATCGATTAGCGTTTCATATGGCGAAATATGGCAAAATATATGGCGTTTCACATTAAATATATGCGTTTCATAGCGTTTCATGCATTTCATAGCGTTTCATGCATTTCATAGCGTTTCATGCGTTTCACAGCGTTTCACATTAAGTATATGGTTCTTTTTCGTAACGCATTCATCATTTTACCCCCAAGTGTCGAGCGTGCGTAAAGAAGTTTTACTTCAAAAAGATTTTGTAAGTAATGAAAAACGCAGTCCATCCTCTCTGCTTACCCTTCTACAATTACGGTCTTCACTCTCACAGAAACAGATAGAGCATCGAAGCGCGTAGACGTCTGAAACGCGGTAGTGTTTGGCAGGTGATTTATGCATAACAATCCCTACCGCGTTACATTTGCTAGCGCGACTGAAACGCGGTAGATATTGGAAATATGCAACCGGGAAACTCCTGCTAAGTCTCCAAATGTAGCAAACCACTTGAGGTGACTTATGGCAGGGGTAGTAGCCATAACCACCTTACAATCTTTCATAGAATGGTAATTTCAGTGGTATTTACATTTTAATTTTTGTTAGATAGACTATAGACAACTATATAAAAAGAAGACGATTCTTGTCTACAACAGTATAAAAGCACGTCTCACAGAAGAGTATTTTAACAAAGAGTTTGGCATAAGTGGTTAACCATATTTGACTGTATTTACGGTAGAGTAAATAAACAACTTTATTATTTCTCTTGGATCGTATCCCGCAGTGCAACCAGCAGCTTTGTTTCTTACAATTACAACCCATTGCGTTCCATCAGCTCTGGTACGATTTAATTACCAGCCTAAGAGCCTTTTTCAGCGGCGATGTATATCCAATGTTCTCACACCTAATCCAATATCGGCCTCAGCATGATTGCTGCTTGGGAATACGATCTAATCCATTTTGTTTATACTTTCATCGGTGCTGCAGATAATCGTATTACCGCCCGGACTAGATTGTTGATCGATCTACACTGAACACTTCACACCATAATAATAATATATTATATAATACAGTGTATGTACAAGTGGTGAATTGGAGAACGCGGATCTAATATCATCCAGACGGATTTCTTAAGATTTTGGTGGTACTTCACTATTTTAATCCTATTGCTTCCTTTTTTATGTATTACTCATTGTAAAATATGTTTTCAGAAAGTGCGATTCTGTGATAGTGAGACTTTTTTATGGCAGTGCCTCACAAGACTCCCAACTGCTCCCGTCAGGAGCCAGTGAGAATATGGTATCCCCAATTGGTGTATGTTGTGAGGCTGAAGGTAGTAGGGTTGATAATGGGGAAAGTAAGATGATAAAGTACCTGGCAATTCAGATCTGGTCACTAAACATGGATAAAAAAATTTTAAGCAATTTTTCAATTCTGAATGGTGTTCTTAAACCAGGGCGATACTGAGAGAATCTTCCGCTCTGGAATAAGATGAGATATATTATTTTAAAATTTATTTGCGCAAGATTTGAACCCGCGACCTCCGGATTGCTAGTCGAGAGCCTTGCCTCTCGACCACGGAGACCGTCATACAAAAAAGATGGATTAAAGTAAAATAAAAAAGACAATATTACCAAAAAATTATAACGTTCAATAATAAAATATATATACGTAATACACAATACTATCATAATATACATCTCGACCCTTTGGAA
This sequence comes from Limnephilus lunatus, assembly GCA_917563855.2. Classification (NCBI taxonomy): domain Eukaryota; kingdom Metazoa; phylum Arthropoda; class Insecta; order Trichoptera; family Limnephilidae; genus Limnephilus; species Limnephilus lunatus. The sequence goes on along the minus strand of OU830595.1, from coordinate 87,783,347 downwards.
AGGTTCCATCTGTCGCGGTTACATTACGATAATGTGATAAACAGTAAGCTACTTTAGAATTAATTTTCGCAAGACGTTTCCGCGACAGATGGAACCTTGTTATTCCGATCTGTAGAGTACTTTCACCATTATAAGATCCTTTACTAATACGGAGGTTGTGCCGCACCAAAGTGTGTGAGTATCATTGGATGATAGCCGGTAGCAGTGCACGTGTTCAAATCTTATCCAAATGGTCATAATTTGACCACAACTATAGGAAGTTAATTTGAGGAATCCTATACCCGAGAATCTTATAATGGTTAAACTACACTACTTCATAATATTTGCCGATTTTGTAAGTTTTTTTCATTACCGCCTTTATTATTGCATTTTTTTTGTTTCACTTCATTTTAATCCGTGTTTTTGGTATCTGAAATATTTTTTGTTTCCATAATGTTTTTGTATTTAGTCATAGATTGTTGAATATTGCCTAGTACTAGTGATTTCTTTTGCAAAAGCTTTTGTTTCACCGTCGGTGTTTTTAGTTTTTTTTTGTACGCTTATCTTACTAATCTATTAATGACTTTGTTTTGCTTTTATAATTGATCAATTAAGGTGTTTATTGAAAAAAAAAATTTTTGAAAAAAAAATTGTTGTGTAATGTTTTTTATATAAAGTTGGCGTATATCCGGTATTTAAAAAAAAAAATTTAACTATGTTATTATTAAGTTCTGCAAATATTTTAGTTTTTATTTGTGTGACAGCTGTATCGGCTTAAAAGGCCATTTTTAAATAGTTTGAGATTATAGTCTACGAGTTTTGAGATTTAAGATGTGAACTATGTGCTACGAGATTAATTGAGTTTATATGAGCTTTTAGTTTTTAAGTTTGTCAAGAAAGTCAAAGAGTTTGTAGAAATAAGACGGAAACAGTAATGATCCTCTTATTTTGGACGTACATAATTAACTATAAATATATAAACAACAAACAATATGCACACAAATAAAAAAAATTTATTACTCAACTATTAAATAACACACATATAACTTCTCTAAGGGATTTGAAATTCCAAAGTAAGAGCAGTTTATCAGTAGAAAAATCAAAATATACACTCAAATTTCAAACCCGGTCTATTATATTATCAACTGCTAACAAAATGTTTGTGTATGTCAAGTTTGATGTGTTTTTGACTTATTTGACTTACTGTTATTTGAGGACACTTCTCTGTAGCATCACAAAATAACAGTTTCAGCTTGATTAGGACTTGAATGCAGGTGCACGAATGCAATGACTTGGGTGCATGAGTGCATTGAATTTTTTTGGCGAAATAAAGCACGGAAGAATGTTTGTAGAAAAATTATTACCTTATTTTAAAAATGCTCTTTCTTCCAACATCTATATCTACCAATCTTTTATCGGCATTATTGTTAAAGTTCATTTGAGAATATTTTTTCTTTAACACCTAGAAAATGAATAACATTAATTAATTTGCGCATGAACCATTTTTTCTACATTTAAATAGCAAAGATATGAATCATAATCTAACATAAACTGTTTGAGTTCTCATTTCGGTATTAATTAGACTAAAATTCCACAAATCTCGGTGCAGCACTCCGCTTGCACAGTAGTAAATTTGAAGACAAACTATCTAAGCCACCATTATTCGTGGACGGGTTTATGCAAGTATAACAGTGAAGACTCGTTTGTTAGTTCCAGATCTCTTGCTCTGGACAAATAGGCATTATTAAACATAAACACCGAGTCTCGGAGACGTCACATCTCCCCGAGGAATGGTTTCCTGCGAGTTTCAAGACGTTAACTTCGACTCGAATCTTTGAGTAATTTCATCTCGGAATAATAGTTATTGTGGGAATCAAAACGTTGAATAGACCTGGAAAGTGTGTAGTTAATTAAAAGTACTGTGTTTTGAATAACACTCCATGTGATTTGTAAAAATAAATATTTAAAAAATGGGGCAATAAACTATTGTTGAACCAATAATTAAATCGTGCATTATATTGCGTTTTTTACAAAACTCACTTTATTGAGTACTTTACAAATAATTGAGCATCACTGTTCTTTTTATAATTAAATAATATATTTTGTTTAACGTTTACTATTAGGGAGTACCTGACATGGGTTGCAAACCCACCAAAAAAAGAATGTGTTCGTGTATAAATTCTGTTTGTTGGAGTACTTTGTAAACACAATGTTTTTTGTTTACTCGTCTGGTGGGTACACGAATAAATCAGAAGGTTTTCCGATGCGTCTGAAACAACTGTCGGTATGTGCATGCTTTGCTTTGTATATTTTGCAATACCTCCCTCCGCCCTTCCCTTGACCCTCACCCCTTTCCCGTGTCCTTTCCTATACGTCCCCGTTCCCACCCCTGTTCCCCTCCCGCGGTCCCGTACCCTCCCTTCCCCATATTCTCCCCGCTCCCGTGTTCTCCTCTCTCCTTTCACGTTCTTCTTCCATCTTCCCCGCCTTCTTCCCACCCTCGTCTCCTCACCTCTCCTTCGAACACCTCTCCCGAGTTCAACTCCCCCTCCCGCCCTTCTCTTCATGGGACTAAACTAGATGAAATACACACATTCTTCAAACAACTCACGCGCCACCTATTGTAAAAATGGATACGAATTTTATAACTCCAGAGCTCTCCATTATATATATAGATACCTTCGTGGACGTGCACACAACAAATCACCAAAGTTTTATTGCAATCAAATAAGTGTTACATGTAATAATTTTATAAGAACAGAGCTCACATACTCGTATATAGAAACCTTCACAGGCGTGACAACAACGAATCACCAAAGTTTCATGGCAGTCGGATGGATGGTATAGGAACGCATACGGGACAAATAAATAAACTTTCATATTTATTTATAAAGATTTTAGAGAAAGATGATAATAATTTGAGAGCGAATCATGCAAAAATGGTTTATTCGGAATAAATTGTCAACAATGATTTTGTTCAAGGATATTAATGGAAGATGCTGAACATTAAAATAATTCGAGGCATGATAACGTAAATAACATGCATTATTTGATTAGCTTGAGAGCATAAACAACACACGAGTACAAAAATCCTTTATTTAATTTAATTACTGTTAAACATGCAAGCATATTATCGGGTATGATACTTTGTATTTATTCTTAAGATTTTGGCACCATAGTAGACTGTCTGTTTTTAGTTATATTTTGTTTTGTTCCTCAGATTCAATTCTGTTCCGTGATTACAAAACCTTATGTATTAAAATATACCGAGATATTATTCTTTTATTTTAAGTATTATTTTCGGTAGATAACCAAATTCCCCATAAAAAACCTTTCCTGAGTCTCAATACGCTCTATAGCTTGTTTTTACGGATTTTAGAACCTTTTGTAGGTTATGCAATAAAAGATAATATTTTTCTTTGACTTTCTTTTATAAGGTAATAATAGTAAACCTCCGAAATACCTGTAAATGCTATATTTGGCGCCCATTGTGTGATATAATAATTGGCATACAAATGATACATTAATGTATGGTAAATGATTGTTTATTAGTTATGTAAAATTTAAAAGACGTTTATTAGTAAGAACTACATACATACAAATGTTCCAATAGTTATAAAAAAATTAACAAATTAGATTTAGATTTCGTCATGGTTAGTTAGTTATATTGTATGAATAAATCAATGTTTTTTAAAGGTTTCTAAAAAACTGTTGAGTTGGAGTTACGTGAGGGATGAAAGCCATAAAAATAATACATAAAAATCACGGAGCGTTATGACGCCATAAAATTCGCCATTCCCTTGTGAATCCCACCCTTATATTCATTTTGAATTATTTTATTTCAATTGAAATTATCATTTTCATTTGAATGATTTTGAATGAAATCAGCTAAGATTCAATTATAATCGATACGATTATGTGATTTGGAAGTGCGTTTAAATGATTTGCATACTTAAACTTTTGAATTGATGTTTTCAAATAAATTACGTTACCTCCCATTGGTATAAATGAATACGGTAATAATATTTGATAGTTTATCAGGTAAAACAATAGTTCATGGAAAATAGCATAAACTAGCTTTTGCCCCCGGCTTCGAATAGTATTAGGGGGGTTCCCACAGCACCTCCTCCACCTTCCCTATCCCCACTCCACTCCCCCCACCCTCCTCCCTCCCCCGCCCCTCGTCACCTCTCTCCCCCCACCCCCTCCTCTTCAGCAAATCCTCCCTCCCTCCCCTTCCCTCACCCTATCCCCCCCGCCCACTCATCCTATCCCCCCGCCCCCCTCACCCACCACTCCATATCCTTTACATTCATTTTTCAAACAGCCCGCGTGCCACCTATTGCATTTTTTGTACAAATTGCATAACGCCAGAGATCTAAGCTTTAGCCTATATATTATTCTGATTTATGAGCTATATTATTGTAAAGTTTCATTAAAATCCATTCAGCAGTTTTTGCGTGAAAGAGTAACAAACATACATACAAACTTTCGCCTTTATAATATTTATTTATTTATTTTGTAAGAAACAAACAGCTTTTACATAATACATATACAGTGATAAATATATAATTGAACTGGAGTCAAGCCACAGAGGTTTCTTATGCTAAAGTACATCGGAGATGAAGTTTTATTATATTATAATTAATGTTGGGTTATAGGAAGAGGAGAGGAAGAGGAATATAGGAAAAGGATAGGAGATGCTCACGATATATTCTCATATTAATAATCGATCGTACGCGTTACTTCATATCGATATTTCTTAAGGTTTTTACTAAAAATGTCAATGCTGTGAAATTTTGTATTATATTGTGCACATACACGAGGAATTGGGGAGTTTTTTCTAATGTTTGTTCTACAAGAGGGTAAATAAAATAAATCGGATTGCCGGGTTGATCTTGACGGAATATGAAAATTTATTAAATTGGTAAGTTCTGGTGAGTCCAGGCCATTGTTTAGAATTTTAAACAATAGGATTTGATCAAAAATTAGACGTCGTGTTTGGAGGGATTTGAAATTGTGAAATTTAATGGATTCGGTATAATTTGAGAAGTGTAATTTGAATTTATAATTTAAGTGTTTAAAAATTTTTTTTTGGATTCTTTCTATTCTTTCAATATGGGCTTGGTATAAAGGAGTCCAGATCGGTGTACAGTGTTCCAAGTGCGGGCGAATATATGAGGTGTAAAGAGAATATAGAGTGTTTATGTTGTGGAAGGGTTTTGCTATACGAATTATAAATCCCAGCATTTTATTGGCTTTGTTAATTATTTCATCAGTGTGTTGGATAAAGTTTAATTTGACATCCATCGTTACCCCAAGGTCCCTGATATATTTTACTTCATTGATATGTGTGCCGTTCAGTGTGTATACAAATGAAATAATATTTTTATTACGTGTAAATGTTAATTTATTGCACTTTGAGATGTTAATAACAAGTTTGTTTAATTCGCAATAGACAAAAAGACGATTGAGGTCTTCTTGGAGTTTAATGCAGTCATTGATTGATTTAATAACTAAGTATATTTTTTTATCATCTGCATATGCTAGGTAATTAGCATGTAAAAAACATTTGTAAATATCATATATATACAAATTAAATAATAATGGGCCTAAATGAGAACCTTGAGGTACACCGGAGGGCACAGAAAAGAAGCTGGACTTTGTTCCCCCAATTGAGACACTTTGAAGTCTACTCCAAAGGTATGAAGTGAGCCACCGGAGTAAGTCACCATGGATGCCTAACTGTTTTAATTTTTGAATAAGGATGAAATGGTTAACCTTATCGAAGGCCTTAGAGTAATCAGTGTAGATTACATCTACTTGGTTTCTTTTGTCCATATTGCTCGTTAAATATTCCATAAAATTTACCAAGTTTGTTAGTACTGATCTCTTTTGAAGAAATCCGTGTTGTTGGTTTTGTATATTGCGAACAATTATTGTGTAAATTTGATCGTAGACAACACGTTCAAAAAGTTTACTAAATACCGTGAGTATCGAGATTGGGCGGTAGTTTTCAATGTTAATTTTTGAGCCTTGTTTATGAATAGGGATTATAATTGCTTCTTTAAACTTTGTGGGAAATTTACCATCTTTTAGTGACATTATAAATATGTTAGTTAAAGGGTAAGAAAGAGTTTTGGCACATTTTTTGACAAAATATGGCGAGATACCGTCACCACCAGCACCCTTACTAACATCTAAATTATTCAGGTATTTATTGATCATTAGATTGTCAATATTTATGTTACCAATTGAGGAATGATTATTTACAAACGTAGAGCTATCAAGTGTGCTGGTATTGTTCGTGCTCATATCGCTTACGTAGGTGGACTGAAAGTGTTTAGAGAACAATTCACATACTTGATGAGCGCCGGTGCCAGACTCGTCTTTAAGGTGCATGATTTGTGGGATGCCGATTGTTTTACTTTTGTTTTTAGCGTAATTCCAGAGTTGTTTATTATTATTCTGAATATTAGATTCAACCGAACTTATATATTGATTATAGCAATGCTTCTGTAGGTGTTTTTGTTGTGTACGTTTGATAGTGAACTCTATGTAATCTATTGAATTATTATAGGATTTCCATTTTTTATGAAGTTTTTGTTTTTCTTTAATAATTTTGATTAGAGGAGCTGAATACCAGTTAGGAAATTTTTTCTTTTTGACGATGCGTTTGGGGACAAATTGGTTGATGGTATTATTTAAGATGTTATAAAAGGAATCAACTACTTCGTCAACGTTCGCATTTTCCTTGGTAAAAGACCAGTCTATCGTTGACAGATGTTGGTTGATTAATTCATAGTCGGCTTTTTCAAACAAGCATAGTACTTTAGGAGGAGCGTTGATAATTGGGAGCGTATCGATTTGTAATGTAATTTGAAGCGACGGGTGGTGTAAGTCTTCACTGACAAGAGGATTGCATGCACGAGATACATGGCATTCCTCACTACACATGATTAAATCTAGGATTCGGTTATTAGAATTTTTTATATGATTATATTGTTTTAATTCTGAGTAATAAATTGTGTCAGTGAGTGAGGAACTAATTGTATTTAAGTTTGTAGGTGTCAAGTGTGAATCATGCGCTTCCCATATTATCGTAGGCATATTAAAGTCTCCAATTACAAGTAAAATGTCATCGGGATATTGATCTTTTACGTTAGTAAATAAGCAAAGGAATGAACTGAGAGCGGTTTCATATCCATGACCTTGTGGGAGATATACACAAGCTACATGGATAGTACGTTTGGAGGTATAGTTAGAGGGAGGAATAGTGACCCAAATGCATTCAGCATTGCATATCAAGTCTTCGCGAGGGTATGCGTTAAGATTGTTGTGTGTAATGATCATCACACCACCGCCCCGACGAGAATCTTCTTGGTTGTTGATGCTATTTGTTGAAATGTTATTTGATCTATCCCGTCTGAAAATACTGTAAAATTCCGTTGGTGCTAGTTCAGGATCGAAAATGGAATTATTAAGCCAAGTTTCAGAAATACCGAATATATAACAATCGTCATTCGATAAAATATTATTGTGAAAATTTTCTGTTTTAGTGCGTAGTCCTCTACAGTTCTGATACAAAATAGTTATCATTGTGAGTTATATATGTTTTTTATGTATATTATTATATAGGTAGATATATAAGGTAAGAAGATGCAGAGTTTTATGAATGACATGTACGATTATAAACATAAAATACTGTAGTAGAAAGATGAGCAGCGAGTACGAGCAGCATATTGGGATAAAGGGGGTAAGGAGAGTGTAGGGAAGGAAGGATGGAATGTCGTGGATAATGAATACATTGATTAATCGACGAATTAAATAATCCATATCGAGATTAAATTCGTCAAATATAAACAATAACATAGGATGTGAGGGAAATAGAAAAAAGAACAATATTCAAAGGAAGGTAAGATAAAAGCAATGAGAGTACAAAATAATAATAGAAGAAAAATATAGAAATGCAAGCAGTGCGCGATGATCTAGTATAGTTTCAAGTTAACAAGCGATATAGAAATCTGTCTGAATCTGTCAAATAAGAGTAGAAAACATAAAAAAAAATATAAGTACAAGAATTTGTAGGCTGGCAACACCAATTTACTTGTAAAATTTTTTGTCAAAAATTAGATACATGTTCCAAAGCCTGGACAACGCCAGTAGGTACTTAAGCTATTATTAAATAAATATGAGCAATTTCTAAAGTGTGTTTTAATATTATAGATCAGTGAAATGAAAAAAATAATAATTAATAAACTTTTATATCTTTTTAATTTATAAAAATGTAGGTTACACAGCTTTAGATTATCACTGTGATAATATTTTTATTATTGCCATTTGAGCAACAGTGGCGTCCTCCTATGCTTTCTTTACCCATTTGACAAACAGCTAGAATCAGCAAATTATTTATGAAGTGTATAATTGAGTCTAAAAGTACAAATTTAAGTGACATTGTTGGTATAATTACATAATGAAGGAAGTATACTGATAAAAATTTTGCAATGTTCGATACGTTATAGCTTCAGACATCGTTCAAAGAAATTATAAATTTTAAAATGGTGAAATCGTGTTTAAAATATATACACGCATACGCATACACATGCGTACACATACAAACATACGTACGTCTACGCATATATTACAATCGAAATGTCGGTACCTAGACGCCACTTAAATTTATAAATTGTAATAGGTCTATCTAAGTAGGTATGTATTTATAAAAGTAGATAAATTAAAATAGGTTATGTGTTTCTATTATGCACAGTAAATAATACACAGTAAATAGACAGATTATAGCTAAAAGCGCATAATTAAACGAGTGTATATTAGATACTATGAGTAAGCGAGACAAACCCGTATTATAAAAGATTAAATTAAAATTAAAACAGATGAACTATGACAGAATTATTAATAGAACGAGTTAGGAATATTCACATAAATACTACACAAATGAATCGTTATTCCTCGTACATTGGGTCAATGCCTCATGATTTGTTGTAATTTTGTAAACAGTAGGTATCTATCTATCTGAGTAGGTTGTTTTTCATGCATTTGTTTTGTATTCCTAACCGGTAACATTTATTATTATTTCATTGGAAGAAGGTTATTTTAAGTTAGTTTTTTAAACTACTAAAATTGATTATAATGCAAAAACTAAGAAAAAACTATTCACCATCAAAAAAATAATAATAATAAACACTTTATTACACTTTACAACACTTTATTAAACACTTATTTTTTGGTGTTTGTTTTGGATCGAAGACCGATCAATCTGGAGCCTTCGGGTTGTTGATTGAGACCAGGTGAGCTGGAGCTGGTGCTGGTGCCGGTGCTGGTGCTGGTGCTGGTGTTGGTGCTGGCTGACGGTTTGTCAGGTTTGGTCACGAGGACGGCCGCAACATCCAGCTGCTTCTGTGTGCTGATGGCGCGCTTGGTGCCATCCGGGAGGAGAACTACAATTGTGCCGTCGCTGGACCAGCACTTGTTGTTTGAGAAAATTGAGCGAGCGGAGGAGAAGAGTTTTTGGCGCGTCTTTGTAAGGGATTCGGTTAGGAGAAGAGAGGAGCTTTTCAACCCTTTCTTCCTCTCCCATACTGATCTACGATCGTTTTGGTACTGGAACTCGATGAGGATGGGCCGATTCTTCTTAGGTTTCGTGCGACCAAGTCTCCTGGTGGAGACGATACCCCTGATGGCGTCTTCATGACACCCTAGGCCGGTCAGCACCGCGGTTACAAGGGATCGCGTATCTTCTGGTTCATCTTCTTTCACGCCATGTAGGAGTAACAGATTTTTTCTGGAAGCTGCGTCGATGGCATCCACACGAAGCTCAAGTTGAGCAACATTCTCTTGAAGAGCAGTCATCTCCGATGTAATCTTCAACTTAAATACATTGAAGTCTCCGCGGAGACTTGTGAGGTCAGAATTCGAGTTGCCGGGTTTATTGTTGGCTTTTTCATTCATTCATTTCATTCAAATTCATTCATCGTATCAACGAATTTTCGGTTAAGTTCTTCGAGCGACATGTTGATTGTATTATTGTGGGTATGTTCGAATTTAGTCACTGTCACTGTCAAGAATTTTAAATATCGCTGGATAATACGATTTATGAAACTGTTTTTATTTATTATTATGTGTTATTTATTGTTTGCGATCGCGCACTTTACGATATTACATTTTTATTTAAACATATTATATTTAAACTATTAAATTTATATTTAGCTTCAGCGGTATGAAGAGTTACTCGTTATGCGCCATCTATCGGACTTGATGTTAGTAGGATGGATAAAATTATCGTAGCTGCAGTTTTTAAAGTAAAGAAATTGAATAGAATTACACTTATCTTGTGTAAATAGTTACATTGTAAATGTTTTTTTAATTATTACATGAACTTAATAAATATATTGTGAGTGGTGGGAGACCTTATATCCTGAGGCAAAAACTGTTGTAGTAACCGAATTACTCTGGTTTATGGTAATGCAACGAAATAACTACGTTTTATAGAACAGATTACAACAACGTGAATGATGAACTCGAACCAGCACAAATAATGCAGCAAGAAATAATTATTTACTTCATTTGAGATAGAGGTAGTTGTTAGAACGATTCTATGACATTTGATTCCCCAAGAGTTGCCGCCCCCGGATTACTTATACACAATTATAGTAGTCGGTTCAGGGAAAATACGGTCTACCTAATTTTAAAAAATACAACTAATTTTCCCCAAAGGGGTAAGCAGGGTGGATGTACCACCGAATAACAAAAGTATAAAACATCTTGACAATCAAATGCATCAAGGATAAAACTAGGTGTCTAAATGTATTGTTGTTATACGCCCATAGGGGTTTTTACATAGATTATAAAATAATATTTAAGTTATCGAGGATTACTCATACATAGAATTTATACCAAAAGTTATTAAAGTAAAAAAAATTAAGAATATACAACTAGTTTTTGAAGAATATAGCGTAAAACCGTGAAATATTTTAAACAATATAATATTTGACAATAACATAGAACAAACGCAACGCACGCATCGCACGCAACGGATTTTTCTATATATTTACATAGAAAAATCCGTTGCGCGAGCCGGACCACCGGTATTTACCGATGTCGACGCACGCAACGGATTTTTATATATCTTTACATAGAAAAATCCGTTGCGCGAGCCGGACCATAGGTATTTACCGGTGGCAGATGGACGCTCATCTTTTGTCTAGTATTCCTCGTCGGTACACGGAGTTTAATAGAAGCAACGAAGGCAGGGCTGTCAATAGGTTGTTCATGACTGTGTATTATAATAAAATTAGGTCTGAAAATTAGATTCTTCCATCAGATTGCGTAATTAAATTAAGTCGATTCATCAAACTTAAAAAATTAATGTTGTCTATTGGAATTTTGGCTTGAAATTTAAGTACCTAAGAAATTTGTGTTGAAACCGTTCTATTTTGTTAGAGTGTACTTTATGAGTGAATTATATTCAACTTGACTTCTAACCAATGAAATATGGAGTGTTTTCGTGCAATCCAAGGACTTAAAATCAGTTAGGGTTCTACAAAGGAAGCCAGAAATCTTTATTTAAATCCTTATTAGTTATATAATCTATAGGTATGTGCTGTGAATGTTAAGTTTCAATCGAATATAACTCCCAAGTCAAGATTATGTGATATAAAATGCTGTGAATAAAAAATCGACACAGTAAATAAATTCGTTTTATATCCATTCTAACTAAAGTATTCTTGAAGTCGATTTTAGCTTCTAAATTGGTAAATAAATCACAAACAATATATTTTATAACAATTATAGTTTCGGAGAGCCAAGTGTCGGGGTTATATCTTTCAGTCACCGGTTATGTTAATAGGAAAAAGATAATTAGGGGAGTGAAACAGATATTCGGATTTAAGCAGATGTAAGTAGGTACTTTCTATAATACATTATAGGTACCTACCTACTACCTACACTTACTTAAGGCGGTACACAACCCTAATAATTTTTGTTTGCTTAAAAGTCACATTTTAATCATTTCTGGCGAATTCGTAACTATAATAACTTTTTTTATTTCAACAGAACACTGGAGATGTAAGTTCTTTGTATTTAAGATTAATAAAAACAATAACTAGTAATAATATATTTTACGTAAAAATATTTTAAAACTTTATAACCCGTTTTTAACTATAAAGTTAGCGGTAAGCACCAGATTTTATTTTCTAGAGATGAATTAATAACTTCGGAAGTGATACATGGAGAAACATTTCAAATATTTGTAACACGTTCTTCAGAATTAATTAAAATGAGTGCGGCGGAAAGGTCAAATCTCCAGGCCTGCTAGGGTGAATTCGACCGTACGTTCGTCCAATACGCCATGCCGCGGGCGTTTATTTGTTTGCACACTTTCTTCACTTACGTCGTTAAGATTTCCACATTATTTGTCTTCTTTTCTTTGATAGGGCAAATTCGACAGTATGTCCGTCCAAAACACGGGTCGCGAGTCGCAATTTGTATACACGGCTTCTTTACTTACGTCGCGTCGGCGTCGTTAAGATTCTGAATATATTTTAGGGTAAAAACACATCTGAAGTGTGAATCCTTGTACAGATCTATAAATGTGTAATTTCTGGCGGCCAAAAGATAATCATATGATTTTTTTATACGATTGCTCTAATATGCTTAAGTTATTTTATATTTATTGAGTGCGTAGTTAAGAATGTCATTTTTGTTCTTGTCATTAATTATCACGAGATCCTAAGCAATATTAACATCTTGCGGGAAGTGATAAAACATGCAATCACTTAAAATCGACAGATAAACCTCTCGATAGTGAAGATTTACTACAATCGCTGTCGTTTTTAGTGCCTGCATAAACCGCCCATATCATTAAGCTAATTTTATACTTGATAAATTAAGGCGTGTCGTAATGACTACTTAATGCACGATTATAAAACGTCTCTGCATTTTACAGCATAACGTAATACCTACTAAGAGACCATAAACGTCACCAGGGAGTTATCTTCGCTTGTAGCCAGTGGCGTATAGTCCATAAGGACTGAAAAGCGGTCTACCCTAAGAAAACCGAAACATAAAAACGTTGTTATTTCAAAGGATTTTAACCAGCGATTCCTGGGCATATTTGAAGTAAAAATGTAGACGTCATTTTGCTGTCCGATGATAATTTTTTTCAATTAAAAACAATACAAATATTTTTCCACCACACGCAACTGAATGGTGTGGTATAGCTTAATGGTGGGTCAAATGATAAGCACTCCAGACAATGTTTGTTCATTTATTTAGTTCGTCACAATAATCAGCGGAAGATGAAAATTTACTGGCCATTTTATTAAAATATTGTTCATTCTCCAATGTTCTTCACTTGAAAAACTGCAAACTTTTTGGTCATGGAGTAATGCACGCAACTGCTTGTAGCATAATCACGTAGTAAAACGTAGAGGGAGTTAGTAAGGATAAATCGTAATTCATAATGGTTACATTTATGTATTATTAATAATATAATATGTACATATGGATATTATTTTTTTTTTTTTTTTTCTTTGTTTCACATTTTTTCAGAGAAAAATATGTCCTTACTGGGGTACCCCGTTCTAAGGACACATTGTACAAGTTTTTTTGTTTGAATATAAGTAAATACCTATGTTAAAATATTACAGACGAAAATTATAAAGTTGAATCTAAAAGAAAGTACAATACATTGATATTTGTTCGATTTCAAAATTGTATCTATCTTTTCCTTCCCATGTCCATGATCCATATTTTAGGTTTCTTTTGAAGTCGGTTATTTTTTTAATTGTTTTTATTGTAAGAGGGAGTAAAGTAAATAATTTTATAGAAAAGTACAGCATATTTCTTTGTCCAAATGTCGTTTTAGTTGTAGGTTGGCGGAATGTATGTTGTAGTGTAGACCTTGTGAATCGGCTCGAGTTTGTCTGTGTAAAGTTATCCTGGTTTTTGAATGCGTACATTAGAATATCTTTTTTGTATAATTATATAAATTATATAAATATTAATTTCGGTTGTCGGTTCATGAGTGCGCGCGTGATTTGAAATTGTATTCCAGCCGCTGATTGTAAGTCATAGTAGTGAAATTATATCTAAAATTTCAGGGTAATGATAATGAACGGTATTTGAAAAACTATTTCATATTTTTTAAATTCTAACGTTTTTTAATTAAAGAAAAATGAATTAAAATGGAAAAAAATACGATAAACAGAAAGTGCTCTAAAAGATCAGTAAAAAATATTCTGCCACTGTTATTGCTAATTTTCTGTCATTGTTTTTGCAATCTTTTGTAGCACTTTTTTATAGGACAATACTTTACTAAGCATTAAATTACAGTTTTAAAAAATCAATTTATGTGGTAATTTCCTTTCCGAAACAATAAATTTCAGACTTGTGTTTTTTATTTTCGTTGTTAGGTTTTGGGGTGTTATGCCGTGTGATCTACCGGACCTGATGATGGACACTGCAACGCTGTCCGAAACGTCAGCTATCGAAGGAGGTAGCGCAACACGGAATAACACCCCAAAAACTAACAACGAAAATGCTTTTGGCCGTGAAAATCTAAAACTTATCTTGTGTTTTTTACTTTAGCTCCACACAGAGACGTTGGGGAAAATAATTCTTCTCAGGGCATATGTCATATTTGGGGATACTACATGAAGATAAACGAAGAAGATCTTGGGGTCAGTGTGTCCAGGAGTGACGGACGTATGCATATATCCCTTCCACTGAGGTGCAAGACGATATTCCAAGAGAGTCCTGCTGGAGAGGTCACAGTCTCCCTCAACCAGTCTCCCCTGATCCGACACGCCATGCAGTAGGCAAACGCATTCGCCGTCAAGACCAAGACAAACCTTACCCTATGAACCCGGGCACCTAAGTAAGTCATCAAACGTAGCAAACCATTTGGGGTGACCTATGGCAGGTTGTTGTTTCTCCAGTAATGGTTTCCGGGTTGAATTACCTATATCCGCCTCCCAAATAGAAGAATGTAGTAATTTCCTACTAGAAACAGTAAATTAGACCAAAGGAAACATTATAAAAAACTTATTATTTCTTTCTTAAAAATATGTTTGTTCTCAAACACATATCAGTTTGTCCACTCCACGACTAACAACGTGACGTAATACTATAATATTAACTTACGCACCGTGGTGTCTCAAATATCTTAAACGATAGTAGAAGGTCAGGTTTAAATCAAAACGATAATAAAAATAAGTTTTGAAAAATCTCGTCCATCCTATCTCCCTTTGAAGAGCAGGAACGCTCGTTAACATCGAGCCCCATTTCATTAATCGTATGAAAAATTTATTTTGTAATCCAACTACATTACCTCCTCCGAGCTCATTTCTTATTCAAACAGCGCTCTTTAGCGGTCCTCCAACTTCAGAGCCCTTGAGGGATTAAAAAACCTTTATCGAATCGAAAACCTTAAATGCTGGCATAGGCATATGTGACACAATTCAATCAGATTTTAAAACGTTTTAGAAATTAACAAGGCTTTTTTATGGTGTTTTCACTGTTTTTTTTTATTCCCAAAAAAAAGATTAATTATACTTTTAATTTTCGATTCGCGCCAAAAACGACATGTTCGGTTTTATTCACGAATTCGGCGGCATTGACGTCACGCCAGACAACGCCGGTGACAATCGGCCACCAGTCAGTGGGGTTTTCTATAACTTAATAAGGTTGTAATCAGTTGGAACCGTTTCGTGATGTGCGGTTTTATTATAAATTTTTAGTACCAATAACCACAATCTTAAAAATGAACTATAAACCTTTCATACATTTTTTACGGATTTCTTAGTTTGTGAAAATAACGCATTGTGTGTTTTCATTTATCTACTATATCTACTACTAGCTGGGTTACCCGGCTTCGCTCAGGACAATAAGATAGTGTTCTGGAATGTTGCACAATGATGTTCCCGATTCCCTATTCCTGATCATTCCACGACATACTCCGCCACTCCTTCCACAACTTTCTACAACTCTATGGAACCTTCTAGAACTTTCCGGAAGACTGTTCTAGAAATTTCAAGAGGGCGAAACTTTTAGCCCTTATATCTTTAAAAGCACGCCCTTTAGGTATAAACGTATACCCTTATTCCCTAAGGGGGATAGAGATCTACCACACCACATAACTCCCTTGATCGAACCGGGACTCGTTTCTGAGTTTTTGCGAGTTGCACCTTTTTTTTTAACTTTCTTTTATAATATATGCCATATTCAAATAAATAAAATGTTACTCCTTACATGTCCTTTCCCGTGCGTTCCCCTCCAGCGTTCCACTTCCACCTTCTCCACCACCGCTCTCCCGCTCCCCCGTCCCGCCAACCCCCCTGGCACTGCATTTATTGACTCCTCTCCCGCCCGGCCCGTAGCCGAAACTTTTTTCTAATACTAACAATTTTAAACTCGTGGTATCTTTCTAATTAAATATCCGAATTGAAAAATTCAAAAAGCTACATAAAGGTATTGAAGTTGTCTTGAATATGAAATAATTTATTTTGATAAGGATTAAAACCAAGATACAAATAAAGAGCCTTTTCAAGCGGCGACATTTATATTAAATTTTTAAAATAAAAGAATACTTATTGTGGCATAACCATAATAGTTAGACATATGCTGTCGCGACTTTTTTTGTAAAAAATGATGTGTTCTATAAAGTCGTTGTACATTATTTTATTCTATCATTAATAGTTTTCGCAGCGCACGCGATGTAAAGAATATTTTATGTAATTTTTTTACACCCTTTTTTACATTATTGAAGTTTTAGTAAGGATGCCTATTTAAAAAAAATATATTATATAGCCTATGTCACCCAGGGATAGTGTAGCTTCCCAACAGTGAAAGAATTTTTCAAATCGGTTCAGTAGTTTCGGAGCCTATTCGATGCAAACAAACACACAAACAAACAAACAAACAAATATTACCTCTTTATATAGTGTGTTAGATACATACATACATACATGTTTGTTTGTTTGCATCGAATAGGCTCCGAAACTACTGAACCGATTTGAAAAATTCTTTCGCTGTTGGGAAGCTACCCTATCTCCGAGTGACATAGGCTATATTATATTTTCAAAAAAATTAGGGATCCTTACTAAAACTCCAATAATGCAACCCAAGGTGTAAAAAAATTACCTAAAATATTCTTTACATCGCGTGCGCTGCGAAAACTATTGATGATAGAATAAAATAATGTACTACGAATTTGTAGAACACATCATTATTTACAAAAAAGGTCGCCACAGCATATGTCTAACAATTATGGTTATGCCACAATAAGTATTCTTTTATTTTTAAAATTTAATTAATATGTCGCCGCTTGAAAAGGCTCTTTATTTGTATCTTGGTGTTAATCCTTATCAAAATAAATGACTTCATATTTAAGACAGCTTCAATACATTTATTTAACTTTTTTAATTTTTCAATTCGGATATTTAATTAGAAAGATATAACGAGTTTAATAATGTTAGTATTAGAAAAAAGTTTCGGCTACGGGCCGGGCGGGAGAGGAGTCAAGAAATGAAGTGCCAGGGGGGTTGGCGAGACGGGGGAGCGAGAGAGCGGTGGCGGGGAAGGTGGAAGTGGAACCCTGGAGGGGAACGCACGGGAAAGGACATGCAAGGAGTAACATTTTATTTATTTGAATATGGAATTGCAACGCATGCCGGTAAACAGCTATATATTATAAAAGAAAATCCAAAAAAACGCGCAGACCGCAAAAACTCAGAAACGAGTCCCGGTACGATCAAGGGAGTTATAAGGTGTGGTAGATAATCTCAGAATCGCCCTGATGTAATATCCTAATTTGGAATCGATAAGTTGCGTTGCTTGAAATGGCATTAACCATTTATGGTGATCAGATAATATATTTAACAATATATAGATTATAGAAGAGCCCGGTACTTTACAGCCTTCTTCTTTACCATCTCCTTCCCTTCCCCACTACTTCATATTTGAACCATACCCAAATTGGGAATGTTTAGGTACCTCAACGTCTGGGCATTTGTATGTTTTCATATAAAAAAAAAATCGTCAGTTCACATTTCACACTTCTAGTAAGTACACTTTCACTTCAGTAAATGCAGTACATAATATTTCTGCCTGATTTTATATGACATTTAATAAACTGGAGTATAAAATTGTTTATAAATATCTAATTCCGTAACAGCGTAAATAAAAAATGGCATGTTTTTCAATAATTTAAAGCAATTTGTGTTCGCAATCATCTCACACCCCACCCCTGGCTTTGTAAAACCCTTTATTATTACAATGAAATGACATTATTTCATACAACTTTTTAAGTAAAGTTTAAGACAGGTTGAACATCTTTCCTTTGGCTGAATTTATTTCTCCCCACCCCCTTTGTCTCCCACAAATATCTTCAACCCCTTCCGGTCCTCCACGGGTCGAGTGCACTTAACAAGCACAGTCTGCCCCCTTCCTGTCTCCTAGGGGTAGCTGCGGGCTGAAATTATCTACAGCCTGTGGGTATGCAAGGCTAACTAAAGTGCTGATAACGGGGCATTTTGGTAGGGTAACTAAATCAAATGACAACAAAAACGTAGTTAAACAGGTATTAAAATATGTTTACTAGGTAGATAGCACGCAATAACTATGTGATGTGAAATGAAAAAATGCATAAATTGCACTTTTATTTAGTTTTTGGTTGGCGTAAATTTTTTTAATCTCACCTGCCTTTAATTTAACTACACATATTTAAAAAAATTGACAATTTGTTTGTTTTCTTATATGCAAAACGTATATGCGAACACCTTGGACGGATTATTTCACAAAATTTTAACATTTCATTAAATTTCGAAACGGGTTATTTCACAGAATTTAGACATTTCATTTAATTTCATGGTTTAAATTCAAGTTCTGTGAAACTAACTTTATCTATGTAATGCTAACTTTATATTTTATATGTTTTTTTAAGTCTATTTTATACTTTGGGTACTTGGAAATATAGTATTTTGTTTTAATATTACCCACACTCAGGCAGTGCCTTAGTGGGTTTTCATTTCTTGTTCATACTATTTGTTATTTTATATTATGTTATTACATACTATATGCAAATTCCCACTCCATCAAAACCCTTCGGTCAAGTGGGTTCTCAGTATATGAAGCTGCAAGGCCGATCAAAACCGAAACAAACAATATTAATTTTACAAATCACGGGGGAGTTGCAATTGTAGCGCAAAATGGTATTCGCTTAGACAGTATAGGGATACGTCAGGTGTATACAACTTTTGAGTTTGTCGGCTGCAAGGCTTCTGCTAATGGTGCATCCCTCGTGATAATCTCCATCTACCGTCCCGGGTCGTGCACACCGACTGCAAATTTTTTCAACGAATTCAGGTCTCTCCTAGAATGCACCTCCAACTACAACTGCGAGATTATTATTCTAGGAGATATAAATATTCATTTGGAAAACAAAACTAATCCCATGTCCATAAAATTCAGCAGAATTCTGCGTGACTTCGGCTGCGACCAGTGGGTGAACTCAGCTACTCATGATGCAGGAGGCACACTAGATGTAATCATTTCCCGGGTTGGGTTTCCCCCGAATAAAGTAAATGTTACTGACATTGGACTATCAGATCATCGTCTCGTCACATCCGAGTTTGCCTTCGATCCTCCGAAATTAGAGTTCAAATCCGTTGTCTCCAGAAATTGGAGAGAATTCGACTTCGAGGCATTTTGCAGTGAATTGAAAGCGTCGCCTCTCTGTGATAAGGAAAAGTATAGCGAGAGCCATGTAGAAGATTAAGTAACTTTATATAATTCTACTCTACGGGCATTACTCGATAAAAATGCTCCTTTCACAGAGAAGGTCTGCTGCGTTAGGAATTGCAGCAAATGGTTCGATGCTGAATGTCTTCGAAAGAAGAGGGAAATGCGGAAATTTGAAAGGATCTACAGACGAAACCCGACTTTCAGCAATCGGCAGCTTTGGATTACCAAGCAAAAAGGTTACAAGGAAGAAGTCACCCAGAAGAAATCTAACTTTTGGTGTGAGCAAATTGAGACAGAAAAAGACCCCCGAAAACTTTGGCAAAACGTAAGGACTCTGTCTGGAGAGAGCAACAACAAGGTTGATTCCTCTCTTGAAGCAAACAGCCTCGCAACATACTTCAGAAGTAAGGTTGAAAAAATTCGGGCCCTCAGTGTGGTAGGATCGTCTTCTGTCGCAGCATCAAGTCCGCTCTCGAGTGAATTCACTACTTTTGCAGCAGTAACGGAAGAAGATGTCACGCGTGCGATAAAATCTTGTCCTAACAAGCAATGCGCTCAAGACCCCATACCTACCTGGCTTTTAAAACAGTGTCTTCCTGATATAGCGCCTGTAATTACCGCAATTATCCAGAAGTCACTAGTAAATTCACTTGTACCGGGAACACTTAAAAAATCGAAATTAAAAAACTTTTTCACTTTCTTCCACTTATTTATTACACTTATTAGTTCACTGTCATGAACCCCCAATGTCCACGGCTGTATGGACAACCTAAGGTTCACAAATTAGATATACCAGTGAGACCCGTCGTAGCATATAACTCAGCACCAGCTTACAAGTTAGCAAAATACGCCAATAGAATTATTAAAAACACTTTAAATTTTAAACCTTTCACATCTCTATGAATAAACTATGACTAGATTATTCTTATGATTTAAATGTTGTACATGTCCCAGGTAAAGAAATGTATATTTCGGATACTTTGTCTAGAGCCGCTTTGAAAGATCATTATATACCTGATTATGAGTCTGATCTACATTGTCATGTCAATTCAGTCTATATGAACTTAGCTATCACTGAAGAATATCGTAAAAAAATAAGTAATGCTACCGCATTGGATGAAGCTATGCAAACATTGAAAAAATATTATTACGAAGGTTGGCCAAATGGTAAAGATAAAGTTCACTGTATGTTAAAATCATATTATAACTTTCAAGACGAAATTAATGTCATTAATGATTTGATTTTTAAGGGTAATAAATTAATAGTTCCACAATCTCTGAGAAAAGAAATGTTAAATAAGATACACGAAGGACATCAAGGAATAAACAAATGTCTAAGATTAGCTAGAGATATTTTATATTGGCCTAATATTACTGTGGATGTCAAAAATTTAATTGAACAGTGTCAAGTATGTAATAAATTTAAAGTATCTAATCAGAAAGAGCCATTAATAAATTATGAAATAAATAAGTTTCCATGGCAACAAGTTGGTATTGATTTAATGTATTTTAATAATGTAATTTATCTCATTGTAACAGACTACTATTCAAAGTTTATAGAAATTGCTTTATTGAATAAGGATTCTACATCCAAAAATGTAATAATACACTTAAAATCTATTTTTTCGCGTCATGGTATTCCAATGTCTTTAGTATCAGATGGTGGACCGCCATTTCAATCTATTGAATTTAAATCATTTTTATATGATTGGGATATAGAACACGTAGTTACAAGTCCATATCATTCACAATCTAATGGTCAGGCAGAGAGTTCTGTAAAAATTGTAAAAAATATTCTAAAAAAGTGTAAAGAAACAAATGCAGATCCTTATATCGCTTTATTGCATTATAGGAACACACCGAAAGCCAACTTACCGTCACCTGCTCAATTATTAATGTCTAGAACTTTGAGAATGAATATTCCTTTAACTCAAATTAAATTAAAACCTAAGGTTGTAAGATTTTCAGATTATAAAAAGTGTGTTGATAAAAATAATTCAAAAAATTCCAAATATTATAATGAAAATGTAAAACCATTGTCTTTGTTAAAAACAGGGGATCATGTATACTTTAAGAAAAATCCCAAAAGTAATTGGCTACCAGCTGTCGTTAAAGATATATTAAAATGTAACAGGTCTTATATTATTGAAGATAATTATGGTAATAGGTATAGACGAAATAGAATACATTTAAGACTCAGATACAATACTGGAATCAATAATGACCATCTGTCCATGCGATCTAATCCAGCACAAGAAGCGAAAGAAGCTGGAGATGAGGGACAGGTGGGAGAAAATAATTCACAAAATCCATATATTACGAGATATGGAAGAGTTGTCAAACAACCGGATAGGTATTGTGACATATGAAATTTTAATGTATTTTATGTTTTATTTTATTTTATAAATTAAGAAGGGGGATGTCACATCTCTATGAATAAACTATGACTAGATTATTGTAACATGTCTATGGTCTACTTCACTTGTGTAATGTCAGGGAGCTAATAAAGAGCTGAATAAAATGTCGTCTGTGTAATAAGTCACAAGTGTTTTAATATCATAAAACCCACATTGAAACAAAACCAAAATATGGAATAAAAAATTCTTTGCAATTAATAGACCTCATCAAGGATATACATATACCAAACAACGCCTCTCTGGTATCATTTGACGTTGTTAGTCTTTTTACAAGCGTACCTACAGATGAATTAAAAATAATAATCAATAACTACGTGGAGAAAATCAATATAAATGTAATAAAAAAGAGATAAATTAATCAAGTTATAAATACGTGCATTGAACAAAACTTTTTTAGATTTGATAATAAATTCTATTTACAATCGAAAGGGTTGGCCATGGGTAGTCCTATCTCTCCAATTTTAGCAGAGCTCATGATGGACCACTTAGAAGAAACCATTGAAAAGTTAAAATCCTTTAAAAATGTTATTTTCTATCGGAGATACGTAGATGACATTTTGATCATATGGACCGGTACGCAGAGGCAACTAGATATCTTCATCAAAAAAATAAATCAAATCAATAAGTCAATTCAATTCACGATGGAGATAGGAGGAGATAAAATAAACTTTTTAGATATAGGAATTAATATCGTTAATAACAAATTACAATTTTCAATATACAGGAAACCGACATATAGCGATAATATCATTCACAGCTCCTCAAGACACCACACTTCACACAAATTGTCAGTATTCCATTCTTTAATCCATAGACTATTACATGTACCACTAAACGATATAAATTACAGCAATGAATTAAATGTTATCAAAACTATTGCAAAAAATAATGGTTACGATAGCAGAATAATTGATAATTTAATAAAGAAGAAGAATAAAAAACTCACCGTAGCTTCAATTACATATGGCCTTACGCCAGACAAGGAGATAGGAACAAAACAATGGACTAAAATACCGTACCTTGGCAAAATATCAAATAAAATTTCAAAATTAATAGACAGTGACAAAAAATGTAAGACAGCCTTTTATAACGTAAATTCTTTGGGTAAAATATTTATAAATAATAAAGATAAAAGAGGTAATCTGGAAAACTCTGGAGTCTACCAGGTGAACTGTTCGAATTGCCCCGCGTATTACGTAGGACAAACAGGAAAAGCAGTATCAACCCGTATAAAAGAACATTTCGCTAGTTGGGTTAATCAAAAAGGAGATTTATCGAATGTCGCCTTGCATCTACTAGAAAATCAACATACTTTTGACAAAGATAGAGATATAAAAATCCTTCATGTTTGCAACAAAGGACAAAAATTAGACAGATTAGAGTCATTAGAAATCAATCGCTTAACGAAGAAAATAGATCTTAAATATGTTATGAATAAACAGTTAGAACATAATGCTCAATCACCATTAATTTACCCATTATAATAATCTTAGAATAATTTTACTTCAGAGAGCAGTGGTATAATTTAAGTATGTACTTTAAAAATGTAATAACCCAAATATGTGGAGAACCCTAACAATAATAATTACTTTAGTGCTACCAATATTTGACAATAAGCCCTAAGCAACAACAGGGAATATCCCAACATTACAAAAATAAAATTTCAGAAATCACAAACCTTTTTAATTATATAAATTATTTTATATTCATGTGAACTAAAAATATTTACTTACTATGTAACATTATTCATAATTTTTAAAAATACACTTTATAATTACCTAATGTACCCTAAATTAACAAAATAACTTATAATACCTTAAATTAACAAAATAGAATCATTCAGAATATATAGACAATGTTGTGTACCCCTGCCTAAGTTTGTATAAAATCAATAGCATAAGAGTTTCAACTACCAGTCTGAAAATGTCCGTAGTAGGATGAAACCGGTCCTGGTAATAATAAATAAGTGGAAGAAAGTGAAAAAGTTTTTTAATTTCAATTCTATTACAATGGAATTCCACCACGAATTAACAGTGCAAAAACTAGACTCACTTAAAAAATCAATCATAACTCCGATTCTAAAAAAACAAAATCTTGATTCTGACAATACGGATAATTACAGGCCAATATCCAATCTACCGTTCCTTTCTAAGCTGCTTGAGAAAATCGTTGCCAAACAATTGGTGGGGTATTTGAACTCTGCTGGTCTATTTGCCAAAAATCAATCAGCTTATCGACAGTTTCATTCAACGGAAACTGTTCTTCTGCGGTTGATTTCAGACTTGATCATCGGGATGGAAGCAGGTAAGTTGGGTTTGGTATCTGTTCTTGACATGAGTGCGGCATTTGACACGGTAGATCATAGTATTTTATTAAATGTGCTTGAAACCGAATTTGGCGTTCGAGGTGATGTACTCCAATGGATGACATCATACCTGTCTGGACGAGTAGCCTCAGTAATTTTCAATAATTGTACTTCACCTGAAACTCCCATAGAATGTGGAGTTCCCCAGGGTTCTGTCTTGGGTCCCATTTTCTTCATTCTCTATACGAATCGCCTCGAGAAACTCATTCAATCAGCTGGCTTTGAATCACAAGGCTATGCAGACGATCGTTTCATTTTCAAGTTTTGTTCCCCGGATGAAAAAGACGTCCTTAAAAACGAGGTGGTTAGTTTCATTAACACAGTCTCAAGTTGGATGTCTGTCAATAAACTCAAACTTAATCCGACCAAGACGGAATTTATTTGGATAGCTTCTCCTGGAAGGCAAGCTCTCATCGACTCTAATCCAATCCATATTCAGGGCACAGATATAATCCCTTCTACAGAAATAAAATTTCTGGGTTTCACAATAGACAATAGTCTTTCTCTTGAATCACAAATTTCAAAATCTGTAAGTTCAGGCTTTTTCCATCTAAGGCAGATAAAATCAATCAGGCGTTGCCTTTCCTCTGATGGAGCAAAGTCACTCATAAATTCGTTCGTTGTCTCACGTATGGACTATTGTAATAGTGCATATGCTGGCTTACCTAAAAAACAATTCAATAGAATCCAGTCCGTTTTCAATGCTGCGGCGAGAATGATTTTTGGTGAATCTAAGTATTGCCGTATAACCCCGCTTCTAAGGGATCGCCTTCATTGGCTTCGATGCCCTGAAAGAATAGAGTTCAAGATCTGCTTAATGACCTTCAAAGCATTACAAGGAATGGCGCCAGCCTATATATCAGAACTATGTGTCCGACAAAACTTAAGCGATAGACAGCTTACTCTAAGGTCAGCAGATCAAGATGTTACTAATCGTTTAATCGAACTTTCTAGGTCAAATCGAGCCGTTTACTATGATCGACCTTTTCGTGTAACTGGCCCGCTCATTTGGAACAAACTTCCCTCAGTTCTTACTAATATCCAGAACTTGGCTGAATTCAAAAGGGCTCTGAAAACAAACTTATTTAAAAAATCATACCTTTCATGAATTTGTAGCTCCTTTTCAAAAAACTATAATAAACCATGTTCCTCAATTTTCCAGTAATTGTTTGGTTTCGATTACCTCCTTACTATAGTTTTATGTGCACTCCGAATTTGTATTATTTGTAAACGTAAACTGTTTCCTGTTCTGTAACATATTTTAGTTTTTAATGATTCTTGTTGAATGGCACCGTTATGGTTTCAATGGGATCAATATCTATTGTCATGTGCACTCACTATTGTTGTTAATATTGTTCTTTAGGAATTGCTTTGTATATACTGTATATTCTTTGTTTCACATTATTTAATCAATTTTGTAAGGACTCGTTAATAACACTATATAATTAATTTTAAGCTTATTATAATTAAGCGCATTTGAAGTGAAATATCACAAAACTGCGCTATATTTTTTACGGTGCTCCAGATTTTATGTCCGGGTTGAATCTTTCCCAAATGAAAGACTAAACCCTTCCACACACTTTTCCACAAATGAATATCTAGTAAATTAACGCAATGTAAGTGCACTATATAAGAATAAAACAATACAAGAACAATACGTCAATCCACCAGAAACATAATGGGAAAATATTTCACCGACTCCAGATATTTTCATATCAGAGGGTTCGGCTCTGATGAAATCCTAACTGGTCCGATAAATCCTACTGATCCCTCAATATAAATATTTAAAAAATCTTTCGTAATCCTACATGTATTTAAAATGACCGATTTTTGCATTTTTATGTACTTATGTTATTATTATTATATTATTATTATTATTTGCTACTTTACATTATATGTACAAAGAAATGGGAATAAATAAAGAAAAAAAAAACTCCCTTTTAACAATTTGAAATGAATAAAAGCCTACTTTCCCTCTTTGCAGTTGATTCTTTGACGCGCATATAAGTAGTGCTTCGTGAAGTGAATCAACTCAATCAGTGAATTAACTTGAAAAAGGGACCATAAAATACACCTAGAAAGTTCTGAAAACCCATAACGAGTTAGTTTGTTACTCCTACCTTGTATCTGGTCAGAATACGGTCGCGGTCCCTGTGTACTGTGTACTGTGAACGGCCCAACTATACATTCCCCACAATGGTGGTATAAATTCGCTGACAAAGAGCCCGGTTGATATTGGGTTAGGGTCAGGAGATATGAACATAATGTGTTGTGATGTATGGGGATTCCTTATGATAATGCAGACTTATAGTCGAGTGGGAAATTACTTCGGGCCTTCATACATAAAAGAAAATAATGTTTTTATGCCTTCATACACGGATAAACATCGGGTTTTCTACTCAATGGCACGTGAAGTAACGTTATGATTTGTAATTTTTATTCTTTTGTGCTGGATTTTTTTAAATGTGAAACTTGTGTACAAAGAAATACTTCCATTTATAATGTAATGTCACATTTCGCACCTCACCCAACGAAGAAACAATAAATAAAAAAATTGAAACGTTTTAAGAGAATGGACATAATACAATATATGTATTGATTTGAAAATAAATAAATAATACAATTCAGAAGGTGGCAACACTTTTTTTAAGTATTGGATGTTGAATGTGAATGAATGCATATGAATTTGAATAAATAATTTTGTCCACGTAAAAACTAAATTCTTTCAAATGAGGCATACAAATACGATATTGCCACGGTGATTCGTTACAATATTGTACTCGTATTTTTATACCTTTCTTGAAAGAGTTGAGTTTTAACATGGATATAACTATTTATTCACATTCATAATCCGTAATACATGGTCGCCAATAAATAATTAAATATTTTAAAGAATAACTTGCAAAAGGTGATTTTTCTCAAAATAATTCAATTGGTGCCATCTAGGATTATGAATAATTTTAAATTTATCCATAATAAAATAAAATAAGAAACTTTGTTTATACTAACCACTAGGTATTTAATAAACATTATCAACATGTCCGAAAACCAATGGTTTCTTCATCAGAATCAAAGTATATTTTGAAACATTAATGTACCTATTCACATTGGTTTTGATACAAGTTTAATAATTTTATTAAATGATGGTGTAAACAAGGTTACATATATTTTATTTTATTTTCTAATTATTAATTGTATGAACCTAATTATTTAATGCAGTATACAGTTGAAATCTAATTATGCATTGCAGTACGTAATAAATAAATCTAATTATTTACTGCAGTATGTAGTAAAAAGGTAATTATTTAATCCACCCTTCAATATGAATTTTGTCAACTAAATTTCAAATAAAAAAATTAAGAAAGATTCTTATGAACCACATTCAAGTACAATACATTCCCTTTCTCCATATTATGATATAACACATTTGGAGAGTGAACGCCACATTAAAAAAATATGCATTCAAATTAAAGTTTGTCATTTCTAAAAACAAACTATCCTCTCTTGATTTATTTTCTTCTATCTGTAATAGAAGAACATATATCCTCAATTACGTGTTGGAGAAACTATATTGTTTATAGCCAAGTAATAAACAGCGAGCTTTGCTTTTCCGGGTCCCTATCTTGTAAATAAATAAGAGTTAATTCATTCCACGTGATTCAGTTGCTCCAGGAGGGAGTGCAAGAGAGGTGGATGGTCTAATGGGGTGGTAGGCTGCACTTACGAAGAAGTAGAGGATTTAAGAAGAACAGTAGCTATACTGTACAAGTGTATAATCGTAATCACTGTATTAGAATAGCTGAAATTTTTTTGAAAGTTAATTAAAAATATTGTAATTTGTATCTTGTGCTTTCGAATAGCATATTTTTTGCGTCTTAGAGGAACTTTCTCGCAAAGATGTTGTAAAGTTATTAACCTTATTCATTAATGTTAAGCATCATCTCATCGTTTAAAAGTGTAAACATATTTTATGTCATGTTTTTTTTCACCTGCGTAATATAAATTTTATTCCTTAATTAGAAACTGTACGATTGGTTTACTATAATAAATAATTGTTGGTTAAAATGTTGTATAAAAATAGCTGTTAGAGTATTTTATGTAAGAAAAGAAGTTATAATAATAATTGTATTCTCTTCTTCGATGGCGCTACAGCCCATATCGAGCTTTGGCCTCCTGCAACAGTCGCCTCCAACTCCTCCTGTCCTCAGCGGCTGACTTCCAATTTCGTTCCTGGAGAAGCTGTGCTGCATCCCCTCTTACCTCGTCTTCCCACCTCAGTCTGGGTCTTCCCACTTTTCTCTTTCCACCAATTCTTTTTGGGACGCATGTATCCGGCATTCTCTGTACATGCCCAGCCCATCTCAGTCTGAGGAGTCTCATATGTGCTGAAATGCTAGGGGCCTTATAAATATCATACAATTCTGTATTGTGCCGGATGCGCTACTGTTCACCCTCTTTCACGGGTCCACATATTCTTCTCAGCACTTTTCTTTCAAAAGTATCCAGCATTTCAGCCATCTTTACCGTCAGTGTCAGCGTCTCACATCCATATGCCAGTACAGTTCTGACAATGGTCTTATATATGGTTATTTTGGTTTTTCTGTGGACAATACTTAACTTAAACACTGGCAGCAAAGAAAAGTATGTTTTGTTGGCTGCTAGCTGTGATTCTCCTTCTGATTTCTGCTGGATCCTCATTGTTCTTTGTCAGACTAGAGCCCAGGTAGGTGAATTGATTGACCACTTCGCATGAGTAATTGTCTTTAAATTGTGCACTACTTCTTCTTCTGTGTGAAGGGTTCCTGCTCTGTACCATCATTTTCGTTTTGTCAACATTAACCCGCAGTCCTACTTCCCGTGCCGCTCCTTCTAAAGGGTCGAAGACCTCCTTAATGGCTGAAATTGATCTTCCGACAATGTTAATGTCATCCGCATATCCAACAACTTGACTGCTTTTGAAACAAATATTGGAGCCAGTGTCTATTAGCGTTTTTCTTATTACATGTTCGAGCACAATGTTGAAGAGAGTGGGAGCCAGACCGTCCCCCTGTTTTAGTCCCTGCGATACTGAGAATTCTTCCGACAATTACCCGTCTATTTTGACCTGACATCTTGAGTCTGACATTGTGGCTTTGATGAGCCTAACCAATTTAGGTGGAATCTGGAATTGAAGTAGTATGTCATATAGACACTCCCGATCTATGCTATCATATGCTTGCTTGAAATCTATGAATAGTTGGTGTATATCTATATCAAACTCCCAGGATCTGCCTGACGGTGAACAGTTGGTCTGTTGTGGATCTACCGGTGCGGAAGCCTGCCTGATACTCTCCCAGTAGGTTTTCTGCATACTTATCAACTCTTTGTTTCAGTATCATGGTGTAGATTTTATATGCTGTGCAAAGAAGTGATATGCCTCTATGATTTTCGCATTTTAGTTTGTCACCTTTTTTGTGAATTGGACATATAATGCTTATTTTCCATTCCTCTGGGATTTTTTCCAAGGTCCATATTTTTGTTATTAAATTATGTAGCAGATTTCTTAGGTGATCATTTCCATATTTGAACAACTCTGCTGGCAGGTTGTCTTTCCCAGGTGATTTGTTGTTTTTAAGTCTCTTTAGTGCAGCATTTATTTCTGGCATTGTTGGTGGGTTCGCAGATTCTTCATTACTTGATTAAGTGGGGATGTTAGTAGGATGGCTTCTCAGGTCGCTATTAGGGTTGAGAAGTTTATAGAAGTAGTTTTTCCACACTGTTTTAATTCGTTCCTTATTGGATATAATTGAACCATCAACGTCTTTGCATAGTGTTGTATTCGGTTTGAAACCCTTCTTGAAGAAGTTTACTCCCCTATATGCTTCTCTGGAATTATTATCAACAAAGTCCTGTTCCATTTTCAGCATTAAATCATTCAAGAATTTTCTTTTCTTTCCCCTTATCTGCTTATTTGTTTCTTTTCTCGCTTGTTCGTACGCCTGTCTTTTGTTTCTTGTTGGCCTTTCCAAGTACTTCTTTCTGAGTGTATTCTTTTCAGCTATCTTTCTTTCACACTCTTCATCAAACCAAGGGTTCCTGGGCTGTCTGGGCATGTTTCCGACACTTGATTCCACTGCTCTTATAATTGCCTCTTTTATATCATTCCAGTCTTTTTCGAGTGATTCTTGGGAGTTCTGCTCAGTGATCTGACCTGGTAGGCTATTTACAAGGGCGTTGTGATACTGCTCTTTGCCTTCTGGTGTTTTTAGAGCCTCCGTATTGATTTTTGGAATAATTGGTGGTTTCCGTGTCCTATTGTTTGCGATTCGGCTCCTGTAGGTGGCCACCACCATGTAGTGTTCTGAATCACAGTTGGCACCCCTATACGACCTTACGTTTGTGATGCTCGTTGCCCCCCTTCTTTCTATCAGGACATGATCAATGTGGTTATGGTGTCTACCATCTGGCGATGTCCAGGTCCATTTGTGTATGTCTTTTCTTGGAAATTGAGTCGAGGCCACAATTAGGTTTCTTGATTCTGCGAAATCAATCACTCGGGTTCCATTATTATTAGCGTCCTTGTGTAGACTATTCATTCCTGTAATGTGTTGGAGCAGAGGATCCTGTCCTATCTTGGCGTTAAAGTCCCCAATAACCATCTCAATGTCGTTAGATGGTAATGTGTCGTAGACCTGTTCGAGTTTCTGATAGTATGTATCTTTCATTACGTCATCTTTATCTTCCGTTTCAGCATGTGCATTGATCAATGTAACATTGAAAAATTTCGTTTTTATACGTAAGCTGCACATTCTTTCGTTAACGGGTTTAAAGTCTAGAATGCATTTTTCCATTTTCCGGTCCACAATGAAGGCCACTCCGAATTTATGATTGTATACATTTGTGTTTTTATAGTCCCAGCTGCTCCCGTCTGGAGCCACTGAGAGTATGGCAATTAGAGTATGTTGTGAGGCTGAAGGTAGTGGTGACAGGAAGGAAATGGGGAAGAAGAATATGGGGAAGTACCTGGCTATTCAGATATGGTCACTAAACACGGCGAAAGTCATTTCAAGCAACGTTTCAATTCTGAATGGTGGTCTTACAACAGGGCGATACTGAGAGTATCTTTCACTCTGGATAACGCAAATATTTTTAAATGATTAAATAGTGAAAACACAACCCAATCAAATAAAATATATATGCGCACGCCGGGATTTGAACCCGCGACCTCCGGATCGCTAGGAGAGAGCTTTGCCCCTCGAACGAGAGTATCTTCCACTATGGAACGTGCTGCAAATATATCTACTATAATATTATTGTTTATGAATTAATTGTGAAATAATACAAATCAATCAAAAATTATTTATTTGCCCCCGCCGGAATTAGATCCCACGACCTTCGGATTGCGAGTCAAAAGGGTTATTCCTCGACTACGGAGGCCGCATACTTACTGTTGTTTTTGTAAAACCGCATAACATTGGGCAAAGAGTAACTTTTTTTCAATTTGCGTGTGCCCTACTTGCGTAAAATGTGAATAAATTACGCTAAAACTACAGCGTTATTTTATGAAAAATTTAAAACATGTTCGCCACCATATTCCAGCAACATAGTAAAAAAAAGCAAAATTGTTTGGTTTCAATCATCAAAACACGATTCTCCTGGCTCTGGAGTATGTAAACATCCAAGTGTAATATTATTACTAGGTGCGCATAATAGCAAACAAATTTTTTCGGATATGAAATAAAACCAAAATTGCAAATATTTTGAAAAACATCACCCAGAACAGCCAAAGGCAACTATGCGGAATGCTTCCCCAAAATGAACATTTCATTTTTGACTGCCAATTGAAAAGTTTCATCGTTTTGTTCTGTAAACATATCTTTTTATGGGTAAAAATAATTGAATTTCTACCTCCGGGGAAATGTTAAAAAGATACGAATTCGAATGAATGGTTTAAATTTATACATCAGCAATGTTAACTCTCCCTCTCGGTAGTTGTACAAAATATATATTCATTCTTTTAGATAATGCTTAAGTTGGTAAAATAGTGTTACTTTCATAAAACAGCTTTTTACGAATTCAATTTTCGGTATACACCTACCTACTTACGATACATGATATTATATAAAACCATTATAAATCAATATTTTGAAAAACACTCAATTCGAACGAATAAATAAAATATCTTCATAACATATTCTTTCAATGATATAAAAATTCTACCTTAGTTTGAGGATTTCCCATTATAAAAAATCCTCATTTTCACAACATATCATATACATTTTTTTACATTAGCTTCACACGGGAAAATAATTTCCCTCAGTACCCGTGTCATATTAAAGGATGCTGTGTGGAGATTTTTTTTTAGGAAAAAAACGATAGGAAGTTCTGGGAAGGAAATAAGTATGTATGGGTAGGAATCTGAGAGTCAGTGTGTCCAGGAGTGACGGACGTATGAATCCATCTCTCCATGTGGTGCAAGGCGATAGATCGAGGGATTCTGGTTGGAGAGGTCAAAAGACCTTCCTCAACCAGTCCGGCGCGCCACGCAGTAGGTCGGCAAACGCATCGGCCGCCAAGACCCGGACAAACACCATGAACCCGGGCACACCTGCTAAGTAACCAAATGTAACGAACCGCTTAACCGAACCTTTAACCGTATATAAATACTGTACGTAAATAATTTAGACTCATAGTTTTTACTGTACGTAAATAATTTAGAAAATAATTTCCCTCAAGGCCTGTGTCATCTTAGGGGATGCTACCTGGAGGGTTAACATCCCCTAAGGTGACTCAGACCCCAGTTTTCCTCAGGGTTTAAAAAACTTTAGCAAAGGTACTCATACGTCCCCTATTTCTGGACACACTGACCTCCGGATTCTTTTCCACAACTTCTATTCCTTTCCCTCCTAAAAAAGCCCCTCCTCCCAGCATCCCGAAAGATGTCATAGGCCCTGAAAGAAATTATTTTCCAAGGCGCCTTCTGAGTGGAGATGATGTTAAAAAAATCCCCGTCCATCTATAATGTTTAAAAGTTACCGAAAAATCGGCATCATACTATCACCAATAAAGTAAGTTGGCCATTTTTTACTTCTTCCCGAGGGCGCCATTAATGGTTTGTGGCTAGTGTGGTGATCGTAAATCATTGCTGGAGGAACTAACTCGCAGTAATTTTCACAAAATTTCTTCGGCACTTCCAAATCGGATGTTCACGTAGGAACTTGAAACTACCGACGGGAGTTGAAGGGTTGCCGATTAAGACAATGTTCAATAGTGAAATGATTGTAGATAAGTTAAAAATGTATTACACATATATAGTTTTATCAAAGTACCATCGACCAACATTTTTATTACACTGACGATAAGCACACACAAAAAAAATCGCAAATCGACAAAATACAGTAAATAATTTTACGTATTTCTATACGTATTGTTTTACTACGAACTATTTACTATTCTATCACGAAATGTTTTCCTCAAAATAATATTTATTTATTAAATTGTTTGAGAGAATTTGTGTATTAAATTGTTTAAAATTTTACTAGATTTATTAAATTGGTATTAATGTTTTGTACATCAATGTTAAGAGACACCGCTACCGAAATAACATTTTTTTTAAATTTAGTTTTTAATTTATTCATTATACTATTCAAATATGTTCCTTACAGTATTTGGGCCTTAGCAAATACCAAACTAGGTTCTTGTCCGTATTATGATAGTAGAAAAGAATTAATTAAAAAATCACATTTTCTGGAATAAAAGTAATTTTTGTATTCCTTATTTTTTCCTTGTGTGTCATTTTTATGTACGAGCACATAAATATGTGATAACTCAATTTGTTAATTTATTGATGTATTTTATTTTTTTATTATTTATTGAGTTAGTTTAAACTACATGAATATAAACTAATAAGCACAATTTAACATTTCATTTGATAATTTTAAATATTTTTACACTAAGCATAGCATTTATTTTTAAGTACATTCATTATTTCTTGATTCTATATACTTTCAGGCATTTCATCATACACCTTTAGTCCTTTATACATTAGGCATTTTTATGATTTTGATTTTTTCATGTGTGGCTATAACTATATATAAATAAATAGTATATTACATGTATACGTTTTTAAATTTTCATGGCCAAAAGCATTTTCGTTATTTCTTGTTTCGTAATTATTATGTACATCTCTATTAAAAACAATTCCATCCTTATAGTATTTTGCACAAAAATTAACACATTGAATAGCAGTCTCTTTTTTATTGGAATTCAATTTAACTCCTCTCTCATTAAATGAGAGATTTAATGTTAATTAACCTTTGCGTATTTACCTTTCCCAGTATACATCTCATAGCCCTGTTTGGTAACTTAATTGCAACATTTCATTTCTTAACATTTTACAACTGTTCATTTACCTAATAAAAATCAGGTGATATTAAATGAACGTTTTAATCAATTACGAGTATCATGAAATTAAACTATATTAACTGCCTGATTATTGTTAAAGTACTTGAATCCCCAAATATTCAACAACTGAATAATTTTTCATCGGAATTTAAATATATCTGTATGAAAGTCTTTATTTAAAAGTCTTTGCTGAAATCTCTTTGAAAATTAATAAACATGCATGAAATTTACATGAGGAGCTTTTCTCTTAAGCGATGTTCACTTGATGATTTACTTGATGATTCACTTGATCCTTATGCCTTTTATACATGATATTTTACCATGAATGTAATGTATAATAGGCATAAGAATCGCTCGACAGAGTCTGGAAACGCTCGATTTTAAGCATAAAAATGGTTTCAATTTATTTTGTGAATAATTTTATAAGAAAGATAAAGTATTTAATCAAGGGAAACCACCACAGATAATATTATCCATTATACTGTATTTAATAAGTTACTTCTTATAATATATGCCTTCAAACATATCTAATGATTTTTTTTTGTAATTTATGCTTATATGTTTTATAAAGTAATTGATAATTTAATTGTACTCAACAGAAACAATGGAAAAACTTCCATTATAATAATATTTACTCAAATATGTACATTTAAAAAAAATGTATTCATAATTTAAACCGATAAAAAAATATCAAAAATAGTAATTTCACCAGAAACATTTTCACATTAAAATAGTACTCATTTTGAAGGATAAACTGTATAAAGATCAGTGATATTTTATTTAGTTCATCACTTCGCAAAGTATCACAATACGAGTACAAAATTCGAAACAATAAATTACACTCTGCTAGTACGAAAAACACAGGAATTACTAATAATTTGTCTAACAGCCCTTGTAAAGAGCAGAAAGTGTTGCAATAACACTATAGCCTTCATCCCTGCAGACTTGTGATATTGGGTGCTGCGTGCAGCTAACTTTCGCCATTAATTATATCGCAGGCTTTTGAATCCTCGCAAGGAGGCTGCAGGCAGTGCAGGCGGTGGGGGCGGTGGGGGCGGTGGGGGCAGTTGGGAAAAGGGGGACGCTCAGTCGGAAACGGAACTTTTACTAATAAAGCGCCATGTGTTAATGAAAATTTCAATAAAGCATACTATTGTGTTTTTTTGAGCTGTTTGTTGCATTCGTGTAACGTAAAACGTTCATTTGTTATTCTGCAAATGTTTTCTGGGTAACAAGTTGAAATATAACGATAATTAATTTGCGAACGGTATTCAAACTGCGCGAGTAAAATACTAAATCTTCCGGTTATACCTACGTCCAATCCATAAATGTTTTTGAAAGTGTCTTAAAAATATAAATATTAAATTCAGTATCTGTACCTATGTATAGAAGTACTTATATTTTGTAGTATATAATTAATAATAATCTCTTTACTAAAAAAGTTAGTACCAACAAATTTTATTTTTAATTGTCCAGGTCCAGGTCCATCAATTAAAATTTTAGTTTTACCAAGTGATTAATAAAATTAAATTCCCGCTTGAAATTGAAAAAAAAACACAAACTTTTTTTTTTGTATTTCTTTTGTGCATTCAATAATTTTATTATTTAATTTAAAAATAAACGGTTTTTATAAATTAAATGATAATATTATATTTGTTGTTAGTTTTTGGGGTGTTACGCCGTGTTGCGCTACCTCCTTCTATAGCTGACGTTTCGGACAGCGTTACAGTGTCCATCATAAGGGCAGATCCGGTAGCGCAACACCATAACACCCCAAAAACTAACAACAAAAATGCTTTTGGCCGTGAAAATCTAAAAAAAAAAAAAACTTATCTGATAATATTATACTTTTCATTCCATGGAAAAAATTAAAATGTACTGCCAATTAAACTTTATTAAAATAAATAAAAACAGATTTTATTTTTTAAAATCCCTATTTTTTATTACTTATTACAATTAAAGAATTATAAATATTTTAGCTACTTACTATATAATTCAAAGTTTCGAGTATATTACAATAACAAATAATAATAACAAATAATGTCATACGTTGGGCCATCACAAAACTAATATTTGTATTTAATTACACCAAGTTCTAATAATTTGAGGTAATTGTGGTTTACCCGCTGGCAGAAACTTAAAACCTTTCTTAGTTTTAAACAAAAAGCGCCTTCAAGGAAGAGTTTAAAGAATGTGCTATTAGTAAATTTTATTTTGGTTTGCCAATTTTGTGGACGTTGCGCAAACTAGTCAGGAATAAAATACAATCAAGAAAAAAAAAATTATCGCTACACTTCGTTGCCTTAGTTCTTAATTGTTGAAACGACCATTTTACTCATTGTTCAATATCCATTTTAAAATTAAAAATAAAGTATAAAAGTGATAATTAATCACTTAACTAAAAAATATTTAAATTAATGAGACCTTAACCTATACGGAAATATTTATCTTAAACATTTATCATAATGTTTCATTAAAATAAAATAAGAAAACCTTCTCATCCTGTAAAAATTTTAATGGTCGTTTGGACAATTAAGAAATAAGGCGACGCGTGACGGCTTGTATGCATCCCACTTAACTGAATGTTATGTTATCCTGTATCCAAAAATAACAAAATTTTACTTATTCTATATGGTGTATTTTAAACGTCTGTTGATTTACCTACTAAAAATAAGTACACTTATTACTGACTGATGGGAAAAGTTATTTGCGTATTTAACATCACAATAATTGATTCAAATTAAAATGAACATATTTTGGAGTTGGCCAAGGAACTGGTAAATAAAAGCTTTAAGGGAACAGAATTATACATAAATTTTCCTCGAGAGACTGAAATATCGTGGAAAACGAACATCATAAAGTACTTTACTATTAAAATGGTTGGAGGATGCAATAATGAACATTGTCTTCATTTCTACACTGATTAGTCACCCTCTCAGTACAGTTAATTCAGACGCCAAACCAATTTTTATTTCGTTTTTCGCGCCGCGTAATTCGTGCCCGGCGTTGGAGGGTACGGCGGGCGCCTCTAACGGTTGGAACTACTAACGGCTAACGGTGCATAACGGGCGCATAACGGCATGTAGCTACGGCGTAGAGTATCCAAAAAATGTACGGGGTGTGTTAGTTTGTCCTCCTGGGAAAAGATCGCGTGTATCCGCAATTAAAAAACTGACCTTAAATTTTACCGTTCACGGCAATTTGAAAATATTGTTACAGATAAAAATTCGTGTACGTTGTTCGTTTATTATTTATGTCGGCTATAACGAATACGCATTTCGCATTAGAAATTTATGAATATATTTATAAAAAAATACA
This sequence comes from Limnephilus lunatus, assembly GCA_917563855.2. Lineage (NCBI taxonomy): Eukaryota > Metazoa > Arthropoda > Insecta > Trichoptera > Limnephilidae > Limnephilus > Limnephilus lunatus. The sequence goes on along the minus strand of OU830595.1, from coordinate 87,745,127 downwards.
ATTACAACCTCTTACTAAACAGCTTTATGAAAATACTAGGCACAGCAAAGTTCACAGAGAAAATAATGGTTAGAAAGATGCCGATGAACGTGATCTGATAAAGGGAATAGGACAATTGAAGCAAGTGATATACTATGGTTACTATGGTATTCCCCGTTTGATAACTTTGCAGGGGTGTTCGTGTTCACGGAGTGAGGTTTGCCTAGGTCTTGGAGGCCAGGAGAGACTGACTGATGGATACCTTTCGATCTCTCCAGCCGGAATCTCTCTACCCATCGCCTTGCACCGCAGTAAGAGGAATGGATTCATTGACCGGTCAGTGGTTGAGTGGGCATAGCGCTTGGGTCCGACCCGGGCGTCGCATGTTTGATCCCTCGGCTGGCTAAGTCCTCCATCACAACACAAGCAACATTTTCGGGATTCTCTGATGGTAGTATGGTGGTTATTCATAACCCGGGAATGTTTGTCTTTCTTTAAAAAAAAAAAACGTTCGTCACTTATTTTACTTGATTGTACTTCCTCTCCTTCCTTTTCCTAAAAAGACCACGCATACAGCATCCCAAAGATGACATAGGTTTTTAGCGGTTTTTTCGTCGGTCAAAGTCCAATATTCCAAAGGTGAGTTTTTGCGTATCAGTAAAAATGTTTGCAATTTGAACATTCTACTACCTCATGCTGTTCTCCTGTAAGTAGGTATTAAAGAGCGCATAATGTTACTAAAAGGAGTTTATGGCAGTAATCCGACAGTGTAAGTAAACTACTCGTGTAAGAATGAAAGTGCCATCTTTATGGTAATTTTGTTATAATCAATAATTATCAGCCTGAAACACTCATCTACATTGAAAAAATCTTCCGAGAAAAGATACTGGCCGCCAACGGGAAATGAACCCGTGACCATCTGATTGCCGGTCAGCAGCTCTGACCACTGAGCTATGGCGGCTTATCTAATACCCGCCAAATAATTCAATATATACTAGTGTTTCATTCGACAATTACTTATTATTACATTTTTCCAACTGAAAACAACCAACTTTATTTTTTTTTTTTTTGTATGAGAGGTATTTTTAATACTAAATCTCCCGCTAGGTGGCGTCGAGACTAATTATGTCTGCATTTTTTGCTGAAATACTCTAACTTGTCAAATATTAATTATTATTTTTGATTGATAAACTAACGTTTAAACAAGATTTTTATGCATTGCACAAATGGTACATAACAAATATTATAATCAATAATTATCAGCCTGATAATTATTGATTATAATATTTGTTATGTACCCTTTGTGCTATGCATAAAAATCTTGTTTAAACGTTAGTTTATCAATTAAAAATAGTAATTTTGTTATGTAAGCCGTTCGTTTAAACCCCAATCAAGATTTATATTCTTTTGTAGACCACCGCCCCCTTTACAAGATTTTTTTTAACGTTTTCTCCTCTCCCATAATAGTTAAAGCAAAAGTTAAGCAATTACTGAATTATAAATAAGAAATTAAAAAGACCATCAATAGTTATTATATTAGAATTTATTTATTAAATTTAGAAAAAATATCCCAAAAGCTGGTGCAGTTTTAATAATTTGTTAATGTCGGGTTCCAATTTTGTCAATATCAGTCGCAAACCTATGTGCAGTCTGTTCTCTTTCTTAGAAAGAAAATTTGCTACTGAACCCACGCTCAGTCAAATTCACTAAAGGTTCATGACAACAGTATTTTTAAAATAATTTCACAAATAGATACTCCACGGCCGCTCCCCTTGACTGGCTTAAACGTCTTCCATTGGCCTATTTATAAACCCGCTACTTTTTACTGCTACTTCAGCTCCTACTGTTGGGAACCTATAGTTTAGACCATAGGTTCTCAGCGTGGGCGATAACGCCACCTTGGGGCTTTTCTGACCTTCGGGGGGGGGGCGATAGAAGACTAAAAGCAAATTGGGGGGAGTTTTAGACTTTCAGGGGGGCGGTAGGAGACCACCCAGAGAAACCCATCCCACCCCATCGGGGCCATCCGTAAATTTCATCACACCTTTGACGGCTGGCGTAGTCCAGCGGTAAGGCTCTTGACTCGCACACTGAAGGTCCTGGGATGAAATCCCGGCGTGGCAAATAAATTTTATTTGATTCATTTGTGTTATTTCATAACTTATTTATTTAAAATAATACATATATAATATATTTGCGGCACGTTTCAGAGTGGAAGATACTCTCAGTATCGCCCTGGTGTAATACTACCATTCAGAATTGAAACGTTGCTTTAAATGGCATTAGCTGTGTTTGGTGACCAGATCTGAATAGCCAGGTACTTCACCACCTTCCTCTTCCCTATATCCTTCCCCTCCCCACTACCTTTAGCCTCACAACATACCCCAATTGGGGATGACATAGTCTCACTGGCTTCAGACGGGAGCAGTTGGAACTGTTGTGCGGTATTCATATTAAAAAAAAACTTGAAATATTGGAAAAATTATATACCACGCTCAAATCTAAAGTTAATTACGAAATAATTCAAATTTACACCTTTATGAAACCAAAGCATCCCATTACGATCCTTCCGTTGTGGCAAATGTAACCCCATCGTGGTATCCCACTATACCTTCTCCGTCGTGGTATCCCGTTACGCCCCATCCGTTGTGGCAAATGTAACCTGTCGTGTTATCCCATTACACCCCCTGCGTTCGGATTCACGAGTTAGGGGGCGCTAGAAATAAACATATTCTCAAAGTGGGCGGTGGGCAAAAAAAGGTTGAGAATCTATGGTTTAAACGGACAAATCACGATAACTTCCTACCTCTTATTTTTAATGCGTTCAATTGTTTCTGCATAAGACATGTTAGGATGCAGGCGAATTCCATTTTTTTATAATATTTGTTTAGTTCTTTCTGCATCTGTGTTTCTTATTCAATAAAGAAAAAATTAGAAAACAATAGTAGCAGCACTTATTGGAACCGCCTGCTTCTAGAAAACGTGACGCGTGTAGTTATTACCGAAGAAAATATCTTTTCACCACTGATTCTGTGGCAATCACAAAACTTCTGAAACTTAATGTTAAACAGATTTTACGTTATACAAAGTATAAAAAAATTCGTCATGGTAAATAAACTTGGGTACGTAGTCCTTTCCTTGAGGTGATTTACGACAAAAACGGCTCTATAAAAATTATGGTATTATCATTATTTTCCCTTTTAATAATATAGTTATTCTGTTCTGAGGTACCTGAGCTGATCCCGGTCCAAGGAGTGGCCCGAGTCATCAGGTTTCTTTAAATGAATGCGCCGGGCTGCTGTGCCGGCACGTGACACCGTCCCCCGGCCGCTTCCCCTTTTCTAAATAATATTAAGGCGAATTGTATTCAGAACACACTGGCGCTGCTGCAATTTCAGCAGTTCTTTATTGCATATTTTATACTAAGATGCTGTTTCCTAGATATTTTTGTATGAAAACAATATTTTTATTATGCACAAGATGTTTTCTTTTCTTTCTGTTTAGGCACGCCAAATATATGTGAAAGATTTACAGCCACATTGGAAGTTCATTCTATAAACACCAATTTAACAAAAAGTTTAACCATACAGCAGAATCTAAAAAAACAATCAAGGAACAAAATACCGTCGAGCTTTTAAAAAATACGTTTTTATAATAAAAATTTATATACCTATTACCTATTCTCATTAAAAATGTTGAAGAAAACTGAATTGTATTGTATAGAGTCCGGAGGGTAAGTTTTCTGAATAGGTATGGGGTTCTAGGTCTCATGCAAATAGTCAGAGGGCATTTTGTTCATTCGGTTCGACACTGTCTTTTAATTTGTCGGGAATTCCCACTTGATATGCGCGGAACAACCTCCGTCGCGACGCTTTTTTAAAAATTAATTTCTACCGACGGCCGCCGTTCTTGACAAGGGATCGCTTTTTAGGACTTCCGTGAAGTGCCTTGGAATTAGGCGCACGTATCTTTAATTGATTGAAGACAAAAGAGTAGGTAGATTAATGCTAGGGAATAATGCTAATCCACTAATCCTAGCAGTTATTTTTTAGTCGTGACATTGAAATGTGTTTAAATTTCTAAAATATACATCAAAAAGCCTTTTAAGTGGATATTATTTATGATTAAAACCTTCCTTTATTCTACCTAACAGTACTTATCTACCTAATGCATGATCATAGAAAAGGAATAAATGGTTAAAAAGTTTGGCTATTTACCTAACGATCTAATTTGGATATTTTTAGATGGAAAGCGATTATTTTTAACTTATCCCCTTATTAATAAATGTGTTTTAAATTTTACACAACTGATAAATGTTCGTTTCCCATACATAAATGAATGTGTATCAGGTCCGCTATGGAAGTTGTACCTTACAACATGAATTTATGATTAAAATTTCTAATATCTTAGCCACTCATCGAAGACTGGACCGGTTGCACTCTGTAACGGGAATCATCAGAGAGGTATAATTTAAAGTTATGTTAAGGTATTTATTACCTCTGAAATCAAGAATTAAAAACATTGCCTCCCTAAATTTAATATATTTATTTATTTAATTATTTAGGCCTTTTCGGGGCTTTTACAAATACAATTTAAAATAAAATATAAATACTATATATTTCTTTTACCGACAAATATACAAGGTATGTATTTCTTTTACTAAGAAATATACAGTATTTACTGTACATAACTAAACTGCATCAGTAACAGTATTTTGTATTTGTCTTAAGATAAATTGAAGATGTCCACTGACTTGGTATAATTATTTTCCTCCATTAGTATTCTGAGCAAAGAGGAATACATATGGTAGTTAGTTCCAGAAATCCAGTAAAAAAGTTCTGTACAATTGTTCTTTTTTAATTTATTAGTGAGAGTTCCTATAATGTTCTTTAATTTTTTAGTAGATATTTACATATTTGTATATATATGTGAAACATGGACATTGAGATTTGAATATTATGTACCGGCCAGTGGCTGAGTTGGCATCGCGTTTAAGTCCCATCCAGGAGTCCTGTGTTCCATTCCTCGGCAGGCTAATTCCTATATCGCGGCACAAGCAACATTTTATGCTTTCTGTGGTGGTAGTAGTAGATTTTCAAATATTGTTAGGTTATTTGTAACCCGGGAATATTTGTCTTTCTTTTTAAACCAAAATAAACTTAAAATGTCATAAATTAAGAGCTAGATAAATAAACTCATTGGTGTAGAATAAACAGTCACACCAATAAATTAAAGTAAACAGTGGAGTGTAAATATAACAATATGAGTTTGTAAAAATATAAATAAAAAATAATTATAAATGAACACTTAAGTACATCAATTCAAGGATATATTTTAAAAATAGTATGAGGAACATAAGCGATATCTACCTGTATTTGTGATTATATAGTTTAATTTTAATTCGAATTTTTATTTTATTTTTTTTAATTAAAATTTCGATTTTAAATGAATATAAAATTTTTTTTAAATCTATTGAAAAATAAATGACATAATTATGTTATTATTATTTGAATTATTGTCATTTTTTTTTTCTTGTTTTAGTTATTTTTTTCGTATGAATTATATTAAAATCCGTGAGTAAATTGTATAGGTGAGCAGTGACTATTTTGTGAATAGAATTAGTGTGGTAAAAAATAAGATGTTTAAATATGTGACAATCTATTGTTAAGGTGATTGCCAAAAGAATTCATATTCTACTCCTTCATAGATGGCGCGCGTATAATTATTTTACGGAAAAAACGCTTTTATTGTTAAGTTATGCTTTATTAAGAACATTAATTGTTTGCGCCATATATCAATATGAATAAATAGTTTTTTCAATAAAAAAACTGAAATTTTTCAAGAAAGGCTAACAAATATAATTTTCAATGCAAAATCAATGACACATGATCAAATTGCCAGCTATGTTCGCTTTACCTACTTCCCATATCCAAAAATTTCTAAAAACAAAAACATTTTTGAATTCTTCTATGACGTAAACACATTAGGCACGCCCGTAAGCGATTACAGACTTCAATAAAAATCGACGTTCGACGGAAAAGTGAAGTATTTATTTACACCCGAAGTACAAACTCCAGGTATGTGTACCTAGTACATACCACCTACTGGTGAGGGTAGGTTCAAGTCAGCTTATTGAGGCAATAAGCGAGGCATGGGCGGCCATACCCGAGATAAGTCAATAAGGCAGCGCCGTACGTGGGCTGTGGGCTGCGTGGGGCACGGCATGACGAGACACCGCGCCACTGCCCTTAACGCGGGGTAGAACTGAACATGGGCTAAATTCAAACAGGGTAGCAGGAAGTCTTTATAACATGTTTTCTAATTTATGACGTGTGGATAAGAAAAATATTGCGATCACAAGTACAACTAAATAAATAGATATTAGGCATAAGGGAGATGGGCCATGAACGTGCACACCAAACGCACAATGTTCATTAACTTCGCCGCTTAGTCCGTGCAATTTGGTGGTAGCTCGGTGACTTCGTAGTAGGTACTTTTTCATCCAATATCCCAGTACAATATTACTTCCCAATATAACCTTAAATGTTTATGTTTTAACTATCTTTTTTATTTGATTCCTGAAGCCCGGGTTATTCCGAAAACTGTCTTATTTATTTTAAAAAATTATTTTTTTCTTATTTCTCTTATCTCCACACAGGAGACTCTGAAGAGAAAAAATCCCAGTTAATAAGTACATGTGTAGGTGTTTTTTTTAGTTAATTTTAAACACATTTCAAATTGTAATAGAAGTGATCGTAATTTAAAGTAACTATATTGAAAACGTATAGTGTTTCTCCTGTAAAGTCGCCGAAATAACTTATCATTTACTACTACGCTTCACTTGTAGTTATTTTTTAGACTAAAAAACGACTCTAAAACAGTCAATTATTTGTTGCAAAATAGGTAGGCTGACAAAGAAAACGAATTTAGATAATTCACGGTGTCCGGAAACTCTTGGTATAAGCGGGAAATTTGTGAATCTACGACACACAGAGAACCTTAAAAACGATTTATTTCGATTGTTTATTTTTTTTTTAATTTCCTATTTTATCTGAAACTAAACGGTATATAAATTTTAAAAAATATACTTTCACCACAGAGATTTTGAAATTTTATTTATTTCTTATTTCTCTTATCTCCACACAGGAGACTCTGAAGAGAAAAAAGTCCCTCGGGACCTACGTCATTTTGGAGACTCTGTATGGAGGGTTTTTTTGTAATTGTCCAGGAATGACGGACGTAAGAATCCATCACTCCCAGTGTGGTGTAAGGCGATGGGTCGAGAGAGCCCGGTTGAAGAGGTCATGGTTAGGTCTCCCTGAACTAGTTTCTCCCAATCCGGCCCGCCACGCAATCGGTAGACCTAGACAAACTTCACCCCATAAACCCGCGCATCCGTGCAAAGTCACCAAACGTAGCGAACCACTTGGAGTGACCTATGACATTGGTTTGCACAGAAAAGATAATTCACACTGAAAATGCCTTCCATGCTATGATTCCATGTAGATTTGAATGACACGCGCTCTGTCGATCTTACACTGACATCGAATATCCCATCCCACTTAAATTTCATAATGATTTCAAAAAAACAGTTTTGTATAAAAAATTAAAGCCAGATTGGCCACTTTTGGATCACGATACACGCACACGCTCTCATCGCAATTCATCTTTATTATATGTTCGTTGGATACCTCAAATTACGAAAAGATAAAAAGAAAGAAAGTTACTGCGTAATTCCAGCAAGTTTCTCAACGGTTTAAAATAATAACCACAAATCATATAACTCCTTTATAGAAGAAATTGGTGCCATCATCCAGAAGCTAGGAGCCACGAGCCAGGAACGCAGAAGAGGCAAGTAGAGCAAAGCACGCACCCAGAGATTATATTACGGGATAACTTTGTTGTCCCTGTCGCGTACCGTAACTCTGTAAGCGGAATATAAAAACGAATTACCTACCTACGGCGTATGCTGCTTTCCTGTTACATTCATATTATTTACATTTGTATTTTTTCGTTCCTTTCTTCCTCCCGCCGCTTAACTTACTTTGTTCCAAAGTTCAGCTTGTCTGCCACGGTGAGGTGTAATTTAGTTTTCAGGAATTTACGTGATGCCTCCGTGAAAGGTGAAATTCATGCAATCCGGTTATTGTGAGTCTTTTTTATTTGTTTGTTATCTCTAGGAGCGCCGGCACATTTTTTTTTGTAAAGAACTTTTCCTCGCTCCGAGTAAAAGGGTCGTCTCGAATTTTCACAAAGAAGTAAAAACAAATTTAAAGTTTATTTTTGCTTTATGCGCTGTAGGTAAAATTATCATCGGAAACCGTGTGTTTGTTGTATTTCGAATACATTTTTTAAAAATTCATAATAAAACATCCTCATTTTGAAACAAAAAACACTAAAATAAGTAATTTTTAAACTTGAATGAATTTGTTTCAAAGCGAACTTAAATAGTCAAGGAGATCTTTAAATATCCAATTTTTCAATATGGCGATATTATACTCTTACATACACAGTGTTATGGGATAATCTATTCATCTTAATAAAATTATACGGTGCTCCAGATTTTATGTCCGGGTTGAATCTTTCCCAAATGAAAGACTAAACCCTTCCACACACTTTTCCACAAATGAATATCTAGTAAATGAACGCAATGTAAGTGCACTATATAAGAATAAAACAATACAAGAACAATACGTCAATCCACCAGAAACATAATGGGAAAATATTTCACCGACTCCAGATATTTTCATATCAGAGGGTTCGGCTCTGATGAAATCCTAACTGGTCCGATAAATCCTACTGATCCCTCAATATAAATATTTAAAAAATCTTTCGTAATCCTACATGTATTTAAAATGACCGACTTTTGCATTTTTATGTACAAATTTTTTGACAAATCTAATACGCCTAAATTTTGAATGAGAGAGCTAGGTATAATGCCAGTAGCCGAAATAACAAATGGTAATACTTTTATAGTCTGAGAATGCCAAATTCTTTTAATTTCATTTCCTAAATCTGTATATTTTCTTATTTTTTCAGAAACAGTTTTCTGAATATTACAAGAATTTGGAATAGCGACATCAATGATATAAGTTATTTTCTTAAATTTGTCATGTAAAACTATATCGGGTCTATTATGACTAATTGTTCTGTCTGTCAGAATAGTTTTATCATAATAAATTTTATAAAATTCATTTTCTAAAAATGAATTTGGTTCATATTCATAATATGGTACATTACGGCAGTCAATCAAGTTATGTTTAATTACCAAACTTTGGTGAATTATTTTTAAAACTTGATTGTGCCTAAATGTATACTCGGACGGCGCTAATACAGAACATCCCGATATAATATGTTCTATAGTTTCCGGAAAAGCCAAATATTTTCTACATAAATCATCAATTTGATTTGCATCTTTGATGATATGCTTCCTATAATTTTTAGTATTAATGACTCTATCTTGTATGGCAAGCATAAAGCCTTCTATTTCTGCGCTCAACTCTCCAATACTCAACCATTTGTTTGACGAAAATTTGTCAACATATGTTTGGTTGAGATAATTGAAGTGTTTTGCGTGAAGAATTTTATTTGACCAGGAATCTAATAATTCCTGGTTGGTATTTATAAGAATGCTGGCATTCTCGTCGTATAAATTTAATGGTGAAATATTTCTATCTGCCTTGCAAATAATTTTGTGCATTTCTGAACTATCAGCTTTCCTATGGAAAAAATTTCTTAGCATTTCGACCTGATTATGTTTTAAAGATGTTATTTTGACTATACCTCTACCTCCTAAATTTCTGGGTAAATTAATTCGTTCTACAGCTGAATTTGGATGATGGCAATGAAATTTTGTTAATGTAGTTCTAATCAATCGTAAATAATAACGTAAGTAATTTTGTTTTTATTTTTATTATGTAGATTTACGCAGGAGACCCTGAGGAAAATAATTCCCTTCCAGGTCTATGTCATGTGTTTGCGTCAATCAATGTTTTTTTGTCTATGATTGTAGTAGCTGAATAGCTGCTTTCTTTTATCCAGTTCCTACCTTTATTCCGCTCCCTTGTCAATACAATATCATTGTTCTGTTTTTGCCTGCATGCGTGTATTGATGTACGCGCCGTGCGTCGTGTGTAAAAACTACCCATGTTGTACATTTTACTTGTGATTTGGAATACCGCAATAAGTTTAAGCGGTCCAAATCCTGCTGGTTGAGGTCATAATATCTCCCTCAACCAGTCTCTCCCGATCCGGCCTGCCATGTAGTTGGTGGGCACCCGCCGCCAAGATTCGGACAAACCTGACCCCATGAACCCGGAACCCCTGCTAAGTCACCAAATGTAGCAAACCACTTGTGGTGAACTATGGCAGAGGTATTGATTATCCAATAAATGGTTCCCGGGGGGCGGTACCCATACCCGCCACCCAAATAGTACTTATTCTTGAACATGCATTTAAAAAAAAATTACAGTGGTTTACTTATTAGTACAAAAATAGTAATATTCAGTAGCCGTATGTATGCTTTTATCTCCTTTTTTTTAACAAATATTATAATCAATAAATATCAGCCTGAAACACTCATCTACATTGAAAAAATCTTCCGAGAAAAGATACTGGCCGCCAATGGGAATTGAACCCGTGTCCCTTTGATTGCCGGTCAGCTGCTCTGACCACTGGGCTATGGCGGCTTATCTAATACCCGCCAAATAATTCAATATATACTAGTGTTTCATTCGACAATTACTTATTATTACATTTTTCCAACTGAAAACAACCAACTTTATTTTTGTGAGAGAGGTATTGTTAAGTACTAAATCTCCCGCTAAGTGGCGTCGAGACTAATTATGTCTGCATTTATTGCTGAAATACTTTAACTTGTCAAATTTTAATTATTATTTTTAATTGATAAACTAACGTTTAAACAAGATTTTTATGAATACCACAAAGGGTAGATAACAAATATTATAATCAATAATTATCAGCCTGAAACACTCATCTACATTGAAAAAATCTGCCGAGAAAATCTTCCTTTTTTTAGTTGTAGCATTTTGTGAACACCTCACTGGGAGAACCTGTGAGGTTTTCGCATGTTTTATATTAAATGTTATTCTACCGACATAAGTAAAAACACAGTATTCTCCTTAATATTTTCATGTCATTTATAACCCATGACCCAACATTTGTTCACAGTTGTCATTTATAACATGAGAAAGGGCGTTTCTACGATTGGTTCTTGACTTCAATAGCTCGGCTGTGGAACAATTTGCCGACCTCTGTATTTTCTCTCTCCTACAACATGGGTCTCTTCAAGACCCAAGTCAGTAAATTCCCTCTTTTCAACAAAAAGACCCTCAAAAATGCACATCTACCACAGTGCGCACTATACAAAATAAACTATCTCAGGAGAAAATCAAGATTTCGTAAAACAAACACTTTCAGTATATCTCGGAAAAAAATGTTTAGTATTTCGGTATATAAATAGCCCAATCTGGCACACATTGCGCCGACAATTTGTAAGATTGTTTTGTAAGGCCAATTATCCGACCCATTACCGAATGATGGTTCCCATAAAGGATCGCCTCGCCGCTCTCATTAGATAGGTATTGGCCGTACAGCATCCCCGCTCGCTATTTATTCACTTAGCGGGGTTAGGTTAGGTTAGGTTACACACGGACTAAGTGAGGTTGGCTGAATTAATAATGGCCGCCGCGGCGCACGCGTCCCGTTAGTTCGAACAGTAAAACGCGGCTCTTTAGTAAATTGGTTCGCCGGCCTTAAAGCTCTAGGCCTACCAGCGGAACATTCTACGGCCGGACACGTTCCCGGGGATAAAAAGCGTATTAATTATTACCGTGGGAGGACTTACTTCCTAAGAAAGGTAATACGGGATTCATTGCTTATTTTATTCCCCATTCGTCTAGCGAGGGCAGGGACTTAAAGCGACGCGGATGTCTCGTACGAGTAATGAAGAATTATTATTCTACACGGATTACATACTTTCTCTAATTTACTGGATAGTTTTATGGTGGGCTTATTTAATTATTTGACGGTAGGATTATGAACTTGTGTTTTAACAGTATTTTGGATAATTCTAAAGTGCCAATAAATGTGCTTAGGCAAACGATTCAATAAAAAAACAGGAATTTCAAAATACGTATTTTTAAACTAGTGTAACCCTTTGACTATGGACTTTGCACTTTGAGAAGAAGATTATTTTTTTATCGAGGTTTCTGTTTTACTGGAATATTTCCAACTCGAACTAAAGTAAAAAGAATCTCGCTTCACTTTACATCAATACATAACTCATAAATAAAATAATATACAATCATTAGTTTTATTATGGAGAATGTAGGATGAACAGACTGTTGTATCTTGTTTATTTATTTACGCCCTTGGAGCATTTACATCAATCGTATAACATAGTTATAATAGAAATAGAAACAATAAAATACCTATAATTTTATAGTATTATTTCTCTTCTTTTACATTAATAGAAACGAAGCAGAATTAAAAAGAAATAACAACAAAAACAATATTGGAAGAATAATAATAAAATTTACATCAGAATTTTAGATATTTCTGTTAAAGATTTAGATAATGAATAAATTAAAATATTAAACAAACTGAATTTATTTCCAAGCCTATGTAGTATTTGAATTGGGGAGTTAATGAAATAGTTAGTTTTCGACGGATAAACAAATAACAGCTCTGGAAGTCTCGTGTCACGATTTGTTACTCGGAATGTTATTAGTTTTGTTAAGTCAGGTGCGTCAAGTGATCCATTGACTTATTTGAATAAAAGAACCAAATCGCTCTTGGTTCTTCTAAATGATAAGTTAGTTAAATTAATTATTTTCATTAAGTTAACATTATTAATTTGTTCAATGGGTGTGGAGAGTTTGAAATTAATGAACCTTAAAATTTTATGTAGAACTTTCTCAATTTTTATTTAATGTGCTTTATAGTATGGGGATCAAATGGTAAAATTGTATTCTAATTTACTTCTTACTAAAGCAGCGAACAGAATTTTAAATGAATAAAGTGACGTAAAATCTTTTAAATAAATCCCAAAAATTTCAAAGCCTTATTAGTAACTTCATTTGTGTGGAACAAAAGTAAGTTTTTCATCAAAAAGGATACCCAGATCCTTGATATGAGATATATCTTTTTAGGAGAAACATTGTTGATTCTGTAATGAGACAATAATTATAACCACCCAATATTTCCCCATTACATATTGGTCTTACGCCGTACTATTATGGTTAGTAGTATTTCAGCGAATATATTGTAGTGGTTTATTTAGTAATTGGCAGTGGAATGTATATACACATATGCGAGTATAACAATGTTATTGTGGAAAATCTATTTTTCTCTTGCGGAAAATAAGCTCTGCTTTTACTGTGGAAAATTGAACGCGCAACCCCAACGGAATGAAATCAGCCGTAGCGATTGAACCCCAACTGTCAATATTCATCATTGCCGAAGCGTTTCAAAATAATTTGGGAAATTCTACACGTCCCGTGACAAAAGAATGAAAGAATTTCAGTTTTCTTTATCGGGAAAACAGTTTAAGTGGCACACTTCAGAGATGGAAAGATAAAACGGCGGAGGAGGGCGCTACGAGACGGGATAGTTCAACATCTTGCTGTATCCGGGTGGCATGAGGTGGAAGGGGGCCCCGGAAGGGGGCACACCAACATTTAGGAAGGTTTACGACTTACGCGAAGCAAGGTTATGCGTATTACTTTGCAGTGTCTTCAAAAATTCTAAATATATTATTCAAAAAAATTATGTTGTGTGTTTCACAAGCCTCTGGGATTTTGGCATAAAACGCTAAACAAAGGAAATTCTACATTTTTTTCGTGTCTCGTTTAAAGAATAAACCATATTACCTGCCGTTTTCCATGGAAGGCAGTGATGTTGTAACCATATAAATAATAGTGATTCTAATTATTTTTTTATGCGTATTCCACGCCAAATTGAAATTTTGAAATACCTACAAGTGTAAACAGAGATTGTAGATTTTAAGGTATTTAATAGCACATATTTCTTTTAATAATAAATAAAACCATACCGTTAGGTGTAAAATGTGAGGAACTCTGTTATAATCGTAAAAAAATGTTATCTCCCCGGAATGTGCGCAGTTTCCGTATATTATTATATATTCTCACAGAACTTGTGTCGTATTTCATCTGCTAACTTTAAAGATCACATCTCAAAATGACTGCGATGGAAAAGAAAAGTGTGGAGATGCGATACTTCCCTACTTTCCCGCCACTCATCGTAAATGTGTCTACCACGCGTCACGTGTCATACCATCCTCGCAGATGGATTGGTATCTACAACCCACGCGTGCGAAGGGGACAACATGCTTACTTCTTCCACCTACCCCAACATGTCAGAGAGGGATGGTTTGCTTATTCAAGGTGACCATTACCACCAAACATGGCAATTTTAACATGTTTCGCCTTTTAGGATAACGGAGGGACTAAATTTTACTGCTTTCGGCAGAGACCTGGATTCTTGGTTAAGACACCTTGCTATGTGAAAGTGCAATCAAAAAGGCTTGGAAGAAGTCTGGATTAAGTCCCCTACCAAAGAGGATAATAAAAGACAGTACCTATTCTTGCTTACTTACCTGCCTGTCTTTAATTTCCATGGTACAATTAATCGGGCTACAGGTTGTCTCAATTTTTTACTTGCGCATCTCTGATATAATATTATTCACCATCTATACCGATTATATTGCGCACCATGGTTAATTTTTATTTTACAACATTTTTAACATAGGGAAATATTTTAAAACCGTCATCGTCAAAAGAAACTTATCACTTTTTTAACCATAGAATAAAGAAGAACAAAGAAACCCCATGTGGGCGCGTTTCGTGTCCCAAAAGTCTGAAGATTCTCCGCTTAAATTTCATAAGCAGAATTGTGTTTCACAATCATTGCGAAATTTATATGAGATAGCGATGTACGATTTATTTATAACTTGAAATATGTTCTTTCACTATTCAAAAATAATTTGCTATAAGCAATGCTTTACATTTTATTTTTATTTTTAAGTTTCTAGGCCCCAGCCGTAGGTCTACCAACTAAGTTTAACCAGTTTAATATGATGATATTTGTATGATGTATATTGATGTTTTGTATATACATCATATTGAACACTTTTAGAAAAGCCAACAAACAAATGGGCTTCATTCCATGTTTCACAAAACCATTGAACTATTATATATAGGATATGTAAGATCTCATCTCGAATTTGCATGTGTAATTTGGAATCCTCCAATTAATTTGACAATTAATTTGACAATTAATTTGACAATGTCAACATTGGCCAACTTCAAATCGTCTATTAACAAGATTTAAAGCTCCTTTTTATATTGTTATATAAACTTATAAACTAAACCTTTAAACTTATATTATAATATTATTGTTCTAAAAACTTGTTTCAAAATATTGTAATATATGGTATGTGTGTGTGAATGATTGTATATATATGTAAGTATTATGTTATCAATGTTGTGTTTGTCTTTAATTAGTGATAGCATCAACCATGGTTCAGTGTAATTGTATCTGTGAAAGCTTTCATGTAAATCACTGTTGACAAACCTAATTAAAAAAAAAAAATAAAAAAAAAAAAATAAAAAAAATAAAAAAAAATAAAAAAAAAAATCCTCAGTGCCACATTTATATTAACGGAATTGTAAATATTTAAAAAAATTGAAACACCTTCCATATCGTGTTGAAAATCATCTTTTGCTCTTTACTAATGGAGAAAATTTTTTTACGTACCATTTCTGTACAAAATTTGTAAATGTTTATTAGAAAAGATTGCATATCGTTGCCCTGAACGCAATATCAGATCGAATACATTATTTTACATACAACATTTCAAAGTGCCTTGTAAATCTGTCAATTTAAAAAGGTATTTTCCCGCTATTTCTTAAATTGCTACGATCATACCAATATATAAATATGGTCCCAAATATGATATATCTAATTATCGACTAAATAGTCCTATAATTATACTATCGAAATTATTGGGAAAAGTAATAAATAAACAAGAGCGTAAATTTTTGGATAAAAATAAAATATTATCATCAACGCATTACGGTTTTAGGGAAAACTAAGATACTGGTGAGGCTATAGCCAATGTAACAAATAAAATAATTATAAGAAAACTGGATAAAGTCAAAAAAGGCTTAACAGTTTTCATTGATCTTCAAAAATCTTCGATGCAATTGATCATGAAAAACTACTTAAAACTAAAAAAACCGAATCAACTCCAAACCTACCTAGAAGTAGGTAATACTTAGCTGGTAGAGAACAATTTGCATAAAAATTGTAAAAAAAGCAAAATTCTATCAATTAATTACGGTGTCCCTCAGGGAAGCGTTTCAGGACCAATAATATTTCTGATTTATATAAATGACCTTATGAATCTTCCCATCAAACGAGACAAAATGAGCTTCATGGATGACACTGTTATTATATTTCACGAACGAGATAAGACAAGGAGGCGGAATATGGCCTGACTGTACTTCAAAACTGGTTAAAAGCAAACTACCTTACAATAACAACTTGCAACTAAACTTTACAACATCCTTCCTCCAAGTCTGAAAAAGATAGAAAAGATAAATAAGTTTAAGGAAAAAATCAAAACATGGGTGAAAGAAATTAATGCAGACATACTAGAGAATGTGTTAAAAACATCATAGAAACTAAATAACAGAAAATCAAAGAAATCTACCAGTTCGCCTCAGCACAGGACCACCTAGTGAGGAGGACTAAGAACAAACGGATTAAATATTTATATATATCATCATATCTTGTAATTGTCATCAAACCTGTAACTAAATAGTCACTAATAAAAAAAAATAAAAATAATAACAACTAAATATCTAACATTTTAAAAAAACAAAAGAAGTCAACCAATGAATGAGCAAGCTAGGTAAATTTCAAAACAATTTTACTCCATGTTGCTGCACGAATATAACCCAAACCAAAAGTGTGAAATATCTTGGGATCGAAATTGACAACCAACCTCATTGGAATTCACACATTGATCTTAACCTTAAAAAAGCTAACAAAACTCATCTACTTCTAAGGAGACCTAAGGAGAGTATAATATTATGGTTAATGCCACTCTCACTTGGAATACGGAATAATAGGATGGGGCTCAGCAGCATCAAAACATGTAAAATAACTAAAGATAACTCAGAATTACACCATAAAAACCATACTAAAGGTCCCCATAAGGATGTGAACAACATAAATTTTTAAACAGTTTGATGTTCCATAGTATATAAAAAAATCTATGCCAAAAGCATTCTGGTTCATCACCTGAAAAAAGACGCAGAGGCAATCAACTCATATATTAATATAACCAGAACCAAACAATAAACCAACATGTAATTCTACCTTTGGACAAAGAAGTAGTTAATTTTTAGCGGTAAAGGTATCCCGCAAAGTATCAAACAAATTTAAAACAAAAAATAACTATATCAAGGACATTAAATCAAGGCTTAAGGAACCATCGGAAAAATAACTTCTATTAAAAACATCGTTATAGAAGTTTCTAAAAAAATCTTACCCAAACCATGAAGTAACCACAGAAGTCGCTGAGAACTTATCCAAAACATAGTCCCCCTCAGCACAAAATTATCTAGTGAGAATATAATCTACATCTATTTTATATATTATGTTTGATAACGTCTAAAAGGGATCGAAATGATAATCTAGTCTCCTTCAACGGAAGCATTCTTCCGAACATGACCTCCATTGATATGCTTGGTGTAACTCCTAAGTGACCAGCTCAGGTATGGGGGCTCCATCGAAAACAGAGTTAAGTTAGCCTCCCAGAAACTGGGCGTACTGTACAGGGCCCGCAGATACTTTAATAGTACACAACTGCTAACCCTTTACAAATCGCAAGTGCGTCCCACGGTTGGATTTGGCAGCCACCTCTGGTCTGGAGCTCCAAAATACCTAAAAAAAACCTTGACTCTGGGCAGAAACGGGCGGTCCGTTTGATAGATTCTACCATCTTAACAGACGGATTGCAATCTTTAGAGCACAGGCGTCAGGTGGAATGCTGTCCTTGTTCTACCGGTATTACAATGGAAGATGCTCCGAGGAACTAGCGTCATTGATCCCCTCGGCACCGGTGCAAAGTCGGGAAACACGCCAAACACGCGCCCAACATTTGTACACGGTTGACATTAGTCACATGAGAACGGGTCGTTTTTACGACTCGTTCTTGAGTTCAACAGCTCGGCTGCCGAACGATTTACCGGCCTCTGTGTTTCCTCCCTCCTACAATATGGGTCTCTTCAAGACCCATGTTCACTCCTTCCTTTCCTCAAAAATACCCTCCACACTGCATCCTCAAAGATGACATAGGCCCTGGGGGAAATTATTTTCCTCCGGGCCTCCTGTGTGGAGTTAATGTAAAAAAAATATAAATATGTATATATATTTCACATGTATATTCTACAATAATTGTAAAAATGAAATTATGGTAATAAAATAAATATCAAATATCAAAGCACAAAACCCATGTTAAGGCAAATATTCAAATGTGACAATGTCCCAAGAGTATTGAAATTTTCCACTGTGCCCATAAAACGTTTAAAATCAAATTTACCTTATAATGTACTCAAATCAAAACTATTATTTTTTTCTTTTTATTAATATTTTTCTTAAACTATGTACCTTCTATTATGTATTTTAATAACTTTAAATAAATACTTGCTTCCTTATCTGTAACCACAATAAAAAATATTATAAATGGATCTTTACTTCTTTATATTTATATTATGAGTGTTTTCTGAATAAACCCACTGGAGCGATTACGGTCGAAAAATGGACCACTTTTATTTTTCTGCGATTGATAGCGGTCCTAAGATGGACCACTTTTTCCTACCATCCGTAAAACATTTATCGTAATTATTTCAAATATTTCCCCGACCAGCCATTTATTTTAAAACGAAACTATTGAAATGCATTTATTTATTGTTATTAAGTTTATTTTGCAGAATTCCATTTTAATTAATTAATTTATTTTATAAATTCAATAATATTATTATTTAATGTATAAAAAAAGTTTATTATAAACTGTTTATAAACTATTGAAATGCTTTATCTATTATGACCATATATGTCACAAATCTGAACTTCGTAGACTATTTTACAACGATGTTAAAAAAAAAATAAAAAAATAAAAATTTCACGTCGACTTTTTGATCAGTTGTTTACGGTTAAAATTAAGTTATTTTTCCATAGATATGAACCCTTCATTATCAGTATACCACAGACAACATACGGAAATCTAAAATATACTATGTTGACTCGAATAAGTACCCCTCATGGCAGTTTCAAAGTAACAACACGCGCAGTTGTAAACTTTGCGATTTTTTTTACAAATCCTAGAAATATTAGGTTAACGGTAATATACAGGTTTATTTATTGGCTATATAGCACTATAATAAGTTTTTTATGTTTCCACGTTAAAAGTCTTATGATATTTATATGTTGGCGAAATTTTTTTAAAATGATCTTTTTGGAAATCGCCAGCAATCGAGGCAAATTTATTTATTTCGCGTGATCGCTCCAGTGGTTAAATAAATTTTATTTTTTTAAAATTTACTAAGCAGGATTTAACACTCCAATACACGCGCGTCATCTCACAGATGACCAGTTCTGTTTTTTTGTCATAAGTTTGATGAAGGGATGGGAGCCTGGTCCCCCGCCCTAGTATTCCCCAAGCTCGCCTAGCTCGACAGTTCTGCAAAATTGCGAAAAAACAATTATACTATTCACTTTTGACAAATAAGTGAACAGTCATCTGACAGATGACACGCGTGTATTTATGTCTCACTAGGGGGCGCGTGTATTGGAGTGTTAAGTATCTACCGAATAACGGGTATCCTTTACATTTTTCAAAGCACAGCATGGCGCTGTAAACATAAAAACATAATAAATACTACCTGCTGTACCTTGTCCTACTCGTACCTACTTCCCTTCATGCAATGTCCGACAAACAAACGCCGAATTCAATATCCAGATTGGTGCGCTCTCAAAATGGTGGCTTACATCAGCGGCGGAGCACAAACAAAGTAATGAACTCGTAAAGAAAATGCGCAGTTTGCATTGAAGTACGCCTTACAATGACAACGGAATGAATCCACTCAAATCGCGTATGCGTCATTTCATATTTTCCATTTCGTGGATGAAACAATATGTACGTCTCGAAGCCACGGGCATTTGCAAAAGGAACAGGGGTGGATAGAATTTAAATCCAATTTTAATGTTTTATTTTTATTATATATTTATCAGAACAATTTAGTTATAAAAACTCAGTTAATACACAAACAGATACAAACAATTAGGTACATACCTAGTCGTAAATCTAATCAGATAAATTATATGTTTGCATACATCTATGTAAAAATAATAATAAAAATAGAAAATTATATATGTAACAGTTCACTCAAATGACAAATAAAATAAAGAGAGGCAGGATACACAAGAGACACCAGAGATATGAGAGACGCAATTAGAGAAACAAATGATACACAATATAATTAGCACAACAAATTTTTATTTTTTTTACCAATCGCAGAATATTTTTTCTGCATCCATATGGATTATTGACGAAAATATCCACTTCAGCATACACTATCTTATTACATAGATATAGTTTTTAAATGAATTCTGGTAAAACATGTTACGGCGTCATAATTCATAGGAATTAAGAAAATTGATTTCAATATTGCTAAGACATAATGCAGCATCAAGTAAATATATTAGATCAGTGAATTGCCTTCTGATATTAAGTGTATTAATTTGAAGTGTTCAAGTTGCACGTCGTATGATCTAAGAAGTTCGTCTCTGCATTAGAAAGACAAGAGTCTTGAGTCAAGAGTCAAGAGACAACTGTTTTCATATTTGCAGTCATGTGGATTCCAAATGATGCATTCATATTAGCAATTATTTATCATCTGCATATCATCAGTATATTTCTGAGATTTCTCAAGTGAACAATTATTTGAAGTTTCAAAACGAACAAAAAAAACATTTAATTAAATGAAGACAATATTAACGAAACTGAATCAAGATCTGAAGACAGAAAGATCTGAAAAATATATTGGTTCCACTGGGACTCGAACCCAGATACCTTAGCTTACATAGCCAACGATTGAGCTATGGAACCCATTTCCAATTCGGTCACTTTTAACTGTATCATACTTCGACTAAGAACGACCATCACTATCTTCATTTTCTTAACGCACGTATTATTGGCTGCTATCTTTATCTTTATATATGATTGCAAGATTCAACCCGAACTAAATGCTATCTAGATAGTGTCTGGATAAATATTTATCCATTTTATTTTTAATACGCGACATTTATTGACTTTTTCTGCAAGTCTATGATTAATATTTTATTTTTATTTTTAACTTTATGAGTAAAATTATAATTTGAGTTTTTACTCATAAAGTTAAAAAAAAAAAACAATTTAACACGACAATGAACGCATTGAATTAACCTAAGATTTAATGCATACTCGCGTCACTTGTGTAAAATAAAATATAACAATTTTCGTTTTTTACTTTTTTCACTAATCGCACAATCGCCGATAAAAAGTTGTTAAAAAGCAATATTGTTTTCTTGAAACGAAAAAAGTTATTAGACAATCTTGTTTATCGGTGCTTAGTAACCAATTCACTTTTTGTTTGACTTTAATATTGATTGTTATTCACTAAGGTTTGCCTTACTAATAAACGTGTTTTGAATTTTATACAGTTGATAAACTACCATTAATGTAGGGTAAATGGTTACTTATCAGTTGTGCAAGATTTAAAATTATCAGGAAGGGGATAATTGTTTATTGGGTTTTTCATATTTTGGATGTCGTGTTATTACTTACTTGTAACACTAGACTATTAAATCACGTTTGCAGATAAAATAGGGTTTTAATTGAGAATGAACTTTAAATCTTAAGATATAAATCTTAAAATCATTTACTTAACTCTCCCGTAGCCAACTGGGGTCGAAGGTAGACCCGAAAATCACCATTCTTCTTATATCTACTTAAATACATGAAATATATATTTAGTATTTTAGGTATTCCTGCGCAAAGGATTAATACATAAAATGCCGCTTAAAGAAAAAAAAAAGAAAAAATCGTTGATCGCAGGAAAAAATATTTTGTCAAATATAGGTAATACTCCCTTGCCCAATAAATGGACAAATAAACAAAAAAAAAAAAAAAAATTCTATGGTTGAAATGCAAAAAAAAATATTTTCAAGGGGTCGTCAACCGACCCACTTTAAACACCAGAGTAGAAGATACTCCCAGTTTCGCCCTGGCGTACGATCACCATTCAGAATTGAAACGATTCTTGAAATAGCTTTAGCCATGCTTGGTGACAAGTTATGAATATCCTCACCTCCGTCCTACCCATTTCCTATCCCTCCTCACTACCGTCAGCCTCACACTATACCCCAATCGGGGATGCCGTACTCTCACTGGCTTCAGACGGGAGCAGATGGGACTCTTGAGCGGTATTAACATAAAAAAGCAACGAAATATACAGAAACACATTATGAGAAGATGATAAAATTGAAAAATGAAACACACGACAGAAGAATCAAACCACATCCAAATGAGATGAAAACAAAAAAAAAAACATAATCCATATCACCAATGTTAAAAAGAACCAAAAATACCATCCTTGTTGTCCCAGTCAAATACCCTTTCCAATGTCCATCCCTGTTGTTATTTGCTAGCCATTATGGGGGATGTTTTGTCTCCCCGACAAATAACTCATTTGAATAGGATCGTTACGCAGTTATCACCGCCATACGAATATATGCGACGGCAGACTGGATGAAAGTTTTTTGAGTGGATCATTTGCGGGTACACCCCCTTGAAGATATTTATGAGTATTTACAGCGTTGAATGTGTAATGCCGAAGTAATGGGATTGCAGGATGATTTAAACGCTCCCAGTACAATTTTTGAGCACCGTATTAAAACAAGCTTTTGCTCTAAATCACGCAGTTAACATGGTTTATTTTATTACACTTGTGTGATTAAATCAAATGTGTTTTGGGGTTGGAATCGTATAAATTTGCTTAAATTATTTTGATCAATGATAAATAAATATGTGGTGTCTTTTTAAATCCAAAATCCATTTGAAAATCTCTCTAAAGTTGGGATCAGCTTGATCTGCAGGAATTTCCAGGATAAAGCAAATATTTTCATTTAGCAAAATGATATTTTTAAAGCATTTAATTGTTTGTCTTTATTATCCGATATATTTTTTAGTAAAATTACACAACAACTTACATCACTGCTTGGTTAGAGGGAAAACAAGGGACTATGCGGGACAATAGTTTTACATGAGATGTGATATTACATTTTCTCCGCCAAAAGTATTATCGTGATTTATTTTTGGGGTGTTATGCCATGTTGCACTACCTCCTTTTTTAGCCAACGTTTCGAACAGCTTTACAGTGTCCATCATCAGGGCAGATGTTTAATCTATAGTGGTATGTTGTATGCTTATGTGGACACGTTATCCCCTTGCCAGCTCCAATCCACTATGCACTGGTATCATTACAGTATAATTTTAAAAGGTTTTTCTACATTTAATTTTGGTGTGGCCATCAATTAACGGATACCAAAAACTATTGCGCGATCCATTATCTCTATTAATAATAATGGGATTTTAAAGAAGGTGAACTGCTAAAGAAGGAGCTAGAGCAACACGGCATAATACCCCAAAAAAATCATGATAAAGCTTCACATGATTACATGCCTACGTTGAGTTCCTAAATCAATTGAAATAAAGTCTAAAGCCAAATATCTCACTTTCAGAAAGGCGCTTACTGACCTTCTGATGAGTGACTATGACAGTGTTTACAATTTGTTTCACATACTCAGAGAGATATAAATTTTCAACATCATTACATACTAGTACCATATGTTTACAGGTTTATTTTATTTACATGTTTATTTTATGCACTTCTTTTTCTCTTTATTATCTTCTATTATAATTTTACCAATTTTACCATATGTTTACACTAGACTACACTCAAAGTAACTATCCTTAATTAATCACCATGAAATAGGCAGCCGCCTAGTATGATGATTTAATAAATCTAATCTATGTAAATGTCTAATATATGTAACATGTATTTTATAAATAAAAAAAAAACAGATTTTCTTGTAATATAACGAAGTACAGCAACTAGATAACCAGTGTTTCAATTTGCACATTGAACTATTATTTACAGGGAAAGTAAACAGCGATTTATAAAACTGATAAATCTGAGAATTCTTATAGCTTTTCTCTCTGGAGAGACCTTTGCCTTTTTTCTGGTATCAGAAGCAGGAGCTCAGAAAGAGTGAGTAGGTTTATAGAGCCGGCTAAGGCTATGGCGCTAGGAGAAGGTGGGCGGCCCGGGGTGTAATCGCAGAGCGATGGTAAACGCTTTTCCGTGTTAACCTCCACCCTTCTCCCGTACTTTCTAATAAAAGAAAGACCGCATTCGTATTTTACCCAATGAGTGGAACGTCAACAGGTTTTATTAAATTTGCCAATGGACCATGAAGGGGAAAGTTAAGTAGTCGATTCACTTCGAGCTTTTTCCGAAATACTCAATGAAATTTAGAAAACATTGAACGAAAATAAATTTTAAGATATCCAATAGACGATTAGTAGCGAAGTTTTGGTTTCAAATCGACCGTTTTGCATTTCGTCTGACTGTATTTTTTTTGTTCTTTTTGTTCCGTTGATATTATTGTTTCAAATGCAAAATCGTGGTTTTTATATGGACTGTATTATTCACAATTTTTTCAATATTATGGTGCTTCAGTGACTTTTCTTTGGACAAATTGAATTAAAAAGTGTTATTTCAAACATGAAACATATACGGTTTATAATTATTAAGTATGTACCGATTTAAGAGCTTAAATACAAATCTCACAATTTCAGATATAGTTTTGGTTTTGATTTATTAAATAAGACATCATTGAAGAATAAATACCATACTAAATAGGAGAAAATAAGAAACGTACTACCACTATTTACAGAACTACAAGTTGTACCTGCTTAAAAAT
This sequence comes from Limnephilus lunatus, assembly GCA_917563855.2. Taxonomy (NCBI): domain Eukaryota; kingdom Metazoa; phylum Arthropoda; class Insecta; order Trichoptera; family Limnephilidae; genus Limnephilus; species Limnephilus lunatus. The sequence continues at coordinate 87,720,011 of OU830595.1, read as the reverse complement.
TCAGAATCAAAAAAACCACGATTGAACCTCGAGCATTTCGTATCACCAGTGCCAAAAAAAAATTTTTTTCCAAATAAATATACCCTTTTTATTAGTTTTAGAATATAAAAATAAAAGCCACTTTTTGTATCATAATATGTAAGTCTGGGACGTGTAAATAACCTCAATTATTGTCTAATGAATTTACTCGCGGACAATAAAATACAAACAAAAAATAGTAATCAGCACTGGCCTCACTCAATGTATAATAATTACATTATATTATTACATTAAATTATATTATAAAGCGACGCGAAGTCTTCTGCATAGGCTCTTAAGAGCGTATAACCAAAGAAAACCAGAAATATATCATTTTTAAATCCGTGTTTAGACGTGTTGACTCTTTTCCACAAAAATGTATAAATTGATTTCGAAAGATTGTTATTTTATCTAGTAAACTTAAGTTTTAAATTTTCAGAAAAAAATGTTTATTTTTATTATAATAAGGTTATACCATAGGTCGTTGGCGGATTTGTATTTTTAAAAAAGTATATGTATTTTAAACACCCATTTTAAATCATAAAATCATGCAGTAAAATAAATCAATACATTATCTGGTAAACGTATGTAACAGAATTTTAATTTTATTTAAAATAAAATCATTAAAAAATATATAAGTACATGTGTTTCTTGGCGAAAATTGGTCCCTTTGTATATTTATGTGCGCACTTACAGACTTATATATTTCATTTTTTTATATTCTTATTTTTCTTAGACATTATTGAAAAATGATAAATACTTATGATCAAAAAATAATTACAAAAGGTACATAATTTTAATAGTTTTATCGTCACGCCTTTCAGCATTTTTGGATGCAGGTATAAATTAAAGCAACTTTAGAATGAAATAAAATCAAAATTGAGTTATAATTTTAAACAGCTGGAACGGAGAATAATTAATCTTTCTCTTTGGAACCGCCCTGTACGATCATCAGAACATTTTTCGACGAAATGTGGATTTTCGGCCGCTGGCTGGTTAAACACCCTTGAACGTTCTCCACAGTTCGACCAAGGATTTGGTCAATGTCTCCACACGTTTAAATCACCAGGATCAATATTTCGTGACAGAAACAATTTAGGTTATCAATACAAGTCAATCCGACAAGAGTAAAATTCAGAATGATTTTGCAAGTTGAGTTTTTCGTGTCACAATTATAACTATAACAAATATATTCACAATTGCTTATTGCGAAGGTTTATCTGGTCAATTTGGAACGTATAACGACCGAATGTTACACTGTAAACTACACTCTCCGACAGCCTGACGTAAAATTTCCGATTTATTGCTTCTACACAAAATTATACATGCATCAGTTGATACACCAAATGTTTTATCCCAAATTAACATCAACACACCATCAAGAAATTCAAAGTCATAATAACATTACTTGAAAAATTCAATTTCTTGTCCGAAAGGATACCTGCACGCTATCTGTGGTCCATATGCAGGTCAACGGGCACAATATATTTCAAGGTCATTGATAATTAACAGAGACCGCCAAACAACCATGTAATGATGCCTAACCAGTTAAGTTTTTGAAGTGAAAACTTCCTTAGCAACGTTGTGATTTGAAACTCGAAGAAATGGAAGCGAGCGACACTAAAAAGAGACAAACTCACACATCTATAGGATTTAGCATATGAGAGAATGAGATAGCATTAAAATATTTATTTATTTCACGAGAACTCTTTTCCAATATAATACGATAAATCCACGAACCCGCTTGTCTCCTTTGGTTTGGTGGTATGAAGCGCACCTCAGTGTCCAGATATTCAACCGACCAAGGATCGAATCGTATTAAATCCAAAAAATGATTTGTAAAATCAATATCCAATCTTCAAACCACTCAAAATGAATAGAAAAGTCACATCTAGCGACTCCGAAGAAGAAAACACTCATACTAATAAGATGACCAAATGTATAGGAAAAGGTGAACTGGAATTCGACGATACCGCATGTGAATTGCACTTTCTGATTTTGATCACGTGGTTTAAAAAAATTAAAATAACAATCCTCTTTTATATTTTAGGTTTTAATAACAAATCAATGCCATGGATGCAATGCAATCAATGTCTGGATGCTACTAGAGGGGTGAATATTATTTGGATTAGTTCTTTTAAATTTATCAATTTCATAGACTGTGATTATTATTTATCTGTATATGGTATAATCCAGATATTCCAACTTTCTAAATAATATTTGTTCATATGAAGCAGTTACTTTGTGATGTGACATTATAATTTAAAGTAAAACAATAACTTTGTAAACACCACTTTTATTTTTTATATACTTTATGCCGACCGGGTTTCGCTAAAGTATATAAAAAATAAAAGTGGTGTTTACAAAGTTATTGTTTTATTTTAAATTTCTAAATTGTTGTAATATTCTTTTTGGTGTTATTCTTTTCGTATTTATGTTGTACCCTATTTTATTGTTACGATAGACAGGTACAGCATAATCTTTTGAATTCGTGTGTTTGTCCTTGATCTATGGCAGGTGTATTGGTTGATGGTTCCGGGGTGGCGGTAAATTTTTTTGTTCTTTCGTAGCCATGAAAAGCGCATAAGTTAGCCTAGTTGCAATAGTTCACTATATGGCGCTATAAAAATTGCATTTTCATTGTTAATACTGTATCCTACATTATTATCGCATGAGATAAAAAAAAACCTCCAATATTTATGTTACATTGAAAAATCCAGAAGAAGATTGACGGACTACTTTGCACCTCAATTCGAAACTAATATTAGGATGCGAGTGCAGTTCCGCTGCACTGGGGACACTGCCCCGATAAAAACCAACCCCCGAAAAGGGAGGGGCGCAAACGAAAGGGAAAACCCAAAGCGTTTGGTAATTTATTTTAATATAATTTTAAACATTTTGTTTTGTAGAGTTTAATTTTCAATGTACATTTGTTACACTTATTTTAAATTTTTTGCGACTGGTTTTGACATATCCGTGTCATTCACGAGCAAACTTAAGGTTAAACGTCACATAAGTTATAATCTACGCATTCGCAGATGGCGCCAATCAAATTATTTTTGGTTTTTAATGCTTTTTGCACGTCACGCTTTAAAATATTAAGGTAAGTTAATTGTTCGCGCCCGTCCATATTTGTTAGAATATAAATAAATAGTTTTGTCCATAAACAAACCCAGCAGAAAGAAAGCCTGAAAATTTCAATTTTGTATCGGTGATTCAATCCAATATTGTATTTTTCAGCCTTTCTTGAAAGATTTGAGCTTGTTTATGGACAAAACTTTTTATTTATATTCTAATTAAATATGTAATGATGCGAACAATTAATTTACCTCAATATTTTAAAGCGTAACGTGCAAAAAGCATTAAAAACCTAAAATAATTTGTTTGGCGCCATCTGTGAATGCTAGATTATAACGTACGTGATGTTTAACCTTAAAAAACTTTGACACGGATGTTAGGGTGGAACACTTTTGTATGAAAATTTTTTTTTTTCGAAATTCGAATCGGAATACCAGGAAAAAGTTGCTTTATGTAATTTTAAATAACACTTCTCAATTTGGAAGTTCTAGCTCGACTGCTTGAGCCCCCGCCATAGACTTGAAATTTTATTTTTTAAGTTTTTATAGACGTTTTGTATTATAAACCCTATTAACATATATTATGCATTAAATGATAAAATAAAAGGAGTTTTTAATTAATAAAATCATTTATTTTAAAATTAAACACAAGTCCATAAAGTTATGTTGGTATGAATAACATCATTTTTTATAACAAAAATCCATTTTCGTCTTAAACTTTAGCATGAGCTTTCGCGATGCTTATTTACATTTTATGAATCCCTCTCGTCTTTTCTTGTTGCATACACTTAGAACTGCTTCTGTCACAACTTTTACAGATCTTTCCACAGCCTAGGTGTGGCAAGGCAGTCTCATAAACTCCAACACTGTATCTTCTCCATTTTCAATGAGATCTTGTAACTGCTCATCGGAAATATTTATCAATATTGGGGGTTTGTATATACTTTGTTGCCAGTCAATCATGTGTATGTAAGAATGTGCATTTAGTCCACTTTTGACACCTCAAACATGCGCGAAACAGAATTTTTATTAACATGACGAGCCTTTAAAATGCGTCTTGCAGCGAGTTCTCTAATGTACTTACGTGAATCTATTATCATACGCAACAACAAGTTTTCTGGAAGGACAAAGTAACTGTTTCGAACTATAACAGGGTCCACTATCGCTAACAACTCGTTGGGACAAATATCAAGTGCTGTTAATGAGCTTCCATAAATGATTTGAACCATCTTTGCAGGATGAATGTGTTTTGATAGCAAACCAGACAGGAGCGTATGATTTTACGACAAACGTTACTAAAGTCATAAGATTTTGTTATTGATTTTTCGTAGAAATATACAAACGCAGTATGCAGTATGGGATTGTTTACCTGGGCCTCTCTGTAATAAATTAGGAGAGCAGGATCCATTTATGACAGCAGTAGTAATTTCTTGTAAATATTTCTGGTCTGTACTGAGCTATGTGGATATTTTTGGAGGTAGTTCACCTTCTATCTTCTCAAAGTTGGCCAACGGCAGCGTCTCGTATATCTCTAATGCTTTACCAATTTGACCTGCATATGATTTAAGTCCTGCAGTAAAGCCATCCAAATAGGTAAACAAATGCCTCAATGGTAGCTCATCGGCGTGTAAGAGGCAAATTATCCATTGCAATGGTCGAGATAGTCTGTTTTCCAAAAGACGAATCACGCCTCCTACTTTCCGTGTATTTGTGTTTATTCCATCACAGCCAACAGACATTAAACCCTCTAGTGATATCTTTTCCAACACCTTTCCTTCCCTTTTAAAACACGACGAACAAAAAGGAAGGTGGGCATTAGAAAAAACCTCAGATCTATTTAGTCGATATGAAGTAGAGGGAATTTCTTCAATCAGTGTCTTTGAATTATGCCTGATTTCTTGTTTTAGAGCACAAAATCTTCTATTCAGCAATTTTTTACTCTGCGTAAGATCCGTTATTCCTAAAGCCATAGGAAGTTAGTGCTTCTAAAAACATTTGTTCCTCTTTTGGCACTTTTTTTTTCACTCAAACAAGTACAGCTTACAAATTCTTTACAATTATATGTAGCTATGTCAAAAAGCTATCGACTTTGTACTCTGACCTCTTCTAACCTTTCTTCCTTAAGTTTCTTCAAAGACTTTTTCAAATTATAACACTTTTACCGATAAATTTTTAGTAACTGTAAGACTCGTTATGTGTGACAATTGGAATAGAAGATATTATCGACATTTTTTCAATTTTCGTTCCAACTATTTCGGCAATTTCCAAAAACGTAGGTTCTTTTGTTGTGTTATTCCTTACTTTTAAGTCTTGTCGAACCCATGCATAGAATTTCATTACATTTTTATACGTGGGTAGGATATTCTCTTTCAACTCTGCACTTTTACTAAATATCGGACATTTTAACTTTTGTCTTGTAAATATCATGTTAAATTACTTTAAAAACGTATATCAACAAGTACTCGTGAATATAATTGACGTGCGACCTTCTGCCTTGAGACAATAGTGGACACTAGTTTAAACAAAATACTGCATTTCGTAGATGGTCACGTGCCGCCCCCCGCTTTGCCCCGCACTTTGCTCCTTTGTCACAGCGCCAAAGTATATTAAAAAAATGAAATATTTGATTGCAACAGCTAGCTTACTATATTTCAATATGTTATAAAATAAAATAAACCTATTTTAATAAATTCTGTACTATTTTGAAGGCCGTGAAAATAGCCCCTAAACTCTCGTTTTTCTAAATGTTCGATGTCTTGGCGGGGGCTCTTACCGTTGTCTGATATTTTTTATATTTTTAATTGAGGGAATTGATGGAAATTGGCAACTTAATTCAACTATTCCAAATAAAAATTCTAAAAAAAAATATTTCGTTCCGGCCTAACGGATGTGTCGAAACCGGTCGTAGAAAATTAAATTTAATTAAGAACAAATGAACATTAAAAATTAAAACTCTTCAAAACAAAATGTCTAGAAATTATTACAAATGCCCAAGAGATAAAAAAAATAATTTTAAGCCTTTTCCCAACACCGCAAAAGTTCATAAATACATAATTTGATTTGGAAATATGATCAAAATGACTTGAACACTTTCCTAGAAAGGTCACACACTCTTAAAATAATAAAATCGTGAGTTTATGATATAATCCAGTGCATGATGCGGAGTTTATTCAATTATTGGATTGGTAAGTCCCCCTAGTAAGATGAGACCATTGTAGTTTTATATTGGAATGTTAGTAGTAGTTCGTGCTCCTCGCCCCTGCTGAGAGCTTAGCCACCCTAGGGTACCCCGCCCACCCTTAGCCCGCCAGGCAGCCAGCCTACTCGACTTACTTCCAGTACCGATTCACATTAAATTCAATGAGTGCGGTTAGTCTATTACATCGTATGCGAAAAAACTTATGCCCATTAAATTCGATGACTATGATAATATAATATGCCAATTTTTGTAGCATAAATTAAAAGCATATTGGTTGCTTAAGTACCTGTATACTAAATTTAGACAACAAGATATATGGCATTTTCTTCAAATATGTCGTACATTTGAGAGAAACCATTTAAGGTTATTTAACAAGCTGAATTCCCGGCGTTGCCCGGGCTTTACGCAAAGTTTTTAGTAATCACGTGGCACAATCTAATGTTTTCCGCTTATTTTGAATAAGAGGAGAACATTATAGGTTATAGGGTGCAAATATTCCATCAGAAGGGTCAAAATGTGTCAAAAGTGTCAAAATTCTGCTTTAAGAGGTGAAAAAGGGGGGTGGGGGGTAGTTTTTAAAAATCAGTGAACAAAATTTGTAGATTTGTATAGCGTGGCTTTGTTTTCATACAAATTTACGTTATTCTGAAATTGATGAAATTTTGCAAACTTGACTTTCAAAACAAGAATAAGTTCACTGTCCACGAGAGCTTCTTAAAAACTATCCCCCTTTTTCACCTTTTAAAGCGGAATTTTGACACTTTTGACACAGTTTGACACTTATTTGCACTTTTTGATGGTATGTTTGCACCTTTGTCGTATATATAGAGAAAGAGATATATAAATAGATAATAGATGACGCTTTCAAAACTTTGCATAGATTGCGGCTATATATAGTAAGGAGCCGTGAGCTGTGACAAATAAACTAGCCCACGATGGTTCTTATTTTTTTCAGCAAAACCTTTTTCTATTAACTTCAGTAATAAATTGTTACGATTAATTCACATTTTTGAAACCTGTATGGGAAATGCGGCTTTTCCCTTTATCGGTGAATTAATTTTAATTTCAGTCTACACGCCATGCATATCAAGCTGCAGTATGGCAAATTATCGTAAAAACAACAGTAATTGGATCATTTTTAACGCCTTTTGATATAAACGCCACAAAGACTAATGAAATAAACTATCGTAAGGCACTTTAAAATAGAAAATTATAACAAGGTTAATGCCTCGTATATCTCACAACTTGTAATTCAAGCCATCAATCAAAAAAATTATAACATTACTCCCAAACAGCGCCCTTGAGGTGATTTTTCGCAAAAACGACGCTCTACAAACTATCGGTGATTAATATGATTAATACAATTAAGGGAACCGTTTATTGGATTACCATCACCTCTGCCGTAGGTCACCCTGAGTTCTTCTAGTCCGGATCGAGAGATTCTGGTTGAGGGAGACACTTTGACCTCTCCTGGACACACTGACCCCCGTATTCTTACCCATCTCTGATACCCTTTTCCTTCCCAGAACTTCATTTCATAAAAAGATCCTCTATACAGCATCCCCAAACATGACTCAGGACCTGAGGGTAATTTTTTCTTTCCTGTGAGGAGCGTAAGTAAAAAAAAAACTTTATAAAGACTGTAACATTACTAAATTGTTTTAGGTGTGAAAATTCGAGTTTATTGCAAAAAACGAACATATTTATAAAAATTTAATTAAATGAAACTAAGTTTTTTTAAGTATACTGAATCAAATGAGAATTAAGATATGTGATGTGAATTAAGATTTTCAAAAATCTCTCGTTGCTTATTATTTTTTTAATGCCTTCCTTCTGCATTTTTCTAATTCCAAAGCAAACTGCTTTGTAACCATGTAACCAGATTTAAAAAACTATGAAATTTTCTTAATTTTTTACATAAATATGCACATACGTATTTCTATGAGAGGGGGGAATAATCACATAAGTCAAATTAGCTTACTTTCCAGGAGACAGTTTTTTCTGTCTCTCGGTTTTTTTTCCAAAGAAGCCATTAAATTTTTATTCTGCTTTGTTTTATTTAATGAGTCACTCTCATTTACAACAACGTAATATTTACATAAGTAATGTAAATCATGAAAAGTTTCGACTTATGTGTAATTGAACAAACAAAATGACAAAAAATATGACTTATGTGTTTAGGTACAACAACAAAAAAATACAATACACAAGGTAGTTTTATTAATATTTTTCAATAAAATTGGTGACCTACAGAAATTAGTATAATTTCAACACTTTGTTGGGGTAGATTTGTGTTTAAAAAAATAAGTCGTGATAAAAATAGTCAGTGGCAGCCATAGCAGAAATGAAAATAGTGGATAATAAAACTGCAATAATAAAATTTGAAGTACGATGATTAATCATCTTCTGCATCAACAAGGTCTGGATCTTGGATCTGGCGCATTAATTGAAGGAAGTTGTCGATAAAAATCGTGAAATATTGTGGGAATTAAATCCAACATTGAAAGAATGTCCCTTTTTTTCTCTCCATACTTACAGGTATTGGATTATTATTAATAATCGGGAATAAAAAAATTTGTGGTAACTCTTCAGTGTTACGTCTTTTTAAACTTAATGTTTGGAACGGTTCTTCGTCTGCAAAACTTTTTTTGTACCCATAATTCCAAATTTTTTATCATAATTGAACCAGCAAGCCTCGTGCCATTTGAAAGGCTGCCCTTCTGAATCTCGTTTTCTTAAAACCAGTGGCCCTCTAAGCAGTGATGAAAATTTAAAAAAGTCTCTTTGAGCCATTTCCACAACTTTAAATCGATTCCCACATCCTCAAACTAATTGATACCAGTCATATGGGTGGTTAATCTGGGAACATAGTTTTTTCTTCTTCTTTTCGATAACTGCATGGTCGCTATCAACTTCCATAGTTTTAATTTTGTCCTCCACAGGTATCAGAGTACAAAATAACTTTTTTGATACATGGTGGTAACGCGGAGAGGTGTTTCAATAAACACGAAGCGATCTGATTTGCACCTCGGCCAGCTATGGACTCGTGCCACATGTAGCATGTTGCCTCACGAGTTGCATTGTCATGGATTGTCAAGTTAAACGTCCATAGCTGTTGTTTATAAAAAGCTACCGAAGATTCTAATGATAGTGTCGGAAGACACTGCTGCAGGTCAAAAGTCAAGCACTTTACGGAAGTATCTACTTTTGCTAATGCCGAATTTTGACTCTATCGTATATACCTGTAATCTGCAGCTTTTTGATGGGTGTCCCGCTCTTTGATTATTTCTCCCCTTTCCTCTTCATTCTGTGTCAACTCAATTTTTAATTTATATTTGTCACATTCATGGCAGGTATCTTGGTTGGGTTTTTTGAACGAAAGTGGAATTCTTCTCTACAGTAACGAATTGACACTGGATTTATGTATTCCGCTTTGTACATTTCGTACATAATGTTGATGTTTAAGCTACTCGGCAAGTATTTCTTATCATTTTGCCTTCTAGTATAGTGGTTTTCGTAAGCCGGGAATTGCTTTAAATGGGTCCGTATTTCTTCCATTTTGTCCTCACCACATCTGTTTTTAGGAGCCTGCAAGCCTCTATTGTCGGATGTTTGCAATCCACCAACTGAACTTCTTTTTTTTTAAAGCCACTAAGTTCACGAAATTGTCCGTTTCTCCGAGGATTTTCAAAAAACAGCCCTTACAAACATTTATTTTTTCCCGTCAACATCTAAAAAATATTTATAAGTTTTAAGTCGTACTTTCTCATCATCGGGGCTTTCAGCTCTCGGTCTGCTTGTGGCTTTATCGTATATAGTTATCGATGAAGCAACGAATGAACTTCTTCTGTTAAAACTTTGTAATCCCCAATATTCGTTAAAAATATCAGTGCACTTGTCTTCTGGTATTTTTGATTTACATTTTAACTTACAATTTGGTAAAGGTGTCATTTTTCGGGATTTACGAAGTTTTCCCGAAAGAGTGTGACATTCTTTTCCAGAATTGCCTTTACTTTTCCTGTCTGCTTTAATTTTTTGTGAATGTTTTCCCTGAGTAGGAGTAAAACTAAAAATTTCCACATTTGGAGTATCTAATGATGATATTATGGACCCATCTGACTCAGGTGGCTGTTCAAAGTTTGGAACTTCGACTGAATCATCGGAATCAAACAATGAGATATCATTTTCCAAATGTCGAGAAGTGCTTGGTACAACATTCATTACTGGTTCTTCTAATACTGTTAGATTGTCCCTCGTGACCCGCGCTTCCATCCATTATTGTTGCAGGACCTGTTGAAAAGATGTAATTTTGTTTTATTTAGAATTCAAAGTGGCCTTCTCATTTTAAAACAGAGTATGTTATGAAAAAAAATATCACGTATCAAAAAATACCATGATGGTCAAAATTAGGTTATGAACAAAAAATATATTTACCTTTAGTAAGTCCTCTGTTCTGTTCCATCGCTAACTTAAACATCTTTTTGCTTCTACTTCCCATTGTAAAATAATATTCACCACACTTAAGATAGTAAATAGGATAAATAGTATTAATAGTTTCCTCAAAATGCTTCTGTTTATACGTCAACACACCAAAAATGCGCGAACAATGACAGTTCGGTTTCCATAGAGAAATGTCAAATAAGTCATTGACCTTGCCAGTGTTAAAAATATTTTGTGTTCCTAAGCACATAACTCAGACTTATGTGTTTTTTCTCCCCCATTTCTGTAGCCACTTATTTCGTGTGATAAGTATCAGTGAGAACACTATCCATAATAAAGTTCCTAGACTTATGTGTTTTGGAACACTTGTGAATATGGGTACATACTACACGATGGACAAATAAAAAAAAATCAAAAAATTGACTTATGTGTTTATTTCCCCCTCCCATAGATTTGTTTCAGCGAAAAACATATTTGACTAAGCGCATCAATGAAAGACGACATTATTCTACATCTGTTATTTCATCATGAAAATTTTCCGTATGGCCAGTTCTATTGCTGGGATAGTTGTCATATCCCGGGAAGTATCATTGATAGCTGCTAGCGTCCCGGGAAGGCATCTTCCCGGCCAACCATCCCGGCTAAGCTTCCCTGTGAACAATACATCGACTGAAGATTGCGGATTAGAAGAACTGCATGAATATCGTTTGGCCAAAGCAGAAACATTTTACTTACAAATAAAATCCGCTACTCTGGTGAATTGATGGGTGGTGGAATGCCTCTTTCTGAATCCGAACTGCTCGTTTGACAAAATGTTGTTTTCATCGTGGTGTGGTAGCAGCCTGTTGAGTGTAACCTGTTCAAATACCTTGCTCAACGTGGAGAGTAGAGTGATCGGCCGATAGTTGTCGGCTGCCTCTTGTGCTTGTTTGGTTTGGAGAAGGGCAGCACGGTCGCCGTTTTCCAGATCTGAGGGAAATGTCCGATGATGAGGCAGACATAGACATTGGCCGAAGTTATGGCCGAACCTTAGTTTGAAAAAATGCCCAAAAAATGATGAATATTTTGTATTAAGAAAACTTAAATTCTATTTTTGGAAGATATTCTGATTGTTTCGTGTACAGACCGTGATCATGAGTAAGAATCCATAATTTCTGTCATTCAGGTGCCATAGGGCCGAAGTTATGTTCGACACAAAGTATTCAAAGACCGAACCCAAGTACTAAAACGACCGAACCCAAGTGTGAAAACGATGATATTTTTTCAAAAGTCTTCTTTTGGCAGATATTTTGATTTATTCGTGTACAGACCATGATTCTTATTCTAAATCCAAAATTTCAGTCGATTTGGTGCCATAAGATCAAAGTTATGGCCGAACCTAAGTTTAAAAAAATGCCCAAAAAATGATGAATATTTTGTATTAAGAAAACTTAAATTCTATTTTTGGAAGATTTTCTGATTGTTTCGTGTACAGACCGTGGTCATAAGTAAGAGTCCATAATTTCTGTCATTCAGGTGCCATAGGGCCGAAGTTATGTTCGACACAAAGTATTCAAAGACCGAACCCAAGTACTAAAACGACCGAACCCAAGTGTGAAAACGATGATGATATTTTGATTGATTCGTGTACAGAATATGATTCTTATTCTAAATCCAAAATATCAGTCGATTTGGTGCCATAGGGCCAAAGTTATGGCAGAACCTAAGTATAAAAAAATGCCCCTTAAATGATGAATTTTTGGTATGGAGAAAACTAAAATTATTTGTTTGGTAGATTTTCTGATTGTTTCGTGTACAGACCGTGGTCATGAGTAAGAATCCAAAATTTCAGCCATTTCGGTACCATAGGGACGAAGTTATGGCCGAACCTTAGTTTGAAAAAATGCCCAAAAAATGATGAATATTTTGTATGAAGAAAACTTTAATTCTATTTTTGGAAGAATTTCTGATTGTTTCATGTACAGACCGTGGTCATGAGTACGAGTCCACAATTTCAGTCACTTCTGTGCCATGGGGCCGAAGTTATGACCGAAACAAAGTATTCAAAGACCGAACCCAAGTACTAAAACGACAGAACCCAAGTGTGAAAACGATGATATTTTTTTAAAAGTCTTCTTTTGGCAGATATTTTGATTGATTCGTGTACAAACCATGATTCTTATTCTTAATCCAAAATTTCAGTCGATTTGGTGCCATAAGGCCAAAGATATGGCCGAACCTAAATTTGAAAAAATGCCCTATAATGAGGAATATTTTGTATGAAGAAAACAAAAATTTTTTTTTTGAAGATTTTCTAATTGATTCGTGTACAGACCGTGGTCAAGAGTAAGAATCCAAAATTTCAGCCATATCGGTACTATAGGGCCGAAGTGATGGCCGAACCTTAATTTGAAAAAATGCCCAAAAAATGATGAATATTTTGTATGAAGAAAACTTAAATTCTATTTTTGGAAGATTTTCTGATTGTTTCATGTACAGACCATGGTCATGTGTACGAGTCCACAATTTCAGTCACTTCTGTGCCATAGGGCCGAAGTTATGACCGAAACAAAGTATTCAAAGACCGAACCCAAGTACTAAAACGACCGAACCCAAGTGTGAAAACGATGATATTTTTTTAAAAGTCTTCTTTTGGCAGATATTTTGATTGATGTACAGAATATGATTCTTATTCTAAATCCAAAATATCAGTCGATTTGGTGCCATAGGGCCAAAGTTATGGCAGAACCTAAGTATAAAAAAATGCCCCTTAAATGATGAATTTTTGGTATGGAGAAAACTAAAATTATTTGTTTGGTAGATTTTCTGATTGTTTCGTGTACAGACCGTGGTCATGAGTAAGAATCCAAAATTTCAGCCATTTTGGTACCATAGGGCCGAAGTTATGGCCGAACCTTAGTTTGAAAAAATGCCCCTAAAAATGATGAATATTTTGTATGAAGAAAACTTTAATTCTATTTTTGGAAGAATTTCTGATTGTTTCATGTACAGACCGTGGTCATGAGTACGAGTCCACAATTTCAGTCACTTCTGTGCCATAGGGCCGAAGTTATGACCGAAACAAAGTATTCAAAGACCGAACCCAAGTACTAAAACGACAGAACCCAAGTGTGAAAACGATGATATTTTTTCAAAAGTCTTCTTTTGGCAGATATTTTGATTGATTCGTGTACAAACCATGATTCTTATTCTTAATCCAAAATTTCAGTCGATTTGGTGCCATAAGGCCAAAGATATGGCCGAACCTAAATTTGAAAAAATGCCCTATAATGAGGAATATTTTGTATGAAGAAAACAAAAATTTTTTTTTTGAAGATTTTCTAATTGATTCGTGTACAGACCGTGGTCAAGAGTAAGAATCCAAAATTTCAGCCATATCGGTACTATAGGGCCGAAGTGATGGCCGAACCTTAATTTGAAAAAATGCCCAAAAAATGATGAATATTTTGTATGAAGAAAACTTAAATTCTATTTTTGGAAGATTTTCTGATTGTTTCGTGTACAGACCATGGTCATGTGTACGAGTCCACAATTTCAGTCACTTCTGTGCCATAGGGCCGAAGTTATGACCGAAACAAAGTATTCAAAGACCGAACCCAAGTACTAAAACGACCGAACCCAAGTGTGAAAACGATGATATTTTTTTAAAAGTCTTCTTTTGGCAGATATTTTGATTGATGTACAGAATATGATTCTTATTCTAAATCCAAAATATCAGTCGATTTGGTGCCATAGGGCCAAAGTTATGGCAGAACCTAAGTATAAAAAAATGCCCCTTAAATGATGAATTTTTGGTATGGAGAAAACTAAAATTATTTGTTTGGTAGATTTTCTGATTGTTTCGTGTACAGACCGTGGTCATGAGTAAGAATCCAAAATTTCAGCCATTTTGGTACCATAGGGCCGAAGTTATGGCCGAACCTTAGTTTGAAAAAATGCCCCTAAAAATGATGAATATTTTGTATGAAGAAAACTTTAATTCTATTTTTGGAAGAATTTCTTATTGTTTCATGTACAGACCGTGGTCATGAGTACGAGTCCACAATTTCAGTCACTTCTGTGCCATAGGGCCGAAGTTATGACCGAAACAAAGTATTCAAAGACCGAACCCAAGTACTAAAACGACAGAACCCAAGTGTGAAAACGATGATATTTTTTTAAAAGTCTTCTTTTGGCAGATATTTTGATTGATTCGTGTACAAACCATGATTCTTATTCTTAATCCAAAATTTCAGTCGATTTGGTGCCATAAGGCCAAAGATATGGCCGAACCTAAATTTGAAAAAATGCCCTATAATGAGGAATATTTTGTATGAAGAAAACAAAAATTTTTTTTTTGAAGATTTTCTAATTGATTCGTGTACAGACCGTGGTCATGAGTAAGAATCCAAAATTTCAGCCATTTCGGTACCATAGGGACGAAGTTATGGCCGAACCTTAGTTTGAAAAAATGCCCAAAAAATGATGAATATTTTGTATGAAGAAAACTTTAATTCTATTTTTGGAAGAATTTCTGATTGTTTCATGTACAGACCGTGGTCATGAGTACGAGTCCACAATTTCAGTCACTTCTGTGCCATGGGGCCGAAGTTATGACCGAAACAAAGTATTCAAAGACCGAACCCAAGTACTAAAACGACAGAACCCAAGTGTGAAAACGATGATATTTTTTTTAAAAGTCTTCTTTTGGCAGATATTTTGATTGATTCGTGTACAAACCATGATTCTTATTCTTAATCCAAAATTTCAGTCGATTTGGTGCCATAAGGCCAAAGATATGGCCGAACCTAAATTTGAAAAAATGCCCTATAATGAGGAATATTTTGTATGAAGAAAACAAAAATTTTTTTTTTGAAGATTTTCTAATTGATTCGTGTACAGACCGTGGTCATGAGTAAGAATCCAAAATTTCAGCCATATCGGTACTATAGGGCCGAAGTGATGGCCGAACCTTAATTTGAAAAAATGCCCAAAAAATGATGAATATTTTGTATGAAGAAAACTTAAATTCTAATTTTGGAAGAATTTCTGATTGTTTCATGTACAGACCATGGTCATGAGTACGAGTCCACAATTTCAGTCACTTCTGTGCCATAGGGCCGAAGTTATGACCGAAACAAAGTATTCAAAGACCGAACCCAAGTACTAAAACGACCGAACCCAAGTGTGAAAACGATGATGTTTTTTTAAAAGTCTTCTTCTGGCAGATATTTTAATTTATTTGTGTACAGACCATGATTCTTATTCTAAATCCAAAATTTCAGTCGATTTGGTGCCATAGGGTTAAAGATATGGCTGAACCTAAGTTTGAAAAAATGCCCCATAATGAGGAATATTTTGTATTAAGAAAACTTAAATTCTATTTTTGGAAGAATTTCTGATTGTTTTATGTACAGACCGTGGTCATGAGTACGAGTCCACAATTTCAGTCACTTCTGTGCCATAGGGCCGAAGTTATGACCGAAACAAAGTATTCAAAGACCGAACCCAAGTACTAAAACGACCGAACCCAAGTGTGAAAACGATGATGTTTTTTTAAAAGTCTTCTTTTGGCAGATATTTTGATTGATTCGTGTACAGAATATGATTCTTATTCTAAATCCAAAATTTCAGTCGATTTGGTGCTATAAGATCAAAGTTATGGCCAAACCTAAGTTTGAAAAAATGCCCAAAAAATGATGAATATTTTGTATTAAGAAAACTTAAATTCTATTTTTGGAAGATTTTCTGATTGTTTCGTGTACAGACCGTGGTCATGAGTAAGAGTCCATAATTTCTGTCATTCAGGTGCCATAGGGCCGAAGTTATGTTCGACACAAATTATTCAAAGACCGAACCCAAGTACTAAAACGACCGAACCCAAGTGTGAAAACGATGATATTTTTTTAAAAGTCTTCTTTTGGCAGATATTTTGATTGATTCGTGTACAGAATATGATTCTTATTCTAAATCCAAAATTTCAGTCGATTTGGTGCCATAGGGTTAAAGATATGGCCGAACCTAAGTTTGAAAAAATGCCCCATAATGAGGAATATTTTGTATGAAGAAAACAAAAATTTTTTTTTGAAGATTTTCTAATTGATTCGTGTACAGACCGTGGTCATGAGTAAGAATCCAAAATTTCAGCCATTTCGGTACCATAAGGACGAAGTTATGGCCGAACCTTAGTTTGAAAAAATGCCCAAAAAATTGATGAATATTTTGTATGAAGAAAACTTTAATTCTATTTTTGGAAGAATTTCTGATTGTTTCATGTACAGACCGTGGTCATGAGTACGAGTCCACAATTTCAGTCACTTCTGTGCCATGGGGCCGAAGTTATGACCGAAACAAAGTATTCAAAGACCGAACCCAAGTACTAAAACGACAGAACCCAAGTGTGAAAACGATGATATTTTTTTTAAAAGTCTTCTTTTGGCAGATATTTTGATTGATTCGTGTACAAACCATGATTCTTATTCTTAATCCAAAATTTCAGTCGATTTGGTGCCATAAGGCCAAAGATATGGCCGAACCTAAGTTTGAAAAAATGCCCCATAATGAGGAATATTTTGTATGAAGAAAACAAAAAATTTTTTTTTGAAGATTATCTAATTGATTCGTGTACAGACCGTGGTCATGAGTAAGAATCCAAAATTTCAGCCATATCGGTACCATAGGGCCGAAGTGATGGCCGAACCTTAATTTGAAAAAATGCCCAAAAAATGATGAATATTTTGTATGAAGAAAACTTTAATTCTAATTTTGGAAGAATTTCTGATTGTTTCATGTACAGACCATGGTCATGAGTACGAGTCCACAATTTCAGTCACTTCTGTGCCATAGGGCCGAAGTTATGACCGAAACAAAGTATTCAAAGACCGAACCCAAGTACTAAAACGACCGAACCCAAGTGTGAAAACGATGATATTTTTTTAAAAAGTCTTCTTTTGGCAGATATTTTGATTGATTCGTGTATAGAATATGATTCTTATTCAAAATCCAAAATTTCAGTCGATTTGGTGCCATAGGGCCAAAGTTATGGCAGAACCTAAGTATAAAAAAATGCCCCTTAAATGATTGATTTTTGGTATGGAGAAAACTAAAATTATTTGTTTGGTAGATTTTCTGATTGTTTCGTGTACAGACCGTGGTCATGAGTAAGAATCCAAAATTTCAGCCATTTCGGTACCATAGGGACGAAGTTATGGCCGAACCTTAGTTTGAAAAAATGCCCAAAAAATGATGAATATTTTGTATGAAGAAAACTTAAATTCTATTTTTGGAAGAATTTCTGATTGTTTTATGTACAGACCGTGGTCATGAGTACGAGTCCACAATTTCAGTCACTTCTGTGCCATAGGGCCGAAGTTATGACCGAAACAAAGTATTCAAAGACCGAACCCAAGTACTAAAACGACCGAACCCAAGTGTGAAAACGACGATATTTTTTTAAAAGTCTTCTTTTGGCAGATATTTTGATTGATTCGTGTACAAACCCTGATTCTTATTCGTAATCCAAAATTTCAGTCGATTTGGTGCCATAAGGCCAAAGATATGGCCGAACCTAAGTTTGAAAAAATGCCCCATAATGAGGAATATTTTGTATGAAGAAAACTTTAATTCTATTTTTGGAAGAATTTCTGATTGTTTCATGTACAGACCGTGGTCATGAGTACGAGTCCACAATTTCAGTCACTTCTGTGCCATGGGGCCGAAGTTATGACGGAAACAAAGTATTCAAAGACCGAACCCAAGTACTAAACCGACAGAACCCAAGTGTGAAAACGATGATATTTTTTTAAAAGTCTTCTTTTGGCAGATATTTTGATTGATTCGTGTACAAACCCTGATTCTTATTCGTAATCCAAAATTTCAGTCGATTTGGTGCCATAAGGCCAAAGATATGGCCGAACCTAAGTTTGAAAAAATGCCCCATAATGAGGAATATTTTGTATGAAGAAAACAAATTTTTTTTTTAATTGTTTCGTTTACTAATTGATTCGTGTACAGACCGTGGTCATGAGTAAGAATCCAAAATTTCAGCCATTTCGGTATATGTTATATTTCGGTATCCAAATGATGAATATTTTGTATGAAGAAAACTTTAATTCTATTTTTGGAAGAATTTCTGATTGTTTCATGTACAGACCGTGGTCATGAGTACGAGTCCACAATTTCAGTCACTTCTGTGCCATGGGGCCGAAGTTATGACCGAAACAAAGTATTCAAAGACCGAACCCAAGTACTAAAACGACCGAACCCAAGTGTGAAAACGATGATATTTTTTTAAAAGTCTTCTTTTGGCAGATATTTTGATTGATTCGTGTACAAACCATGATTCTTATTCTTAATCCAAAATTTCAGTCGATTTGGTGCCATAAGGCCAAAGATATGGCCGAACCTAAATTTGAAAAAATGCCCTATAATGAGGAATATTTTGTATGAAGAAAACAAAAATTTTTTTTTTGAAGATTTTCTAATTGATTCGTGTACAGACCGTGGTCATGAGTAAGAATCCAAAATTTCAGCCATATCGGTACTATAGGGCCGAAGTGATGGCCGAACCTTAATTTGAAAAAATGCCCAAAAAATGATGAATATTTTGTATGAAGAAAACTTTAATTCTAATTTTGGAAGAATTTCTGATTGTTTCATGTACAGACCATGGTCATGAGTACGAGTCCACAATTTCAGTCACTTCTGTGCCATAGGGCCGAAGTTATGACCGAAACAAAGTATTCAAAGACCGAACCCAAGTACTAAAACGACCGAACCCAAGTGTGAAAACGATGATGTTTTTTTAAAAGTCTTCTTTTGGCAGATATTTTAATTTATTTGTGTACAGACCATGATTCTTATTCTAAATCCAAAATTTCAGTCGATTTGGTGCCATAGGGTTAAAGATATGGCTGAACCTAAGTTTGAAAAAATGCCCCATAATGAGGAATATTTTGTATTAAGAAAACTTAAATTCTATTTTTGGAAGAATTTCTGATTGTTTTATGTACAGACCGTGGTCATGAGTACGAGTCCACAATTTCAGTCACTTCTGTGCCATAGGGCCGAAGTTATGACCGAAACAAAGTATTCAAAGACCGAACCCAAGTACTAAAACGACCGAACCCAAGTGTGAAAACGATGATATTTTTTTAAAAGTCTTCTTTTGGCAGATATTTTGATTGATTCGTGTACAAACCATGATTCTTATTCTTAATCCAAAATTTCAGTCGATTTGGTGCCATAAGGCCAAAGATATGGCCGAACCTAAATTTGAAAAAATGCCCTATAATGAGGAATATTTTGTATGAAGAAAACAAAAATTTTTTTTTTGAAGATTTTCTAATTGATTCGTGTACAGACCGTGGTCATGAGTAAGAATCCAAAATTTCAGCCATATCGGTACTATAGGGCCGAAGTGATGGCCGAACCTTAATTTGAAAAAATGCCCAAAAAATGATGAATATTTTGTATGAAGAAAACTTTAATTCTAATTTTGGAAGAATTTCTGATTGTTTCATGTACAGACCATGGTCATGAGTACGAGTCCACAATTTCAGTCACTTCTGTGCCATAGGGCCGAAGTTATGACCGAAACAAAGTATTCAAAGACCGAACCCAAGTACTAAAACGACCGAACCCAAGTGTGAAAACGATGATGTTTTTTTAAAAGTCTTCTTTTGGCAGATATTTTAATTTATTTGTGTACAGACCATGATTCTTATTCTAAATCCAAAATTTCAGTCGATTTGGTGCCACAGGGCCAAAGTTATGGCCGAACCTAAGTTTGAAAAAATGCCCAAAAAATGATGAATATTTTGTATTAAGAAAACTTAAATTCTATTTTTGGAAGAATTTCTGATTGATTTATGTACAGACCGTGGTCATGAGTACGAGTTCACAATTTCAGTCACTTTTGTGCCATAGGGCCGAAGTTATGACCGAAACAAAGTATTCAAAGACCGAACCCAAGTA
Source organism: Limnephilus lunatus (assembly GCA_917563855.2). NCBI lineage: Eukaryota > Metazoa > Arthropoda > Insecta > Trichoptera > Limnephilidae > Limnephilus > Limnephilus lunatus. The sequence goes on along the minus strand of OU830595.1, from coordinate 87,699,323 downwards.
CTAAAACGACCGAACCCAAGTGTGAAAACGATGATATTTTTTTAAAGTCTTCTTTTGGCAGATATTTCGATTGATTCGTGTACAGAATATGATTCTTATTCTAAATCCAAAATTTCAGTCGATTTGGTGCCATAAGATCAAAGTTATGGCCGAACCTAAGTTTAAAAAAATGCCCAAAAAATGATGAATATTTTGTATTAAGAAAACTTAAATTCTATTTTTGGAAGATTTTCTGATTGTTTCGTGTACAGACCGTGGTCATAAGTAAGAGTCCATAATTTCTGTCATTCAGGTGCCATAGGGCCGAAGTTATGTTCGACACAAAGTATTCAAAGACCGAACCCAAGTACTAAAACGACCGAACCCAAGTGTGAAAACGATGATATTTTTTTAAAAGTCTTCTTTTGGCAGATATTTTGATTGATGTACAGAATATGATTCTTATTCTAAATCCAAAATATCAGTCGATTTGGTGCCATAGGGCCAAAGTTATGGCAGAACCTAAGTATAAAAAAATGCCCCTCAAATGATGAATTTTTGGTATGGAGAAAACTAAAATTATTTGTTTGGTAGATTTTCTGATTGTTTCGTGTACAGACCGTGGTCATGAGTAAGAATCCAAAATTTCAGCCATTTCGGTACCATAGGGACGAAGTTATGGCCGAACCTTAGTTTGAAAAAATGCCCAAAAAATGATGAATATTTTGTATGAAGAAAACTTTAATTCTATTTTTGGAAGAATTTCTTATTGTTTCATGTACAGACCGTGGTCATGAGTACGAGTCCACAATTTCAGTCACTTCTGTGCCATAGGGCCGAAGTTATGACCGAAACAAAGTATTCAAAGACCGAACCCAAGTACTAAAACGACAGAACCCAAGTGTGAAAACGATGATATTTTTTTAAAAGTCTTCTTTTGGCAGATATTTTGATTGATTCGTGTACAAACCATGATTCTTATTCTTAATCCAAAATTTCAGTCGATTTGGTGCCATAAGGCCAAAGATATGGCCGAACCTAAATTTGAAAAAATGCCCTATAATGAGGAATATTTTGTATGAAGAAAACAAAAATTTTTTTTTTGAAGATTTTCTAATTGATTCGTGTACAGACCGTGGTCATGAGTAAGAATCCAAAATTTCAGCCATATCGGTACTATAGGGCCGAAGTGATGGCCGAACCTTAATTTGAAAAAATGCCCAAAAAATGATGAATATTTTGTATGAAGAAAACTTAAATTCTAATTTTGGAAGAATTTCTGATTGTTTCATGTACAGACCATGGTCATGAGTACGAGTCCACAATTTCAGTCACTTCTGTGCCATAGGGCCGAAGTTATGACCGAAACAAAGTATTCAAAGACCGAACCCAAGTACTAAAACGACCGAACCCAAGTGTGAAAACGATGATGTTTTTTTAAAAGTCTTCTTTTGGCAGATATTTTAATTTATTTGTGTACAGACCATGATTCTTATTCTAAATCCAAAATTTCAGTCGATTTGGTGCCATAGGGTTAAAGATATGGCTGAACCTAAGTTTGAAAAAATGCCCCATAATGAGGAATATTTTGTATTAAGAAAACTTAAATTCTATTTTTGGAAGAATTTCTGATTGTTTTATGTACAGACCGTGGTCATGAGTACGAGTCCACAATTTCAGTCACTTCTGTGCCATAGGGCCGAAGTTATGACCGAAACAAAGTATTCAAAGACCGAACCCAAGTACTAAAACGACCGAACCCAAGTGTGAAAACGATGATATTTTTTTAAAAGTCTTCTTTTGGCAGATATTTTGATTGATTCGTGTACAGACCATGATTCTTATTCTAAATCCAAAATTTCAGTCGATTTGGTGCCACAGGGCCAAAGTTATGGCCGAACCTAAGTTTGAAAAAATGCCCAAAAAATGATGAATATTTTGTATTAAGAAAACTTAAATTCTATTTTTGGAAGAATTTCTGATTGATTTATGTACAGACCGTGGTCATGAGTACGAGTTCACAATTTCAGTCACTTTTGTGCCATAGGGCCGAAGTTATGACCGAAACAAAGTATTCAAAGACCGAACCCAAGTACTAAAACGACCGAACCCAAGTGTGAAAACGATGATGTTTTTTTAAAAGTCTTCTTTTGGCAGATATTTTGATTGATTCGTGTACAGAATATGATTCTTATTCTAAATCCAAAATTTCAGTCGATTTGGTGCTATAAGATCAAAGTTATGGCCAAACCTAAGTTTGAAAAAATGCCCAAAAAATGATGAATATTTTGTATTAAGAAAACTTAAATTCTATTTTTGGAAGATTTTCTGATTGTTTCGTGTACAGACCGTGGTCATGAGTAAGAGTCCACAATTTCTGTCATTCAGGTGCCATAGGGCCGAAGTTATGTTCGACACAAATTATTCAAAGACCGAACCCAAGTACTAAAACGACCGAACCCAAGTGTGAAAACGATGATATTTTTTTAAAAGTCTTCTTTTGGCAGATATTTTGATTGATTCGTGTACAGAATATGATTCTTATTCTAAATCCAAAATTTCAGTCGATTTGGTGCCATAGGGTTAAAGATATGGCCGAACCTAAGTTTGAAAAAATGCCCCATAATGAGGAATATTTTGTATGAAGAAAACAAAAATTTTTTTTTGAAGATTTTCTAATTGATTCGTGTACAGACCGTGGTCATGAGTAAGAATCCAAAATTTCAGCCATTTCGGTACCATAAGGACGAAGTTATGGCCGAACCTTAGTTTGAAAAAATGCCCAAAAAATTGATGAATATTTTGTATGAAGAAAACTTTAATTCTATTTTTGGAAGAATTTCTGATTGTTTCATGTACAGACCGTGGTCATGAGTACGAGTCCACAATTTCAGTCACTTCTGTGCCATGGGGCCGAAGTTATGACCGAAACAAAGTATTCAAAGACCGAACCCAAGTACTAAAACGACAGAACCCAAGTGTGAAAACGATGATATTTTTTTTAAAAGTCTTCTTTTGGCAGATATTTTGATTGATTCGTGTACAAACCATGATTCTTATTCTTAATCCAAAATTTCAGTCGATTTGGTGCCATAAGGCCAAAGATATGGCCGAACCTAAGTTTGAAAAAATGCCCCATAATGAGGAATATTTTGTATGAAGAAAACAAAAAATTTTTTTTTGAAGATTATCTAATTGATTCGTGTACAGACCGTGGTCATGAGTAAGAATCCAAAATTTCAGCCATATCGGTACCATAGGGCCGAAGTGATGGCCGAACCTTAATTTGAAAAAATGCCCAAAAAATGATGAATATTTTGTATGAAGAAAACTTTAATTCTAATTTTGGAAGAATTTCTGATTGTTTCATGTACAGACCATGGTCATGAGTACGAGTCCACAATTTCAGTCACTTCTGTGCCATAGGGCCGAAGTTATGACCGAAACAAAGTATTCAAAGACCGAACCCAAGTACTAAAACGACCGAACCCAAGTGTGAAAACGATGATATTTTTTTAAAAGTCTTCTTTTGGCAGATATTTTGATTGATTCGTGTATAGAATATGATTCTTATTCAAAATCCAAAATTTCAGTCGATTTGGTGCCATAGGGCCAAAGTTATGGCAGAACCTAAGTATAAAAAAATGCCCCTTAAATGATTGATTTTTGGTATGGAGAAAACTAAAATTATTTGTTTGGTAGATTTTCTGATTGTTTCGTGTACAGACCGTGGTCATGAGTAAGAATCCAAAATTTCAGCCATTTCGGTACCATAGGGCCGAAGTTATGGCCGAACCTTAGTTTGAAAAAATGCCCCTAAAAATGATGAATATTTTGTATGAAGAAAACTTAAATTCTATTTTTGGAAGAATTTCTGATTGTTTTATGTACAGACCGTGGTCATGAGTACGAGTCCACAATTTCAGTCACTTCTGTGCCATAGGGCCGAAGTTATGACCGAAACAAAGTATTCAAAGACCGAACCCAAGTACTAAAACGACCGAACCCAAGTGTGAAAACGATGATATTTTTTTAAAAGTCTTCTTTTGGCAGATATTTTGATTGATTCGTGTACAAACCCTGATTCTTATTCGTAATCCAAAATTTCAGTCGATTTGGTGCCATAAGGCCAAAGATATGGCCGAACCTAAGTTTGAAAAAATGCCCCATAATGAGGAATATTTTGTATGAAGAAAACTTTAATTCTATTTTTGGAAGAATTTCTGATTGTTTCATGTACAGACCGTGGTCATGAGTACGAGTCCACAATTTCAGTCACTTCTGTGCCATGGGGCCGAAGTTATGACGGAAACAAAGTATTCAAAGACCGAACCCAAGTACTAAACCGACATAACCCAAGTGTGAAAACGATGATATTTTTTTAAAAGTCTTCTTTTGGCAGATATTTTGATTGATTCGTGTACAAACCCTGATTCTTATTCGTAATCCAAAATTTCAGTCGATTTGGTGCCATAAGGCCAAAGATATGGCCGAACCTAAGTTTGAAAAAATGCCCCATAATGAGGAATATTTTGTATGAAGAAAACAAATTTTTTTTTTAATTGTTTCGTTTACTAATTGATTCGTGTACAGACCGTGGTCATGAGTAAGAATCCAAAATTTCAGCCATTTCGGTATATGTTATATTTCGGTATCCAAATGATGAATATTTTGTATGAAGAAAACTTTAATTCTATTTTTGGAAGAATTTCTGATTGTTTCATGTACAGACCGTGGTCATGAGTACGAGTCCACAATTTCAGTCACTTCTGTGCCATGGGGCCGAAGTTATGACCGAAACAAAGTATTCAAAGACCGAACCCAAGTACTAAAACGACCGAACCCAAGTGTGAAAACGATGATATTTTTTTAAAAGTCTTCTTTTGGCAGATATTTTGATTGATTCGTGTACAAACCCTGATTCTTATTCTTAATCCAAAATTTCAGTCGATTTGGTGCCATAAGGCCAAAGGTATGGCCGAACCTAAGTTTGAAAAAATGCCCCATAATGAGGAATTTTTTGTATGAAGAAAACAAAAATTTTTTTTTGAAGATTTTCTAATTGTTTCGTGTACAGACCGTGGTCATGAGTAAGAATCCAAAATTTCAGCCATTTCGGTACCATAGGGACGAAGTTATGGCCGAACCTTAGTTTGAAAAAATGCCCAAAAAATGATGAATATTTTGTATTGTTAGCAATAATAAAACGCTAAGTTAATATTTATGATGAAATATATTGTCTCCACGTTAATTGACAATAACAACATTCAAGAATCAGCAAGATTATATTCCGTGTTCCGCCATTTGTAAATCCAGCCGTTGGCTGTCCGCGTTCTAGGTAGGTCTTCTCCTTTACCGACCGCCATAGCTGGTGTAGTTTCCTTGTTGGCCGCCAGAGGCGATAGCAGTACCTCTGGCGGCAGATGAGCGGCAATATTTAAATATGCAGCTAACACGGCCATACTGACCACTGCTTTGACCTCAAAGCAGGAAGCTAAAAGAAAAGAAAAAAAAATATTAGAGGGATTGAAACTTTTTCAACCCCACAATGGTACTGACAAACAGATTACCCTGCTCGCCCTTCCTGACCATTGCAGAAATTTGTTCATTTGGTCAATTCCTCATATTTTCATATGCGACCATCACTCTGTGAGTGCTGCCATTGGGTCTGGTACCCACCACGTCAAAACGATCCTTCGGCAAGACTTCTACCACCTTATAAGGCAAGCTCCGAAACCGACCTTTCAACTTTCTGTACCCCGGATTTCCCCCAGAAATCCGTATTAAAACTGTATCGCCAACGCGATACGAAGGTTTAAATAACCGTTTTGCATTGAATTGTTTCATCTGCCGCCTTTGATCTGCATCAAAAAGCATGAATCGGTTCGAGTTGAACCGTTTCATCTACCGCCTTTGATATTTATCAAAAGAACCCGTGCCTCAGCACGTAAGACCATAAGGTCCTGCTACTCACCAACCTGTGAGTTTATGAATCGGTTCGAGATGAACCGTTTCATCTGCCGCCTTTGATATTCATCAAAAGAACCCGTGCCTCAGCACGTAAGACCATAAGGTCCTGCTACTCACCAACCTGTGAGTTTATGAATCGGTTCGAGATGAACCGTTTCATTTGCCGCTTTTGATATTCATCAAAAGAACCCGTGCCTCAGCACGTATGACCATAAGGTCCTGCTACTCACCAACCTGTGAGTTTATGAATCGGTTCGTGATGAACCGTTTCATCTGCCGCTTTTGATATTCATCAAAAGCACCCGTGTCTCAGCACGTATGACCATAAGGTCCTGCCACTCATCAACCTGTGAGTTTATGAATCGGTTCGAGATGAACCGTTTCATCTGCCGCTTTTGATATTCATCAAAAGCACCCGTGTCTCAGCACGTATGACCATAAGGTCCTGCCACTCACCAACCTGTGAGTTTATGAATCGGTTCGTGATGAACCTTTTCATCTGCCGCTTTTGATATTCATCAAAAGCACCCGTGTCTCAGCACGTATGACCATAAGGTCCTGCCACTCATCAACCTGTGAGTTTATGAATCGGTTCGAGATGAACCGTTTCATCTGCCGCTTTTGATATTCATCAAAAGCACCCGTGGCACCCCAAAAGGGTACGCCATGGCCAAAATTGTCATGATGACAACTTTCATGCTTGTTTCTGCCTTTGCCTCTAATCAGCAGTTTTTTTCATGAAGCCATCCTGGAGAGCAATAACACGCAGCATTCCGTTCACGCTCTTCACGAAAGATCATAGTAAATTGATCTACGTGCTCAACGCAACAGCAAAAGACATCTCCATTTTCTAAAAACCCCGGGCTCACATATCACATCGCCCAGTATCTCATTTTCCAACCAACATTTAAAATAGTTTTTCACATATTTTGTGATAACATTCCTCTTCCATGGAAACCAGTATTTGTCCCGGACGGCAGCCAGTGTTTGATAAACACCTCGATGTCCAATGTCATCATGACGAATCCAAAGGACGCCACACCTGACATTTCTAGGTGTTCACCATTTCGAATATCTTCGAACCATTCAACATTGAATCATTTTGATTATCTCCGAATCCTTTCAAACCACTTTGAATCATTTTGATTATCTCCGAATCATTTCAAACCACTATGAATCATTTCGATTAACTCCAAACCATTTCAAATAACTTCGAACCATAATACTAGGTTTTGACATAGATAGTCGGCATAATTGTAATTCAACATGATTACAACTTCTTTTCGCCACACATAAACGGGCTTTAATTTTCGCAAACATATTTCCTTTTAGTTATTGCAATAAGTCATCTGCGATGTCCATACTCAAAAGCAAATCACCATATTGATCCCTTTTTGTCAGCTAGACGGCTACCAAGATCAGACTGTCATCGCCGCGTAAACTTTCAGCATCGTAATTTTGAAACATTTTGAGGTTCCGAACATTTCACCAATTTCCATCAAGAGATCATATCCATCTGCTATCTTCTGGACCTGAAGTCAGCTTCTCTGATTCACCATGTATTTCAGTTTATGCGCTCAGCATAATGCTAGCGACTTTATTTGACAGCCGTTGTTGGCATTTTGGACAAATGTCTTCGATCATCAAATTAGGCTCACGATGATAAACACGAAAGGGAAAGGTCTTTATGACAAACCCATTGAACCACAAATGAGTTTTCAAGCACCAAATTAAAATTTTCAATGCGTCCTTTCGGCGGAAACACGATCCACGCATTCCTCCGATATCGGGCATCAATGCATCTGTCATCACTGTAATTACGCGGCATTTTTACGTAAATTCACAACAGAAGTCCAAACATTTCACATATTTTCAGAAGTCCGATACACAGATTGTCATTTAAATCACCGGCATCAAACATCAAACACAGTAAACAAACTCGACAGACGCCGTGATGGCCGCCGTTTGCATACAAAACACGAGTTTTTGTCAGGTGAACGAAACAAAAGCCAATTGACACTTGCTTTTACGAATCCCACTTCTGATGTTAGCAATAATAAAACGCTAAGTTAATATTTATGATGAAATATATTGTCTCCACGTTAATTGACAATAACAACATTCAAGAATCAGCAAGATTATATTCCGTGTTCCGCCATTTGTAAATCCAGCCGTTGGCTGTCCGCGTTCTAGGTAGGTCTTCTCCTTTACCGACCGCCATAGCTGGTGTAGTTTCCTTGTTGGCCGCCAGAGGCGATAGCAGTACCTCTGGCGGCAGATGAGCGGCAATATTTAAATATGCAGCTAACAGTATGAAGAAAACTTTAATTCTATTTTTGGAAGAATTTCTGATTGTTTCATGTACAGACCGTGGTCATGAGTACGAGTCCACAATTTCAGTCACTTCTGTGCCATGGGGCCGAAGTTATGACGGAAACAAAGTATTCAAAGACCGAACCCAAGTACTAAACCGACAGAACCCAAGTGTGAAAACGATGATATTTTTTTAAAAGTCTTCTTTTGGCAGATATTTTGATTGATTCGTGTACAAACCCTGATTCTTATTCGTAATCCAAAATTTCAGTCGATTTGGTGCCATAAGGCCAAAGATATGGCCGAACCTAAGTTTGAAAAAATGCCCCATAATGAGGAATATTTTGTATGAAGAAAACAAATTTTTTTTTTAATTGTTTCGTTTACTAATTGATTCGTGTACAGACCGTGGTCATGAGTAAGAATCCAAAATTTCAGCCATTTCGGTATATGTTATATTTCGGTATCCAAATGATGAATATTTTGTATGAAGAAAACTTTAATTCTATTTTTGGAAGAATTTCTGATTGTTTCATGTACAGACCGTGGTCATGAGTACGAGTCCACAATTTCAGTCACTTCTGTGCCATGGGGCCGAAGTTATGACCGAAACAAAGTATTCAAAGACCGAACCCAAGTACTAAAACGACCGAACCCAAGTGTGAAAACGATGATATTTTTTTAAAAGTCTTCTTTTGGCAGATATTTTGATTGATTCGTGTACAAACCCTGATTCTTATTCTTAATCCAAAATTTCAGTCGATTTGGTGCCATAAGGCCAAAGGTATGGCCGAACCTAAGTTTGAAAAAATGCCCCATAATGAGGAATTTTTTGTATGAAGAAAACAAAAATTTTTTTTTGAAGATTTTCTAATTGTTTCGTGTACAGACCGTGGTCATGAGTAAGAATCCAAAATTTCAGCCATTTCGGTACCATAGGGACGAAGTTATGGCCGAACCTTAGTTTGAAAAAATGCCCAAAAAATGATGAATATTTTGTATTAAGAAAACTTAAATTCTATTTTTGGAAGAATTTCTGATTGTTTTATGTACAGACCGTGGTCATGAGTACGAGTTCACAATTTCAGTCACTTCTGTGCCATAGGGCCGAAGTTATGACCGAAACAAAGTATTCAAAGACCGAACCCAAGTACTAAAACGACCGAACCCAAGTGTGAAAACGATGATATTTTTTTAAAAGTCTTCTTTTGGCAGATATTTTGATTGATTCGTGTACAAACCCTGATTCTTATTCTTAATCCAAAATTTCAGTCGATTTGGTGCCATAAGGCCAAAGATATGGCCGAACCTAAGTATGAAAAAATGCCCAAAAAATGATGAATATTTTGTATGAAGAAAACTTTGAATTCTATTTTTGGAAGAATTTCTGATTGTTTCATGTACAGACCGTGGTCATGAGAACGAGTCCACAATTTCAGGCACTTCTGTGCCATGGGGCCGAAGTTGGCCGAAACAAAGTATTCAAAGACCGAACCCAAGTACTAAAACGACCGAACCCAAGTGTGAAAACGATGATATTTTTTTAAAAGTCTTCTTTTGGCAGATATTTTGATTGATTCGTGTACAAACCCTGATTCTTATTCTTAATCCAAAATTTCAGTCGATTTGGTGCCATAAGGCCAAAGATATGGCCGAACCTAAGTTTGAAAAAATGCCCCATAATGAGGAATTTTTTGTATGAAGAAAACAAAAATTTTTTTTTGAAGATTTTCTAATTGTTTCGTGTACAGACCGTGGTCATGAGTAAGAATCCAAAATTTCAGCCATTTCGGTACCATAGGGACGAATTTCTGATTGTTTTATGTACAGACCGTGGTCATGAGTACGAGTCCACAATTTCAGTCACTTCTGTGCCATAGGGCCGAAGTTATGACCGAATCAAAGTATTCAAAGACCGAAACCAAGTACTAAAACGACCGAACCCAAGTGTGAAAACGATGATATTTTTTTAAAAGTCTTCTTTTGGCAGATATTTTGATTGATTCGTGTACAGACCATGATTCTTATTCTAAATCCAAAATTTCAGTCGATTTGGTGCCACAGGGCCAAAGTTATGGCCGAACCTTAGTTTGAAAAAATGCCCAAAAAATGATGAATATTTTGTATTAAGAAAACTTAAATTCTATTTTTGGAAGAATTTCTGATTGTTTTATGTACAGACCGTGGTCATGAGTACGAGTCCACAATTTCAGTCACTTCTGTGCCATAGGGCCGAAGTTATGACCGAAACAAAGTATTCAAAGACCGAACCCAAGTACTAAAACGACCGAACCCAAGTGTGAAAACGATGATATTTTTTTAAAAGTCTTCTTTTGGCAGATATTTTGATTGATTCGTGTACAAACCCTGATTCTTATTCTTAATCCAAAATTTCAGTCGATTTGGTGCCATAAGGCCAAAGATATGGCCGAACCTTAGTTTGAAAAAATGCCCAAAAAATGATGAATATTTTGTATGAAGAAAACTTTAATTCTATTTTTGGAAGAATTTCTGATTGTTTCATGTACAGACCGTGGTCATGAGTACGAGTCCACAATTTCAGTCACTTCTGTGCCATGGGGCCGAAGTTATGACCGAAACAAAGTATTCAAAGACCGAACCCAAGTACTAAAACGACCGAACCCAAGTGTGAAAACGATGATATTTTTTTAAAAGTCTTCTTTTGGCAGATATTTTGATTGATTCGTGTACAAACCCTGATTCTTATTCTTAATCCAAAATTTCAGTCGATTTGGTGCCATAAGGCCAAAGATATGGCCGAACCTTAGTTTGAAAAAATGCCCAAAAAATGATGAATATTTTGTATGAAGAAAACTTTAATTCTATTTTTGGAAGAATTTCTGATTGTTTCATGTACAGACCGTGGTCATGAGTACGAGTCCACAATTTCAGTCACTTCTGTGCCATGGGGCCGAAGTTATGACCGAAACAAAGTATTCAAAGACCGAACCCAAGTACTTAAACGACAGAACCCAAGTGTGAAAACGATGATATTTTTTTAAAAGTCTTCTTTTGGCAGATATTTTGATTGATTCGTGTACAAACCATGATTCTTATTCTTAATCCAAAATTTCAGTCGATTTGGTGCCATAAGGCCAAAGATATGGCTGAACCTAAGTTTGAAAAAATGCCCCATAATGAGGAATATTTTGTATGAAGAAAACAAAGATTTTTTTTTGAAGATTTTCTAATTGATTCGTGTACAGACCGTGGTCATGAGTAAGAATCCAAAATTTCAGCCCTTTCGGTACCATAGGGACGAAGTTATGGCCGAACCATAGTTTGAAAAAATGCCCAAAAAATGATGAATATTTTGTATGAAGAAAACTTTAATTCTATTTTTGGAAGAATTTCTGATTGTTTTAAGTACAGACCGTGGTCATGAGTAAGAGTCCACAATTTCAGTCACTTCTGTGCCATGGGGCCGAAGTGATGACCGAAACAAAGTATTCAAAGACCGAACCCAAGTACTAAAACGACAGAACCCAAGTGTGAAAACGATGATATTTTTTTAAAAGTCTTCTTTTGGTAGATATTTTGATTGATTCGTGTACAAACCATGATTCTTATTCTTAATCCAAAATTTCAGTCGATTTGGTGCCATAAGGCCAAAGATATGGCCGAACCTAAGTTTGAAAAAATGCCCCATAATGAGGAATATTTTGTATGAAGAAAACAAAATTTTTTTTTTTGAAGATTTTCTAATTGATTCGTGTACAGACCGTGGTCATGAGTAAGAATCCAAAATTTCAGCCATATCGGTACCATAGGGCCGAAGTGATGGCTGAACCTTAATTTGAAAAAATGCCCAAAAAATGATGAATATTTTGTATGAAGAAAACTTTAATTCTAATTTTGGAAGAATTTCTGATTGTTTCATGTACAGACCATGGTCATGAGTACGAGTCCACAATTTCAGTCACTTCTGTGCAATAGGGCCGAAGTTATGACCGAAACAAAGTATTCAAAGACCGAACCCAAGTACTAAAATGACCGAACCCAAGTGTGAAAACGATGATATTTTTTTTAAAGTCTTCTTTTGGCAGATATTTTGATTGATTCGTATACAGAATATGATTCTTATTCAAAATCCAAAATTTCAGTCGATTTGGTGCCATAGGGCCAAAGTTATGGCAGAACCTAAGTATAAAAAAATGCCCCTTAAATGATTGATTTTTGGTATGGAGAAAACTAAAATTATTTGTTTGGTAGATTTTCTGATTGTTTCGTGTACAGACCAAGGTCATGAGTAAGAATCCAAAATTTCAGCCATTTCGGTACCATAGGGACGAAGTTATGGCCGAACCTTAGTTTGAAAAAATGACCAAAAAATGATGAATATTTTGTATGAAGAAAACTTTAATTCTAATTTTGGAAGAATTTCTGATTGTTTCATGTACAGACCATGGTCATGAGTACGAGTCCACAATTTCAGTCACTTCTGTGCCATAGGGCCGAAGTTATGACCGAAACAAAGTATTCAAAGACCGAACCCAAGTACTAAAACGACCGAACCCAAGTGTGAAAACGATGATGTTTTTTTAAAAGTCTTCTTTTGGCAGATATTTTGATTGATTCGTGTACAAACCATGATTCTTATTCTTAATCCAAAATTTCAGTCGATTTGGTGCCATAAGGCCAAAGATATGGCCGAACCTAAGTTTGAAAAAATGCCCCATAATGAGGAATATTTTGTATGAAGAAAACAAAATTTTTTTTTTTGAAGATTTTCTAATTGATTCGTGTACAGACCGTGGTCATGAGTAAGAATCCAAAATTTCAGCCATATCGGTACCATAGGGCCGAAGTGATGGCCGAACCTTAATTTGAAAAAATGCCCAAAAAATGATGAATATTTTGTATGAAGAAAACTTTAATTCTAATTTTGGAAGAATTTCTGATTGTTTCATGTACAGACCATGGTCATGAGTACGAGTCCACAATTTCAGTCACTTCTGTGCAATAGGGCCGAAGTTATGACCAAAACAAAGTATTCAAAGACCGAACCCAAGTACTAAAACGACCGAACCCAAGTGTGAAAACGATGATATTTTTTTAAAAGTCTTCTTTTGGCAGATATTTTGATTGATTCGTATACAGAATATGATTCTTATTCAAAATCCAAAATTTCAGTCGATTTGGTGCCATAGGGCCAAAGTTATGGCAGAACCTAAGTATAAAAAAATGCCCCTTAAATGATTGATTTTTGGTATGGAGAAAACTAAAATTATTTGTTTGGTAGATTTTCTGATTGTTTCGTGTACAGACCAAGGTCATGAGTAAGAATCCAAAATTTCAGCCATTTCGGTACCATAGGGACGAAGTTATGGCCGAACCTTAGTTTGAAAAAATGACCAAAAAATGATGAATATTTTGTATGAAGAAAACTTTAATTCTAATTTTGGAAGAATTTCTGATTGTTTCATGTACAGACCATGGTCATGAGTACGAGTCCACAATTTCAGTCACTTCTGTGCCATAGGGCCGAAGTTATGACCGAAACAAAGTATTCAAAGACCGAACCCAAGTACTAAAACGACCGAACCCAAGTGTGAAAACGATGATGTTTTTTTAAAAGTCTTCTTTTGGCAGATATTTTGATTTATTCGTGTACAGACCATGATTCTTATTCTAAATCCAAAATTTCAGTCGATTTGGTGCCACAGGGCCAAAGTTATGGCCGAACCTAAGTTTGAAAAAATGCCCAAAAAATGATGAATATTTTGTATTAAGAAAACTTAAATTCTATTTTTGAAAGAATTTCTGATTGTTTCATGTACAGACCATGGTCATGAGTACGAGTCCACAATTTCAGTCACTTCTGTGCAATAGGGCCGAAGTTATGACCGAAACAAAGTATTCAAAGACCGAACCCAAGTACTAAAACGACCGAACCCAAGTGTGAAAACGATGATATTTTTTTAAAAGTCTTCTTTTGGCAGATATTTTGATTGATTCGTATACACAATATGATTCTTATTCAAAATCCAAAATTTCAGTCGATTTGGTGCCATAGGGCCAAAGTTATGGCAGAACCTAAGTATAAAAAAATGCCCCTTAAATGATTGATTTTTGGTATGGAGAAAACTAAAATTATTTGTTTGGTAGATTTTCTGATTGTTTCGTGTACAGACCAAGGTCATGAGTAAGAATCCAAAATTTCAGCCATTTCGGTACCATAGGGACGAAGTTATGGCCGAACCTTAGTTTGAAAAAATGACCAAAAAATGATGAATATTTTGTATGAAGAAAACTTTAATTCTAATTTTGGAAGAATTTCTGATTGTTTCATGTACAGACCATGGTCATGAGTACGAGTCCACAATTTCAGTCACTTCTGTGCCATAGGGCCGAAGTTATGACCGAAACAAAGTATTCAAAGACCGAACCCAAGTACTAAAACGACCGAACCCAAGTGTGAAAACGATGATGTTTTTTTAAAAGTCTTCTTTTGGCAGATATTTTGATTTATTCGTGTACAGACCATGATTCTTATTCTAAATCCAAAATTTCAGTCGATTTGGTGCCACAGGGCCAAAGTTATGGCCGAACCTAAGTTTGAAAAAATGCCCAAAAAATGATGAATATTTTGTATTAAGAAAACTTAAATTCTATTTTTGGAAGAATTTCTGATTGATTTATGTACAGACCGTGGTCATGAGTACGAGTCCACAATTTCAGTCACTTCTGTGCCATAGGGCCGAAGTTATGACCGAAACAAAGTATTCAAAGACCGAACCCAAGTACTAAAACGACCGAACCCAAGTGTGAAAACGATGATGTTTTTTTAAAAGTCTTCTTTTGGCAGATATTTTGATTGATTCGTGTACAAACCATGATTCTTATTCTTAATCCAAAATTTCAGTCGATTTGGTGCCATAAGGCCAAAGATATGGCCGAACCTAAGTTTGAAAAAATGCCCCATAATGAGGAATATTTTGTATGAAGAAAACAAAATTTTTTTTTTTGAAGATTTTCTAATTGATTCGTGTACAGACCGTGGTCATGAGTAAGAATCCAAAATTTCAGCCATATCGGTACCATAGGGCCGAAGTGATGGCCGAACCTTAATTTGAAAAAATGCCCAAAAAATGATGAATATTTTGTATGAAGAAAACTTTAATTCTAATTTTGGAAGAATTTCTGATTGTTTCATGTACAGACCATGGTCATGAGTACGAGTCCACAATTTCAGTCACTTCTGTGCAATAGGGCCGAAGTTATGACCAAAACAAAGTATTCAAAGACCGAACCCAAGTACTAAAACGACCGAACCCAAGTGTGAAAACGATGATATTTTTTTAAAAGTCTTCTTTTGGCAGATATTTTGATTGATTCGTATACAGAATATGATTCTTATTCAAAATCCAAAATTTCAGTCGATTTGGTGCCACAGGGCCAAAGTTATGGCCGAACCTTAGTTTGAAAAAATGCCCAAAAAATGATGAATATTTTGTATTAAGAAAACTTAAATTCTATTTTTGGAAGAATTTCTGATTGTTTTATGTACAGACCGTGGTCATGAGTACGGGTCCACAATTTCAGTCATATCGGTACCATAGGGCCGAAGTGATGGCCGAACCTTAAATTGAAAAAATGCCCATAAAATGATGAATATTTTGTATGAAGAAAACTTTAATTCTATTTTTGGAAGAATTTCTTATTGTTTCATGTACAGACCGTGGTCATGAGTACGAGTCCACAATTTCAGTCACTTCTGTGCCATAGGGCCGAAGTTATGACCGAAACAAAGTATTCAAAGACCGAACCCAAGTACTAAAACGACCGAACCCAAGTGTGAAAACGATGATGTTTTTTTAAAAGTCTTCTTTTGGCAGATATTTTGATTTATTCGTGTACAGACCATGATTCTTATTCTAAATCCAAAATTTCAGTCGATTTGGTGCCACAGGGCCAAAGTTATGGCCGAACCTAAGTTTGAAAAAATGCCCAAAAAATGATGAATATTTTGTATTAAGAAAACTTAAATTCTATTTTTGAAAGAATTTCTGATTGTTTCATGTACAGACCATGGTCATGAGTACGAGTCCACAATTTCAGTCACTTCTGTGCAATAGGGCCGAAGTTATGACCGAAACAAAGTATTCAAAGACCGAACCCAAGTACTAAAACGACCGAACCCAAGTGTGAAAACGATGATATTTTTTTAAAAGTCTTCTTTTGGCAGATATTTTGATTGATTCGTATACAGAATATGATTCTTATTCAAAATCCAAAATTTCAGTCGATTTGGTGCCATAGGGCTAAAGTTATGGCAGAACCTAAGTATAAAAAAATGCCCCTTAAATGATTGATTTTTGGTATGGAGAAAACTAAAATTATTTGTTTGGTAGATTTTCTGATTGTTTCGTGTACAGACCAAGGTCATGAGTAAGAATCCAAAATTTCAGCCATTTCGGTACCATAGGGACGAAGTTATGGCCGAACCTTAGTTTGAAAAAATGACCAAAAAATGATGAATATTTTGTATGAAGAAAACTTTAATTCTAATTTTGGAAGAATTTCTGATTGTTTCATGTACAGACCATGGTCATGAGTACGAGTCCACAATTTCAGTCACTTCTGTGCCATAGGGCCGAAGTTATGACCGAAACAAAGTATTCAAAGACCGAACCCAAGTACTAAAACGACCGAACCCAAGTGTGAAAACGATGATGTTTTTTTAAAAGTCTTCTTTTGGCAGATATTTTGATTGATTCGTGTACAAACCATGATTCTTATTCTTAATCCAAAATTTCAGTCGATTTGGTGCCATAAGGCCAAAGATATGGCCGAACCTAAGTTTGAAAAAATGCCCCATAATGAGGAATATTTTGTATGAAGAAAACAAAATTTTTTTTTTTGAAGATTTTCTAATTGATTCGTGTACAGACCGTGGTCATGAGTAAGAATCCAAAATTTCAGCCATATCGGTACCATAGGGCCGAAGTGATGGCCGAACCTTAATTTGAAAAAATGCCCAAAAAATGATGAATATTTTGTATGAAGAAAACTTTAATTCTAATTTTGGAAGAATTTCTGATTGTTTCATGTACAGACCATGGTCATGAGTACGAGTCCACAATTTCAGTCACTTCTGTGCAATAGGGCCGAAGTTATGACCAAAACAAAGTATTCAAAGACCGAACCCAAGTACTAAAACGACCGAACCCAAGTGTGAAAACGATGATATTTTTTTAAAAGTCTTCTTTTGGCAGATATTTTGATTGATTCGTATACAGAATATGATTCTTATTCAAAATCCAAAATTTCAGTCGATTTGGTGCCATAGGGCCAAAGTTATGGCAGAACCTAAGTATAAAAAAATGCCCCTTAAATGATTGATTTTTGGTATGGAGAAAACTAAAATTATTTGTTTGGTAGATTTTCTGATTGTTTCGTGTACAGACCAAGGTCATGAGTAAGAATCCAAAATTTCAGCCATTTCGGTACCATAGGGACGAAGTTATGGCCGAACCTTAGTTTGAAAAAATGACCAAAAAATGATGAATATTTTGTATGAAGAAAACTTTAATTCTAATTTTGGAAGAATTTCTGATTGTTTCATGTACAGACCATGGTCATGAGTACGAGTCCACAATTTCAGTCACTTCTGTGCCATAGGGCCGAAGTTATGACCGAAACAAAGTATTCAAAGACCGAACCCAAGTACTAAAACGACCGAACCCAAGTGTGAAAACGATGATGTTTTTTTAAAAGTCTTCTTTTGGCAGATATTTTGATTTATTCGTGTACAGACCATGATTCTTATTCTAAATCCAAAATTTCAGTCGATTTGGTGCCACAGGGCCAAAGTTATGGCCGAACCTAAGTTTGAAAAAATGCCCAAAAAATGATGAATATTTTGTATTAAGAAAACTTAAATTCTATTTTTGTTAGATTTTCTGATTGTTTCGTGTACAGACCATGGTCATGTGTACGAGTCCACAATTTCAGTCACTTCTGTGCCATAGGGCCGAATTTATGACCGAAACAAAGTATTCAAAGACCGAACCCAAGTACTAAAACGACCGAACCCAAGTGTGAAAACGATGATATTTTTTTAAAAGTCTTCTTTTGGCAGATATTTTGATTGATTCGTATACAGAATATGATTCTTATTCAAAATCCAAAATTTCAGTCGATTTGGTGCCATAGGGCTAAAGTTATGGCAGAACCTAAGTATAAAAAAATGCCCCTTAAATGATTGATTTTTGGTATGGAGAAAACTAAAATTATTTGTTTGGTAGATTTTCTGATTGTTTCGTGTACAGACCAAGGTCATGAGTAAGAATCCAAAATTTCAGCCATTTCGGTACCATAGGGACGAAGTTATGGCCGAACCTTAGTTTGAAAAAATGACCAAAAAATGATGAATATTTTGTATGAAGAAAACTTTAATTCTAATTTTGGAAGAATTTCTGATTGTTTCATGTACAGACCATGGTCATGAGTACGAGTCCACAATTTCAGTCACTTCTGTGCCATAGGGCCGAAGTTATGACCGAAACAAAGTATTCAAAGACCGAACCCAAGTACTAAAACGACCGAACCCAAGTGTGAAAACGATGATGTTTTTTTAAAAGTCTTCTTTTGGCAGATATTTTGATTGATTCGTGTACAAACCATGATTCTTATTCTTAATCCAAAATTTCAGTCGATTTGGTGCCATAAGGCCAAAGATATGGCCGAACCTAAGTTTGAAAAAATGCCCCATAATGAGGAATATTTTGTATGAAGAAAACAAAATTTTTTTTTTTGAAGATTTTCTAATTGATTCGTGTACAGACCGTGGTCATGAGTAAGAATCCAAAATTTCAGCCATATCGGTACCATAGGGCCGAAGTGATGGCCGAACCTTAATTTGAAAAAATGCCCAAAAAATGATGAATATTTTGTATGAAGAAAACTTTAATTCTAATTTTGGAAGAATTTCTGATTGTTTCATGTACAGACCATGGTCATGAGTACGAGTCCACAATTTCAGTCACTTCTGTGCAATAGGGCCGAAGTTATGACCAAAACAAAGTATTCAAAGACCGAACCCAAGTACTAAAACGACCGAACCCAAGTGTGAAAACGATGATATTTTTTTAAAAGTCTTCTTTTGGCAGATATTTTGATTGATTCGTATACAGAATATGATTCTTATTCAAAATCCAAAATTTCAGTCGATTTGGTGCCACAGGGCCAAAGTTATGGCCGAACCTTAGTTTGAAAAAATGCCCAAAAAATGATGAATATTTTGTATTAAGAAAACTTAAATTCTATTTTTGGAAGAATTTCTGATTGTTTTATGTACAGACCGTGGTCATGAGTACGGGTCCACAATTTCAGTCATATCGGTACCATAGGGCCGAAGTGATGGCCGAACCTTAAATTGAAAAAATGCCCATAAAATGATGAATATTTTGTATGAAGAAAACTTTAATTCTATTTTTGGAAGAATTTCTGATTGTTTCATGTACAGACCGTGGTCATGAGTACGAGTCCACAATTTCAGTCACTTCTGTGCCATGGGGCCGAAGTTATGACCGAAACAAAGTATTCAAAGACCGAACCCAAGTACTAAAACGACCGAACCCAAGTGTGAAAACGATGATGTTTTTTTAAAAGTCTTCTTTTGGCAGATATTTTGATTTATTCGTGTACAGACCATGATTCTTATTCTAAATCCAAAATTTCAGTCGATTTGGTGCCACAGGGCCAAAGTTATGGCCGAACCTAAGTTTGAAAAAATGCCCAAAAAATGATGAATATTTTGTATTAAGAAAACTTAAATTCTATTTTTGTAAGATTTTCTGATTGTTTCGTGTACAGACCATGGTCATGTGTACGAGTCCACAATTTCAGTCACTTCTGTGCCATAGGGCCGAATTTATGACCGAAACAAAGTATTCAAAGACCGAACCCAAGTACTAAAACGACCGAACCCAAGTGTGAAAACGATGATATTTTTTTAAAAGTCTTCTTTTGGCAGATATTTTGATTGATTCGTATACAGAATATGATTCTTATTCAAAATCCAAAATTTCAGTCGATTTGGTGCCATAGGGCTAAAGTTATGGCAGAACCTAAGTATAAAAAAATGCCCCTTAAATGATTGATTTTTGGTATGGAGAAAACTAAAATTATTTGTTTGGTAGATTTTCTGATTGTTTCGTGTACAGACCAAGGTCATGAGTAAGAATCCAAAATTTCAGCCATTTCGGTACCATAGGGACGAAGTTATGGCCGAACCTTAGTTTGAAAAAATGACCAAAACATGATGAATATTTTGTATGAAGAAAACTTTAATTCTAATTTTGGAAGAATTTCTGATTGTTTCATGTACAGACCATGGTCATGAGTACGAGTCCACAATTTCAGTCACTTCTGTGCCATAGGGCCGAAGTTATGACCGAAACAAAGTATTCAAAGACCGAACCCAAGTACTAAAACGACCGAACCCAAGTGTGAAAACGATGATGTTTTTTTAAAAGTCTTCTTTTGGCAGATATTTTGATTTATTCGTGTACAGACCATGATTCTTATTCTAAATCCAAAATTTCAGTCGATTTGGTGCCACAGGGCCAAAGTTATGGCCGAACCTAAGTTTGAAAAAATGCCCAAAAAATGATGAATATTTTGTATTAAGAAAACTTAAATTCTATTTTTGTTAGATTTTCTGATTGTTTCGTGTACAGACCATGGTCATGTGTACGAGTCCACAATTTCAGTCACTTCTGTGCCATAGGGCCGAATTTATGACCGAAACAAAGTATTCAAAGACCGAACCCAAGTACTAAAACGACCGAACCCAAGTGTGAAAACGATGATATTTTTTCAAAAGTCTTCTTTTGGCAGATATTTTGATTGATTCGTATACAGAATATGATTCTTATTCAAAATCCAAAATTTCAGTCGATTTGGTGCCATAGGGCCAAAGTTATGGCAGAACCTAAGTATAAAAAAATGCCCCTTAAATGATTGATTTTTGGTATGGAGAAAACTAAAATTATTTGTTTGGTAGATTTTCTGATTGTTTCGTGTACAGACCAAGGTCATGAGTAAGAATCCAAAATTTCAGCCATTTCGGTACCATAGGGACGAAGTTATGGCCGAACCTTAGTTTGAAAAAATGACCAAAAAATGATGAATATTTTGTATGAAGAAAACTTTAATTCTAATTTTGGAAGAATTTCTGATTGTTTCATGTACAGACCATGGTCATGAGTACGAGTCCACAATTTCAGTCACTTCTGTGCCATAGGGCCGAAGTTATGACCGAAACAAAGTATTCAAAGACCGAACCCAAGTACTAAAACGACCGAACCCAAGTGTGAAAACGATGATGTTTTTTTAAAAGTCTTCTTTTGGCAGATATTTTGATTTATTCGTGTACAGACCATGATTCTTATTCTAAATCCAAAATTTCAGTCGATTTGGTGCCACAGGGCCAAAGTTATGGCCGAACCTAAGTTTGAAAAAATGCCCAAAAAATGATGAATATTTTGTATTAAGAAAACTTAAATTCTATTTTTGGAAGAATTTCTGATTGATTTATGTACAGACCGTGGTCATGAGTACGAGTCCACAATTTCAGTCACTTCTGTGCCATAGGGCCGAAGTTATGACCGAAACAAAGTATTCAAAGACCGAACCCAAGTACTAAAACGACCGAACCCAAGTGTGAAAACGATGATGTTTTTTTAAAAGTCTTCTTTTGGCAGATATTTTGATTGATTCGTGTACAAACCATGATTCTTATTCTTAATCCAAAATTTCAGTCGATTTGGTGCCATAAGGCCAAAGATATGGCCGAACCTAAGTTTGAAAAAATGCCCCATAATGAGGAATATTTTGTATGAAGAAAACAAAATTTTTTTTTTTGAAGATTTTCTAATTGATTCGTGTACTTCGTGATTTCAGTTCAGTTCTCGCCTCCGTGCAAGTAACACAGCAAAATTTCGCTCCTGAAATTTTTCAATTTAAAAATAGCAAAAGTGCAATTTTTACGTTTAGTTTGGTATCAACGTGTGTGGCTTCACAAGGGCTTTAAGCCCATTGTGTTTCTTTTAGTTTTTTTTTTATTATAGTGACATTTAGTTAAATTTAGTGACAAAACAAGATTTTTTTGTTACGGGCGGATGCCGCCTTATCTCCCAGTCTCCATTATAGGCACTGGGTAGAGATCATTAAACTATTAACTTTTAAAAAAAATTTGGTTAAAAAGAGTGAAATTTAGTGATTTTTTTCAAACTTTAAAATCTCGGAATTTACAGGTGACATTTTGTATTCAAAATTTTGGTGTTTTTTTTTCTTAAAAATATACTTATAACTGTGTTTTTTTGTGCTGTGACAAAGATAATCCGACGCGGAATTTTATTCCGCGTCTTTTGATATAATACACTTTAAGTTCTGTGGTAGTTTTGCTTTCTTTTTTGTGGTTTATAATTTAAGCTTCTAGAACCTTCCACGGAAGGAGTGGAAGAGTACTATACGTTTTCAGTGTTAATTTTTTTTAATTATCGGTGGCAGAGTACTAAGTTTTGTTAAACAATATTTAAGTTAAAAAGAAAAAAAAAATAGTTTTTCTGTTTTTTTTTTTCTAATATCCCGTGTTTTTCTTTATATAAGTGTCACAACTTTTTCCCCTATCAACTTTTTTAAGTTCTGACAACACTTTTGGTGGGTCAATTTTCCCTATTTTTTCCCCATTTTTGGGCAAATTTGTGGGAATTTTCCCTTTTCGTCCCTTTTTTTTAGGGAAAATTTTCTAATAATGGGTTCCGATGTAGTTTCGACGGGTGAATCGGATGGCGCCAATGGCGACCCGAGGAAACCTACAGAAACGTGGAAACAGGCGATTGCTACAACCATAGAAGCTCTCAGCAAGTCCCTGACCGAGGGGGATCCTCCCAAGGGTAAAAGGAAGCAACGAAAGACTGTAAGAACTACTGACCTTGGATCCGATACGGACTCTGAAATGGAGACTGAGGCTGGCGTACCATTACCCGGTACTAGTGGTGCTACAATTGCCAGCATTCACCCCCCTACGCCCACCCATGGTACCAAGAAGAGACAACGGATAAGCGACTCTCCCAATAGCCTGAAGAGTCTTGCAGACTCTTCCAAAAAGGTGATACCGGCAATGGAGAAGTGTCATAAAATTCGCATGATTGTTATGGACGGGACGAATAGATTGAATAAAACTGACAAAAGCGCCCTCAACGTTATTTTGGACGACTTGATGAATGACATAACTAACCTGATGCTTGACCTAAATACTATGACCACCAAGAGCACTACCATCGACCAGATGCTTAATGCCCAGTCCACCTTGAACCAGAAGCTGGACACTGTCATTGCGCGCCCACCAGTCATCCAGGCACCTCAGCTGAGATCGTATGCAAGTGCTGCTGCCGGCTTGCCGAATTCAAAGAAAGTCCTAATTAATGGCTACGAACGCCCAATTCCTCCGAAACCACTGACCATTCTTGTCTATCCGGAGGCTCCAGAGGGGAAAACTTCGGAGAGTACCCAGAAAGACCTCGAAAAGGTCATCAACCCCAGAGTAGACGATTTTCAAATTATACGAACTAGGAAGATTAAAGGCGCTGGCATGGCCATTCAAGCCAAAGGGAAAAGAGACCTTGACAATATTATGAAGGCTGGCTCCAAACTTGCAGCTAGTGGCCTTAAAATGGTCAACCCATTGGGAAGATTGCCTAAAGTCGTCGTGTACAACGTCCCTAAAGGGGAACCAGCTTTGGACCAAGCGCTGTTCACGGAGATCTACCGAAACAACCTGGAAGGGCAGACAACTCTGACTTTGGAGGACCATTTAAGGACGATGAAGCGGGTCTCCCTCTTCGGGAAGAGGGATAATCCGTCCATGAATATGGTTCTGACGTGCCATCCAGCCGCCAGAAAGGTACTTTTAGACAGCGGGATGTGCTTCCTTGGTTGGAATGCTTGCCGCGTACGGGATTACACTGGAGCAACTCGGTGCTTTAAGTGCCACCAGTACGGACACATTTCAAAGAGTTGCTCCCAAGACCAAATGTCCTGCCGCCACTGCGCCGCTTTGGGGCACGACATTGAGACTTGCCCCAAGAAGGCACTACCCGCTGTCTGCGCGACGTGCACGCGCTTCAAGAAACCGGCAGATCACGCTACGGGTGATAGGGACTGCCCAGCCCAAAGAGCTGCAGTGGAGGCAGCCTTTAGAATGACGGATTATGGCTCTTCGTAATCCCCTTTCCCTAGGTCAGATTAACCTTCAGAGATCCAGGATGGCCACGCTGGAGGCGCTGAGGGTCATGTCTGACCTCAACATTGACATTTTGCTCATTCAGGAACAGTACACCTGGGAAGGTAAGACACCCATTAATTTTCCGGGTGCGGTGCTCGAAGTTGGCCGCTCACCAGGGGCGGGTGTCCTGGTCAACACTTCGTTGATCAGCCCCCTCCTTCTGGCTGGTTTTTCTGATGAGTACCAAACCTGTGTATGTATTAGATTTGGCGACACTGAGATCTTTTTGATCTCAGTTTACTTTAAATATGGGAACCCGGTAGGACCCCACATCCTGAGTCTGACGCGCGCGCTCAACGCGCTTAAAGGCCGTAACATAGTTATCGGAGGTGACTTTAATGCACGCTCACCATTATGGTTCGACACTAGTGATTGTAGAACGGAACGGTCAGACGCCGTTGAGGACCTGATTGCTGCGCAAGGTCTTAGTATCATCAATGAACATAGTTCTTTTTGTACCTTTTCGAACACACATGGTGAGAGCAACATTGATCTAACTCTCTGCTCTGGATCTGTTGCGACAAGGATTTCAAAGTGGACAGTCCATGAGTGCGCAATAAATTCGGATCATAGATTGATTACTTTTACAGTTGGTGTTAGGAAAACAGAAGCTCCACGATCCTCCTGGAACTTCAACACCACTAGGGCGAATTGGGATAACTTTGGGGAAGCGTTACGAGATACGTTAAGGGATTTTCAACACGTAGCAGCTACTGATCCGGACAATTTGGGAAATTTTTTCAATAGGGCGGTTGTATCTGCCGCCAACTCGTCTTTAGGAAGATTAAACCCGAAGACAAGTATTAGAACGCCGTGGTGGTCACCTGAGCTGACTTCGCTGAAGGGAGCCTTCAAGAGGGCCTGCAGGGCGCTGGGGCTGTCCAGGAGTGGCAACTGTACGGAGGAGGAGACGGTTGCTCTTCAGGCGAGCCTCAGGTCTGCCAGGTCGGCCTTTAAACGGGCCGTCCTTCGAGCGAAACGAGCTGCTTGGCATAACTGGGTTAAAGACGTGGGTAACGCCAACCCGTGGGAAATCCACAGCGCGATTGGAAAATCCGGGAAAGGTTCTGATCGGTATTTGTCAACAGTAATTGGGTTAACAGATGGGAGGAACGCTGAGACTGTGGACGTGGCCTCCACTCTCAAGACACTATTGGGCGAGTTAGTTCCTTTAGAGTCAGTAGTTGGGGAAAGTGACCACCATAAACAGATTAGAAATCTAGCACGGCTACCACCTAGAGACCTCGCCCAAGAGGCTAACTTCACTAGAGTCACTAAAGCTGAAATTGATGTGATAATTAAGGGTTTGGGTCCTAAGAAGGCACCAGGGCATGATAGGCTCAATGGCGTGATTGCGAAGCAAGTCTGGGTCCACGCCAAGGAAGAGCTCTTCCAGGTGATGGACACGTGCCTGAGGAGAGGAGTTTTCCCCTCTGAGTGGAAGCGCGGCGTGCTCCGGATCATACCAAAGGGGAACGGAAAACCACTGACCGACATCAAGGCGTACCGGCCAATTACCCTCCTCCCAGTACTCGGCAAAATTCTGGAGAAACTGATACGAGAGCGACTTCGGCAAACCCTGTCTCCGGCAAGTGACCTGCAGTTCGGCTTCGTCCCCGGTAGATCCACGGTGCACGCCCTGTCGTATGTGCTTGACTGGGTGAAGGCTTGTCCAAAGAGGTATGTAGTTGCAATCTTCCTCGATATCACTGGTGCCTTCGATCACGCGTGGTGGGACATGATACGGACAAAGGTGAAAAACAGGCAGTGTTCCAAACTTTTGTTCCAAGCAATCGACGATTACCTTTCCAATCGTACTATCACGATTTGCTTCGGAGACTTTTTGATCCAGAGGGAAGCTGACATAGGATGCCCGCAAGGCTCTATTCTTGGACCTGACCTGTGGAACATCAACTTTGACGACTCCTCCAGGTTACCCTTGCCTGAAGGATGTATCGCTGTCGACTACGCTGATGACAAAACGTATCTGGTCGCTGGGGACAGCAGAAAGGAAGTTGAGAGCAAAGGCAGTGAAGGTTTGAACATGTTCCTCGATTGGGGGAAAAGAAACAAGATGACCTTCGCTCCCCACAAGACCCAGGGCCTCCTGATGAAGGGCTTTCTCAGCAGAAAAAGAAATCCTGTCATCAAAATGGGGGACTCTACTGTCCGATTTTGCGAAACTGTTAAATATTTAGGTGTTACACTAGATCGATCGTCCTCTTTCCTGGCTCACGTTAAAGAAGTATCCAGCAAGGCCCAGGCTCTCTTCTTGAAGCTGAGGAGACTCTCCACAGCTGAGTGGGGATTGCGAAATCCGGCTCTGCGAACGCTATATAGGTGTGTGTACGTGGCGCAAGTCTCGTATGCCGCCTCTGTGTGGGAGCACCGCCTGGACAACTCGCTGATTCTCTTAGCTCTCAAGCGTGGCCAACGAACCCCCTTGCTGGCACTCTCTGGTGCGTATAGAACCGTTGCTTCGGACGCTTTACCCGTTTTGGCTGGCATATTGCCAATCGATCTGGAAATTAGGGAAGTGCTCACTAAGCAGAAATTAACCAGAGGAACCCCGGCCACTCACCTAGGTGTTGTTCTGACACCGGGTGGGCCGGGGACTCTCCCTGGACTGCTCCGTCAAATGAGGGATCTGTCGCTCCAAGAGTGGCAGGTCCGTTGGGATAGGTCGAATATGGGAAGATGGACCTTCTCCTTCTTCCCATCAGTTAAAATCAGAATGGAAGGGGCATATCTACAACTGGACCACCACATCACCCAGCTTCTGTCCGGGCATGGGGAATTCAGGGGGAGACTTCACACCCTCGCCCTGTCTCCCCATCCCAACTGCGCATGCGGATCGACGAACCAGTCAGCCGAGCACATTCTGTGGCACTGTGAGATCTTGACGGATGCGAGAGAGGAAATGCTCGATGGTTTGGATGTACCTATCAGACCAGTATGGAATACTGATCTGGTTTCGAATAAGAAGAACTTCGAGTGTCTGAAGAAATTTGCAAGGATCTGGGTTGAGAGATGGCCTAAGCTTAGAGTCGCTGACTAGTTGACTTTGACACCAGGTGTACTTGTTCCTGTTTTACCACGGACTATCGACTACTCGACTTTTATAATTGAATACTGTACAGTATGTATATTTTTTACGTTTTTTTTACAGTTTGCTTTTTTTTACATATGTAATTTTATGCTGTTTTTATTTTTTACATCTTGATTTTTATCTTTTATCATGTTCACACATGTCCGCGTGATTTTACGCTCATGTCTTCTTTTTTTTTTTTTTTTACACTTATTTTTTTGCCATTTTTTTTTTTTATACTTTAGGTATTTTGGTTCCGGATACATATAGCGTAATTAAACGCACATGCCTATTTCATATTATTTTGGTTTTCTTGGTTGCTTTACTGTTTTTTTTTTCTATTTCTTTTAGTTTTGTTTAACGAGAGAGAACTGAACTCCGTTGCCCGTTTTGTATCGTCCTTATCCCCATTTAAGGGGTCGGACCCTAGAACGTGTCCCCGTGTACGTGCCATGGCCGATCTCTTGGAACTGGTGGGGCTTCACCCGGCCACCGCGCTACCCCCCGTGACATGAAGAGGTTGGGGAGAGGGCTAAACGTCATCCGAAAGCTGTCCGTCCCGCCTCCAGCGACCCGACGCTTCTCTCCCTAGGGTCTTCTTTTTGATTTCCACACACTCCTCGTCTAGGCACCACCGGGTAGCTGGCTTACGGACGACGCTGCCGGTTATCGGGAGGCCTGACAACCAGCCTTCTTCACTGTCTCTGGGACTGCCGGTGGCTGGATTTCGGTATCACCAGTTCTACATTGTATATATGTTTATTTTTTCTTCCATTTTTTATGTACAGTGCACGGTGCTGCCTGCTGGATCATTGTGTGGTCCTTCGCCGCTATGAGCTTCCCACTCATGACGGTTGTCGTTCATTTTGTTTTTTTCCTTATATTTTCTCTATTACCTAGTTTTGTTACTAACACCTTGTTTGACTGTCCATGGGGCTCACTGCTTTAGCAGTGATTACCTTCATGGGCTTTAGAATTGTAGAATTGACCATCACAGTACATTCCTGTAGGTGCGCCTGCATACCGCCCTCTAACAACGTATGCGGGGACATTGAAGTTCTAGAATCGTTACATATTTTAAATGTAGAGTCGTTCATTCAAAAAAATTAGATTCTTGCGAGAACTCCGAAGGGGCGACCATAAGTCGCCTATACCGGGGTGGGAATAGGTGGGTGAAAGCTTCAATGATTCGTGTACAGACCGTGGTCATGAGTAAGAATCCAAAATTTCAGCCATATCGGTACCATAGGGCCGAAGTGATGGCCGAACCTTAATTTGAAAAAATGCCCAAAAAATGATGAATATTTTGTATGAAGAAAACTTTAATTCTAATTTTGGAAGAATTTCTGATTGTTTCATGTACAGACCATGGTCATGAGTACGAGTCCACAATTTCAGTCACTTCTGTGCAATAGGGCCGAAGTTATGACCAAAACAAAGTATTCAAAGACCGAACCCAAGTACTAAAACGACCGAACCCAAGTGTGAAAACGATGATATTTTTTTAAAAGTCTTCTTTTGGCAGATATTTTGATTGATTCGTATACAGAATATGATTCTTATTCAAAATCCAAAATTTCAGTCGATTTGGTGCCACAGGGCCAAAGTTATGGCCGAACCTTAGTTTGAAAAAATGCCCAAAAAATGATGAATATTTTGTATTAAGAAAACATAAATTCTATTTTTGGAAGAATTTCTGATTGTTTTATGTACAGACCGTGGTCATGAGTACGGGTCCACAATTTCAGTCATATCGGTACCATAGGGCCGAAGTGATGGCCGAACCTTAAATTGAAAAAATGCCCATAAAATGATGAATATTTTGTATGAAGAAAACTTTAATTCTATTTTTGGAAGAATTTCTGATTGTTTCATGTACAGACCGTGGTCATGAGTACGAGTCCACAATTTCAGTCACTTCTGTGCCATGGGGCCGAAGTTATGACCGAAACAAAGTATTCAAAGACCGAACGCAAGTACTTAAACGACAGAACCCAAGTGTGAAAACGATGATATTTTTTTAAAAGTCTTCTTTTGGCAGATATTTTGATTGATTCGTGTACAAACCATGATTCTTATTCTTAATCCAAAATTTCAGTCGATTTGGTGCCATAAGGCCAAAGATATGGCTGAACCTAAGTTTGAAAAAATGCCCCATAATGAGGAATATTTTGTATGAAGAAAACAAAGATTTTTTTTTGAAGATTTTCTAATTGATTCGTGTACAGACCGTGGTCATGAGTAAGAATCCAAAATTTCAGCCCTTTCGGTACCATAGGGACGAAGTTATGGCCGAACCATAGTTTGAAAAAATGCCCAAAAAATGATGAATATTTTGTATGAAGAAAACTTTAATTCTATTTTTGGAAGAATTTCTGATTGTTTTAAGTACAGACCGTGGTCATGAGTAAGAGTCCACAATTTCAGTCACTTCTGTGCCATGGGGCCGAAGTGATGACCGAAACAAAGTATTCAAAGACCGAACCCAAGTACTAAAACGACAGAACCCAAGTGTGAAAACGATGATATTTTTTTAAAAGTCTTCTTTTGGTAGATATTTTGATTGATTCGTGTACAAACCATGATTCTTATTCTTAATCCAAAATTTCAGTCGATTTGGTGCCATAAGGCCAAAGATATGGCCGAACCTAAGTTTGAAAAAATGCCCCATAATGAGGAATATTTTGTATGAAGAAAACAAAATTTTTTTTTTTGAAGATTTTCTAATTGATTCGTGTACAGACCGTGGTCATGAGTAAGAATCCAAAATTTCAGCCATATCGGTACCATAGGGCCGAAGTGATGGCTGAACCTTAATTTGAAAAAATGCCCAAAAAATGATGAATATTTTGTATGAAGAAAACTTTAATTCTAATTTTGGAAGAATTTCTGATTGTTTCATGTACAGACCATGGTCATGAGTACGAGTCCACAATTTCAGTCACTTCTGTGCCATAGGGCCGAAGTTATGACCGAAACAAAGTATTCAAAGACCGAACCCAAGTACTAAAACGACCGAACCCAAGTGTGAAAACGATGATGTTTTTTTAAAAGTCTTCTTTTGGCAGATATTTTGATTTATTCGTGTACAGACCATGATTCTTATTCTAAATCCAAAATTTCAGTCGATTTGGTGCCACAGGGCCAAAGTTATGGCCGAACCTAAGTTTGAAAAAAATGCCCAAAAAATGATGAATATTTTGTATTAAGAAAACTTAAATTCTATTTTTGAAAGAATTTCTGATTGTTTCATGTACAGACCATGGTCATGTGTACGAGTCCACAATTTCAGTCACTTCTGTGCCATAGGGCCGAAGTTATGACCGAAACAAAGTATTCAAAGACCGAACCCAAGTACTAAAACGACCGAACCCAAGTGTGAAAACGATGATATTTTTTTAAAAGTCTTCTTTTGGCAGATATTTTGATTGATTCGTATACAGAATATGATTCTTATTCAAAATCCAAAATTTCAGTCGATTTGGTGCCATAGGGCCAAAGTTATGGCAGAACCTAAGTATAAAAAAATGCCCCTTAAATGATTGATTTTTGGTATGGAGAAAACTAAAATTATTTGTTTGGTAGATTTTCTGATTGTTTCGTGTACAGACCAAGGTCATGAGTAAGAATCCAAAATTTCAGCCATTTCGGTACCATAGGGACGAAGTTATGGCCGAACCTTAGTTTGAAAAAATGACCAAAAAATGATGAATATTTTGTATGAAGAAAACTTTAATTCTAATTTTGGAAGAATTTCTGATTGTTTCATGTACAGACCATGGTCATGAGTACGAGTCCACAATTTCAGTCACTTCTGTGCCATAGGGCCGAAGTTATGACCGAAACAAAGTATTCAAAGACCGAACCCAAGTACTAAAACGACCGAACCCAAGTGTGAAAACGATGATGTTTTTTTAAAAGTCTTCTTTTGGCAGATATTTTGATTGATTCGTGTACAGACCATGATTCTTATTCTAAATCCAAAATTTCAGTCGATTTGGTGCCATAGGGCCAAAGTTATGGCAGAACCTAAGTATAAAAAAATGCCCCTTAAATGATTGATTTTTGTATGGAGAAAACTAAAATTATTTGTTTGGAAGATTTTCTGATTGTTTCGTGTACAGACCGTGGTCATGAGTAAGAATCCAAAATTTCAGCCATTTCGGTACCATAGGGACGAAGTTATGGCCGAACCTTAGTTTGAAAAAATGCCCAAAAAATGATGAATATTTTGTATGAAGAAAATTTTAATTCTATTTTTGGAAGAATTTCTGATTGTTTCATGTACAGACCGTGGTCATGAGTACGAGTCCACAATTTCAGTCACTTCTGTGCCATGGGGCCGAAGTTATGACCGAAACAAAGTATTCAAAGACCGAACCCAAGTACTAAAACGACAGAACCCAAGTGTGAAAACGATGATATTTTTTAAAAGTCTTCTTTTGGCAGATATTTTGATTGATTCGTGTACAGACCATGATTCTTATTCTAAATCCAAAATTTCAGTCGATTTGGTGCCACAGGGCCAAAGTTATGGCCGAACCTAAGTTTGAAAAAATGCCCAAAAAATGATGAATATTTTGTATTAAGAAAACTTAAATTCTATTTTTGGAAGAATTTCTGATTGTTTCATGTACAGACCGTGGTCATGAGTACGAGTCCACAATTTCAGTCACTTCTGTGCCATAGGGCCGAAGTTATGACCGAAACAAAGTATTCAAAGACCGAACCCAAGTACTAAAACGACCGAACCCAAGTGTGAAAACGATGATGTTTTTTTAAAAGTCTTCTTTTGGCAGATATTTTGATTGATTCGTGTACAGACCATGATTCTTATTCTAAATCCAAAATTTCAGTCGATTTGGTGCCATAGGGCCAAAGTTATGGCAGAACCTAAGTATAAAAAAATGCCCCTTAAATGATTGATTTTTGGTATGGAGAAAACTAAAATTATTTGTTTGGTAGATTTTCTGATTGTTTCGTGTACAGACCGTGGTCATGAGTAAGAATCCAAAATTTCAGCCATTTCGGTACCATAGGGACGAAGTTATGGCCTAACCTTAGTTTGAAAAAATGCCCAAAAAATGATGAATATTTTGTATGAAGAAAACTTTAATTCTATTTTTGGAAGAATTTCTGATATTTTCATGTACAGACCGTGGTCATGAGTACGAGTCCACAATTTCAGTCACTTCTGTGCCATGGGGCCGAAGTTATGACCGAAATAAAGTATTCAAAGACCGAACCCAAGTACTAAAACGACAGAACCCAAGTGTGAAAACGATGATATTTTTTAAAAGTCTTCTTTTGGCAGATATTTTGATTGATTCGTGTACAGACCATGATTCTTATTCTAAATCCAAAATTTCAGTCGATTTGGTGACACAGGGCCAAAGTTATGGCCGAACCTAAGTTTGAAAAAATGCCCGAAAAATGATGAATATTTTGTATTAAGAAAACTTAAATTCTATTTTTGGAAGAATTTATGATTGTTTTATGTACAGACCGTGGTCATGAGTACGAGTCCACAATTTCAGTCACTTCTGTGCCATAGGGCCGAAGTTATGACCGAAACAAAGTATTCAAAGACCGAACCCAAGTACTAAAACGACCGAACCCAAGTGTGAAAACGATGATGTTTTTTTAAAAGTCTTCTTTTGGCAGATATTTTGATTGATTCGTGTACAGACCATGATTCTTATTCTATATCCAAAATTTCAGTCGATTTGGTGCCACAGGGCCAAAGTTATGGCCGAACCTAAGTTTGAAAAAATGCCCAAAAAATGATGAATATTTTGTATTAAGAAAACTTAAATTCTATTTTTGGAAGAATTTCTGATTGATTTATGTACAGACCGTGGTCATGAGTACGAGTCCACAATTTCAGTCACTTCTGTGCCATAGGGCCGAAGTTATGACCGAAACAAAGTATTCAAAGACCGAACCCAAGTACTAAAACGACCGAACCCAAGTGTGAAAACGATGATGTTTTTTTAAAAGTCTTCTTTTGGCAGATATTTTGATTGATTCGTGTACAAACCATGATTCTTATTCTTAATCCAAAATTTCAGTCGATTTGGTGCCATAAGGCCAAAGATATGGCCGAACCTAAGTTTAAAAAATGCCCCATAATGAGGAATATTTTGTATGAAGAAAACAAAATTTTTTTTTTTGAAGATTTTCTAATTGATTCGTGTACAGACCGTGGTCATGAGTAAGAATCCAAAATTTCAGCCCTTTCGGTACCATAGGGACGAAGTTATGGCCGAACCATAGTTTGAAAAAATGCCCAAAAAATGATGAATATTTTGTATGAAGAAAACTTTAATTCTATTTTTGGAAGAATTTCTGATTGTTTTAAGTACAGACCGTGGTCATGAGTAAGAGTCCACAATTTCAGTCACTTCTGTGCCATGGGGCCGAAGTGATGACCGAAACAAAGTATTCAAAGACCGAACCCAAGTACTAAAACGACAGAACCCAAGTGTGAAAACGATGATATTTTTTTAAAAGTCTTCTTTTGGTAGATATTTTGATTGATTCGTGTACAAACCATGATTCTTATTCTTAATCCAAAATTTCAGTCGATTTGGTGCCATAAGGCCAAAGATATGGCCGAACCTAAGTTTGAAAAAATGCCCCATAATGAGGAATATTTTGTATGAAGAAAACAAAATTTTTTTTTTTGAAGATTTTCTAATTGATTCGTGTACAGACCGTGGTCATGAGTAAGAATCCAAAATTTCAGCCATATCGGTACCATAGGGCCGAAGTGATGGCTGAACCTTAATTTGAAAAAATGCCCAAAAAATGATGAATATTTTGTATGAAGAAAACTTTAATTCTAATTTTGGAAGAATTTCTGATTGTTTCATGTACAGACCATGGTCATGAGTACGAGTCCACAATTTCAGTCACTTCTGTGCAATAGGGCCGAAGTTATGACCGAAACAAAGTATTCAAAGACCGAACCCAAGTACTAAAACGACCGAACCCAAGTGTGAAAACGATGATATTTTTTTAAAAGTCTTCTTTTGGCAGATATTTTGATTGATTCGTATACAGAATATGATTCTTATTCAAAATCCAAAATTTCAGTCGATTTGGTGCCATAGGGCCAAAGTTATGGCAGAACCTAAGTATAAAAAAATGCCCCTTAAATGATTGATTTTTGGTATGGAGAAAACTAAAATTATTTGTTTGGTAGATTTTCTGATTGTTTCGTGTACAGACCAAGGTCATGAGTAAGAATCCAAAATTTCAGCCATTTCGGTACCATAGGGACGAAGTTATGGCCGAACCTTAGTTTGAAAAAATGACCAAAAAATGATGAATATTTTGTATGAAGAAAACTTTAATTCTAATTTTGGAAGAATTTCTGATTGTTTCATGTACAGACCATGGTCATGAGTACGAGTCCACAATTTCAGTCACTTCTGTGCCATAGGGCCGAAGTTATGACCGAAACAAAGTATTCAAAGACCGAACCCAAGTACTAAAACGACCGAACCCAAGTGTGAAAACGATGATGTTTTTTTAAAAGTCTTCTTTTGGCAGATATTTTGATTGATTCGTGTACAAACCATGATTCTTATTCTTAATCCAAAATTTCAGTCGATTTGGTGCCATAAGGCCAAAGATATGGCCGAACCTAAGTTTGAAAAAATGCCCCATAATGAGGAATATTTTGTATGAAGAAAACAAACATTTTTTTTTTGAAGATTTTCTAATTGATTCGTGTACAGACCGTGGTCATGAGTACGAATCCAAAATTACAGCCATATCGGTACCATAGGGCCGAAGTGATGGCCGAACCTTAATTTGAAAAAATGCCCAAAAATGATGAATATTTTGTATGAAGAAAACTTTAATTCTAATTTTGGAAGAATTTCTGATTGTTTCATGTACAGACCATGGTCATGAGTACGAGTCCACAATTTCAGTCACTTCTGTGCAATAGGGCCGAAGTTATGACCAAAACAAAGTATTCAAAGACCGAACCCAAGTACTAAAACGACCGAACCCAAGTGTGAAAACGATGATATTTTTTTAAAAGTCTTCTTTTGGCAGATATTTTGATTGATTCGTATACAGAATATGATTCTTATTCAAAATCCAAAATTTCAGTCGATTTGGTGCCATAGGGCCAAAGTTATGGCAGAACCTAAGTATAAAAAAATGCCCCTTAAATGATTGATTTTTGGTATGGAGAAAACTAAAATTATTTGTTTGGTAGATTTTCTGATTGTTTCGTGTACAGACCAAGGTCATGAGTAAGAATCCAAAATTTCAGCCATTTCGGTACCATAGGGACGAAGTTATGGCCGAACCTTAGTTTGAAAAAATGACCAAAAAATGATGAATATTTTGTATGAAGAAAACTTTAATTCTAATTTTGGAAGAATTTCTGATTGTTTCATGTACAGACCATGGTCATGAGTACGAGTCCACAATTTCAGTCACTTCTGTGCCATAGGGCCGAAGTTATGACCGAAACAAAGTATTCAAAGACCGAACCCAAGTACTAAAACGACCGAACCCAAGTGTGAAAACGATGATGTTTTTTTAAAAGTCTTCTTTTGGCAGATATTTTGATTTATTCGTGTACAGACCATGATTCTTATTCTAAATCCAAAATTTCAGTCGATTTGATGCCACAGGGCCAAAGTTATGGCCGAACCTAAGTTTGAAAAAATGCCCAAAAAATGATGAATATTTTGTATTAAGAAAACTTAAATTCTATTTTTGTAAGATTTTCTGATTGTTTCGTGTACAGACCATGGTCATGTGTACGAGTCCACAATTTCAGTCACTTCTGTGCCATAGGGCCGAATTTATGACCGAAACAAAGTATTCAAAGACCGAACCCAAGTACTAAAACGACCGAACCCAAGTGTGAAAACGATGATATTTTTTTAAAAGTCTTCTTTTGGCAGATATTTTGATTGATTCGTATACAGAATATGATTCTTATTCAAAATCCAAAATTTCAGTCGATTTGGTGCCATAGGGCCAAAGTTATGGCAGAACCTAAGTATAAAAAAATGCCCCTTAAATGATTGATTTTTGGTATGGAGAAAACTAAAATTATTTGTTTGGTAGATTTTCTGATTGTTTCGTGTACAGACCAAGGTCATGAGTAAGAATCCAAAATTTCAGCCATTTCGGTACCATAGGGACGAAGTTATGGCCGAACCTTAGTTTGAAAAAATGACCAAAAAATGATGAATATTTTGTATGAAGAAAACTTTAATTCTAATTTTGGAAGAATTTCTGATTGTTTCATGTACAGACCGTGGTCATGAGTACGAGTCCACAATTTCAGTCACTTCTGTGCCATAGGGCCGAAGTTATGACCGAAACAAAGTATTCAAAGACCGAACCCAAGTACTAAAACGACCGAACCCAAGTGTGAAAACGATGATGTTTTTTTAAAAGTCTTCTTTTGGCAGATATTTTGATTGATTCGTGTACAGACCATGATTCTTATTC
This sequence comes from Limnephilus lunatus, assembly GCA_917563855.2. Taxonomy (NCBI): domain Eukaryota; kingdom Metazoa; phylum Arthropoda; class Insecta; order Trichoptera; family Limnephilidae; genus Limnephilus; species Limnephilus lunatus. The sequence goes on along the minus strand of OU830595.1, from coordinate 87,662,163 downwards.
TAAATCCAAAATTTCAGTCAATTTGGTGCAATAGGGCCAAAGTTATGGCAGAACCTAAGTATAAAAAAATGCCCCTTAAATGATTGATTTTTGGTATGGAGAAAACTAAAATTATTTGTTTGGTAGATTTTCTGATTGTTTCGTGTACAGACCGTGGTCATGAGTAAGAATCCAAAATTTCAGCCATTTCGGTACCATAGGGCCGAAGTTATGGCCGAACCTTAGTTTGAAAAAATGCCCAAAAAATGATGAATATTTTGTATGAAGAAAACTTTAATTCTATTTTTGGAAGAATTTCTGATTGTTTCATGTACAGACCGTGGTCATGAGTACGAGTCCACAATTTCAGTCACTTCTGTGCCATGGGGCCGAAGTTATGACCGAAACAAAGTATTCAAAGACCGAACCCAAGTACTAAAACGACAGAACCCAAGTGTGAAAACGATGATATTTTTTAAAAGTCTTCTTTTGGCAGATATTTTGATTGATTCGTGTATAGACCATGATTCTTATTCTAAATCCAAAATTTCAGTCGATTTGGTGCCACAGGGCCAAAGTTATGGCCGAACCTAAGTTTGAAAAAATGCCCAAAAAATGATGAATATTTTGTATTAAGAAAACTTAAATTCTATTTTTGGAAGAATTTCTGATTGTTTCATGTACAGACCGTGGTCATGAGTACGAGTCCACAATTTCAGTCACTTCTGTGCCATAGGGCCGAAGTTATGACCGAAACAAAGTATTCAAAGACCGAACCCAAGTACTAAAACGACCGAACCCAAGTGTGAAAACGATGATGTTTTTTTAAAAGTCTTCTTTTGGCAGATATTTTGATTGATTCGTGTACAGACCATGATTCTTATTCTAAATCCAAAATTTCAGTCGATTTGGTGCCATAGGGCCAAAGTTATGGCAGAACCTAAGTATAAAAAAATGCCCCTTAAATGATTGATTTTTGGTATGGAGAAAACTAAAATTATTTGTTTGGTAGATTTTCTGATTGTTTCGTGTACAGACCGTGGTCATGAGTAAGAATCCAAAATTTCAGCCATTTCGGTACCATAGGGACGAAGTTATGGCCTAACCTTAGTTTGAAAAAATGCCCAAAAAATGATGAATATTTTGTATGAAGAAAACTTTAATTCTATTTTTAGAAGAATTTCTGATATTTTCATGTACAGACCGTGGTCATGAGTACGAGTCCACAATTTCAGTCACTTCTGTGCCATGGGGCCGAAGTTATGACCGAAACAAAGTATTCAAAGACCGAACCCAAGTACTAAAACGACAGAACCCAAGTGTGAAAACGATGATATTTTTTTAAAAGTCTTCTTTTGGCAGATATTTTGATTGATTCGTGTACAAACCATGATTCTTATTCTTAATCCAAAATTTCAGTCGATTTGGTGCCATAAGGCCAAAGATATGGCCGAACCTAAGTTTGAAAAAATGCCCCATAATGAGGAATATTTTGTATGAAGAAAACAAAAAATTTTTTTTGAAGATTTTCTAATTGATTCGTGTACAGACCGTGGTCATGAGTAAGAATCCAAAATTTCAGCCATTTCGGTACCATAGGGACGAAGTTATGGCCGAACCTTAGTTTGAAAAAATGCCCAAAAAATGATGAATATTTTGTATGAAGAAAACTTTAATTCTATTTTTGGAAGAATTTCTGATATTTTCATGTACAGACCGTGGTCATGAGTACGAGTCCACAATTTCAGTCACTTCTGTGCCATGGGGCCGAAGTTATGACCGAAATAAAGTATTCAAAGACCGAACCCAAGTACTAAAACGACAGAACCCAAGTGTGAAAACGATGATATTTTTTAAAAGTCTTCTTTTGGCAGATATTTTGATTTATTCGTGTACAGACCATGATTCTTATTCTAAATCCAAAATTTCAGTCGATTTGGTGCCACAGGGCCAAAGTTATTGCCGAACCTAAGTTTGAAAAAATGCCCAAAAAATGATGAATATTTTGTATTAAGAAAACTTAAATTCTATTTTTGGAAGAATTTCTGATTGTTTTATTTACAGACCGTGGTCATGAGTACGAGTCCACAATTTCAGTCACTTCTGTGCCATAGGGCCGAAGTTATGACCGAAACAAAGTATTCAAAGACCGAACCCAAGTACTAAAACGACCGAACCCAAGTGTGAAAACGATGATATTTTTTTAAAAGTCTTCTTTTGGCAGATATTTTGATCTATTCGTGTACAAACCATGATTCTTATTCTTAATCCAAAATTTCAGTCGATTTAGTACCATAAGGCCAAAGATATGGCCGAACCTAAGTTTGAAAAAATGCCCCATAATGAGGAATATTTTGTATGAAGAAAACAAAAATTTTTTTTTGAAGATTTTCTAATTGATTCGTGTACAGACCGTGGTCATGAGTAAGAATCCAAAATTTCAGCCATTTCGGTACCATAGGGACGAAGTTATGGCCGAACCTTAGTTTGAAAAAATGACCAAAAAATGATGAATATTTTGTATGAAGAAAACTTTAATTCTAATTTTGGAAGAATTTCTGATTGTTTCATGTACAGACCATGGTCATGAGTACGAGTCCACAATTTCAGTCACTTCTGTGCCATAGGGCCGAAGTTATGACCGAAACAAAGTATTCAAAGACCGAACCCAAGTACTAAAACGACCGAACCCAAGTGTGAAAACGATGATGTTTTTTTAAAAGTCTTCTTTTGGCAGATATTTTGATTGATTCGTGTACAGACCATGATTCTTATTCTAAATCCAAAATTTCAGTCGATTTGGTGTCATAGGGCCAAAGTTATGGCAGAACCTAAGTATAAAAAAATGCCCCTTAAATGATTGATTTTTGGTATGGAGAAAACTAAAATTATTTGTTTGGTAGATTTTCTGATTGTTTCGTGTACAGACCGTGGTCATGAGTAAGAATCCAAAATTTCAGCCATTTCGGTACCATAGGGACGAAGTTATGGCCGAACCTTAGTTTGAAAAAATGCCCCTAAAAATGATGAATATTTTGTATGAAGAAAATTTTAATTCTATTTTTGGAAGAATTTCTGATTGTTTCATGTACAGACCGTGGTCATGAGTACGAGTCCACAATTTCAGTCACTTCTGTGCCATGGGGCCGAAGTTATGACCGAAACAAAGTATTCAAAGACCGAACCCAAGTACTAAAACGACAGAACCCAAGTGTGAAAACGATGATATTTTTTAAAAGTCTTCTTTTGGCAGATATTTTGATTGATTCGTGTATAGACCATGATTCTTATTCTAAATCCAAAATTTCAGTCGATTTGGTGCCACAGGGCCAAAGTTATGGCCGAACCTAAGTTTGAAAAAATGCCCAAAAAATGATGAATATTTTGTATTGAGAAAACTTAAATTCTATTTTTGGAAGAATTTCTGATTGTTTCGTGTACAGACCGTGGTCATGTGTACGAGTCCACAATTTCAGTCACTTCTGTGCCATAGGGCCGAATTTATGACCGAAACAAAGTATTCAAAGACCGAACCCAAGTACTAAAACGACCGAACCCAAGTGTGAAAACGATGATGTTTTTTTAAAAGTCTTCTTTTGGCAGATATTTTGATTGATTCGTGTACAGACCATGATTCTTATTCTAAATCCAAAATTTCAGTCGATTTGGTGCCATAGGGCCAAAGTTATGGCAGAACCTAAGTATAAAAAAATGCCCCTTAAATGATTGATTTTTGGTATGGAGAAAACTAAAATTATTTGTTTGGTAGATTTTCTGATTGTTTCGTGTACAGACCGTGGTCATGAGTAAGAATCCAAAATTTCAGCCATTTCGGTACCATAGGGACGAAGTTATGGCCTAACCTTAGTTTGAAAAAATGCCCAAAAAATGATGAATATTTTGTATGAAGAAAACTTTAATTCTATTTTTAGAAGAATTTCTGATATTTTCATGTACAGACCGTGGTCATGAGTACGAGTCCACAATTTCAGTCACTTCTGTGCCATGGGGCCGAAGTTATGACCGAAACAAAGTATTCAAAGACCGAACCCAAGTACTAAAACGACAGAACCCAAGTGTGAAAACGATGATATTTTTTTAAAAGTCTTCTTTTGGCAGATATTTTGATTGATTCGTGTACAAACCATGATTCTTATTCTTAATCCAAAATTTCAGTCGATTTGGTGCCATAAGGCCAAAGATATGGCCGAACCTAAGTTTGAAAAAATGCCCCATAATGAGGAATATTTTGTATGAAGAAAACAAAAAATTTTTTTTGAAGATTTTCTAATTGATTCGTGTACAGACCGTGGTCATGAGTAAGAATCCAAAATTTCAGCCATTTCGGTACCATAGGGACGAAGTTATGGCCGAACCTTAGTTTGAAAAAATGCCCAAAAAATGATGAATATTTTGTATGAAGAAAACTTTAATTCTATTTTTGGAAGAATTTCTGATATTTTCATGTACAGACCGTGGTCATGAGTACGAGTCCACAATTTCAGTCACTTCTGTGCCATGGGGCCGAAGTTATGACCGAAATAAAGTATTCAAAGACCGAACCCAAGTACTAAAACGACAGAACCCAAGTGTGAAAACGATGATATTTTTTAAAAGTCTTCTTTTGGCAGATATTTTGATTTATTCGTGTACAGACCATGATTCTTATTCTAAATCCAAAATTTCAGTCGATTTGGTGCCACAGGGCCAAAGTTATTGCCGAACCTAAGTTTGAAAAAATGCCCAAAAAATGATGAATATTTTGTATTAAGAAAACTTAAATTCTATTTTTGGAAGAATTTCTGATTGTTTTATTTACAGACCGTGGTCATGAGTACGAGTCCACAATTTCAGTCACTTCTGTGCCATAGGGCCGAAGTTATGACCGAAACAAAGTATTCAAAGACCGAACCCAAGTACTAAAACGACCGAACCCAAGTGTGAAAACGATGATATTTTTTTAAAAGTCTTCTTTTGGCAGATATTTTGATCTATTCGTGTACAAACCATGATTCTTATTCTTAATCCAAAATTTCAGTCGATTTAGTACCATAAGGCCAAAGATATGGCCGAACCTAAGTTTGAAAAAATGCCCCATAATGAGGAATATTTTGTATGAAGAAAACAAAAATTTTTTTTTGAAGATTTTCTAATTGATTCGTGTACAGACCGTGGTCATGAGTAAGAATCCAAAATTTCAGCCATTTCGGTACCATAGGGACGAAGTTATGGCCGAACCTTAGTTTGAAAAAATGACCAAAAAATGATGAATATTTTGTATGAAGAAAACTTTAATTCTAATTTTGGAAGAATTTCTGATTGTTTCATGTACAGACCATGGTCATGAGTACGAGTTCACAATTTCAGTCACTTCTGTGCCATAGGGCCGAAGTTATGACCGAAACAAAGTATTCAAAGACCGAACCCAAGTACTAAAACGACCGAACCCAAGTGTGAAAACGATGATATTTTTTTAAAAGTCTTCTTTTGGCAGATATTTTGATTGATTCGTGTACAGAATATGATTCTTATTCAAAATCCAAAATTTCAGTCGATTTGGTGCCATAGGGCCAAAGTTATGGCAGAACCTAAGTATAAAAAAATGCCCTTTAAATGATTGATTTTTGGTATGGAGAAAACTAAAATTATTTGTTTGGTAGATTTTCTGATTGTTTCGTGTACAGACCGTGGTCATGAGTAAGAATCCAAAATTTCAGCCATTTCGGTACCATAGGGACGAAGTTATGGCCGAACCTTAGTTTGAAAAAATGCCCAAAAAATGATGAATATTTTGTATGAAGAAAACTTTAATTCTATTTTTGGAAGAATTTCTGATTGTTTCATGTACAGACCGTGGTCATGAGTACGAGTCCACAATTTCAGTCACTTCTGTGCCATAGGGCCGAAGTTATGACCGAAACAAAGTATTCAAAGACCGAACCCAAGTACTAAAACGACAGAACCCAAGTGTGAAAACGATGATATTTTTTTAAAAGTCTTCTTTTGGCAGATATTTTGATTGATTCGTGTACAAACCATGATTCTTATTCTTAATCCAAAATTTCAGTCGATTTGGTGCCATAAGGCCAAAGATATGGCCGAACCTAAGTTTGAAAAAATGCCCCATAATGAGTAATATTTTGTATGAAGAAAACAAAAATTTTTTTTTGAAGATTTTCTAATTGTTTCGTGTACAGACCGTGGTCATGAGTAAGAATCCAAAATTTCAGCCATTTCGGTACCATAGGGACGAAGTTATGGCCGAACCTTAGTTTGAAAAAATGCCCAAAAAATGATGAATATTTTGTATGAAGAAAACTTTAATTCTATTTTTGGAAGAATTTCTGATTGTTTCATGTACAGACCGTGGTCATGAGTACGAATCCACAATTTCAGTCACTTCTGTGCCATGGGGCCGAAGTTATGACCGAAACAAAGTATTCAAAGACCGAACCCAAGTACTAAAACGACCGAACCCAAGTGTGAAAACGATGATATTTTTTTAAAAGTCTTCTTTTGGCAGATATTTTGATTGATTCGTGTACAGACCATGATTCTTATTCTAAATCCAAAATTTCAGTCGATTTGGTGCCACAGGGCCAAAGTTATGGCCGAACCTAAGTTTGAAAAAATGCCCAAAAATGATGAATATTTTGTATTAAGAAAACTTAAATTCTATTTTTGGAAGAATTTCTGATTGATTTATGTACAGACCGTGGTCATGAGTACGAGTCCACAATTTCAGTCATTTCTGTGCCATGGGGCCGAAGTTATGACCGAAACAAAGTATTCAAAGACCGAACCCAAGTACTAAAACGACAGAACCCAAGTGTGAAAACGATGATATTTTTTAAAAGTCTTCTTTTGGCAGATATTTTGATTGATTCGTGTACAGACCATGAATCTTATTCTAAATCCAAAATTTCAGTCGATTTGGTGCCACAGGGCCAAAGTTATGGCCGAACCTAAGTTTGAAAAAATGCCCAAAAAATGATGAATATTTTGTATTAAGAAAACTTAAATTCTATTTTTGGAAGAATTTCTGATTGTTTTATGTACAGACCGTGGTCATGAGTACGGGTCCACAATTTCAGTCACTTCTGTGCCATAGGGCCGAAGTTATGACCGAAAAAAAGTATTCAAAGACCGAACCCAAGTACTAAAACGACCGAACCCAAGTGTGAAAACGATGATGTTTTTTTAAAAGTCTTCTTTTGGCAGATATTTTGATTGATTCGTGTACAGACCATGATTCTTATTCTAAATCCAAAATTTCAGTCGATTTGGTGCCATAGGGCCAAAGTTATGGCAGAACCTAAGTATAAAAAAATGCCCCTTAAATGATTGATTTTTGGTATGGAGAAAACTAAAATTATTTGTTTGGTAGATTTTCTGATTGTTTCGTGTACAGACCGTGGTCATGAGTAAGAATCCAAAATTTCAGCCATTTCGGTACCATAGGGACGAAGTTATGGCCGAACCTTAGTTTGAAAAAATGCCCAAAAAATGATGAATATTTTATATGAAGAAAACTTTAATTCTATTTTTGGAAGAATTTCTGATATTTTCATGTACAGACCGTGGTCATGAGTACGAGTCCACAATTTCAGTCACTTCTGTGCCATGGGGCCGAAGTTATGACCGAAATAAAGTATTCAAAGACCGAAGCAAGTAGTAAAACGACAGAACCCAAGTGTGAAAACGATGATATTTTTTAAAAGTCTTTTTTTGGCAGATATTTTGATTGATTCGTGTACAGACCATGATTCTTATTCTAAATCCAAAATTTCAGTCGATTTGGTGACACAGGGCCAAAGTTATGGCCGAACCTAAGTTTGAAAAAATGCCCAAAAAATGATGAATATTTTGTATTAAGAAAACTTAAATTCTATTTTTGGAAGAATTTCTGATTGTTTTATGTACAGACCGTGGTCATGAGTACGAGTCCACAATTTCAGTCACTTCTGTGCCATAGGGCCGAAGTTATGACCGAAACAAAGTATTCAAAGACCGAACCCAAGTACTAAAACGACCGAACCCAAGTGTGAAAACGATGATGTTTTTTTAAAAGTCTTCTTTTGGCAGATATTTTGATTGATTCGTGTACAGACCATGATTCTTATTCTATATCCAAAATTTCAGTCGATTTGGTGCCACAGGGCCAAAGTTATGGCCGAACCTAAGTCTGAAAAAATGCCCAAAAAATGATGAATATTTTGTATGAAGAAAACTTTAATTCTATTTTTGGAAGAATTTCTGATTGTTTCATGTACAGACCGAGATCATGAGTACGAGTCCACAATTTCAGTCACTTCTGTGCCATGGGGCCGAAGTTATGACCGAAACAAAGTATTCAAAGACCGAACCCAAGTACTAAAACGACCGAACCCAAGTGTGAAAACGATGATATTTTTTTAAAAGTCTTCTTTTGGCAGATATTTTGATTGATTCGTGTACAGAATATGATTCTTATTCAAAATCCAAAATTTCAGTCGATTTGGTGCCATAGGGCCAAAGTTATGGCAGAACCTAAGTATTAAAAAATGCCCTTTAAATGATTGATTTTTGGTATGGAGAAAACTAAAATTATTCGTATGGTAGATTTTCTGATTTTTTCGTGTACAGACCGTGGTCATGAGTAAGAATCCAAAATTTCAGCCATTTCGGTACCATAGGGACGAAGTTATGGCCGAACCTTAGTTTGAAAAAATGACCAAAAAATGATGAATATTTTGTATGAAGAAAACTTTAATTCTAATTTTGGAAGAATTTCTGATTGTTTCATGTACAGACCATGGTCATGAGTACGAGTTCACAATTTCAGTCACTTCTGTGCCATAGGGCCGAAGTTATGACCGAAACAAAGTATTCAAAGACCGAACCCAAGTACTAAAACGACCGAACCCAAGTGTGAAAACGATGATATTTTTTTAAAAGTCTTCTTTTGGCAGATATTTTGATTGATTCGTGTACAGACCATGATTCTTATTCTAAATCCAAAATTTCAGTCGATTTGGTGCCACAGGGCCAAAGTTATGGCCGAACCTAAGTTTGAAAAAATGCCCCATAATGAGGAATATTTTGTATGAAGAAAACAAAAATTTTTTTTTGAAGATTTTCTAATTGTTTCGTGTACAGACCGTGGTCATGAGTAAGAATCCAAAATTTCAGCCATTTCGGTACCATAGGGACGAAGTTATGGCCGAACCTTAGTTTGAAAAAATGCCCAAAAAATGATGAATATTTTGTATGAAGAAAACTTTAATTCTATTTTTGGAAGAATTTCTGATTGTTTCATGTACAGACCGTGGTCATGAGTACGAATCCACAATTTCAGTCACTTCTGTGCCATGGGGCCGAAGTTATGACCGAAACAAAGTATTCAAAGACCGAACCCAAGTACTAAAACGACCGAACCCAAGTGTGAAAACGATGATATTTTTTTAAAAGTCTTCTTTTGGCAGATATTTTGATTGATTCGTGTACAGACCATGATTCTTATTCTAAATCCAAAATTTCAGTCGATTTGGTGCCACAGGGCCAAAGTTATGGCCGAACCTAAGTTTGAAAAAATGCCCAAAAATGATGAATATTTTGTATTAAGAAAACTTAAATTCTATTTTTGGAAGAATTTCTGATTGATTTATGTACAGACCGTGGTCATGAGTACGAGTCCACAATTTCAGTCACTTCTGTGCCATAGGGCCGAAGTTATGACCGAAACAAAGTATTCAAAGACCGAACCCAAGTACTAAAACGACCGAACCCAAGTGTGAAAACGATGATGTTTTTTTAAAAGTCTTCTTTTGGCAGATATTTTGATTGATTCGTGTACAAACCATAATTCTTATTCTAAATCCAAAATTTCTGTCGATTTGGTGCCATAAGGCCAAAGATATGGCCGAACCTAAGTTTGAAAAAATGCCCCATAATGATGAAGATAACAAAATTTTTTTTTGAAGATTTTCTAATTGATTCGTGTACAGACCGTGGTCATGAGTAAGAATCCAAAAATTTCAGCCATTTCGGTACCATAGGGACGAAGTTATGGCCGAACCTTAGTTTGAAAAAATGCCCAAAAAATGATGAATATTTTGTATGAAGAAAACTTTAATTCTATTTTTGGAAGAATTTCTGATTGTTTCATGTACAGACCGTGGTCATGAGTACGAGTCCACAATTTCAGTCACTTCTGTGCCATGGGGCCGAAGTTTTGACCGAAACAAAGTATTCAAAGACCGAACCCAAGTACTAAAACGACAGAACCCAAGTGTGAAAACGATGATATTTTTTTAAAAGTCTTCTTTTGGCAGATATTTTGATTGATTCGTGTACAAACCATGATTCTTATTCTTAATCCAAAATTTCAGTCGATTTGGTGCCATAAGGCCAAAGATATGGCCGAACCTAAGTTTGAAAAAATGCCCCATAATGAGGAATATTTTGTATGAAGAAAACAAAAATTTTTATTTTGAAGATTTTCTAATTGATTCGTGTACAGACCGTGGTCATGAGTAAGAATCCAAAATTTCAGCCATATCGGTACCATAGGGCCAAAGTGATGGCCGAACCTTAATTTGAAAAAATGCCCAAAAAATGATGAATATTTTGTATGAAGAAAACTTTAATTCTATTTTTGGAAGAATTTCTGATTGTTTCATGTACAGACCGTGGTCATGAGTACGAGTCCACAATTTCAGTCACTTCTGTGCCATGGGGCCGAAGTTATGACCGAAACAAAGTATTCAAAGACCGAACCCAAGTACTTAAACGACAGAACCCAAGTGTGAAAACGATGATATTTTTTTAAAAGTCTTCTTTTGGCAGATATTTTGATTGATTCGTGTACAGACCATGATTCTTATTCTAAATCCAAAATTTCGGTCGATTTGGTGCCACAGGGCCAAAGTCTTCTTTTGGCAGATATTTTGATTGATTCGTTTACAAACCATGATTCTTATTCTTAATCCAAAATTTCAGTCGATTTGGTGCCATAAGGCCAAAGATATGGCCGAACCTAAGTTTGAAAAAATGCCCCATAATGAGGAATATTTTGTATGAAGAAACCAAAAATTTTTTTTTTGAAGATTTTCTTATTGATTCGTGTAGAGACCGTGGTCATGAGTAAGAATCCAAAATTTCAGCCATATCGGTACCATAGGGCCGAAGTGATGGCCGAACCTTAATTTGAAAAAATGCCCAAAAAATGATGAATATTTTGTATGAAGAAAACTTTAATTCTAATTTTGGAAGAATTTCTGATTGTTTCATGTACAGACCATGGTCATGAGTACGAGTCCACAATTTCAGTCACTTCTGTGCCATGGGGCCGAAGTTATGACCGAAACAAAGTATTCAAAGACCGAACCCAAGTACTAAAACGACCGAACCCAAGTGTGAAAACGATGATATTTTTTTAAAAGTCTTCTTTTGGCAGATATTTTGATTGATTCGTGTACAAACCATAATTCTTATTCTAAATCCAAAATTTCTGTCGATTTGGTGCCATAAGGCCAAAGATATGGCCGAACCTAAGTTTGAAAAAATGCCCCATAATGATGAAGATAACAAAAATTTTTTTTTTGAAGATTTTCTAATTGATTCGTGTACAGACCGTGGTCATGAGTAAGAATCCAAAATTTCAGCCATTTCGGTACCATAGGGACGAAGTTATGGCCGAACCTTAGTTTGAAAAAATGCCCAAAAAATGATGAATATTTTGTATGAAGAAAACTTTAATTCTATTTTTGGAAGAATTTCTGATTGTTTCATGTACAGACCGTGGTCATGAGTACGAGTCCACAATTTCAGTCACTTCTGTGCCATGGGGCCGAAGTTATGACCGAAACAAAGTATTCAAAGACCGAACCCAAGTACTAAAACGACCGAACCCAAGTGTGAAAACGATGATATTTTTTTAAAAGTTTTCTTTTGGCAGATATTTTGATTGATTCGTGTACAGACCATGATTCTTATTCTAAATCCAAAATTTCAGTCGATTTGGTGCCACAGGGCCAAAGTTATGGCCGAACCTAAGTTTGAAAAAATGCCCAAAAATGATGAATATTTTGTATTAAGAAAACTTAAATTCTATTTTTGGAAGAATTTCTGATTGATTTATGTACAGACCATGGTCATGAGTACGAGTCCACAATTTCAGTCACTTCTGTGCCATAGGGCCGAAGTTATGACCGAAACAAAGTATTCAAAGACCGAACCCAAGTACTAAAACGACCGAACCCAAGTGTGAAAACGATGATGTTTTTTTAAAAGTCTTCTTTTGGCAGATATTTTGATTGATTCGTGTACAAACCATAATTCTTATTCTAAATCCAAAATTTCTGTCGATTTGGTGCCATAAGGCCAAAGATATGGCCAAACCTAAGTTTGAAAAAATGCCCCATAATGATGAAGATAACAAAAAATTTTTTTGAAGATTTTCTAATTGATTCGTGTACAGACCGTGGTCATGAGTAAGAATCCAAAATTTCAGCCATTTCGGTACCATAGGGACGAAGTTATGGCCGAACCTTAGTTTGAAAAAATGCCCAAAAAATGATGAATATTTTGTATGAAGAAAACTTTAATTCTATTTTTGGAAGAATTTCTGATTGTTTCATGTACAGACCGTGGTCATGAGTACGAGTCCACAATTTCAGTCACTTCTGTGCCATGGGGCCGAAGTTATGACCGAAACAAAGTATTCAAAGACCGAACCCAAGTACTAAAACGACAGAACCCAAGTGTGAAAACGATGATATTTTTTTAAAAGTCTTCTTTTGGCAGATATTTTGATTGATTCGTGTACAAACCATGATTCTTATTCTTAATCCAAAATTTCAGTCAATTTGGTGCCATAAGGCCAAAGATATGGCCGAACCTAAGTTTGAAAAAATGCCCCATAATGAGGAATATTTTGTATGAAGAAAACAAAAATTTTTTTTGAAGATTTTCTAATTGATTCGTGTACAGACCGTGGTCATGAGTAAGAATCCAAAATTTCAGCCATATCGGTACCATAGGGACGAAGTTATGGCCGAACCTTAGTTTGAAAAAATGCCCAAAAAATGATGAATATTTTGTATGAAGAAAACTTTTATTCTATTTTTGGAAGAATTTCTGATTGTTTCATGTACAGACCGTGGTCATGAGTACGAGTCCACAATTTCAGTCACTTCTGTGCCATGGGGCCGAAGTTATGACCGAAACAAAGTATTCAAAGACCGAACCCAAGTACTAAAACGACAGAACCCAAGTGTGAAAACGATGATATTTTTTTAAAAGTCTTCTTTTGGCAGATATTTTGATTGATTCGTGTACAAACCATGATTCTTATTCTTAATCCAAAATTTCAGTCGATTTGGTGCCATAAGGCCAAAGATATGGCCGAACCTAAGTTTGAAAAAATGCCCCATAATGAGGAATATTTTGTATGAAGAAAACAAAAATTTTTTTTGAAGATTTTCTAATTGATTCGTGTACAGACCGTGGTCATGAGTAAGAATCCAAAATTTCAGCCATATCGGTACCATAGGGACGAAGTTATGGCCGAACCTTAGTTTGAAAAAATGCCCAAAAAATGATGAATATTTTGTATGAAGAAAACTTTTATTCTATTTTTGGAAGAATTTCTGATTGTTTCATGTACAGACCGTGGTCATGAGTACGAGTCCACAATTTCAGTCACTTCTGTGCCATGGGGCCGAAGTTATGACCGAAACAAAGTATTCAAAGACCGAACCCAAGTACTAAAACGACAGAACCCAAGTGTGAAAACGATGATATTTTTTTAAAAGTCTTCTTTTGGCAGATATTTTGATTGATTCGTGTACAAACCTGATTCTTATTCTTAATCCAAAATTTCAGTCGATTTGGTGCCATAAGGCCAAAGATATGGCCGAACCTAAGTTTGAAAAAATGCCCCATAATGAGGAATATTTTGTATGAAGAAAACAAAAAATTTTTTTTTGAAGATTTTCTAATTGATTCGTGTACAGACCGTGGTCATGAGTAAGAATCCAAAATTTCAGCCATATCGGTACCATAGGGCCGAAGTGATGGCCGAACCTTAATTTGAAAAAATGCCCAAAAAATGATGAATATTTTGTATGAAGAAAACTTTAATTCTAATTTTGGAAGAATTTCTGATTGTTTCATGTACAGACCATGGTCATGAGTACGAGTCCACAATTTCAGTCACTTCTGTGCAATAGGGCCGAAGTTATGACCGAAACAAAGTATTCAAAGACCGAACCAAAGTACTAAAACGACCGAACCCAAGTGTGAAAACGATGATATTTTTTTAAAAGTCTTCTTTTGGCAGATATTTTGATTGATTCGTGTACAGAATATGATTCTTATTCAAAATCCAAAATTTCAGTCGATTTGGTGCCATAGGGCCAAAGTTATGGCAGAACCTAAGTATAAAAAAATGCCCCTTAAATGATTGATTTTTGGTATGGAGAAAACAAAAATTATTTGTTTGGTAGATTTTCTGATTGTTTCGTGTACAGACCGTGGTCATGAGTAAGAATCCAAAATTTCAGCCATTTCGGTACCATAGGGACGAAGTTATGGCCGAACCTTAGTTTGAAAAAATGCCCAAAAAATGATGAATATTTTGTATGAAGAAAACTTTAATTCTATTTTTGGAAGAATTTCTGGTTGTTTCATGTACAGACCGTGGTCAAGAGTACGAGTCCACAATTTCAGTCACTTCTGTGCCATGGGGCCGAAGTTATGACCGAAACAAAGTATTCAAAGACCGAACCCAAGTACTAAAACGACAGAACCCAAGTGTGAAAACGATGATATTTTTTTAAAAGTCTTCTTTTGGCAGATATTTTGATTGATTCGTGTACAGACCATGATTCTTATTCTAAATCCAAAATTTCAGTCGATTTGGTGCCACAGGGCCAAAGTTATGGCCGAACCTAAGTTTGAAAAAATGCCCAAAAAATGATGAATATTTTGTATTAAGAAAACTTAAATTCTATTTTTGGAAGAATTTCTGATTGTTTTATTTACAGACCGTGGTCATGAGTACGAGTCCACAATTTCAGTCACTTCTGTGCCATAGGGCCGAAGTTATGACCGAAACAAAGTATTCAAAGACCGAACCCAAGTACTAAAACGACCGAACCCAAGTGTGAAAACGATGATATTTTTTTAAAAGTCTTCTTTTGGCAGATATTTTGATCTATTCGTGTACAAACCATGATTCTTATTCTTAATCCAAAATTTCAGTCGATTTAGTACCATAAGGCCAAAGATATGGCCGAACCTAAGTTTGAAAAAATGCCCCATAATGAGGAATATTTTGTATGAAGAAAACAAAAATTTTTTTTTGAAGATTTTATAATTGATTCGTGTACAGACCGTGGTCATGAGTAAGAATCCAAAATTTCAGCCATTTCGGTACCATAGGGACGAAGTTATGGCCGAACCTTAGTTTGAAAAAATGACCAAAAAATGATGAATATTTTGTATGAAGAAAACTTTAATTCTAATTTTGGAAGAATTTCTGATTGTTTCATGTACAGACCATGGTCATGAGTACGAGTCCACAATTTCAGTCACTTCTGTGCCATAGGGCCGAAGTAATGACCGAAACAAAGTATTCAAAGACCGAACCCAAGTACTAAAACGACCGAACCCAAGTGTGAAAACGATGATGTTTTTTTTAAAGTCTTCTTTTGGCAGATATTTTGATTAATTCGTGTACAGACCATGATTCTTATTCTAAATCCAAAATTTCGGTCGATTTGGTGCCATAGGGTTAAAGATATGGCTGAACCTAAGTTTGAAAAAATGCCCCATAATGAGGAATATTTTGTATGAAGAAAACAAAATTTTTTTTTTTGAAGATTTTCTAATTGATTCATGTACAGACCGTGGTCATGAGTAAGAATCCAAAATTTCAGCCATTTCGGTACCAAACGGACGAAGTTATGGCCGAATCTTAGTTTGAAAAAATGCCCAAAAAATGATGAATATTTTGTATGAAGAAAACTTTAATTCTATTTTTGGAAGAATTTCTGATTGTTTCATGTACAGACCGTGGTCATAAGTACGAGTCCACAATTTCAGTCACTTCTGTGCCATGGGGCCGAAGTTATGACCGAAACAAAGTATTCAAAGACCGAACCCAAGTACTAAAACGACAGAACCCAAGTGTGAAAACGATGATATTTTTTTAAAAGTCTTCTTTTGGCAGATATTTTGATTGATTCGTGTACAAACCCTGATTCTTATTCTTAATCCAAAATTTCAGTCGATTTGGTGCCACAGGGCCAAAGTTATGGCCGAACCTAAGTTTGAAAAAATGCCCAAAAAATGATGAATATTTTGTATTAAGAAAACTTAAATTCTATTTTTGGAAGAATTTCTGATTGTTTTATTTACAGACCGTGGTCATGAGTACGAGTCCACAATTTCAGTCACTTCTGTGCCATAGGGCCGAAGTTATGACCGAAACAAAGTATTCAAAGACCGAACCCAAGTACTAAAACGACCGAACCCAAGTGTGAAAACGATGATATTTTTTTAAAAGTCTTCTTTTGGCAGATATTTTGATCTATTCGTGTACAAACCATGATTCTTATTCTTAATCCAAAATTTCAGTCGATTTAGTACCATAAGGCCAAAGATATGGCCGAACCTAAGTTTGAAAAAATGCCCCATAATGAGGAATATTTTGTATGAAGAAAACAAAAATTTTTTTTTGAAGATTTTCTAATTGATTCGTGTACAGACCGTGGTCATGAGTAAGAATCCAAAATTTCAGCCATTTCGGTACCATAGGGACGAAGTTATGGCCGAACCTTAGTTTGAAAAAATGACCAAAAAATGATGAATATTTTGTATGAAGAAAACTTTAATTCTAATTTTGGAAGAATTTCTGATTGTTTCATGTACAGACCATGGTCATGAGTACGAGTCCACAATTTCAGTCACTTCTGTGCCATAGGGCCGAAGTTATGACCGAAACAAAGTATTCAAAGACCGAACCCAAGTACTAAAACGACCGAACCCAAGTGTGAAAACGATGATGTTTTTTTTAAAGTCTTCTTTTGGCAGATATTTTGATTAATTCGTGTACAGACCATGATTCTTATTCTAAATCCAAAATTTCAGTCGATTTGGTGCCATAGGGTTAAAGATATGGCTGAACCTAAGTTTGAAAAAATGCCCCATAATGAGGAATATTTTGTATGAAGAAAACAAAAATTTTTTTTTTGAAGATTTTCTAATTGATTCATGTACAGACCGTGGTCATGAGTAAGAATCCAAAATTTCAGCCATTTCGGTACCAAACGGACGAAGTTATGGCCGAATCTTAGTTTGAAAAAATGCCCAAAAAATGATGAATATTTTGTATGAAGAAAACTTTAATTCTATTTTTGGAAGAATTTCTGATTGTTTCATGTACAGACCGTGGTCATAAGTACGAGTCCACAATTTCAGTCACTTCTGTGCCATGGGGCCGAAGTTATGACCGAAACAAAGTATTCAAAGACCGAACCCAAGTACTAAAACGACAGAACCCAAGTGTGAAAACGATGATATTTTTTTAAAAGTCTTCTTTTGGCAGATATTTTGATTGATTCGTGTACAAACCCTGATTCTTATTCTTAATCCAAAATTTCAGTCGATTTGGTGCCATAAGGCCAAAGATATGGCCGAACCTAAGTTTGAAAAAATGCCCCATAATGAGGAATATTTTGTATTAAGAAAACTTAAATTCTATTTTTGGAAGAATTTCTGATTGTTTTATGTACAGACCGTGGTCATGAGTACGAGTCCACAATTTCAGTCACTTCTGTGCCATAGGGCCGAAGTTATGACCGAAACAAAGTATTCAAAGACCGAACCCAAGTACTAAAACGACCGAACCCAAGTGTGAAAACGATGATATTTTTTTAAAAGTCTTCTTTTGGCAGATATTTTGATTGATTCGTGTACAGAATATGATTCTTATTCTAAATCCAAAATTTCAGTCGATTTGGTGCCATAAGATCAAAGTTATGGCCGAACCTAAGTTTGAAAAAATGCCCAAAAAATGATGGTTAAAATTGATGCTTATTGAGTAGGTACTTGTTCTATGGGCAATTACTTCTAGGCAAGTACCTACCTAATTTTATTATTTTCTTTTTTGTTCCATTATTCAAATAGTTCTATAGAAGAACAAAGGAAGGTAGCTTCCATTCTTACGTAAAAAAATGTGTTCCAACAAGCAGATCACAATATAAATCTTATAAAAAATCAGGATTATGTAAATAAAAGAATAATAAATTATGACCAGACAAACAAACACAAAACAAGCGTTTGATTTACAAAAGTGAGTACCACAGAAAACCTCCACCTGAAATCAAACAAGAGCGTAAAAAAAACGCCATATGGTCCTTCGAGAAGCCGGATGAAAACCAGCTCATCCAGCCAGAAGTCCGGTCTACATCATTCTTATTCATCATTACATATTCCTAAGGTATTAAGGCATTATAATATAACTTGTAAAATCACGCGAAGAATTCGCCACCAAGAGCCACTCTTTTTGCGTGATATTATAATCAACAAGATAAAATATTGTCAACCTAATAATTTAACCAGTAGGTAGATTCCAAATAATTTACTCTACGATTACCACTGATTATTATAAATAATATAATTTATTTTATTGTAATCTATTTATTATTCGCTCCCGCAAAGGTAGTACAAACAAAAGCTTATTTTTAAATAATTTAATGTGTATGTTTGTGTAAAAAATTCTGCATTATGCCACAAACATTTAAATCACTGGTGAAGAAGCGTGGTGAATTGAAAGCACAATTAACACGATTTAAGAATTACCTATTAAGTGATTCAGTTGATGTAATAGAAACGGAAACAAGATTGGAGGAGGTTAACACACTGTTAAATCGCTTTAAGAATATACAATCTCAGATCGAAGAGTTTGATAGTAACTCAGATGAAGAGGATAGCCCACTTGAGTGTTTTGAATTGCAATATTATCAAGTAGTGACGTTAGCAAAAAAATCCATAAAAAGCATTGAAAAAATTGATGATACTAACAATATTAAGATCCAATTACCTACATTTTCGCTCCCAGAATTTAGTGGTGATTATTCGAAATGGTTATCTTTTAAGGATGCTTTCGTCACGATAGTGGGTAATAATAAATCATTAAATAATTTTCAGAAACATTACTATTTGCGTGATTGTTTAAAAGGAAAGGCATCACAAATATTAAACGCACTTGAAATTACCCAAGACAATTTCGAAATAGCTTGGCAGGTTTTATCAAATAGATTTGAAAATAAGCGTGTAATAGCTAATCAACATTTAAATTTATTGTTTAAGCTCAAGGAATTAAAACAAGAAAGTCACGTCGCCTTGAGAAGTTTATTAGATCAAACACAATTACATTTGAATTCATTGAAAAACATAGGTCTACCCACGGAGTATTGGGATGTAATAATAATTTATATTTTGGCCAACAAATTAGATTCCAATACCCGGATCTATTGGGAACAATATCCAACTAAAGAAAAAATACCGACATTGCAAGAATTTTTAAAATGTTTAACAGATCGAGCGATAGTCTTGGAAGCATCGGAAGCAACATGTTCCACAGCCAAACCAATATTCGCGCATCATAAACCGTCAAGTTACAAGAAGGAATCTTCAGTTTCATTATTGTCGCAAAGGTTGAAATGCATTGTTTGTAAGGAAAATCATAAGATTTATTTCTGTAAACAGTTTTTGAAACTAAACCAACATGAACGGTTTGAGAAAATCAAGCAATTACAAGCTTGCATCAAGTGTTTAAATGTAGGTCATTCAACTAAAGAATGCAGGAGTAAGAATAATTGTAGAACTTGCGATAAAGCAGGACACAACACATTACTCCATATTTTCCCTAAAGAGGATCAAAACACTGAGAATGGCATAGATCAAGTACCAGTCTCAAACCATTCCACTTTTGGAGAAGCAGAAAAAACAATTTTGTTATCAACGGCAATGGTGAACGTTAAGGACAGTAATGGAATTATTCATTCAGCGAGAGTATTGTTGGATAATGGTTCTCAGGTGAATTTCATAACTGAACGATTTGCTAAAAAATTAAACATAAAGTACAAGTCATTAAATATGCCGGTCTCTGGGTTACATAATAATATAACAAATGTAAAGAAGAGCCTCTCGTTTGAATTGTCATCAATAAACTCTAATTACAAAAAACTTGTTACTTGCTTGGTATTACAAGAAATCACCAGCAAGTTACCGCAGACCTCTTTTCCAAAAAGGGAGGCAAACATACCACCAGGATTGAAATTGGCCGATCCTGAATTTTCCACTTCCGGTCATGTGGATATATTACTCGGCTCCGAACTATTTTGGGAAATGCTGACCACTGATCAATTGAGATTAGGAACAACTGGACCTACGCTGCAACGCACTGAACTTGGATGGATATTATCCGGGCCAATTAGAACGTGCACTACAAAAAAAGAGCAAGAATCATCCTCATGTCACTTATCTTTAAATATGATTCACAATCAAATTGAAAGATTTTGGAAACAAGAGGAATTGGTGTCCATCAAGCACCAAAATTATGAAGAAAAGGCTTGTGAAGAGAGCTTCAAGTCAACCCAAAAAAGGGATGAAAATGGGCGTTTCGAAGTAAGCTTACCATTCCGACCTTGTATAGATCAAATAGGTACTTCCTTGCCTATGGCAGAAAAAAGATTTTTAAACTTGGAAAAGAAATTATCTTCTAACATGGATTTGAAACTTCAATACATTAAATTCATGGAAGAATATGAAAACTTAGGTCATATGACAAAATTTGAACCAGTTTCAAATGAAGAAAAATCTTACTATTTACCTCATCATGCAATCAAGAAGGAAACCAGCAGCACTACCAAACTAAGAGTGGTGTTCGACGGCTCCGCAAAAACCTCCAGCGGGATATCAATAAACGACGCGTTAATGGTTGGTCCAATAATACAAAATGATTTATATACCCATTTGTTAAATTTTAGAAAATATCAAGTGGCATTGACGGCTGACATAGAGAAAATGTACAGGCAGGTCAACATTAGAGAGGAGGACCGCGTCTTCCAAAAAATACTTTGGCGAGCATCTCCAGAAGAGGAAATGGGCCATTTCAAGTTAAATACGATAACTTATGGTATGGGACCGTCATCTTTCTTAGCCACGCGTTGCTTGAAGCAGCTGAGTATGGAAAACGCTCAGTTATATCCTGAAACTAGTCTCATTTTAGAGAGAGATTTTTACATAGATGATCTAATTACAGGTGCAGACAATGTGGAATCCTGTAATTTGTTAAAAGAACAGTTAATCTCCATAATGAATTCGGCCGGTATGAACTTAAGAAAATGGCGGTCTAATTCTTCTGATTTGTCATCGGAGGCCGATCAGGCCACTGATATGGTAATTTTGGACAAACCAGAAGGAGAGAAAATTCTAGGCTTAGCTTGGAATTGCGAAAAAGATAGTTTTTTATATCACGTGGAACTACCGTCACATCCTATTTATAATAAACGGAATATTTTGTCACTGATTGCTAGTATTTTCGATCCATTAGGTTTGCTTGGACCAGTAACCGTGAATGCTAAACTTATTATGCAGAAATTATGGCAAGAAAAGATATCTTGGGATGAAGAAATACCTATAGAAATTCTGAAGCTTTGGAAAAAATATTTAGAAGATTTAAAAGGTGTAAATTCTTTTCAAATACCTAGAAAAATTATATGTAATCAAACCGTAAATATACAATTGCACGGATTTTGTGACGCATCTCAAAAAGCATACGCTGCTTGCGTATATATGCTATCCACAGACCAATCAGGAAAACGGCATTCTCAATTAATCACAGCTAAATCAAGAGTAGCTCCATTAAAAACGATTTCTTTGCCTAAATTGGAATTATGTGGTGCTGTTCTGTTAACAAAAGTTGTTGAAAAAGTAAAGGAATCCTTAGGTATACCTTTGGATAAAACATTTTATTGGTGTGATTCCACTATAACTCTATGCTGGATAGGAAATCAACCAGCGCGATGGAATACATTTGTTGCAAACAGAGTTGCAGAAATACAGGAAAGAAGCGAAACCAGTCAATGGAAGCATGTCAACTCCGAAGATAATGCTGCGGATATTTTATCAAGAGGAACCAGTGCTAAAAGTCTATTTTCTTCAGAAATCTGGTGGAGAGGTCCTAATTGGTTAACTCAAGATGAAGTAACTTGGCCGAACTATAAGGAAATTTGCATCGATCCACCGGAATTAAAAAGCAAAATAAATTTAACCGTCAGTATGAATAAAGATTGGGAATTGTTTTATCGTTTTTCTTCTCTCACGCGTTTACAAAGAGTAACTGCTTATATCCTACGTTTCATTAATAATACAAGAAAAAAACATACATTTAGCGGACAACTTTCAATAATAGAATTAAACAAGTCGTTACATTCATTAATAACGGTCACTCAATCTTATTCATTTTCAAAAGAAATTAAAACATTAAAGGCGGGAAAAAACTTAGATAAAACCAGTCATCTCAAATCATTAAACCCATTTATACATATGGATTTATTGCATGTAGGTGGGAGATTGTCCAGAGGAAAACTAATACATGAAGCACAAAAACATCCGATATTACTACCTCACGATCACCCTCTAACAAAGTTAATCATTAAACATTTTCATTATACAAATTTGCATGTAGGTACTCAAACGTTACTAGCACTTATTAGACTAAAATATTGGCCTATAATGGCAAAAAATGCTATTAAAAAAATACTTAAAAATTGCATTGTGTGCTTTAAATGCAGTCCAAAAACAAGTCATCAAATAATGTCTGACCTTCCAGAGGATAGAGTGTCACCATGTAGACCGTTCTCTGTTACAGGACTAGATTACGCAGGGGCAATCTTAATAAAGTCTGGAATCAGTAGGAGATCCAATTCAGTCAAGTCTTATATTTGTTTATTTATATGCTTCTCTACTAAGGCAGTTCATTTAGAACTGGTCACCGCTCTGACTACAGATGCATTTCTTAATTGTTTAAAGCGTTTCATTTCCAGACGTGGAAAACCTAGTAAATTGTATTCTGATAATGCTACTACATTTGTTGGAGCGAATAATGAATTGAAAAATATGTATAATTTATATGTCTCTCAAAAGGAAATAGCTAATTACTTAACTAATATGTCTATTCAGTGGGTTTTTATCCCACCTAAAGGTCCTCATCATGGAGGTCTTTGGGAATCTAACATAAAAAGTGTAAAATATCACGTAAAAAGAGTGGCAAACGTCTCTTCATTAACATATGAAGAGATGTGTACGTTATTATACCAAATAGAGTCCTGCATAAATTCTAGGCCTTTAATTCCACTATCCAACGATCCCCTCGACCTCTTCGCACTTACTCCAGGTCACTTTCTTATTGGTGATAACCTGTCAGCTGTAGCTGAACCTGACCTACAACAGATTCCCATAAACAGGCTTAATAATTTCCAAAAACTAAGCCAGCTAAGACAGAGCTTCTGGTCAAGATGGAGAATTGAATATCTGGGAGAGCTGCAGCAAAGGACTAAATGGACGGATGGGAACCGGCGACAACTAAAGATTGGGGACTTAGTTATCATCAAAGACGACAACGCACCACCAAATTTATGGAGGATGGGACGTGTCATCGCCACTCACCCTGGACAAGATGGGATAACCCGTATAGTCACCTTGAAGACGCAGCAAGGGTCTATGAAAAGGCCCATTACCAAATTGTGTCTTCTACCAATGGACGATGCTATCACATCTTAGAAGAACTGGATCAAAATAAACTACTAACATCTAAGAAGAGCAGTATAAAAAATAAGTCATCTTTACTAAGGCCAAGGATCAAAAAGAAGCCATCTTTCTTGAAGACAAGAACTGCAGAGGCTATCGATCGAGGATCAAGAAGATGAACATTTTATAATTTAGTGTTATTTTTTTTTTCTTATGCATATCTTCTAATGATTTACTTCAATTTATTATTTTATTGTTTCTAAACTAACTACAACAATCAATGGATTACGATATGTGTATTAGCTAGTTTCAGCTCTCTTTTTATTTTTTAAAAATAATTTATTCTTTCTAATTTAAAAAAAAAATATCCTCACAAATAATAATAATCAATTTAAACTATTATAGGGTTCTAAAAAGAACTTTCATTTAATTTCAGCCCTTTTTGTCGGGGAGCTATGGTTAAAATTGATGCTTATTGAGTAGGTACTTGTTCTATGGGCAATTACTTCTAGGCAAGTACCTACCTAATTTTATTATTTTTGTTGGAAGTGTTTATTAGTTGATGTATGAGTGGATGGAGAGTGTTTTATGAGGAGATCCTCTCCACGTCAGGCAGGATTGCCTTCATACTTTACCGATATTGAGGTTAAAATGCTCCTTGAGATCATGGCACTTCCAAGCCGTGATCTTGTGTTCAGGCTTATAATAATGATGATGTTTAATTGAAAACACTTAGTTATCCACGATATTAAGTTTTATTTAAAATATTATTTACAACGAATATACATTCGCGTACAAACTGGCAGTGAGGTAAAATTGCCGTGCAACCGGATGGATCGAGTACTAGAATCGGAATAATAATATGATCCTATCTCGGGGCAATCGGTGACATTTAGTGTTGGTCATCTGGGATACCATACGCGTGAAAATAAGTAATGTGAATAAGTACTGCCATATACCTCCCCACCAGCGTTGCACGCGAATAACAAAATATGGCATACGAAAAGAAAATAATTATATACACCTAAATAGGGTTTAGTATGTGTCTGAGATATAAATATATACAAAATATGAACAATGTTTTACATACTTGAAAATATAATTTTTAACATAAGTAGTTTTGTGAACAATGCTAAATTTACATCATTAACTTAGAACATAACATGCTTATAAAAAAGAAAAAAATAACAAAAGTTACAAAATGTTTTAAAATTATAATGTTATTTATTTACAAGTCCTAATTATCATTAGTAATAGGAGTAAGTACCTATTTCTCAGTCGGTATTGACCGATTAAAATTATTATTACTTGTTCCTTCTTACGGCTAGACATATAGTGTTGAGGTAGGTAGGTACTGCTAGAATGCGTAACGGTGATTATTTACAAAGGCGAGTAGCTGCTGGCTGACTCGGTACATACTTATTATGCGTTTATACAATTTCAACGAAAGTAAACATAACTAACTATGCGTAATATTAAAATATAAATAAAATACATGAACCTTATTATTCGAAATTAACTTTATAAATCTTAGACTAAGGAGTGAATTCATTTTTAATCGAGGGAAAATAATAATTCGAATTCCAAGTGCTGTCTTTGTTTACTACCTGACTTTAGGTACGTAAGTACCTCCGCAGTGGTATTGGAATGTCTAATTATTATTTATTATATTGTTATTGTTAAACAAATACAGTTTGGTTAGCATTTATGACGGTCCGATCTAATATGTGGCTTCTTTTTAATAAGATAACACTACGTAAAATTAATAGATATCGGAAATTAACAGAAATTATATACAGGTTGGATAACTTATTTGCTAAATTTGATATACCTTACTAATCTTATTAATTAGTTATTTACAAATAAAATGTAGTCTGTATACTGTTCAGAATTCGGGATACGAAAATGAATTGATATAATATTATTATTTGTTAGAAATACTGACTACGTAATAATACAATAATTTATATGGCGGTGTTTCGCTAGCTAAATACCTAAATAAACTTAGTTTTATTTCGCAGTAGTGCATTAGAATTTTAATCAATTATGAGATACAGTGATACAAATCGTATAATAAATTTTAGATACATCAATATAAGTTTTCCAATTAATTTGTTTAAACGATAACTTTCTTCATTGAAGTATTGCCAAGTATTACTTTTACGACTGGTACCTTTCAGGAAAATGTACGTGTCTTCCACAGCGTGTTTTTCTTGTTGTTATTGTGGGCGGTGTGCTTGCCGTTTTTTGCGGTATTTCCTCAGAATTTTGGAAAAATGCAGGTTTGAGTCTGTCGACCGAAACTCTTTTAGGTTTTCCATTGATAGTTATAACGTATGTTTTGTCGTCTCGTTCCTGAACTTCATAAGGTCCGTCATAGGGAGCCTCGAGTGATTTTCTTCCGCCGTCTGTGCGAAGGAAAACATGTGACGAGTTAGGTAAATCTTTGTGGACAAAAAATTTTCGATTGCTATGGTTACTAGTGGGAGTAGGCTTGATTTCTTCAAACCTTTCTTGCAGTCTTCTTATGTAGGTGTCAGGTTCTTCGCGGGGAGTTGTAGTAAAAAAATCACATGGTAATCTCAATGTTCTTCCGTAGGTGATTTCTGCGGGTGAGCATTTCAGATCTTCGCGAACGGTGGACCTAAGACCAAGAAGTATTAGTGGGAGGTTTTCCAACCAGTCCGGGTTGCTATAAGCCATAAGAGATGCTTTAAGTGTTCTGTGCCATCTTTCTATTATGCCATTTGCCTGTGGATGGTAGGCAGTGGTTCGTGTCTGCTTGATTCCGAATTTCCGCGTGAGGCTCTTGAACAGGCCTGACTCGAATTGTCGTCCCTGGTCCGTAGTGATTGTTTCCGGTACTCCGTGTCGAGCAATCCATTGTGTGGTTAGAGCGGTCGCTACCGTCTCTGCCGTCATATCCTTTAGGGGAACTGCCTCTGGCCAGCGAGTGTATCTATCTATTATTGTTAGGAGATATTTATACTCACTGCGAGCTGGCAGTGGACCGACCAAGTCAATGTGGATGTTTCGGAATCGATCTTCGGGAAGTGGATATGTTGCTGGATGTGCAGTTGTGTGTCGTGATATTTTGGCTTTTTGACAAGCGACACAATGTTTGACGAAGGTTTTGATATCCTTTGACATCTTGGGCCAGACGAATCTCTGACGTACGCTATTAGCGGTACCAGTGGTGCCTGGGTGACATATGTTGTGCACGCTACTTATTACTTGTTCTCTCATACTTTGAGGAACGAAAGGTCTCACACGACCTGTAGAGATGTCACACCATAATAATTCATTCGTGTTGGGAATTATCATTTATTAACAAGGATCACTGTGAGAAGTTGAATTTGCGTTACTTGCTTTACTCCGATCTGCGGTGGATGCTGTGGGGTCGGGTGTAGGATCTCCAGGTATATGGCATCCGGGTATATGGCATCCGGGTACCTGGGTCTGTCTGCAAAATCGCGTCTGTTGGTTAGGATACTCTGCCTTAGCTGCTTCTTGTTTATCTGAAATTGATATTTACCGGCAATATACTATCCACATAAACAAGTAATGAGTTGCGGGGGAAGCATTATTAAGAAAGTAGTAGCGGGATGTAGGTATTTTCGTACGCTACTGAATTTGGTGGACAATAACCAATGAACAATGTTGGACAATGATGTTCTTTACTGATTTATCTTCATATGATTCTAATGTACATACTGGACCTACTGAATTTAAGTTAAAAAATTGAAATGTTACTCACAAGATTGGGGTGTCCAGGATTCCGCATTCCAGTACTCAATCCTCCGTATTGGCAGTGTTCATCATTATCATTAGAAATTCTCGGGGTCACCAATGTTGGAAGTGTTTATTAGTTGATGTATGAGTGGATGGAGAGTGTTTTATGAGGAGATCCTCTCCACGTCAGGCAGGATTGCCTTCATACTTTACCGATATTGAGGTTAAAATGCTCCTTGAGATCATGGCACTTCCAAGCCGTGATCTTGTGTTCAGGCTTATAATAATGATGATGTTTAATTGAAAACACTTAGTTATCCACGATATTAAGTTTTATTTAAAATATTATTTACAACGAATATACATTTGCGTACAAACTGGCAGTGAGGTAAAATTGCCGTGCAACCGGATGGATCGAGTACTAGAATCGGAATAATAATATGATCCTATCTCGGGGCAATCGGTGACATTTAGTGTTGGTCATCTGGGATACCATACGCGTGAAAATAAGTAATGTGAATAAGTACTGCCATATTTTCTTTTTTGTTCCATTATTCAAATAGTTCTATAGAAGAACAAAGGAAGGTAGCTTCCATTCTTACGTAAAAAAATGTGTTCCAACAAGCAGATCACAATATAAATCTTATAAAAAATCAGGATTATGAAAATAAAAGAATAATAAATTATGACCAGACAAACAAACACAAAACAAGCGTTTGATTTACAAAAGTGAGTACCACGGAAAACCTCCACCTGAAATCAAACAAGAGCGTAAAAAAACGCCAAATGATGAATATTTTGTATTAAGAAAACTTAAATTCTATTTTTGGAAGATTTTCTGATTGTTTCGTGTACAGACCGTGGTCATAAGTAAGAGTTTCTGTCATTTAGGTGCCATAGGGCCGAAGTTATGTTCGACACAAAGTATTCAAAGACCGAACCCAAGTACTAAAACGACCGAACCCAAGTGTGAAAACGATGATATTTTTTTAAAAGTCTTCTTTTGGCAGATATTTTGATTGATTCGTGTACAGAATATGATTCTTATTCTAAATCCAAAATTTCAGTCGATTTGGTGCCATAGGGTTAAAGATATGGCCGAACCTAAGTTTGAAAAAATGCCCCATAATGAGGAATATTTTGTATGAAGAAAACAAAATTTTTTTTGGAGATTTTCTAATTGATTCGTGTACAGACCGTGGTCATGAGTAAGAATCCAAAATTTCAACCATTTCGGTACCATAGGGACGAAGTTATGGCCGAACCTTAGTTTGAAAAAATGCCCAAAAAATGATGAATATTTTGTATGAAGAAAACTTTAATTCTAATTTTGGAAGAATTTCTGATTGTTTCATTACAGACCATGGTCATGAGTACGAGTCCACAATTTCAGTCACTTCTGTGCCATAGGGCCGAAGTTATGACCGAAACAAAGTATTCAAAGACCGAACCCAAGTACTAAAACGACCGAACCCAAGTGTGAAAACGATGATGTTTTTTTTAAAGTCTTCTTTTGGCAGATATTTTGATTTATTCGTGTACAGACCATGATTCTTATTCTAAATCCAAAATTTCAGTCGATTTGGTGCCATAGGGTTAAAGATATGGCTGAACCTAAGTTTGAAAAAATGCCCCATAATGAGGAATATTTTGTATGAAGAAAACAAAATTTTTTTTTTGAAGATTTTCTAATTGATTCGTGTACAGACCGTGGTCATGAGTAAGCATCCAAAATTTCAGCCATATCGGTACCATAGGGCCGAAGTGATGGCCGAACCTTAAATTGAAAAAATGCCCAAAAAATGATGAATATTTTGTATGAAGAAAACTTTAATTCTATTTTTGGAAGAATTTCTGATTGTTTCATGTACAGACCGTGGTCATGAGTACGAGTCCACAATTTCAGTCACTTCTGTGCCATGGGGCCGAAGTTATGACCAAACAAAGTATTCAAAGACCGAACCCAAGTACTAAAACGACAGAACCCAAGTGTGAAAACGATGATATTTTTTAAAAAGTCTTCTTTTGGCAGATATTTTGATTTATTCGTGTACAGACCATGATTCTTATTCTAAATCCAAAATTTCAGTCGATTTGGTGCCATAGGGTTAAAGATATGGCTGAACCTAAGTTTGAAAAAATGCCCCATAATGAGGAATATTTTGTATGAAGAAAACAAAAATTTTTTTTTTGAAGATTTTCTAATTGATTCGTGTACAGACCGTGGTCATGAGTAAGAATCCAAAATTTCAGCCATATCGGTACCATAGGGCCGAAGTGATGGCCGAACCTTAGTTTGAAAAAATGCCCAAAAAATGATGAATATTTTGTATGAAGAAAACTTTAATTCTATTTTTGGAAGAATTTCTGATTGTTTCATGTACAGACCGTGGTCGTGAGTACGAGTCCACAATTTCAGTCACTTCTGTGCCATGGAGCCGAAGTTATGACCGAAACAAAGTATTCAAAGACCGAACCCAAGTACTAAAACGACAGAACCCAAGTGTGAAAACGATGATATTTTTTTAAAAGTCTTCTTTTGGCAGATATTTTGATTGATTCGTGTACAAACCATGATTCTTATTCTTAATCCAAAATTTCAGTCGATTTGGTGCCATAAGGCCAAAGATATGGCCGAACCTAAGTTTGAAAAAATGCCCCATAATGAGGAATATTTTGTATGAAGAAAACAAACATTTTTTTTGGAGATTTTCTAATTGATTCGTGTACAGACCGTGGTCATGAGTACGAATCCAAAATTTCAGCCATTTCGGTACCATAGGGACGAAGTTATGGCCGAACCTTAGTTTGAAAAAATGCCCAAAAAATGATGAATATTTTGTATGAAGAAAACTTTAATTCTATTTTTGGAAGAATTTCTGATTGTTTCATGTACAGACCGTGGTCATGAGTACGAGTCCACAATTTCAGTCACTTCTGTGCCATGGAGCCGAAGTTATGACCGAAACAAAGTATTCAAAGACCGAACCCAAGTACTAAAACGACAGAACCCAAGTGTGAAAACGATGATATTTTTTTAAAAGTCTTCTTTTGGCAGATATTTTGATTGATTCGTGTACAATCCATGATTCTTATTCTTAATCCAAAATTTCAGTCGATTTGGTGCCATAAGGCCAAAGATATGGCCGAACCTAAGTTTGAAAAAATGCCCCATAATGAGGAATATTTTGTATGAAGAAAACAAACATTTTTTTTTTGAAGATTTTCTAATTGATTCGTGTACAGACCGTGGTCATGAGTACGAATCCAAAATTTCAGCCATATCGGTACCATAGGGCCGAAGTGATGGCCGAACCTTAAATTGAAAAAATGCCCATAAAATGATGAATATTTTGTATGAAGAAAACTTTAATTCTAATTTTGGAAGAATTTCTGATTGTTTCATGTACAGAACATGGTCATGAGTACGAGTCCACAATTTCAGTCACTTCTGTGCCAAAGGGCCGAAGTTATGACCGAAACAAAGTATTCAAAGACCGAACCCAAGTACTAAAACGACCGAACCCAAGTGTGAAAACGATGATATTTTTTAAAAGTCTTCTTTTGGCAGAAATTTTGATTGATTCGTGTACAATCCATGATTCTTATTCTTAATCCAAAATTTCAGTCGATTTGGTGCCATAAGGCCAAAGATATGGCCGAACCTAAGTTTGAAAAAATGCCCCATAATGAGGAATATTTTGTATGAAGAAAACAAACATTTTTTTTTTGAAGATTTTCTAATTGATTCGTGTACAGACCGTGGTCATGAGTACGAATCCAAAATTTCAGCCACATCGGTACCATAGGGCCGAAGTGATGGCCGAACCTTAAATTGAAAAAATGCCCATAAAATGATGAATATTTTGTATGAAGAAAACTTTAATTCTAATTTTGGAAGAATTTCTGATTGTTTCATGTACAGAACATGGTCATGAGTACGAGTCCACAATTTCAGTCACTTCTGTGCCAAAGGGCCGAAGTTATGACCGAAACAAAGTATTCAAAGACCGAACCCAAGTACTAAAACGACCGAACCCAAGTGTGAAAACGATGATATTTTTTAAAAGTCTTCTTTTGGCAGAAATTTTGATTGATTCGTGTACAAACCATGATTCTTATTCTTAATCCAAAATTTCAGTCGATTTGGTGCCATAAGGCCAAAGATATGGCCGAACCTAAGTTTGAAAAAATGCCCCATAATGAGGAATATTTTGTATGAAGAAAACAAAAATTTTTTTTGAAGATTTTCTAATTGTTTCGTGTACAGACCGTGGTCATGAGTAAGAATCCAAAATTTCAGCCATTTCGGTACCATAGGGACGAAGTTATGGCCGAACCTTAGTTTGAAAAAATGCCCAAAAAATGATGAATATTTTGTATGAAGAAAACTTAAATTCTATTTTTGGAAGAATTTCTGATTGTTTTATGTACAGACCGTGGTCATGAGTACGAGTCCACAATTTCAGTCACTTCTGTGCCATAGGGCCGAAGTTATGACCGAAACAAAGTATTCAAAGACCGAACCCAAGTACTAAAACGACCGAACCCAAGTGTGAAAACGATGATATTTTTTAAAAGTCTTCTTTTGGCAGAAATTTTGATTGATTCGTGTACAATCCATGATTCTTATTCTTAATCCAAAATTTCAGTCGATTTGGTGCCATAAGGCCAAAGATATGGCCGAACCTAAGTTTGAAAAAATGCCCCATAATGAGGAATATTTTGTATGAAGAAAACAAACATTTTTTTTTTGAAGATTTTCTAATTGATTCGTGTACAGACCGTGGTCATGAGTACGAATCCAAAATTTCAGCCATATCGGTACCATAGGGCCGAAGTGATGGCCGAACCTTAAATTGAAAAAATGCCCATAAAATGATGAATATTTTGTATGAAGAAAACTTTAATTCTAATTTTGGAAGAATTTCTGATTGTTTCATGTACAGAACATGGTCATGAGTACGAGTCCACAATTTCAGTCACTTCTGTGCCAAAGGGCCGAAGTTATGACCGAAACAAAGTATTCAAAGACCGAACCCAAGTACTAAAACGACCGAACCCAAGTGTGAAAACGATGATATTTTTTAAAAGTCTTCTTTTGGCAGAAATTTTGATTGATTCGTGTACAAACCATGATTCTTATTCTTAATCCAAAATTTCAGTCGATTTGGTGCCATAAGGCCAAAGATATGGCCGAACCTAAGTTTGAAAAAATGCCCCATAATGAGGAATATTTTGTATGAAGAAAACAAAAATTTTTTTTGAAGATTTTCTAATTGTTTCGTGTACAGACCGTGGTCATGAGTAAGAATCCAAAATTTCAGCCATTTCGGTACCATAGGGACGAAGTTATGGCCGAACCTTAGTTTGAAAAAATGCCCAAAAAATGATGAATATTTTGTATGAAGAAAACTTAAATTCTATTTTTGGAAGAATTTCTGATTGTTTTATGTACAGACCGTGGTCATGAGTACGAGTCCACAATTTCAGTCACTTCTGTGCCATAGGGCCGAAGTTATGACCGAAACAAAGTATTCAAAGACCGAACCCAAGTACTAAAACGACCGAACCCAAGTGTGAAAACGATGATGTTTTTTTAAAAGTCTTCTTTTGGCAGATATTTTGATTGATTCTTATTCAAAATCAAAATTTCAGTCGATTTGGTGCCATAGGGCCAAAGTTATGGCAGAACCTAAGTATAAAAAAATGCCCTTTAAATGATTGATTTTTGGTATGGAGAAAACTAAAATTATTTGTTTGGTAGATTTTCTGATTGTTTCGTGTACAGACAGTGGTCATGAGTAAGAATCCAAAATTTCAGCCATTTCGGTACCATAGGGACGAAGTTATGGCCGAACCTTAGTTTGAAAAAATGCCCAAAAAATGATGAATATTTTGTATGAAGAAAACTTAAATTCTATTTTTGGAAGAATTTCTGATTGTTTTATGTACAGACCGTGGTCATGAGTACGAGTCCACAATTTCAGTCACTTCTGTGACATAGGGCCGAAGTTATGACCGAAACAAAGTATTCAAAGACCGAACCCAAGTACTAAAACGACCGAACCCAAGTGTGAAAACGATGATGTTTTTTTAAAAGTCTTCTTTTGGCAGATATTTTGATTGATTCGTGTACAGACCATGATTTTTATTCTAAATCCAAAATTTCAGTCGATTTGGTGCCACAAGGCCAATGTTATGGCCGAACCTAAGTTTGAAAAAATGCCCCTTAAATGATGAATTTTTGGTATGGAGAAAACTAAAATTATTTTTTTGGTAGATTTTCTGATTGTTTCGTGTACAGACCGTGGTCATGAGTAAGAATCCAAAGTTTCAGCCATTTCGGTACCATAGGGCCGAAGTTATGACCGAAACAAAGTATTCAAAGACCGAACCCAAGTACTAAAACGACCGAACCCAAGTGTGAAAACGATGATGTTTTTTTAAAAGTCTTCTTTTGGCAGATATTTTGATTGATTCGTGTACAGAATATGATTCTTATTCTAAATCCAAAATTTCAGTCGATTTGGTGCCATAAGATCAAAGTTATGGCCGAACCTAAGTTTGAAAAAATGCCCAAAAAATGATGAATATTTTGTATTAAGAAAACTTAAATTCTATTTTTGGAAGATTTTCTGATTGTTTCGTGTACAGACCGTGGTCATAAGTAAGAGTTTCTGTCATTAAGGTGCCATAGGGCCGAAGTTATGTTCGACACAAAGTATTCAAAGACCGAACCCAAGTACTAAAACGACCGAACCCAAGTGTGAAAACGATGATATTTTTTTAAAAGTCTTCTTTTGGCAGATATTTTGATTGATTCGTGTACAGAATATGATTCTTATTCTAAATCCAAAATTTCAGTCGATTTGGTGCCATAGGGTTAAAGATATGGCCGAACCTAAGTTTGAAAAAATGCCCCATAATGAGGAATATTTTGTATGAAGAAAACAAAATTTTTTTTTGGAGGTTTTCTAATTGATTCGTGTACAGACCGTGGTCATGAGTAAGAATCCAAAATTTCAACCATTTCGGTACCATAGGGACGAAGTTATGGCCGAACCTTAGTTTGAAAAAATGCCCAAAAAATGATGAATATTTTGTATGAAGAAAACTTTAATTCTAATTTTGGAAGAATTTCTGATTGTTTCATTACAGACCATGGTCATGAGTACGAGTCCACAATTTCAGTCACTTCTGTGCCATAGGGCCGAAGTTATGACCGAAACAAAGTATTCAAAGACCGAACCCAAGTACTAAAACGACCGAACCCAGGTGTGAAAACGATGATGTTTTTTTAAAAGTCTTCTTTTGGCAGATATTTTGATTTATTCGTGTACAGACCATGATTCTTATTCTAAATCCAAAATTTCAGTCGATTTGGTGCCATAGGGTTAAAGATATGGCTGAACCTAAGTTTGAAAAAATGCCCCATAATGAGGAATATTTTGTATGAAGAAAACAAAAATTTTTTTTTTTGAAGATTTTCTAATTGATTCGTGTACAGACCGTGGTCATGAGTAAGAATCCAAAATTTCAGCCATATCGGTACCATAGGGCCGAAGTGATGGCCGAACCTTAGTTTGAAAAAATGCCCAAAAAATGATAAATATTTTGTATGAAGAAAACTTAAATTCTATTTTTGGAAGAATTTCTGATTGTTTCATGTACAGACCGTGGTCGTGAGTACGAGTCCACAATTTCAGTCACTTCTGTGCCATGGAGCCGAAGTTATGACCGAAACAAAGTATTCAAAGACCGAACCCAAGTACTAAAACGACAGAACCCAAGTGTGAAAACGATGATATTTTTTTAAAAGCCTTCTTTTGGCAGATATTTTGATTAATTCGTGTACAAACCATGATTCTTATTCTTAATCCAAAATTTCAGTCGATTTGGTGCCATAAGGCCAAAGATATGGCCGAACCTAAGTTTGAAAAAATGCCCCATAATGAGGAATATTTTGTATGAAGAAAACAAACATTTTTTTTTTGAAGATTTTCTAATTGATTCGTGTACAGACCGTGGTCATGAGTACGAATCCAAAATTTGCCATTTCGGTACCATAGGGACGAAGTTATGGCCGAACCTTAGTTTGAAAAAATGCCCAAAAAATGATGAATATTTTGTATGAAGAAAACTTTAATTCTATTTTTGGAAGAATTTCTGATTGTTTCATGTACAGACCGTGGTCATGAGTACGAGTCCACAATTTCAGTCACTTCTGTGCCATGGAGCCGAAGTTATGACCGAAACAAAGTATTCAAAGACCGAACCCAAGTACTAAAACGACAGAACCCAAGTGTGAAAACGATGATATTTTTTTAAAAGTCTTCTTTTGTCAGATATTTTGATTGATTCGTGTACAATCCATGATTCTTATTCTTAATCCAAAATTTCAGTCGATTTGGTGCCATAAGGCCAAAGATATGGCCGAACCTAAGTTTGAAAAAATGCCCCATAATGAGGAATATTTTGTATGAAGAAAACAAACATTTTTTTTTTGAAGATTTTCTAATTGATTCGTGTACAGACCGTGGTCATGAGTACGAATCCAAAATTTCAGCCATATCGGTACCATAGGGCCGAAGTGATGGCCGAACCTTAAATTGAAAAAATGCCCATAAAATGATGAATATTATGTATGAAGAAAACTTTAATTCTAATTTTGGAAGAATTTCTGATTGTTTCATGTACAGACCATGGTCATGAGTACGAGTCCACAATTTCAGTCACTTCTGTGCCATAGGGCCGAAGTTATGACCGAAACAAAGTATTCAAAGACCGAACCCAAGTACTAAAACGACCGAACCCAAGTGTGAAAACGATGATATTTTTTAAAAGTCTTCTTTTGGCAGATATTTTGATTGATTCGTGTACAGAATATGATTCTTATTCAAAATCCAAAATTTCAGTCGATTTGGTGCCATAGGGCCAAAGTTATGGCAGAACCTAAGTATAAAAAAATGCCCTTTAAATGATTGATTTTTGGTATGGAGAAAACTAAAATTATTTGTTTGGTAGATTTTCTGATTGTTTCGTGTACAGACCGTGGTCATGAGTAAGAATCCAAAATTTCAGCCATTTCGGTACCATAGGGACGAAGTTATGGCCGAACCTTAGTTTGAAAAAATGCCCAAAAAATGATGAATATTTTGTATGAAGAAAACTTAAATTCTATTTTTGGAAGAATTTCTGAATGTTTTATGTACAGACCGTGGTCATGAGTACGAGTCCACAATTTCAGTCACTTCTGTGCCATAGGGCCGAAGTTATGACCGAAACAAAGTATTCAAAGACCGAACCCAAGTACTAAAACGACCGAACCCAAGTGTGAAAACGATGATGTTTTTTTTAAAAGTCTTCTTTTGGCAGATATTTTGATTGATTCGTGTACAGAATATGATTCTTATTCAAAATCCAAAATTTCAGTCGATTTGGTGCCATAGGGCCAAAGTTATGGCAGAACCTAAGTATAAAAAAATGCCCTTTAAATGATTGATTTTTGGTATGGAGAAAACTAAAATTATTTGTTTGGTAGATTTTCTGATTGTTTCGTGTACAGACCGTGGTCATGAGTAAGAATCCAAAATTTCAGCCATTTCGGTACCATAGGGACGAAGTTATGGCCGAACCTTAGTTTGAAAAAATGACCAAAAAATGATGAATATTTTGTATGAAGAAAACTTTAATTCTATTTTTGGAAGAATTTCTGATTGTTTCATGTACATACCGTGGTCATGAGTACGAGTCCACAATTTCAGTCACTTCTGTGCCATGGAGCCGAAGTGATGACCGAAACAAAGTATTCAAAGACCGAACCCAAGTACTAAAACGACAGAACCCAAGTGTGAAAACGATGATATTTTTTTAAAAGTCTTCTTTTGGCAGATATTTTGATTGATTCGTGTACAAACCATGATTCTTATTCTTAATCCAAAATTTTAGTCGATTTGGTGCCATAAGGCCAAGATATGGCCGAACCTAAGTTTGAAAAAATGCCCCATAATGAGGAATATTTTGTATGAAGAAAACAAACATTTTTTTTTTGAAGATTTTCTAATTGATTCGTGTACAGAAAGTGGTCATGAGTACGAATCCAAAATTTCAGCCATATCGGTACCATAGGGCCGAAGTGATGGTCGAACCTTAATTTGAGAAAATGCCCAAAAAATGATGAATATTTTGTATGAAGAAAACTTAAATTCTATTTTTGGAAGAATTTCTGATTGTTTTATGTACAGACCGTGGTCATGAGTACGAGTCCACAATTTAAGTCACTTCTGTGCCATAGGGCCGAAGTTATGACCGAAACAAAGTATTCAAAGACCGAACCCAAGTACTAAAACGACCGAACCCAAGTGTGAAAACGATGATGTTTTTTTAAAAGTCTTCTTTTGGCAGATATTTTGATTGATTCGTGTACAGACCATGATTTTTATTCTAAAACCAAAATTTCAGTCGATTTGGTGCCACAAGGCCAATGTTATGGCCGAACCTAAGTTTGAAAAAATGCCCCTTAAATGATGAATTTTTGGTATGGAGAAAACTAAAATTATTTTTTTGGTAGATTTTCTGATTGTTTCGTGTACAGACCGTGGTCATGAGTAAGAATCCAAAGTTTCAGCCATTTCGGTACCATAGGGCCGAAGTTATGACCGAAAGAAAGTATTCAAAGACCGAACCCAAGTACTAAAACGACCGAACCCAAGTGTGAAAACGATGATGTTTTTTTAAAAGTCTTCTTTTGGCAGATATTTTGATTGATTCGTGTACAGACCATGATTCTTAGTCTAAATCCAAAATTTCAGTCGATTTGGTGCCATAGGGCCAAAGTTATGGCAGAACCTAAGTATAAAAAAATGCCCCTTAAATGATGAATTTTTGGTATGGAGAAAACAAAAATTATTTTTTTGGTAGATTTTCTGATTGTTTCGTGTACAAACCGTGGTCATGAGTAAGAATCCAAAATTTCAGCCATTTCGGTACCATAGGGACGAAGTTATGGCCGAACCTTAGTTTGAAAAAATGCCCAAAAAATGATGAATATTTTGGATGAAGAAAACTTGATTTCTATTTTTGGAAGAATTTCTGATTGTTTCATGTACAGACCGTGGTCATGAGTACGAGTCCACAATTTCAGTCACTTCTGTGCCATAGGGCCGAAGTTATGACCGAACCAAAGTATTCAAAGACCGAACCCAAGTACTAAAACGACCGAACCCAAGTGTGAAAACGATGATATTTTTTTAAAAGTCTTCTTTTGGCAGATATTTTGATTGATTCGTGTACAGACCATGATTCTTATTTTAAATCCAAAATTTCAGTCGATTTGGTGCCACAGGGCCAAAGTTATGGCCGAACCTAAGTTTGAAAAAATGCCCAAAAAATGATGAATATTTTGTATTAAGAAAACTTAAATTCTATTTTTGGAAGAAATTCTGATTGTTTTATGTATAGACCGTGGTCATGAGTACGAGTCCACAATTTCAGTCACTTCTGTGCCATAGGGCCGAAGTTATGACCGAAACAAAGTATTCAAAGACCGAACCCAAGTACCAAAACGACCGAACCCAAGTGTGAAAACGATGATATTTTTTTAAAAGTCTTCTTTTGGCAGATATTTTGATTGAATCGTGTACAGACTATGATTCTTATTCTAAATCCAAAATTTCAGTTGATTTGGTGCCACAGGGCCAAAGATATGGCCGAACCTAAGTTTGAAAAAATGCCCAAAAAATGATGAATATTTTGTATTAAGAAAACTTAAATTCTATTTTTGGAAGATTTTCTGATTGTTTCGTGTACAGACCGTGGTCATGAGTAAGAGTCTACAATTTCTGTCATTCAGGTGCCATAGGGCCGAAGTTATGTTCGACACAAAGTATTCAAAGACCGAACCCAAGTACTAAAATGACCGAACCAAAGTGTGAAAACGATGATATTTTTTTAAAAGTCTTCTTTAGGCAGATATTTTGATTGATTCGTGTACAGACCATGATTCTTATTCTAAATCCAAAATTTCAGTCGATTTGGTGCCACAGGGCCAAAGTTATGGCCGAACCTAAATTTGAAAAGATGCCCAAAAAATGATGAATATTTTGTATTAAGAAAACTTAAATTATATTTTTGGAATAATTTCTGATTGATTTATGTACAGACCGTGGTCATGAGTACGAGTCCACAATTTCAGTCACTTCTGTGCCATAGGGCCCAAATTATGACCGAAACAAAGTATTCAAAGACCGAACCCAAGTACTAAAATGACCGAACCCAAGTGTGAAAACGATGATGTTTTTTAAAAGTCTTCTTTTGGCAGATATTTTGATTGATTCGTGTACAGACCATGATTCCTATTCTATATCCAAAATTTCAGTCGATTTGGTGCCACAGGGCCAAAGATATGGCCGAACCTAAGTTTGAAAAAATGCCCAAAAAATGATGAATATTTTGTATTAAGGAAACTTAAATTCTATTTTTGGAAGAATTTCTGATTGATTTATGTACAGACCGTGGTCATGAGTACGAGTCCACAATTTCAGTCACTTCTGTGCCATAGGGCCGAAGTTATGACCGAAACAAAGTATTCAAAGACCGAACCCAAGTACTAAAACGACCGAACCCAAGTGTGAAAACGATGATGTTTTTTTAAAAGTCTTCTTTTGGCAGATATTTTGATTGATTCCTGTACAGACCATGATTTTTATTCTAAATCCAAAATTTCAGTCGATTTGGTGCCACAAGGCCAAAGTTATGGCCGAACCTAAGTTTGAAAAAATGCCCCTTAAATGATGAATTTTTGGTATGGAGAAAACTAAAATTATTTTTTTGGTAGATTTTCTGATTGTTTCGTGTACAGACCGTGGTCATGAGTAAGAATCCAAAGTTTCAGCCATTTCGGTACCATAGGGACGAAAATATGGCCGAACCTTAGTTTGAAAAAATGCCCAAAAAATGATGAATATTTTGTATGAAGAAAACTTGATTTCTATTTTTGGAAGAATTTCTGATTGTTTCATGTACAGACCGTGGTCATGAGTACGAGTCCAAAATTTCAGTCACTTCTGTGCCATAGGGCCGAAGTTATGACCGAAACCAAGTATTCAAAGACCGAACCCAAGTACTAAAACGACCGAACCCAAGTGTGAAAACGATGATATTTTTTAAAAGTCTTCTTTTGGCAGATATTTTGATTGATTCGTGTACAGACCATGATTTTTATTCTAATTCCAAAATTTCAGTCGATTTGATGCCACAGGGCCAAAGTTATGGCCGAACCTAAGTTTGAAAAAAGTGCCCAAAAAATGCTGAATATTTTGTATTAAGAAAACTTAAATTCTATTTTTGGAAGAATTTCTGATTGTTTTATGTACAGACCGTGGTCATGAGTACGAGTCCACAATTTCAGTCACTTCAGTGCCATAGGGCCGAAGTTATGACCGAAACAAAGAATTCAAAGACCGAACCCAAGTACTAAAACGACCGAACCCAAGTGTGAAAACGATGATATTTTTTTAAAAGTCTTCTTTTGTCAGATATTTTGATTGATTCGTGTACAGACCATGATTCTTAGTCTAAATCCAAAATTTCAGTCGATTAGGTACCATAGGGCCAAAGTTATGGCAGAACCTAAGTATAAAAAAATGCCCCTTAAATGATGAATTTTTGGTATGGAGAAAACTA
This sequence comes from Limnephilus lunatus, assembly GCA_917563855.2. Taxonomy (NCBI): domain Eukaryota; kingdom Metazoa; phylum Arthropoda; class Insecta; order Trichoptera; family Limnephilidae; genus Limnephilus; species Limnephilus lunatus. The sequence continues at coordinate 87,620,961 of OU830595.1, read as the reverse complement.
AAATTATTGTTTTGGTAGATTTTCTGATTGTTTCGTGTACAGACCGTGGTCATGAGTAAGAATCCAAAATTTCAGCCATTTCGGTACCATAGGGACGAAGTTATGGCCGAACCTTAGTTTGAAAAAATGCCCAAAAAATGATGAATATTTTGTATGAAGAAAACTTGATTTCTATTTTTGGAAGAATTTCTGATTGTTTCATGTACAGACCGTGGTCATGAGTACGAGTCCACAATTTCAGTCACTTCTGTGCCATAGGGCCGAAGTTATGACCGAAACCAAGTATTCAAAGACCGAACCCAAGTACTAAAACGACCGAACCCAAGTGTGAAAACGATGATGTTTTTTTAAAAGTCTTCTTTTGGCAGATATTTTGATTGATTCGTGTACAGACCATGATTCTTAGTCTAAATCCAAAATTTCAGTCGATTTGGTGCCATAGGGCCAAAGTTATGGCAGAACCTAAGTATAAAAAAATGCCCCTTAAATGATGAATTTTTGGTATGGAGAAAACAAAAATTATTTTTTTGGTAGATTTTCTGATTGTTTCGTGTACAAACCGTGGTCATGAGTAAGAATCCAAAATTTCAGCCATTTCGGTACCATAGGGACGAAGTTATGGCCGAACCTTAGTTTGAAAAAATGCCCAAAAAATGATAAATATTTTGGATGAAGAAAACTTGATTTCTATTTTTGGAAGAATTTCTGATTGTTTCATGTACAGACCGTGGTCATGAGTACGAGTCCACAATTTCAGTCACTTCTGTGCCATAGGGCCGAAGTTATGACCGAACCAAAGTATTCAAAGACCGAACCCAAGTACTAAAACGACCGAACCCAAGTGTGAAAACGATGATATTTTTTTAAAAGTCTTCTTTTGGCAGATATTTTGATTGATTCGTGTACAGACCATGATTCTTATTTTAAATCCAAAATTTCAGTCGATTTGGTGCCACAGGGCCAAAGTTATGGCCGAACCTAAGTTTGAAAAAATGCCCAAAAAATGATGAATATTTTGTATTTAGAAAACTTAAATTCTATTTTTGGAAGATTTTCTGATTGTTTCGTTTACAGACCGTGTTCATGAGTAAGAGTCCATAATTTCTGTCATTCAGGTGCCATAGGGCCGAAGTTATGTTCGACACAAAGTATTCAAAGACCGAACCCAAGTACTGAAACGAGGGATTGATTCGTGTACAGACCATGATTCTTATTCTAAATCCAAAATTTCAGTCGATTTGGTGCCATAGGGCCAAAGTTATGGCCGAACCTAAGTTTGAAAAAAAGCCATAAAAATGATGAATATTTTGTATTAAGAAAACTTAAATTCTGTTTTTGGAAGAATTTCTGATTGTTTTATGTACAGACCGTGGTCATGAGTACAAGTCCACAATTTCAGTCACTTCTGTGCCATAGGGCCGAAGTTATGACCGAAACAAAGTATTCAAAGACCGAAACCAAGTACTAAAACGACCGAACCCAAGTGTGAAAACGATGATATTTTTTTAAAAGTCTTCTTTTGGCAGATATTTTGATTGATTCGTGTACTGACCATGATTTTTATTCTAAATCAAAATTTCAGTCGATTTGGTGCCATACGGCCAAAGTTATGGCCGAACCTAAGTTTGAAAAAAGTGCCCAAAAAATGATGAATATTTTGTATTAAGAAAACTTAAATTCTATTTTTGGAAGAATTTCTGATTGATTTATGTACAGACCGTGGTCATGAGTACGAGTCCACAATTTCAGTCACTTCTGTGCCATAGGGCCGAAGTTATGACCGAAACAAAGTATTCAAAGACCGAACCCAAGTACTAAAACGACCGAACCCAAGTGTGAAAACGATGATGTTTTTTAAAAAGTCTTCTTTTGGCAGATATTTTGATTGATTCGTGTACAGACCATGATTCTTATTCTAAATCCAAAATTTCTGTCGATTTTGTGCTACAGGGCCAAAGTTATGGCCGAACCTAAGTTTGAAAAAATGCCCAAAAAATGATGAATATTTTGTATTAAGAAAACTTAAATTCTATTTTTGGAAGAATTTCTGATTGTTTTATGTACAGACCGTGGTCATGAGTACGAGTCCACAATTTCAGTCACTTCTGTGCCATAGGGCCGAAGTTATGACCGAAACAAAGAATTCAAAGACCGAACCCAAGTACTAAAACGACCGAACCCATGTATGAAAACGATGATATTTTTTTAAAAGTCTTCTTTTGGCAGATATTTTGATTGATTCGTGTACAGACCATGATTCTTAGTCTAAATCCAAAATTTCAGTCGATTTGGTGCCACAAGGCCAAAGTTATGGCCGAACCTAAGTTTGAAAAAATGCCCCATAATGATGATTTTTGGTATGAAGAAAACTTAAATTATTTTTTTGGTAGATTTTCTGATTGTTTCGTGTACAGACCGTGGTCATGAGTAAGAATCCAAAATTTCAGCCATTTCGGTACCGTAGGTCCGAAGTTATGGCCGGACCTTAGATTGAAAAAATGCCCAAAAAATGATGAATATTTTGTATTAAGAAAACTTAAATTCTATTTTTGGAAGATTTTCTGATTGTTTCGTTTACAGACCGTGTTCATGAGTAAGAGTCCATAATTTCTGTCATTCAGGTGCCATAGGGCCGAAGTTATGTTCGACACAAAGTATTCAAAGACCGAACCCAAGTACTAAAACGAGGGATTGATTCGTGTACAGACCATGATTCTTATTCTAAATCCAAAATTTCAGTCCATTTGGTGCCATAGGGCCAAAGTTATGGCCGAACCTAAGTTTGAAAAAAAGCCCAAAAAATGATGAATATTTTGTATTAAGAAAACTTAAATTCTATTTTTGGAAGAATTTCTGATTGTTTCGTGTACAGACCGTGGTCATGAGTACGAGTCCACAATTTCAGTCACTTATGTGCCATAGGGCCGAAGTTATGACTGAAACAAAGTATTCAAAGACCGAACCCAAGTACTAAAACGACCGAACCCAAGTGTGAAAACGATGATATTTTTTTAAAAGTCTTCTTTTGGCAGATATTTTGATTGATTCGTGTACAGACCATGATTCTTATTCTAAATCCAAAATTTCAGTCGATTTGGTGCCACAAGGCCAAAGTTATGGCCGAACCTAAGTTTGAAAAAATGATGAATATTTTGTATTAAGAAAACCTAAATTCTATTTTTGGAAAAATTTCTGATTGATTTATGTACAGACCGTGGTCATGAGTACGAGTCCACAATTTCAGTCACTTCTGTGCCATAGGGCCGAAGTTATGACCGAAACAAAGTAATCAAAGACCGAACCAAAGTACTAAAACGACCGAACCCAAGTGTGAAAACGATGATATTTTTTTAAAAGTCTTCTTTTGGCAGATATTTTGATTGATTCGTCTACAGACCATGATTCTTATTCTCAATCCAAAATTTCAGTCGATTTGGTGCCATAGGGTTAAAGATATGGCCGAACCTAAGTTTGAAAAAATGCCCCATAATGAGGAATATTTTGTATGAAGAACACAAAATTTTTTTTTTGAAGATTTTCTAATTGATTCGTGTACAGATCGTGGTCATGAGTAAGAATCCAAAATTTCAACCATTTCAGTACCATAGGGCCGAAGTTATGGCCGAACCTGAGTTTGAAAAAATGCCCAAAAAATGATGAATATTTTGTATTAGGAAAACTTAAATTCTATTTTTGGAAGATTTTCTGATTGTTTCGTTTACAGACCGTGGTCATGAGTACGAGTCCACAATTTCAGTCACTTCTGTGCCATAGGGCCGAAGTTATGACTGAAACAAAGTATTCAAAGACCGAATCCAAGTACTAAAACGACCGAACCCAAGTGTGAAAACGATGATATTTTTTAAAAGTCTTCTTTTGGCAGATATTTTGATTGATTCGTGTACAGACCATGATTTTTATTCTAATTCCAAAATTTCCCGAACCTAAGTTTGAAAAAAGTGCCCAAAAAATGCTGAATATTTTGTATTAAGAAAACTTAAATTCTATTTTTGGAAGAATTTCTGATTGTTTCGTGTACAGACCGTGGTCATGAGTACGAGTCCACAATTTCAGTCACTTATGTGCCATAGGGCCGAAGTTATGACTGAAACAAAGTATTCAAAGACCGAACCCAAGTACTAAAACGACCGAACCCAAGTGTGAAAACGATGATATTTTTTTAAAAGTCTTCTTTTGGCAGATATTTTGATTGATTCGTGTACAGACCATGATTCTTATTCTAAATCCAAAATTTCAGTCGATTTGGTGCCACAAGGCCAAAGTTATGGCCGAACCTAAGTTTGAAAAAATGATGAATATTTTGTATTAAGAAAACCTAAATTCTATTTTTGGAAAAATTTCTGATTGATTTATGTACAGACCGTGGTCATGAGTACGAGTCCACAATTTCAGTCACTTCTGTGCCATAGGGCCGAAGTTATGACCGAAACAAAGTAATCAAAGACCGAACCAAAGTACTAAAACGACCGAACCCAAGTGTGAAAACGATGATATTTTTTTAAAAGTCTTCTTTTGGCAGATATTTTGATTGATTCGTCTACAGACCATGATTCTTATTCTCAATCCAAAATTTCAGTCGATTTGGTGCCATAGGGTTAAAGATATGGCCGAACCTAAGTTTGAAAAAATGCCCCATAATGAGGAATATTTTGTATGAAGAACACAAAATTTTTTTTTTGAAGATTTTCTAATTGATTCGTGTACAGATCGTGGTCATGAGTAAGAATCCAAAATTTCAACCATTTCAGTACCATAGGGCCGAAGTTATGGCCGAACCTGAGTTTGAAAAAATGCCCAAAAAATGATGAATATTTTGTATTAGGAAAACTTAAATTCTATTTTTGGAAGATTTTCTGATTGTTTCGTTTACAGACCGTGGTCATGAGTACGAGTCCACAATTTCAGTCACTTCTGTGCCATAGGGCCGAAGTTATGACTGAAACAAAGTATTCAAAGACCGAATCCAAGTACTAAAACGACCGAACCCAAGTGTGAAAACGATGATATTTTTTAAAAGTCTTCTTTTGGCAGATATTTTGATTGATTCGTGTACAGACCATGATTTTTATTCTAATTCCAAAATTTCAGTCGATTTGATGCCACAGGGCCAAAGTTATGGCCGAACCTAAGTTTGAAAAAAGTGCCCAAAAAATGCTGAATATTTTGTATTAAGAAAACTTAAATTCTATTTTTGGAAGAATTTCTGATTGATTTATGTACAGACCGTGGTCATGAGTACGAGTCCAGAATTTCAGTCACTTCTGTGCCATAGGGCCGAAGTTATGACCGAAACAAAGAATTCAAAGACCGAACCCAAGTACTAAAACGACCGAACCCAAGTGTGAAAACGATGATATTTTTTCAAAAGTCTTCTTTTGGCAGATATTTTGATTGATTCTTGTACAGACCATGATTCTTATTCTAAATCCAAAATTTCAGTCGATTTGGTGCCATACGGCCAAAGTTATGGCCGAACCTAAGTTTGAAAAAAAGCCCAAAAAATGATGAATATTTTGTATTCTTCTTCTTCTTTATGTGCCTTATCAGGTCCCCCCGACGTTGGCGATCACTCTTGAAAAGGTCTCTCTGTCTTGCGCTGCCCGGAATAGCTCCTCCACACTTCTAATGCCGGTCCACTCTCGTATGTTTCGCAGCCAAGACATTTGTCTCCTACCAGGCCCTCGGCGACCCTCTATCTTGCCTTTCAATATTAAATGGAGCAAGTGATACTTCTCCCCTCGAAGTATATGACCCAGATATGAAATTTTCTTGATTTTAATTAATGTAAGCAGTTCCCTATCTGCTCTAGCCCGCCTGAGAATTTCTATGTTGGTGATCATGTCGGTCCATGGGACCTTGAGCATTCTCCGGTGAAGCCACATTTCGAAAGCCTCTAACCTGTTCATGGTATTTATTTTCAAGGTCCATGTTTCACAACCATACAGCAAGACCGACCACACATAACATTTTAGCATTCTCTGCCTTAATTTTAAGCTTATATTGTCATTGCAGAAGAGGGATTTCATTTTTATGAATGCAGTTCTTGCTGCTTCAATTCTGCACCTAATCTCTATATCTGGGTCAAGATTCTCCATGAGGATACTGCCGAGGTATCTAAATCTCTCCACCTTTTCGACATTACAACCATTTAACTGAATCATTGATCCAGAGTGATCTAGTCGTCCAAAAGTCATCCATTTAGTTTTATTGACGTTGATTGTTAGGCCCAGTTGCTCACCAGCATTATTAACAAGATCTAATAGGTCTTGGAGGTCACTGATACTGTCAGCTAGTAATACAGTATCATCTGCATATCTTATGTTATTAATGACAACTCCGTTGATCTTGAGACCCTTCTGGGTATTACTTAGGGCTCTTTTGAAGACATAGTTGGAATAAAGATTGAATAATAGTGGCGACAGGATACATCCTTGTCGTACTCCACGCTGAATGGCGATTGCATTAGATCTCTCATTCCCATGTCTTATTTCTGCTGTTTGGAACCAATACAGGTTTTTAATGAAATTCTGGTCTTTGGTGTCAACGTTACAATCCGCAAGCATTTTCATTAGGTCAGCATGTTTTACCCTGTCAAATGCCTTTTCGTAGTCAATAAAACAGGCAAAGACTTCCTTTCTTTGGTCACGACACTTTTGCAATAGTACGTCGACAGAAAATAATGCTTCACGCGTACCGAACGCATTTCTGAAGCCAAACTGAGTGTCATCTAAGTCCTGCTCGCACTTATCGCGTATCCTGGCATGTATTATTTTAAGGAATAATTTAAGGACATGACTCATCAAGCTTATTAATCGATAGTCACTGCACTTCTTAGGGTATTGTTTTTTAGGTAATGTCACGAAGGTGGATTTTAGCCAATCTTGGGGTATATTCCCTGTGTCATATATAGAGTTAAATAACCTCAACAGGTAGTCAACATTTTCATTATCAAAGAGCTTCAACACCTCAACTGGAATATCGTCTGGTCCGCACGCTTTTCTATGTTCTGAAGTCTTTATCGCATGAAGAATTTCTGATTTTAAAATCGATGGTCCATGCAATTGATCGTTAGGAATATTAATGTCAGGTCTAATATCTTTGAATGTATCATGAATATACTTTTCCCATGTTTGTAAAATATCTTTTTCATCCAATATCAATTTATTGGAATCGTCAACTAAACATGATGGAGTAATTCTTCTAGAAGTGCCTGTAATTTCCTTCAATTTTTTGTGAAGTTTAAATGCATTGTGACTACGACTGTACGACTCTAGTTCTTCACACTGTGACTTCATCCATTCTTCTTTGGCTTTTTTAATTTCACATCTAATCGTTCTTTGTAAGTTTTTATATTGTGTCTCATTATGTTTATGTTTACGTCTCTCATCCATTAAGTTCAAAATGTGGTCAGTCATCCAATTCTTTTTTCTAATTTGCTTATCAGCTTTCAAATTTGTATCACAGGTTTCACATATAACTGACTTCAGGTTATCCCACTGTGTTTGTATTTCTATTGATGGATCACGAGGGAGTAGTCTAATATTATCGTTCAAAGTCTGAGATACCTTATTTCTGACCACTTCTTCTTGGAGTTTCGAGATATCCATTTTAATTTTGTTTTTGGGCTTTTTTATTTGTTTTAAGCATAAAACAATATCGGCAGTTAACAAAACATGGTCAGAACCAATGTCCGCACCAGGGTACGTGGTGACTCTCTTTACAGAGTTCCTGAATCTATGGTCTACTAACACATAGTCAATTTGGTTCCTGACAATATCATAGATTGTTCCATCCTGAGGTGATCTCCATGTATAAAGCCTTCTTTTCGGGAGTTTAAACCAAGTATTTAATACAACCATATTTTTATCCTGGCAGAATTCATATAGTCTATCACCTCTTTGATTGCTTATGCCTAAGCCATATTCACCAACTATATGAGAGCGGCGACCTTCACCAATTTTGGCATTTAAGTCTCCAATGACAAAATTGACTTCTCCTCCTTTCAAACTTTGCAATGCACTGGCTAGTGAGTCATAAAAAGATTCCACATCACCATCATATCTCACTTCCGCTGTTGGTGCATACACTTGAATAATATTAATGTTGATGGGTTGACAGTGTAATTGTAATAATATTATTCTGTCCGAGATGGGTACAAAATTCTTAACAAATTTTACATACTTCTCCATGACAAATATAGCAACTCCGTTTCGACGATTTTTGTCCTGAGGGTCACTTCCTGAGTAGTATAGATTTCCCTTCTCATGTTGGTGTATGCCGCTGCCAGTCCATCTCAGTTCACTAATTCCAAGAATATCCACTTTTAATCTTTCCATTTCCTGTATCGTATTATCCAATTTACCGCTGTATAAACTTCTAACATTCCATGTTCCTAATCTTATATTTGAATTCACTATTTTGAGCCGGGAGATTCTTCGCACCCCTGGCCCATTTAAGGGCCGCCCGGGACTCGGGGCCATTGGTTGGTTTCTCTCCATAGTGATTTGTATTAAGAAAACTTAAATTCTATTTTTGGAAGAATTTCTGATTGTTTCGTGTACAGACCGTGGTCATGAGTACGAGTCCACAATTTCAGTCACTTCTGTGCCATAGGGCCGAAGTTATGACTGAAACAAAGTATTCAAAGACCGAACCCAAGTACTAAAACGACCGAACCCAAGTGTGAAAACGATGATATTTTTTTAAAAGTCTTCTTTTGGCAGATATTTTGATTGATTCGTGTACAGACCATGATTCTTATTCTAAATCCAAAATTTCAGTCGATTTGGTGCCACAAGGCCAAAGTTATGGCCGAACCTAAGTTTGAAAAAATGCCCAAAAAATGATGAATATTTTGTATTAAGAAAACCTAAATTCTATTTTTGGAAAAATTTCTGATTGATTTATGTACAGACCGTGGTCATGAGTACGAGTCCACAATTTCAGTCACTTCTGTGCCATAGGGCCGAAGTTATGACCGAAACAAAGTAATCAAAGACCGAACCAAAGTACTAAAACGACCGAACCCAAGTGTGAAAACGATGATATTTTTTTAAAAGTCTTCTTTTGGCAGATATTTTGATTGATTCGTCTACAGACCATGATTCTTATTCTAAATCCAAAATTTCAGTCGATTTGGTGCCATAGGGTTAAAGATATGGCCGAACCTAAGTTTGAAAAAATGCCCCATAATGAGGAATATTTTGTATGAAGAACACAAAATTTTTTTTTTGAAGATTTTCTAATTGATTCGTGTACAGATCGTGGTCATGAGTAAGAATCCAAAATTTCAACCATTTCAGTACCATAGGGCCGAAGTTATGGCCGAACCTGAGTTTGAAAAAATGCCCAAAAAATGATGAATATTTTGTATTAGGAAAACTTAAATTCTATTTTTGGAAGATTTTCTGATTGTTTCGTTTACAGACCGTGGTCATGAGTACGAGTCCACAATTTCAGTCACTTCTGTGCCATAGGGCCGAAGTTATGACTGAAACAAAGTATTCAAAGACCGAATCCAAGTACTAAAACGACCGAACCCAAGTGTGAAAACGATGATATTTTTTTAAAAGTCTTCTTTTGGCAGATATTTTGATTGATTCGTGTACAGACCATGATTTTTATTCTAAATCCAAAATTTCAGTCGATTTGATGCCACAGGGCCAAAGTTATGGCCGAACCTGAGTTTGAAAAAAGTGCCCAAAAAATGCTGAATATTTTGTATTAAGAAAACTAAAATTATTTTTATGGTAGATTTTCTGATTGTTTCGTGTACAGACCGTGGTCATGAGTACGAGTCCACAATTTCAGTCACTTCTGTGCCATAGGGCCGAAGTTATGACTGAAACAAAGTATTCAAAGACCGAACCCAAGTACTAAAACGACCGAACCCAAGTGTGAAAACGATGATATTTTTTTAAAAGTCTTCTTTTGGCAGATATTTTGATTGATTCGTGTACAGACCATGATTCTTATTCTAAATCCAAAATTTCAGTCGATTTGGTGCCACAAGGCCAAAGTTATGGCCGAACCTAAGTTTGAAAAAATGCCCAAAAAATGATGAATATTTTGTATTAAGAAAACCTAAATTCTATTTTTGGAAAAATTTCTGATTGATTTATGTACAGACCGTGGTCATGAGTACGAGTCCACAATTTCAGTCACTTCTGTGCCTTAGGGCCGAAGTTATGACCGAAACAAAGTATTCAAAGACCGAACCAAAGTACTAAAACGACCGAACCCAAGTGTGAAAACGATGATATTTTTTTTAAAAGTCTTCTTTTGGCAGATATTTTGATTGATTCGTGTACAGACCATGATTCTTATTCTAAATCCAAAATTTCAGCCGATTTGGTGCCATAGGGTTAAAGATATGGCCGAACCTAAGTTTGAAAAAATGCCCCATAATGATGATTTTTGGTATGAAGAAAACTAAAATTATTTTTTTGGTAGATTTTCTGATTGTTTCGTGTACAGACCGTGGTCATGAGTACGAGTCCACAATTTCAGTCACTTCTGTGCCATAGGGCCGAAGTTATGACTGAAACAAAGTATTCAAAGACCGAACCCAAGTACTAAAACGACCGAACCCAAGTGTGAAAACGATGATATTTTTTTAAAAGTCTTCTTTTGGCAGATATTTTGATTGATTCGTGTACAGACCATGATTCTTATTTTAAATCCAAAATTTCAGTCGATTTGGTGCCATAGGGCCAAAGTTATGGCCGAACCTAATTTTGAAAAAAAGCCCAAAAAATGATGAATATTTTGTATTAAGAAAACTTAAATTCTATTTTTGGAAGAATTTCTGATTGTTTTATGTACAGACCGTGGTCATGAGTACGAGTCCACAATTTCAGTCTTTTCTGTGCCATAGGGCCGAAGTTATGACCGAAACAAAGAATTCAAAGACCGAACCCTAGTACTAAAACGACCGAACCCAAGTGTGAAAACGATGATATTTTTTTAAAAGTCTTCTTTTGGCAGATATTTTGATTGATTCGTGTACAGACCATGATTCTTATTCTAAATCCAAAATTTCAGTCGATTTGATGCCACAGGGCCAAAGTTATGGCCGAACCTAAGTTTGAAAAAATGCCCAAAAAATGCTGAATATTTTGTATTAAGAAAACTTTAATTCTATTTTTGGAAGAATTTCTGATTGTTTTATGTACAGACCGTGGTCATGAGTACGAGTCCACAATTTCAGTCACTTCTATGCCATAGGGCCGAAGTTATGACCGAAACAAAGTATTCAAAGACCGAATCCAAGTACTAAAACGACCGAACCCAAGTGTGAAAACGATGATATTTTTTTAAAAGTCTTCTTTTGGCAGATATTTTGATTGATTCGTGTACAGACCATGATTCTTATTCTAAATCCAAAATTTCAGTCGATTTGGTGCCATAGGGTTAAAGATATGGCCGAACCTAAGTTTGAAAAAATGCCCCATAATGAGGAATATTTTGTATGAAGAAAACAAATTTTTTTTTTGAAGATTTTCTAATTGATTCGTGTACAGATCGTGGTCATGAGTAAGAATCCAAAATTTCAACCATTTCGGTACCATAGGGCCGAAGTTATGGCCGAACCTGAGTTTGAAAAAATGCCCAAAAAATGATGAATATTTTGTATTAGGAAAACTTAAATTCTATTTTTGGAAGATTTTCTGATTGTTTCATTTACAGAACGTGGTCATGAGTACGAGTCCACAATTTCAGTCACTTCTGTGCCATAGGGCCGAAGTTATGACCGAAACAAAGTATTCAAAGACCGAATCCAAGTACTAAAACGACTGAACCCAAGTGTGAAAACGATGATATTTTTTTAAAAGTCTTCTTTTGGCAGATATTTTGATTGATTCGTGTACAGACCATGATTCTTATTCTAAATCCAAAATTTCAGTCGATTTGGTGCCATAGGGTTAAAGATATGGCCGAACCTAAGTTTGAAAAAATGCCCCATAATGAGGAATATTTTGTATGAAGAAAAACAAATTTTTTTTTTTGAAGATTTTCTAATTGATTCGTGTACAGATCGTGGTCATGAGTAAGAATCCAAAATTTCAACCATTTCGGTACCATAGGGCCGAAGTTATGGCCGAACCTGAGTTTGAAAAAATGCCCAAAAAATGATGAATATTTTGTATTAGGAAAACTTAAATTCTATTTTTGGAAGATTTTCTGATTGTTTCGTTTACAGACCGTGGTCATGAGTAAGAGTCCATAATTTCTGTCATTCAGGTGCCATAGGGCCGAAGTTATGTTCGACACAAAGTATTCAAAGACCGAACCCAAGTACTAAAATGACCGAACCCAAGTGTGAAAACGATGATATTTTTTCAAAAGTCTTCTTTTGGCAGATATTTTGATTGATTCGTGTACAGACCATGATTCTTATTCTAAATCCAAAATTTCAGTCGATTTGGTGCCATAGGGCCAAAGTTATGGCCGTACCTAAGTTTGAAAAAATGCCCCATAATGATGATTTTTGGTATGAAGAAAACTAAAATTATTTTTTTGGTAGATTTTCTGATTGTTTCGTGTACAGACCGTGGTCATGAGTAAGAATCCAAAATTTCAGCCATTTCGGTACCGTAGGGCCGAAGTTATGGCCGAACCTTAGATTGAAAAAATGCCCAAAAAATGATGAATATTTTGTATTAAGAAAACTTAAATTCTATTTTTGGAAAAATTTCTGATTGTTTCGTTTACAGACCGTGGTCATGAGTAAGAGTCCATAATTTCTGTCATTCAGGTGCCATATTAGCAGGTAGCAGATATTTTGATTGATTCGTGTACAGACCATGATTCTTATTCTAAATCCAAAATTTCAGTCGATTTGGTGCCATAGGGTTAAAGATATGGCCGAACCTAAGTTTGAAAAAATGCCCCATAATGAGGAATATTTTGTATGAAGAAAACAAATTTTTTTTTGAAGATTTTCTAATTGATTCGTGTACAGATCGTGGTCATGAGTAAGAATCCAAAATTTCAGCCATTTCGGTTCCATAGGGACGAAGTTATGGCCGAACCTTAGTTTGAAAAAATGCCCAAAAAATGATGAATATTTTGTATGAAGAAAACTTGATTTCTATTTTTGGAAGAATTTCTGATTGTTTCATGTACAGACCGTGGTCATGAGTACGAGTCCACAATTTCAGTCACTTCTGTGCCATAGGGCCGAAGTTACGACCGAAACCAAGTATTCAAAGACCGAACCCAAGTACTAAAACGACCGAACCCAAGTGTGAAAACGATGATATTTTTTTAAAAGTCTTCTTTTGGCAGATATTTTGATTGATTCGTGTACAGACCATGATTCTTATTCTAAATCCAAAATTTCAGTCGATTTGATGCCACAGGGCCAAAGTTATGGCCGAACCTAAGTTTGAAAAAATGCCCAAAAAATGCTGAATATTTTGTATTAAGAAAACTTAAATTCTATTTTTGGAAGAATTTCTGATTGTTTTATGTACAGACCGTGGTCATGAGTACGAGTCCACAATTTCAGTCACTTCTGTGCCATAGGGCCAAAGTTATGACCGAAACAAAGTATTCAAAGATCGAACCCAAGTACGAAAACGACCGAACCCTAGTGTGAAAACGATAATTTTTTTTTAAAAGTCTTCTTTTGGCAGATATTTTGATTGATTCGTGTACAGACCATGATTCTTATTCTAAATTCAAAATTTCAGTCGATTTGGTGCCATAGGGCCAAAGTTATGGCCGAACCTAAGTTTGAAAAAAAGCCCAAAAAATTATGAATATTTTGTATTAAGAAAACTTAAATTCTATTTTTGGAAGAATTTCTGATTGTTTTATGTACAGACCGTGGGTCATGAGTACGAGTCCACAATTTCAGTCACTTCTGTGCCATAGGGCCGAAGTTATGACCGAAACAAAGTATTCAAAGACCGAACCCAAGTACTAAAACGACCGAACCCAAGTGTGAAAACGATGATATTTTTTCAAAAGTCTTCTTTTGGCAGATATTTTGATTGATTCGTGTACAGACCATGATTCTTATTCTAAATCCAAAATTTCAGCCGATTTGGTGCCATAGGGTTAAAGAAATGGCCGAACCTAAGTTTGAAAAAATGCCCCATATTGATGATTTTTGGTATGAAGAAAACTAAAATTATTTTTTTGGTAGATTTTCTGATTGTTTCGTGTACAGACCGTAGTCATGAGTAAGAATCCAAAATTTCAGCCATTTCGGTACCGTAGGGCCGAAGTTATGGCCGAACCTTAGATTGAAAAAATGCCCAAAAAATGATGAATATTTTGTATTAAGAAAACTTAAATTCTATTTTTGGAAAAATTTCTGATTGTTTCGTTTACAGACCGTGGTCATGAGTCAGAGTCCATAATTTCTGTCATTCAGGTGCCATAGGGCCGAAGTTATGTTCGACACAAAGTATTCAAAGACCGAACCCAAGTACTAAAACGACCGAACCCAAGTGTGAAAACGATGATATTTTTTCAAAAGTCTTCTTTTGGCAGATATTTTGATTGATTCGTGTACAGACCATGATTCTTATTCTATCCAAAATTTCAGTCGATTTGGTGCCATAGGGCCAAAGTTATGGCCGAACCTAAGTTTGAAAAAAAGCCCAAAAAATGATGAATATTTTGTGTTAAGAAAACTTAAATTCTATTTTTGGAAGAATTTCTGATTGTTTTATGTACAGACCGTGGTCATGAGTAAGAATCCAAAATTTCAGCCATTTCGGTACCGTAGGGCCAAAGTTATGGCCGGACCTTGATTGAAAAAATGCCCAAAAAATGATGAATATTTTGTATTAAGAAAACTTAAATTCTATTTTTGGAAGATTTTCTGATTGTTTCGTTTACAGACCGTGGTCATGAGTAAGAGTCCATAATTTCTGTCATTCAGGTGCCATAGGGCCGAAGTTATGTTCGACACAAAGTATTCAAAGACCGAACCCAAGTACTAAAATGACCGAATCCAAGTGTGAAAACGATGATATTTTTTCAAAAGTCTTCTTTTGGCAGATATTTTGATTGATTCGTGTACAGACCATGATTCTTATTCTAAATCCAAAATTTCAGTCGATTTGGTGCCATAGGGTTAAAGATATGGCCGAACCTAAGTTTGAAAAAATGCCCCATAATGAGGAATATTTTGTATGAAGAAAACAAAAAATTTTTTTTTAAGATTTTCTAATTGATTCGTGTACAGATCGTGGTCATGAGTAAGAATTCAAAATTTCAACCATTTCGGTACATAGTGCCGAAGTTATGGCCGAACCTGAGTTTGAAAAAATGCCCAAAATATTATGAATATTTTGTATTAGGAAAACTTAAATTCTATTTTTGGAAGATTTTCTGATTGTTTCATTTACAGAACGTGGTCATGAGTACGAGTCCACAATTTCAGTCACTTCTGTGCAATAGGGCCGAAGTTATGACTGAAACAAAGTATTCAAAGACCGAACCCAAGTACTAAAACGACCGAACCCAAGTGTGAAAAAGATGATATTTTTTAAAAAGTCTTCTTTTGGCAGATATTTTAATTGATTCGTGTACAGACCATGATTCTTATTCTAAATCCAAAATTTCAGTCGATTTGTTGCCACAGGGCCAAAGTTATGGCCGAACCTAAGTTTGAAAAAAGTGCCCAAAAAATGCTGAATATTTTGTATTAAGAAAACTTAAATTCTATTTTTTTAAGAATTTCTGATTGTTTTATGTACAGACCGTGGTCATGAGTACGAGTCCACAATTTCAGTCACTTCTGTGCCATAGGGCCGAAGTTATGACCGAAACAAAGAATTCCAAGACCGAACCCAAGTACTAAAACGACCGAACCCAAGTGTGAAAACGATGATATTTTTTTAAAAGTCTTCTTTTGGCAGATATTTTGATTGATTCGTGTACAGATCATGATTCTTATTCTAAATCCAAAATTTCAGCCGATTTGGTGCCATAGGGTTAAAGATATGGCCGAACCTAAGTTTGAAAAAATGCCCCATAATAATGATTTTGGTATGAAGAAAACTAAAATTATTTTTTTGGTAGATTTTCTGATTGTTTCGTGTACAGACCGTGGTCATGAGTAAGAATCCAAAATTTCAGCCATTTCGGTACCGTAGGGCCGAAGTTATGGCCGGACCTTAGATTGAAAAAATGCCCAAAAAATGATGAACATTTTGTATTAAGAAAACTTAAATTCTATTTTTGGAAGATTTTCTGATTGTTTCGTTTACAGACTGTGGTCATGAGTAAGAGTCCATAATTTCTGTCATTCAGGTGCCATAGGGCCGAAGTTATGTTCGACACAAAGTATTCAAAGACCGAACCCAAGTACTAAAACGACCGAACCCAAGTGTGAAAACGATGATATTTTTTCAAAAGTCTTCTTTTGGCAGATATTTTGATTGATTCGTGTACAGACCATGATTCTTATTCTATCCAAAATTTCAGTCGATTTGGTGCCATAGGGCCAAAGTTATGGCCGAACCTAAGTTTGAAAAAAAGCCCAAAAAATGATGAATATTTTGTTTTAAGAAAACTTAAATTCTATTTTTGGAAGAATTTCTGATTGTTTTATGTACAGACCGTGGTCATGAGTAAGAATCCAAAATTTCAGCCATTTCGGTACCGTAGGGCCAAAGTTATGGCCGGACCTTAGATTGAAAAAATGCCCAAAAAATGATGAATATTTTGTATTAAGAAAACTTAAATTCTATTTTTGGAAGATTTTCTGATTGTTTCGTTTACAGACCGTGGTCATGAGTAAGAGTCCATAATTTCTGTCATTCAGGTGCCATAGGGCCGAAGTTATGTTCGACACAAAGTATTCAAAGACCGAACCCAAGTACTAAAATGACCGAACCCAAGTGTGAAAACGATGATATTTTTTCAAAGGTCTTCTTTTGGCAGATATTTTGATTGATTCGTGTACAGACCATGATTCTTATTCTAAATCCAAAATTTCAGTCGATTTGGTGCCATAGGGCCAAAGTTATGGCCGAACCTAAGTTTGAGAAAAAGCCCAAAAAATGATGAATATTTTGTATTAAGAAAACTTAAATTCTATTTTTGGAAGAATTTCTGATTGTTTTATGTACAGACCGTGGTCATGAGTACGAGTCCACAATTTCAGTCACTTCTGTGCCATAGGGCCGAAGTTACGACCGACACAAAGTATTCAAAGACCGAACCCAAGTACTAAAATGACCGAACCCAAGTGTGAAAACGATGATATTTTTTCAAAGGTCTTCTTTTGGCAGATATTTTGATTGATTCGTGTACAGACCATGATTCTTATTCTAAATCCAAAATTTCAGTTGATTTGATGCCATAGGGTTAAAGATATGGCCGAACCTAAGTTTGAAAAAATGCCCCATAATGAGGAATATTTTGTATGAAGAAAACAAAATTTTTTTTTGAAGATTTTCTAATTGATTCGTGTACAGATCGTGGTCATGAGTAAGAATCCAAAATTTCAACCATTTCGGTACCATAGGGCCGAAGTTATGGCCGAACCTGAGTTTGAAAAAATGCCCAAAAAATCATGAATATTTTGTATTAGGAAAACTTAAATTCTATTTTTGGAAGATTTTCTGATTGTTTTGTTTACAGACCGTGGTCAGGAGTACGAGTCCACAATTTCAGTCACTTCTGTGCCATAGGGCCGAAGTTATGTTCGACACAAAGTATTCAAAGACCGAACCCAAGTACTAAAACGACCGAAACCAAGTGTGAAAACGATGATATTTTTTCAAAGGTCTTCTTTTGGCAGATATTTTGATTGATTCGTGTACAGACCATGATTCTTATTCTAAATCCAAAATTTCAGTCGATTTGGTGCCATAGGGCCAAAGTTATGGCCGAACCTAAGTTTGAGAAAAAGCCCAAAAAATGATGAATATTTTGTATTAAGAAAACTTAAATTCTATTTTTGGAAGAATTTCTGATTGTTTTATGTACAGACCGTGGTCATGAGTACGAGTCCACAATTTCAGTCACTTCTGTGCCATAGGGCCGAAGTTATGACCGAAACAAAGTATTCAAAGACCGAACCCAAGTACTAAAACGACCGAACCCAAGTGTGAAAACGATGATATTTTTTTAAAAGTCTTCTTTTGGCAGATATTTTGATTGATTCGTGTACAGACCATGATTCTTATTCTAAATCCAAAATTTCAGTCGATTTGGTGCCATAGGGTTAAAGATATGGCCGAACCTAAGTTTGAAAAAATGCCCCATAATGAGGAATATTTTGTATGAAGAAAACAAATTTTTTTTGAAGATTTTCTAATTGATTCGTGTACAGATCGTGGTCATGAGTAAGAATCCAAAATTTCAGCCATTTCGGTACCATAGGGACGAAGTTATGGCCGAACCTTAGTTTGAAAAAATGCCCAAAAAATGATGAATATTTTGTATGAAGAAAACTTGATTTCTATTTTTGGAAGAATTTCTGATTGTTTCATGTACAGACCGTGGTCATGAGTCCACAATTTTAGTCACTTCTGTGCCATAGGGCCGAAGTTACGACCGAAACCAAGTATTCAAAGACCGAACCCAAGAACTAAAACGACCGAACCCAAGTGTGAAAACGATGATATTTTTTAAAAGTCTTCTTTTGGCAGATATTTTGATTGATTCGTGTACAGACCATGATTTTTATTCTAAATCCAAAATTTCAGTCGATTTGATGCCACAGGGCCAAAGTAATGGCCGAACCTGAGTTTGAAAAAAGTGCCCAAAAAATGCTGAATATTTTGTATTAAGAAAACTAAAATTATTTTTTTGGTAGATTTTCTGATTGTTTCGTGTACAGGCCGCGGTCATGAGTACGAGTCCACAATTTCAGTCACTTCTGTGCCATAGGGCCGAAGTTATGACTGAAACAAAGTATTCAAAGACCGAACCCAAGTACTAAAACGACCGAACCCAAGTGTGAAAACGATGATATTTTTTTAAAAGTCTTCTTTTGGCAGATATTTTGATTGATTCGTGTACAGACCATGATTCTTATTCTAAATCCAAAATTTAAGTCGATTTGGTGCCACAAGGCCAAAGTTATGGCTGAACCTAAGTTTGAAAAAATGCCCAAAAAATGATGAATATTTTGTATTAAGAAAACCTAAATTCTATTTTTGGAAAAATTTCTGATTGATTTATGTACAGACCGTGGTCATGAGTACGAGTCCACAATTTCAGTCACTTCTGTGCCATAGGGCCGAAGTTATGACCGAAACAAAGTATTCAAAGACCGAACCAAAGTACTAAAACGACCGAACCCAAGTGTGAAAACGATGATATTTTTTTTAAAAGTCTTCTTTTGGCAGATATTTTGATTGATTCGTGTACATACCATGATTCTTATTCTAAATCCAAAATTTCAGCCGATTTGGTGCCATAGGGTTAAAGATATGGCCGAACCTAAGTTTGAAAAAATGCCCCATAATGATGATTTTTGGTATGAAGAAAACTAAAATTATTTTTTTGGTAGATTTTCTGATTGTTTCGTGTACAGACCGTGGTCATGAGTACGAGTCCACAATTTCAGTCACTTCTGTGCCTTAGGGCCGAAGTTATGACCGAAACAAAGTATTCAAAGACCGAACCAAAGTACTAAAACGACCGAACCCAAGTGTGAAAACGATGATATTTTTTTTAAAAGTCTTCTTTTGGCAGATATTTTGATTGATTCGTGTACAGACCATGATTCTTATTCTAAATCCAAAATTTCAGCCGATTTGGTGCCATAGGGTTAAAGATATGGCCGAACCTAAGTTTGAAAAAATGCCCCATAATGATGATTTTTGGTATGAAGAAAACTAAAATTATTTTTTTGGTAGATTTTCTGATTGTTTCGTGTACAGACCGTGGTCATGAGTACGAGTCCACAATTTCAGTCACTTCTGTGCCATTGGGCCGAAGTTATGACTGAAACAATGTATTCAAAGACCGAACCCAAGTACTAAAACGACCGAACCCAAGTGTGAAAACGATGATATTTTTTCATAAGTCTTCTTTTGGCAGATATTTTGATTGATTCGTGTACAGACCATGATTCTTATTCTAAATCCAAAATTTCAGTCGATTTGATGCCACAGGGCCAAAGTTATGGCCGAACCTAAGTTTGAAAAAATGCCCAAAAAATGCTGAATATTTTGTATTAAGAAAACTTTAATTCTATTTTTGGAAGAATTTCTGATTGTTTTATGTACAGACCGTGGTCATGAGTACGAGTCCACAATTTCAGTCACTTCTGTGCCATAGGGACGAAGTTATGACCGTAACAAAGAATTCAAAGACCGAACCCAAGTACTAAAACGACCGAACCCAAGTGTGAAAACGATGATATTTTTTTAAAAGTCTTCTTTTGGCAGATATTTTGATTGATTCGTGTACAGACCATGATTCTTATTCTAAATCCAAAATTTCAGCCGATTTGGTGCCATAGGGTTAAAGATATGGCCATACTTAAGGTTGAAAAAATGCCCCATAATGATGATTTTTGGTATGAAGAAAACTAAAATTATTTTTTTGGTAGATTTTCTGATTGTTTCGTGTACAGACCGTGGTCATGAGTAAGAATCCAAAATTTCAGCCATTTCGGTACCGTAGGGCCAAAGTTATGGCCGGACCTTAGATTGAAAAAATGCCCAAAAAATGCTGAATATTTTGTATTAAGAAAACTTTAATTCTATTTTTGGAAGAATTTCTGATTGTTTTATGTACAGACCGTGGTCATGAGTACGAGTCCACAATTTCAGTCACTTCTGTGCCATATTGCCGAAGTTATGACCGAAACAAAGTATTCAAAGACCGAACCCAAGTACTAAAACGACCGAACCCAAGTGTGAAAACGATGATATTTTTTTAAAAGTCTTCTTTTGGCAGATATTTTGATTGATTCGTGTACAGACCATGATTCTTATTCTAAATCCAAAATTTCAGTCGATTTGGTGCCATAGGGCCAAAGTTATGGCCGAACCTAAGTTTGAAAAAAAGCCCAAAAAATGATGAATATTTTGTATTAAGAAAACTTAAATTCTATTTTTGGAAGAATTTCTGATTGTTTTATGTACAGACCGTGGTCATGAGTACGAGTCCACAATTTCAGTCACTTCTGTGCCATAGGGACGAAGTTATGGCCGAACCTTAGTTTGAAAAAATGCCCAAAAAATGATGAATATTTTGTATGAAGAAAACTTGATTTCTATTTTTGGAAGAATTTCTGATTGTTTCATGTACAGACCGTGGTCATGAGTACGAGTCCACAATTTTAGTCACTTCTGTGCCATAGGGCCGAAGTTACGACCGAAACCAAGTATTCAAAGACCGAACCCAAGTACTAAAACGACCGAACCCAAGTGTGAAAACGATGATATTTTTTAAAAGTCTTCTTTTGGCAGATATTTTGATTGATTCGTGTACAGACCATGATTTTTATTCTAAATCCAAAATTTCAGTCGATTTGATGCCACAGGGCCAAAGTAATGGCCGAACCTGAGTTTGAAAAAAGTGCCCAAAAAATGCTGAATATTTTGTATTAAGAAAACTAAAATTATTTTTTTGGTAGATTTTCTGATTGTTTCGTGTACAGGCCGCGGTCATGAGTACGAGTCCACAATTTCAGTCACTTCTGTGCCATAGGGCCGAAGTTATGACTGAAACAAAGTATTCAAAGACCGAACCCAAGTACTAAAACGACCGAACCCAAGTGTGAAAACGATGATATTTTTTTAAAAGTCTTCTTTTGGCAGATATTTTGATTGATTCGTGTACAGACCATGATTCTTATTCTAAATCCAAAATTTTAGTCGATTTGGTGCCACAAGGCCAAAGTTATGGCTGAACCTAAGTTTGAAAAAATGCCCAAAAAATGATGAATATTTTGTATTAAGAAAACCTAAATTCTATTTTTGGAAAAATTTCTGATTGATTTATGTACAGACCGTGGTCATGAGTACGAGTCCACAATTTCAGTCACTTCTGTGCCATAGGGCCGAAGTTATGACCGAAACAAAGTATTCAAAGACCGAACCAAAGTACTAAAACGACCGAACCCAAGTGTGAAAACGATGATATTTTTTTTAAAAGTCTTCTTTTGGCAGATATTTTGATTGATTCGTGTACATACCATGATTCTTATTCTAAATCCAAAATTTCAGCCGATTTGGTGCCATAGGGTTAAAGATATGGCCGAACCTAAGTTTGAAAAAATGCCCCATAATGATGATTTTTGGTATGAAGAAAACTAAAATTATTTTTTTGGTAGATTTTCTGATTGTTTCGTGTACAGACCGTGGTCATGAGTACGAGTCCACAATTTCAGTCACTTCTGTGCCATTGGGCCGAAGTTATGACTGAAACAAAGTATTCAAAGACCGAACCCAAGTACTAAAACGACCGAACCCAAGTGTGAAAACGATGATATTTTTTTAAAAGTCTTCTTTTGGCAGATATTTTGATTGATTCGTGTACAGACCATGATTCTTATTCTAAATCCAAAATTTCAGTCGATTTGATGCCACAGGGCCAAAGTTATAGCCGAACCTAAGTTTGAAAAAATGCCCAAAAAATGCTGAATATTTTGTATTAAGAAAACTTTAATTCTATTTTTGGAAGAATTTCTGATTGTTTTATGTACAGACCGTGGTCATGAGTACGAGTCCACAATTTCAGTCACTTCTGTGCCATAGGGACGAAGTTATGACCGTAACAAAGAATTCAAAGACCGAACCCAAGTACTAAAACGACCGAACCCAAGTGTGAAAACGATGATATTTTTTTAAAAGTCTTCTTTTGGCAGATATTTTGATTGATTCGTGTACAGACCATGATTCTTATTCTAAATCCAAAATTTCAGTCGATTTGATGCCACAGGGCCAAAGTTATGGCCGAACCTAAGTTTGAAAAAATGCCCAAAAAATGCTGAATATTTTGTATTAAGAAAACTTTAATTCTATTTTTGGAAGAATTTCTGATTGTTTTATGTACAGACCGTGGTCATGAGTACGAGTCCACAATTTCAGTCACTTCTGTGCCATAGGGACGAAGTTATGACCGTAACAAAGAATTCAAAGACCGAACCCAAGTACTAAAACGACCGAACCCAAGTGTGAAAACGATGATATTTTTTTAAAAGTCTTCTTTTGGCAGATATTTTGATTGATTCGTGTACAGACCATGATTCTTATTCTAAATCCAAAATTTCAGCCGATTTGGTGCCATAGGGTTAAAGATATGGCCGAACCTAAGTTTGAAAAAATGCCCCATAATGATGATTTTTGGTATGAAGAAAACTAAAATTATTTTTTTGGTAGATTTTCTGATTGTTTCGTGTACAGACCGTGGTCATGAGTAAGAATCCAAAATTTCAGCCATTTCGGTACCGTAGGGCCAAAGTTATGGCCGGACCTTAGATTGAAAAAATGCCCAAAAAATGCTGAATATTTTGTATTAAGAAAACTTTAATTCTATTTTTGGAAGAATTTCTGATTGTTTTATGTACAGACCGTGGTCATGAGTACGAGTCCACAATTTCAGTCACTTCTGTGCCATATTTCCGAAGTTATGACCGAAACAAAGTATTCAAAGACCGAACCCAAGTACTAAAACGACCGAACCCAAGTGTGAAAACGATGATATTTTTTAACAGTCTTCTTTTGGCAGATATTTTGATTGATTCGTGTACAGACCATGATTCTTATTCTAAATCCAAAATTTCAGCCGATTTGGTGCCATAGGGTTAAAGATATGGCCGAACCTAAGTTTGAAAAAATGCCCATAATGATGATTTTTGGTATGAAGAAAACTAAAATTATTTTTTTGGTAGATTTTCTGATTGTTTCGTGTACAGACCGTAGTCATGAGTAAGAATCCAAAATTTCAGCCATTTCGGTACCGTAGGGCCGAAGTTATGGCCGAACCTTAGATTGAAAAAATGCCCAAAAAAATGATGAATATTTTGTATTGAGAAAACTTAAATTCTATTTTTGGAAGAATTTCTGATTGTTTCGTTTACAGACCGTGGTCATGAGTAAGAGTCCATAATTTCTGTCATTCAGGTGCCATAGGCCGAAGTTATGTTCGACACAAAGTATTCAAAGACCGAACCCAAGTACTAAAACGACCGAACCCAAGTGTGAAAACGATGATATTTTTTTCAAAAGTCTTCTTTTGGCAGATATTTTGATTGATTCGTGTACAGACCATGATTCTTATTCTATCCAAAATTTCAGTCGATTTGGTGCCATAGGGCCAAAGTTATGGCCGTACCTAAGTTTGAAAAAAAGCCCAAAAATGATGAATATTTTGTATTAAGAAAACTTAAATTCTATTTTTGGAAGAATTTCTGATTGTTTCGTGTACAGACCGTGGTCATGAGTACGAGTCCACAATTTCAGTCACTTCTGTGCCATAGGGCCGAAGTTATGACCGAAACAAAGTATTCAAAGACCGAACCCAAGTACTAAAACGACCGAACCCAAGTGTGAAAACGATGATATTTTTTTAAAAGTCTTCTTTTGGCAGATATTTTGATTGATTCGTGTACAGACCATGATTCTTATTCTAAATCCAAAATTTCAGTCGATTTGGTGCCATAGGGTTAAAGATATGGCCGAACCTAAGTTTGAAAAAATGCCCCATAATGAGGAATATTTTGTATGAAGAAAACAAAATTTTTTTTTTGAAGATTTTCTAATTGATTCGTGTACAGATCGTGGTCATGAGTAAGAATCCAAAATTTCAACCATTTCGGTACCATAGGGCCGAAGTTATGGCCGAACCTGAGTTTGAAAAAATGCCCAAAAAATGATGAATATTTTGTATAAGAAAACTTAAATTCTATTTTTGGAAGATTTTCTGATTGTTTCATTTACAGAACGTGGTCATGAGTACGAGTCCACAATTTCAGTCACTTCTGTGCAATAGGGCCGAAGTTATGACTGAAACAAAGTATTCAAAGACCGAACCCAAGTACTAAAACGACCGAACCCAAGTGTGAAAACGATGATATTTTTTAAAAAGTCTTCTTTTGGCAGATATTTTGATTGATTCGTGTACAGACCATGATTCTTATTCTAAATCCAAAATTTCAGTCGATTTGGTGCCATAGGGTTAAAGATATGGCCGAACCTAAGTTTGAAAAAATGCCCCATAATGAGGAATATTTTGTATGAAGAAAACAAAATTTTTTTTTTGAAGATTTTCTAATTGATTCGTGTACAGATCGTGGTCATGAGTAAGAATCCAAAATTTCAACCATTTCGGTACCATAGGGCCGAAGTTATGGCCGAACCTGAGTTTGAAAAAATGCCCAAAAAATGATGAATATTTTGTATAAGAAAACTTAAATTCTATTTTTGGAAGATTTTCTGATTGTTTCATTTACAGAACGTGGTCATGAGTACGAGTCCACAATTTCAGTCACTTCTGTGCAATAGGGCCGAAGTTATGACTGAAACAAAGTATTCAAAGACCGAACCCAAGTACTAAAACGACCGAACCCAAGTGTGAAAACGATGATATTTTTTTAAAAGTCTTCTTTTGGCAGATATTTTGATTGATTCGTGTACAGACCATGATTCTTATTCTAAATCCAAAATTTCAGCCGATTTGGTGCCATAGGGTTAAAGATATGGCCATACTTAAGTTTGAAAAAATGCCCCATAATGATGATTTTTGGTATGAAGAAAACTAAAATTATTTTTTTGGTAGATTTTCTGATTGTTTCGTGTACAGACCGTGGTCATGAGTAAGAATCCAAAATTTCAGCCATTTCGGTACCGTAGGGCCAAAGTTATGGCCGGACCTTAGATTGAAAAAAATGCCCAAAAAATGCTGAATATTTTGTATTAAGAAAACTTTAATTCTATTTTTGGAAGAATTTCTGATTGTTTTATGTACAGACCGTGGTCATGAGTACGAGTCCACAATTTCAGTCACTTCTGTGCCATATTGCCGAAGTTATGACCGAAACAAAGTATTCAAAGACCGAACCCAAGTACTAAAACGACCGAACCCAAGTGTGAAAACGATGATATTTTTTTAAAAGTCTTCTTTTGGCAGATATTTTGATTGATTCGTGTACAGACCATGATTCTTATTCTAAATCCAAAATTTCAGTCGATTTGGTGCCATAGGGCCAAAGTTATGGCCGAACCTAAGTTTGAAAAAAAGCCCAAAAAATGATGAATATTTTGTATTAAGAAAACTTAAATTCTATTTTTGGAAGAATTTCTGATTGTTTTATGTACAGACCGTGGTCATGAGTACGAGTCCACAATTTCAGTCACTTCTGTGCCATAGGGCCGAAGTTATGACCGAAACAAAGAATTCAAAGACCGAACCCAAGTACTAAAACGACCGAACCCAAGTGTGAAAACGATGATATTTTTTTAAAAGTCTTCTTTTGGCAGATATTTTGATTGATTCGTGTACAGACCATGATTCTTATTCTAAATCCAAAATTTCAGTCGATTTGATGCCACAGGGCCAAAGTTATGGCCGAACCTAAGTTTGAAAAAATGCCCAAAAAATGCTGAATATTTTGTATTAAGAAAACTTTAATTCTATTTTTGGAAGAATTTCTGATTGTTTTATGTACA